>CM056562.1:16823121-18115621 GCA_029721515.1 Synanceia verrucosa | reverse complement strand
TGGTGCCTGTGTGTGATTGTGTTTGAAGTATCCTGAACTCTTATCACGTGTGTTTTCCTGTGGATCTGCTGCAGAGCTGTCGTGACTACTTATCATGTCAAGGGACAAATGCTGAGACTGTGTGGCTCAACCTCATCAGCAGAGTTCACCCGGTAAACCCCGCTTTGTTTTCCCCCACAGCTACATTCACGCCTTTGTGTTTGTTTATTGTATATCATTTTGAAGATTTTGTGTCATGGTCAGTTCTTTTTGATCTCCCTCTTAATGTCTCATTGAAAAAATAAATCCTTGTTTTAATGAAGCCGTTGTGTTTTCTTTCAGTCAGCCTCAAAATGCAGCGATGCAGCTGAAACTCAACACAGCTCATGTGAAGAGTCTGCACCAAACAGCGGTAGGACTTCTTCACTTTAGTACGGATGACCCTCATGCAACGTAGTTTACCTTGAAATGTGAAGCGCATTATACACAAAATGACAAAATTTGTCACATTCATGTAGATTCAGAAAATCAGAGAGCGACTGGGATCATGATATATGCAGCAGATCTTCCCAGTGTTTTCCACATTTAGTTCGCTGTTGTGCATTGCATGAGACAATATCACTGATATTGTATGTGGCGTTGTTGTAACTGTGTGTAGGCTTTGTGCCCATGGCCACTGAGAGCCGACTGGCCCCTGTGCCTGGCCCTGTTCCCCACAGCTATCCAGTCAACAAGGAACTCCAACTCCCAGAAGCCTTCACTTCCACAGCCACACACTTCACCCCAATCATCCTGACCAAGGAAGGGGGCTCAGAGGAGGAGAGCCAACACATGGGAGCTGCCATTGAGGGGTACGATGACCTGCTCTCTATTATCACTATTCACTTTTTAAATAACAGCAGCCTTTGCTTTCTTGCTGAGAGTTAAACTAATGGAATTATGGGCTGACTTCCTGCTGTATCCATCACAAGCTAATGGCATATAATTATTTGCTGATATGACTTGAATTTAATACATTCTCATCATACAAACAGTCACATTTAGATCTTTGTGATGCTCCAGAAAATGGGTTAATTATGGGGCTTTAGAGGGGATGGCAGTCTGAAAACAGCCAGCAGAGTCGGGCTGGTTGTTGTTTCCTGCTTCGTCTTTATGCTAAGCTAAGTGAAGCTGTTTGGCTACTTACTATTTTTTTAATATTTAATGGACAGATATTATGATACAGACTGCTGTCATTCTTCTCATGAACCTTAGCAAGAAAGGTAATAATTTCCTCAAATGTTAGAACGTAACTCAACAAGATAAAAAATAATGAAATTAAAAGAAGTAAAACTAATACCTGCACCAAGTACTGCACATGTTTAAAAGTAGAAAATGCTCATCAGGGATTGTTTGTATTTTTTTTTAGGCCTGTAGATGGATTCACAAAAAGCAGCGAGGAAAGGAGCATTGATTTCACTCCACACTCTGAGTACGCATGTCCTGCTCCAATTGACTCCACTTTCCACACACAGGAGCTGCCTGTCAATCAAACAGCCATAAATACAACTTCCAGCCACAAAAATCTGGTGAACTCTACTTCCACTCTCCCTGATATTTCCTGTCTGGAGGTCTCGCTTCCTCCACCGTCATCCACTAACGTCAGTGGTAGTGATGTTTTCAACAACTACCTCTTCTGTCAGGATCCCTCAACAGGACATCTTTCCTTAGTGCCTGTGCAGGTCAGGGCTCCTGAGTCCCTCCCTGGGTTGGATATAAATCTGTCCCTGGTGCCACAGCCTTTACAGGGACTGATCACAGGTCCAGAGAATACTGATGGTCCATTTAGTAACTGTCTGAATTTGCCTGTGAGGCCTGGACCCCAGGATTATGAGCCACCATCATCCTGTTTCAGTGGTAACGCCATAATTTCTGACAGCTCCCTGGAGCACAGTGTGCCCAGAGCTTCCAATGGACAAGTTAATCCAGGAACACGAGGGGGGAACCCTTCTCCTCCTGAGTCCATCTCCTCTAAAGTCCACCCTGCCCTGCAGGAAGTGATTGACCTGCTCAAGGGAGAGTTTTCACTCGATGGGTATTTAGACAATGGACATGAGGACATCGCCATGGGTATGCATCTTCATATTACTGTTGATATGATTTGATTATTTCTTTGGTATCTAATTACCTGAAAATAAGAATTGTTGTGTTTTGATCCCTTATCGATATAAAGTCTGCTATGTTGCACCACCGTGTTTCTCCAGTAGCCCAGAAAGGACAAACCAAACACTGGCTCTGAGTGGACCATCTGTGTTTTCATTTAAGTCACCGTAGCGGTCCTCCATCCCCGCAAGATGGCCCTAAATTCTACACTTTTATTGTTAACAAACTGCACTTCAAACCCTGTTGCAGAATATTCCTTTAACATCAGCGAGCTCTTAGCTTTCTGTTATGAAACAATAAAACAGTGACACACTTCATCATCTTAACCTTGAGTTGCTCACATGTATTCATTTAGAAAATCCACTTTTTTTTTTTTCTCTTTTCCGAGGGGAGTGCATTTTCTCTCTCAAGGACCTCCAGTACGACACGTTTGCCAGTGTTGTGAAGGAGAGGTTCAGTGATCTGTACTGGGAAGATGACTTGCTGGGAGTACTTCACTGTCTGGTTAACTACAGCCCATCCACACTGTGAGTAGAACTTCAGACACCATCTGTCTTTCCCTTTAAACTAATTGAGATCAGAAAACAAACATCATCATAATACCAATATAATCTTTTCAGAGACAGTGATTTGCAAATGACCTCTTTCGCACCATAGTTTCAAACAGATAAGTTCAGCTGGGAGCACACTTCAAACTAGTCCCAATCTTATATCTTGACACACATCAACATGTAAAAAGTACATTTTGTTTTAATGACTGAATAATACACAGTGCAGCTCAGATTCTGGAAAGAAATTATATTTATTCATTATGTGCATCAGTTTTTAAATCCTTAAATGAGAGAGATGTTTCACAGGGTGGGCTGGCTAATGAATCCAGTCAGCACAGTTGGCTTATATGAGTTAAAGAGATTATCTTTGGTGTCAGAATAATTAACCTAAATAAAAAAAAACGGTATCTTCCTGACAATAAAAGAGCCAATGCTTCCTTCCAAACAGTCAAATTTGGCTGCTTGTTGTCAGGTTTTTAATTTATTCTTATGCAGGATTTGAAGAATAGAGCCAACCCTCTCTGGGGTTGACCTCCTGCTCCTCTTCTTCCTCCTCCTCTACCTCCTTAGGCAGCATTCACATGAACATTAATACAATTTGCACTTAATACATACGCCTGCAGTTTAAATGGTCCCCATGGTAACATAACATATAAGGCCTCTTGCATTGTTTCTATGATGCTGATTGGAGGTTCGGTGTGGCTGAAGTGCATGAATGAATACTTGAATGAAGGCAACAGATTCCATGCTTCACACTTCTCTCTTCATTTAAATGGAAGACAGAGACGAGCAGAGGGACGAGTCTGTCGGTTCTCACAGCAGACATCTTTTTATCTTGCCGTCGTCGTGCTCTCATGCTTAGGGCAATATGTGGAGCGACCCTTTAATCTGCGGTGGTAGCGAGACATCAGAGCTTTGCAGAGGTAGACGCTCTGTATCTTCCTCGGGCAGTTGGCTCAGCTGTGGAGGGTTATTGTCTCCTCTGAGAGGATAGAGGGACGACTGTAGCCTCTCTGCTGAGCGATGGAGTGGACACAGGCGCAGTTACATCTAATTGATCGATTGGCATGATTTACATGTGCATCTGATCTGTAAGGTGTGAGCAGAAAGCTGCAAGATGTTTGAATTGAGTCTTAATAAATGTTGATGTGTCTTCTACTGTGTTGACTATTTTGTTTTGGCTTATTAAGTACTTAAATACACATTATTGTTATTTAATTGTCTTAACATAAGTGCTAATTGTGGATAGCTTTGAACTCAGTGTGTGAGTCTTCTCCCTCCTAATGCACCTCTTGCAGCGGCACTAATGAGCAGCCTCCATCAAAGGCTGTGAAAAGGGCAGCCCTTACTCCACCCTTTATAGCCACTGTCTGGGGAGGGAAGAGAGACGTTTGCCCACACGGTTGTCTTGACCTGAATGGAAACATTCACACGACCAGTCCTGCTGCTGTGGATTGTTGGGAAAGAAACGAGGACCAGTCCTGTCATGGAGAAGATGAGACTGCACTGAGATCGGACGGGAGTCAACCCTCCATCTGTCAAGGTAGGCGATAGATCTGAATAACACATATTCATTTTGTTGACTGGACAAAGATCAAATCTGTTTAATTTGTTCAGTAATTACTTCAAATAACCAGTTAAATTTTGGATTCATTACCAAGTTTATTGAATACAAAAACAAAATATGAAATGTTTGTGGCCAAACTCGATGAGTGAAGATGAGTTTATTTACTTTGTAGTACAACATTGTTGGCAGAGGCATTTTTATAGATATTGCACTTCAGTAGCAATAATGCAGTATAAATATACTACCCTACTAATATATACTACCACTATTACTTTATTGTACATAAGTATTGAAAACATCACACAAGTAAAAATGTAGAAAGTGCAGAAAAATGTGTGTTGTATATGATATTATTACTTCAATATTACTGGTACGTTTAGTAATTCTGTAAGTGAGGCCATAAAACTGAGATCAGCCTTTTTTTTTCCTAAATTGACACCAGGTAGAATTAGTTCTCTTTATTTACATTAACTATAGTTGTAGCATGTCTTGATAAACCCCACAGTGGAGGTGTCTAGTGATTCTTAAAGAAACAGTGTGCAGAAATGGAATATGATTTTTTTTATATTTATATTATATTAGTATGTTTTCTTTAGTGTATAACCAGCTGAAACTAGGATTGGGGTCTGTTAGTTTAGAATGAGGGTGAGGGTCTCCAGCAGGGAGTCTCCATGTTGCTGCATCATTTTTCCATAGGATAAACAAACCAAACACTGAGAGCCTTTTATCATTTTACCGTAGTTCTCACACTTGCTTGTGAAACTGCAGAGTGACAGTCCATGGTACTGAGCTGCCATCTGACTAAAGTTACCCCTAAAGTGGTGTTAATTATGGTATGGATGCCGTCTGAGTGTATCGACCACCGTTACCATGGTTTTGCACTCAGCAGCTCTCCTTACTGCAGTTGCAGCTACACCACTAGATGCAGCCAAATCTTAAACACGTTACACACTGTTTTTAAATATTAATAGGTATCACTGGCGGTGAGTTAAAACACACAAAAACACCTAAACAATAATTCACCTCAGGCAAACTCATTTAAAGATCAATGTACATGGTGGAATAGCGCAGTTAGAATGTGCAGAAAACACTTTTGAGCCCCAACCCATCTGTGATGTTTTGATATATTTCGCTTAATTTGCCTGCTGACTGAAGTCATGGGATCTATGACTGGCTGTTGGATTCTCCTCTTAAGATTGAAGCACATTCTTGGGAGTCCAAGGCATGCTAGCGAGCTGTAAAGATTTATTTTCTCCTCCAGGACTCATTCCTGGCCAGTAACATGCACAAACACACCCTTGCATCTGCTTTTATTTGGCTATTGAAACAGCCTTAACATGTGGTCTTGATTACAGTCAGCCTCCTACAAGATACTTAGGATAAATAGACAGTGATAGTTAGAAGTCAAACTTTTGTTGAACAGTGGGTGCATTGTGCACCCATGACAGTGTTACAGAATTACCACGCCTGGATCCCAATGTTTATTTTTCCTTCACAAATCCAGTTTTGTGTTGTTGTTTTTTTTTTTTTTGGGCTCTCCGTGTGATTCAGTCCCTATCTTTGCTTTCTACTCTCCCTCTTTTCTCTGCTGTACTTGTTTATGCATCGAGGTGTTAGCTCTGACAGTTCAGACGTGGGGGTCATGGAGGGTGGAGATCATTCAGCGGGGGGCAGCGATGAAAGCCCCTCTGAAGCTGAGTTCCTGTCAGGGAGAGACGAAGGGCTGGAGGGAGCCCATGACGACCAGATGAGTCCGGACTGTTCCGAGGACATGGAGGACAGCGACTCTCTGGTGTCGGAGCGACTCCTCTCACCCGGATCCAGAGCAGAGGGATCGGGCCTCAGCTCTAGACCAGCCTGGGCCTTGGCCTTCTTTGGAGCAGATTGTTTTAGTCCAGAGATGATCCAGTATGCAGTGAATCTGGGGCAGCACACAGGATCACCATGTCTGGATGTGAAAACACAGGTGGGTAGACTTGTGAAGCTTAATGCCAGTGAGTCATATTTGACCTTCTCCCTGTGTGTTTGAACAAGCAACAGACTGCATGGTTTATTCATCAGATTCTTTTACACTAACACAGTGAAATGTGTAAAATATATATCAGGTGTTTTATGTAGTGCATGCTGCAGCTAAAGGGAGAGTATATCAATGCAAAAGCTGAAAAAAATCATCCACATGTGATAAAAATGTGTGGGTGCTTTTTAAAAAAGAAAGAACAGGTTTTCAACGCAAAAGAAAATTGGTATATTTCCAGCAAAATCTTCTCTAAAATAATGACTGTGCGGTTCATTACTCCATGTTTGTAAACTGCACAGATTGAAAATGCTTTACTGTGATTTCCATTTATCCATTGTCTCATCCAACTACTTATTGAACGCAGATTTCATGAATTTGAATGGGTTTTATGAACAAGTGCAGGAATTATTTCCTATCTGTAATGAAGTGGGGCACGGTCAGGCTTTGGGGTAAATAGAATGAGAACATGTGTGGGACTTTAAGATAATTTGCATATTATTCTCTCCAAACTGGATCTGAATATTAATATGTTGAACTTGGCCCTTGGCAAAGGAACTTACTGTAATTTGCAAAAGAATATTAATGTCGTGTTTGCACACTTTGATGGCACCAGTGCTTCTTCTGAAGGTTTGTGTGTAGCAGCTAATAACACACCTTAAGAGCCGCACCGGTGCGACCTCTCACTCATTTCACTTCAAAAGTGTTGGTGCGTTGCTACGGTGAAAAGAGAAGGGGAAAAAATAGAAAGTGCTGCTGCATTTGCACTGGAAAGACCCGAAGGACTCTTTCAGAAAATGATGTATGGCATGTGGTGTGTTTGGGGCCTTTTTGTGGTTTTGGCTGATTTCCTTTTGAACAGGAACTACAGCAGCAGCTGCTGATTGAAACGAGGAATCTAAAGAAAACGAGAAACTTCTATCAGAAGCTGATTCAGCAAGAGAGGAAAAACAAAGGTGGGGTATTCATTACATAACACTATGTCATACCCCCGACTGTACATTGTGATCTTTTAAACAGTGTGTGTATCCCAAAGGTGCTGACAACAAACTGATGTTGTCCAAACTCAAGTCCCAGCTTGAGGAACTCAGATCTAAAGTGGTCTTCTTGGATGATGTGAAGAAATACCTTGAGGTACTTAAAAAAAAAAAAAACTCCAACTCTCAACACTGCTGATCCTCATCCTTTTCCTAACAGCATGGCTTCTATCCTTTGATAAGATGTCTTGTGTTTTTGCAGATTCTGAGTGTGGACCAGTGGGGTTTGGACACTTCGTTACTGCCTTCTTTGGCTGTCTGTGGAAGTGGATCTTTGGACTTGCAGTCCTCTGAGGACCCGTCTGTTCTGAGCTTTTGTAGCAGTAAAGGGAAGAGCACTCTGCATGCTGGGTCTGCTCTGGGCCTCATGGCTTACCTTTACGCCAGGTAGCATTCATGTGGGTTTCTATGTGAAGTGTGCTAGCCCTGGCTTTTCTCTAGTCAGGTTATGAATTGTGATGATGTCTCAAATTGCTGTGCAGCTTGAGGATCTGTGTTCCATTATTTATCCTCCCTGCTGCTTTCCATCGATCCAACTAAGGAATTACACAAGGACAAATTACAACAACAAACTGAAGATGAGATCCTTGATGTTGCAGAAATATTAGTCCTAAAAATGTTCATATAAGTCCAAATAAATAATGGCCACTATTGATGATATCTTAGCTATTTGAAAATGGCGACTCCATAGAGGATGTTGTTTGCAAGTAATGATTCCATTGATGATTCTCTGACCAGTTCAGCTCAGCTCACTTGGAACCTCAACCAAGGTGGTCCAAAAAGTACTAGGTACATCCACAACTTCCAAAATGTTCCAAGTGAATTGAGTCAAACCATACCATGCAGAAGAAATGGGGCTAGTGTGAGTATGATTTAGCTCTGCTGTGCCTTAGCACCACCTCACAGAGCTGCTAGTGTAGCTGTAAACCCTTAGTCACATTAATAAACTGTTAAAGGATAAAGTTACTGTCAATGTATATTTTCGTATTGTCAAGAAATCCCATGAAAAGACTCAATACTCTCCCTGTGGCTCTCATCCCTAAGCCTTGACTCAAAATAGACCAGAGTGCTCTGTTTATAATGATGGTAATGAAGGAAGATGTCATCCAGTAGAGCAGTGCTGCTCATTGATGTGTTAGTAATTATTTTTGGACAACAATAGAGCTCTATGGCACAGAGGAATAAGATATACCAAGCTTGGCTGCACAGACAATTTGATGATAATAAGGAAAATGTAGAATATCATAGCATAATAATTCTTCCATCCATCTTTTTTATTTGGAAGAATTATTAAGACTCAAGATTGAATCTTGAGTCTTAATAATTCTTTCATCTGTGCCCCTCAGTGCAGTAAAATACTTAAAGCTTAGCATGCAGTTAATGCAACCTTATTCCTCTAAATATTTTTTCCTCTTTGTTTTCCCACTCGTCTTGTCTTACTGTCACACTCTCTCTCTGTTTGCACTAATTGTGTAGGTGGTTACATGAATTTGCTCCATTCCTAATTCTGATCTGTAAACAATGATACTATCGCTGCATCTGGTTTATATCTGTTGCCATGGGAAACCACATCAACAGTCACAATACATGTTTTTGTGAACAGTTCCCACTGCCTCAAGCTGAAGTTGTTTTTTTTTTAATTTCTGAAGGCATTAATATTATTTGTTTTCAGTTTATCCCCCAAAAACTGGGTTATTTGAGAACTTGGTAAATGTATTAGCATTTCAGTTAAACTATAGAAGAGGCAACTATGCAAAAGCAACGTAAAGACTTTTCCACAACCTGCTGTTGATCCTCTTACTTTTACAGTTTGAGTTTTTGAAAAAAAATAATCTAATTCTCGTAAAAATCACATTTGAGAC
Organism: Synanceia verrucosa; assembly: GCA_029721515.1. Lineage (NCBI taxonomy): Eukaryota > Metazoa > Chordata > Actinopteri > Perciformes > Synanceiidae > Synanceia > Synanceia verrucosa. The sequence goes on along the minus strand of CM056562.1, from coordinate 18,106,469 downwards.
GTCACTTCTCATTATCACCGTACCTTCACAGCATTTAATCTTTACAAGTCAAGCAAGTGATTTTTGCAAGCTGCCTGCCCTCTTGGTATGATTTCAGACTTTAGCCGTTTATATTTACAGATAATTCTCCTTAAAAGCCACTAGAACTGATTTATCATTCAAAAGTAAAGTAAAAGACAGTGGTTTCTGTGCTGAAGACAGAAATGAAACATTATTGTCCAACACGTTATATATAAAGTAAAAACAATATTTACCAAGAAGTGTCAGGTCTCTGTTAGAGAAATTATAAATGGTTATTAGGTTGGTGCATTATAATACAATTATATTATATACACAATTTGCATAGCTAACATGAAAAACATAAAAGACAATTTCTTAATAACTTTGAAGAACCTCTGACTTTGTTGATTTTCATGAACACCCGTTTGCCTGCCAGCTCACGACACCCACTACAGCGCTAATGTTGTGGTTGTTATGACACAGCTGCTCCGTCACACTTATAAGGCTACATCAGGGCACTTCATAAAGAGTAGTAGCCTACAGCGGATGCTCACTAACAATTGTGCATTTTATAAGAGAGGAACAAGTTTAAACCTGCCTTCCCTCCACATCTGAAAGTGCACACTTTGGTTTGCACCAGTACCTTCTAACTGGCACGGTTTTCTCATACAGTGCATTATTATTGTAATTATCCTCTAGACTACAGGTATAACATCTCCCTCAGAGTGTTTGAAGGGTCGCCCTGGGAGGAGTTGAATGAATAGTTTGAGAACATTTAGACTGATCAAGAAAAGGAACTGGATAGGAAAGAAAAACAACTCTTTGTTCTTTCGTGTGCGCCACAGGTTACTGTATTCCTTCATTTGCAGCACATGCTCAGAACAAATAGGGAGCAGTATTTCACCTCCACTGCTGGGTCCACTCTGTTGATGATGTTAGTTTATTTTAACGTTTTAAATGAAAAATCTGGTGAGACACTTTTAAACTGTGTTGCTCTGCTCCTTGTCATCACAGAAATGCTGCTGTGGAGGGCTTCATCCAGCAGTTCCTGTATACATTTCGTTTCCTCTGCACTCCTGAGCAGTTACTTCAGTTCATAATGGATAAATTCATTGGTGCTGCAAGGTACGTTATGCCTCATGATTACACATGAACAGCAATGTAAAGTATGCTAAGAAAACATAACTGGATGTATGACCAGTATGTTTGTTTCTATGGCAGACAAGGTCCAGACATGTCAGGAGACAGTGAAAAGGTCTTCCATCGCAGTTTGGACCTGCTCCACTTCTGGATAACAGACTGTAAACAAGTGGACTTCACACATAAGCTGAGCCTTGTGGATACGTTAGAAAACTTCCTTAATACTGAGGTAAGTGGATTAAAGCATACATTTTGCTCTATTCTGCGTGGAGATGACACAGTATTTAGAGATTTTCTGTCTGAAATTTGAATTCCTGATGGTGACACAATTCATTTTCTGTTAAACTGTGATCTCTGTGCTGATGGAAGCATCAAGCTTTCTGTGTGTCAGCGTATATTTCATAAAATCAGACAGTGTACTTAGAGCAGCCAAAATGAAATCTGTCATGAAGCATACAACTCAAATCACCACGATGGCATTTATGATAAAGCACAGAAATCAAAGCTGTTTAACACTGATACATCACATGACATGGCTAACTTTTTTCTGTTCGTGAAGCCATAAAATGTTTTGTGTTTCCCCTCACAGGTGATTCCTGTAGACAGTCGAGGGGAGGCTCTTCTTGCAGCTCTCCACAGTCCTCCATGTACGACTTGGATCCAAGGAAGAGGAAGCCAAATCAGCTTTGATGAAGATGATGATTCTCTGTGTGTGCATTCATCTTCTGAGGATCTTGGGAGAAAGGTCAGTACTGTATACTGACAAGATATGCTATGGTTTGCTCATAAATACTCCCCCGTGTCCTTGCTTCTGTTGTCTAAAAATAAAGCGGCTGAAAGCACCCTGCAGGAAATACAACGCCTCTATTACTGTGATTATCAGTGTGTTTATGTAATTCAGAGCGTCTCTTTCTTGACGCTCCAGTGGAGATTCTCGAGAGTAGCGGAGCCCTCTGCATCCCTGCCCAAAGACAAAGCCTTCTCCATCGCTGCGGCCCTGCCCATGCCTTGTTACGGCTCCCTGGTGGACGACCTCTCCAACGTTTGCCCGCACAGTGAGGAGCGACTCCCCTTCAGCCAGAATGAATACAGTGCATTGCACATTACCCAGCAGCTCACCCTCCTGCAGCAGGTAGGCACGCAGGTCCACGACCCAACCTGCTGTCAGGTTGCTGCGGTCTGTTTTCACCACTAGAGGGAGACATGCCATCATGAATGCATAACTCCTGATCTGAAACTGTACATTGTATTGCAGGAAATGTTCCAGCGATGTCATCCAGTTCATTTCCTCAACTCCAGAAATCAGGGAGTTAAAGACAAAGTGTCCACCTCAAACAAGTGAGCATACTGCTCCAGCTTTGCACACTGTTTAACTTTACTATTACATACTGTACAAATGGGCAACAAATCAAAAGGGAAAACATTTTTAAAAAATACATTTCCTATATTCCCTTTTTTTATCACTGATTTTTTTCAAGTTTTTCAGTCTCTGCATGTAGGCGACAAGAGCCCACTTCCCTTAGTACATAATTTCTCCCCCTCTGTTTGCACTATATGAGGTCCTTTTGACTGATGTAACTGTCATTATGTATCTGCAGCAGTGTCTGCTTGACATAGCATAGATGCATAGCAAAATTTATATATTTTCTGAGTGTTTCATACAGTATAATGTATTGCAGTGATAGGTCAGTAGTAGCAATATGTAGATGAAGTTTTTCCTTTTAGTTCCAATGAAAACTTTGAAGTGATTATTAACATCTCTTATATAAATACAAATGTAAATATGAGATTTGTATTAATAAATATGACTTTTTAACATTCAAACTGATTAAAACTGCTTTATCTCCATAGTTTACTTGGTGTCATACACACAGTCATAAATGAAGCAGCCCACTGTTTACTGTGTGTGGACAACCTTTTATTTTTGTGTACATGACATGAGTCATAGCAATCATAAGCTGCTGCTGCTACTCTTCTTTTGTTTACTCTTTTTGCTAATGGGGCAAGTAATTGCATCTGCCCTGCCATACAATCTTAATATAATGTTTTATAGATACAATTTATTCTTACATGCACCACAAGAAATTCCTTTATTGTATTATGTAATTACTATAATAGATGAAATTGTTGTTGTGGTTTTTAATTTGCTATTTAGTTAAACAAGATGTGAAAATATCTATTACAGTCTATGGTGACCTCTTCAAATTGTTTGTGAAGCATACTTCATATTTCAAATCAAAAGCCTTTATTATCATTATATGACAGTGCATACAGAGCGCTGCACCACATGGTGCTTAGTAAAATGTAAAAGATATTCAAGATTAAAAAATAAAATAGACAAGACAAAAAATATTATTTACAGTATGTAAGGCACAGTTATTGCTGCAAAATTCAGTTATTGCACATTTGCAATATGTGTATATGTGTGTGTGTATATATATATATATATATATATATATATATGATAGGTATATAAAATACATGTAATCCATATTTACATGTATTTGATCATTTCTAGTCGGCATTGTTGCTTATAAATAACTAAAACAAGTGTATTTAAAGGTCGTAAAGGGTTCTGGTTATTTAATGAATCAGTTTATTCATTGTTGCAGCGATAAATTTCCCTCCTCTCTGCCTCCACCAGGAACGTGTCCCAGCATGTGGTGCCAGCAGAGGGCAGCAGTGTCCATGTGTGTGAGGAGACGCCACCAGAGAGCTTCCTCCAGCAGCTGCTCACATATGCTGACAGTGTTGCTAACTGGATCTCTGCTGAAATAGTCATCTGTGACTCCGTCAAGGTGAGAGGACGCATACCTCATGAAAGTAACAGGGTCAGGTGGGAGAAAAGATAGACAGCCTCTACTGTCACAGCCTGTGCTTTGATTTCTCATCGGACTGCCTCTGATGTCAGTCACACACTTCTCCAGTGTCATGGTTGGATGATTTTATAAACAAGAACATATGGGTCTGAATCCTGAAACAGATCTTTATTAAACAGGCTTCATAAACTGTCATGTATCTTTTAAAAAAGCTGAGAAATATGTATCATTATGGACATATTTTTCTCCCTCAGTTACTTCCTCTTTCTTTCACAAACACCTTATTCAAATGTTAGAAAATCATCAGCTAATCTGTGCATTTATTCTGATTTTTGGTGTTTCATACTGAGGCAGCAGTATTAATCCTGCTGACGCTTTTAATTTCAATTTCAACTGCTTTTATGTATTGCAAACTACTTTCATTGCTGAAATGAAATTGATGATAATTGATGTTAGGTCACTGGTGAAGCAGCAAACACTATCAGCTGTCATATTAAGTTTAGCTGATCAAATCAAAACAGAAAACATAAAAACCAGTAAAAACCCTCAACATCTTGGCGTAGGCCCAGTTTGAAATAAAAATGGTGTGAAATAAAATGAAATACAATATTTAGACTATGATTAGGACTTATAAATTATGAAGTATAAAAAATAAAAGCATGAATTTGATCCTTTCAGCAATTATACGTCAGCTGCTTTCAAATTTTACTCTTTGAATGACAGTTTTCAGCTTTGGGCTCTTTCAACAGCACCTCTCAGTTCACACTGTAAGACAGTTTAACAACCGGTTCACTGTGTTTTGTTCACACATAACCAAACAACTTAACACACTGCTATCTTCAACTGCATATTTTTGTTTTGCACATGCTTCATTATGCAGCCCCCTGTTGCCTCCATCAAGCACATCTCTGTAAAAACCTGCTGGCTTTTTTGCATTTTGCTTTGTGTAGCATTTTTTTTTCTTCATGGCACACTCTCCTCTCCTGCAGACACAAGTTGCGTTGCTGACCAAGTATTTGTGGATAGGAAAATACTGTTACGAGTCGAGGAACTTTGCCACAGCCATGCAGGTCCTCGGAGGTCTGGAGAACGTGATTGTCAGGCAATTACCAGTAAGGCTGCATCTCATAAATTCCTCCTTACACAAACTCATATGCCCTACAGCTAAATGTTTTCTTCAGCTGTGATAGAATGGGGTTGTGTTTAATTAGTTTCATAAAAGACAAATTTGCATTAATGCATTCAAAGAGGATGTAGAAAGAGTGAGCGCACTTGTGTGGCTTGTGAATAGGAGTAATTACAAAAACCCACAATTAAAATATGCCAGTGTTGAGAATATATAAGACATTTCCATATTTCTGTGGGTTATATTCATTGACTCCTGTGTTGCACTGCAGCCAGAGTATAATTAGTCGTCCTTTTGGAGCTACTAAATAAAACTTCCTCCTCTCTTGCCAACAGGCTTGGAAACATCTGTCTTCCAAGGTGTTTGAGATCCTGGAGGAGCTACGAGCTGTGCAGGTGTGTATGCCTGAGCATGTGTGTGTTTGAGCAAGCACACACATATGTTGTTTGTAACTGAATGCTAGACTGGTCACAGATTGTGAAACTGGGCTGCAGGGCAAACAAATCAATAGAAAAACAGCTTCAAGCAACTCGCCTGTGTGCTGAAAGCTCACAGCTGGCTGTGCTACTGAAAGTTACCCCCAAAAGAACCTGATGCATCAAACAACATGCACAGCTCTCTCACCAACTTTCCTGCCAGGCTGTAATAAACAGAATCGTGTGTGCTCTCTTGGCTCTGCAATGTAAAGATGTTAATTTTGCTGAAAATCCTCTCAGTCTTTCAGTCATATTACACCGCTACATTGGACGTGCTTATTACTGCGCCAAACACCTGAGACTTTGGCTTAATTGGAATTTTTCTAAATGTTCTATTCCAGTAACAGCTAATTCATTTCCTGTGCCGATAAATTGCTCTCTCCTCAGGTGTTTCTGAAGAGTGACGACCTGTGTCTAATGGGGGGAGAACACAAGAGGAGGAGGCCCACGCTGCCGTCGACGCACATCTTGGCCATGCACGTCCAGCAGCTGGAGATCGGAGCCTTCACACTCACTACAGGAGCTTACAAGTGGACCAAGCTCAGGTGAGAAATCACTTTTTACCTCCACAGCAGTTATTGTCGATGCTGGAGGCATTATTATGTTCAGGTTGCTATGCATCCGACCATACGGTCTATTCTATTAATGCACAATATCTCAGGAATGCCTTGAAAGGATTTTCTTTAAATTCAGCACAGCTAGACTTGGACTCCATCCTCCATCACTTTGGTTTCTGTTGCCAGCTATTGTATAGTAGCTATAGTAGTAACAACAGTAGTATCAAAAGTAATTAGATCACACAGCTGACTATTGGCGCTTTTCCACTACACAGTAACAGCATGGCAGAGTACGGTACGGCCCACTTTTGTTGCTTTTCCATTACAACTGAGTACCTCAGTACCTCTTCGGCATGGGCGGGGTCGTCATACGGCAGCGCAAAACTGCCATGACGTCATTTACATGCGACACAGAAAACCAGGAAGAAGAAAAACAACAACACTACCATCACAAACAATGGAGGACACTGAAGCGATCATGTATTTGTTGCTCGCTCTGTAGAAAGGAATGTCTGGATCTCCTTGACCGACCATGGTGTTGTTTTCTGCGATGTCGTTTTCCCGTGTAATAATAGTGAAGCAGTTGCCGGTTTTAAAAATGGTGTGGTCGAGTTGCGTTTGGCTTTTACAGGCTAGTTGGACGTCACGCATCCAATGATGCTTCCAATGACACCACTCGTTGGCCAATCAGTGGAAGGCAGTCAGCTGACATCACATTTCAGTATCGCTTCGGCTCGCTTGGAAACAGGGCTGAGGAGGTACGAAAAAAGTACCTAGTACCAGGTACCAGGTACTAGAGGAAGAGCACCACAACCATGTGGAGCCGTACCATACCGTACCACGCCTGTGGAAAAGGGCCATATGAATTCCTCAAAGTTGGGAGCATACGTTCAATATGATCTGACACATTTACAATAAATATCTACCACAAACAGAATTGGATTACAAGACAATCTTTTGCACTTGTGATGTGTGATCTGGCTGCTAACAAGACAAATGGTTACAGTATAAGACTTTGATATTAATAAAAAGAGTCATGCAGACAGCTGATGAGTGAATGAACTGCAGATTCACTCATCAAATCAATAATAAGCCCTGTCAAATAAAATTACATTAACGCTGTTTATATGTGATATATTGAACTTCATACAGACATTCAATGGTATGAAAAATCAACTATGGCACACATACTGTATGTGTTGTCTACTAGCTGTGACTAGTTGTAGCAATCAATATGTTCACAAAATGCCTAGTCCCGTTCCTCTGTGCATACAGCCAGTGAAATTAGTCCATCCCATTCAGTGACACAGTATATTAACAGCTAGTATCATTAACTGAAAATTAGCTCCCTTTCCACATTGCAATAATCCATCTATGACAAAGTCGGCCAACTCGCTATGAGGACACATTTTCCTCTGTCCTTCTCCTTCACTCCAATATGGCTGACCAGATGCTCAGGTCACAACAAGTGGCGGTTGGATGGTAATGGCACAGCTGCTGGATTTGGGTTGTTGGTAGGGGTGTCAGTGTTGCACCAGATGGCGCCCGTGGGATGGGGTTTGATTGGAAAAGGTTTTGAGCAGGATGCTGAGAGGCGACCGGCTGTGGCCAGATGCTGGGGTCAGGAGATCTAGCAGGGAAAGGCAGACACAGCTGTTTGCTGTGGACCCTGGGCTGTCCCCACTCTCTCCAAATCAGGTCACAGACAAAGCTGAGGATGCTGCCAGGAAGAAAAGTTGGGTATAACGTGCACCTGGATGTACAGATGCTTTTCATGTTTCCACTTTTCCTTCTGTTCTTTGTTTCCATTTCTTGTTGCCCCGTGCTCTCATCCATCCTTCTTTGGCTCAAGGAGCATAGCAAAGGTTGTGAGTCAGATCCACGCCTTCCAGGAGGCTGTATACCCCTACAGCCCGGACCAGGAGCTGCAGGCTTACCTTCGGCGCCGCATCGCCCGGCTCGCCACCTCTGACATCCACCTCTTGGCCGCAGACAGCGATGCCAACTTCCAGCAGTCCAGCGAGCGACAAACACGGAGGATCCAGGACAAGCTGAGGAGGGTTAAGGCCACTTTCCAATGAGCCCTGCCCCAGTGACATGTCACTGCCTAGAGCGAGTCACCACCACCAGGTCAACACCTCATGTCCAAGCCCAGGCTGAGGCTCCATGCCCAAACCCCTGTTGTCACAGGCAGCAGAGCCCCGTGGACTAGGACTTTCTGCTGTCATAATTTACTGTCTGACAAAGGTCCCTTAAATCAGTACATAGACTCCCAGGCACACTTTATTTATAACTCACACTCATATTGACATTTTTAGTAACTATTTGTGAACTGACCCTGTAATTCAGCTGCTATGGCCTCATACATGGACTGAACATGGCACCAACGCAGACCGTGATTTTCATAATCATGGTTTTCAGTAAAATGTCTTGACATATATTGGATGATTGCATTTGCAGATGTTAGCATTTAGCTCAAAGTGCTAATGTCTAAGTGCAGACCAGCTAATGCTACAAATCAATACATACCTTTATCAAGTTGTCTGAGCACTTCCACATCAAATCTGTCATCAAACGCAAAGTGAAAAGTCAGGCATCATAGAGAGGGGCAAAACTTGACATTTTTTACACACAAAAGTGAGATTAGTTGTGTAAAAATGAAAAAGAGAGAGATAGAGGGTGAAGGATAAATAGGAGCCCAGCAGCTCATTTCTACTTCTACCCCAGCAGGTGAACCCAGCTGTGTCAAACATTCAAATAAAATCTATTTGATGTTGTTCACTTGTAGGAAACAAGGCAAAAAATAATGTAGAATCAATTCAATTTACTGAAAACACTCAATTCATGTTTGTTTACCAATTAGGACCTTACCAAATGACATTTATATGTACCAGATTGGCAAATTAATATCTAATCTTAATCCCATTGAATGGCACAATGTGAAATAATTACATTTTTTTATCAATAGTGCATCGTGAAGGGCAAAAGCTAGGCCTGTCACGACAATGCCGTACCATTACAGAGAAATTGATAGAACATAATGAGATTTCGGCGTGCAAAATGTTATTTGAGGAATGACGTTCAGTGAATGTCTATTTTTCTATTTTCTCTTTCTCCGCGGTCCTCTGCCATGATTCGTGAAATACCGTGGAGCTGGAATGTGACACGCTATGATGATTTGCTTCATTTAGCCAAATAAATGAGATTTTATAAGCCCTCTCTTGCAAAAGTGTGTTACTGTCAGACAGTGTCTGTGATAGAGCGGTGGTGTGGCAGGTTGCTGGTGGGAGGAGGTGAAACTACTCGCCATCTCCTCTTGCAGGGATTTACAGTGTAGCCTATGGAAATGACTTCATTGTGAACCTATAGTGGGTTTTCTAGCATTTCCTGCTCTTACTTGTCACTGCAGGATGTGCTGTGGTCTAATCGCTATATCACATTTTAAACAAGTGTACAAAACCTGACCTTGAGGACAGTCCCTCTCTTTCTCATGCACATAGCATCATTCTTGTATTTTGTTGACATTTGTTTGCTTGACTTGGATAAAATGCTGCATTTATGCATTGCAACTATGATCCAGTACGATAATCCACAACAATACAAAGCTGATCTAGCTTGTTCGACTGGGACCACTGAGTAATTTTGAATGCAGAACATTTTAAACACCCAAGCTCCTTTTTGATTTCTATTTGCTATTTGGGCTTATTGGGACCTGATAAGTATAAAAACTAAGCAGCATATATTGACATGATGTAGTTTTTGAGAAAAAGACAGAACTTTCTGAACTTAATGTTTTCCTACTTAAAAAAAAAAAAAAAAGATGCAGCATGCTGCTTTGAAACAGCACAAAACAACACACAGTTCATTTATCCAGTCTGTAGGGTCCCAGTGAAAATTTGAATACAGTCACTCTTCCAGATTGTCCTCTGGGGACAGACAGACAGACAGAGTCTTGCATGCAGGGCTGAGGAAATAGGCGCAGTGTGAAGGCGGCGTCCCGGGTGCTTTTTTATTGTTATCTAACGGGATCAGGGCGCATCTTCAAAGCGCCACAGATAAAGAGCTCCAAACGGCTGGAGGGACTCCTGCCTCCACAGCGACAGATCACCGATAAAGGAGAAAACCAGGCCCGACCTCTTATCTGCTTTGTCATATAACTAAACGATCAGTTTAGGGGCTTTGTCCCCGAGCAGCTGCATGCGGAGATCTCTCAAAGAAGGGCCGCACATCCCGCAGGGTGCAGGCGCTGTCTGCGGGAAAGCTGCTTCTCGGTTTATTTGGCAACTAATGGACATGATGTGATCCTGTCAGTCATCATGTTAACACTTTACAGACTGAACATTCAGCCAATGAGAAGTGTTCTTTTAACCTACAGTGATCATCTTTAATGGTTTATTAATACATTATAATATGCGCAGACTTTGGTATGTGAGCCTCTCTAAGGAGGATTACCTCATCCATCTATGGGCTTGTTTGCGCTCCTTGGCTCTCCTCCCGCTTCCTCGCAGCTTGTTTTAGCATATTTACATTTGAACGAGTCGACAATCAGCTGTAATTGTGTTGCTACTGTAATACCTTTGATCTGTAATGTTTGAAGCGCCTGTGCCAAATGCTGGCTCTCGGGTAGCTGGCGCCAGCACTCACCAGGGATTCAAAGACATGTCAATAAGAAACCATCCAGAGGATCTGCAGCTTGCAGGCGTCCCCACCATTTGACCACAGAGATGCTGAGATTTTATTATTTACCACAGTCACCACTGTTCTTAGGATGAAGCAATTTAGACGCTCCACAAACACCCAATTAAAGATAAAGTGTCGTTTAAGGCAACAACTGCAAATCAAAACCAAGCATTCAAAATGTTACTTAAATGAAAGCATAACAAAATGCACTTTCAAGAAATGACAGTCGTCCCCGTGTTCTAGTTATGATTAAACTGTGTGTTGCTGGATTAAGATCACTGATGCATCTGTATTTAAGTACTAGTTTGGGTTAGGGTGGATTTTAATCACCATCTAAAACTCCATTAAGTCGTCATATTTTGTTGTAAAATCAGAAAAGTAATAATGGTTGTGCACTAAATGCACAAAATTAGCTGGTAAGTAGAAGCATAAAATGAGAATAGCTACTCAAAGTAGCCTAAAAGTTATGTCCACCCAAAATGTTTTGACACTTTTCATCCAAACTATGATGTTGAGATAAAGAGAGGCTTTGGCTCAGTCATGAGCACATTACCTTTTATAGTTTTAAATGAGAACCTCAACCTTTCCTCTGGTGCTACTGTATGCAGCAGCAGCATGAACCACCTCTGCAGGACATACAGCTGTTTCTGCACAGCCGGCTGGTTTCAGTCGGACAAATGTATGAGCTCAGGAGGGTTCTCACAGACTGAGTGGCGCCAGGTCTTCACACACTCACAGGATATGTAAAGACTTCAATAACGAGCCATTAACCCCTAATCATCGGGATCGATCAGGCGTTAACAAGGGCCTCTACATATGCAAATTGAAAGCAAGGGGCCAGGGCCCTATAAGAGCTCACCCTGGCCAGAGGCTGCCACCACACACACACAGTCCCTCTCTGACATTTGGAGGCTTTACAGGTCACTGAGCAGCACTGCGAACATGGTGAAATACTTTTCAGTGGACTGGCTGGCCCAGAGCCACAACGCAAAGACTGAGGACCACGGAGCTGGCACGGATACTGCGCCGACCTGCAGACCCCATGTCCCATGCATGGTGCAGCCGCGTCCGCCGACTTTTGGCAAGGGTTACCTGCAGCCAAAACCCAGAGCAGCAAAGCCTGTTGAACACACGGAGCCAGAGGAGAGCTGCGGGCAGGACTCCAGCCTGGCTTCACCTTTTCAACCAACAAGCTGCGCCTCTCCAAGTAAGTACAGGAATACACTCAGAGGGCTATAGGCTACAGCTCTTAACTGTAAAACAACTATCAGTCCTTTACGCACAATCAGTGTTTGTAAGCAGAGTTTTCCTTTCTTCAGTTTCAGAAATCAGCGGGTATTCCTCCGGGTATGAGAGTGAGGCTGCTTCCTCTGAGTGTCTCTCCGTGGATGAAGGAAGCGACGTGGAGAAGGACGGACCGCAGCGCCGTGTGCGCACAAAGTTCACTCCAGAGCAGATAAGCAAACTGGAAAAGATCTTCAACAAGCACAAATACCTGGATGCTGGAGAGAGAGTGAAGACAGCACAGAAACTGAACCTCACAGAGACTCAGGTAAGATTGGACTCTCAGTGGAAACACATCAGTTTTACGCGTTGAATGACAGACGGCCCTGGTTCTGCATTGCTCTGGATGCTAACTTTATGGTTTTGCTTTCTCTCAGGTGAGGACCTGGTTCCAGAACAGGAGGATGAAGCTGAAACGCGAGGTGCAGGACTACCTCGCTCCCCAAATCCCACCGGTCATGTTCCAGCCTCTGGCCCCGGTTCAGTACCACAGCATGGTGGCGCAGCGACACCACTACCCTGCGACCGGCCCGGCCTTCTACCCGCTGCCCGTCCCGCAGCTGGTCCAGATGCGCCCTCACCACCAAGCTGCTCACCTCATGATCCACAAACCACATTTCTACTGACATTTCTACTGAACAACTGTCAACTACACAGACTGTTCCCACTGAAACACTTACCAAACAAAGTGCAATCCAGAGTTTTATTTGATGTGTGATTTGTATTATATTTGATATAAAAGTTGTATATATAGTTTATAATTTACAAAAAAACAACTCTATTTATCAGTGAATAAAGTTTATCATCTATACTATGACACTGGACTCTGCCTTTTTTGTCTGCTTTGCATACATAACATCTAAGCTATTAGATGCAGGCCTAACAACACTTATCTATAGCTTAGAGATAAAAATGATGCTATTATCTCTATTGCATGGATTAGTAAATAGATCATCCTGTCTTTCATCTAAGGCTGGAGGAGGTTAGAAGAAAGACCTGATAGACATGGGAGTTGACTATTAAAGCTTATCACAACCCACTGTCTCTCATAATATCAAGATTTTAGGCCAAAGCCCAGTCAAGCCAATCCATATAAACAATCATAATAAATTCAATCACAGAGTAATCTCTATATGTTACCAAGATCAAATCCTTATAGAGCTTCTCATACAGACTTGTCATCACAGACTGACCATATGCTCTCTCCTTTCATATGCGCTGTTTGTCCCCATCTCTGCACTTCAAACGCCAGCTAACGGGGAGATCATGGTCAACAATTAGTCCTAATTAAGACGCTCATTGATGAGTTTACACCTACCACAGGAGCCCTCCGGCCTGGCTCCAGAGAGTCTGGGGTTTTGTGTGGCCAAAGAATCTGATCTGTGTTTTGAAGTCTCGGCCCTGTGGTTAAAACCTGATTAGGTCTATGTGATGAGATTTGGAGATAGACGCACTTTGAGAGAATTAAACAGTCACATACGTGAAAGTAACAGTAAATAATAGCAATAACTGAATGTGCCTTACTGAAAAAATGATTTAAATATTTTTTTTGCCATACTTTATTTTTGTGTTTTTTACTCTTGGCTGTTTTTAATATTTGTATTAAGCACCATGTGGAGCATTTAATATAGGCATTTGATTTGATTTGAAGTTGTGGGTGGCGTTCACTGATATAACTTACTTGGCTCACATATTTAAAATAAAATAATAATTTCAGGTCAAATGCGTCTTGTGTGATTTTTTTTTTTTTTTTACTTTTAACGCAGTTTTGCAAAAGCCTAAATTATTAATTTGAAAACAATATGATGTGCATTGTGCTCTGAGCCACAGGTAGACCAACCTGTTGTCCGGGGTTTGAATGTGCCCAGAGGCTCCTCAGCAAATGCTTCATTCAAATGAGTCAACAAAGATCAAACGGGACTTTCTCACTTTCTGCAGGCTGCAGTCACACCCACCCTGTCCCACCATAACAAAGGCTTCATCACTTCCATCTGCGCGATGCTCAGACAGCTGGGCGCTCCTGTTCTGCATCTGCAAAAAGCCAATCACAGACGTGACAGCAGTTCTGTCAGAAGCAGAACAGTGGCAGCGAAGTTTTGGCATCAAAAATAAAATTTAGTAACAGGAAACACTGACACTGGAGAAGCTCAACTGGAGTGTAAACAGTCATTAATTTGTATTATTTTATCAATATTATTTTAAACATTGACTTAATTTTTTTTGGTTTTTGCAACATGTGTTTCAAGGATTCTTTTTTTTTTTTAACTCTACTTTTTTTTGAGTTTCAATTTTTTGTCACCATTTGTGCTAAAAATAAGAGTGATTGGTAGCCCCATAAAGCAACATCATGGATGCCTACTGAAGAGGAAGAAGAAGTAGAAGTGGAAATAGTGAAGCTTCATGAAGCCTTGAAGCTCTCCATCCATTTGGTTCATTCATGGACCGAAGCTTCATGAAGCTTCGTTTGCTCTACTGCGCCACCAAGTGGACAATAAATGTGTATGTGTGAATCTTTGAATTGAATAAATGAATGAAATCAATTTGTGCCAGAAACAAATGATGAACTTCTTTCTTTAATGTAGCATCTGTCTTTATGACACAATGGCAGAGTCAAAAGTGAAAGTGAAAATAAGGGCTGTGGTGTGAATATACCCATGTTACTATGAGCAACAAGTTATTCATTTTTATTTAAAAAAAATAACTTTTCCACAGGTGGTTCCATCTCAAAAAAAAGAAGCTAGCATAGACAGCATGCCAAACTGGCAAAAAATGTCCCGAGCCTGGAAATTTTAGAATTATGAATGAAGTCAAAGTATAATTTCTTTTCATTAACAGGATTGCAGGTTGCAGAATATGAAAAAATGTCGACAGAAGTCATCAAAAAAAGCCCTGTTATATTATTACAAATGTTGTTAGAGTGTAGTTTGCTGAAAAAAGCCATACATGTCGAAAAAAAAGGCAGGTGGTCATAATGATATGCTGAATGGAGTATATTGGGTCATACACTAATCGATGTGGCTTGTGTATTGGTGACAAGGAGTCAAACGTGTTTTTCAGGTGCACAGTTGCACAAACACACACATATGCATCACAGGTGTGGCACTGAAATTGTTGGGTGCTGGGACTAACATACGCTGTCCATTGTCTCATTCAGCTACAGCCTACACCTACTCTGTTTATTGTATTTGGCGATGCAAGTGGTGCTGTGTTACTGCAACGCAAAGTCACAAAAACCACCGCTGACACTGCAGTTAGAAGCTTTAAATCAGTCAAACATGGCAATCATAGACAGAGAAACATGTGCAGACCTGCAGTTGAAAAGAGAGCTGAGACATTCACGACATCATCTCAAGCCATGAAAGAAGAGCTGGTCAAGACACTTCTAGCACCATCACAGGGCTGGGTGAGTTCACAGAGGTCCATCACATACATATTGATCCATGTGGTCCATGGCTGCAGAAACATTCCTCTCTCTGACACTGACAAATTAAAAGACACTCTACAAGACCTTGAAAGAAAAGGACACACTGGTCACCACAGCCATACACAGAGAAGGGTGAGTGTGACCTGAACAAGGCCATAAAGCGCCAACACCACACCATCCCCACTCCAGGTACTTATCTTTAACTGTACCTTTAACACAAAAGCAAAAGAACTGCAAGACATACAAGATGTACACATCACTGCCAATCCTGTGATCATCACCACGTCCCAGAATAAGGAGCATGATGAGATGATCCATGAGGTTACAGAGCAAAACCTCCAGCAGAGACAACATTCAAGTCAAATTCAACACAGTGGAATACAGGGAATGAGGACTGGAGCACAATATAGTAAAGCACAAAGCATGACAAATGTATGAGACGACCTAAAGTGTTTGCTACCGCTGCCCTAAATGAACAGTACGTCTGATTACCAAAATATTTTTAAGTATGTGCATCAAAATGAAATATAATTATTGTTGTTATACATGAACTGAAACATGTTTTAGTGTTTTTGTTATTCTTTATTTATATCAATTTTTATATCATCTCTTACTTCTCAGAGAACTTCATTATTCTGGCTTGGGTATAAAAAGGTGAATTCAGTTTAAATTCTCACTCCTGTTCAAAATAGTGAATCGTAGTGAACTCAGTGAGAAAGAAAGAGTCTGAATTAAAGCTCTGAAATGATGCTGGAGGCTCTCTGAGACAAACAGGAGAGGTGGTCTGATAAATTTGTGAAGCACTGTACGTATGCAGGCAAGCAAAACAATTTGCATGTATTTCACAGCAAGGATGAATAGTTCATTTAATTCTATATTTTTAATTACATTGCTGACACATTAACAGTAGGGCCATCAAGAAAATATAAACCGAATAACCAGTTGTATTGTCTGCTGGCAGTGCCATTAGGAACCATAATGAAAGCCAAATTCAAAATAGAGAAAGAGTTGTCAGTAACAGCCTATAGCAGCAGAAACACTGCAGCACATCAGCAACATAGCTGTCCTGTGTTTTTTTCTGCTGTTAGAGAAGCTACTATCTCACCAAGCAGTTAAGTAAATAAAAGCAAAAGCAACAAGAGTCCTTTACAGGCCTGGAATGATGCGTGACACTGAGATGCTGGTGAAGAAGCTGTCGACAGCCAGAGAGAAACACTCGCATGACGTTCCAGAACTGTGATGAATGAAAGTTGGAGGAAACATCTCTGAGCTGAAAGGTCATTCACACCGTTTTGCAGTGGATTACCTGACAAAGCATCTGGACGTGCAGAATTTAGCTGATAAAACAGCTCACACAGTAATCCAGAAAATGAAGTCTGTTTTAGCAAGGCACGGAATCCCCAAGGTGCTTGTGAGTGACAACATCCAATTTGCCAGTTATGGGATGGACGCCATGTGCTGTATCATGGGAGTTCAAGTTCAAACACTGAACAGTCAGACTGCTGTGAAGAAAGCACAATGAAACCCAAATAAGATCTCAACATTAACAATGGGGGAAAGTAAAGTTTATTTGGGCAGATGGAACGACTCACGCAGTAAATGTGACCGTGCTATTGGCCAACAATCAGTAAAAATATGTTATTGGGAGATCAGCATTAACATTTAATACCTGGTAATGTTAGGTTTAAGGTTCAGAGTGTTTATTGTCATATGTACAGTAAGGAAACATGTTTCCCTGCACAATGAAATACTTCTTATATCATCTGCACCGAGCAATAAAAGTGTAACAATAGAAAAGAGATTAAAAAATAGATAAATAAAGACATTTTAAGGAAAATTAGAAGGTACCAATGTTAAATATATACAGTCCATGTTCATATATAATCTATGGTTACAATGAGCTCCTATGTTCATAGCCCATAATACTTACACTTAGCTTGTCATAGATAGATTTTTTTTTGTATGGCAGCCCCTTCAGGCCAAAATGTTGAAAGTGAGTAACATGAAGATAAAAAACCTGAAGAATGCCAAAAAAATCTTTCAATGCCTGTTTTACAGTATAAGTCAGTCTCAAGCAGCAATCAATCAGTCATATTTATCGTTTCAACTTTCTGCCAGTGTTTCCTTTTTAAATGCCAAACCATATTTGCAAAAAGTCCCTTCAACTTGTCTATCTCCACAGATTAAGGCGTTTTAAAACACAAACATGTTATCTGGATAACAGCCATATCACACTGTATTCAAATCAAATCAAACGCCTTTATTCTTAGTATTCTTCACTCTATTCCAGTGAATATACAACGAAATTTGGGGTGCTTTGCAAATTTACAGACAAGTGGTATGAAACAAAAGATGACTATAAAACATATATAACTAAGATAAAAAATAGAAGATATATTATGTGATATTTACAATTATTACAATGTATCTCCAGGTTACAATATTGTCTGTTTCACTCAGACTTTTTGCAACCTTTATATATTCTTAATTGTTTCTTTACCTTTTTTTTCTATATAGGCTATGTCATGCACCAAGATACCAAGTTAGTGTCCTTGTATGTGCAAACTTGTTTTTGATTGTATAATGTATATGACTTGATGCACTATGACGACAGGGAATAATTTAAAACTGAATGGATTTGGCCAATGGCACAGTAGGACTCAAAGCTTACTATAAACACTTCTATCTGACATTAGTTAACAGCCTTGTATTCATGGGGATATCGCCCTGTATCACTTTATGCATAGATCATTTAAGTCTGAGATGCCAGGTCACTGATACTCAGACTCACTGGCGCCAGAGCATCTCAGCCAGCCAAGGAAGTGAGAAAAACCACAGCCCAGCCTCTATTAGCCTCAATTACAACGACCATCAAGTTTCTATCGTTCCGTCGACATCTCTTTGCATATGCAAATAAAGACGTGTGCCCCTCCTATAAAGCGACCTAGCGTCACCAAAGAGGCACCAACACACTCAAGTGACAGGACGCAACATGGCGAACTTCTCTGTGGAGTGGCTTTCCAAAAGTTATTATGAGGATGCTGCGCTTCATTCAAAGGTCCATAGAGAAATTGAGGAATTTACCAAGGGATCAAGGAGCCAATACTCTCCGACGTCGCCAAACAGTAAGTCCACTAATGAAATCTGTCCTAAGCTGACAGGAGTTTGAGTCGGTATAGTCTATTTATTTAAGGCAGAATTAGTGAACCGCTCTGTTCCTTCCAGATAGCGGAGGTGACACGTCGGGGTCTGAGAGCGAGGTGTGGGACGACAGTGAGGGGGAAGCAGCCCAGCAACGAAGGATGAGAACCAAGTTCACCTCGGAGCAAATCAGCAAACTGGAGAATGCCTTCAGCAAGCACAAGTACCTGGGAGCCATGCAGAGGAGGAGGATTGCTGAGAAGCTGAACCTCTCTGAGACTCAGGTGGGTTTGAGGCAGAGCTTATGGGTCCAGAGGCCTCCGGTGCAGAGCTCTCAAGGACCGTCACTGCAAAACAAGGAACAAGGAACAGTTAAAAGATCGATTTTTTAATGTATTTTTTATTATAACCTCTTGTTTAGTATGTAATTTTAATTCTGAATGGGCTCTGATAAGTATAAAAACTAAGGACCATCTTTTGACATGATAAGCAGAATTAACCCAACCCAAGCAGGTTTAAGATAAACACTCAATCCACAGAAAAATGAAAGGCACAACATTTAAACATGACAGGTTTACACGTAAACATTGAAGTATGCCTTGTGTTTGAAATTATGTTTAACACTTACAGTGTATGTGAATGACAGGAAGTAAACATGGACCCCAAAATACAAGTATGAACGTGAAAATGAGCACAGAACCTTTAATGTTCAGTAGCTCTGCAGTATAACAGTCATTATGATTCATATTAACTAGGCGTGTTATTTAATGGCTGCCGTGTATTCCTCAGGTGAAAACATGGTTCCAGAACAGGAGGATGAAGCTGAAACGGGAGGCCCAGGACGTGCGTCATGAGTTCCTGTCTGTCCCGGCCGCTCTGCTGTTTCAGCACCCCGTCCTGAGTGGACAGCTCCACGCCATCAGCGGCTTCTACCCGCAGCTTCATCCGCTCCACAGGTCGGCTCCTCCGCCTCCTCTGCTCCAGCACCGCCCCCACCCTGCCGCCATGCCTCCTCCACACTTCTACTGAGCTCTGTCTGCCACCCAGAAACACCAAATATGTTGTCTAGAATCTAGACATTTCCCCATGGCTCTCTCTAAAAGAGGGGTTTATATGTTGTGAATATAATTCATTTTAATATAATAAATAAAACTGAATTAAAGACTCCAAACTACCTCTTGCTGCTCTTCTTTCTGTATCTTTAAGAGGTGATCTATCTATCTATCTATCTATCTATCTATCTATCTTAGATAACTTGCTGCATTATATAATAAATTCATATTTTGCAACAAATACAATTTGGAGTTATGACATCAGATGCAGAGGGCCCTTTGAAATAATAATGAAATACTTGCACAGATCTTAAAATGGGGGATCTAATTTGATTTATCTTTCTGTAACTAATGGGAGAAAATTATTGGACAAAACACGAGCTCACGATAAAAGCAACAACTAACCAGGAGCTCAGTGTGTTGGTTTAAGATGTAACTAAAGGGAACAAGTGGTGCGGTTCCTGTTTTCACCATATTGCGACTATGATGGGCTTTAAATCATGTCTGTCTCTAAGGATCCACATGTTCAAAGAAAAGGGACCAGTTTATTAGGCAGAATATACAGTCTGAGCTTTCATTGGTTGTCTTCTCTCAGTCTGCTGAAGATGCTGCAGCCAAATGTTTTCCTTTGTCGTCCGGAGACTCCGAGCTGTGCTCGCTGTATATTTGCATCTTCAAAGGGACATCAAAGCGGAGGTAACTGCTAGATCATTGACATCCATTGAGCTCCATTGTCTCACGACTGAACACTTCGCACTTACTCGAGAGACGCGGAGGGACGGCGCCCTGCAGTCTGCGAAGAGGCGCATATCATCTCACGTTAAAGTCATTAAGTGGTGCCACCTAAAGAGGCAGCTGATTGAGTCACTGTGTCATGAGGCGGCTGCTTCACTTATGATTTGCTATTGAGAATGGGAAATGCCTGCTGGTGGAGTGATTACATTCACTGCAGGTTATCAGTAGCTGACATATGCTGTGTCAGTCAGATCTGCGATCCTTTAGGTTTTCAGATTAGCAGCATAAATCAAAGGGGGATTGAGCAGAGCCTACTGCCTGCATATATACAAGTGGATTTAACAGGAAAATAAATACTGACACCTCCCACCAGGAGGCACAATTATCAAAGGAGACGATTGGGATTCCATGCATCACTAACTATAATGAGGAGAATATTATTCATTTATAAGCTTACTGGACCATATATCCATTTATGCAGCACCTTGATGCAAAGCACCAGGCAGTGCAAGGCCTCAGTCTGCAGCATTTACTGGGAAAGTCCCTGTCAACATGAGCATCAATAAATGATCCACAGTGAGAGGGCAGGGAATTGGTGACATGAATGACAATGAGGGTTTCACTGATCCCTTTGAGTCAGGTGAGTGGCCGGGTGGAGAGGTGCGAGCAGTGTCACTGAAAGCTGCAGCTGGATGGCAGCAGACAGACTGGAGCCGAGGAGGGATGACGAGGAGAGGCCGAAGGTTGTTCACAAGTTCAGGGGGAGAGACGTTAAAGAGACCCTTAACAACATCAATGTGTAGTCATGGTGATGGGATGGAGCTCACAGTGAACAGCTGTCAACTCTAAAAAAGTAAAATCACTCAAGAAAGTTTACAGTTTTACTCTGAAAACATGCAGTTTTTCTCAGTTGCTTTGGTGAATTCCTCACACCACTATTTACGTTTACACAGCAGCATCATTGCTTTCATACAACTCTCTGGTGTTTGATAATATTATTTGCTTATGTCATGTCAGTCAAAATTAACCATACTTGTGAATGCTGAATAGTCATTCCTTATAAATCGGATAGTTCTTATTTCATTGCTTGAGTCCTACAAAAATGTTGAACTAGTTGTCAAAATCTGTCAAGCAAATATGCTACTTTTTTACTTTTATGTTTTTTTTTCATGAAAATGTCTCCTAAATTGAACAATTTCTCTCAGATGAACCTCAGCCTTCACTGATGAGAAGGACTGTGTGAAGCATTAACCTCGTGGAAGAGAGGTGAGGATGTGGGGAGGAAAAGGAAGAGGAAGAGGAGGCCATGTTCAGGAGGATTCCTCATGAAATCAGGGCTACAGTTATGGATCAACTTTACTGTAGTTTTCAGATGGCTGTGTACATTTTAAAGTCCGTAGTGCTGTCTTGACCATTTTCAGGTCGTTTCACCAAGACTTTTTTTTGCATTGGGAAACACTGACAGAGTAAACTGTCATAATGAAAACATGACAAAGCCATTTGACTATTTAGTTCATAAACAATGATGTCAAGACTTTTCATCTTGATGACACTGACACTTTCATTGACAGGAAAACTGGCTTTTGAGGAATGAACTATCCATTTTGAGAAAGTGACACGCTACTAGGTTTTGCAGTTTGTACTAATTGTTTTGAGAAATTCATTAAGTGTTCAAATGTAAAGAGTGATGTGAGAAATGCACCAAATAATAATAATAAAATAAATAATTCAAGCCTTTTGTCAGAGGTGGGAAGTACAATTTTGGGAAGAGTGCTGAAAATTGCCATTTTATTTTACTTTATGCTACATGTCAAAGGGAAACTATAAATGTATAGTATCGCTTTGTAGGTTAACGTTTTATACTGACAACACACAAAGGTTAAAGGCGTGTTAACCTTATTCCATAGATAGATAGATACTTTATTCTGTCTACCTATGGGGGAAAGGTTCAGGATATGGCTCATCACCCACAAAAGCAGCTTCTGGTTTGGCTCTGTGTCACATTTCAGATGTTTATGAGGACACACTTCCTCTCTAAACATCTCATTTAAGTCATGTAAGTAACTGTTTGATGCTCAATGCTGTAAAATCACCCAATATTTCACAAACATGTAACGATTCAATCCAAAGTTGCAGAGCGTCAAATACTCCTCTGATAGAGCTAGCGTCCTTTTAGAGGCCACCTCAGATCAGAACCACTGCACTAAAATACCTATAAATCTATGCGATGCAGTTGAAGCCAACTTCACTATATCACTATATCAATATATCAGTCACAGTGTCCATTAACCATAAACACATTTTACTGCTAAAATTGTTGCACTTTTACATAAGTCTGAATTTTTGCTTTTTGTTTGAATCATTTCATTAAGAGTGAAATAGGTGATTGTACAGTATATCATGTTGACAGTCATACAAACAAATGGAGGCTTTAGTAGATCAGTAGTTATTTGTTGGTGACACACCGGGTTGTCCTGACAATGAATAATGAATAAACACCTTTAATGGCAAACAAAGAGGTGAAGAAAAATGGTACAATCTGTTAAAATGTCTTGTTTTATGGGGTTAAAGCAGCAATACTGAGGCAATTTCTTGGGCACTGTTGTCCATCAGAGTTGTCCGAAAAATTGCCTAGTGTATTACCACCCTAAGTCACTTCTGTGTAAATAATAATAAAAAAAAAAGAATGTAAAAACAGTTAAAACATCTGTAATATCCCAACTTAAAGACCCCTTTACTCATGGTTTAAAAAGTCAGGATGCATAAATGTTGAATCCAGTATTAATACCAATATTTATTTATTACAAGAAATAACAGCAAAGACATTATACAGAAGCCAACACATTTTAAATCATCATTGATGAATATGAGGACATTTGAGTTATGATATTATGCAAAAACTACCTGCAGTCAGTGTGTCAGAATAAACACAGTTTGCCTATATGGAGTTCATCCATAGAGTCCAAGGTGTGTGTTTGTGTGTGTGTGTGTGTGTGTGTGTGTGTGTGTGTGTGTGTGTGTGTGAGGTCAGCAGTCATGTGGAGATGATGATGAAATGGCTGTCTGCCTGGTGGAATACCTCTGCAGCCCCATTTTCCCATGCCCTATACCTCTTTAAAGTTACATCTGAAAAAGGTATATGCATAGGAAAAAGGAACAGCGAGTGCAAAGAGCTCTGCTGCCATGACACCACATGCCGGAGCCTGGAGGCTAGGGATAAAAAAAAAAAAAAAAAAGGTCAGAAACATGACTGCATGCACAACAGAAATAATACCTCAGATAATCTTTCTCTGCACAATAGCAAATGAAAAATGAAACCAAAAAAAGCATATTCTAACTTTTAAAAAAACAATGCTTCTCAAGTCTGGATGATATTTCAGTTTATGAAGTGAATGAGTGAATGAGGCATGAATAGGACTTACCCTGTCCAGCTCCGGATGAGTCTCTCCTGGGAAGGCGTCTCCTCTCAGCCATTTATCCCTCCACAGGGACCTTGAAGACGTTTGAGAAAGACAGTGTAGCTGTTGTCTGCTCACTCAGCACTTATCCTCCCTCCTTGGTTTGGAGCCATGGTAACACACCTGTGGACGCCACACATGCCTCTGGACAGAAAAACACTGATAGACATAGCTCGGATGCCTATGCAGAGTTCATTGTCTGTTTTTCCAAAGATGACTCCGGTTAACAGTGTTACAATTATTATCTCCTATCTGCACACGCTGCAGACGTCAGAATCGGAGCGTGGAAGACGGGAAACATCCAGGACGGCTTGTTCCTGCCGGTGGAGAAGTTTTCTTATCTGTTCAGGGTTTTTTGCTTGCTCTCTCTCTCCCTAGAAGAGGGACCCCATGCTTTTTAGCACTCAAGGTCTGTAGACAAGGACTCTCAGGGTGTGCTGAAGTGAGACAGTGATACACACACACACACACACACACACACACACACACACAGAGGCCATGTGTGGAGTGGAGGGAGTGTTATGGCATGTCAAGGCCAGCGCAACCAGGCGAAGATGAAACTGTGTTCTTGTCTTTGAGCCTCTGAGTTTGAACCGCTGAGAGCAGCAGTCGTACATCACAGGCTTTACTAACAGGAGATCCATCTTAGGTGATCATGTTGAACCCGTTAAGGTCATCTCACACCACGCAGAAACCAGCAAACATCTCTGTATCTCTGGGGCTAGAGCCCAGATGATGAGCGCCGTGAAGAGAGATGCATAATACTGAAATATTTACAAGCAGTTTATGTTGATTTTTGACCAATGGATGTTTATTTTGTCAGCAAAAAATATGTGCTGAACAAACTCAATCATTTAGGATGTTGATGTGAAGTTAACTCCAAAAGCTAAAAGTAAGCTTTTACTCAAGTTTGAAATGGTTGGATGTATCTAATCACAACCAAAATGAGGGGCACATATGCATATTTAACACAAGCACGGGTTATATCTCACTTACATGAAAGCCAAGTATCTGTGTGAACAGTTGAGATTCAGACTGAAAATTATTATTCATGAGGACGAGTTTTCTTCATGTTGTATTCATTGAGATGAGTTATATATAATATTGTATTGTTTTATTAAATAGAGCAACAGCAGCCTGAAATATTCTGGTGTATAGATAATAAAAAAATGTACAGCATGTGTTTAATTTTGTCTGTAAAGCCTGAATATATGAAGGTAAGACCATTTAATTAATTTATTCTAATTTCTCTTTGTAGATGTATAAGTGGGATTTGTCTTTTATTAATTTGTGTGGTCTTGGCAGAGCTGCATGCATGACACAGTGATAAAAATGTCATTCATTCTTTTCTGTATTAACAACAAGATGTTTAATAATAAGATAGTAGCTTTACTTGTGGTATTCAAACTAGATCATTTAATAATTATTACTGCTATTAGACCTTTTTTTTCCTCAGCCAGGTATAAATATGAGCCCTCCAAATCACCACTTGGTGGCATCAATTTCAAGCCCTGACTGGCAGCAGACTGATGTCAAACCCTATTTATGTACAGTATGATATCATTGTAGATGTTTGTGTTAATGCACTCAGAATTACGCATAGATTTACAGTGAATGACTCCAGTCAGAGTCTAATATCCGTACTGACAGTGTATCTGAGCGATGCTGTGAGCCGTGCCCTTCTGCTGAGATAAACACAAAACTATTTGAACAAGGCCTGATGAGCAAGGACATGTTTGTGTGCGCAGCAGCCATGAAGATCCTGCAGTATGTACTGAACTCATACAGTAAATTCAAGGAACGCCATCCTCCTCTTTGTACTCTGAAAAATTCACAGCTAAAAAATTCCACAGGCACACAAATATGCTCTAATGCAGCTTTCCCCCCCTTCATCAAAACGTCGGACTCATTTCCTCCATGTCTCATGAGGGGCTGCTTTTAATTGGGAACACTTTAACATGCAGCTTTTAAAATCCAATCTTGTTTTATTTTTTTTGCAGAATATTTCGTTTGAGCGGGGGAAAATTTGCAGAGTTAAGCAGAAAAAAAAGGCAACAAAAGCTGCTTGTTCATCTAAAAGCATCTGGCACAGAGCAGGAGCGAGTAGGTAGCAGTACAGACGAGATGCCGTTTAGAAAGCTGACAGCTTGACAGGATGAGGGTGTGATATTTCCTGATCTGCAACAAAACAAATACCTGTATTGTCTTTAGGCTTGAGTTGGCATTTTGGGGGGATCCGTTATGCTCATTAGCAACAACTTGAGTGCAGATTGTGTACTTATATGAAAGAATAATGTGCAAATCACTTTCTGGATATCTGATAATGCAAGATAGCATCTAGCAATGCTAGCAATGCTAGCGGCTTAGCTCCAGTCCTTCTGCTGGTTGGACCCCAATTTAGCCAAATGTATCTCTGGTTATAGTTATAGTACAATAGTTATGTAGTTATTAGTTACCATGGTCCCCAGTGCAGAAAGCCTACTCTTGGTTAGAGTAAACCTAAGAATATAAATCCTGATGACTTTAGAGATCACCTGATTTTTCCATCAGGTTAAAAATTGCACTTATTCAGTTAATATATCTACTAAATGGATTGACACTCATTTTTGCACATGGTCACCAGGTGATGAATCGTACTGACCTTTCATCTACACTTTGACTACAGCTTAGATCAAATTAATAATCATTCCAGCTGTTTAATTTTGATGTCTTACTGATCTGCCTGAAAGAGATAAAATAAGATAATTCTTTGTTAATCCCACACGAGGAAATCTAGAGCGTCACAGCAGCAAAGGTATGACTCCCTCCATTATTATATAACCACATGTTATGAGCCATGTTTTCCTCTTTTGCATTAATTTGTGCCACTCACCAGTGGCATGATGGTTGCCATGGGAACACGGGTCTTTGGGCTGAGCCAGTCTGGGGGATGGGGTGTCTAATTGTGTGGATTAAAACAAGTTTATGTGCAGTGTATGTTTCTAACTAGCATGGAACTGCTCCAAGAGCAAAAATAAAGAGGGGAATAATAATACAGACCAGTCTGAAATGTGAAACTGGTCCCAAGTCAGGATGTAAATTTCTCCAACATATTAGTTCAAGGTAAAAAAAAAATCAGTCACTGCTGCATTTTATGCTTAATGTTAACAGTTTAGAATGAAATAGAAAATTTAATGCAAAATAGTGAACAAGAAATAATTTCATTTCTCATCTCTGATGAGTGTAAGTAGTTCTCTACTTAAACTGAGGACTGAGGTTTCAAAAGGCTATCCAAAGAGCAGAAGCAGCAAAGCATAAATCATTTGTGTGTGATTTTCTTTCTGCTGGAACGGGAAACTTACTGCTAAAGATATAGAACTAAGAGGATATGTGAACCACACTGACCCAAGGTCATTCACAGAGAATGCTTTCAGTATCAAAGCCAATGCTAGCGCTAGTGCTGTTATTATAATGTTCTTTTCGGTGTGAAAGTGCTGCTTTGTTGCATACCTGCATCCCTGTGGCTCCCTCTTCCTTCCCTTCTCCCAGTAGTTAGTGAATCTTTACCTCCATTTTCCACGGTGAGTTGGTGCTTTGGTGCAGGATGCTGGAGATGTTAAACAGATGGAGATGGGGGGTGCTTCCCTGGGCCCCGCTCATGTAGGGGACAATTTCCATCAGGCAGTGGGTCTGACAGAATAAGCCGATGAAGGGATGAGACAAGCACCTCAAGCAGGTCCTCTGGGGAGACGGGCCACCTCGCCACCACCTGGATCCCAACAGGAGGTTTGTGAGTTCAAGCATGCAGAGGCTAAAAGTTCTCCTCATCTCAGAGCACCTGTGGCTCTTTTCATCTGCATCAGTGTGTTTGAGAGAGTAGGACAAGGACGATGAGAAGCAGGTGAATTAAACAATGATTACAAGAGACCTCAGCCACTGCTTCTGAAGCACAGTTAATCTGAATGACTCTGAACAGATGTAAACCAATAGAAGCTAACATTTCCCTGCCACGTTTGTGTGGCTGTGAACACTTTGAGAGCACAACCTCATTTTACATTTAAACGAATGTTTCCGACTTCATTTTTTACCACTTGCATGTTTGTAAAAAAAGTCTCTGCTCTCTGCAGCGCGCAGAAATTTGTAATTCACAGCCAGTCTTAATGGAAACCAGGCAGGGTTTGACCTCAAGGTTTCTCATGACTTAAATTCACGTGCTTATATCATTCAAAGCTGCAGAGCACAGGGCCCGCAACCTCCTCTGCTTTTGACTGCAAGCTTTCACTGTACAGTATGACACCAAGTTACCGACAAAGAGCAGACAGAGAGCAGCAGAATGCAGGAAAAATAGTGTATGCTGCTAGATTTCTTTCCCATATATCAATAGAGGAGCAGTTTATTCTCCTGGAGATACCACAAATAAAGGTTGGATATTACATACTGTGTGTGAAAATCACATCATTAAGAGACTATGGGTGAATACTAAACGAAGAACAGATAATGTTCCACGTCACCGCACACCCTGCCCTGACAGATTTAAGCTTGTTGGCTGTCTTTAAACAGCAGAAATTATAATGAGAATCCAGAGAAAGCACTCTTTTTGCAGCCTTTTCTCTCTCTGTCTATGTCTCAGTCTCGTCTCCCTGGCTCCCTCTCTTTCTCCATCCCTGAAGGTGGCTCAATCAGTCGACAACAGTGGCTGTCTGAC
The DNA here is from genome assembly GCA_029721515.1 of Synanceia verrucosa. Classification (NCBI taxonomy): domain Eukaryota; kingdom Metazoa; phylum Chordata; class Actinopteri; order Perciformes; family Synanceiidae; genus Synanceia; species Synanceia verrucosa. The sequence goes on along the minus strand of CM056562.1, from coordinate 18,077,893 downwards.
GTTGTCAAAAGACATTTCAATTTGGCGACCCTCCCTCGGGTTCGGGCAAATTACCACTTCAAAAGGCTTCTAGTCCCCAGGTCGCTCCCAGTGGGGTCGGCCCAGTACGCTCCCTCCCTCTCGCTCTATCTCGACCCGCTGCTCAGCAATGTTGATGAGGGCCCAGAGCCCCCCTGAGCAGCTTGTTCCTCCATACTAAACAAAACCCTCTCCAGGAGGAAAGGGAACACTTGATCATTCTGCCTGAAGAGCATATCTTGAATTTGTGTAAGGAGCTTTTTAAACACTCGAAATGCGCAAAAGGAAAAAAACGTGTTGCTTATCAGAAGACAGAAAAGGTGAACTTCTCGGATAGATTTCAGTTGTTGTGTAAATTACATGTCCTTTTCATTGTATAGTTTAATAGGAGTCACAAAAGTTCTGCATGTGTGTATACTCTGGTATACTACACAAGCTTCACTTCACTTTGCTTAATGCCTGGCAGCAGGGGAAACAGCCTACTTTACAGCTTTCTACATTCATAAACAAGATGTAATGTATTAGCTTTACAGGAGCTTATATAGAATTCTCAAAAAGAGTCAGGCTAGAAGTAACTAGCCTGTGCACATTCATAATATTAATCTTCTTGTTAAATACTTAGCTAAAAAGAGAAAAAATATGTATAAATGTGATAATAATAATAATAATAATAATAATAATATGTGTAATATGTAAAATTGTCCAACATTTCCTTTCACTTATTACTGTGTTAGGTTGTAAAAGCCATTGTTACACTGATACTGGTTGCAGGCTTATCAGAGAGAACTCTGTCTGCCACACCTCTTATTTAGCTTAAATATATGACACTGAAGACTAATTTTGCTATTTCTTCAGCTGGAGTACCTGTGACACTGATGGTGTTGCACCACGCTCTTTTGAAAACTCAAACAAGCTGCTTAGCTACCAAAAGCCATCATCTGGCATCCAACCTAATAACACCCACGCTGGATCGAGTTCACGCTGGCGGTGGTTATTTATCATACACAGTTATCCATTTACAGTGACGAGTGAAAGCTCTTATTTCATTAAGTGTTTATTTCGTGTGGCTGAGAGATATTTGACACCCTTCAAACGGTGTCAGTTATGTAATTCTCTTGTTGTTTGTGAGTTGAAAGATCAAACGAGATCAAACTGCAATGAAAGTCAATTTCACATTATTTCTATGTCACCTCACTGTCCTCCATCATGAATGTGAATCATTAAAGTCACACTCCAGTGAGACGCTTTTGTGCAAAAGGCTTGGTGTGAACTCTTTTCTGATACCAAAATAATCAAAGTTGCATGTGTGAAATGCGTGTGTGCTATAGGACTAAAACCCCACGTTATTACCCTTAACTGTGAAATATAATATACATGACTTGAGCTATTAGCTGCAGTACAGAGGCACAAATAGAAGAACTAGCTTCCTCAATATGGTGAGAAGTTCCACTTGTGTTAACACACATCTGAATAACGGTTCTGTTGTTTTTGATTTATTGGCTAAATGAATGATGCAGCGCTTCCATTGCCTGTGATGGGCCTTGCAGCGAGTAAAGCAGACGTTACAGAGCTTGGCAGGAAGCTGTCAGAGTGAAGGCGCACTATTGTCTGAGTTGACTGACACAGAGTAACCATGCATCACCACCGCTTTAATGTGGCGTGCTGCTGTTGAACGCCTCTGTTTGGTTTGATCACGGCTAATGGTGCACTAATATGGCAATTAAAGATCAAACGCCGTTTAATGAAATATTTAGTGCTCGCACATCGTTCAGCCTCTCTGGGTTGCATCTCTGGGCCTTTGACTCAGCTGCTGCACAGAGATTTCCATTAATCAAATTAGCAAGGAGTAATTGCCACACAAACAGTGTGGAGCCCTCAGGGCCCTCGATAGTTAGACCCCTGGGCAGTTGCCCACTTCACCCAATTGATAATCCCTGTGTGTACCCTGTGACTCATGAGCTGTCATTCAACTGTAATCCAGGCATTAGACTGATCCCCTTGTGGTCTGAGTTATCACGTCTGACATATTAACAGCTTTAGTCTCCATAGAATAGACATTTGTCAGTAAATGTTAACATTCAATATATTCATATGATGGATACATTTTTCATAATGTTTAATGTTTTAGTTTGTGTTGCCTAGAACGGTTTAATATTTAAGATTAAGCACAGCATGTTCTACTGATTGGATTTATTTGCTTTGGAATATTCACCACCTCTATTCAAACACAGACTCACTTCTTCTTAAGGTGAAGCACTTCAGGCAAAAACATGGTTTTTCATGCACGGGTCAATTTTGAGATTTGGCGTTATTCTGCTTTCTTCTTTCAGGCTAGTGGAAAGAAAACATCCAAATTACACATGTAGGTGTTTCGTTTTATGATTTGGAAATATGAAACGGAAATGGAATACATATATTAATAAGTATTAGTATTTCCTTGAGCGTAAAATCACTGGAAGAGAAGAATCATTGTGTTTTTGTTACCTTAGAATGACTTGTTTGTATCTACATAAGGAGTGGATCCTCTTCCATGGAGTCTGCTGTGTTTCTACAGCTTTGCAGACGTCGTCGCTACCGCTCTCTCTTCCTGTTGCTCCAGTTTTCGCAGCGACCACCGAAGATCTTCTACACACTAGGCACATGGGAGAGGCTTCAGTTTTATAATACATATCTTAAGCTGTAAGTTTAAAAATCTGTTGTTTTTTTCATAAGAGGATGTCAGATTTGATTATTTAAACTTAGATTTTCTGAAAACTTAAAATGTTTACCCTCGTTACCTCACAGTGCTGACACATACCATGTACACAAACGATACTCCTGCTGCTGCAGATGAATTATCAGTATCTGCTCGCTTCAGGGGTGAGTTAAGGTATGAGCCATCCCAGACATAAATAGTATTGCACCATTGATGGAAATGGAAATGTGGTGCTCTGGCTCTGCCTTTCTATATCCAACCTCACGCTGTGCTGTGTTTGCAGCGGGGAGATGTGAGGGTCGTCAGGGTTTTTAGTTTTTGACATTTCTTCCTTTCTGTGAATGCCTCGCCCTGATTGAGGTGAGATCTCTCTCTCTCTGACGGCACTGATGATCAGACGTTGGCATGGGAAAGCAGGCCTGTGGCCTTGCTCTACAGGAGCTCTCACCTCCCACCTCCTTCTCTCCCTTCTAGTCTGGTGATAAGAGTTGTATGAAAGACCTTCCTTTCCGTCGCTGGTGGGAACTCAGAGATAACATGGATGGTGGGATGACTGCTGGGCCTTCTCCAGGGAACAGAGAGTTCTCAGACTCCTCTGATACTGATGCATAGAGGGGATGAAGGTTGCAGAGTGTGTGGTTGGTATTTCAGGGCTTGTGCTCATCTTAGTTCGCACCCCTGAATGTATGTGACTTTTTTTTTTTTTTTTTTTTTAATCACAGCTTTGCTCAAATTGTCCTCAAACAAATGTGTGCTCCCAAAATATAAACTGTCAGGCTGGAATTCACATCCTTGAGAAACTTGTGGTGGCACAACAACACTGAAAATCTGATGAGCCAAAACAGGTCAGGCTGACCCTGCAGAGCTTCAGGCTTGACTCACTGTAACTCTGTCCTTCTGGGAGGAGCACTGGCATGGATTGTGGGGGAAAGAGAGAAATTCAGATGCATTTTCCCCAAGTCGTAGGAACAGTCAATGTAATTAGTCAGGAGAGAGAGAGTGATAAATCACCAAGATTTAAAAAAATGCCCTTGAATAACTGAGTAGCTAAACAGTTGGCAGTGGTCCCTTTTATAGTCTTATTATTAACAACAATCTAGCATCTGTCATGGGATGTGACTCGTTAATCTTATCCCTTATCTGAAGAAAATTAAAGTTACAGAACATAAAAGTCGACACAGTTACCAAAAATGACAGATATTTTCCACTTCTGTGCCCATGCTCCTCCTTGTCTCAGACCAGTGCACATCTGAACTTGATTCCTCCAGCTTTACCTCTGTTTTCAAGGTTGTTGTCTGTGTTAAGGAGAGGGTAATGAGCTGTCAATCAAATGACCAGGGTTTGATTCATGGGTAGCTTTCAGGGAGGACAGAGTTACTGCTCCAGTGAAACCACAGCCGCCATGACAGCTGACGCTTGCAGAAAAAGAAACAAACAGGCACATTTGCATCATTTTTTTTTGGTCCCCGGAGCTGCCATCACCTATTCAGTTTGACAGAAAATGTGATTATCTCCCTACCTCCCCATGTGGTTTATGGTAGGAAACGGCAGACAAGGTGTGTGGTTAGGTAGAGGCAGCTTCAGCAAAGAGCCTGTGGTCGTCTTTGTACGCCTCTCTCTGCTGGATGCACCTTGTGTGTCCCTGACACTTCCTCTCATTATTAGATACACAGCTTCCTGGGGAGGCCAGGTGTTGCTGGGGCTGTCATACACCCCCAATCAAGATAGCTCAAGCACACATGCACAGTAGATATGGACACATAAAGGAACACATAAAGGTGGGTATGGGAGAGGACAGATGTGCCATTTTTATCAGTCCATCACTAGAGGTGTTAGATTATGGTCTGACAAGGTCCAGTCTAAACTTCAAAACTTTTTTAGCTAATAGCTGTCAGGTCTGTGTGAAATATGGGAACGATGAGGACAGGTGTAAAGGGCTGTTCACTGGTCCTAGATCAGCTCTGTAAAGAAAGCTGCACCAATTGGCAATAGAATTAAATATTCCTGCCTTCACTGAAATTTATGAAAATTATTATTATTATTGACAAAAAGCAGGTAGATGAATATATTAAAAAAAATCAATTACATTAAACTGTTTTTAGCTCTCAAACGAAAAAAAAATCTGGGGCTATTTTAAAAGAACAGTGTGTGACACATTGGGGCATCTATTATTATACTCAGAAGTGTATTTTAGTAAGTGTATCATCACCTGCCATAGATTTGTAGTTTTGTTGAGGTCAGAATGGGAGCATGTTTCTACAGTCACTCAGACAGGACAAACCAAATGCTGAATATAGGGAGGGCCTTGTGCGTTTTTGCACGGGGAGGGGTGAGCAGAGGGTTATCCTACACGCTGCTGAGGATATAACATCTTAACATGCATACTGTCTATGAGAAGATAAAAACAGGATACTAAATGGGAGACACAAATATTCATTTACAATATGCAAACATACAGTAACTGCAAAAAAATGCCATAAAACAGGATGAGGATTTTTTTTAAAGTGCCTCATGGACTCATGTTTCAGTCAAATTCAGAAATAATGTGTTGAATAACCCAGACCTCCTGGGATGCTTTTTCGCAGTGAAGACATCGTGGATGAATTTCTATGATTTATAAATAGTGTAACAGCACTGGAGAAGATTTGATCATAAAAACGAGCCGGAGAAAGAGGAGGTTCTGGTGCTACTTCGTCTGAGCCCTTCACAGGAGGATGAGTTCAAACGTCTCTGGAGGTCCCAGTGGACAGTAAACAGCTTCCTCCCACTGAAGTGGCTCTGCGTGTCATTATCTGTATTTCAATTAAAATATGCCTATTCTCATCCTCAGCACTGATACTCAATCTATTTCTTGCTTTTTTTTCCTTCCATCTTCATTAACTTTCTTTTCAAGTCGTCTCCCACCAAGGTTAGGGTTAATTCTTAATCTATTCAATTAATTCAAAATGAAGTCCAAAATCTGAGTTTGTAATTATAGTGCATTAATTATCTCTTTTTCATTAATAGACTGAATAGTACATCTCCTTGTGCCAAAAATCCTTTTTAATATTCAAATTTTGAACATCCACTTCACGGCCCTTCTCTAATTGAAAAAGGCAATGAAAAGTTTTGAAATATTTTCAGCTAAGGTGCTCTTTGAAGGAAACATTAAAGTAGGCAACACTGCACTATTTTTTTTATTTAATTTTTTTTTTAAACAGCCTTTTATGAGGTGGCTACTGCATGATGAAAAAAGTGGTAAGCACAATACAACCATATTTAAGTCATAGATGTTTTTGTAACTGAAGTTATAAGATTTGATTTTAGCATATATATATATACAGTCATGGAAAAAATTATTAGACCACCCTTGTTTTCTTCAATTTCTTGTTAGTTTTAATGCCTGGCTCAACTAAAGGTACATTTGTTTGGACAATTATAATGATAACAACAAAAATAGCTCATGAGAGTTTAATTTAAGAACTAAGGATTATTCATTTTCCATGGTTTTCTTGATAATAACCAAAATTACTTAAATTCTTACATCAATAGCTATGGCATTGTACCGCCAAAAACACTACTTTTAAGCATTCCATGTTTTCTTTTCTGTTTGCTTTAAACACATGATACACACAAGAGTTAATACTTGATTGCATAACCATTGTTTTTGATGACTGCAGCCATGCGTCTTGGCATGCTCTCCACCAGCTTCTGACATTGTTCTGCTGTCACAGCAGCCCATTCCTGTTGGACAAATTCAAACAAATTTTCTTTGTTTTTGGGCTTGTGGTTCTCCATTTTGAGTTTGATGATTTTCCACAGGTTTTCAATTGGATTAAGATCTGGTGATTGAGCAGGCCAAGGCATGGTGCGAATGTTGTGGTTCTCCATCCAGGCTTTAACTGACCTTGCCGTGTGGCAAGGGGCATTGTCTTGTTGGAAAATCCAGTCATTCGAGGCAGGAAAGAGTTTTCCAGCTGATGGAAGAAGACTGTTTTCAAGGGTAGTCCTGTACTTGACCTGGTTCATTCGGCCTTCACACAATTGCATTTGCCCTGTTCCACTCAGACTGAAACAACCCCAGATCATGACTGATCCACCCCCATGTTTTACTGTAGGGGCAAGACAGTCTGGGTTGTAAGCTTCTCCAGGCTTCCTCCTAACCAGTAAGTTGGCTGGAGTGGGCATCAATTCAAATCATCAACCAATCATCAACAGTCCAATCCTTGTGGTCTCGAGCAAAGAGTAACCGGGCCTTCCTCTGCCTTTCATTGATGAAGGGCTTCTTGCGTGCTCTGTGTGACTTCAAACCAGCTTCAACAAGTCGGTTTCGAACTGTCCTTGCCGAGCAAGTCACATTTCTCGACAGTGCCCACTCATTTTTAAGGTCCCTGGAGGTCTGACGACGATTCCTGACACAGGAACGAATGAGTGCACGGTCATCTCGTGGGGTAGAAAGATGTTTCCTGCCACGGCCAGGTAGCAATTTGGTAGTGCCATGTTCAGCTTGTTTTTTTTTGTTGTAATGAACGGCTGTCTTGGAGATCTTCAGTTTTTTCGCTACCTGTCTCTCACTCATGCCAATTTCCAGCAGTGCCAAGATGGCTGCCTTTGTTGCTTCACATAATTCTTTTGTTTTAGGCATTATGTGAGAGCTGACAACTTCTGAGTTGTGCTACGGCTTGAATGTAAGCAGGAAACCACTCTAGGCCTTTGCATGTGCAGTGCTGCTTGTGACATGAAATGGCCTCTTATATACCCTGGGAATCAATTAAGCTTAAGAATGTCAAATAGGACATAAAGTATTATGTGACCAGCTGCATTTTTTGTTGTGTTCATTGTATTATACGTTTAGTGGTACCAGATATTAGAATGAACAAGAAATTGAAGAAAACAAGGGTGGTCTAATAATTTTTTCCATGACTGTATAGATATACGTATATATAGAACACAACAGACAGCCTACTGTGCAAAAAAAAGATAAACTACAGCACTAAGGGAGAAAATTAAAGCAGGATGCACACATCATGTTAGCAGTCAAAAAGAAACAACAAAGAGAGGAAGGCAGTAAACACTGTATACACTCTATATAGATAACATCTACTGCATATCCCCTCAGTGAGGGTGCGTTTATTTTATCCTCTCTGCTTCAGGTGTGGTCATATGATCTCTGTGGTTTGGGTCAATTCAAAGTGTCTCTATCCTGTTTTAGTTGAGGAAAAGGCCCATTGATACAGACTGACTGGATAGCAGCAAATTGGGCGTCCTGAGAAAACCTTTCATCTTTGTCGTAAAAAGTTCAGATCAAGAAATATACTCTGCTTTGAATGTTTGAGTGTATCCCTGCAGTCGATTGTTTATGGTCTGTGAAATCAAAATTGTCTGTCCCATTTAATTAAAACATCAAAGCAGCAGAAGTTATGAGAGAGTGTCACTAAGGACAGGGCACTGAGCACTGGTGTGATAAACTGTCTTCAGCGCCCTCTATGCTCTTAAAGAGGAGCAGCCTCCCTGCATGCATCCACAGGCCACAAATCACAGTCGAGCCGGCCTGTTTGCTTCTCTTTATCTTTCAGCATGTCGGTACTGAAGACTGAGAGGACAGAGGATGAATGGACAGGCAGTGGACGGCCGGCAGAAGAAACAGCAGCAGGGTTTGGATGAATTCACTGTCACATGGGACACGGTTCAAATACTGACTTGAAGGAGGAATGAAGTGTCAACTCATTAGTAAATAATTGAGAGCATCGGTAGAGATATGTTCGCAAGATTACATATGGGGCAAAAAAAAAAAATCCCTTGTCTCTTGTGACTAACAGATTTATAGTCTCTGTTTTAGTTGCTCTTCCTGCTGAAAATGCCAGAGGAAGCCACCGGTTGATTGAATTTGAAGTTCAGTACGCGGCTTCAACAGCTGAAGTATGTTTGTTTTAGCACATCTCCACAGCCATACTGACAATTTAGCAATTTCAGTACATTTATAAACTCTTTCCTCATGAGGACTGGGGAAGATTGGAGAGCAAGTGTGAAATTGTAAATTGTGCCAGCTGGGTTTGATGTTGAATTCCACAGAAAAGAAAGTCATAATCTTGGACTCAGACGTCTCTCCCTTCAGAGAGCCAGGCTTTGCCTGTAAATAATCCTTGCACTCATTTGCTAAGGCGGCTCGCTGCCTTACAAGCAAAAACAGCTGCGAGGAGAAGCCATTCTTTCCCCCGTTTCCCTCTTTGTTTCACTTTAATTGACTTTTTAAACAAGGCTGTGTTCAAGTTGACCAGCTACACCCCTTCATTACCAGCCACCGCTCACACACACATGAACGTCCTCTGCTATTGGCTGACTCTGAAAACTCATTAAAACTGTGTATGTGTATGTGTATGTGTGTGTCTATATATATATATAAAATGCTCCCAATTCCTGAATCAATGAGCTATGTGGAGCAAAGATGAACAACATGTTTTTATGCATAATAATGCAGACCCCTCCGTTTCAGTCAGGGGAGGTCAAACTAGATAATGTATTCTGAGTGAGATGAAAACACCCTCCTGGGTGGATTTGGGGCAAATTGTTTCAAGCCATTGTAATAAAGTCAGGGTGAGGACTTGCACCAGGAGCATAATTTGCAACGAGAATCTAACGAACACCGGGTGGTTAAATATGAAGGCTTTTACTGACTGGGTGCAGACCGCTTTATTTCATCACATAAGTAATGGAAAAATACTAGAATGAATATTGACATTTCACAGGGAACCTCAAATTATTATTATTAAATGTGATCTGGACAACACAGCAAATGTCCTACACTGCAAAAACATCACAAACAAACCAATTTTGTCTGTAATTGTGTCCTTAAAAATCGATTATTTTTTTTAAAGAATACATTTCAAGCATTTTAAGTAAATAAAGTTGAGCGTGAAATTTAATTGTTGACCTTGGAACAGTAATTTGGCCCAGTGTTAACTCTTAAATATGGATTGACAACACAGTTCTTCCTCTGAGGACGCCCATGAGCTTGTGGCTGTGGTGATTCACACTGAAAAAAAACAAAAACAATTTATCATAGACTGATTTCTCCTGACGTGACTTAACCGGCGGACAGGGACATCAAGTTATCAACAGCTGCCTCAGTAGCTAAAGGTATTTCCACATTTTGAATCTTATTGTCTCTAAATACCGACATCCATGGAGAAGTTTGGTCTCATTTTGATCCAGGACATCTGCAGATTAATTCCATACCCGGATAACTTATGATCTACTTAAGATATGAATCTTCGGTTTTGTTATCTCTGTCGTCATCTTGACTGTGAGGAAACCGGGAGGAACAACATTTAACAAGTGCGGGATAATGGTAAACGCTGAAACATATTGAAACAGTAGAGGGTGATAAAGTGGGTGTTTCTTTCTTAATCAATTCAGATTTTCCTTTGTAGGAAGACGAATGACTTTTTTAACTTTTAAAAGTTACATAGTCCTGCTTTAAACACTAAAAACTGCACCATTTGCAGTACCTATAACATAAAGCTGCAACTTTGCCCATCAGCAACTGCAAGTGTCATCAGAAGATAAAAGTATGAAAACTATTTGATCTTCAGTAGCCCAAAAACCCTGCAGTGTCACATCAGTAAACTGAGGACCGGCTGGTCTGTGACACTTTATGATACTAAATGATACCAAAGGGACCGTGAGGCATAAGGTCCACCACTGGTGAGTCCAGCTCTCTGTACGTCACTGTCAAGTTTTAATACTTCCTTTCCAGCAGGCAGGGAAGATTTTGCACCAGTCACCACACCTGACACCAGGATTTAATTCTGGAAAATACCATAAATGCTCACCACTCTGTCGCAGCTTCACTTTGTGGCGTACTCTGATAAGATGGGTACGTATCTTGCCTCATGCAGGCAAGCAGCAATGCACTGGATTAAATGTTTGCAAGCTTTTATGACACAAAATGCCATTTTAGTCTAAATATACCTCCTCTGCTTTCATACAGCTCTCTGGGCATTTCTTGAATATTTTGTCTTATTGCATTTTGATTAATACGTGCAGCAATTCTTGGTATTTGATAATCTGTGTAAAACTCAGTCAGTGCTAAATATACAGTACAAGACAAGATATGATGCTGAGATGTTGTTTATTAGTCTTTTTCTCCTTGCCCTTCCGTTTGGCTTATTTACCTGTTACAGCTGCCACAAGGCTGGTGGATTAGCAACAGCCCCAGGGGAAAGGTTGCTCACTTTACAGAGGACTTCGGGGGGACTGTGCCGATGTTATCGTTTCCTCTGAAGTCTGCGCTCTCCCTTTGAACATGCTTTATCTTCACATCTCTGTACTCGCCTGCAAATGGAGCAACACACAGGGGCTGCTTTGAAATGAATTAGCAATAAGAAGGTGCCCGAGTCACTTGTGAAGCATACTTTTTTTGTGTGACATAAATTAATGTTCTAAAAATAAGAACCTCACTCAGCCTTTTGACTGGAGTGAGCCTGAAACAATGAAATCCAGACAGTGATGAGGGATGGCACTGAAAAATTAGCAGGGTCAAGATGTCACAAGTGCTGCAGCCAAGCACCCTTGAAAAAAAATGGAGAGAATGAAGATGAATGAAAGAGGCGCTCAGCATCCAGCTGGAATCCCAGCTGATGGAGAAGGCGAGGCAGAAAGAGTGACAGACTTCAATGGAGCTCAGAGAGACCTTCCTGCTTTTGTCTGGTCCCTCTTGCCCTCTTCCTGCTTTCGCTGGAAATAGCAATTGTGTGACACTTGGCTCCTGGGGGCCCGGGCTGTTATAAGCCAGCAGTGAAATGATATACTTTCTGCCATGTGCACTCTGACTGCTGTTGTTGTTTGGCTGTGGAGGGATCAGAGCGGGATCAGAGCGGGGGCTCAGAGCTCTACTGTACACCCAAAGGAGAGTTGATTTCATATTCCACAGTGAAATGCCTTCTGGCGCTGTTCCGCCAGCCCTTGATTTGAATAGACAAGAGCTGCTGGGGAGGATTGAGGGATAAAAGAGGCTGAGGGACAGAAGTGATGGGAGCCTGAAGAACAGACACAAAGTCTATGTGCTGCATCAGCACTCAGACAGACGGAGAGATGCAGCACCGAGTGTGAAGTGATACTAAAAAAAAGAGGACGTTAAGTCGTAACATAGAAGCACCACAACTATCATGTTTGTGGGGTTCAACATGACACCCTCCTGGATAATGTGGCAGTTCTATAGGTTAATGTTATGACTGCTGTTGCTATGGAGAAGAAGCCAGCCAGAGGTACAAATTAAGCTGCAGCAAATTCAAAACACGCTTCCTGTTGCTGTCGTTGAAAACAAAACACGTCGTTTTAGTTACTCAACCGTGAAAAACTGATTCAGAATCCCTAAAATATATTCATTTAAACTGCAGATGTTTTCAGTTCTCTCACCACACTAATGATCTGCTTCCACCTGCCGTGCAACAGACTTTTAAGCGAATGGCGAACGGATGGTTGGAGTCATAGCTGATGTTACGATTTCATGAACACTCGCACCTTCAACTCGCAACTTGAATCGAAGATCCAGATATTTTACGGCACAGTCGTTCATCTAACGTATTAATACTTCAACAGGGAGCGATCAATGACCATCCAAGCCAAAAGGAAAAGCTCTAACTCTCAGTCACCTCATGTTATATAAGAAGGAAATTAAAGGGTAAACATCAAGACAAGATCACGAACACAAATTAACGGGTCGGTGAAATGAAACTTGTCAGTTTGACCATGAAAATATTTTCAGAGCTACTGTCGTTGGTTTTTACGTATTTCCTGATTGGCTCAGGCAGTTGTATGGACAAAGCCTCAGTATTGCAGAGTCTGTGGTTCCAAATTATGCAAGATGGCAGCTCCCATATTCAGAATATTTTGGCTTCACTTTTGTACAATGGGTAGAATTGAATAAAAATAATAAACCTTAGCATAAAAAATCTGTTATCTGAAATGTTTTCACATGATACTCCATTTTTGGCTAGCTTGTAGAAGTGTTTCACTTTGGCATCACTCACACAGACACTTTTTACAGCGAGCTCTGCATTCGTAGCCCTGATCTCACCTCAGGTTTTTTTTGTTTTTTTTTGCTTCCTTTTCTTTTCATCGCCACAAAGGATTAATCAGAGACATTTATAATGCAGCCACGAATAAGCAGACATGTCTCATTCTCCTCCCTTTGACCTGAATGCAGCAGCCTTCCTTCCCCTTTTGTAAAGACTGCCAGGAGAGCACATCAAACACATGCCCTCTGCACCCGAGGCAATGAAAAATAAATCAACAAACAAATGAATAAGTAATCACAAGCCTGTAAAATGTGTGTGAAAAACACACTTATCTCAGTGATTGTTATATCTTTGTGATAATCCAGCGTGTATTTTGGGAAACCTGTCAAGTTTCCAGGTCCCTGATCTCATTACATTTATGTTCATTGTTCTTTTCCTGATCAAGCAAGATGTAAAGAGGCTTCAGTGGGCAGGATTTGTGCACGGTATTGTTGGCTATATTGTATGCATCGCTCCCCACAGGCTTCTTGCATTTGAGCCAGCAACATAGAGCTAAAAACATCCCACTGCTGCTGGGTGATGTCTAGGCAGCAAGAATTGAATGAAAGTTTTTTTTTTTGTTTTTTTTTTTTATCCTGCAAAGGAGCCACCTTGATGTTTTAGAAATAGCTTCATAGTGATGAGAGCTCAGAGGCACCATCCAGATGGTCACACCTGTGTGCACAGCTGTTTGGAGTAGCTGCGTATTTAATAGAGAACCCAAAGATACTCATCCAGTTGGCAATAAGGTTATCTTTGAAATCCTATAAAAGGACTGTATCATCATAAAAACAGGAACCCATTCAGAGTGTAATTAATGACGCTGCAGTGTTCCTGAATAATAATAACATAATATAGATGCCAACTCCTGCATCTTATCGAGACGAAGCCTAAAATCACTGACCCATGCTGTTTATAGCTTAGGTATACCCGCTGAGGCATGTCAGTTGACTCTTAATGTGCATTAGGCTCCGCTTCTAATGTTGACACTGAGGTCATTAATTCGTATCAAGGACACCTCTGTAATAGACTTGTATCGTGCATATACTGTGGCTGTGAGTTTGCAAACAGCTTAGCAAGCAGCGAGCGTTCCTTGTGCTTTGATTCGATGCTAAGTGCTTCATCAATCACAATCCCAGACAGATCATTAGAGGCTTCTAGGATGACAAGAGCAGCCAAAACATCTACAGCAGATTGACCACCCCTCAAACCTTTAATTACGCCTGAGGTTGGCAGTTATTAAAGACATGCAGTGATAAGTGACTCACTATAGCCATTAGTTAAAGCAACTTGTTAGTGTCAATGGTATAAATGACTTGCTGAGCATTATAGTGTGTCAGAAGCAAAGCAACACATGCTTTTTCTGTGTAACAGAAAAAAAGTAGTGCTCAAATGCTGTAGGCCATCGTACGGCACAAACTGTACAGCAACAACATGTTGCAGTTTTTAAACTGAGCCATTTTCAGCCTGACCAGATGTTTGGATTGGCTGATATTTTAACATTACAAATAGTTGTTTGCTAATACTTTAATGATCTGAATTTAGAATTTATCACCATAAAATCAAAATATACAACAAAGCTAATAGTGGGTTCACTTTAGGTTAGTTGGTGATGAAATGCGAAATCTACATTTCAGCTTGTTCAATATGTTGTTGATGGGGTGCCCATGATACTTTGTACATTTGGACATTAAGAGGATGAATCCTGCCAAGGTGGGCAATTATTGCTGTCAAAATTAGCCTGCTGAGATTAACGTGTGTTACTCTACGCATTTCAGGCACTTTGTCCAAGTAGTTACTGTTACTCATGTTGCCGCATTAATACGCTGATTTTGACAGCCCTATTATTATCTATTATATGTTCTATTATATATATTATATGGCCACCATGAGTTTAACATTTACGGTATTAAGTGATATTCCTTATCTCCGTTGGATGCTTACCATGAAATATTCGGAAGAAACGTAATTCCTTAACATGGAGCCTAACAGCTATGGTGATCCCTGAACCTTCCACATATATATTTGTTTTTGTCTCTATAACTACTACTTTCCTCCATTCAATTTCAGAAAAGTCACCTGTTTAAATTATAGTATGGCTTAAACGTACACTGTGTGATTTTTTTCTCCCATCTAGTGGTTAATTTTGACTTTGCATGCATTGCAACATGGATGGAACTACAGTAGGTGATGTGTGTCGACTCCAGGGTGGCCACTATCTCAGCACATCCTCAGGCTCCAGTCATTTTTCCACGGCCCTCCACAGCCCTCCACCGGGCATGGGGCGCTCCCCATGCAGATCCCCGGCTCAGAGCTGCGGTCATTTTATTTTATGGCCCTTTTACCCTTTTTTGTCAATGAGGATTCTTTCTCCCCCGGCGCGGCATAAGTATGGCCAAAAGTGCAGTGCAGGTTTTAGTTCAGTGCCGGGTAAGTAAGACCGTCGTCTCCACGCTGCTTCTCCGTGAAATGTGAATCGCGAAACGCGAAAATGCATTTTGTCCTGTGGTACTAGCAGGTAGTGCTTTATGTCCCTCTCAGCAGTTTGTAGTTTTTTATAAACCGGAAAGACATGGAAGCCTCCGTATGAGCGACACGCTCTATGTAAAGACAGATAACTGATTCTTCGCCCAGGAGGTAAGTTAGATTGTTGGCATAGGTTATTTTACACCAATGAGGATCTATTTATGAATGAAGACATTGATTTGGGGTAATAAAATACTTAAAAACTTACACAGTGTCCCTTTAAGGAGTGAGGTGAGGTGGATGGCGTACCAGACTGCTTGCTGCTAATTGTAACTAATTAGCATGCTAAAATAAGCTAAATTAAACGAACAAAAGGTGACAGTGTTAAACACTATACCAGCTGAACGTCAGCATGTTAGCATATGGTCTCACAGAACCACTAGCATGGCTGTAGAATAAGTGGAGACTTGAATCTCCACTGTGGTCTTGATGTAAACAGTAAGAATAACACAAGGATACATTTGCTGTGGCAGTATTATTTCAGCATTTTATTATCTCCAACAAATCCCATGAATAAACCAACAGTGGATTAACCTACAAAAAAAGATGGTGTTGTCACAGCTTGAACATTGTATAAAAGCTTATGTATGAGAGAGTCATATTGTTGCATTTGTTGCAGTGATATGAGCTTCAGGCAACCCACAGATATAAAAAAAAATCCTTAGCCTTAAACAACCCATTGCTGACTGCAGTCCAACATTAGACAACTACAGATGCACTATGTAGCTGCCAGTGTTTCTGCAAACAGCAAGCATACTCACTCAACTCTGCCTCAAGTAAATAAAGGCTATAAGTGGGAATTTGTTCAGTGTGTGCTCTCATATTGTAAGCAAAACATGCCCTTTTGTCCTTCCTGCCCACCTGCTTAATAGAAACAGTGTGCTACACCAGTGTAACACCTTGGGAATGACTGGTAACGCGTTTATGTGTGTGTGTTGTGGCAGCAGAGCGAGGCTGCTTGTGTTGTGTCGCTTTCTTCCAGATGAGCGGCTGGGTGATACATACCAGAGCGGACAGGCGTCGGCCAGGGTCAGGAGGTAACTGTCGCAGGCAGGCCCTTCACCTGCCTGTGCACCGACAGGAGGGATCCTAGAAAGAGCACGTCTAGACACATTTCCTCACGCTGAGCAACTCTGGAGTCCAAGTGCCCCCTGGTGAGCAGAAGGGAGAAAAGTCCCTGAGCGAGATGAGTTATGGTGGATTTAGCACTGCCGTTGTCGTCACACAGAACTTGTGTACACATGAAAAATCCCAGTCTAATTATAATTTAAACCCCAGGTCACCAATGTACTACACTATTCATATAAATATTCAACATAATTCTATACAGCCCACAGCTACATGCCCCCCTCCCATGTTCTGTTCTGGATATAGATCCACTGTAGCATCAGCGACTGCTTGCCTCGGGAGAGTTATAGTGCTTATTGCAGCAGACAGAGAGGGGAGATCACATGAATATCAGATCCCAGAGGAGCTGTAGCTTTAGCTGCTGTTTAAAGCTGAATCAATGAAAGAAACATGACCCATGTCTATCTGTTGTTGTATGGGATGACAGGATGTTTCTGGGAAAAGTGCACACTAAGTACGATTCAGGAAAGAGATAATATGTTGAAAAACAAGCATTTACACAGAAACGGTATCATTTGTAGATGTTTTACAGGATTTGATTTAATGACTACAATTAACACCTGAGCAAGTTGTTGAGCAGAGCGGCGGCAAAATGCAACAGCAGCTCCCTGGATTTCAGCTTGCTGACTACGGAGATTCGACTGATTTAGCTGCAGGCACAGGCTACCTTCAATGTCCAAAGCCATTAGTGATTCCTGTAGTACTAAAGCGCTGCTCCAGGGTACCCATTTCCTTGCATTAATGTCTACCATCCACCACAGCAAATCAAAGGCTTATTCTAATGCCTCTGCCTATCTTAGTATGCTCCCTAAATAACACAGGTGAGAGGGCTCCGGGGCTTTTGATGGCCAGAATGAAATGGAGAGAGTGAGAAACGTGCCATTTTTCTGGTTCATTTGAAAGCAGAACAATTTATTATCAAGAACAAGAATATCAAACGAGAGAAAGAGAGAGAGAGAGGATAACAAGTTCATCAGGTCTGTAAATGTTTTTGCTGCACTTAAACGCTTCCAGCACAGAGAGAATGACTTATTAAGCTCGGAGATTCTTCCATTTCATCTTACGCCTCTAGTTACAGTTTGTCATATTTGTTTTGCCTTATCATGGAATAAAGAACTACTCTGCTGAAACCAGAAATCACACCAGGAGTTATTAAGAGGCTATTCAAAGAAATTTTTAAATGTCAGTTCTATAAAGTGCTTTATGACCCCTTTTTGTCATCGTCACAGACAAGGTAGTGGCTCCCTCGAGTCCAAATTGTGATCGGGGTTCCTTATTGCCAGTCGAAGGTGCGCTTCACCAGTCTGAAGAAGGTCCGGTTGTGTTCCTGCAGGTAGGAGCGAAGCTGCTGGAGGACGGTGCTGTTGACGGCTGGGTGAGGACGTCCCTTAGACTCGTGCAGACAACGCTCTCGACCATCACTTCGGATACAGTAAAACCCCTTGGTCTGGTTGAAGTAGAAGTTGGAGGATACTATCCTAGGAGGCAAGTTCAGGAAGCGCTCCACCTTTTGAAGCTCTGGCAAAGGGTCTCGGATCAACGCGTCCCCATCGACAATGTGTATCTGTTCCAGGGGGAAGTGGCGCAGCCAGTTGCGCATATGGACGTCGTACAGACTCCTCTGGATGGCCTTGTACCGGATATTCAGGGCTCCGTTGCGAACTAGCAGATTCTCGATAGCTTGCACTGGCTTGTGGTTCTCCAGCCGGTTGAAGTACACCTGGGTGTAGTCGGAGATGACCCGCTCGGCCGGCTCTCGCAAGATCAGCAGCAGCTTTATGGACGAGTTCATGGCACAGATACGTTCTGGCGCGAGGGCCGACGTGAAGTAACCTGGAGTTTTTTCCACTGTGATCTGGTGTGGGTAAGAGTATGGCATCAGGTCACGGTACCACTCAAAGCCCTTAGCATAGTTCTCATCCCAGTCGAAGAAGTGCACCTCAGTGGCAGCAGCAGCCACCTCAGGGTGGATGTCCAGCATCTCCAACAGCGCTCTGGTGCCCCCTTTGCGTACACCAATGATGATACTGTGTGGGGCTCTTTTACTAGTCCCTGGGGGTGGAGATGAGGGTACATCTCCAGAGATGTTGACTGGTAGTCCAGAATCAAGGTCCATGGGGTCCAGTGTTATGCCAAGTCCTGCCTGGATGAGCTCAGGTGGGGCAGCATAAGTCTGGAGAACCAGAAGAAAGGCAGATGCCAGAAAACAAGCCATGGTGGTGGTACAAAGAGTGGAGGTTGGCAAAGAGAGAGAAGCAACGGAGAAACGGAGACAATGATTTAGCTGCGGACCCGATCTGTCTTTCTGAGCTCAGTGATAACAGGAGCAGCGAGAAGTGCAGTCTTTGTCTGCCATTCAATTTGAACTGGAGGAGGAGGAGGAATCATCGGCAGTCCACAGCACATCTGTACGGAAGAACAAAGACAAAGAAAGAAAAAAAGGCTTTCAGATTTCAGGCATATAAAGCGGAATGAATGTCTGTATTATTCTGAAATGGCACTTTCCTCATTCTTCTGAAAAAGCAATCCAACCATAAATACAATCCATGTCTGTTATAAGTGTATAATTTCAAAAGGGTAATCTCAGTTCATCTTTCTCTGAGTCTCTTTCCCCGTCCGCTTTCTCCTCCAACTCTATAAAGTCACTTTCAATTGAAACTGTAATTTTTGAGGCCGAAAAAGCTCGTTTGAAAATGTGTCGGAGATATGCAAGTGTGGCTGAAGGCCAGTGCTTCGTCTTCCTTTACCTGCTCAAAATCCACGCTCAAGTCGATACCCTACCACAGCATCGAAATCAAGGCATTCGGATAGTTATAAAGACAAATTTATTGCAGGAAATCAGATGAGTTCTCACTTCTAGGTGACTTTGATTTCCTATACATGCAAAGGAAGATCAATACTAAAGCACTGAAACTCAGCAAACACAAGGAGATTGATTTACAGCATTAGACGTAATGCTGCAGCAGCGCCCCTCACAACCATGGGAAAATCTTTATTTCATCTTTTTAACTTTTTATCTTTTATTACAAGAGTAACATTTGCCCTGTTTTCCTCCTGCCTTCACAAAGAAATGACAAATGAAAAAAATGTCATATATAGATATATATATATATTTTTTTTCTCCTTCTATAGAAGCCACTTCAAAACACTGTCATGGGATTTTAGCATGCATGGAGTTTACTTCCTCACCAGCACAACTCCCAATTCCTATATCACGTTCTGTAGATGCCTTTTACTGCAGTTACATATATAATATAAATTATCAAATGTGATATTCCATGGTTTATTTGAGACCTTATTTTGACAACATAACCATTTTAAAACGGGCCCCGTTTTATTTCCTGTTGTTTGGAAATGCAGTAGCCGTCCCTAAGTAAACTTGTACCGAAGCTGTTGCCCTAGCAACAGAGTGGCAATGAAAAGGTCTATAACAGCAGGGAGCCTGAACATTTCTGCACTTTTTTTCTTTGCAGCATTTTCTGTCCAATTTTGCCAATCAGAAAAAATAAAAAACATATGAGTCTATTCTATTTCTTCTGTATAAAAGTGACGTTGACGAAAAAAGAGGACTTTTAGAGATAGTAACAGACAGATGAGAAGAATAGATGTACAGTTTTTAATGAAGTCTTATGGATCTGTCGCACGCAAAGGCACCGGTGACCACTGCCTCCAGTCAGTGGGTACAAGTACTTGGAGTACACAATGACAATGAAGTGGACCGTCCTGAGAACAGAGAATCCCTCAACAAGAAGAGCCAGGTCCATCTCTATTCCCTGATGAGGCTGAGGTGCTTCAACATCTGCCAGATGAGGATGTTTCATGAGTCTTCAACGAGCTGATCCACAAGGCCAGTGATGGTGTGTGGGTGGAGCTGGAGCCCCTGTGGGTGGTGTCAGAGAGGAGGTTGGGTCTCAGCTGATGTGTCATGATGTGCTGGTAGAGCACAGGAAGCACAACGGAGCGCCACAAGAAGTCATTCCTGCCTGTGGCCATCAGACTTTTAGACTCCACCGTCACACTGTAATATGCAATAATTCAACTGCACATTTCAAGCTATATTCTTATTCAGTTCTTTATCTACAATATTATTGCATTTACATTTAACATATCACAATTATTAGCATTTTATTATGTATTATGCATTGAATATTTGATGCACATATTTCTCATTTCTGACTTTACTATAGATATATTTTTATACATTGTAGCTTTATATGCAGTACATAATTTGAATTTGACATACTTCTTTATTTCTATTTTTCTTACATTTATTTATGCTTATATATAAGAACATCTGTAAGGTTCTAAATTCCCCCAGGGTCAATAAAGTATTTCTGATTGTGATTTTAAAATATCATCTTGTAATATGATTTCTATCTTACCTAATTTGCAGTGAGTTTGCACAGTAAAATACCAAAGTAACAGTTAAAATAATACAGTTTGATTCCAAAGAGACAGTTTGTGTCAGTGAATTAACTCTTTGAGAGCCACTGACGAGTTTCGGCGTCAAAGTGTCTTCTTTTTTTTTTTCCTTTTATAGCGGGTGGCTGATCACAGTCTCCTGCAGCCCGTGAGTAATATCTGGGCTTCTGTGATTTGTAGACGGGACATAAAGGGTTAATATGCACCACAAAGATCAAAGCAGGAAGTGGAGACGATCGCATTTAGAGAGCAAAACACGGTTTCTGGACAAATTGTGGTGATTTTGGTGAAAGCGGCCTTTATTCTCCTCCAGACAAAACAAGAATGGAACAAGGTAAAAACAAATGTTTTTTTTTCAAGATATAATAGTCTCTTACTTCATTTGAGCTACTCTGTGTTTCCAGAGTCAAAATACAAAATATTCTGTGGGTCTAGAAATATGACTCAAAATGTTCAAAAAGGATGGCACAAGGCACTTTCGATTTTAAAAAAAAATGGCTGGCACTCAAAGAGTTAAATTTGATGATCATTGATTACTGAGGCATGCATAAAAATAACTTTGTCAAAAATTGTGTACGTGAGTTAATAGTAATTATGTATGAGGTCCCTCTAATTATGCAAAGTAAGTGGGAAGTTATGTGCATAGCTCATTTCCACAATGTCACTGGTAGCCTTTGTCTCACCTTTCAGGGTCTTTCAACCATATAAAGACTATGACACATGCCCCGGCCTGGTGCTACGATCCACGGCTTCAGTGTAGGACTGGGCGTGAGAGCTGAGCGCAGGAGAGCTGACCTGCCCTACAGGGCCTGGGGTTGTGCAAGGAGGCACTTATATGCTGTGACAGGCACGCCTGCCTGTCAGCGTTTCCCTGGCAGAGAGCTGCCAAGTCCAATGCTAACAACCAGGCAGCCAGACGAGCTTTCTGTCTCATCCAATTCCCCCCACTCCTCTCACAGCACACCGCCACCTGGAAGGAGCCATTGTTTCACATTCCACTGGGCCTCATTGCTTTATGCAGCACTTGATGCGCATCTTTCTGGATTTTCATTCAGGCACATGGCAGCTGCACTATCTGGCAGACCACTAAACCAAGACTATTTCCTTTGAACAGTGTGGGGCCAGTGGAAGGTTACACATCCACGTTGGCACGGAAGAACTATGGCCTCACAGAGCCGTGAGAGAAGGATATAGCGTCTGTGTGGTGGCTCAGTGTGAGCATCGATGCCTCACAGCAGCACAGTCTGGATTCAAATCTTGGCTCTGGCCACTTTGTTTTTGTGTATGCAGTTTGCATGCTTTGCTTCCTTCTGTGCACTGGCTCCAGGGACTCTGGAGAAGCCCCATCTGAATCCCCAGAGCAGAGCTGGCAGGGTGAAATGTATGCTAGCTCTGGTGAGACTGGGAACGCTATAGGGTGGCAAACAACAATAATATCAAATACTCTTCAAATACGGATACGCTGAATGAGTATTTCTGCCCGTCACTTGCTTTTTTCAAGGCAACAGACAGTTTTTTAGTTCCCCATCAATCTCTGGCCTCACGTTCTTAAAATCTTAAATAAAAATGACCCCAGTCATAGTGATGTGTTTCGAATGTACATGTCAGAAAAAGAGTTGGATAATCTACCGAGCATTGAGCTACTGCAGCTTATATGTGGAACTTATCTGGAGATCACTTCATCCCTAATATGAACAATGACAGTTAATTCCCACCAGAACTTTTTGAGTTATTTTGCAAACCAACAAACATACAAACAAATAAACAAACTAGAAAAGCACTCAGAGAGTGCAGAACCCTACCAAGGCAGCGGCAGCGACTTTTTATTTAAAGTTACCCCCGCCGCCAAGGAGGTTATGTTTTCACCGGGGCTTGTTTGTTTGCAAAATAACTCAAAAAGTTGAGGACAGTTTTTGACAAAATTTTCAGGATTGGCCGGAAGTGGCAATGGAAGTGAAAGTCAACACTAACTCTCATATGGGACATGTCTTGGGTGAAAGTGCTGTTTGTTTGACTCCAGTCGAACCTCAGCTGACATATAGTACACATCAAAAACACTTTAAGAGAAATGATGCAGACGGGTGGCTCATGACGTCGCCCCGCTGTGTATTCAGGGATATGATAAAGAGTTAGTGGGTATGAAAACTCAGCAGACAAAGGCATAATAACTTTTTTTTTATAACAAACTCAAACCTATACCGCATTCCCACTTAGACCTGTGATACAGAGCCTCCCCACACAAAAGCTGCACTCGTCGACCATTATCTGGGCTTTAAAACTTGTCTCTCACCAGAGCAAAAGTGTTGCCTAGCGCCCGAGCACACAGATCCGCACTATTCATTATATCGCACCAGGCTAAGAGGAGGGCTCCACAGGTCTTCTGAGGGCCACAGGAAACCAGGTTCCCACTAATCAACCCAAAGAGCCGCCTCTATACCTCTACAGAACAGACTCTCATTCATATTCAGCAGGGCCCCTACTATTAACTGTGACGGGCAGCAGGTATTGCACAGGGCAGCTTTGTTTTTCCTAATGGGTGCTCATTAGAGACGTTAGTACAAAATCATTACTACTGCAATAAAGCTTGATTACAAAGTGTGGCTTTTGTGCTATTCAATAGATGGATTTCAAGTGGGGAAGTTAAAAGTATTAATTGGTGTTATTATTCATATCACACACAAATGCAGCTACAATAGAAGTTGTGTATGTTTTCAGCGCGGTCTGAAGCAAAACTGAGTGCTGATTTCCAGCTTCTGTCTTCGTCTTTTTCTCTTCTTTCATGATCCCAGAGCATAGTTAGATGATCTCTTATTGGTGACGTTTCCCCCCAAAAAAAACATCACTTGGGAGATAGAAACACACTGAGCATCATTCTATTATTTCCCGCACTTTCCCTTTTGTTCCTTCTTCTTTTCGTCAGCCAGTCTCTCCAACAGGCCCTCAAAAACAGTACAGTATATTACCCACCCACACACATCCCACTGTTACTCTGAAGCTGAACTCCCACATACAGGATGGGTCTTAAATTATGGATACATTTTGGTTCACAGTGGGATCCTGACTCCATTTCTTAATTTCAGTTACAGGACTGCAGCTTCTCACAGAGGATGGAGATGATCTTTTCTCCACAGCTTAACCTCTACCCTGTAATACATCTCCTACAAACAGACCCTATATTCACCTTTAATTTCTGGGGCATATGAGGTGTACTCCGGAAGAAAACCTGGAAATTCTTGCAACCATGTGTTCAGTATCCAAAAACACTGAGGACGACAGCATGCAAGGGCATTCATAGGGACACCTTGAGTACTGCTGAGCATTTCAATCCTCCCACAAAGCCAGCGTGACCATGATGTGAAGAAATAATGAGTGAGTTGGCCTCATCTATTTACATTACTGGTAAATAGCTTGAGAACAGAGAGTTGCCACTTTCAATCTCCAGGCTGGTCAGGAAAATCCAATCGGGGAGTGAGTAATGCTCTCGCCTTCCTACGACAACGGTGCCCTTGACTTAGCTGCCTGTTAGCAAGGCATTTAACCCCCAACTGCCACAATAACAAGAGTGGAAGCTCAAAGACTCAGATCTACTGACACTGCAGCGATTATGTCGGTAAAATTTATCATAAAGTTGATCAACACATTAACTTCA
This sequence comes from Synanceia verrucosa, assembly GCA_029721515.1. Classification (NCBI taxonomy): domain Eukaryota; kingdom Metazoa; phylum Chordata; class Actinopteri; order Perciformes; family Synanceiidae; genus Synanceia; species Synanceia verrucosa. The sequence continues at coordinate 18,053,418 of CM056562.1, read as the reverse complement.
TGGAGAGAGGCTGTACTGGATGACTGTTGTATAAGTGCATTAGTTTTAGCTCACTGGAAGGATGCTAAGATCTGTTTTTTTTTGTTTGTTTTTTTAAATAATGTTGTAGAACGATTAAAAAAATGTTTAGTTTCATGTGTCTACCTCATGTTTAGCCCCTTTCTCAATTATTTATATCTGCACTACTCATAAATGTCTTGGTCCATTAACTATTCACTGTATGACAGGACAGATTATAAATTGGACGAATTATAGAAACCTGCACTAGACTTTCACCTGGAGTCCATAATGCCCTAACTATATATATCACTATTGGTTATCTAATAGAGACATACAGTATACAGTTCTATTTGACACCTCAGCAGTGTTTCACACAGTGATACTGAGGATAGAGAGACATAACATCTCCTTGTTTGAGAGGAAATTACACTGCAGCTCTGATGGTAAGCAATAGTTTAGTCTATTTCAGGAGTGCCTGAGTAACACAATGACCTAATCCACACCCACTTGTCAGCAGAGGCATTCATTACAAGAGTCTGTAATCTGTCATTTGTAAGTACACACGTAGCCCCCGGCACTAATTACAATATTTTAACTGTGATCTTCTACAGGCTGAGTTAAACTTTCACTGCACAGCACTCTTTTCAGCTGTTTTCCCTCCTGCAGAGCCGTTCACTGTGCAGTACAGTCTCTTCCAATTACCAATCCGTCTGCCCACTGCCATCTGTGCACAAGTAGAACATGAGCCACCCAACTTGAAGGACTGTGACTCATCGACAAATATATGTTTATGCTACAATGGCAGAATCTTCATAAGGAGCTGTCTCAACAATGGTTCTTCGTTCTCTTGATTTGTGCAGAAATGACAGGATTCAAACAATACTGCATACACCCAGCCCCAATCTCTCACCCCGCTGCATATCCTGGCCCAGGCTTCCTCCAGTTCAGCTTTGATATTTGTCAATGCTCCGAGATTTATTTCGAGCATCAACTGACATTGTCTGGATTCCCAGGAGGCATTTTTGCAGATAAAATAGGCTGACTTGGTCATCACCCTTGGATGAGCGGAGGCAACCAATCCCAGGGACGCTGACTCACTCATGGAAGTGCTCTGTGGTCAGTCAGAAACAACAACAGCCTATGAGAAGGAATTCAATCAGAGCGAGGCCTGATGATCGTCATTCAGCCTGCCACTTCTGATAAAGCACCTATGCTTTTCACAGCGTTAAGATCTCCCTGCTGCAACAGCCTCCTCATCACCGGCGCAGAGATAAAGCTAATTCTGCCGCAGCGATTTAATGCTACTCTAATTCTTATCATGCTTTTCCCATCAAGCGTCTCCTCGTTCTCACAATGAGTCTGATCTTCTCCGTGTAAAGTAATTGCACTACAGTTCATCTCAGAGGGAGCGCTCTGAAATGCAGACATAATCAAAACAAAATGCACCAACTTTATTCTCTCTTCTTGGGTCTAAGCCTTTGGAAAGCCAATACTGTTCTCTCTCTCGCAGGCATCCTGCAAAACTGCAATACACACATGCATTATGGATGAATTACTTCATCAAATAAAAAGCAGGGCATCTTGTAATGAACTGTGAGGATACTCTTAATCTTTGATGAGGCCTATCTGATGAATAGTTTAATGAGAAAAAAACTATGGGAAGGCCTGCTGGGTGCTGACAAACATATCGCAGCTCTGATAAGTAAAGTGCAGAAAAATGCGAGATGTTTAGAGAGTTTTACGATCGTGAAGTGTTGTTTATTAAGCGGCATCAATCTTACAGCTCCTAACCAGCATTAAGTAATGCATTGAGCATAATATCACCTCAGCCAAGTTCTGAATTATGCACTGTGTAAGCTGTACTCCAGGGCAGAGCATGCAATACATATTAACTAAGGTACATATTAACTATGCACACTAGGGGCATGGTATTTTCTTCGAGGAGGTCAACTAAGATATCTCATGTTTATTTCCCCAAACTACAGTCAATGCGTGCAAAACTACAGAATTTGGAGCACCTCTCTCTCTCTCTGGCACAACAGCACACTGTTGGTAGGTGCATGCCACAGTTCTGCCAGATCTGCTATTTTCCTGCCATCGCAAATATGTATTCGGCTCTGCAGAACTCAAGGTTTATTGTTTGGACCTACTCTGATGTGCTGTTTGGCTGCCAAGCGCTGAAGTGATTCCACAGCAGGCTGCAGCTAGTGATCTGACAATAATGCATTCAACTTAAAGCCATTTCACACAGGGGTGTCCTGTGTTTGCTTGCATCAGAGGTCAGAGCATTATACAGTTAGATGTGTCAGTACTGGTTATGGCGCTCCCCTGCTGCAGCAGCAGTGGGATATCACCGACACGCACAAGGCGGAGCACACGATGTGGCCAAGAGGTGCTGTGGCAAAACACTCACCATCAGAAAATGCGATCCAGTTGGGCAAAGTCAGTTATTAACTGACTCCAAGTGTACATGACTCTTTAATGCACAGACGGCATTAGCTAGGTTTGTTTGTGCAGTACGTGCAAATGACAAATCAGTGAAGCGTAACTGTGAGATCTGTAGATCAGAGATTGAAAAACAGACACACACGCACACACACACACTTCTGGGATGTCATTTAGCCGCAGCGAATGACCTTGAACAGGAACTTTCACAGTATTGAACCGCCTCATCTGCATAAGTAATTCAAGTTGTCGCCTCGTGCTGGTCATTGATTGAAATACGATCAGAGGGATCTGCGGAGGTTTCAGTCATTTATCAGCTCAGAAGGTAAAAACATGCTACAGCATCCTGTTAATGAATCGCACCAGAAATATCCACAACATTGCATTAAGGACAGATTTGCAATAAGGTCTGTGACCATAAATACAAAATGTTTTTGTTACTAGCACTTACACAGGAAGCACATTATGAGGGGATCTCTTCATGTTCAGTACGAACGGGGAGGGATTATTACAGCAAACAAAATCATGATCAAACTAATATGAGTACCAGACTATTGTTTTTAGACAGACTTTCAAAACTATAAACCTATGCTTTAAAAGTCAGGAAGTACAAATTATGATCAAATGATAAATGATAAAAATCAGGATTCAGGCAAACTTGTTTTTAAATTTAAACTCTTCCAGCCATTTGCACTATCATTTATAATATAACACAACAAATTTAAAGGGCTGCAAGCATAGACTGTATAAGGTCACCGTGATATCACTCATTAGTTTGTGGATTGGCATTTTGAGGCCTGGAATTCATCATAATAAAGGTCATCGTCTTGATTTTTTTCCTGAAACAGAAGTGACAAGGTGGAGCTAAGTACAACCCAATGCTGACTAATATTATATTGAACTTTCATGAAAAACACACAGTGAAAAGTGTTAAATTTGAAAGACACAAACATGGAAAACTTCCTGACTGGACAAAGCTGTGGTAGGGACCTGTCAATCACAAGGTAGCCACGCTCTACAGCATCATAACGCGTTGAAGAAGACTTAATAATAAACAGTGTTTATTGAGGTGGTAAATCCAATAAGAAGAGGATCACTTTCTCATTGACTTCTATACAACTAGACAAGAGGAGTCTACCTTTGCTGGCTATTACATTTCCATTCAAATCAATGTGTCAAATTCCACTGAACGCGGAATGCCTCTGACGTGCCGATGCATGCCGAAACAAATTGACAGAGCGTCTATTTTTGCCGGACGTCGGTGCACGGATTCAGCACAGAGCAAATGAAATGAAAATAAAACATCCGGTTTATTTTCAAAATAAAATAATCCGTGTTCACGGTGGATCATGTAATCAATTTCCTTCTACTCAGTGGACACAGGGTGGTTCTCTTTTCACGGATGCTCCGTACAACCCGCTATATCGCAAGATTATATGTGATTTCATAAAATCTCATTAGTCAGCGAGCTATCGTTCTCGCGATTTCCAGCTGTCCGGCAGAGCCACAGCTGGTGGATCTGGTGCGTATTGAGGGACGATGTGGAAATTAGGGGTTAGGGTTCCAAAGTGACACCTTCAAATGTCTGACCTACACAATTTTGCTTAATTAAACAACTGCAAATTATTAACTATGCCAATTGTTTCCTACAAAATTTATGTCGGTCAACTAATCAATTGAACGACCCTTTGTTTCAGCTGCACCTACATATTGTCAAATCGACCATTGTCGGGACAGACTGTGCTTGGCATCATTTGCTGAGATGCTGAGCACAGTTTGGACTGCACAGTGGCACCTCTGAGGCAAATCTAATCAGTTGCCTCTGTGCCCAACTTTGAGCAACATCCTTGTAGTTTCCTACTTGCAGGGCAAACTAGATCATAAGGGAAGTGTTTATCTATAATAACAATCTCCAGCTCCATTTCCTCATGTGTAGTCTCTGGCAGGGAGTGCTTCACAGGTCGGACTAGGCAGAGATGGGAGGATGTAAACCATCATAGGTTCACACTGCTGTCGTACACTCTATCATTGCATTGTTTACAGTATTTGCCTTTGCATTGCTCCACACCATTGCTATGTATCGCCGGGCAGCAAGTCAGCCTTAACTCAGTGCAACATTTCCACTTTGCCCAAGAAGAAATGAAAACGAGTGCCAGCTGCTTTAGCCTACACCTGCTTTTAAGCTGAGTTTCCACTACCGACGAGGCTGTTTACACATTCTCAAGGAAGGCTAACCACCGAGACTGGCACTCTCTACTACTTTATACTTTCTCCTCTTGTTCTTTCTGGCAGGCATAACACCAGCAGGTGTTTCAGTGTGATCATACTGTAAACTTCTGGTACTCAGCCTGCAAGGCAAGATAGGATTTGCCATCGAATTTGAATCACTAGAGAGCGCACACAAACTGAGATTTAAAAAAAGTTGCAGAATTTAATGCATGTAAAAAGGAAAACAGAGTTGTTAGGTGAGGAATTCAGGCTCATTTACATAGACCTGACTGTGGCTTTATGACAATATGTGTGCATGTGCAGTTCTGGAGATGTGACAGAATCAGGTTAAGAAGATTGAGGGAATAAAACATCATGTCACTTCATCAGGGTGACTTTCATAGTACCGAGTCTCTGCTGGTGTGAACCCACAAGCTAATGATAGAGCCCCGGGAAGGCTAATGTGGTATCATAAGCAGTCTGTATTTGATCCTTCAAAACATCACAAATGTGCAACTTGAAGAAGAGGCCCAGGCCAAAGATTAATCAACTTCAAGCACAAGACACATCAGAACTACATAACAACTTATATTATGAGGACTTCTCACTGTCAATTTCATCTCGGCCCTCATGTTGTGCCGTTCTCCATGAATAAGTCATCAGTCCGCCACTATTCCCCTTTGGCTTATTGCTCGTTCTGCCGCCTCCATAGCCCTGTAAAACCAACTGAAGTGTTTATGGGAGATAAGAGGCAAAGGAGGTCGCAGGACCAATAACTCCTTTTATCACCCCACGTTCTGCAGCAAGGGCCATTTTATGGGTGAATTTGCCGAAGACGAATTCTTAATTAGAGAAGTTTGTGGACCCAGCATCAGGGACCTAATGGGCGGATAAAAAGAATCATCAAAAGGGCATCTGCAGGATTGCTTGTTGGCCTGCTTTGTTACTACGTCTTGTAGCAAATATGAGCAAACAGCCTTGGTGTGTTCTCGCTGTAATATCAATGAAAAGTGCCTTTTAAAATGGCTTTGTGAGGCTTGTTTGCTTAGGTGTGAATGCTGTGTTTGTCTAGAAGAGCCAGAGTCCTTTTGAAATTAGTTCAGGTTATTGATTTTCTCGGGGTCTTATTAAAGGAGTCTACCTTGTCAATGGAATTACTGCCACGGCCATTAAGGTGAGCTGATTCTATTTCCCATTATTGTAAATTCCTGCCCAAGAGTGCAATGTTCTGTCCTGCGTTTATTTTAGTTGTCAAAAAGAATATAGAACTTTACTTTTATTTCCAATATGTTTATATCAATATATGAGGGCTCGTTCTCATTCTCAGGGCATCAGATACCAACGTTTTGTCACGGCTGCCAGCACAAGGCACTCTTTAGAGATGACAGGACGCATCGGGCTTTCTATCAACTACAATGTAAACCCATGTGAGGTAACAGCAAACACTCAAAAAACGTATTATGATGACGTAGTTTGAAGAGTCAAAGTGATACCAGAATTTCCTAAACCTGACTAAATGTTTTTTTTTTACCTGAATCTAATCAAGTGTTTTTGTTTAATTCACAACCTGTTCCCTGTTTACCGAGAGAACTGACAAAGAGTCACTATGTGACGAGTTGGGATGAGAACATGTTGACATTAAACTCAACTTAATTCTACTTAAAAGCACAGCAAGCGGTTGCACAGTTTCTGAGGTCAGCCCAAAAGATTCAACAACTATATTTAGCAAACAGTGGAACAATAGCACATTCGTGGAGAAGTAGGGATGCCATCCTCCCCTTCCTCACTAATCAACCCCTGCTGTAAAGCCTAGCTTAACCATCTCTCACTTCATTTAGATAGAGAGGATTGTTTTGGGGTTTGCCTGATTATATCTGTCTCGAGCACACACCATGCTTCTATTGGTACTTAACAAAGATTAGCTTTAAATTGATGATTAACCTTTGTAATCCTGCATGCATATTGAAAATGGCTTGCTTGTCTTTACCACAGCCACACAAAAGAGAAGCCGCATTATCGTTCGGGGAAAACTGAGACTCGAAAAGCAAATGAGGCGGCGTTATCTGCCTGGTGCTTGGCTGGATAATGAAGACGAATCTTCTTACTAGAGCACCATCTCATAATGAATCCGAACAGATGAATTCTTTTACGTTCTTAGTGTGAATCTTTTAATAAAACTTCACTGTGACCCTGACAAGCAAGTGCTGCCCTAATCTTGCAAAGGAGCAGCATTTACTTGCGGGAATGAGTGGTTGCTGCTATTGTTTAGATGGCTGTATTAGGGAGTAATCAGACATTAAATTAGTAATTTCTCCATATTTAACTCCAACTGGGGAGGTAATGGTTTAATTTGCTGAGCAATGAGTTTTCCCATGTGGGGTGCTCCTTGCATTAAATCACACAGGCCGATGCAACTGCATCTTTTGCTCTGGAAATCACCAATGCACACATACAGCTTCTCTGAGCAGAGCACTGACTTCACCTGTTATGTTTGAAAAGAAGAAATATCAAACATGCTGCAGCATACCAGTGGTTTAGAGAGGAAAGTAAGAATAACAATAATGGATTTCTGTGTGAATAAAAATGGATATTTTGGTAAAACAGATGTTGACAAGATGCATAAAATGCAGTCGAGTATCGCAATAAATGTTGTCACATTATTCAGCATGTTGTGACATGTTGAAAATCACAGTAATGTTGTATCATGACTGAAATATTGTAATAATACACGGTCTATTCCATTCTATTTTTATACACAATATACACTATTTCATGTTTTGTGTCATTCTGCTAAATTGAAAGAGAGCTGCTTAACTGCCTTTCATTGTTTGATGACAATGACAACAAAATTCTATTTTATTCTACACCATGATGATTCCCTCTCCATATTTATTACCATACAAGAATCAAGCAAATAATCTTCCAATATTTCTGCTTGAAAATTACAACTTATAAAATATTAAAATTGTTGCTGATTAATTTTCTGCCAGTCAATCGACTAATTGTCTCAGCGCTCAATAAATGTCATAGGAAAATATGCTTTTTTTGAATATATATAACCTTAAACTCTTGTCAAATTCACTTCAAAGCCAGAGAACCAGAGCTCACTTTCACTGCTATAGTGGACAATGGTGCAAACCATCTCCTCTATACTTTTACATATAGTGATGAAATGAGGATTATTCTTTGAAACCTCAGAAGCTGACATCAAATGCCATACCTAATCCCCACTGTGCTCCACACCTCGGGAGCACATCACGGCCCACAGCTTGTAATCCTGCTGCAGTTTATTAAGGGGATGTGATGTAATGAGCAAGCCATGTGATGTAAAGTCATTCTGAAGGTGACGGGCAAAATCTGTCCGAATTTTACTGATCAACCTCTCCCTGACTTATCCTGTTAACTGGGACCGTTTTTATCATATGCTTACTCTTTGAACCAACAAAATGATCTTATCAAATATGAAATAGACCAGAATGTTAAAACTACTCCCTATGTGATACTCAAAGCAAAGCCCTAAGTATTTCTGATTATGAAATATGCATACACACATTAAACTTAACATGTTTTTGCGTACATGCCTAAAATATTTACCTGTTAGGGAGTTTATCTATAGTGATCCAAGAATGCTGGGCACTAATTTGAACTAAATGCAATAATTTTATTTCAACATAATTTTTTTTTTTTTACTGACAGTAAAAACATTTAGCTTTTAAAATACAAATCATTTCCAAATCATTTTAGACTGTCTATTACTTACTGCCATTTGCTTTAGATTGTCTATTATTTACTGCCATTTGCTTAAATCCCAATTAGCAGATAATTTAGCTTGTTGGCCTCGATTATTTAAAAAAAAAAAAGAAATAAAAGCAAATAAGAAAATATTCATCATTATCCTCTTACACCCAAATTACCACTGCTCATAATTATTAACTGGTCAAACAATAAACTCTGAATGCTAAACATGCTGAACATCTGCTTCAAACATACTGGAGATATGTAGAAACAACAGATATAATTACAAGATTAGTGTGCAATAAACAAACATTATCAAATGAAATAAATCTGAATATGGAGAAAAGGAAGCTAATCTGAATGTCTCAGATATCTGAGGGAGCTTGAAATTATGATTTCATTAACAGATCCAAGCTGATTATATCTGTATATCCCCAGATAATAATACTACACATAGTTACAAACACTTCAATACAGAGCACACTATCAAATCCATAACAAAATGGTAATGGTACACAAATAAAAACAAGCCTGACGTGTGAAATCAGGACTTCAGTTTCACTGCAGCCTTTTTTTTGGTGGAATATCTTCAAATCTTTGGACTGTGCCAGTATATCTGCACACAACACAACACCTGTCCTCTAATGTTTAGGGGGCGTTACCTATGTTAATAAGACACACCTCCAATTTATGATAAAACAGGATTCATTGAGCACTCGGGTGAAGATTTGGATGGTTAAGAATGTTTGGTTTTTCTCTTAACAGGGAATTAAGAGACAATATGAGACATTTTTAGAAATATCTATCTATCTATCCTTCCATCTGTCTATCTCTCTTTTGTTCTATACACAACCATTATGGCATTCAATTCTTGCTTTGAGTGCTGTTTTCATGTTGATTATTACTATTCCTACTTTTAACATTAATAGAGTTAATGAAACTGCCTTGTATGCTCTGAACAGGATAAAAAACAAAGTAGGAAATCTAAGACAGAGGAATAGCATATTTCAAATTTCAGATAAGCAGTATTCTCCTGAGATGGGAGAAAGAGACGAGCTGTTCTGGGCGTTCTCCCTCCCAGAAACCAAGATGAACAGTCTCATTCAGCACCATGGACAGCTCCCACACAGCCTCAGGAGACGGCTGCTAAGCCCTTCGACAGCAAGCATGACTGAGACATCATTAACACTGGTCAGATAGCCATCTCTGGAGACTACTCTATGCCTAGCAGTTATCAGAGTCTTTTTAAATGCTTACTTACTGCTAACAGGACATCACTTTGTAAAAGATCTCTTGGACCTTCTGGTAATCAGTTCTCTACGCTACGACAATAGCTTACTTGTCTTGAGCCTCACCAGTTGTGAGCTGAAGGACACTGTGAGGTCAGTATGTTCATTTCCTCTGCGCTTAACTTAATTAAAGGCCATTATTTGCTTTGCCTTGAGTGCGACCTTAACACAATAAACCTAAATCCATGTTCCTAAAGATCAAATTTCATATTTAGACAAACCCAGATCTTTGCCTTTAGAACAAATGTCAAATGCAGCTTCTGGTGGTGGCGAGAGCGCGAGTCAGGATGACCGACCAGCGCTTGACATTTTGTTCTCATGAGTATTCATCTGCTCCTTTAAAATTGCTACCAGTGCTGTGTAAAGAAAGGCGACAAAGGAGGGAAATGCCTTCAGCTGCCTCGTAGAGTAGAGCTGAATTAACATGGCTCCACCTGTAGTTCTCTTCCAAATGACTGACAAACACTTGATCTTTTTTTAATGAGGATGCAGCAGTTGATCCGAGTCCCTTCAATATGAAACATTCATAAAGCAGCTCCTCATCTCTGATTAAATTAAAATCTTGCGAATGGGGAAAATGCCTAGTTCCGGTGAAATAATTTCATTAAAATGTTACTTAAATATTCTGCTCTCAGGCCATCAGGCAGATGAGGCACATATTTCAATATTTCACAAACAGAATCCGGTGGAAATCTCACTGTCTGTTACTCACAAAAAAAAAACCACGCACCCACACAAAATAAATTGATACATATGGTGGAGCAGAGGCATCTGAATCAAAACAAATCTCACTCCACATGACGGGGTCGTGATCTCTCAGAAGCGACAGACACCATTAATCTGAGAAATGTGACAAGACTGTGGGTGCGATCTAAAAAACATATGGATGTATGACACAAAAATAATGAGGGATGTGGCTGACATGTGCCTACTCATGTGAGGCAGCCAGAGAACAAAAGGTAATGAATAAATAACTTAGCTCGTCGTCCGGTTGAATGATGACCCTACTTCATAACACTTGGCAGTGGATGATGGCTGCGTCAGGGTTTCTTGAACCTCTTGATGAAAAAGTGGCCTGTGAAATGTGCTCACTGGAAGGTCTACGCTTCACCCACTCTCCTAACCCGTCCCTGTTTCAGAACGGTGGTAAATTAAGCGTGGAAAAGCCCGTTGTGTGATTCTGTCATCAGATTCTGCCTGCCTTTAATAAGGCTCAGTTCAGACTCAGAGGCTTTTGATGAAGACTCAGCTCCAGAGCGCCTGGCATTGACAGCTTCCATGCTGCTTTTTAATTCGATGCTGTTGGTGCACAAGTATCAGACCCTGAGATGAGGCGCACAGCATATGGACCAAGGTGGCTCTTTGCGCCATGGATCCGCTGCCTGCTGCACACTCATGAATTATGGAATTCGGCACAATATGCAAATGTGGGTATTAGCCTAGTTATGCCCCTGTACTGTAAGTTACAGTGACTTATCTATTATGTATGAACCTAGGATGGGAGTGAAGAGGTCCTGGCAGCCAGCAGCTTCGCGGCCCCTCTCTCAGTTGCTCACTTTCACATCATGAAAAAAGAGGTAGCTCCAAAACGTTAGCTTTCTGCCACTCCACATCGCCGAAGACTTGGGAGTATTAGAGCTCACTTCCATGCTCAACTTGCCAAGCTACTTAAAATAACAATGGCTTTCAACAAGATTTGGAAGCCTGGAAGATACGTGGGGGAATAAGCATGAAGTTGTTGCTAATCCTCCAATTTCCCCCCACAAGGCTGATATGACATGCTAGTCTGATCAGTCCGCAGGGGAGGCAGATAGGAGATCCAGCCAGCTCAGGCACACACAGAGAAATCAGCCTCTGTATGAAATTACCATCATAATGGCGAATGAGTGATTGTACTTGGGTAACCTAATAATGGCACTGTAAATATACAAAATCAAGAAGAGAGGTCAAACGGCTTAGTTTTGAACTCATCCACATGTTCTGCTCAGGCCAAGACCATAATGAGTACATCCTGGTGCTCAAAGACGAACAGGACGATGATTAGCTTCGATCAAAGTCAATCATCAGACACATGACAGCTTTTATTTAACAAAGTGCCTAGGAAGTAAAAACAATAATAAACCCATTTGCTCTGGAAACAAAAGGAAGCCACTCCTTCATGCTGTTCCATTGGCAATATTTACTGAAGCTGAACTGAAAGATTGATCTGCTCACTTTTTGTGTCATGAAATATAAACAACAGCAAGACTGCAGCATATTTTAGCTGTGACGCCAATAAGAACACACACATACGACCTGAATTACCCGAGGTATAAATGCCATACAGCAGTTGCAACACAAAGTTGGAAGAGTGCAAATAAGAAGTCATTGGTTGTGTACCATTAGCGACTTAAGACGTCTGTCCATTTACAACATTCAACATTTGGGAAATCTCATTGTGCCGTGGAGTTTTTTAGCACGACACGCTAACTAGCTTCCACGCCACTTTTCAGCATATTTTGCTACTAAACATTAGTATTTATGCATGTTATGTGAGTTCGTCTCACATGCAGAGGAATGAAGCTAAATAGCATTAGCTGTTTTTTTTTTCTATTACAGCCTCAATTTGATGGCCATACTGTCAACTGCACGCCAGAGTGGTTGAGTGCACGCACAAAGACGAGAGAGGTATGTATCAACTCGTCTAAGATGAGGGAAGAAATATTTCAGTATGGAATAAGGGTGGCGTGTTCCTTTAAGAGCTCACCCACAGAGATGTTACACCAATCAAATTAAAGCAGAGACAGTGTCAGCTGGACAGAAAAAAATCTACGATCCTTGTAAAAGACAAACATAAGAGGGAGCTATGATTGTCTGCTTCCTTTCTAAAAAAAATAAATAAATAAATAAAATTTAAAAAAAAAGATTTTTTCCTTCAGGGATCAATAAAGTATAAACCCAGTCTGGCTATTCTCCTCTGACCTCTGCCATTAACTGGATAGTTTCTCTCTTTTCTGGACCATTCTGTGTAAACCCTAGAGATGGTTATGTGTGGAAATCTCACTGGCTGAGCTCAGACCAGCCTACCTGACATCAACAACCACGCCACGTTCAACATCACTTTAATCACCTTTCTCCTCCATTCTGACATTCGGTTCGAACTTCAGCAGATAGTCTTGACCATGTCTACATTCCTAAATGCATTGAGTTGATTCGATATTTGCATTAACAAGCAGATGAACAGATGCACAGTGTCCTTAGCCAAACTGAATTTTACTTTCAGTTGGACTTCCATACAGAAATAAAAGCCTTCAGATTCCATCCAGCACATTTTACAGCAACTCTGGCTCTTTCCTGTTTTATCTTTAAAGGGGGGAATCAACCAACCACAAAAAGAGAAAAAGTTAATTTAATAACAAATACCCCATATGCCTCAACTAACAGTTTTCATCATTTAATGCAACAATAAAAGGCATCATCAAATATCAAGCCCATTCTCTTGATGTTTTGCTCCTGATAAAGAAAACTTGAAGAAAAGGAAATGCACTTTTGTTTTGTTGTTCCCTCCGCCTCTCCTTTTGCTCAAGTGGAGCCAACTGGATAAACTCCATCAAACAAAACCTAATAACAGGAAATTGTACACAAGAAACAGTTTGCCACCCCCACCTCCTCTGCTTTCTATCCTTCCCACATGAAGCTTTCCTGACATTAAGGTGTAACATCCCCTGACCCTGTATATTTGTCGAGCCATAAATCACTGAAACACCTTGAGTTCTCTTTGGGGATTTGGGAATCATAACACCTCCCAGGACCACCATCGTCTTTACAACCAGACTCAGAAACACTTTCAGGACAATCCCAGAGATCAGCCAGCTCGCTGCCTTCTATCACGTCACCATTACTCATGCATTGTGTTCCATGACAAGCAGAAGCGAACAAAATATCTGTCCCAGTTATGCTACAAATAAACAGTTGCCCTATTCATGTTGATTAGTCGGGTATGAAAATAACGAGGTCGACCCCTCTTTCATATTGACCTTTTACTCTTTATTTTGTGTCTGCATCCCACTTTTCTCACCAATTTAAAATCTCATCACAGGAATTTCAAATCATTTTTCCTGCATTCACAATGTTATGTTTATTATAGTTGAACCCTTAGACTAAGATTTGTGGCTACATTTAATTTGTTCAGACTACCTTTTAATTTCCAATATTGATATCTATTCAAAAAAGGGAGAAGTAAATTTACTGTATAGCCCAAAGCCTGCTGAGCGCTAATTAAACATAGTTGGTGTGTGTTGTTTACATCAACATGCAGCACATCACAGTGTAATGAGAAGCCCACACCTAAAGAGTAATTATGACACCCCCACCTCCACTTTCAGGAGCATGGTTGCTGCCTGTGACTAAAGACTACTGAAGAATGGATCCTATTTTAAATACCCACCAATTAAAGCCCACTTTTAAACATGGAGATGAGGCTGCTGCTGCTGCTGAGAAGTGGCGTGTTTCATTTGAATTTCATCAGAGAACTTATTCCAGGCAAACACCCATGGGCGAAATCTCCATTCAGATGTGGGCGAAGATGTGGGGGAAGCTGGGTTAAAGGGTACAACCCTAAAACATACAAAATATTAATGCGCACACACCTGCCACACAGCCTGTATATGATTACTATTATTTCTCTCTATTTGTAGTAACTATTTAACCTGAAGCTACATGGAGTTCACTGACCATCCAGTGTGTTTTGGAGGCTGTTTAACGCTGAAAATTGAGGGGAGGACAATAACTTTCTATTAGCATTTGAAGGCATTTGATCGCTAATCATTACCAACACTGGGGAGAGACAAATTCACATTTGTGCAGCTAGAAGCAGCAGCTCACATAAGCCAACACCCACATGCTTGTAATTAAAGGTGAACTGCACAGCCTGGGGCGATTTGCGTCAGGTGAAGTTAGTACAAGCCTGCTGGAATTTCACCAGGCAGGTCCGATGGCACATACAGGAGATGTGATGCTACATCAAGGCTATACGTTTCACCAAGAACAGGAAAGTGGCAGAATTAACCATTAGTTGCATTTTGTCTGTCCTTTGACTTGAGCTTATTAATTAAGAGACAGCAGGACACCTTTAAGTTTCTATCCAAGGCACTAAAAGCAGAACTTATATTTGTTTGAGCTTGAATCTATTTAAACACACTTTACATATTTCAGCCAAAACTTTTAATGCATTTAAAGTTGATTTTATATGGTGTAACTCACCAGTGGAAATTGTTCCCACAGGAGCTTATAAAGCTAATTTAATGGATGTAGCATTTTAATTAGTTAGATCAATACTCTATTACGGAGGATTTAAATGTGATCTGCAGGGAAAAAAAAGACTCATTTCACATGAATGAATGATCATGTTTCAAAATGCCAGAGACTCAGCTCGCTGCGAGGCGGTGCTGGATTTATTCAAGCTTAATAATTGATAAATTAATCGCCCGTGAATTGAAAAGCATAAAACATCCTTGTGCCAGACACTGGAGATTCAAGTGTTGCATAAAAACCAGGCGTGTGTGTGAGTCGATGTATTTCACACAGACTAAGTAGAGGGAATCTGGAAAGAAAATCTGGTTACCTCGCTCGGGGTTTCGGGGAGGATCTCAGCGCGACTCTTGGGTTTGGGATGATCTCAGGAGGAGCGGAGGAGGAATTGGAGGAGGATGAACCACGGAGCGCACTTTTGCGCACTGTCGGTCCACACAGAAGAAAAGCGTCCGTCTCTGCTCTCGGCCTCTCTCATCACTGATTCATTTGAAAGCAGACACCAATAGAGGAGGAACGAGGAGTATTCAAAACAGATAACTCGACTCCGTCTCCGGCTCACGCAGACGAGCCTGTGCTGTGTGCAGAGAGGAGGCAGAGTTGTGCCAAAGCTGCTGCTTTGCGTAGCAGACAGGAGGGAGCTGGGAGGAGCTGTCTGCCGTCAGATGATCAGGGAAAGGTGCTCTGCCTCTCCTCCAGCAGCCTCAGCAGAGCTGCACTTCACACTTTAACACAATGATCCCTATCTAATCACCTTCCTACAGCAGGGGAGGCTACTTACTGTCACTCACACGTGTATGGCTGTATCACATGCAGATATGTGCGACCAGGGGATGAATCATTATTATAATTATTTCACACAAAATATACTGGGTGTGCCATATTACCATGTATACTGTGTAAAGAGTGTCTAATAACTGACTGACAAGTCCATGTGACACTACACAGGCATCTATAATGTGTTACATTAGCTGATTAACACCATGGACAAAATCAGACAAACATACAATTCAACTGTCAGCAGAAAGAGCATACCAAGGTCATCATAGCATCACCACTAAGTATCACTCACTACCCACTATCCACTATTCACCCCACTTGAAGATATATTACAGCAGTGTCTCAAACACTGATGTTAAAAAAGTGATCCTTAATCCCACAGACTGGAGTCCCCACAGACCCCAGAAGTAAATGTTGTGTCACATCTAATCTCACAGGTGCTTTATTGAAATTTCCCTCTCTGAGGGACTAATAAAGGAATTCTTCTTCTTCTTCTTTACTCCATCACCCCAGTGTGTTCTTGGTGACTTAATATCATTGCTTAATGTTTTACGCTTTTCGAAAATACCAACAATATGCTAATTTAGTCACCCAATACCGCCTATGTAGTTTTAAAGTATGGAACTATTTATTAAGTTCTTGTTTACATGGGTCATAAAAGGTACTTCCGGCCGAAGAGAGCGTCACAATTCAGTGGGGGACAGAATTCATCGTAACACCTGCTACCCACTTTAGCTAGTAGCCTACAAACAGTTTAGCATTAAACATGCCGATATAAATCATTAAGCTTTTGTTAACATGGACATGTTGCACATCGTTAGATCGCTTAGATCCCCCACAATGAAATCATACAGTTTATTTTACATAAACCACGAGCATTAAAGCACAAGTAGTTCAGGTTTCCCAGCATAGTAAACGAGACACAAAATGTTGACTCCCTACCTTAAAAGCCGTCTTTAAGTCCGAATATTTGTCATTTTCTCGATTCTTTGTATTCCTTTAGTCTATAAACATCCACCGATGAAAATAATCGAACAGGTTTTCCATAAAATAAATCCAATTCATGAATACTGTCATATAAAGGTCATATCTAACTGTATGCTAGCTGCGTATGCCAGACAATTTAACGGACATAAACGTAGTCGTCTCTTCTTCCTGTACCATGTTGTTTGGTATGCTTGTTTTTGTTTTTTTACTTTGCTAGCTACAAAATCAAAGTATCCCCACATTTTTTCAGTTTAGTTTTTATCCCAGGAGGGCCCCTGAGTTAGAGCAAGCGCTCCTAGTTTGAGAAGCCAATGGGCTCTCTCGCCTCGCGTCGCTGCCGGCAAACTGAGCCGTTATTGGCTGTCAATCAAACTGTGATCGGTGTTGCCAGATTTGTCTGTTTTCCCCCCAACTGGGCTGATTTTTTTTAATGGTAATTTGCATAGTTTTGGTCTGGTTATTGTTATTCAAGTATGAGTTTTAATGAGTAACTAATTATTGTTTTTATATCTAATACTAATACTGCTTTATTACACCAGTAGCTTCACTGTGTATACTAACTTTGTCCACTTATTTTATTCACTTATGTTATATGGTCACTTAGTTTTTTCCACTTAGTTGTTGCTTGCTTAACTTTTAACTTTAAGACCCTTTCCCCATTTGTAAGACTAAACTGATTATCTTATCTTTTAAGATGTGAGATCTGGTGGTGGTTTAGGTTGTGTTTAGCCGCGTGCTAAAAAAAGCATATTTTCAAAAATCTTTTTGTACCTTCTAAATGAAGCCTCACATTTATTTTGGCCTTCTATTGTAAGTTTTTTCCATTAGGTGTCCCCAGTCTTTACTCACTGTGGTACAGTGCATAATAAGGCAGTGGTTAGGTCTTATCACCACGTGTTATGCTTTTGCAGAATGAACTGTTATTGATTTCTTTCTGCACGCACACTTTTAACTCTCTAATTAGGTTTAGATCAGTCTGTCTCTATGTAACATAACCATACTACCCGGCATTATTGATTTTCTCTTTCTGTATTAACATGTGCTTGAGTCTGTGAGTCTAAAAACAAGCTCATCACCTCACAGGTGGGACAAAATTTCTGAAAAAGACAAAGCTCTCTTACAAAGAAAGGGTCAGTTATGCCTGGGAGCAACATGTGAATCCAAAATCACCATTCATAATGGAAATGTGTGTGTGTGTGTGTGTGTGTGTGTGTGTGTGTGTGTGTGTGTGTGTGTGTGTGTGTGTGTGTGTGTGTGTGTGTGTGTGTGTGTGTGTGTGAAACATCCCCATTGAGTACGCTCACTACTTCCTTCAGGAGGCTGTTTCAGAATACTACCTGTAGTAGCCGGATGGCTAAAATGAGAGCCAAAGAGAGGGCAATGGAAGGGTGCATTTATATTTCATCAGTCCAGTCCATCTTTAGAGAGAGGGGAAAAGACAGAGATCATATTTGATTGCTTAAAAATGTATGGTGTTTGTACGAAAGAAGATGGCTGCTGCATGTAGATATCAATGCTCAGAAATGGGGACACTGAAGAAGTCGCAGCACAGTCAGCACCACTGAAGCCAACATGGGAATCCTGAAGAAATGTCAGTTTTCGCTATAATTGAGCACAAAAGACCCTGTCGAGTGATAGAGTAACAGTTTGGGGAAATGTGGAAATTAAAATTCTGCCCTTCTTAATAAAATATAATGCTGTGCCAGATAAAAAATGTCAGGAAATGGGAAATCAAGGACCCAAAGGGTTTCTGACCCAACTTTGAGGAGATCTGGAGGGTAAAAGATGGAGCAGTTGCAGACTGTTCTTTGCAGTGTGCAGATGTATTTGATAATTTATGATGAGCCTGTTCTCAGAACAGCTAATAATCTACAGCCCACAGCCAGCAAGATACCTTGAGTCACGAGATCTAGAGCTCAAAATGAACTTTTCATGCTGACTCAATGGTATCTCCATAGATATCATATCCTCAATATTGTCAACTTTTCAGGGACAATCTGCTGTGCAAGCTATCATTTATCGCTAAAAGGATGGTCTAAATTTCATTTCATTGGCATTTTACTTACCATTATGTGCATTTAACTGCTTGCCAGTAGCAAGCCATTTTATATAATTTGTGTGTCTTGTGTTTGTCACTGCTGAATATTGTGTAATCTGCCTGCATAGCACAATGTGCAACCAGAGAGCTGCACCGGTGCTGTTCAGACGTGTCCCTTCCTGGCCTGGAAAACACTCCTGCTGATGAAATTTTCATTCAGCAGATGAAGCAGAGCGTAAGTTTCCTAATTCCCTTGTGAGTTGCGTAATCTTGTACAGATATCGTTGTATCAAGACTCGCTACGAGCAGATCTGATGTCTTGAGGGATGAGGGAACCTGTTCTGTTTGTTGATGATCCTGTATCATGACTGAGATGTTGTTTTGGATCAACGTGGCACTTTGTCCCTTAAAGCAGTAATACCATATTTTAGTGTCTCAGGGCAAAAATTCTACAATAACCTTTCAGTTTATTTAACTCATGTGGTACCCCAGGGTACAGCAAGCTGTGTGAGTACTCGTCATTCATTTCCATTTATCATCCTGATTGTGATCCTGATCCTCATGCTGCTGTATAGAACCAGAACCATAGTTTAGCCTTCTGCCAACTGAAGCCATCATGGCTGCACCACAGTGGTGAAGGAGAATAAATTATTCTAGCCGTGAGCCCTAATCTGTAGTTAGCTGAGGTTAAACTATCGTCAACATTTTCTCTCCAGATCTGAAGTGCTTCACCAATATTGTCACGTAATTTATTGAGTTTATTCTCAGACTCTCTATTTGATGAGTCTGTCTTTCTTGTTCTGGATTGCTTTGCAGTGAAAGCAGTAGCTGACAATGTTGGAAGAGCACCTTTATCTGCAGAACATCCCACTGCGCAATCAGGCCTTCTATTTCTGAAATGACCTGTAATTATCCAAAGTGTGTCACAGGTTAAACGTAGTAAAACCCAAAAACAGAACAAGAGGAGATGCAGAAGATTAGTTTTGTATTATTAGTTTTTCAATATGCTGAAATGTTATTGCACTTTTTTTGCCCAATAATACCAACAATATAGTGCCTCCTCCAGCTTTAACTGTCAACACAACAATGCTTTCTGGTTGAAGGGACTAAAGGATGACCAACTTTGAAGGCTTAAAGCCTGTGGGGGATCTGGCTACTAAACTACATGCAGATATTTTTAACAACAATGGTTCCTCTAAAAGAGTGTAATAGTGGGATCTAGAGTGCATCTATAACTGTTACTGCAGGGATTCCAGCATCCCCACTGCTTCAATTGAAGTGCAGTGTTTACTAGTGTTTACTAAATCCTTGCAGAAGTGTGTGTTTAAAATTTAATGCTGACTGAAACATGTAAGAGGTGCTTGAGATCCGCATTTGGCTTGATGACAGAGATGCTGATTTGTTCGGTAATATATCATGACAATATTTTCCATATTTCCTTTTCAGTACTTCTGAAAAGTTAGAACATCAAACAATGAAATGCTCCCATTGCTTTTGGCACTGTGTGTCTTGCCAAAGTGTTTGCAACTGTGGCATATGCTTCATGTTTATTTAAACATTTGGAAATGAGAGAAGGCCCTTGGTTAATGCTAGGTTGATCTGATATTTTCCTTCCATGTCATTAACAGTCAGAGCGTTTTTTGTTTCCAGACTGAGAGTCAACCATTAACCTCATGCCAAGACATTATTTAACATTTTCTTTTTTAATCATTTAATGAGTGCTTAAACTTTAATTAGTATTCTGACTCAATATTAGATGAAAACATGAGAAGGTGTATTCCAGCAGTCAAATTCGTACCAATAATGTAGTCTGAACTGTGAGAACAATGTGTCGCTATTAGCAAACCCTTTTACATTAAGACATTTAACTTTTTTTTAAACTTTTATGAGCTCCAGCAGGGAAATTGTTGCAGCAGAAATAAATATTAAATATGTACAGAAAGTAACAGAAATAAATAATAAGAGGTGTGTGAATATTTTTATAGTTTTATTTATTTATTTATTTTTTTATTAGTAGAGCAGCCTGGTGTGAATTTGTATCTGTTTTAAGCAGTCTGGACTTGCAGTTTGAAAAAGCTCCATTGTGACTTAATGAGTGACTCTGATGCCCAGTTTGATTCTCACTCCAATCAACACTCACAGTCATTCATTACGATTGCACACTGCTACTTTCTGAGTACAAGGAGAGCAACACTGGAAGTAGAAACCAGTATGGGGTGTAAGGTGACTCAGTCACCATGGTGACAGAAGAGGATGTTCCATCAGTTCCTTGCATGGTGATGAAATACATTATTTTCCTGGAGGATGGGATCAAGAGCTGCAACCTTCTGCTCTACTGCTTGTTGACCCGCTACGGATGATTCAATATGCAGAGAGCTTTTCATTATTCTGTGAACAAAACCACTGAGGAGAGGTAAGGGTTGACCTCTTAGGGGTGTTTAAGGCCCTACAGTGTGGAGCCGACTTCTTCTTAATTGGATAATTAGGTTTGAAATGTTTGGTACATCCAATGGTATTTTGGGAAATACTTATTGAATTCACATTATTGTTGAGATGTGGATGAGACGATTGATACCTCTCTCATGTTTCTTCACTAAATAGGCAGGAGTAGTGTTATATGTAACTCTCAGTGAAACACTTTTTTATTTAATCTGAAACATAACTTGTTAAGCACAAAAAACAACCTCTAATATAAACACATATTTACACATGATGCACCAACATACCAGGTAAAATTCATTTCTGATTCTGAGCTGTGTCATTATGTTAGTGTCCTCTGTGAAAGTCAATGTCAAACAATTTGACCCTCATTTTGTTACACCAGTCTTGTTACAGACTTATTTCACTCAACAAGTCCACTTATTTTAACTTAAACCACTTTTCCTAAACCTAACCTTGTTACCTTTGGATACGCTAAGATAATCTGCGGTTGTAGCTTCATGTGTACCAAACAGACACAAGAGTGGCATCGATCTTCCTGTCTAATTCTCAGCAAGAAAGCAAAATAGTGTATTTCTTAAAATGTATAAATATACATATCATTCATCATCACCAGCTGCACAGCAGAAAGAGAAGACATGGCATGGTTTTAAATGAATCTTTTTGTGTGTGACAGAGAGGATTTCCAAGCCGTCGTTTCCTCTCTGCATCCAGCGCGGAGGCTGAATCTGAGGATCAGGCGAGCTAATTTGGAGCAGGTGATGTGGGAAAGTTATAATTGCGCTTTTGTTCACACATTCACAGCTGACAATGTACCACCTGCCACTGTGTGAAACACGCTCTGATTATATGCGGCCTGTACTTGCCATGTGGTTTTCACACAGAATTTGTGTTACACATTACTAGTCTACTTCCATAATAATTCAGATATGCAAATAAGCTGATCAGAAATGCAGAACATAGTCTCCTCTAATAGTGACATTTTTAAAGTCCAGAGGATAAGAGATAGTTATTTCACATTTGAGTATATTAATACATTACCATTGCCGTTACAAAGCAAATTTGACATGTGAAATCAGAGGTTTGCTGTGTAGGAGTGCATCATTTCACTGTGATGTCAAATGTGGCCTGTCGGCTGTAGTTCACTGTCCTGCTCTTAGCCTGATGCTGCTTAGAGAGCAAACCTCTGAGCAGGATTCAGACCTTCAGACCTTCAAAATTTCACGAGCTCATTCTCACTACACCTACAGTACGAAGCCTTTCCGTACAAGCACAGTGTGTGATAGGTGGGTGGTGGGGGGATATTTTTAGATTAGCTATTTAGAAATCACTGAGGGAGCGCAGTGGTTAGCGCTGTCAGGACAGGCCTGCATGTTCTTCCTATGTTCACGTGGGTTTACTCTGACCACCAAAACATGCCCCCCCCCATCAATATAATCCACTGTGGCGATGGACGAAAGATGAACATCAACAGCATTTAGAAATCTCTGAGCAACAATGAAATACCCACCCTAATTCACAATGATTGAGCCTGTAAATTTTGAACAATTCTGCACAAAAAAAACACAATTTTATTGTCACATACACACAAGTACATACACATGAGGATAACATTATTAGGTTAAAGTATTTCCCAAGTGTTGCTAAACATAGCAAATCATTTTTAACACAGCTTTTCATCTTGGATGCTTTTACTCTGCACACAGAAATGAACTCATTTCACAAAAGGGTCAGAATTATAAGCCCCCCCGATGCTAACAATCAATTGTGTTTCCTTTTTTGCTGGATAACAGCCTGCAGTCATTTGTTGTGTTCAGCATGTCTCTGACACGTCTCCTGAGGAATCCCAGCCAAATCTCTCCAGCTCCTCCAGATTTGATGGTCTTCTGACATGGTCATTGGTCTTCAGTTCACTCCACAGGTCTTTGATAGGATTCAAGTCAAGGCTTTGTGCAGACCAATCAATAACAATAATAATCAATCACTTTAGTGCTCTGGAGGTAGTTCTTCACCAGGCGTGCTGTATGTTTTGGGATGTCGTCATGTTGAAAGACAAAGCGACGACCCAGACCCAGTTATGCTGCTGACTGCTTGAGGTTTTCTTTCAAAAATCTTAACATATCCTTCTTTCTTCATGATTCCTTCCACCTTGATGAAAATCCCAGTTCCAGATTAGCTGACACATCCCCACAGCATATCCTTCTCCTGCTTTATGAGCATCAACAATTCTTTTTCTGAAGTCCAAACTGATTTCTTTTGTTTTTGGCATGATGGTTTCTCAACAGCTAAAACCCTTAATGAAGCTTTTATTATTGTGTGTAAATTGGAAGATAACCTTCAGTTTTAACTTGATTTAACAAGCTTTGAGCATTACAAAGTTAAAGCAAATAATTGCAAAACAGTGGTTTGTGCTGTGGCTCAATAAAAAGGTCAGTTCTTAAGGGGGCTAATAATTTTAACCTTGGTAGTTTTTGTTTTTTGTAAAATAATGTCATATCTGTGTGTAAAGGAAAATATGTAAGCATGTAAGCATCAAAAATAAACCAGAATGCCTGAAAAAAGCTGTATTAAAAAATCTTTGCTCTATTTAAGAACACTTGGGAAATACCTTTAAAAAAATTGGGGCTAATAATTTTGTCCTCAGGTGTACATGAAAACAGTGGGCTCGAGGAGCAACTTAGGGTTGAGTGTCTCGATCAAGGACTTTGATTCACGGACAGGAAGAGACAGGAGCTTACCACTAACCTTGTGATTAAAGGACGACCCTCTAAGAGACGCTAATACCTGAACCACAGCCTCCCAGCAAAATGCATCTTGCTTCTCTTTTTAAAAACATAAATCCTCCAGGAGCTTTTCCTAAATTTCTGGGCTTCCAAAATGAATATGACAGCTACGATGTGACACGACTTCACAGCCTCAACACCCTGAAAAAAAGACTTCATAAACAACGAAGAGGCTGACAGGAGCGTGATGTAGGCCCACGGTGAGCAAACCCGACAGGGCTACACCAAACGTCTCCCTGCTGACTTATTAGCATCCTGAAAAGTAGGTCAATCAAAGGAGGAGGGGAGAAGCATGTTAAAATAAAACACATTTTAGTGTTGGGAATGGTACAACAAATACAGAACTAAAAAAATATGTGTTTGTAGTGTGTAGCACTAAGCTTACCGTGAACCTGCTTTAAGAAATATGTACAGATATGAGCAGAGGCCTAGTGCATTTAAGAGTACAACCTGGTCTCATGAAATATTTGTACAAATTACTATGAAAAATATTGCACTATATTTCGTACATACTGTAACCCACATAACTCGGACATCACGTGATGTTCGATGCAGGCTGCTCTGTCTGTGAAAATATGTCGGACATTCCTTACATTTTCAGTGAAATAGTTTATGAGTTCAGGTGCGTTTTGATCACATTTGTAATGTGATGTAATCCTATCCCTAAACCTAACCATCGCTGGAAGTGTTGTCAGGGTGTATTTCAATGCGTATTGTAATGTTAGCTGACAGTGAAAGGAATGTCCAGCATTTTTAAGTGTGTCGCTTCCGGGTTCTCTTCGGGGCTCATGCATGCGCTGATCGCCCACGTTGCGGGTCATTTGTAAGATATGCATGAAAATCTGTGCCTTACCTTTTGTATGATATCATATGAGCCGTTTATTTTCAGTTTGACACAAAAACAAATCATCAGGGAATTTCAAAGCCATCTTTAAATAAGTAATCACTGCTTACTGCTCATTAGCACTATATCTTTTCTGTTTTCTCCTGACAATAGTTCCTTACAAGTTAATTACCAATGAATTCATTAAAGAGCGTTCCAGAATAGACATTCCCTATATTAAAACATTTTTCTTCGGTTTCCTGTAATTGTTGTTGCCAACTAAGCTCAGCAGGGCAGGATACATCCTTCTGTCTGATGACATTTAAACTGTGCAATCAGGAAAGTTACATTCCCTTTACAAATAACAGTGTGACATAAGCAAATTAATAATAAATGAGTCCGTTCTGAAATATGTTTACAGTATAAGACAAGCACCAGGAATCAGATATGATTTTTAAAAGCAGAATATCATTGAGAGTTAATAATGTACATTGTACATTGTGATAATGACGACAGTTGTGTGGTTTTCTTTTGATTTGATGCTGGTTTGAAGTTTCTGTCTGATGATGACGTCATCTCCTGCAGATGAGAACAGATGAGGAGAAAAATAGGCAGGCAAGTGGAGCCTTTTTTAATTAATGCATGAAACGTGAATCAAAATTAGTCAAACACATATTCATAGCAGAGTGAACACGTATATGTATGTGTGTGCATTGTTTATATAGCCTGTAACTATTCTGTGCGGAGCATCTCAATATTTAATAGCATGTAAATGCTTTTTTTCTGGACATGCTGTGTTTGCATATTTATATGCTTTTAAGGCCCTGCACACAACCGTTCTGATGGCTCACAGTGGATTCAATAAAGTTGCGGTGATGGGAAATTATGGGATTCTTGCAAATGGACTCATTGTACATTTATCACTCATTTCACTGTGCCTATAATTCACTCTCTGGTCCATAATTTAAAAACACAATGCACAGCATATAATGCAAATGCACACAGGTCTTTGATGGATTTGTGTTATAATATGCATGCAACATCCTAATTATTGTGGCTGCTGGGAGGCCATGATGTAGCAGGGGAATGCTTTCCTATTGATGGCACAGCTGCAGATTGCCCCAGGTAAATGAATTTAATTATTTTTATTTTCTCGTCTTTTACAGTCAAGTTGTTAAGATGGTGGCACTGGAAGCTGCCCAGACTAACTCTGATCATGATTATGGAGGAATCACCAATCATGGTGGCTTTGTCCTGCATTCAGCTCTGCTCTCATCCCTGGAAATGAAAGCATCACAGAATGAGGTAGGGTAGAAGTAGTTTTTTTTTTTTTTTTTTTTGCATTTTCTCTGACAGATCTTTGAAGTTATCTGTATCCTCGGGCAAAGCAAAAGTACTGAGTGTGATAGCTTTTTTTATTTGCTGTAAGATTTGGTTTTTGTTTTGTTTCTTTCCTTGACTTATTTTATGCAGCATAGCATATTTTAGACACACTGATGGCGGCTGAGCCTGAGGGAGTTACAGCTCGTCTGTGTGTAGAGTGCACTTGTTAGGGGTCCTATAGTGGTGGAGACTAAAATAACACCGTATGAACAGAAAGACACTGAAAATAAAATGACACTCATGTTTAAAAGGATAAATAGAGATTTACAAACAAGATTAATAGTCGGCCATAGAAGCAGCTCTGTGAGGTTGAACTCAGCCACAGTAAATACTAACTTCAGCTTAACAAGCACACAGTTATAGGCTATGTTATATTTACTATCTTAGTCAAAAATGTCAGCATTAGGTTTGCAGGTATTTCCTCATAAACCTATAATATGAAGTTATGAAGTATTGGACAACTGAGGTGTCGACCTCACACTGAAAAAATGTTAGAATTAATTGCAACGATGAATGTTTAAACCAAATGTGCCAATCTGAGTCATTTCACTGTATAAGTTAATAAACTTGACCTATAGGAAGCACTTGATACATTATAGATGGACTGTCTTGACATAAGACATAAAAAAATGTCTCATGGTGACATTGGAGGAAAAGTCAGAAGATCACAGCAATCAGTAGGAATAATCATCTAACTATGAAGTGAGTTTTTGGAGGTGCTATATTGTTAAAGGTTTGAGGAGTACAGTATAATTCACTCCTGATGGGCTGCAGTATAAGTAGATGCAGTGGGAGCCTCATGTGGAAACGAGTTGGCAGCACATCAGAGGTCATTTCCAACAAGCTTCTCATCTATGTGTCAGTTATGGGCTGTTGAGGGAGTCGGGCTTATTGTTCAGATGGATGCCTTACTGCAAGTATCACAGTGTGAAACACTTTGTCACACTTTTGGGTTTGGTTTTGGAAGGATCACACTGCAGAATTATAACTAAAACAGCAGGAATAATAAACAAAAGACTCATAATTAGCTTGTTGGCAGAGTTTTTACATGGCACCTGAGCAATGGGATTTATAACAAATCCAGTTCAACTGTCACTGAGTATGACAGACAATCTGCACTCTTATGTCACAGTTCACCTCATCCTGCGTTGGTACCACTGAAGACTGCAATCCATTTTGTCATTCATACAAAATCTAAATCTAGATGCCTCACAGTGGTTTGATCAGCTATTTTCCAGCCCTATGAAAAGATGAAAGATGAACATTGAGACTCTCTACCTCTGCCTGTACACAAAAGTCTGAACATACTTAGTATGAATGCCCTCTTAATCAATAGTGAAAAGCCCACAGTGTGGGTATGAAGGGGACGATTCTTGAACGACTTCAGTCTGTAATTCACTGGAGCACATGGGTTGAAAATGTCTGTCTGATAACCCAAGAGGCATACACAGCCTCCAGCCCTTCTTTTATTCACAAAGCATGGATGGATTAGTGAATGGGACCTACAGGGCACAGGCCGAGGTACACAAACCGACTGCACAGACACAAACAACTACTAAGATATGCAAAATGACTGCAATAAGACACAATGCAACTCCAAAATGTCACAAAACAACTATAAAGAGACATCAAATTACAACAAAGAGGTGCAAAACAACTACAGAGAGACAAAAAAGTCTACATAGAGATGCAAAAAATCTACGTAGAGACACAAAATAACTACAATAAGACACAATCCAAAGCAACTATGAAGAGATGGAAAAGGTCCACGATGAGACACAGAACAGCCACAAAAATCACAAAACAACTATAAAAGATGTCAAAAGACATCAAACGACAACAAAGAGACGCAAAACAAGCAAAAAGAGACAAAAAGAAACAAAACAAAGATGCAAAATGATTATAATAAGTACAAACCTCATCCATGTTTGAGACACTAGGTGGCGCTACACGCCCATTCGCGTTGGCATTCTTTCAGTTCTTCTGCTACCGTGTTGTTGTCATCCCACTTCCGTGGTCTCATCCCTAGTCAATAGTCCGTCTAACCGTGGTTTGCATGTACATGCCGGAAAAGCTCGACTGAGAGCTGCATCTGGCACGAATAGTCTGATTATAAAAACTCCAGTTCGGTTCGACTGCAGTCCGACTAAGGTGTATATGTGGCTTTTAAAACTTCAATATTAGCCGGACTAAGGCAATAAGTCAAATTTCTCATTTAAACATATTGAGTAAGAGGGGTCTTTTGTATATATACAGTATATATATGTGCCCATGGACACATTCTGTCATAGGCCATCTATTCAATTGAGTTTTCAGTTTAATCACAGGATTAAGCAATATTTACTTTATATTCTACGTGCATTCTGCATTTTAAGCATAAACTCCTGCGTTGGTAGTGACGTTAGCACTATCTTCAGTCTTCATATTTGTATTCAAACATGTACACAACTAGCCACCTGCACGTCATATAATGCAATGCCGTAGTCAAGGTCTGAACCTACAGTATGTCTGCACACTATGCACAATGGCTTGGATGCAGCCAAGAACTATCTGTCTTTTAAATCAAACCCTCTGCTCCTCCAAGCCATATCTTCACGTGTCTTTCATTCATGGCAGTTATTATACATCCGTAGGGCTTAATGGAGCTGCCAGGGCCACAGCATTGTCACTGTTGTGTACTGATGTACAAGGATACTGATTTGATTGTAAAGAGACAAACAAACACAGGGTATGTTGTGCAATCCTGACAAACTGTGAAAACACCAGTGATAAAGCCACAATCCCTGTTTTCTCTGCTTGTTTGTTGTTGCTAGGAATGCATATATGTAAGTTTAAAGGGTAACTGGATAGTTGATTTGTGACTCTCATAGATTATAATCCACTTGATTAGAGAGTGGCTGTTCCAAAACAAATCAAAACAATCTGAAGTGCAGCCTGAAGTGCTGTTGACTCAACAAAATCAACCATGTGCTTGGTACTAAAATCATATTCCAAACAGCCTCTTCAGCCCACTGTTTTTCTGCATCGTTACAGTCTTACAGAACACATAATGAGCAGCAATGTGTTCACTTCATTCAGTGTTTTAAAATCCATAGAGCCATACAGTAGCTGGTTGCTGAGTGCCATAAAAATCTTCATGAAATTCAATCAATGACAAAAATATATACATGTATATATCAAATCATTTAATGTGGAACTTTTCAAAGAACAGTGGTAATGAAGTGACAGAAAAATAATGAGTACCCACTTAAACCTTTTAAGATTCTTTGATAAAAACAGTAGGGCTGTAACTCATCGAGTGGAAGAGGAAGGAGACAAATATGTTAAAATATTTTCATGTTAATTAAACTGTTAATTAAAATGTTAATATCACGGTGCCAAATACAGTAAAAGAGACTCAGGTGAAACAACATAATGATGACAGAAAGAGCCTCGCTTATGCCAATTATTATTATTACTATTCATTTTAAAAATACGAAGCATAAAGTAAGACATAAAAGAGGATGTAGAAATACAGGTAGATAGAATGGCAACACATTTTATGCTCGGTGCTTCTCTTAAGGGGCGATCAACGAAGAAAAGAGGGTGAAAGGCAGAAGGGGACAGATCAAATATTATTCATGTACAACTACATACTACTATTAAACCAGAATAGTTCTGTAATTTCCATTGCCTGAAATAATGGTAATGTGGAGGGGTGTTGTGAAAATAAACGACAAAAATGGTGAGATAGACACAAAAAGCAGGACAGATCAAGTTCCTTGTTCAGTCCATCTGGTGTTTTGGTGCCGAGATCAAAAATCCGTTTGGCTTCTGCTTGACGCATATCCTGGTTGTATAGCCTCCAAAATTTAAATTCTTCCTCTGCAGCTTCATATTCTAAGAATAGGTTCATGAGGAAGAAGAGTCTCTGATGTGGTGATAGGAGAGTGAGCAGTAAACAGGGAGGCTGATATCCATGAGATAAAATGATGGTACAGTGTTGGGGTAAAACACCTAAACTACCTGCTACCCCGCAGAGTCTTCATGTACCAGTGAGAAAATGTTGAAATTTCAGAATAAAAGAGGAAACACTACAATAGTAGTACAATTAAATGTTTGTATTTAATGAATTCAGTATATGATCTTACAAAGCTTTGGGTTCTCTTCCACAGTGGCCAGTTTACGACCTGTTGATATTAACTTAGATAATACACACATATATTGACCATATAAGGAAATAAGCACACAGTCTAGGTTACACATCCCACTCCTGTTAACTCATGGGGTGACCTTCAGTCCTCTGTCTGAGGAAAATGCCTTCAGAATGTGGGTCAAACTAATTCCCTGTCCCATTTTAACCACTTCCACTCGTTTTTGCCCCTAGCACTTGGTTTTGCACGTTCACGTGTAGGGGTAGTGTGTTCCATTGCTTTCAAGAGGGAGGGGAAGTGCTTATCATCCCTTAAAACCACCCCTTCAATCGGAGGGAGGTCAGATGCTGACTCGAAACGTAGTGGAAGAAGAAATTACCCATGAGTCTTTGCAAACTCAACCAAAGTTAAGAAAAATGGCTCCGCAAAAGACCAACACAAATGTAAGTATATATTTTTTCAATTAAACATGCTTTTAAAAAGAAAATATTGCAGGATATATTTGTTCGCTATAAGTACAGCTGATGTACGTACCATTGTATGCTACGCTAAGTGCTGTCCCACTTTGTAGGGTAAGATTTCTACCCTAACATTTCTCACTTAATCCTGTAGGTGTGTCTACCTTTGGAGGGCACTTGAAACCAAATACTAGTGTTAAGGAAAGACAAATGGGACTGGGCCTAAATCTATGTAGTTTATACATCGAGGAAAGTATTACTTATGATTTATTTCCTAACAGCAGTAATGCTGGACTACATGTGTGAATGTGTGTGTGTGTGTGAAGAGCTGACTCCCACTAACAGTGAATAAAACTGTGGTTTGATTCCATGAAAATATTAAGGAATATACAAATACATACATATGTATGTCCCTTTAAATTCTTAAATTATACATTATGTCCAGAAGAAAAAGTAATAGGAGGCAAATACTGCAGAGGACTGCATATTTTCCAAGGTGCTTTTAAAAGAAAACCCAAACAATCTGACTCCACTCATGTAAACACCCACACAGTCATATTCAAATAAAAAGGTGCCAATAGCTCCTCCAGCTTTTTGCGATGGTCTCAAAGTCCACCTGCGTACAGCGCCCAGGTTGTGAACTCTCCGTGACACTTATATGTGAATGCACCTCGGCATCCATCCCTGAATAATTTGTGGGCTGCCAGCTGAACCGGGTTAAATGGTCTCCTAGCCATTTAGAGTTGTACTCTGCTCTGCAATCTACATTTCATGCATGTGGTGCTGTGATGATGACAGAGCAGCATAAAAGGCCAAATATGTACGTGCACTCCATAGATGTGTTCTGAACCAGTTTGACTGACACGTATACAGGGAATGACAACATTAAATAGCAGTTCCGGGTATCAGCGAAACATAATTTCCACATGCTGCCATAAAAAGAAGACATAAGAGCAAAGTTACAGGGCTCAGCTGCTCTGAAAGACAAGCGAGCTTCCCAGAAAGCCTCGTGAGAGATACATTTTTATTTTCCTCTATATGTGTTTAAGATTTAGTGTTTTAATCATATATATGTAAGCCAGATTACTACGTGTGTTGTCGCGTAGCTGTGTGGTGTTCATGTTCGGCACTCTGTTAGTTTCGTACTCTCTGAAATGGATGTAGAAACGAAGCAACCTGTGAAGGAGCAAGAGGTCAACGAGGGTTACCTGTAAAAGAAGAGCTGAGGGGAACCACACAGGTGATATTTATTCTTTGTATTTGTCACTACGAGCAACCACTTTCACATTACATTGCTCATGATTACATAGCTCATTTGATCTAAAGACGGACCAGCTTTAAGCATAGCATTATCTTATCTCTAATGCACCCAGTCTGGTTTGTGGTCATCACATTAGTTGTGAACAGATATTGTAATGTACGCTTTAGAGTTTGTGTTTAACACCAAGACAAATTCCAGTACAAGTAATGTGATTTATTGGAATTACTGCAATGTTTCCTTGAGGCAATAACACAGCTATACGTATTAATATACTTACTTACTGTAAGGGATGAAAAAAATCAAAGGAGAAATTACTGATACATAAGATGAATGGATCAAAAGATTTAGGTGCCCAATGAGGTATAACTCTGTAGTAGACTATAATCACAGTCACTTTCATCTCCACTGAGTATGCATCACAAAGACGTAAAACGCTGGTGCTTTTATGCTTTGTGAATTGTAACACAGCTTTCTCCACTGAGATTACTGGTGCATGCTTAACCAAGTAGGAACAATGGGGATATCAATTAGAAGCGTGGGCTCGCCCACCTGTCGGGGAGGCTGATCAGCCTGGGCCATCTGCAGGCTTAAGCAGCCTCAAACATAGATCTTCCAGTGAGCCAGAGCTTTGGGGGAAATGTTGGATTCACACCCCATTTAGCCTTATATTAACATAAATCATTTAGGGATAAACACTTCCACTAGCCAGAGCTCCACCGGAGCTCGGCAGTCTATGGTTTTTCACTTTACTACTTCCATATGGTTTTACATTTTTCCTTATTAGTGATGCTTTTTGTAATTATGACAAACCTTTTAGGGTTTTGTTTTTCATA
This sequence comes from Synanceia verrucosa, assembly GCA_029721515.1. Classification (NCBI taxonomy): domain Eukaryota; kingdom Metazoa; phylum Chordata; class Actinopteri; order Perciformes; family Synanceiidae; genus Synanceia; species Synanceia verrucosa. The sequence goes on along the minus strand of CM056562.1, from coordinate 18,020,534 downwards.
ACCAACAAGGGATGTCAGCTTTATCACAAGCTTGATGCAGAAAGTCATATCTGGTTGAATCTAATTTTGCCTGCTGTCAGGAGTGAAACACTCACACATTTGTCATTTAAGGCGATGTGCAATAATCCAGCCTGACATGCAGTTGTAACTGAATCTTGACCACCAGTTTAAATGCCCTAAACACACAATCAACATTGACTATGAATGCATTTGGTAGAAGTGAAAAGATATGTGCTCATTGTTTATTTAGCAAACATGTTATGCTGACAACATCCAGTAAACTGTAGCAGAGACCTAGATTTACCAAACCTAACACTGTATGGTTTCCAGGGGCATCCAGACCCACAGTGTGATTCATGCACTGTGAATATTACATACAATACAATACATAGCACAGTATCAATACATCATGCTCTGCAGGCTCTACTTATATAATTACTTTATTATGTGAATATTCATACTAAATATGTGTGTCTTGTATGAAAACATCTTTTGACTCTGACTGTGAGTCTAACATATAGGCCTGTGCTGTATACATGGAGAATTAATGTTCTTTGCAATGCCATGCACAGGAAAATATATTTGAGTTATCCGATTAAAGTCCTGAATTATTCATGTAAGGAAAGGTTGTAAATGACAATGTGCTCTCTAAAAGCATGTTGCCGTGTATTGGCTTTCCATGAAAGAAAGAAAAGCCGAGGACAAATCATGCTTTTGTGGCTATTTGGTGGCCTGGAGCCTGGAGTGCCACTGCTACAATGACAGAGGAAAGGCTTTGTCATTTCCTTTTTGGGGTATTTTTGCCTTCTTTTGAAGCTGGTTGTAGAGGCAGTAGCTGGACAGGAAATATGGTGAGAGAAGGGAGGGTTATGAATGCGAAATGGTCCCCTGGCGAGGAATTAAACTGTGGACCCCGGTGTCAGAATAGATATATTATAGTGATATTAGAAGGTGGAATGAGGCACATTTAATCAGAGAGATTTTATGTCATATGTCTCATATTTTACTCACTCAGGTATATATCTGAAAGTTATTTATGTGTTAAACCTGTGGGTTGTTTCCCTGATTTTTGCTCATGCCACATGTTGTAAAATGCAACCTTGAAATAGATGAATTACACTCAAAATAAATAAATACAGCAGACAGCTGTAGTCATTAGTGTTACACATGTCACTACAGCAAATAACCTCAGTGATAATGTGAATGCAAGTCAAATGGATTTATTGTTATAAACTGAAATGACAACAAAGCTGCACTGTAAAAACACACAGTTTATAATGTGAGCGGGGCAACATGTGATATGAAGTCAGAATTATAGCCTTTATAAACACCATTGTTCAAACACACAAGTAATTTTTAGGACTTATCGATTTTGCAGGTCAAATACTGTTATTGTAAACCCTAACACAACTCTCTGTGCTTATCATAGACATGTTTTCATTTGCGTGCAGCACCTGGTCCTCCATTGTGCCCTATAAGGTTCAATGCTTTCAGCTATGCATTAACACTTCTCTCATTGCTCTACCCCAAGAAAATCAAATCCTGCTGCTAATTTATTCATATCTTCCCATTATGTGGCCTGGCATGGAAAGCAGAAAAGGTAGGACAGAAAATTTGTTTTTTTTTTTTCTTCTGAAGGCCTTAAATTAAAAATAAATAGTCCTGTGATTCGTTAAAAGACGAGGCTGGGAATGGGATCGTCTCCAGAGCGTGGTCCGAGTTAAATATCTGTTCCTCTCCCATTTTTTCCCCCTATTTTAGGTGTTTATAGAAAGAGCTTACACATTGTGCAAACAATATCTGGTTGAAGGTTTAAAAACTGTAGTTGCTCAGTGACGACTAAGCTCAGATGTAACAGAGGCGAAGCTTTATCTCTTATCTCATTTCTGTCCCAACAGCAAAGTCAACTTAACGCCAGTCAGATTAAAGTCTCTAACAGTTGTTCTGTCTGTATTGTCAGCGACAAGCCAGTAGATTAGAGAGTAAGGATTGTCACAACACTGTGCTTTGATTAATTGTGCTTTGTTCTAAGAGAGAAATACTTCTCACTCCTCTCTAGTGCTGGGGGAGGATATGCTGAATGCAGTCAAAGAATAATCACACACTAAAACCTCTAGTAAGCTTTATTTGTGCAATGTTTCAACTTGGTGGAACTTTGGTGATGTGTCAAGGGGATAACATCAACACTCAGGGAAAAAATAGTGCAATATTAAAGTTTTCTGGGAGCAGGAGTGCTTGGAAATAACAACTAACTAAACTAGGATTTTATCTAAAGAAAACACATGAGTTTTGGCACTCGTGAGCGAACAGCTGGATAAATGAGAGCTGTATAAGAGTTTATAAATGGATATTTTGATATCGGGTTGCAGACCCAATTTACTGTAGTTCATCAGGTCTCCCGTCTGATTTTTTATTTTTCCTTCGCTGTGGTGGGATGCAAAAAATGTCTTCTTCAAGATTTTACAATAAAACATGATGAGTAATTGATATATAAATGGTCATTTTGGGGGGTGACTTATTCCTTTTACCCCAAGTTTACAGTGTGTGTATATATGAGCTTTTGATCTGCCTCTATGGTTATGGCATGGTATGTTAAACTACTTGGGTAAGGCAAACATAATTTACTGTTGGTCCATTACTATTTACATTAGTCACTCAGATGATACCATTATGTATGGCCCTGTTCCACTCAGGCTCTCGCATATCTCCAGCTTGCCTTTGATGTTTTCCAGACATCACTTATTAACGAAAGACTTGTTTTCAATGCAGATAGGACCAAGTACTGGGCCTTCTCTGTGTCCATGGTTAGAAGAAACTGTTGCTAGGAGACAGCATGTGAACTGTGGTTTCTCAAAGTCAAAGTCAGACACCTTCCTCCCTGACCTCCTCCAGAGGACATGTTATGGTACTATAACAACATCAGGTTTATTTCATCTTTGCTTCTGAAAAAGAGCTCTAATTATTTACATGATCACAATACAGAGATTCTCTTCTCTCTGTTGTGCTAAAGTGTTACAGAATGATGTGTTTTTAAGTTCATTTTTAAACTAAAATGTGCACATATGTAGGGTCAGGAGAGATCATATAGCTCCCATATCAGACTTGCCACAGTGTTTCCATTATGTTTTGCCTAATAACTGATTAGGTGAAAAAAAATAAAGCATTAACTGATAGAAGAGGACAGCAGGAACCCGTCCTCCACTTCTCTCCGCTACTAGGTGTTGCCAATAAATCATTTAATTCCAAATTTAAATATTTTTTTGCCTGAAAAAAAGAGAAAAACACATGCTATGAATTATCCTGATATTTGGTAACATTTATTCCAACCAACCAGCCTCTGAAAAATATAACAGGAACCGACTCCGCTGCCTGTGATTGATGGTTCATCCAATCACCTGCCCTTTAACAAGTAGTTTCTAACGATGGCTCCTCAGATGGTTCTGAGTAACAAACCATCTGGTCCGTCAGGCTGAGTCTCCACCACACACATTCAAATCAATGGTTTCTATGATGCAGAGTGAAACTAAAAACACTGAACACACATCCCTCTCTCACTCCTCTCTGACAGCAGCCCATTATTACTGGGAATGCATAAAGTGCTCTATATACCATGAATCTCTCTCTCTCTCTCTCTCTCTCTATATATATATATATATATATATATATATATATATATATATATACACAGACACATACAGTATAATAACATTTGACATAAGGAATAATTGTAGCTGTGAATAATTCATATATTTTTAAGATTTAATGAGGTGTGCATCACAGTGAGTAAAGTATTCTTGGTCAGTCAAGGTCTGCATCCAGACTGCAGCAGAATGCCTAACAAGACTGGCAGGCTGAGGATACCACTGTTTTGATGACTGTATGTGTGTTGTGCATCTGTGTGTTGCTAGGGAGTGGTCCTACCATCATAGGAAAGAAGCCGCGAGCAAAATGTATCTTCAAGTCTGGCATAGTTTATCTTTCCTGGTAGACCCTGTTAGAAGTGCAAAAGTCTTAATAACGTAGAGAACCTCAGCGATAATTACACTCTGATACGCTAAGGAAATAGCTTTCAATAAATCCTGAAAACAATCTTTAACACCCTCAGAGGAGAGGGTTTACATCAAAGAGGCATCAATAAATCCACGCTGAGACTTATTTCCTGCAGGTTAAACTTGAGTTTGTCCCTGGCGAGCAGAAAAGAGACAGTGCCAGGGCACATCATGCAGACAGGTAAACAACGTCCAAGAGTTTCGTCATCTATTTACGCCATGTAGGGACACTTACACTTTTTGCAACGGTAGAATATGCGTTAAGAGGTGAAAATCTTATCTTATCTCTTATCTTAAATGCTTGTTCACTGACTTGCAAACATGTACACAAATTATTGTTTGATTTGTTTTTCTGTCCTCCCTTTATGCATGTACTTAAGTAACTATAATGCTATTACTGAAGATAAATCTGTATTTGTCCCAACAACGGGGAAATTTACATTGTTACAGTAGCAAGTGCACAGTGCAACAACATAATAAGGGCATATATAAAAAATATGAAGCAGTAATGTGTTACATTACTGTGTTAAACACAAATATAATCTGATTTTGTAACGCATCAGCCCCAACACTACTGTCTATACAGACAGTAGCAAGCAGGGAGTGCTGGGATTGAAGGCACTGTGCCTATAGCAGGATTTACACTGCATTTGCATGAGTCCTTTCCACACTACATTAGGCAGAAAGTGGAGATGGACCTAATAATGTGCGTTCTTTTATGACAGTGATGAGCTTATTTCAACCATTACCCTTGAGAAATCTTCTTTGTTTCCTTTAAGATGAGTTTGCTGAGCAGACATGTCCTTTTTTTCCTCATGTTCTGCCAAAGAGTCAAAGACAGAAGTGTGCAGAGGGACAAGGTCAGGGTGAGTGACTGCTGTACTTAATATTTGTAATCCAAACAATAAACTTTTCCTACATCCAACCAAGTAGTTTTGCATCAATTCATTAAGTTATATTAACCATATTAGCGTAGGTGTAGGTGTGTGAGTAGGTGCAGTTTGTCCCATCTGAATCATTAGAATGGCACTGAACATTCAAAATGGATGTTTCAGGGAAAAAAATTATAATGTAGTTGAAATTTTGGGGGGAAAAAAAACGGCTTAGTTTCAGTTATAGATTTTACTCTGCTTTGTCCACACTTACTCGAACACATCTTTCTCCACAGTGAGCTGCATGAAAAGAATCCTCTGCAACTGAGCCACTTATTATCATATCAGCAGCATTTCAAGGTTGGATATGTGGTTACAGTCTTACATGGTGGTGTTAATGAGGCGTGCAGAAGGCGTTTTTTTTTTTTGTTTCAGTGCACATAGAAATAAAAGCACACACATGCTAAACAACACATTCCTGCAGGCATTTATGCGAGACAGATTTGGCGAGAATTTCTAATACCAGGAAACTTGATCCTGGCATTCAACCCTGGAACATTAGCTGCTAACACATGTGAGGATGGGTGGATGATGGATGTGTCAGAAACCCACCCTATGAACTTAATTAGCTCCAAAAATCCTCGAAAATGATTGACAGCGGCTGTATGCTCACGCTCCAGGACACATCTCAGGCAGAAAGCAACCTAGAAATGAGCTTTAATATTATTATTCATCATAGATGGAGACAACGTGGCACCAGAACATCAGAGTGTTAGTCACCAGTCCACTGAGTTTATCTTCAGCAGATGTGAAACTTTGATTCTTTCTGCAGACTTTCCCACTGGTCAAAGTCATTCTGACGAACAGTCAACATAGAAATGGAGCTGATGAATTAAAATTACAAAATTACTGTTTGATTAATAGAATCAGTTCTTTTAACAGACTCTGCTCGTCATGAAATCGACAGATTAAGCTAATCTTAACCGCTGATTGAATGTAATGGAAACTAATGACATCCAGGGATGCGCTTATCTTTATTCGCTGTGTGTAATCTTAACTTAATGTTTAATAATTGCGTCATTACATGCCATCTGTTATTGCTAATGGAAATCAAGAGGGGTTTTAAATTCTTCGCTGAAATCATTCTCACTATAGCTAACTGCCTTGTAATTCCCCAAAAGCCTCACTTGATACAGCTCTTTTCAGACAGGATTAGTTTGGCAGGTAGAGGTGGGGTGATGTAATCATTACCAGAGCGTGTCCCCTCTGAATCTGCCATAGTAGTAATCTTTATGGACTGCTCATGCCTACTATTTGTCCCCCTTTACCTTCTTTATGATATCCACCTGAGTCCAGTTCTGACATCTCTGAGATTATTGCCAAATATTGGGTCATTTCCTTTGGGGAAGGGCTCCTTCTGCATGTTAGTGGACCATCTGCTCAGATTGCAATTGGCAGCAGGGTTGAGCCCAAAAAGGGAGCTGACCCAAAGTCTCAACTCTGGTTTGGCTGTGACTTTTCTTTGCTTGTTATCCTCTGCAAATTGGACATTTGATGTCTCGGGTTAGCAACTAATGCCGTGCAAACAGGGTCTACAATAAATCTATAATACCTTTAAAGAGGAAGTGTCATTTTTTTTTTTTTACAAATTGGACTTCATTTCTGGGATAAAATGGTATCATTTACTCACCCATTTCACTTTGGAGTCATTTGGAGTATTTCCAACTATTTGGGATTTGACAATATCCATTTAACAGGAGTGAAGCAGGCACTGAAATGCAGCCAGTAAATGTAAACTGACTCTACTTCCTGCGTATTATCGTTTACTAAGGACCCCTAGTGCCCCCTTCACTCCTGTTAAATGGATATCGTCAAATCCAAATATCATCAGAAATACTCCAAATGACTCCAAAGTGAAATGAGTGAGGAAATGGCAGTATTTTATCCCAGAAATAAGGTACAATTTGTAAAAATTGTCTCTTCCCCTTTAAAATGCTGACAATACTGCATGTCTGTGCACATATGTGACAAAATGCATAAAAGTGGAATTAGTTAGGACTATAATTCTTTTATTTTTTCAATTTGTTCTCTTCATGTACTCATTTTGCGTGCGTTGTCCTCGGAAGCTGTCCCTCAGAAGAAACAGATTCACTTTGGGGAATTTGAAGACTCCAGACAGCAATTTGATCAAGATGAATTCAAAGCAAGCGGGGGACTTTTTAAGAGGCTTGAAGCTATTTAATTTCCCAATGTTTGCTGCACAATGTACTGAATGTTCAGTAAACAGAAAGGCTTGTCATTAAAAATACCATTACATGCCATTTTCTCGCCTTGATTTCAGCTGCCGTGGAGAGGCCCAGTAGAGGACCAAACTAATGTCGGCAGACAGTTTAATGTCAGTCAGATTGAGAGCCAAAGAGGTAATTATTCCACTTATGTAGCACACTGCTCTTGATATAATTGAAGTCATGAGAGACAATGACTGTCGTAGGGGCCTTAAGATTAGATAAATACAGTGAGAGATAGGCAGCGCTGAAGAGGTTGGTGTTGTTTATCAGTTGTTTATCTCTTCAGGGAGGTTGGTGTCAGCAGCGACATAATTACAGTCATTCTCCTTATTTCACACAATATAACACATTCACATTTCATGATAAGGTTTATCGAAAGGCAACAAATGCACATTTATTTGGACTTTTATTTATTTATTTATTCCTCCTGTCCTGTTTTATCTCACTGTGATAGTTTTTATTTTATTGTTTGTTGTTGTTTATGATTTTGTTTGGTGCTTGGTGCCAATAAAAATAATCCAGGAAGCAATATGAATGTAATTTTTAGGAGACAGGGGTTGACCGATGATGGATATAGAACAATAATAATAAAAGCCCTATAATCAAATGTGACCACATCAATCTTCACATTTGACGTCTGCAGATGATTCGATAGCTTTACAGCACACCCGAAGCAGGAAGAGGCAGTTTTATTACCTTTCAGTACAAACAAAGCTCAAGTTCTCAGGTGAAAATGATGGTTGGAAACATATTTCTTGCTGTTTTTTTCCCAGATGTACAAAAATAAAACAATTTCTGGGATTAAAGGAAGCTCGGAGCAACATCTCCAGGGGGTCAGGAAGTAACACATTAGCCTCAGTCCTATTTGTTCACTACACTTTAAGGTATCTCACATGAGCTGCACCTATGATACATATATTTAACATCCCTGTCCAAGAAGCAGTGAGACTCCTGTCCTGTCCTACATGTTCTGATTTACAAGCTGTCTGTAATCACATGGCCCATATCAGTTAATTTATTTTGAATGACAAAAACTCAACATAACATACTTGTGTAATTGGCAAAATAAAAGTTTTACCTCAATGTGTATTAATGTAATTTAGTCTATAACCTTGGCAGCAAATGTGAACTTTTTGAGGTCTGACAGAATAAATTTGCTGCCAGTTATAATATTGCTGAGCCAAACATATTCAAGAAATATCCATCTAGTTATAGGATCAACTTATAGACCAGGAGTTATGTACTTTCATCATTTAATCATGCGATGTGCCGGTCAATCTTTTCATACCATTTCTTATACAATTAAAACACGAAAAGCAGCGAGCTGCTCGGCTATAAGATTATAAGGAAAGTTTTGCATGAGCAGAGCACCAATCCCCACTGAGCTATACTCTAAAAAATACAGGATTATAATAGATATTATAGATATTAGGGGGAAACAGGGTTATTAGGGGAGATTATTATAAGATCCAGTTATGAACTGACCTTCATGTTATTAGACTTTATCGACAACTCCCACTGATAATAAAAAGGCTTATTTATCCAGAGCAGTGTTCTCACTGGGAGGAGCGCGGGGTATTCCAGATAAATATTTGCCTTTCTGTGTTTACATTGTTTATTGAGGATTATTATGAGTTTGAGAGAGCAAACACCCTCATGTGCGAGGGCTGAGGCCCTCCTGATCGGCCTATCCATAATGCTTCCATCACTCCACCTCTCAGTAGACTCTGTAAACACACCTCTGTCACATTCACTCTGTAAGACTCTGTATTTTCAAAGTGTGTGTCTGCAGTGTGAAGTGGTTTGATTAACTCATGAGGAGCAGAAATGTGTCACTTATTAGCGCAGAAGCTACAACATGTGATCCCAGGGGAATCAGACGGCAGTGGCTCATTGGATGTAATTTGATTTTCGCACTGTCAAACATAAATTTTTGCAGGTTTTAAACCAACCGCTGTAATTTATCTGTGTCACTTGTATTCCCAGTAAATTACGGGCGTGATCATCAGCTGCTCGAGTGGCCAATATTGCCACCTATCAAAGGAGAGGTGGCTATAACGATGTGCTGACCTCACAGGTTATTTTGGCACCTTTGCTCCGATTTACTCATTTACTCACTGACTCGTGCCTTGTTTGTCAAAGCATTTTCACTGCTTGGAGTAGTTTTATTTAAAGTATGTGATCTTTTTGACTCTGATTTTGGCTCCATATTTGCAGCCACAAACAAAATGTAAAAATTCTATTCGTCACAAGCTGTGGTCTGAGGAGGTCAGGAATCAGATGCATATGTGCATATTTGAAACTCAAATAAAATAAAATGTTTCTCCTAATTAATGAGGCATTTAATTTTTTGGGTATTTTGTGAACTTGCAGACAACAAAATGTTAATTCCTCTCCAAAAAAGAGAGAAGCCTCCTGCTACTTTAACATTTAAAATCAACATATAATAAATAATGACGTCAACTTAAAGGTGACAAATATTACATCATTACCAAGGTTGAATTGATATAAAAAAAGGAATATAAGCTACCTTTAAAGTTCATTCTAGATATTGAGTTAATGGAGTTGAGTTGTGAGTAGATAAATGTAAAATTATATTATCATATAATTTAATTTGTATTCTTCTTCCTATCCCTTTTTGGATCCTACAAATAAATGACTAAATGAAAATACTTAGATCTATGCCAGATGGACATACTGTTTGTTTTTAAATGGTCCGTCACTCTACATTAACTGTCGGGCAGTGGTATGAAGATGGTCCAGTCTATCCTTTGCTAAAGAAGATAAGAAAGCAAGAAGCACCTTTCCTTTAGCATTTAGATGGCTCTTGTCATGGCTGCTGCTCAGGAACTTCTGGATCATTTCACTCAGTTAGGAAAAAAAGACCATTGGACCTCAGCCCAGGACTTCAGGACAAACTAATCTGACAAGAGGATGTCGAGGTGATGAGGCGCGCAAGCGAACAAGGAGCTGATTGGTGGGGAAGAACTAACGAGTCAGATTCAGAGGTAGGTAGAGGTCAGAGGAGGGAAAGGCAGCACAGGAGGAAAAACAGAGAAATCAACTCCACTCTAAACAGGTTACACTCCAGATGATGCTTTTTTTTCACCCTCAGATCTGAACCTCTCTGCTCAGACTGTTCACTGTTCTGTTGATTCTGAAAGCATTCATAAGCAACCCTAAAATCTGTTTATATGAATTTCAGTGCAATGTTTTTGCATGACATTCTCAAATAACTTTATAAATGATGATCACTGACTGAAGACAACTGTCACTCATCGGACTATTGCATCTTATTAGAATTAAAGTTTGTGCACCAAGTCACACTCGACTTCATTTGAGTTTTGAGAGTATCACAAAATGAATAGTTCAAGGTAAATTATTACTGTTTGAGTGTGAAACTGTTTGATACTCAATTACAATACGATCAAAATAAACTGAAAGCCTACATATTATTTATTTATATCAGGACTAGCTTAGCTTTCCTGTGATGAACTGAAGACTTGTCCAGAGTTTACCCTGCCTTTCACCCTAAGACAGCTGGGATGGACTCCAACCCCCCGCGACCCTATGTGAGGATAAGCGGTAGAAAATGAATAGATGGATGGATGGATGGATGGATCATTCACCTTTAAAGGTACTGTTCCTCCTGTAGATACTTTTTCATTTTAAGAAATTTGGCAAATTTGTATTTTTCTCCAGTGGCCTCTCTATCCACACTTCACTAAATGAAATGAAAACAGTAAAAACAATCCGCAGTGGTGTCAGTGAACGCATCACGTCAGTAAAATAATGTGTCATGCTTTTATGGTTTATGTTTAAAAGCATCAAACATATGAGATTGGTATAAAAGAACACCAAAGTTACCAAAATTATGAACAGAAGATCAGAACTTGATTAAATGGAGTTGATCAGATGATTCAGAGCATTTTTCATTGACTGTGTAGGCCTTTTTTCACACATGATCAATAGCAATGTATAATACCAGCTCTCCAGCGCTCGAAGTAATGAGCCTCGAACACAACCAAATTCTCATTTTGTTTGGTTTCCAAAGAGTAACAAGGTTGTTAATTACAAAGGTTACATTGATTCATTTCCCTTCACGCCCATCAATGGATGAGTAATTCTTGGTAACAGAACACGCTCCGCTCAAAGAATCGATCGGGGATTCATGAAAGTGCTGAGAAAAGTCTCTGGCTGATATCAGAGAAATGCATTAGAGGACAATCACAAGGGGGCAATGAACTCCTGCTTTTTTGCAGACATCTTAACTTGATGGAGTAGGAACAGACATGAAGGGACAGAGATAAAAAAAAAAAAATCATACATCAACAGTTGCTATTTCCTGCCAGAATGGCAGTAAACATACACAGCTATGCAAATCTACTGTCTGTGCTTCCGCCTGCCTCCAGCACACTTCCTGCTTGTGGACACATTTCTAATGACTCATTTGATTTGGAGCCAGAGGTAATCGTACACATGGCAGATAATGCATGCTGTACCTTCAGATAAAACCCTCTGCCACACGTGCTAAGTGAGGCATATTTTGCTGTATGTAAACAAGAAATTAGACTTTTTTGTGTTATTTTTATCTGGGTTTTAAAAAATATATGTAAATATTATCTTGGCTTCATGTGGCATCCCTCTCAAGCTGAGGGGGAGATGCTATTCTGATAATCTGATCCCCACCGCCTCCCTCCTCGAGCGCCACTCCTGCCTATCTCTGTGACAGCGACGGAGGGCCAGATGGCGTGTTACACTTGCTTTGCTGTCATGCGATTGTTATTTATACGCCACAGAGGAGGCAGCAGCGGCGGCGGCGGCGGCAGCAGCCCCCTAGACGAAATCTTTTGTTTCAGAGCTTGGTGAGAAGAGGTGGGGAAGACAGGAGAGGAATGAGCGGGAGACAAAAACAAATGTCCCTATTAGATTATCACCTCAGCCCCTGTGGAAGAACTCTTTCCTACTGTCTGTGATGGCGTGGGCGTGAGTCCCCCCGCTGCCAGGAACAGAAAACAGCGGTCTGATATCTCAATATCACCGGTATTAACCCGGGAAAGAGGCCATGGATCATTTTAATGCCACCTCGTGTACAGGAAACCCCAGAGTAGCAGATCGATGGTACATGTCCCCCAGCCACCCATGACACCAAGCAGCCACACACACATCCAGCCCTGCATTCCCGCCTCTTCACCCCTCCCCTACCCACTCAATAAACTGTGAGAAAAAGCAATATCTCTCTTGAAGGCAGAGGAATATGATTAAAGCTTTCGCGGTGCCGTTATCATCCCATGAGCCGTTAACAGCGAGCAAAATGAAGCAAAGTGAATTACCTCCAGCTGTCACCACATAGCCTGCAGACCCAGAGTCAAGGGCCTGTAATGTCTGAAGTATTGTCGAAGCTCGCAATGCGAGGTAGAAGTCAAGAAAAGCACACGTGTCTTTGTAAAATAAACCATGCCGTTGTGGTGAAAAGTTTCTGTAATTGTTTTCACTGTTTCTACTGTGAAACTGCTATAAAAAGCTTTTATTGTTTCAGTACAGAGTTTGCAAACATCTTGACAGTGTAAAGTGGCCATAACCACCTACATTAGTGCAGAAAAGCTATAAACTGCACATCTTATGACTTCTAAAAGACCAGCTAAAGTTTTCATTCACTAATTATTTCCAATAACCTGTTTGCCTTTTTTGATCACAGTTCATCTACTGTCGATAAAACGCAATTCTTCTTGTGTAGATGTTTCAAATTCAAAGTTTTCCAGCCATTCAAAAGGCTTAATCTCAGCCATTCCTGACAAGCTTTTAATTTGAAGGTGGCAGTAGGCTAAACAAGGTAATCCAGACGTCCCTCTTTCTCGCTGTCCCCACTCAGCGACTTCCAGAAAGGACAATTTCATCCAACCAGCTACTTGAACCGATCATTTCATGTCTTTGTGCTGTTTTGTGAGGAATGATATTACAACACACTGCTTTTATTCTCTTAGCTTGACTCACCCTGAGACTGTGAGATCTGGGTGTGAGCTAAAGTGTAAATTATTATTCCTGTCATCACACCGAGATATCTGTCTCATTTCTGTTCCTGTTGTCAAAAACATAAGGGGACACATTTAGTCATGGAGTCACTTCTTCTGTTAATCGTGTTATCAGCTCTCTTCCTGTTTCCAGACTGCACTAAACACTGTCATTAGAAAACGTTCACTCTGGGCTTTAGAAAAGCCGAGGATTTTGCAGTCCTTCCCAGAAAAACACCATCAAACGAAATACCATCAGCTCTGGCTGCTTCACTAATCGGTCGCAGCAGCGGCATGAGAGGAGCCTCTGACAAGAAGAAAGAAAATGAGTGAATGAGCGAAGTGATGTGTGAGTAGGAGACTGATTGCAGCCGGCTGTCTGATCCCTGTTGCTCTCCCTGTTCGACTGCAGCGCTGCCAGCTTGCCTTAGAGCTGCTTTTTTTAAGTCAATGGACAATTTAATGGTTTAGTCTGCGATCAGCGCTGAAATACAGCAGGTAGAGGCATCTTGTCAAACCTCAGGATGCTTCAGCATTAAATGGAGTATGTAGGCAGACACCAACACGACGGCTGTCACAGTGATCTCCTGAGTGAATGGAAAGGCAGCGTGTTGATAAATGAAGTCAAACAAATTAGGACGGGGACTCATTTTGTGCCAGACTGACAATTAAAGATGCCTTGGGATTCACCCAGTGATGATATCCTTCTCCTTTTTAACATCCATTTAAGAGGAGCAATCATCAAGATTGACACAATGAGAGCTTGTGAAGAAAAAAAACCCAAATATGACGTCATTACTCGACTTTGACAACTAATCTTCGTGAATCTAGTTCTCACTGTGTGAGTGTCCCCAATCTAGACCGGAGAGTGAATCTCAGTGTGTTCACAACAGCAAAACTAAATTCAAAAACTGCATCCTGGTATAAAAAGGAAAAAAGAAAATAAAAGACTTAACGGTGGAGAACAAACTGTTTTCAGTGGCAAAGCTCTAAAGGCACAAAAGTTTGCCAACCAGCTAAAGGGGAGTATTTAGCAGTTAAAGGGACAAACATGTCCTTCAGGGGACGATGGACACCTAACCAGAACTGCAAAAGTGATACTAGATACTTTGATTGAGGCTAACACTAACACTGCTATAGTGCATGAAGTGTAAATACCATGTATGTGTTTTAAGACTGCACCAAGATGGACACTTCATACTCTATCTGTCTGCTAACAATTCAAAGAGCAGAATCGGAATCAAAACAATAAGTTTATTGGATTTTACTTTGCATTTTGGTGCAGATAATGAACATAGTGTGAAAAAAAAGCTTAAGTATGTTCTCAATAACTTTTTTTTTATGTAGAAAAACAATAGTACAGGCACTGACCTTTCCTAAAAAGCTGAACCACTAATAAGAATATTATGATTGTGAATTAATCATCATATAGCTAGACTTTGGCAGGTCTAACAAGGTGTTATTAATATTATCATTATCATTGTCATGTTTAGAAGAAACCAAGCTGGTAGGAGACAAAAATAGACCTTGTTGGAGATGGAGCTCATACAGCAGCAGCTTTTCATAACGACCAATATGCAATTTCAAGCTTATGTAAAGTTGAAATGATGCAATTATAACAGTGGAAATGAAACAGAGGTTTACATTAATTTCAAAATCAAATCCATTTTTTGCTCTACAGCAGATTTCACACCTACTCTCACTCAGGATTCGAATTATAAACTGAGCTTTGTGGGGTCTCTAATAACCCCACAGCCCGCTGCCAGAGAGTTTTGATACTTTTATTAGATTTTTGACGATCATTCCTATATTTGTGAAAAAGAACAACATGACATTTACTTGGTAGAGGAAGCACTGAATGGATAAATCCAGAGGTTTATTCAGAAATATGAGCTAATATGTGGAGAAAAGTGAGCTAGCTTATAAAACTATAGACAAAGCCAGGAATAACCAACAGAACTTTCCATCACATGAACTACAGTCCCACTTTGCCTATGAAAGAAGTGGTGACAAACTGTGGACCCTCCACTTCTTTCTCCTGTCTGAGCTTTTTTTATTTTCTTTTTTTACTCCCTGACTTTTGAGTCATCCTGGAGGATTTTACCACCTTCATGGGAGCTCATACCCCTCCTGGTGGGAGGGGTATGAGCATAATTTGAACAGTGTTCTCACTGTTTGAATTAAACTGAACAACATGCAAAATGAACTAGCGAACAAGAAATATAACATGTAATAAAAAAGAAAGAAAAAACTGTGAGTGTATCCAAAAAAAGCTAATGGTACCACTTTACTGGACTACTGTCAACCTGTACTGTAAGACCGACTATATCAGTCTGTCAGGATGGCATGTGGCTTGGCCCTCGAGGGTGGCCAGACGAAGGTGTTTATTCAGCATGAAATGAGGTGAAGCCTAAAAATACATGGGGGTCACAGGGGCCGCTGGGCGGGGTTAAATGGTTGGCCCCTCATTCAAAGAACCACATGATGAACAGAGCTGCCTCATTAGCGGCCTGATATGGAGGCAGCTCCATCTGGGATAGCAAGCAGAAGAGAGAGAGAGAGAGAGAGAGAGAGAGAGAGAGAGAGAGGTCAGAAAAAGCTAAACAGACTGACTGCAGGATGGTAAGCACAACAGCAAGCAGACAAAAAAAGCAGATATGGAGAAGCACACACTGATGATCACTGTTAAAGTCAGAGACAATGTCAAAGTGATAAAAAAGAGAAAATACACACACCTGCAGAGCTGCAAACAAACAGATGCAGAGATAGATATGCTGAAGCCACCACACACACACACACACACACACACACACACACACACACAGTCAGATTTACTGTATTTAAAGCACTCCTTGCAGAGCCTTTTCCATATTTTAGTAGTTTATCATGATGTGTAAATGGTATATAGCTTAGAGCTAAACAGGACAGACGTGTTTGTGTTTCAATTTGCACGAATGCATGTATATTTTAAATGCCCACAGGATGATGGAGTAAACATGAATACTGTATATGTTGTATGCATGTATGAGCGTTGTTTGCTTTGAGTATGCATGAGCAAACGTCTCTTATTGTGCAACGATCAATCATTGAAGACAGCACTGTTGTATACAAAGTACATCATTGTACATAGAAGAACAACTGATTTGGTGGCTGCAATTTTTCAGTCAATGCAGCACTCTGAGGACTCAATCGAGTCGATGTTTCCCATCAACACTGACTGGACATCCACATAAAAACTGGCAAATATCTTGTTTCATTCATTAAAGTCATCAGAAGCTAAACAATGCTCCAACTTAACTTGTTTATGGGGAGCAAATGTGTGTGGAGAGAAGACAAAAATGTGAATAGAGAAAGAGAGAAATATCAGGTAAAAGTGAATAAAAAAAAAATTTAAGACAAGGCAAGAGAGTGCTCGAAGATATACGCTGATAGTGTTTTGTTTTGGGAAAATATGACAGAAATAATTCATTAATAATAAATAATTGACTATAAAAATACAGTTACACCAAAGATCGTCATAAAAACAAAGAACACAGTAATATTAAGAGACAAATTGACTTGATGGTGCACACACACACACATATTAGCACAGATCACACAGTGTAAAGAAAGATGTGCGCACACACACTCATGCAAAGACAAAGAGATCAGAGTGTCTCCTCCTGCCTGTCTGCACAGAGTGGAGGGAGGAGTGGATTGCTGGTGACATGTTGCAGCAGATGGCTCATCTCCTCTTCCTCCTCCTCCTCTTCCTCTCACTCCTCTGCCACCTGTGGAGGAGGAAGCACCTTCTCCGAAACTGTCCGCCCTCCCTGAATTCAAGGATGCAGGTGATTTATCATGAAAGGAGCAGGTCACCTCAAATTAAAGTTAGTCTTGGGACTCCGCACTGAAAGTCACAGTAGGAGTTTGTCTTGAGCAAATTATCTCCAAGATCAATTTTAAACATCTCATCTAATCTTTTCAGGCAAAATGAAAAGGGCTTAAAGAAACTCTGCGTAGAAATGTTTATTGTCCTTATGTGCATGTGAGATTTTCCAGCTTTCTAAGAAAAGATCTGAACAAAAGATCTGGTGCAGAACTCATGGGAGGTAGCATGGTCAAGATGAGAACTTTTTTCTTAAAAAAAGTCTTTCTGTTTCATGCAGACATCTCACTCTCTAGTCTTTTGTTTCAGAGCCATGCATCGGCTTCACTTCTCTCCAGCTGAGCTGATGCTGTGACAGGCCTTGAGAGGCAAGGATACACAGTGTCCTTATTCTGTCACCTTCCACCAATGGCTTTGACTGCTCCCAACACATGCATTCAAGCCCCTACAGCATGGCCAATAAATCACTGTCTTCTGATACAATGCTGGAGAAAGTTTGCTCAAGGAGCTCGGAGCAGACATTATCAGTGTTTGGTCGTGATCTATTTTGGTCCTCTCCTTTTCAGTCGCTTGATGTCTGACACGAAAGGATAGATTTGCGAGTGGATCACACTGTGATGGAAACTGTGTTGTTCGTCGAGGCGTTAATGGTTGGAATAACAATCATAGTGATGTGGATTTGTGTGTCGGTTCCTTTTTGACATTTCATTCTCAGATACTTACTGTCACTTCTGAGGAACGTCGCCACACAATTACTCACATTAGACACTTACCAACTCATTGTTCATCATGACCTTTTGTCACGTAACTTTGAGAGGAAAGTGACACTTCATATTCTATCACCAGACCATCTCTGGAGAGGCATTATGGCTGATGCATGTCCCCCCGAGTGCATGTGTCCTCCTCAAACAGCCGCCCATTAATCTTTGAGCACTTTCTATCAATGCAAACTGTCCCCATATCATCGGCTCTCTCAATCAACCTCATAAGATCTGCACTGACAAATTGACAGAGCTGCAGAATGACCTCACGTCATTTTACATTGCAATGTATCCACTGAGGAATCATGAGACAGTGGGCTTCAATTGCCTCTTCGTGCTTCTTTGTAGGTGTTTTGTTGTTGTTTTGTTGTAGGTGTTTACATTTGTAGTTGTATGAGTCTCTTTGTAGTTGTTTTACATCACCCTGTAGTCGTTTTGTGTCTCTTTGTAATTCTTTTGTGTCTCCCCGTGGTCGTTTTTAGTCTCTCTGTAGTTGTTTTAAGTCTCTTTGTTGTTGTTTTGTGTCTCCTCATAGTTGGTTTAAGTCTCTTTGTTGTTGTTTTGCATCTATCTGTAGTTTTGTGTCTCTTGGTGGTTGTTTTGTGTCTCCTCATAGTTGTTTTAAGTCTCTTTGTTGTTGTTTTGCATCTATCAGAAGTTTTGTGTCTCGTTGTTGTTCGGTGTCTCCTTGAAATTGTTTTGCATGTCTTTGTGCTAATTTTGTGGCTCTTTGTAGTCACTTTGTGGTTAATTTGCATGTCTTTCTTGTCCTTTAGAGTCCATCTGCTGACTTTCTAACAGTCAAAATGTCTCTTGTCTCGGGCGTCCTTGTCTCCTCAGGCCTTCCATCCATCCACACTGTATCCCTGTGCCCATGCTAGTTAAAAGGTCAGGAGGGAGGCTGCGATGTTGCAAAACACAGGATGAATGAGACCTGGCTGGCATATACCATCAAGGTGTCAATATAAAGCTCCTGTGCCATGATGGATCTGGCTGAGTTAAAAGAATGGTTGTCAGCCTGCAATGATTGAAGGCTTTTGGCACTGAAATGTCACTGAGAGACAACTGGGGATTGAAAATGATTGCATAGGTAGAAATGAAAACTGATTGGATGGCAAAATGTATTTTTGTCAGCAAATCAAGCACTTTTATGCAAATTCATGCAAGCAATTTTTCATACATTCACACATCTGTCAACTCAGTCAGACCTCAGACATCAAGCATGCAAAAAAAGTGTTTGCCAGACTGCGAAGGAGCCGAAGGCTGTGATTTGCATAGAAAATGGCCACGTGTGATTGGCTTAAAGTGATGAATAAACAAATGAATTAGATCTGAGGCTTTAAAGTTGGACCTCAGCAAAAACAATTTCTCTGAGCGAGATTGAAATTTGGACAGTAATGAGCTAATAGAATTTGTAAAGCCACTTCTCTCCCAAATACCTCTCCTGTGTAGAGCAACAACAGAAACTGCAGTGTTTGAGAACTGGTCGCCACTTCTTTGTAACTTTGTTTTGTTTTCTTTTTAGTTTAAGGCATATTGTAATAAAAGTCAATGGGCTGTTTTACTGAGAGAGAATAAAGTAGATGAAAGGTAGATGGAGGAAGGTTTTGAGAGTAGAAACAGTTTTGTGTTTCTCTTTCATCTGCACACACACAAATATCATGATTCGTCAAAACATTTACCAACCAATTTTACCAATATGTACTTCCTTGTATAACTTGTCTAAAACAAGTATCATGTGATCTCAGTGGTTAAAATTAGCTGTCGTGTTGTTGAATTCAGTGACACTGTCAATGCAGGACTTCTGCTAATAAACACTGAAAGTCTGTGGTGATGAAACTAAAATTGTCTGCACTGCATGCACATGCTCTCCAAATTATTTTCTGAATTACAATTAGTAATTACCTGAGTTCACTGAGGTGAAGTGTTGAAATACGCCAGCATAATCGTTTGTATTGTGTAGCATTAGCAAATATCTCCTTCAGCTCAAGACAGATAAAGTATCTAAGAGAAAAGATGGCCTCACTTAATAATGTGTGATACGTTGCAGATGTATTGCTCCATGGTGAAGCAAATGGAGGGCTTTGGAGGAGCTTTGCTTTTCAGCTTAACAAACACTTTAAGACTCTCTGAGACCACAACAACGTGTGAATTCTTAAATTGAGTGCTACAGTCTTTTAATCCCTTCACACTGGTGAATATTTAATGTGAGAGTGGAAAAAATGTCCCGTTTACACTTGAAAAACAATTAGGGAAAAAGAGAGCAGGACAAACGTAAATTCACTGAGGTCAGCTTGACTTTTTATTTTCTTTATAACTCTGAAGAGATCAGAATTTAAAGTGAAAACATATACGGCAAGAGACCAAGGTCAGCGCTTTCTGCATCTGGTTAACATGGCGACTCAGATCATTTAGTGTCAGCGAGACAGAGAGTGAATAAAGGGTGGCAGGAGGCCCAGGTCGACTCCTCAAAGTGCCGGACTGTTCTACTTAAAGATCTTTAAATAGGGTGATTTACCAGAATGCCTGGCTCTCATCTGTCTCTGCTATTGTTGAGGTGCCACGGGACAAAACAGGGACTGAACATCATGGGAAAGTGGGTTGGGTGTGGACAGCCGGGAGGTCATGTCATCACCGGAGGAAGTTAGACTCAGGGAAATAAATCAGTAGTTTCTCCATTAGTGAATCGTTGTCCTACAGAGCCACCGTACGGGAAAATAAGGACACAAATCTTGATAAGCAAGCATCATACATAAAACACAAGGCAAACCAATAAGATAATGGATGTTATAAGCACCGGAGTCAGAGCTGCTTTGAATGCCAACACCCATTCTCGTGGTTAGTGGACTCATTTACCTTCCATCTGAATCCTCCAGTATTTCCCGGAGCAGCTGATTGCCTCTAATTTCAGCCGAGCATCTGGGGATGGGCATTTATTGTGGAACAAGAGAGGAGACTGTGGCTCTTTGGATTGCCACACGCTGGCTAAATGATCTCCAGTGGACGTAGGCTTAAATGGAGGCTAAATGGCGATGCCAAATGCTCCTCTATCTGAAGCTCATTACCCGCCTCTCAATTCCCCAGAGACCTGGCTCAGCGTCACGTTGAGCACTCTCCTGCCAGGAGGACGGTGATTACAACATTTTGCTCGACAAAAGCCCCCTTCCTCCTCACTTTTCTCGTTGTTTCCTTCTTCTCCCTCGCCCTCCTTTTCTCTCTATGGTCCCTCTCCTCTGTCAGACTCCCTCTCTGCTGCACCTCACAGACGCCCCAGGTGATTCAAATATCCATTGATTCGTCTTTGTGTCCTGCCTATGATTACAACACTTAGAGACAGGCAAGCCATGAATGGTATAGGAGAGTGTTTACTCGTGTACAGACAACAGTGAATAAGCAGAAGAATGAATCATTTACTAGTCCAAACAACAACAACAACAATAGCAATAACAACAAAACAAAACTGTATGGAAATCAAAAGCTGTTTGAAAGTGAATCACAGGAGAGTCGCAGAATGGCAAGCAGATGGGATAAACACTGATGTACGCACAGGGTATCATCCAGCCTGGGAGGACTGGCGGCCTACGCATTTCTCTGCCAAGGCTCGATGTACTCGAGACCCAGATGGACAAAGATGTCCTTTTCAGTCGTAGCTGCCAGGAACTCTTTCTAGAGTGAGGACAAACAAACATAAAGTCAGTGACTTGTGCAGGAATTTGTCTCAGTAACACCAGTGAAAATGCACAAATTCTCAATTTCAAGCTTCCTATTCCCTATAAAATGCTCTTGTTGCATACTTGTAGCATTAACTGCGCTCAAATTTGGACTCCTATCTGCACTGCAAGCTGTCAATATCAATTTATGATTTTATTCACCCAGTTTGTGCCAAGGCTCAAACATGGCAGAGACTGTGCCGATTTACATTTGACCGCCCACCTCCCATCCAAACCCATAAACACTCTAACCTTGCTCTAAGTGATTGCACTGTTCAGCAGATGAGTATTTTCCTTGACAAATCATGACAGGGCTATTAACTGCTGGCCGTCCACCAACGCCATGTGATGGGTTATGTCTCTATAGGAGTGGTGACGAGGCCTGACTCACCTTGAGAGCGAGACAGTCTGGAGAGAGAGAGGGCTGTGATTCTGACACATCCGGCCGTCAAGTGCTAAACTGGACGTGACATGTTGAGAAGAGACGGCAGAAAAACCAAGAGCACGACGCCTCCAACTGCCAGTCGAAAGGCAGAGATAACTAAGAGCAACTAGTTGGCAGCCAGGAGAGAGAAAAACACTAGAAGGCACGTCTCCCAACATGCTGCCTTGTTATTTATAATGCAAATGACAGGTTAGCCATGCGGCAGGGAGGTTTGGCTGCACGCTGCACAAAGCTCTGTTCAAATCATCTTCTCAACCACTTTATTTGGAAGTAAAAGTGAAAGTGAGCGCACATTAAAGGCCCATGATGTCCACAATTTAACACTGAAGCAATGTGCACACTACTATGAAAGAGTCTACAGACAGTGGACTGTTGGGGTGATAATATTACTGTTATCCATTATTTTGGCTTCCTAAATAAGCAAATTAAATTATATAAATGCTAAAGAACTTCAACAATAAGACCAATAATCCATCATATCCTTTAAGGTGCACTTAAAGGACACTTTGTTCTGTTCTTAACTCTCATTTTCTCTTTCACACAAAAACAACTAATCAGTGCTGTCCAGAGGAATATTATCGTAATTTCAAACAAAAAAAATCACTCTGTTGTTAGTGAAACAGGGTTGTATTTGAGTGAAACCATCCCGAGGCCCATTATGTGGTCCACCACTGCCTGTGTTTATCACTGTGCTCATAACCCTGAACCCATTTATTGCACTCCCTACTCAAAACACAGATTGCTGCAATTTATGATGCAGCCAGTTATACTGTATTGAACTTACAGGTGATAAAAAGTGGAGGCAGGGAGGAGCAAGAGAATGGAAAAGAAAGGTTGGTGTGATTTGGATCCACATTTCCAACAACACAAGGCAAGGCTTAGAGGAGATGCAGCTAAAGGAAGAACACACGGTACAGATGAGATTCTCAACAATACCAATTTATCCATTGTCCTGGATCAGGGCTAAAGCTCCTTCTTCACTTCGCTGTCCACCTTCCTCAATCCCTACAATCCTTACATGTCCTCAGGGAGACGCTGCTTTATTTACTCAACAAAACACATTGTGGGCTTTCTGAGAGAAAAATCCTCAAGACTGATGTACCTCTGAGTTCTCCCTTTAGGCATACACCAGAAAACTATACTTGAAAAAGCAGCTTTTTGGTATGTCAAAAGAGCCTTAGATTTTAAGAACAGAGCAGTGGTTAATTAGAAGGAGAGGCTATCTGTCTGAGACACTGAGGTTCGTCTCAGCGGCTGGCAAGCCGTCAGCGCCACGAGCCAGAATGGAAGCTGGGTGTGTTACTGCGAGCCAGTGTCCTTGACTTAATAAGCTGCTAATCAGCTACATGTTTCTCTGTCCGCCGCATAATGACATCCCTTGTGGACGTGAACACATATCAGTCCCTGCAAAACATCTGCCCCTTCTCTGCTGCCCGTCATCCTCTCTTTGCCACCCGGCCCACTGCTTGATGGATGGAGCTGATGGAGATGGCTGCCTGCCCGGCTCTGGACCGACTCAACTGACACATCAAAGAGAGAGAGGGAGGTAGAGAGACAAAGAGACAAAGAGACGGAAGAAGCTGGATGGCTGTTCAACACTATCCTGCCAGGATTTGAAGGACAGAAACATGGAGGGAAGCTCAATATCAACCCAAATGAGCACCATATATGTGTATAAATAGAATATACTGGACTGAAGTCTGGGTAAGCACACTGGACAGTAGTAAAATCATCTTTTTGTTATTAGCTTGATGTTTATTTCAAGTTGATATTACAACAACACCTAAATACCCCACTAGACACAACATGAATCCTCTTGCCTATTTAAGGACTATACATAGAGTACAGTTTGTTTAACATTTGAATGATCTATCAGGTGTTAAAAGAAACCGTTGAATCAAAGGTGAGAATTTTTCTTTTAAGAAACAGTTTGAAACAGATTTTCATTATATATTTTATTTTATGGGTTATGTGTTCTTTGAGGGCGGCAGGGTGGTGCAGTGGTTAGCACTGTTGTCTCACAGCAAGAAGGTACCAGGTTCGAATCCCGGCCCTTTATGTTTGGAGTATGCATGTTCTCCCCGTGTCTGCGTGGGTTCTCTCCAGGTACTCCGGCTTCCTCCCACCATCCAAAAACATGCATGGGGATTAGGTTAATTGACTAATTTAAATTAGTAGGTGTGAATGTGAGTGTGAGTGGTTGTCTGTCTCTATGTGTCCTGTGATGAGGTGGAGACTTATCCAGGGTGTACCCTGCCTTCCGCCCTAAGACAGCTGGGATAGGCTCCAGCCCCCCCCCCCCACTACCCTGTGAGGATAAGCGGTAGAAAATGGATGGATGGATGGATGTGTTCTTTGAGACGTTTCATCAAATCCTCTGTAAAGTATAGTTTGAAAGTGCCTGCCCTTTTCTAAAGTTTTCACTGACGAATTCTCGGGTTGTTCTGTGAAACAAATCATCCGGCAGGTTAGCCGGTTGGCCTCAGGTACTGTGGTACAGGCTCTCTCTGATGTACACACAGGGTATCAAAACCAGAGTTTGACTGAACCACTGTAGAAACAAGGTGGACTCCATGAAGAGGAGCCCTCCACAAAGGATTTTACCCAACACTTTGAAAAAAAGCAACATTAAAAGAATAAAAAGCAGCTAAAACTCTACATTACCATCTAGCTGATGTCAGGAGTCCAAGGCAGTCAGCTACATGACTCCAAATGAATGCTAGTGTGGCCCTGTGCCAACGGATCACTAACATGTTCACAAGACAAAGTCATGAGGTGACGATATGTCAATGTTTAAAAGCTTGTTGCGCTGCTCCCCGAGTGGCCAAAAATCTATTAATGCAGGCGCAAAATGTTTTGCAGTGTGAGTCATGAGTAACAAACCCAGTGGCTGTGGACAATTGATGTTTATATTAGATTTATGGTGGTTTGCTGTTTCCATACACATTAAATTTCAGTGTTAACTGTAAGTGTGTTCAATTAAAATGCTGTTTAAAGAAAGGCATAATGTGATGAATTATCTAATTATAAGCTTATTACCTACACAGACAGCATCAGACAGAGAGATATCTTTAGAGGCACAGTGAGACAAAAGAAAACAGAAGTCTGCCAGGAGAACCAAACTAAAGGTCATGAGGAGAAGTATGCAAAAACAACACAAAATCCATGCAAATTCACTTCCAGCAACTCTCTGGCAGTAAAATGTATCCGAACAAAAGCCTCAGTAAGTGTGCAGTCGTCTTACTTTCAGTGCTGACTGTCTGCTGGCCACAGCAGAGGTGGCTGCATATCAAGAGCTGAAGTATTGAGGTCAGACTGAACGCCAGATGCACATAAAGCTTTCACATCAGTTTCTACATGTTGTATTTTCACGGCTCTGATGGTATTTTATGCCTGAGGACATCCTTTATATATTAATAAAGAGTCTAAGGTCCATTCTCTAAATTGCAGAGAGAAATGCCATGTTTTTTTTCCCACTGGAATTTCAGTTTATCAAATCAGCTAATCTCCTCAGTTGTTTTTTTTTATTTCTTCTTTTCACTGACAGTTAGAAATAGATTACATTATTGCCAAGAGATCAAGAAGAAAAATCCTTTGATTGCCTTTAAGTTAATTTGTCTTTATTGCAGCACACAGGAAAGAGCTGACAGTTGCAGAAAAAGTGGGAAGTCGATTATGCCCCCGTGTCTTCCTCCTGCAGCGATCCGCCGCACACCCACACTTCCCCTGTGCTCCGGTCGGCGAGAGCTCAGTTCACAGGACAGCCGGAGCAACCAGAGAGGGCACAGACACCTCACTAATCACACTAGCAATTAGTGCAGGCATCATAAAGCACTGCTGCCTATAAAACAGCTATTGGGTTTAGTGTTATCGTCATTACCTATCTGTCCCCAGCTTGCTAATCAGCCCGTGCACTGGGCAGGAAAGCAGACGAGTAGAAAATAATGAATTCCTAATCAGAAACAATGGGATCCTCACTCCACGTCCCTGGTGTTATGGCTCTTTGCTCCCGTGGAGGAGTAAACATTTGCAAATCAAAGTTATTTAGTTGATTAGGCTGCCCAGAGGTAATGAACAGATACAGCAAAGAGTCTGAGAGAAGTGCAATAAAAGCTCTATATTTTTCATCTGTCCTTGTGATGTTGGCAACTTTTAAATGTGTATTTCAATTTGCATATCATTGTCATTGAATAGAGGAATAGGAAGCAATGACATTTATGACATATCACCTGTTAGAGACGTGGCGAATCTGCTTCCTGCTCAGCATGAATGCAAAGAAAAAACATATGGATTGAAAGCATCAAACAAGAAGGGACATAATTTCATACAGCAGATTTATATGCATTGAAACAGACAAAGGCTGCTATCCTTGAATGTATAAACGGTCAATTACTGACAGGCTGCTGTTCAATTTCTATCATTAAATAAAATTCATCAATCAAATTCAGTCCCCTGTACCTTTTTGCATGTTAGTTTTGCTGACAATTCAGTTTTCAGACTCCTAACTTCTGAGCAAAAACAGATACAATATATCAGACTTAAAGTCACCCGGGCCGCCTCCCATATCCACAACTATATCCACATATCCACAACTATATCCCATATCCACAACTACAATAAAGATGACACAGCAACAAACAGTTAATTCACCATCATTAGTATTTTCTGCAAACTCCACACAGAAATAACAACAAGGTATTCATTTAAAGTTTTTATTCCCTCTCCTGACATATAACATGTCAACTTGTGTATTTGTTGCCCTCACACTTTTTTTTGCATGCCTCATCTCTTCATCTTCCTAAAGTTCATCACTGAATTTTGGCAGCATCTTGTGAACTTGTGAAGTGTGAGAACGGCGAACGAGTGAAGTTCTCTCTAATCTGTGGAGTCTGTAACTGTAGCTCAACTCTTCCTCATATGGATCCAAACAGAACACTCTTCTAATGATAACAATAAATTAAGTTTCTCTGCTCCACTGAAGCCCATAAATAATTAATTGGTTTGTTGAAGATGGGCAGGTTTTGCATGACCAATTTGCTTCCTGCCTCAGACAGTGTGATCGGATGCTGCTGCCTCAGCACTCCTTTCATTCTGCTCAATTAAAACGGCACATTGGCAAAATATGAGCTTTGTTTGGGAATGTTAATAATGTGAGCCAGGATCTCCATTTGATGAGTCGCACCACTGGAGAAGGAGAGAATCATGGGGTAGGGAAGAAATACCCTAGTGTGCAGGTTGTGACCAGAAAACAATTTCAAAATTTTTGCTGTTATACTGAATAATTGAAATTAAACTTACAAGCAAAGGCCTATATATCTAAGACCTGATGGCTACCTGCAGCATGCAAAGTCAAACTAAAAAACTTGCTCAGGATCAGGCAACAAAACCACTTACTTAAAGCTATAGTCTGTCATGTTAGAGAGATTTGAAAGTGGCACCTCCTCTCAGCCTCCTCTAAGCTCCTCCAACTGTAGGAAGGGACAGAGGAGGCGTGAGCAGGATGAGACAAGGCATCTGATTAGTTCTTTCCATTCGGAGTGAACGGCAGCTGATTGGTCAGAGTTTTTACAGTCCTGCAGCTGTCACAGAGGTCTGATTCTTTTCATTCCTTTTTCTGAACACATAATATATTCACCGCTCTCAGGATGGAAGGACCATTTCACCCAGTATAAAAAGTGTTTCTGAACAGGATTACCTACTGTAGCTTTAAGTCTAAGAATAAAACATATGTTAAAATATATGAAAATGAAACTGAACAGTGTGAACATGGAACACAAACAAACAGCTGATTGTAATGTGAAACTTGCTTTTCCTTGATGTTTGTTTGACCCATTTACCATCCAGTCAAGACAATTTTTTTTAACTGATTGATAATTTTAACTAATAGATTAGCAAAAAAAAGGCTACATTGAACTCCAACCCAACGTTTTTACATACTTGCTCCCACTGTCAGTGTATACGTTCAGGCAGAGGCCAGAGCACAACATAAATGAGCCAGTGGATTTGTCTAAGAGGACTTTCTGGCTTCTATTTTTGTGACAGAGCATTGGTCGGCTTTGTGTCTGCCTTTTTGCCACACAGCTTTATTTTCCTGATGGCAGTCATTTTGTATTTTGGTAAATCAGTGTGATGTGAATGACCCTTGGGGAGCCAAAGGTGCAATATAGTGTGTGTCAGTAATGATCAAGCAGTGCTGGGTAATTTTGGTGTTGGGGCTCTGGACTGTGAGCCCAGTCAGACTTTCAGTCAGTCTGCAGTCATTTTCTGTGCCATTTTCACGGCTCTACCTGGACATATCACAAGATCATAAAACCTCAAAATATATTTTTTTTCATTATAATTATCCATCCTGTGAAGCTGTGGTTCTAATTATTATCATCCAACACAGAGCTGCCAATATGTGTCATGGCTTAAGATGCTGGCAAATATCATCCTTCCTCTCTATCACTGAACAGTTTCCTACATTAGAAAATGGTTCTCGTAGGATCCAGGAACATTTTGGCAAATGTGCTATCTCCTCCCACAGCTATCTAATTTAAGGTACCATATATTTGCTTCAGAGTCCCGTTGGGAGAGGCTTTTGTGGCAGAGAATCTTTTGTGGTGGATTTTGGCTCTGAACTATTCTCTCCATCTCTAAATTGTCAGAGAGCGGTCGCTCAGAACAGACTGCTTTCACAAAATGTGATCCAGTTTTGACTCATGTCAGGACCTTCACTGACTGATTAATGTATTCCTCCTAATCACATCCTGGCACCAACACAGTTAACACTGTGGCCACGACACTGTGATGTGTTGTCACATCCTGTGAGCTTGCACTCTTACAGGAATAGACCCGTGGAAGAACTTCAGCCTCTTATCTTTACTTTGGCCTCGCACATTTTGTCCAATACCAAACAGAAAATGCATCACCTCTGTGCACCAGGGCTGTGATCAACAAACAGCGTTGGGAACAGCTCATCCACAACCTTTTCTGGACAGGCTGACTCATCAATGAATCACAACAGACATGTTTATATGAAACACTGACATGTTCTTCAAATAAATACTGTCCGCCTGCTCTACTAAATGCAGATGCAGCCTTAATGTGCTTGTGGTTTTCAACTGGATTTCAATAAGTAAATAATTATATGAGCTGAAGGTGTATAAACACACCTACATAATAAAACATGATTACTACTGAAGGTGGAAATAATAAATCCTTTTGCTGATTTGTAGTCATTGGTTTGGTCACTTTGGTCACTTCAGTAGTGCATTCAGGCCCATTGGGGACTGTCTGCGTGGGAGGCGGCTGTTTGCTGCTCACTTCACTCAGTTTGCATAATTCATTTGAAATCTGGTTGTTTAAGTGCTTGAAGATCCAATCAACAGTGAAGTTATGTAAGTAATGTAAGTCATTCAAGAGAGCCAATAAAAACAAATACAATGGTCAAAGCTGTTGAAGTGAAACAATGTGATAAATTTAAGGTGCATTGGTTGATTCAATGTCAACTCGTGCACTTAATAACAGGCAAAAAAGCAGGGCTGTCAATCAGTTCATTTTTTTCAATCAAGAAAAATCGTTGAATATCAACAATTAATCATGATTAATGACATTGTAAAAAAATCTATTATTTTGCATTTCAAACCATTTTAAGATTATATTAATAATGCAAACTTAATTATTACCACTGTATCCTGGAATTTTTTTATATAACAAACGTTACTTCATGAACTTGACTTTTAGGTTTATTTTAGTCTGATTAGCTGCACTAGCATGGTTAACTCGTAGGTGCTAGCTCAAACTTGAAGTACTTTTCTGATATTTTATTTATTCTATTTATTCTACCTTCAAAGTTTCTGGAAACTGCCGGTAACCTTTGAGCAACACAAGGAATTGAATGATGGAAACCAGCCAGAACTTAAAAAACAGCACCACAAACCTGACTTTATCAGAGGAGTGACAGTTACCCTGATGTGTATTTACCAAACCAACCAGTTAACCTTCAACTCTGGAGACTTTTCTTCGGTAACAATGACAGTTAAATGTAGTCAGTTCAGCTTAAAGAGTCTGTGTTAAGGATTTATTTGTCCATGAACTGAACACCTCTTGCAACATGACCAGCATGACTCCTTATCCTGCTATTCTCCAGTGAAACCAGCCGAATGCCTCTCAGAGGGCACAACAGCACAGAGACCGCAAGAAAAGCCTCAACCGCCTTGGTGATTGTTCAGCTGAGTGTCCCTGTAAATAAATCATGGCTCAAACTGAAACGGGGCCCCCGGACGGACGGGTCAATTAATGTTACATGGCAAGTGGTGAAAACCGGGATTTCCCTGAAGCCTTCTGCCATTCACATTCATCAATAATGGAGCAGAATCAGTCTCCTGACTTCAGCCCAATCCCTGTGCAGCATCCTCACCTCGAACATCCCTGTCTTTCTCATTATATCCACTTCTTTGTCTTCTCCTTCCATCTAGCAAGTTCACAGAGTCGACTCGTGTATTCTCTTTACACTGTAAAAAAACAGATTGCAGGTTGCAGGATTTACGGGTGGAATGGCCTGCTATTGCATTTTGATGCAAAACACACTCTCAATAGAATCTATAAATACTTCCAATCCTTTATCATCACCCATTAAGCACTGGTAACAAGCACTCTGTGGGTGGATGCAATGATGGAGAAGCTGAGGCAGAGTGGGCGAGGTGGCGACTGTGAAACGGGTGACAGGGGGAAAGAGGCAGTGGTGGAATTCAAGTAGAGAAAGTGAACAGATAATTTTCATGCAATTATCCTGAATGTCTTTCTCTTCGTTTAAAATGTTCCCTCTCACCTCGCTGTGTCCATCACTCTTCTTTACCCCCTTAATTCCTAGGTCTATTTTTCAGCAGGTCCACATTCCCTCCTCTATCATTACCCTCCTTCTGTCAGGCAATAGCTGTCAATATGATTTATCATTGATGCCAGCTGATGTAGTTGTCCCACTGTGAAGGCTGATTAGATGACCATCTTGCTGATACAGCCTCGTCAGGGATATCAGAATGGCAGCAAAACCCCCCTGTCTCTTTCCTTCTCTTCATGTGTCACTCCATCCATCTTTCTCTCTCTCCTGTTTTATTGTCACGACTGTTTGCCTTCCCTTAGCACATTCCCACATCAAGCATCACATGCCAGCCCCTTAAAGCTGCACTAGGCAACACTTTTAAGGAAAAATATACTTGTCTTGTCAACATAAATGACAAACTGCAGCTTCAAAAATATGTCCCCTTTCCCTGTAACGTTTAGATGTGCCCTATCTGCCCCAGGAAAACTGTGGTCTCAGGCATGAACAGGATCATCTCCGGCTACAGAGAGTGATGAATGGAAACATAAGACTGACTGCCAAACAGGAGTGAAAAGCACTCTATCTACAGAAAGTGGAAGTCAGCATTGTTTTTTTTCCCTTTGCTATTGTTTGGTACGAAGCATCAAATGCAACCAGTTCACTTTAAAACCAGCATGTTGCTGCACTAATGCAGCTTTATTATTCTTATTACTGTCGTAGCAATTACGAAGGCTTTTTTGCGGCATTTGTTGTTTTTGCAAATAGCATTTCTACAGCATCCACTAGCCCAATGCATGGCTTCATAGTTGGGTTGAGGGATTGTCTTAGTCAAGAGTTAAATATCTGAACAAATATTTGAATATCGAAATATCGAAGGTGTCATTTTACAGGCATTCATGGCTGCCAGAGGATGAATCTATTGTCTTTAGTGAACCTGACCTTTCCTCCAGAGCCATTACAAGGCTAAGACCTTTTCATATAACCCCACCAGCAGCTTAAAGGTTTCACTTGTACTTAGAGCTATGCGTTATTACAGTACGATATATATGGTATTGTGATATAAAAATGTCTACCGTAGGATTTAAGCCTCTGTTGTTAGCTCTGTAGCTACGTTAATGTTACTCCGGTTTTGGTTTAGACATGCTTTGTAAAGCACAACTCGACAATATACATTTTACAATTACAATTATACAATTTACATATACAAATCTGTCCATATCACACAGTTCTGTGTTAACAGCACCTTACTTTTCCCACAATACAAGTTGATATTTGTTATTTTGAGTGAAATGTCACAGTATCCACTGGAAGGACTGACATTAAATTTAGTACATATTCTCCTCAGGAGGATTTTTTACTTTTGAAATATCACCTGACATCTAACAGCATCATTAGGTCAACATTTGTCCAGTACTTTATGACCAAAATTTGGACACATGATCAGCCTCAGTTATACTTTGTTTTTAGTGCTAATTAGCAAATGTTTGAACGCTAACACGCTAATCTATGCTGGTGAACACTGTAATGATGATACGTGCTAAACATCAGTATGATAGCATGCTGACGTTAGCATTTAGTAACAAGTGTATCTGTATGTTGTGTATTTAGCCGTGAACAGCATTAATGAGAAAAAGTAAATGCTAAACATGGCTCTTTTGGTACAAAATACATGTAAAACGCAACATGAAATCATAAAGACCATCACCATTCCAATAAATCAACCTATTGTATTAACAGGCTTTGTAACATGAGGCTACTTCCTTCCCTGTGCACCATTATTGCATCAGCCCTCTCACTTCACACTCCCAGTCAATCCCATTAAAGGCCTGTAATTATTTCTTTGACCTCTATATAGAACGACCCAATCACATGGCACCTGTATACTGAAATTAATGTCCATTTTTGCATTGGTCATCTGTCATGGGGCCGTCATTACTTGGGTTGTTGGAGTGAACAGGCTTCTTGTTCAAAGGAAGGGAGGATAAAAGAAAGGTTCTCATTAATATCTTGATGTTTTAACGACCATACGGTCACATGGAAGGACATATATTGCAACAAATGAAGCCTTTGTATCTGTAAACCTTTATTTTTCGATCAAAAAAAGATCCTGATAAAGGATTGGTCAGAAAATGGTAGGAGTGGAATTAGACTTCAGTGCGGCAAACACCTTGACATTACACTCAATGAATGCCGTCACTGTATAATCCATCACACACACATGCTGATTTACCTGTCTGCAATCATTCCACTCTGCTTCCATCTTACAGTCAGAGCCTTTCAAGACCAACTCGGGGACAGAGCAGAGAAAATGTCCAAACTGGCGTGATCAAAGTAAATCCCCGAAGTGAAAAAATCCTTGAAGCCCTTTTTGACTGGCAGAAGGAAAAGAAAACGGAAATATGTGCAGGCTTTTTACGGCCCTCTCTTTGTAATGCTGAGTGGCAGCTCCCTCAGAGAGGAACAGGGCTCTTAATCAGAATGAATGCAAAAAGACACTCAGACCTGTTGCATGGTTATGGCATTAACATGGACAGAGAATCGACAGAGGCTTCCCAGCCATGTCGAGGTGATCCTGATTATAGCACCTGGAAACAAATGGATCAGTGAAAGATGACAAGTGGGCCAAAGTTCAGTGATAAATGATAAAACCAGGAGGGTTTTGAAGTGTGTGGGGATTATATGAGCATGAATGGAAGTAAAATAGCTCTCTTTTACCCACAACTGCCTTTAAACACAGCACTTACACTACATTTTCCCCATGGGACTGCTTTCATTGCAAGTACAAAGCTCTCATTCACACCTGGTAATACTATGCACAAAAATGATTAACCAGATAGAAATAATTAATAATTAAGAGTTTACACTATTTGCTGTGATCTGAAAAATCTGTACTGAAAACATTATACAATATACAAGTTAAAACAAGTTTGCTTTGCCAGTTTAGAGTTTATCATGCTGGACTAATCCACGATACTAGTTACGCTTTTTACTGAGACAATGATCTTTTCTCAGATGTGACTATGACGTGTGATTGTACCGTCGTCCATTCTCCAATCCATTCTTCCACATGTGTGAAAAGTCCAGATAAGAATGTGTGATTAACACTCAGTGACCAGAAAAAGGAAACCTTTGTTCCCTTTTGACCACCTTTGGCCCTGACATATACTGCTACACATCATGCAGCAGCTCAAAAGGGACCAGAGTGTCTCGTTGTTTAAATCGATCAAGTTCATCTCAAGGTGTGCACTGGGACTGACTTTAGAGGACTGCAAATAGGTTGTTGTATCCCACAACTGTGCTGTGACGTTATCTTGCTTCTTATGACCTGAGCCACCCGACATCTATCATGTTCATCTTCCGAGGGCAGCCGCCCACATAACTAACACTTTTCAGACTACCTTCAAAAAGCCAAGCAGCTGTGCTGTGCTGTAATACTCCTGACTCACTTTATCAGTTAGATGAGCCTTAAACTCAGACACAGTATGACTTTCTTTTGTAGTGTGTGTGTAAATTACACAAATTAAATGCCTCTGCTGAAGCAACACATTTTTAAATAGAAAAGGAGGCTTCTTTTTGTTTTTTTGGTCACTGTGAATACATGAATACATCTAAAATAAAAGGATGCAGAGTCTATTTAACAGATACAATGTTCATCACGTTCACCTTTCAGTTTAATATGTTAGCAAGATGAGGCTGATGGGGGATGTGAGTTTTGCAAGTATTCAGTGACAAACTTAAGTATTGGATACACTAAAAATCTCTCTTGATAAATAATCAGAGCATCCCTGAAGAAGCATCCCTGCATCTGACAATTCCCAAAACTGACAATTTGGCTTGTTTCATAAGCAATGCACATGAGTTGCTTACACATGGTGGCAGCATCACACATGATTGTCACTTGTAAATTGCAGGTACGTATGTGAGTCATGCATGAGTGCTTAGTATGATTAGAGAAACATAAAAAAAAAAAATGATGTCACATGTAAATCACAGCATGCAGATACAGCAAAAACCACCTCCATCACTTTTCATTTGTATAACTACATAAGTGCAAAAGCACCACTGCATTTAAGGAGACTGTCAGCTAGACTAGCTTTTAGACATGGTTGAACAACACCTCAAGTAGCAAAGCTCAAACAAAACTGAAAAAAAACCAAAGCCAACGCCAGGCGACTGTCTTAACATTAAATAGTAAGAGTGCTTCCAGCTCTTGCCTCAAACTCACGAGCTTCTGGCTTCCACACCCGCACAGCCATCCTGTCATCCACATTTTCTCACCTTCACTTTCCTTCCACAAATTATGACTGCAGAGATTTTACTGCTGGCCTAGCTCCATGCTTGTTTTGAGTTTGTCACCACCGATTTGGAGAATGCACATATTTGCAATATTCAAGATGGTCCAATTTTACAAATCCCATTTTAGAAATCCGAATGAATCTTGTAATCTGCAATTTCCCATCCTTATCTCACAGCTAGGTGGGAGCTTCTCTTGGAACGTGAGACAAGGTTTTATGAGAGAAATCTGGAACGGATGGCCTGTAAATATGAGATACGTTGAGCTTCTTTAAATCCTGCAGTCTGATCCCAGCTTAAGAAGCAACTCCTGCTCTGCGCCAAGATGTCTTCATGTAGTATATCGCTCTACTTTTATTAACTGCCCAATTTGTCCTGGACAGCGCTGTCACTTCTGTCCAATGTTTCTGTGAGTTTCTTGCCGGCTCCAGGGATGATAATGGTCCATTTGATGATATATGGCCAGAGGTAGGAGACGCAGCAAGTGTGTTATTACTCGAGATGACGTTTCTACCTGTAGTGATGACATTGATACCCACAGTGATGGCATTTCTATCTGCGGCGATAATATTTGCACACGCAGTGATAACTATTCTACCCACCGAGAGGACGTTTCCCGCCATGATGATGACACATCACATTCCGAAGACAATGCTGATTTTGTTTCTTTCTAAATGAAAATATATATAATGACATATGTCTAAACGTTTATGATGATTTAACATCATATATTCTCCTCCGAAACTGAAACATACTATAAAAACTGATGACCATCCTTTCTTTTTTTTCTTTATATTTCCTCTGATAAACATGACAGGGTAATGGGTTTCTTCCAGCTGGAACACAAGTACTAGTCTAGAGCAGTACAATTTTACAGTACAGCTTAAATACCCTGTGTGACCCTATATTATACCTCTCCATTTAAGTGACATAAATAAAACAGAATAAAGCAATGCAATCTGACAGATAAAGTACTTTAAGTTACTTGACCTCTTCATGATGAGAGGCGTCCTCCTCGCTTCTGGTCGGCAGAGATCTGATGACCCCTAAAGGTGACCTTCATGCCTGAACACATTCCATGCTCTGGGTGCATTTAACCTTAATCTATTTCTAACCCACGTACCAAATTTATTATAAGGCGTAAATAAAGCTTGAGAGTGAAGCTGCACCTCCTACATGCATCAGCTTTTCATATCATACCCTTTATGCGTCATATTGCACAATGACCAATTTATCTGGCTAAATAAGGGTTAAAAGCAAAAGACAGCACAATCCAATACAGAGTACAACATCAACCACTAACAAACCACACAAGGCTATAACAAAATAGACCATCAACAAACCAGAGGAAGCCTGAAGGAAGGAAGGAAGGAAAAGAACATTTGAAATCAATTTCTGTTCCTGAGAATAGAACACCCAGCATAGCAATTACCAGTGTAATGTTCCTGGAATACACCACTTCCACAGTAATAAGCATCGACGATGATTCGACTTGTAATCCACTTAGTTTGCTTAATTAAATGCTACATATATTGTTTGTGCCCATGTAAGAGAAAGGAAAAGAAATAAACATTCCTTCACCTCCTCTCAGTCCTGCTCTGTTCTATTTCACATCAATGTTATGAAGATATGGAGCAGAAATGTGTGCATGTCTTATTTTAGCAATTTAATTCTTCTCTGCACTCCTTGCCATCGGTTGCTGAAAATGTGAGCAACGAAGAGGAATAATTTCAGCTTTTTTTTTTTGCCAATTATGAGCAGCATTTGATTAAGCCAAATGTTCATAATGGAAACAGAAATGGTAATAAAATTGCTACATGCATTTAATTGGCATGGGATCATATTTACTCTTTTATAATCAAGGGCTGGTGGTTAGGATGCTACCATTAGTGTGACTCTACTCTGGAGAAGGGTGGCACTATGTTCTCCTGCAACCTGAGAGGGATTTCAGGAGGTGTTCAAATTAGTGAGTGGTTTGGGGGCCAACCATACAGAAAAGAAACAGGAAAAAACTTAAAAGAATGCAAAAGTGGACACTTTCAAAAGTAAATCATATACTATTCATGAATTTCAGTACATTTTTTTAATAAGTTTCTTTTCCGTATGGGCATGCACATAGTTAGAAGTGCGTGTTTGCTTCCTTTCAACAGAACAGAATTACCTTTCTTGTCATATATTGTAAACCATGAAGCCTTTCTCCATATTAACATTAATAAAAAGATCTTTTCACGATTACACTACAGTAAATGGACTGACTTTTATTGTAAGCTGATAGCCACACACTAGGTGAACTGGATCAACTTTTGACCTTGGAAAGGAAAAAAAAAACTTCACAGTGAATCGCTCCACTTTAAAACGCTACAGCTCTATTCATCTACCATTCATGTATTAATTAGAATTCATAAGAACAGACGTGCCACCAAGGTCGAGTGGAAACGTTTGCAAATGTTAATGGTAAGAGAACAGCCTTCCCCCACCTACTCCACTCCATTTTAGAAAA
Source organism: Synanceia verrucosa (assembly GCA_029721515.1). NCBI lineage: Eukaryota > Metazoa > Chordata > Actinopteri > Perciformes > Synanceiidae > Synanceia > Synanceia verrucosa. The sequence continues at coordinate 17,982,934 of CM056562.1, read as the reverse complement.
AAAACAAGGCTAATTTCCCAGCTCACCCGACCCGCCACCAGGATGTTTGGAGGACAGGGGCCGAACCTTCCTCGGCTCACTTGTCTGTCACAACGTTCGCTAAGGTGTGTGTGTTACAGCATGTGATGCCCTGAGGGTCCCTGTGCCACCATCCGCTAAATTAAACTTCTCCTCCCCTTCCACCACTCGCTGAGATGGAGGCCTCCTTGCTGGAAGCTCCCGTCCTCACCAGAAGTACTGCCTATGTGAGCAGCAACCAGCCAGCCGGGGGAGCGTTCAAAACCACCGCTCCCCAAAGCCCAGTGCAATTGCCCTGTTATTGTCCACTCATCCACTGCTCAGAGGGTGGAGGAAGGTGGGGGGGTCGAAGGAGCTGTGAGCACTCTACATCCAAGATATCGTAATTTGACAGTGAGCTTCGTATTAAATTGTGCCGTCACCCCGGTGGACAGAGAGAGAGGAAGCAGTGGCGGAGCACATTTCAGAAACGGCCCTCACTCAGTGATCACTTTTAAATTAAACATTTTACGCTTGTCAGGGAAAAGTGGGAGAGCAATCTGCAGAATGAAGTTCATTTATGTCTTTTAAAACGGTTAAAAGGAATCTCCTGTGGACCTTTATGTACTGTACTAAATATGAACATAAAAACAGCAAGATTAGTGGCGAAACCAAAAGAATCCACTTAATGTGAACATTTATGTGATCACAGCATGTTCAATATTTTCTGAAGGCTACTGTGTTTTGTTATAAAAGTTAGACAAACCCAGCGATCAACTTTCATCCCAAATATTCTACATGAAGCTTTAACAGCTATTTCAAATTGCTTGATGAAACTTCCCTCAAATTTGAAACTTTCTTCAAGAAACTTGTTGTGGTTGTCAGGTTGTTCAATTAGAACACTACTGAATAAAACATGATGACTTTAAATTAATATTACATTCAATTTCTGTCAGTCTGGGTCTGTGTTTATCAAGCTGCTGGAAGAGAAGTAAAATCGAAGTAATAATTCTTCATTTTTGATCATGCTCAGAAACAATAAAAGCTATTTACTAGGCTTGTAACGGTACACATACAGAACAGAGCTGTTTCGGTACAACTGAACAGGTGCGTACCAAAACGGTACAGTATGTTGCGAAAAAAAAAGGAATGAAAGACGCCATTGATGTGAAACTTTTAATCCGAGTTCCACACGGACATATTGAAGGAGAGCACATGAACACTGACTCTCATATGTACAGCACACACAGAACAAACGACACAGACTTCACTGAGGTCCCGCGGACTCAAAGCAGGCATCTGCAAAGCCTGTGTGTGCAAAGCTCAAATTTTACATCTGCGCGTGCTTCTTTCTGTGCTGGTGTCCCACAAAACACTGCTCCGGATTCACACCGACTCACATTAATCTGCTCGTCTGATTCATGGTAATTTCACAGGAAACTAGTGCACAGCTGTACGCTTGACTATGAAAGCTCTGAGCGGATACCGCTCTGCTGACAGTCCGTCCCAGTATGAATTGGCCTTAAGGCTAAAACAGATTTATGATGTCAACCTGAAGAAGTAACACTAATGTTTAGAATGCATTTAGTTGAAGTCATTTTTTTTATTTATAGCAGGATTATATTGCTTCAATTTTTCTACATTCTGCGGTCTGAAACAATCGGGGGGAAAGTTCAATAGTTCATAATAAATAAATGAAAGACATTTTGACGTTTTTTCTTTGTTCTCATACTAAATGGAAAAAAAATGAACCGTGGCTTTCAAAACCAAAAACGTACAGAACTGAATATTTTGTATTATACCATTTTGTATACCATTACATGTCTACTATTTACCAAATTTCTCACAACTTGAAAATGGTCTTAAATGTAAAAGTTCCTTTAGATTGGCTGAGATCAGATGATTGCAGCACAGAAACACCGTCTGAAACATGTTTATACAAAATGTCACAGGTCATGATGAAACAACGTGTATAATTCAGAATGTTTTATCCTATTAGTTTTTTTTTTTATTGTATTTGATGACATTAAACCATTTTTCTTTGGCATTTATCAGAAACAACAAGAACAAAAAGATGTCTTTGTTTTTGCTTTTACATTTATACGTCATCTTTGGGGTGCATTGTAGAGCAGCAGAATATCTTTCCTGCTTTGGTCAGGCTTTCTTTTCACTTTCACTGCAACCAGTTTCTTATTTCATCCTTATCTTCACATTTATATTTAGTAACTATACAATGTTATTCATTTTCCATGCTAATTTCTACTGAAGATATTAAGGTTTTGACACAAATGACTGGAACTCTTTAGTTACACAAAGTTACACATACACAAAGAAAAAACTGACTGGTTATTACTTCTCTGAGTCTACAACTGGAGTAAGTCACTTGCTAAATGTATTTTGTTTATTTATTTATTAATATTTATTCATACATATTATCTGTATTATACTACAAAAGGTAATGTGCAAGTGAAATAAAATGGGACAAAAATAATTAATTTCATCTCTTTTTCAGTGTTGTAAGATGTCAAAAAGTGTCTTACTCTTCATAACTGATGCTACATAGTAAAATGCTGTAGTTGGGATAAGATTCTGTGCCTTGAACTCTGCATCAGAGTGTAGCGTACAGCTGCAGGAGTGTCAAGAGAGAATATGAATGGTCCTCTCATATCAGTAACTCTGCTTCAGGAGCAAAGCCAGGACATCTATGCTCACTGCCTTTTGACCAGGACCTCATTAATCACCCTCCTACAGATGACATAGAGTAATTACCCTCTGAGAAAGACACATAGTGAGACACACACTCACACCCGCAGTATATAAACACACTTTATGCACACAGCATGTGAAAGTATGCATAAACAACAACAAACTGTATTTACATGAACACATTTACACCAGGTGGACTTTCAGACTGGGCTCAGCCCCCCACACACACACACACCCACACACACAATAAATTTCAAGGGTAGATCCTGCCACACATAGAGGGGTGTGTTTTTTCGAGGCGTTGGGCAGGTCATGGATCCCTCCTACCCAGGGAGGGAGTCAGTCTGTCTAGGCATGATGAAATCCTCCACCTGTCCTCATTCATCAAGTCCACTACACATATTAATTATCACACACCTTCAGACTTACAGCAGAGGACACACACACCCACACCCACCCAAACACACACACACACACACACACACACACACACACACACACACACACACCTGCCTCCCTCCACACAGCTGACATCACTCCCTCAGACCCACAGTTAAAATTCAACTGTGGAGGCCAGATACTGATGTGGGTTGTAAGTGCCTGTGGCACTACAAGTCAGCAGAGTATTTTCAGAGGACGCCTAGATGTCACTTATTGCTAGCAGGGTGTCCCAACCCAAACCTCACAGTGCAGGGACAGTGATATCGATCACACCAGGGTGTGAACAATTTCTTGGTTCACTGTGACCAATACAATCACAGCTAACTGACTACATTTAAGCAACATTTCCCACAGTAGGAGTTTTTTCCAGGGAAACTACAGGAGCCGAGATGTGAATTTGGGTACTGGGCCACAAAAAGTCTCAGCATCAGGGTTGAAAGGAAAAAAACAGGTGTGAAAAATAAGATGAATAATGGTTGAATTCCATTTAGTTTCAGGGTCCTGGTGTTGTCATGCTGGCTCACTGTGACACATCATTAGTGCTATCAGTTACACCTGTGCTTTTACTACTGTGACTGTAAGTCAAAATGTTGCTTCAGTATTCATTCACACAGCATGAGTTGCCAGCATGACAAGTGGTAAAATAGAGATGCAACATACATATATATGTATATATATATATATACACATATATATGTATGTGTATATATATATATATATATATATATATATATATATATATATATATATATATATATACACATACATATATATGTGTGTATATATATATATATACACATACATATATATATATGATAATTGCAGTGTAAATGCAGCCGCATCAATATGCAATGCTCAGAGCTTGTGACATAGAATAATAATAAAGTGAGAAATAGAGTTCATGACTGTTTTGATTTGTTGGTTTCATAGTGAAATTTGTGACATGTGTTGTCTATGTAACTTTGTTTACATGCTTATTTTAAGGCCAACAATGAAGGAAAAACGTGACAGTGACATGCTATCTATTTACAGTCCTGATCTCTTACACTTTTCCTTTTCGTCCATTTCACATAACAAATTAATACTTTAATGATGGTCTTGGTGGATTATTTTTTTTGCCGAATTACAGATGAAGGTTGGGGAGATTCAGAAAAATGTGTTGTTAGTTTCCTTAATTTTTTTGAATGGAGTATGGCTTCACAACCTGCCAACACATCTCTGGCAACGCATTTTGGGTTTGTCCAAGTACAGTAGAGTAACCGTCGTGCACATAGGTGTATTAACACCGACATGAACACACTATTTTCGACAGCATTACTTGTAGTAGAATGAGAGGTAAAGCTACAGTTTGCAATCATGCAGAGCTAGCAAGAGAGCTAGATTTGATAGTAGTGCCTCCTCTCAGCCTTCTCTAAGCTCCACCCCCTCAGTTGGGTTACAACTTACATTGCTAACGTTGGTAACTGCAATGTAGTCTGGCTCGCATTGTCGCCTTGCTTATATATATTATACCTTCATCACCGGTTCATCCTATTTAGTATAAATGATGAGTTTACCGAGGAGCTTGGCTACACTTAGCATGTAATGCTTCTGTTGACTCAGAAATAGGCAACCACCAAGTGGACCGCAAAACAGATGGTAGCCAATAAATGACTGTTCATGTAACGTTAACATAGCAGATCAGATCGTCCAGTCAAAGATTTTTATTCAGTTGACATAGTACATGGGCATTGATAGCAGTTTTCTCAAGACCATAGGCAGAACAACAAAGTCCACTTGTGTCAGCCTAGTAGTCACACTGGTGTGTTGACGGAAGTTGCTGCGTGGTCAGAATCGGCCGAGTAGTCAATATATTCGTATTAATGTGCATTGGCATTTATACTCATTGTTAATGTAGGTCAGGAAAAGTAATTAGGAAAAAAACTGAGTTATTTGGAATCACTTTTGCAAGGACATGCTAGCTGGCAACAATAGATTACAGTGACTATACTAAGCTAAGCTAACAGCAACGCTGCCAGTTTAGGCAGTTTAGGCTGAGCAGACAAAAAAAATGCTTTTGCAAGGACTGTGAGGAATAACTAAATTTCATATAGGAGTGGAATATCCCTTTAATAAAAATATGCGTAACACACTTAATTCTAGTGTCTTCACTCTCTAACCCCCTCCGTATGTGACAATCAAATACCTGCAAAGAACAAAATGGCAATCTGAAAACTGCCTCTTTGACAAATTGCCTGATCACAGTGGTTCTTCAGACACAATGGAAATGGGAGATAGATTTTCAGCTTGTGATTCAATTTCCTTCTTGTGGTTCCATTTTTCCTGGGACTGTCCAGTAAAAGGGTTTAAGCTTTAGCTTAGCATCTCAATATATCTGTTTTCTTTCAGGGAGCTGGGATTTGTGCACCTCTGCCCATATTCTCACCACAACTTATCGTCTGTTCATTTTGTTATGCGAGGCTTTATGAGCACGAAGAACTCCAGCTGTCAACACCCATCTCCTGATACCCATAAAGCCTTGTGTTGTGGGGTCATTCCCTGTAATTGGTTTGGATAATGTTCCCACTACGGACCAGAACCTGCACTTTCAGCCATTTCACTGCTGTTCCTCTGGTGTCACCTGCGTTCAAATTACATCATTTTCACCTGTGCAAGCAATCTGAATGACAGTAAATGCTTCAAACTGGAAACACATTTGGCGTGCATGACCACTGATGCTATGCTCTCACAAAAGCACAAAATGACCAGAGTGGCCAGCTACATTGTCACAAGTGTTGCTCAAACACTCACTGTAGTTATATAGTTAAACACAAGACAGAACAGATCTGGGTGAAACAAAAACATATGATTGGCTGGCGTTTCACTGCATCGTTGAAGTGCTGAAAAAAGTTAGTTCAAAACCTGCTTGTCGGACGTCAGTTTGAGGTTTCATGTCACCGTCCATTAAAAATGACCTGTAGCCTTTTGCTGTGTCACTCACTCATAGTATGAACGCTGCTTTAGTCATTGTGTCTCAGTGTGACAGTTGTCCAGCTCAGTGATTTGAGGATTACCCCTGAGCCTGTTCCTAATTGGGAGGAGATCATTAGCTTGAGTATGGCCCTCTAATCTTTTTTTAAGCATTTCATAATAAGAGAGAGGCCAGCTTGTATCCACTGAGAGCGTCTCTGAAGCCCACAAGATTAAAGTCCTCTAAATGACCGCCTTTGGTCCTTAGCTGAGATGTCTCCCCTTTAATCAGACATCAACCCTCATCGCTATCCTGTTTCTGAGCAGCATCCGATCTCTCCAAAACCTCTGGCCAATTAAAAGGGACACTGAGAAGATGAAAGCTCCATTACCACGCCATCCTCAGCCATACGTTGAACCAATTAACGAAGGTGAACGGCGACAAAAAAAGGGGTACTCTCCTCCTCTCTTGCCCGCAACGAAGCAAGAGCTAACAGAGGGGACGGCCAGCGGTGTGTGCAGGCAGTGACGACAGGACAGAAACCAGGACACTTAATTGATCTTCATTATGTTAATTAGGACTGTGACGTGGAGCGGAGAATGAAAAACGGGCCACACTGTGTGATTCTGTCTGAATGTACCCCGTTAAGCTTTCTGCTGACCTTGAATCTATAACCTGGGAAGTGATGGCGCTGCTTAAGTGAGCGAGTGTGTGTGCATAAATAGTTTGGCCTGTATCCTGTATGTAATTGCACTTTTTAATCTTTAAGAGGCTGATCGTTTCCTGCTATAAAGCCCCTGTTGTGCTCACATTTCCTCACCGTTCTCACTTTACACAATCTCCCTTTCAACAAAGTGTCTGCCGTACCCTCGCACCTCATCAAACTCCAACAAACACATGCAAGAGTTCTGTCAGAATTAGTGTGTGTTTGCTGTTTCCCCCTGTCCACTCCAGTGCACGGATGGCTGCACTGTCAGCAAGCCTGGATCTGCCCTTGTATTTGAATAAACACCATCTGAGTTGGCCGGTTGTGTATAATATCTGTCAGAAAGCTGCCACCCGGTGATCCCGGCAACTCTGACCTCTGTCCCCATGGGAGCAGCTGACGGGACACTGCGGTGACAGGGTTTCTCCCCTGTCGATCGGACGCAGTGATACGCCTTACACCCTTCTCCCACTCCGCTTGCAACTCAAACGGCTTGCCGCTCTGCCCTATGCATTGGAAATGAGCTGTGCATGCCTTACTGGATGAAATGACTAGTTGCTGGGATAAGATAAACACGAGCCTTGGAGATGGCTGTCACTAAGATTGATGGTTCCCTGGAATTTTTGTTGTCGTCTTGTCAGTACTATAAACTTTTCCCTGCTGAATAACTGAGTCCTTCAACTGAAGAGCCCTGTCAGTCTTTACACCCACGCTCTCATGCTTTCAGGGGTGTAGCTCACTGTCTGATAGCTGTAAATCAGAGCTCCATGAGGAAAAAAGAAAGCTGACGTAGGACATACAAATGACTTTAGGAATTAATGCACTGCAAGTGGCCTCGATGATCAACACATATCAAGCTAATGTTTGCTTAGGTTAGGTTAGCTACAGTATATCCTAATTATATTACAGACACTCAAACTCCGTGACTTGTTGTTTTCCGCAGGGAATATGTAAAAAACACTGCTGTCTCTCACCTCGCAGCTCACCACACCTTGTCAAGATTGATTGTCACACATGGTGAATGACTTCTCTGCATGGCTAAAAATATCTCATGTGCTAAGACTGAAGGTCCAATTTCTCCAGCCCATTTCAGAGTAGTATTACCACCTCTGCATTAGACTATTAATTATCGGATGAAAACACACCTACCAACCATTCTATCATTCCCGAAGCCAATTAAGTACAACACCAAAGGTGAGGTGTCCCTTAACAAAACCCAATTAGTTTTTGCATTGCAGGCAAGAGAAGAGTTAATTTGATATTAAATTGCATGAATTATCGGGTAAAAAAAAGATTTTGACTGTTATATTGCTGTGTAAGGTGAGATGTGGTTGATTTAATTTAAAAATGTGTAAATGAACCTTGAACTCCCCAGAGCAATTACCTTTGCATTAACAAGCTTGTGTATTGAAACATTAAGATGGATTCTCTAATGTAGTCCTGTATATGATGCATTCATTTCAGTGTGTTTGTGCTGGAGCACTGCTTCCAGCATCCAGTATCCTCCCACTAAGCACTACACCATGATTAAAAATGTTTCTCTGTCTCCAATATCAACTTTATGCTCACTCAGAGTGGAAACACACATTGTATTGAATAATTTGAGATAGGTTGCATCTAAGTTCTCATGCTGTGGCATAATCTTTCCAGAAAAGAACCAAAGCTTTGACAGTAATTCACGATCCAGATTCATAAGCGCACACTCAGAGGAGAGATCCCAGCAAATCCCACCTGATAGCATAAACTCTGTGGGAAATACTGATCAGATGGCCTTTGCACTAACCACTCTAGGCTCAGTTGAAAAGGAGTTTGTGGTTTTAAAATTTCACTGGCACCAACTTACAGAACAAAGTATTTTGCTGGTGTCCTGGTTTGAGACCTCTGATTCTCTGAAATTGTTCAGCAATTCAAATTGGTCTGGTTTTTGAATCCATCATCTGTTTTTTTTCCCAGAGGAAGATACAATTGAGAGCTATCAGAGCATCGGTGGGCAGGATTAAGATCGGAGATGTCAAGAACACTCAAAGGGCTGCGACAACCTTCAAGGCAGCGATCAAGTGACTGACGGCAGTGGCCGAGCTTCCACTGCTGTTAGCATGTTTACTGCTGGCTGTGCAATGCATAATGGATTTCAACAGTGAATTACTGGAAATGAACTCTTTGAGTGCCAGCCATTTTATAAAACAGAAAAAAATTCAAGAGCCCCAGAATATTTTGTACTATGTCTCTGAAAACACTGAATAGCTCAAATGGAAGAAGAGACTCTATTTCATCATGAAAAAAAATGTTTTTACCTTGTTCCATTCTTGTTTTATCAGAGGTAGAGCAGAGGCCAGTATCACCAACACTTTTTTCCAGAATCTGTCCATTTTGCTCTCTAATTGCGATCGTCTCCACTTCCTGCTTTGATCTCTGTGGTGTATACCATCTCTTTATGCTCTGACTACATCTCCCAGAAGCCCCAGTATTACTCACAGACTGCTGGAGACCGTGATCAGCGACTTGCTGGCAAAACAACAATTTGATGTACTATTACATCAATGGCACTCAAGCATCAGATTTTAAATGACGTCAAAATACGTCAATGGCACTCAAAGAGTTAATCCGAATGGAGGATTTGGCTATTAGCCACAATGTGGTAAACATCCATGGTAGACTTATATCAAGCTGAGAGAAACAATAGTGTATGCTCCGAGAGATGCAACAAGTCTGTATGACATCTACTTTGTATTAAAATACGTTTTATTCATGATGTATACAACACCCGCAACCCTTACATGTAAAAGCAGTAAATGCTCAATGTTACTATTTTATCGACATGTTTGTGAAAGACTGGCGAGGTTACATGATGCTGCGTGGTGTGGGTGGCACTTAACTCTTTGAGTGCCATTGATGTTTTTATACATCATTTAAAATCCAATGCTCGAGTGCCATTGACGTATATATTAGTCAAAGTGGTTTTTCGGCAGCTGGCGCAAGAGGGTGCTCTCACACAGCCTGTGAGCAATATTGGGGCTTCTGGAATCAGGACATAAAGAGATGGTATACGTCACAGAGATCAAAACAGGAAGAGAATCTCGATTAGAGAGCAAAAGAAACTGGACAAAAAGTGGTGATTTTGGTGAAACTGGTCTCTATTCTCCACCAAATAAAACAAGAATGGAACAAGGTAAAAACAAACTTTTTTCAAGAGGAAATAGAAATTCTTTTCTTTTTTTTTGACTATTGAGTGTTGTCAGAGTCATAGTACAAAACTGTGGGTCTTAAAAAAATGACTCAAAAACACTGGCATAAGACATTTTCGGTTTTAGAAAACGTCTGGCACTTGAAACAAGAAAAAATGGAAAAAAGTACAAAATTGTGTACATAATTGCATAGTTTTGTACCTTGTTGTTCATTTTGAAGGTCTTAATAGCCAACATGGCAACTCATTCTGCTGTGTATGTAATGTCAAGGGTATGTTCTTGTTTAACCCACCAGTATAAATATTATGGAATGAATCTTAGCTGCCGTCTTGCTCTTTATTAGCTGACAGATAAAGGAATCAGGTGCAGTATATCTAAAGCTGCACACAGTACCTTGGTTTTGTCATACAGGGCGTGGTTGTCCAGGAGCATCCCTCGCTTCATTCGAGCAAACCTCCTCAGGTCTCTCTCAAACTGCTGTGGAAGACAAGAATCAATAGCTTGAAACCGAATATCAGTTTTACTTATCTGTTTTTATGGAATTGAAAGGAAATAAGGTTGTCTGAATGCATTGTTTCTTCTTGATGGGACTTTATACCTACATATCCCGTAACAAAGAACAAATTTCATATCAGACATTTTTTATAATCCTGTACACTTGCACGTAACATCTTTTCAAGTTTCTTTGTCGAAAATATATGTCTCCTTAGGGTCAGACTACCAAAGATCAAAGACTACCTGGACATTGACCTTGTTCTTGTGCCCAAGCAACATTTATTACATTTGGTGACACACACAAGAAATGATTAATATGGAAAGAAATTAACTGACAGTCACAGTTTTGTTAATTTCCACCCATGGATTCCAGCTGCACACTGTACTATATAATCATTCATACCCTGGAGCCGGTCCATCCCAGGAGGGCAAAGGCATAACGATCCATAGGTGGTGACACCAAGTCAACTCGCACTGCCCTCCAGCCCCTGATGTCCCCCTCAGCAATGTGGAGACCTCCCTCCACTTGGCTGCTCTCCAGCCGCAGGATCAGGAAACACTTTGCAAAATGGTCCATGGCCTCAAACTTCTGGCAGGGAAGATTCTCCATATCAAAGGTGGAGGCCTGGTAATCACAGAACAGCAGAATACCCTGGAGAACAAGGAAAACAAAGTAGTTTAGCATTGTGTAAGTATTGGGAACACTAACCTTAATTTTCAACATTAAATCGAGTCAATGCTATGCAGTTTAAATTGCACAAAATGGCCTTTTTGGATGGGTCTATAAGGTGACTGACTTTAAGGAGGATAACCAGTCTGTCTTTATCAAGTAAGCACCCAGGGGCCTGACACTAAAACCCCAGTCACCTTTCATCTTTAGCCCCAAATTCAGAGCAAAAAGAGTCCTACTGAACAGAAGGTTAAAAGCACTGACGTATAATCTACAAACAAGGCCTTGGTGAGTCTGAAGTGTATCAGCATTTGGAGTCTCTTAGACCTGAACAAAAGCACAGAGGACTTTACCAGACCTGAATCATTCCTTATTAACATTACAGTAATCAAGATGAGATGATATGAGAAGCCTGCTGTCTGGCAGCAGACATTTAATATTGGAATTTATAATGTAAAAAGACTAATTTACTGGAATACTGCTCAAGGTTTAAAAACTTGGAAATAAAAAAAGAAAACTTGGATCAAAAAGCACAATTACAGTAAAGTGGTTCAATTCATGTCAGATTATTTGTTGGAGGATTCACTTTTGTCCAGGCAATTAAAACTTCTCTGTTGTCACAGATAAGCTGCAGAAACTTCAATGATGTTGAGCCATTCATCTACAAAAAAGAGATCCATTAATAAATGAAATATTGGCTGAAAACTGTTTGTGTGGACATGACCATGAGTCTGGCTGTTGCCCCCACTGTGTGACCTAGAACTGAGTTGTAAAACACACTAAAGCCACGTTAAAAAAAAAAAACAAAACCATGGGATCATTTATGCTCTATAACGTTTCCGGATTAATCATAAGACCATTGAACACTAATAGTTTCAGTGCTTCTTACAGATACCAGACTGCATAAAAAAAAAATTCATCAACTATGTTCTTTAGAACCAGCTTTTTCAAAATCCCAGAGATAAAAGACAGCTTAGATGCAGGCCTTGAGTTATTGAAAATGGTTGAGTCAAGGTTAGGTTTCTTTAAACAAAGCTGGATATCTGCCTCTTAAAAAAAACTGAGTGAAGGCAGTTTCAAGGGAGAATGTCTTGACAGAATAATAAATCTGTTTTCTTGTTAAAACACTACTGAGCATTCAACATTGACTACTTGTCAGACTGCGTCTCCACTGAGCTTGTAAAACCATGTTGGACACCCTGTTGAGCAATTCTGAAAAAAAAACAAAAAACTGACCACTGCTGAAGATGTGATTGTTTCCTTGTTCCTGTAAATTTGTCACTGCTTTACACTTTAGTCAACCGTCTGCATATTTTCAGCCTCTGTCTCCACTTCCTCTCTATGTACAGAACTGAAGCCAAAAAATCCAGAACATGGGAGGTGACATCTTGAGATTTTCCCATCATCTCATCACTCAATAGTGGGAGAGAATCACACCTGTGTATCAAGCATCACACCCCCTTTCTATAGCATCAAATAACTAATTAAAACTCAACACTTACATCATACATACATCATATCATCAGTGTGATTAAAAACTCCTTAGAATGATACAAACCCTCTTTGGGAAAAATGATTTGTCAACTTGATTTTAGCTTGTTTCGTGTCCCATTTGTTAAATGGAGGGAAGCTTTTACTGCAGCCAGCAGTATATACCATATATATTTAGACAGAAATGTTTTGTTTCCACTATTTGGGTGTTGATTACTCAAAAAACTCATGAAATTTATACATGAACAAAATCTGCTTTGTGATTAAATCAAGGGCAAAGTCATCCTGAGGTTGAATTAAGGTTTAAAAAAATGAGCCTTTTGTCTAGCTGAGACCAGAGGTAACCATAGGGCTGCCAGCAAAAAGACATAGACTACTGTGTGAACATCTGCTCAGACTTTTCATCGGTCTAAATTGAGCCTGTAGTGGTGAAAAGGGAATGGCTGAACATCCAATAGAGAGACAAGCATCCAGTCAGCCATAGTAGATGACTGCAGCCCATTCCTTGGTAAATGGTTCCACTCCTTAGATAATGGAAATCTCTGCCAAGTAAGATGTCACTGTGTGGAGGAGAAGAGACGGAGAGAGCGTCACTGATGAGAAACAAAGCGGTGAGTGTAGAAAAGAGTGAAATGGACTGAACATGGACTGTGCACCAGAGTTTGAGAATAAAGCGTTCAAGTCTTACGAGAAAGTGAGAAATAGGTGGAAAGACAGAAAAGGAGGAAGAGGGAAAAAAAAATAGTCTGTGAATTGATTTCCTCCGAGCCTCGGCCTGGCTGATTGTGCCTCTCCCTGGATGCAGGAGTGTTAAGGCGATTAAGATTACAAATTGTCAATTTAATTCTAGCAGCCAGTGTAATTGTTGGGATACGACTCTCCTCTCAGTGGCCATAAATCTGCCGCACTCTCCTTAAAGAGCAATAATTGGGGGAGCGAGTGCAGCGAGCAGCCACTCTGCCCGTCCAGCCAATGACTGAGGTTAATCACAAAGCATTAAACACCTAGTCAGCATGCCCCAGAGGGCGCAGGGAAAGGAGCTGGTGAGAAAGCCAAGGAGGTGACGGTGAAACTCTTGAGTGGCACACAGGAAGCAGATCTCAAAGACGTCGCTGACCACCTCCTCACCTTTCCACCTCTAATTATATTCAGGAGTGGACTCGTTTGTTGCAGGCAAAAATCCTTGGCCCGCTCCACCTCTGCAATTACCGATAACCATTCACCTTCCAATAATAGGCAGGGAAAGGGCTTCTTAAAGTTCCCTTTACATTCAGTAATAGCCTCGCTAAAGGCAGCGACAGTTCCCACTTAGATAATGAGGCCAGAATGACAGCATAAAAGCACTCAAACACTGACTAATCTGAAATTAAAATCCCCGTCAGCCACACTTTTTTTTTGTGTGGGAGAAGGTCTGCAACCCATCTCATGCACAAGGCCGCAAATGTAGGTCACGTCTTAGATATTTCGCTCCCTCCTGGCAGTGTATTTCCTTAAGCCTTGAATCATTTTAATGCCTTTAGAGAAAAGTATTAATGAGTTATGGTGACAATTGCACAGACCATTAAGTACCTGAGTACGGACGCCCTTTGTTCGATGAGCTCTGCCTACGCACACACACACACAAACTGCAGTAGTGCTGCTTTCTCTCAGCCGCTCTCTTTCTGTCTGACAAACACACTCACAAATCCACCATAAAAGCAGGATGTCATGAAGTTCCCCGTCTCAGCAACGCCAGGGGCTGTTTAGCCCAATAGCGCTCTGTAATCATCCCCCACGCAGCAGGTAATGTCAGCGAGCATCTGAGAGTAAGCTTATTCCACCAGAACTGTTTACAGAGGGAATTACAGAGGAGGACAGCGGGAAGATAATCTTTCCCCCAAAGCCTCGCCTCTGAGCGCCGAAAGGAAAAAAGAGTCAAGTGAACAGGACTTTTGAAATTGAAAAAAATGAGCTTTTATTTTTTTTTCTATTCGATTATTTTCTCGGGGTCTTTTCTGGAGTGGGGGTGGTGAGTGGTCGCAGCAGCCACCTGCATCCCTGCAGAAGACGAGTGTGATGTTTTCAGGGACGAGAGGAGCTCTGATCTCATCTTGCAATCTCTCTGAGTCACAGGGAGAGACTTCAAAACCTGCCTTCAAGTCTCAGATTAGCGTGTTAGCCAGGACCGTTTGAGCTGCACTTCGACTTTGATTCGCAGCTTCGACAGAATGAAAGCGACTGATTGCTGAAATTAAAGCACAGCGGTTCATGTGTTTAAAAGTAGCCTTTACTGCTGCGAAGTTATTTAAATGTCAATGTGATTGCAAAATAACCTCAGCTGCTTGGGCCTGAATCTCTTATTCAACAGAAGGGAGAAGCGTCCAATCCCTAACCACGTCGTCTCGGATCAAATGCAGAACAATGACGCTTGAGCTGAATAGTATTATGGTGGTGGCAATGCGCACAGCGCTCAGCCTTCAGAAAGCAGCACTTATACAGTATTTAGACAGAAATGATAGATGGATGGAGGATGAAACACGGTCCTCTCCGTCTCTCCGTTGCAATTACCAGGGCCAAGCTGAATCTCATCTGTCTGCCACAGGAGCTCGTTACTGACCTTGCCTCTGCCCCCAAGTTATGCTTTCAGAATATCAGCAGGAGGAGGAGGGGGAGGGAAAAAAAATGATGAACCCGTTTTTACAAGGACGTTTCTAGATAGATGTATTTTTAACTCCCTGCAGGCTGAGGACGGGTGTTGAAGGGGTGGAAGGGGGGTTTGCAGGGACTGCTTGTGATATTAGGCCTGAGTGAAGACACGTGGGCCCCCAGGGGCTTGATTGCAGATGACAAGGTTACGCGACTTAGAGTCAACCTCTGCTACCTCCACTTAATCACTGTCTCTTGTGTCCTCGTCCCTGCAGACCTGTCCCCTCTGCATCCCTGTTCTATCCAACCTGCTGAAAAGAAAGCTTCCGGTCGTATGAGGCTCCTAAAGCCTTTTTAACACCAGCCCCACCTGCCTAATTCACTGTCTCACATCCATTCCACCTCCTTATCCCTGCACATTCACACACGCTTTCACACCGTCACCTTGTTCCCACTATCTATAGTGAATGTAAGTGGCTGTAAGAGGTGAGAGCTCCCCCGCGATAAAGTACAGTAAGTTGGAGGTAATTATCGACAGGATGGACCACTGAAGGAGGAGGCCTGTGGAGGTGTGGATGGAAAAGGGACAGAGGGATTTATTTTTAAACCCAGTGATGACAAAAAGGAAGCCGACAGCTAGGCTAGACAGCGCAGTCCTGCTCTTCATCAAACACTTGTCTCCTCTTTTATGACCCTCTCCAACTACACATTTATCTGAGGGAGAAAACTGTGCTGACATATCCATTAGTGCAGAATGTCACCTACTGTACATCCTTCTGTATATCTGAACATTTTAACAAGGTAAGAGTTGGTTTTATACTCTATAAGATAAACAATATTTTAATACAATACAAGCACACCATATATACAGTACATTAATGTTCTATTCATAGAGGATCCCTTCATAGCATGACTACTCAGTAAGAAATGATTTTGAGAGTCCTGTCTAGACGGGAGGCATCTCAGCATTTTTCAGGTGTTTTCTGATTGAACATGTACTCCTCTTTTTTAATCAATACAGTGCTCTAGACAGGCCAAGCGACAGCTCGCAAGTACTGTACTTTCCGCCATTTTTGTGGGCATTCAATGCAACACACTTCAACCGTGGAAGTACCGGTGAGAGGCAATGAAATACAATCCAGACTCCAGTTAGAGCAGCAGGGAAATGAGGCTGAGAGCCAGTCACACTGTCCTGTAAAAGAGATGTAGCTCTAAAACTTATTTACTTATTCATTACCTAAATAAAATGACTATGGATCCGACACAATAGCAGATAACTCACTGTAATGTGGAGTGAAACTATAGTTGAATGATAAGGAAGGCACTCATGTGAAAATATGATGAAATTCTACTTATTACTTATCTCGAAGCTGTTACATGTTAATACAACGTGTTAAATGGTAGTGGTAATTTCTTCACCCTCCAAGTGTGGCACAAGAAAACAAGAGGCACTGCTGTAATGTCTACTGAGCTTCAAGAAGCTCAGACAGCGGGTCATCATGGATGAAAAATACCCATCTTTTTATTTTTTTATATTTCTTTCTTTCTTTCTGATTCACACTTATCCAACTTCACATCTGATCTATGTTTGCCTAAAACGACTCTGTTTTTTCCTCAGCTCAGGGGCTGATTATACATATACACACTATTTTTTCCATTTTGTTTGAATGCTAAAACTGCTGCTGCCGTTGAAATTTCCATTACTATGTAATACAGTGAAGCCATAAATCTGGACGATGTAAAAGCAGTGGCTGTAAAAATGAACATGCTGGACTTCTGTTTGCACAGTTGTAATGTAATTAGCTAAATGTGTTTACATACACTGTGTTTTAATCGGACACTTCTGGAGAACATTACTGTGATATTAGCAGCAAATAATTGTCATCATTTGAACATGGCCATAATTAAACCATTATGTGTGAGTTAAGTAAACATATCCTGTCATTAACAGTGTCCGTCACTGTGTTTTATCTCTCGTTCACACATTTCTCACTATTCTCGCTTTCTCTCTGGTTTCAGCAGACACCATCTGTTTGTCGCTCTTCCACATCCATTCTCTTTCTTTCTTTCCTCCGTCTTCCACTGAAGGATCCATTTTCCATTATGGGCTATAATGGAAAGAGTTGCCGATGGCCCTTAAAAGCCTAGTTAAAAGTTCTTAAAGTAACCTGTCAAATTGTGTCATTTCTCTTTTACCTGGTTATTTTTTTTTCCTTAAATCTCTTTCCATTAAAAACAGCTAAATCAGAACATCAGACAACATTTCTAAGTTTTTAAAAAGGCTCCTGGAAGTTTCCAAGGACAATTCTGGAGGATAGAAAAGTATCCAACACCCTTCAACGACTTATTATCAAACTATACTGCATTCAAAGATACTGTATGTCCTGAAGCCAAGAACTATAATAAAGGTGAGAAAATACAAAAGTGTTCAAGAGTGACTAAATGAAAGACTGGCTTTTCAATAAGTACTTTTTTGATCATATATACAGCTTAGTTTTGCACAAACATTTGCAATTGCATGCATGCATTCCATTGACCTTAGTGAGCAGCAAGTTTGCATTTAAAGACTGTCCCAAGTTATTAGCAGCTACAAGCTGTAAAAAGGACATTTTTCTGTCGTGTCACACTGTTGACATGACAGCCAAAAAACTGTATTTATAGGGTCAAACAATATTAAATTATTATATTAAGCATTTGTAAATTGTTAGTCTTAGTCGATACTTAAATGCAATAGCAATACAAAAACAGGTTTTCAAGAAGATATTGTGCAGTGTTCATTTAATTCCATAATTATGTCTTCTTATTTAACTTAGCCTTTAATGAATCTACTGTATACAGCTGTATAATTTGAATTTAAACCAATACTGCCTACTAATTATACTGATTGTAGGAAAAGGCACTGCATTTTATTCACAATTGATGATCAACATCGTCATTACTCTCCTTAATTGCAAAAAAGAAACAGCACACTTACTTGCTTTTGCAGCTCATCAATAATGTTGGGTAGCAGGCTCTCCTCCCTCCCCAGCTCAGGAGTGGTCACAATAAAGTCGACGTCATGACCAAATTCTTTCTCCCTGGAGATGAAGACAACGCTATTCATTCACTGTGTCCAGGAAATAATGAAAGGAATTATCTTTTAATCACAACCCTTAACTGATGAAGAGGGGAGGTGGCAGACGGAGCTATTAAAAGCACAGGCCATACTAATGGCATTGACTTTTTTCATTATTCTAACAAGTAATTTGTCCTAAGTTGTTAAGTGTAAAAGCTCAACTTTTTGTTGCCTCAGCTGTAGCTGTCAGAGCTTTAACTTTTATGAGAATCATCATCTTCTGCTTGGATCAGTGTCGTAAAGCAGACCCATATGGAGCCGGACTGCACTTACACAATGTATTTCCTCCGTCAGCACAACTGCACTGTAGTGGAAGTGATTAATAAGAGATTATCAGTCAGGAACAGATACAATGAAAAGCTCAACCAAGACCCTCTGCATGTGCACTGTGGATTATTTATGGTATCGGGGTTGATATTTATTGATCTATTCTCTTTGAATTTATGTTCATGGAAAACTTCTTTGAGGAGTCAGATTAAGTGAAATGTAAATGATTTGGTAATCAAGATATTATCCTACATGCCAAACAAAAATAATATTGCCACAAAAATACTTTCTATGATCTGGAGATTTTCTGTTGGGCCACCTTGTTGGAGTCTCATACTGGACAACAAATATAAAGTAAGGCTAACGTGTACTTGTTTGTGTTGTTGAACAGTCTGCGGTTTTGTTTTTACTTACTGGATCAAAATGGACATACAATGTAAATAATGTGATGGTGTGAACCCACTTCTTATACTGTTGAGTAGCCAACCGACCAGATATATCCTAGTTTTATTATTTTTTCTATGAAGGTTGTGAGAGAGGAGCTGATTTGTTTGGTTGTTACTGAGGCCTGCTCCACCTACACCTACTGATGATGGAAATATCCATCCTGCTCCAGCCAGCTCTGCAGAATGGGCCAAGCTGTACCAGAGTGGCACATATGTTTACTGTACCTGCAGCCAACACAATTCTTACAAAACGTACCACATATGTCTACACTGTGACCTTTGTGTGTGTGTTTTTACTTACAGATTCAATCAATATAATAAAGCTGATTTCAGTATTTTTAGGGCCTATTCACACCAGGAAAGTCCGTTAGTTCACTTGCTTTGGTCTGGACCAATTTTTTTTAGTGTGGTTCGCTTTCACACTGTGATTAAGAATTAACACATGTGCTCAGGTCGTTCAACCATTGGACGGTAAACGCGTGGGCGAGGTAAAGCAGGAAGCCCAAAAGTGAAAGTAGGCCCACGTAAACAATGGAGATTTTGCATACTGTTCTCTTTATCCTTATGGCAATATGGTTTACACAGTTACAGCTTTTTGCAGAAATGTTCGAGCGTCAAGATGGTTTGATGCAACATGAGTTTTACAATATCGTGCTCATAATTTTGCAACAATGAAGACGTGCAGCAAAACAGCTGAGAAGCAGAGCTCTCATGTGTGTCCAACATGCTACAGTAACAAGAGGTCTACTGTACAGAAGACAGAACAGGTAGGCTATTTGGAGATGTAAGATCAAATTATTGACGGGAGCCCATCAAAACCAAAAAGGTAGATTTTTGCAACTGGGTCGGATCAAGGTCGGGCTGCTTTCACACCTAAAACGAACCGCACCAGGGTTTGATAGGAACCGCTCTGAGACCACCTCCTGGGTCTCGGTCTGCTTGTTTGGTCCACACCAGAGTTCGAGTGATTGTATTCACATCGACCAAAAAGGTCCAAACCAAGAGAGAAAATGAACTTCAGCTTGTTTTAATCGAACTAAACAAGGCAGGTGTGAATACACTCTAAGTTTCCAAAGAAAGTCAGTTGAAATGATCAAAGAAACAGCATGTATCTAGAAGTTATGATAATTCACTGGAATTATCTGTGCTTTGGTCTGCTCGTATGACAACAAGAAAAGCACAGTGATATATGCAGATGAAGTGGAAATCACTCCAAACTGTAAATATGAGAGTGAAAGAGTGTGTGTGTGTGTGTGTGTGTGTGTGTGTGTGTGTGTGTGTGTGTGTGTGTGAGAAAGAGAGAGAGCTCTGTGGTGGACTGATCACCTGTCTGGAATATTTCCCTGCCTTTCACTCAGTGCAGAGTGACTCAAAATGCAGTCAGATGGAGTGATGAAAAGAAACAGTGGGTTCCTGTTACCGGCTAAAACAATCTCATATTGCAGCTTTTTCGACAGTCATCAACAGTACAGACAAACACACAGCAGAAACCATCCATGAGTGTTGAAGTTGCCCCTGTGTTGAAGCTTCCCCCCACTGAGCTGTGATCTGCTCAAGTTGGCTCATGCTACCTGCTAAAACGCTGGGAATCCTTTCAAACTGATCATAACCCGACACCACCCACTGGCACACATATCCTCACAAACCTTTTGATAAACAATCAGCAAAATCATATAGACATAAATGAAATGACATCGAATAGTGGCGATAAGACGGCAGAGAAGGCTCGTCTGCCACCAGGCTATCTTACTGCCTCTAATGAATGTGTGATGGCAGCCAGAGCGAGGGACATTAAAGGAGGCTGTGAATGGCTTGTGGGAAAGCTTCAAAAGGTTACCGTGGCTAATTCAGGGAGCAAGGAAGTATTAGAAAACAGCCATTAGAGCTCCACAAGGCACGATAATGTTAATGGTTAGCGTTAGTGGCAGAGAGCATGTGTCCCTGTGGCATTAACAGAATGAGTGCCTGGCTTGCAGGTTCAGCAGATGCTGCTTTAGTCTCAGTCGTTTCATTTGCATTGTGACTGTATGTAATTTATTCTCTTTCCAAAACAACAGAAGACGTGGAAGCGCTCATTTTTGCACTTGTGTTTACACTCAGTGGTAGTTATGTAGGAAAGTTGACACTTCTTTAATGAGTTGACTGGTAGGACGCAGCTATTTGAGACTGCATCACAGACTTCCATCTGCTGAATAAGCAACTTTCCTCCGAATCCTCCAACACTTAATTGGCGAGGCTGAGATTCCACAACGCTTCCAGCTCGTACAGTGCGCTCAAGTTGTTAAGTGAATCTCACTGCTAGCCTCTGCTGTGCTGGCAAAACTCACTCGAGTGCACTGCATAAATGAAAGCAAGAGACAGACCAAGAGATCATCAGCATGAATTGAGTTTACTTCCAATCAGAGCTTATAAACAACCAGATTTTATCAAAGCATAGGAATAGGGGTTTATTTGAGGACAACACACCGTGACATTACACTTCCCAGCTCCTTCCTGATTGCATCAGAGTTAGCATGCGTCGGGTCGGTGCAGATGCACCGTCTGGTTCGACCACGGTCAGCGCAAAAGTAACAACTGCACATCAGGCGCTTTCTCTCCAGCACTGAGGTTTTTTTTCTTCATCTTTACCTCTAATGGTGCACCTTCAGTACACTGTTTTCATTTAGCATTAGGGCATCCACTCCTGCTCAGCAGGAGATATCGCTGCGATGGTTCAGCTGAATATTAGCTTTGATGGTGCTGTTAACACACTGTGCACAGTAACACCGTCAGTGTTTCTTAAAATTAAGTGCAACAAAGAGCCAAGCAGTTAGACGTAGCCAGTCGACTATTTTATTGCGTGAGAGAAAATAATAAATTATTCATTCTTTCACCACAAAGCCCATAAAATATACATAGTTATTTACAAATTTGTGTGGACGACATGGCGACGTGTATAAATAATACAGATGTGTGAAGTGTTGCTGCTGCTGGAAATTTCACAGAATGCATTTATCTGTAGGAAGGAAGCAGCAGTCAAAAGTGGCAGGTCAGGGAGAGGAAGCTGGTTTGTGCACTCTGATGCATTATTTCACCTTGTATCTCACTAGATCTTAAAGGGGAAGTGCTGTTTTGTACAAATTGGATCTTATTTCTGGGATAAAATACTGTAATGTACTCACCCATTTCACTTTGGAGTCATTTGGAGTATTTCTGATGATAGTTGGATTTGATGATATCCATTTAACAGGAGTGAAGCAGCACTGAAATGCAGCCAGTAAATGACACAAACTCGACCATTTCTCAAATGACAGATGTTTAACAAGATGGATTACACCACTACTATTCTCATTTGAGTCAGGAGTTGTCTGAGAAAATTCAGTCTTTAAACAGACTCTACTTCCTGTGTATCATAGTTTATTAAGGACCCCTAGTGTCCACCTATGTGTCCTTCACAGTGCCTGAACTAAAACAAAACATGCATGTGTATGTGACAACATCACAGATAAGTATTTTAGTTCAGGCACTGTGAAGGACACATAGGTGGGCACTAGGGGTCCTTAGTAAACTATGATATACAGGAAGTAGAGTCTGTTTAAAGATTGAATTTTCTCAATTTATGGACGATTCCGGACTCAAATGAGAATAGTAATAGTGTCTTAAGTGAAAAAGTTAATCTTATTAAACGTCTGTTATTTGAGAAATGGTCGAGTTTGTGTCATTTACTGGCTGCATTTCAGTGCCCCATTCACTCCTGTTAAATGGATATCATCAAATCCAAAATCATCGGAAATACTCCAAATGACTCCAAAGTGAAATGGGTGAGTATTTTTTCCAGAAATAAGGTCCAATTTGTAAAACCTGTAGTACTATTTATCAGTCTCACTTGTTTTGGTGTGAGTTGCAGAGTGGGGTAGATATATCGGCCATACGTGGCTGGTGCATTTGTGGTGCACCAAAAAAGTATGTTTGAAAACCTCAACAGCAGTCTTTTTCCAGAATTATGACATAATTACTCAAGGTAATCCAAAGACCTTGTAGTATTTTCAAGTAGGATCTATTTTCTTCTGCTTCCTTCTGTTGGCAGGTGTAGTTTGGTAGAAAGAAACACGGATCACAACACATTCTGGGATTATCTTATTTTAGTAACTTTGTTCAGTTTATGCAACAAAACCATTTAGTAAGGTTTAGGAAAAGATTGTAGTGTGGGTTACAATAACTTCCTCGTTCACCATTACATTGATTACATAGAAACTGATTTTGTGGGATATGAGATGAGAACATCTATTTTCTTCATATTGGAGAGAAAGCAGACATCAATATGGGCAATATCGCTAACACTCTGCAACTCACACCAAAACAACCTAGATTAATAAACAGCACTACAGATAAGATGAAAAATATCTCATATACTGTGGATTTTGACTGTCCCTTTAAGTTTCTTGCTAACACTGAAAAACAAGGTGATAATCTGCAAGATATGGAAAGAAGAAAAAGCACTTTAGTGCAAAGTGTACATGGGCTTTACCTCACAATCAGACAGCTTGTTTTGTTGCCCTACGCGCTGATAATAGAGTTGGTTTTAAAAATCATGACACCCTGAACTAAACTGATAAGGATTACTTATCTCCGTTGTTGTTCAAGGGAAACAATGCAGCATGATTCAGTCTCTGTTAGAGAGCAGGCACCCCTCATCAGCATCACTTTGACTCATATTCCAGACAATCTGATGTTAAATGGGATCCGCAGCAGGAAAGCGTCGACTTCACACCGAAATAAATACGCACTCCGCTGACGCCGTGTGAGCCTTTCACACGCAGTGGTGGTAGAAGCTGTATTTTCAAGCCTAATCTATTTTTAATCCTCCCTCCAACAAAACCGCTTTAAGACTTGTCACCCGCCTTCCACAGCTGTCCTTTCAATAAGGCTAATGTCAGTGGCATCAACAAATCCTCGCCATGCCGTCTCCCTCTGAAGTGGGTGACAGCTCGAGTTTACTGGAGCACGGCGCTTATTTTGTGAAACTTTTGAGAGCAGAGTTGTTTCTTTGTGTATGTTATCCAGAGATGAAAGACTTGCCAGAGCGAAGTACATCTATTTAAAGAGATATATAGCAGGCTATATGTTCTCCTCCATTTTTTTGATGAGGGCTATCGGCTGGAAAGAGGAAGCTAATAAGAGACTCAACATCATGCTGGAAATTATAGGTAATTAAATCGAGCTTTGACAGGACTTTAGAAGGGAACATTTTCAAATGTGGCACACAGGAGAGAATTAGTGGGTTATTAGTGGTGCTGCTGGCATCTGGAGAGCATATGAACGATTTTTGTGTAACAGGCCTTATAGCATCTCCCGCTGCGTTCAGACCATGTCTGGAGGATCTGCTTTTCAGCCAGATAAAGGTAAATTACTTACTTACTTACCGATAACATACAAGTCATCGTTCTTCAATTATAACTCCACATGATTCCAATTAGGTCTCATGTAATATTCCCCAAGCCTGCACCAAATATGAGATGAAGTAAACGTGTGCTTCATCTCCCTGAGTTTGAAGCCATAAAAGCTCCTCACAGGCCCCGTTACGCTTTGCAGCATAAACTCCTGGCCCATAAATATTACGCTGTTCCTCCCCTTCATTCTTGATGTTAACTATGCATGATGCTCTAATCACTCTCTTCATCTCTTTTACCACATTATCCCCTTGAGGAGCAGTTATTTACATAATCAGATATCAAGCCAGCTGTCATTTACCCTTTTGAAGATTACAGATACTGGATGTATTTCTCTAGTGCTGTTTGATACCATCTTCACTTTGTGGACCTTCACCACTGAGACAAGCAGAATATTCACCACGGTCCAGGCATTAAAGCCAGACTGGGAAACTTTTGAGGAGAAATAACACAATATTCTTCTTACAAGCAGAAGCTGAATTCATAAGCACTAAAATACACCTCAGGGGTTTTACACCTATACTGCCTCACTTGGTGCGGTACAACCAATAGCTTATGGCTAGCTGAAGCAAAACTCTAGGTAAATATTAAATATTTTTTTACAATTACTAACAAATTCATATGATAATAATATTATATTTTTTTCACTTTTCATCACTTATGTAGATGTTTATCATCATCAAGCATCAGAAACACATGAACAACCACATGTCTGAATTCAGCACTCATTTGTCTGTGATGTGTGTTGATGAATGTGTCAAGGTTGTTGCTATGATGGAGGCTGTTATGCCAATGTCTGTCTTGTTTAAATAGGTCCAGCAGGCAATGGACAATGCTGCACTCTGCTCAGCACAAACTGTACACGCAGTATGAATTAGTAGGCAGTGAGGAATGAAACACATCTTCTGACTCATCGTCACTTGTGCTTCTGTTACACTAGCTTCGATTTTAGATTTTGCTAATTTATTGCAAATTGGTCATTGGTTAGCAGGACTACTCTGTCCTACTTTTGTCCGTCTATGATAATTTCACAGCAAACTTTGACAAACTGTAATAAACATTCATAAGGTTTGGAGCGGGCACTATTAAAGACCATCAGCTAAGCTGTGGCAGCTCTGTCACCCCTGTGGAGAGGCAAGCGCCTGTCCTTACTGCCAGACTGCTTTTGAATTATTTAGCGCACACGCCACTGGTTATGGCTGGATTTTTACAACACCACAGAGCAGAGTGCTCCGCGCTTACTCAAGCACAAAGCGCCGCACATAAAAAAGAGCAGCTCTAAGAGGTCGTGACGGGGGGAGGCGCAGGCTGTGAGCAAATAGTTGCACTCTGTAGGTAGCTTCATAACAGCACTCACTATGCACTCTGAGATCAGCAGTGTAATGTATTTCAACATCTTAATGCAAATGCAATACTGCGTTGGGAATGACTTGTCTGTTTTTTATAACCAAGGACAAAGAGATGGCGATCATGTGCTGTGTTGCCATTTCAACACAACTCATTCACTAATTCATATCAACTGTAGGATGCATTTAAGCTCCAGAAGCTCTGATGCTTCTAACGAATCAATCAGACCTCTTGAGACTTTCTTAATAGCTTTCAGTCCCCTGTGTATAGCCAAAATGAGTTTAACAACAGTGGCAAACAAGAGGAAAATGCTGTGCTGTTATATATCAACACTGAGAGCAGGAGACAAGTCATGTACCTGCGAAAGCCACCTGTCAGTGCTACTGTGGCGGCTGGTGTGATCGCATGGACAGCTTCGTCAATAATGTTCCTCAGGGATCGGGCCTCTGCTTTACTGACAGCCCTGGAGATGTCTCCATAATGCAGAAAACCTGTAGGGGAAAAGACCACATGGTTATTAGTGTGTGAGCCAGCCATCAATCATCGCCATTTGTTCTGGAGAAGTGGAGAGTCAGGGTGAATTAAAAGCAAAGTAAAATGTGTTACGTTCTACTGGCTGATGCTGCAGACACAAGAGAATTACAGCCGGCACAGATACTGAGCTAAACTATGATTGATGGATTGATGGGTATCTTGTTGATTTCATGCATCTCACTTTTGGTGTTTTTGCACTTTGTGCAGAGCCACATCAACAATTTATTACAAAAGCTTTAATGATATTTTGGTTGCCAAAATAAAATAAGATTTTAAGATTTATGGAATACGGAGGTGAGATCAGGGTTCAAGCAAAATTTCTGTCAAAACCTAGTTTTATGTCTCTGCACAGACCAGCGACTGCAGTGTTCCGAATGATGGGTTATCACCTGTTTGAAGAATGATGCAAAGTTATGTTTTGAATCATCTCATGCAGTGCTACAGTACATACTGTACATCCAGCTCCACCCTGAGCAGCAGAAGTAGCAGACAATTGAAATGCTGCATATCAGCACCATCCTTTGAAACATTTAACCATGTGCATTAAATGCTCCGTAGGATTTCTATCACAGACAACGACTGAGGCTGATGCGATATACATGCCTGGATGCTCCTACAACACATGATGGTATTACTGTTCACTCAGCCATTGCTGACTGATTTGAGCATCGCCTCAGAGGACAATCACTGCAGATACACTCTCAACTACAACTTTGGCGTGTTTGTTGATCCAAATTATTATTTATTAGCATTATTATTAATAATCATAATTTGGCTAAGGATGGAAACTTTGGTGAGCCCCAAAAATTATATTATAATATTTTTTGTTATTTTTGTTATTTTTATTATTTTTTATTTCTAACTTTGATTTTTTTTTTTCTTTTTTATTATTATTTTTAGATTGTCATCAGTGCCATCTCGGGTGGTAGAGGGGTGGTAGTTAGTGACTGAGATTGATGGGGATACCACTTTTACTATTTTTTGCTGTTATTCATCCAAAGTGAGACATTAAAATATTGACTAGATGAAAGAAAAGGGAAGGGCGATAGAGAAAAGATGAGGAGGTCTGTACAAAATTCAATTTTAATTCATCCGTTAGTCGTTGAGATGATGAAGTCTGGGCCAAAGTGGAGGACCAAACGACAACCATCCAACAGACTGGCCTCTTAGCAGTGAGCATTTGAGCCTCACGGAGCTGCTAGCATGGCAGTAGACTCTGCTGTGGAACCTGTCCAAACACCTTCATCCAAATACAATCTGTGATTAAACTGAATAAAAAAAACAATGAAAGGATGAGTCCCTGCAGAACTATGAACCAAAATCTTCCTGTGGAAATACCTCTAACTGAAAGACATCATAACTCTCCCACAGTAAGTCAGCGACTTCTCTCGGTCTTTGCTTTGATGGCCCTCTCTGCCCAGCTGATTGATGAGTGCTCATGGGAATTCTACAGCAAGCGTTTCCCCTTCACAGTCACTGTTCATTGATTTTTATTAAAAATCCCCCTGCTGCCTTTTCTATTGTGTTTTCACTGTAAACTCCCTGCTGGTCACATCTCAGCTCACTTTAGAGGAAACACATTACAGCTAGCGCCTCGCATAAAGAGCCTCCTATGGGATAAAAAATTCCAAATGACATGCAGACCCCCCGTCTCTTGGAAGCAAAGTACTTGAGTTGTAAATTTCAGTCAATTATTTGTGGAGAGGGAGAGTGGAAATGCTGAGATGTTGATGTACCACTTTGTTGCATCCGGTTTAGACGAATGCTGTGGTCTGCCAGAATGTCGCTGAATGAGCGCAGCCCTCTGCGGTACCACTTCTCCGCCGTCTTAGGTCCAACCCCAAACACACTTGTGAACAGCTGGCAGGAAACGAGGTAAGGGCGTAATCAAGAAGACATGCTCTGAAATGACAGGCTCTCCTCAGGGGGAGGTTAGCATTCAAAGTTTTGAAGAGCTCTATGTAGAGATAGCAAATGCAAATCATTTTTTCGCTGCAATTTCAAAGCACCAAAATGGAGAGAGCGAACGAACGTTGGAGTTGTTTTTTTTTTAATCTACTGACCTTAAGTGTTTGATACCTTTCATCAGAGAGTATTTTCTCGACTTCAAACGAATGGCCACATTGAAGGATCTCCTGCAAAATATACAATGATGGATGATATTATTAAGGTTTTGGTTTCAGCATCGCCATCAGCAATTAACAAATGGCCTCAAATTGCAGCTCATTTGAACAGTTTCCACTTAGATCAGCTGCTCCTCATGTCCTCATTTGCATTTCTTTTCAAGAAATAACGACTTTGTTGTTGTGAAACCTGGGAGTAATACCGGTTTTATGGCGTTCATAAAAAGCCCAAGGTAATGTTTTCCCCTGCTTCTACTGTTTGCTCCGAAACAACTTTGTTCCGAGTTTAATTGTCTGCCGCTCTGAGCAGAGCACGGCTAATTTGCAGGTCACATTTTAACTGTATTCATTTATGTGAAGGCATAAAAATGAGGCAGCAGTTATCTGGTTAATATCAGCCATCTTCCATTGGGGAAAATGTAAAAGTTGTCACCGTTGAAAATGAACCTGTATATTTGTGTTTCACAAGAAGTATGTGCGTGCACGTTAAGCTTGTGCACGAAGGGATGAACCAGTGAACCTGAGACCCACGCTGTGAGCACAGTGCCGTTTAAAGCAGCCTTCACTGCTCAGTGATGCATCCACCCGTCCACCTCTGCTTTCCAACCCTCAAGCTAAGCCCAACCCTCAAACGCAAGGATAATGCTTCAACACACTCCCTGCTCTGGGGAGGACACACTTCTTCACATGCACAATGTCTCTAACGCACACAGAAAACACATACTGACTGTTCGTCCCCAACTCTGCCTCAGTGCTCCCAGACTTTCATGTCAGTAGGTTTATATCTTTTCCCACTTTGAATGTTCAGTCGGCAGCAAGCGGTTCAGCCGCCGCTGACAAGAGTGTCACTCCGATGTTCACAGGCACATCAGGCATTTTGTTTTTCCTCTGTTTGGTTTCACTTTGTTTTTTGTGTCATGTCATCTTCTTGTTTTGAGCCGCGATCTGTTCAAAGAGACAACCCAGTGGAAGAAAGCTCTCCGCTGGTTGTACGTCTGAATCATGTAAGAACAACAACAGGGAAAGGTCGTCGGCAGGCACTCTAATTTATTCTCCTGGGGCATTTATGTTATTTTGTTTAATGAATCTGCCTCTTTCTGACAGCTTTGACAGATTTTGAAACTTGCTCAGAGACCTGCCGTGTGTCTGTTTAATGTGTGGTTTAATGTGTCACAGAGTTGGACTGCAGAGCTGCACCTTGTTCTCCTGCAGGGACTCGTCTCTCTCTCCAAGCAAACATTTCTCGACACTTTCCCTGACAACTTGCCATGATTTCTGCCCTGAGTGCGACAGTAGGTGAGGGGATGATTGCCAAGTGACCAATACGATTTTTTTTCCCCCAACACTGAGATAAACTACTGTGATGCCTGTCAGTGTGTGTGCTCGTGTGTGTGTGTTTTGTCGGCACATCTGTCTAGGACTTGAAATTTCAAAACCATTTTTGATATCTTTTTGAAAGATTGTATTTTCTTCAGCCCTCAATAACTCACAGAAAATGTGTTCTGCGAGATGAAATTCCACTCTGGTGTCACATGAAAGCATACATTTGTGCAGATTGGTATTGTTAAAAGAAGAGAGCTACCTTCTTCTTGACAACACACTAAAACAATCTGCACAAAATTTGAAGGAATGGTCCACAACAGTATGAAATATTCCATGAAGTGAAGGAAAATCTTGCTCCTTAAATCTCTCATAACATCAACATGTTAAATCTTCATGATGAGGAGTCATATTAACTTAGTGGGTAATGAAAATGATGTTTTAAATGCTGATGATTGGGGTGAATGATCATGGCTGGATGTACTCTACTGTAGATTACATTGTCACTTTGTGTACGTTGTTTCATGTGAGCTTGCATGGAGAATTTTAGCATTTCTATTACTCTCATGATTCATTTTTATGTTTTATGTATTTTGTGCCTGTGTTTATTCTATAGTTCACCTAGCTTCCTCTCTTTCCCTTTCAATTTAATTTTAAAGTAATAGGAATAGATTCTGATAGCAAATTAAAAAAAAAAACAAAAAACACGTCACAACCCCCTTATTAACTTATTTTGAGATAAGGCTGAGGTATGTTTTTCTCATTTACTTCCATGAAGTCTGTGGTGCGCAACCCCAAACCCACTCATTCTGAGTAAGGATGTAAATATTTAGTCAAACATGCATAAGTTCATGATTTTGAAATGTTTAATAATTTCTAAAACAGCTGGGCAATGTAGTTTGTACATCAAACTATTACACATTTGTTGGTGACTATTTTCAGTGGTGGATTAGTCACATGTATTATGATTATTGTGTATATTGGGTGTGTTGTCGTGTGATTGGCTCAAAATAAACTATGGCATCTTTGTTAATCGCAGTGAAGGAACACGTGTCCCAGTGTAACAGTGTGGCTCGATGATGTGTGTTTAACAGATGTTGGCTCTGTGGCACAGAGGAAGATGATATATCAGGCTTTGCACACTATTATAAAAAACACAGAATATCACCAGTCTTGCCCTTTAAAGGATAGCATATTCAAGCTAAGACAAACTAGTGTGGCTGTCCAGATAAACCACTGCCCACTGGACTCTGTGTGCAGACTTACCTCAATGACAGCCTTAGCATGCTCCCCCAGGCAGGGCAGGTCCTGAGTTGCCTCGAGGCTCTCCACTGCCCAGGGCAGACTCTTGAGCACAGACGCAGCTCTCCTGAAGGCCAGGCATCGACTCTCGATCTCGTTGAATTCATAGCTCTCCGCCAGCACTTCAAAAGCATCCTACAGGAAGAGGTAGGCATGGGCAGGAGCAGAGGGAAGACAAGATGGCGAATATATTGTATGATAAGGCAAGCTTATTGCATGAATCACCAAACATTTAAAGAAGAGAAAGACAGCGGAAACCCAGGACAGAAAGAAAGAGCCAGCTCAGATGTCAGGTGTGCATTCACATGTGAGATGCACTGACCCGTTCAGGAACTGAGACAGGAAGTCCCTCCAGTTCCTCCCTGCCCCCTTTATCACTCCTCTCTGCGTCTCTGTCACCATCACTTTACAGTAGGACGTGCTGCTGTTGTTTTTCATCCGGATGGCCGGACGGAGACGTTAGAGGCTGGCGAACACCAGAAAGGAACCTGTCATTTTCCACTTGTTCACAACAGGCTCCCCAGGGGGTCGGCCACGGACTCTCCCTTCAGAGGCAGCGTGTTCGAATAGGCTGCAGATGGGATCATGCAACTCTGCCAGCAAATCCTCTGACTTTTTCATTCTGAACTTGTATACTTGAAGCTGTATTCTGGTCAAATGACTATTTGTAGGTGATCACCTGTAGTGACATGACTCTACAGTCCCCCACAACCAGACTCCCAACCAAGCGAGCAGCTTACAGATATTAGGAGTTGGCAGTCACAAACAGAGCTAAGGGGAGATACAGAATATTGGATTTGCAGTGCATGTTTTGGCTCAGC
Organism: Synanceia verrucosa; assembly: GCA_029721515.1. Lineage (NCBI taxonomy): Eukaryota > Metazoa > Chordata > Actinopteri > Perciformes > Synanceiidae > Synanceia > Synanceia verrucosa. Next base: position 17,950,964 of record CM056562.1, on the reverse strand, counting down.
ACAATCATTAATAGTTCAAATGGTCAAATGAGTCACACTCTTGACTGCTGAGTCCTCTAAATTCAGCTACAAATTTGCAAAATATAATAATCCTGACGATATATATCAACTGCCTCCACTGAAGCGGTATTTAATAAGCTAAATGCTAACATCAGTATGCAATCACAAATACTAACATGCTGATGAACAGGTATGATTAAATGTGTTCACCATCTGAGTTCATGTGTGCTGTCATTTGTGAAGGAGCAGAGCCAAACAGAAGCAATGGAATTTTCCTTTCAGCGATGATCGAGTGTGTAAATCTGATAAATTTTGTTGTATTTTGTTTCCTGAAATGATTCCCTTTGATGAGCTGTAAACAAAACTAAACAGCTGAGGTGGAAGAAGGGCATTAGTTTTGAAGGTATTCAGATGGGACACAACATTCAAAAAAATGATGACATGCCACAGACTATTTCTTAAAATTTGAACTAACATGAATGTCTGTATAAATGTTACAGCAATTTATCCAGTATTTGACGTTTCATTCTGGACCAAAGTGGTGAACTTACAGGACGAGCACCAGCATTGCAATGCTGCTATCATGGCTTAAAATTTTTAGAGCAAATTCAAAATGGTGGTGGAAATGAGAGGAAGATTTACTTTATGCATTTACCTAATATTCTTGAGAAAAAAAAAGAGAATTTAGCTCCTCCAGCTCATCATTCATGAGTTATGAGTGAAAACATAAGGTGCTTTGGGAATGGCCCCATGGTGGCACTATCCTCACCAAACCCTAATCAGTTATTGCACTTCAAGAGAATGAAGTGAGGAAAAAACACTTCACCGTCACACTTGGTGAAACTGGCTTGCAGCTGAACATTTGTGCAGCTGCTGAGGTGATGAGCTACTGTTGCAGTACCAGGTGGAAGAAAACATGTCACCACATGAGGGTTGGATAATCAGTATAGCCCTTCATTAGTGAAACAGGTAATATTCTTCTGTGGGCTACGACAAGATGTCTGAATTGAGACTGCTGCCTGAATGTCTCTGAGATGGAGCAGGTTGGCGCAGTGTGGAATAAATAGCTGCAGGTGGGCCTGTAGTAATATGAGAACTCCCATTACTTCTAATAGGCAGAACTTTCCTGAAAAATTGACTTTTTATATTAGACCATGGTGGAATTCTCTAAAATAAAGTCCCAAGTATATTCTTTCTATTCAGCCGCCAGCTAAAAAACAAAAAAAGACATTAATAGTAAATTGTCAGAAAACTGTCTTATTCACAAAAGACACAGACACAGAAAAAAGTGCCTTGATTCAATTTTCACTCAGATATAGAAGCACATGACAGGAAATGCTAATGTGATGCTGCATGAAAACCCTCAGGGTATTCTTCTTACTAAAACCCCTAAACATGTTGTGTTGTGTGCTTCTTTACACAAGAGACGAGCGATAATTGGATTGTATTTGTTTTGTTTTCCGCTATGTAGTTTTAATGTGTTGTCACACTGTTCACCTCCATATTTTCCAACCCACAAATTTTGTTATTAATAACTTAAAAGAGGAAACTTATCATTTGTTATCTTCTGAGAAAACCTACTGTGGTCAACCAAACTCCCCTACCTTCTTTATACATGCTTGACTCTGTGAAGTGATGTGGAATATTATGTCTGTGAAGTCCATTTCTATATAATAATAATGAATGATGTGCAAAGCTGATTCATATATGTTTTGTGCAAAACAAGCATTTCTAAATGGAGTGAGCCACCTGTGATCACTGCAACAGATCAAATGTAATGTGATAATAGTCGATTGACTTTCCTGGTTTGGTCCACCAACTTTTGAGGAATCATTTTCTTTGTCCGCATGTTTTATTAACTGACCGCTTTTTCATGCTTTTCAGGTTTTGTACAATATTCCTTTTTTAAAGCACACCTTTTGACTGGTCATAAAAGGGAAAGTGTCGGTGTTACTCGTGTTACTAATAACATTAACAGCTCCATTTTATTCAACACTCTCAGTCAGACCTGACAGTGGGATAGTGAGCCAGCATGCACAATACCACGAACCTGAAACTGAAGCAGCTGAATGGAACTCAGCCATTTTTTTCCTTATTCTATTCTTTTCAACTGCGCTTTCCTTTTGTGGCATTTCTCAGTCGTCTGTATGATGTGTTTCTTCAGGATTAGAAACCAACCAATTCAAAAAGTTGCATTCACTAGCCCCAGCATCTTTTTGGCTGTGTCTGAACTGTTTTTTTCTGCGCTTACACAAGCAAACACAAGACAGCTGTGAACGCAGAGAGCAGTGCAGCGCTGTGGCTGAACAGATCCATGTAGACACCGACGGAGGGCTGCAGGTGCTGCTGATGTCCTGTTGTTGCCATGCAGCCAAATGTTTGATTCTCACTGGGATCAATGCTACAAGCGGCCCTTTCATATATTATAGTGATTCATTTGGTTCAACATCAGCAACAAAATATTTCTTGGTGAGCCTTTGAAAAAACAGCCATGTGTGTACTATCTTCTCTTAAACCTTGGATAGCTTAGAAATTAGTCAGTAATCACACATGACATTTGGGTCAGCATTTCATACTATGCTAACTCATGCTGCTTGTCTGCCCTTTATGTAATGCATAAATCAGTTTTGTTTAAGACAAAGAAGATAACAATAGAACTACACATCAGTGAAATACCATACCCCTGATAAAACCAGTCTGCCTGTACACAGTACCTAAAGGATAAACATGGGGAACTTCTGCAGGGCTAAAAATGACAAATTCTAAATCCAGGACCTGGAATTGATGCCACCTAGCGTGAGAAGAGCTTGAGGCAGACATATTCATGCCTTTGTTTCCTTTCCCCTAGCCAAGCCACAAGCTGAGGTCACTGCACCACCCGCTATCCTGAGCAGACATGCAGCCTCAGGTCAGTGAGCAGCAGACTTTAGCCCAGCTCACCCAGAAGACGCACTGACCCGTTTACTACAGCACATGGAAAAGAAGTCACCCTCTACATCCCAGCAAACACACACACAGCGGGCTCTCTTCACAGCAGGCAACAAATTGAAAAAATTAGCTTGTAATTGGATAGGTGATGGGGCAAGCTTGTGTTGGGCACGTGTTTATCATGCAGGGTGCTAGCAGTTTGTCTGGATGTGATAATTCATCAGGATTCCTGACACCTCACTATAAATAAGCACAAACTATGGATTACCAAAAATGGTAACCCCTATAGGCCTACAGTAGCAAGAGAATGTCTCATACTGTCAGCCCAACACAGGGTTTCCCTATGGAGACACTGAGCTATATAAAACCCAATCAAAATAATGCAAATCAAAAGCACCCACGTCCTGTTAGTCCCATTCTCTGCTCATAAAACTGGAGAATTGTGGAAATGACATCAGAGCCTGTAATAAAACTGTGCAGCCACTAAAGAGCAGGCTTGCTTTCTTAATTTGGAGTCACAGACAGAAACAACAGATGTGTATATCAATGTTTAAACAATGGCAGATGCTATGGAATTTCTTCATTTATCTTTCCCAGTATTCCAGTTTTTTAGCTGAACTAAGCAAAGCTAATCGTTCTGCTAAAATCACAGAGATTAATACTGTCTTTGCCTTCTTAAAACCCACCTGCTTGGGTCTTAAGAAGTTAAAGCTGCCCTAATTAATTAAGATGACCATATATAAGCGCTCACATCTTTTAGCTTTTAGCTTGAGACTAATGTTTTGGTTCAGTCTCACCACACATCCATATCCATATTTTCAACTGCAAGCAGCAGGCAGCAGTTTTCAAAAAAGCAGCTCTCATAAAATTGACACCTGTGGAGTGATAAAGAAAAAAAACAATAATTGAGTTATTGCAAATTGCATTATTTTTGTGGAAAACTAACACTCAAGCATCCAATTATAACAATATCACCTGTAGAAAAATAGGATTTTAAGGCCCTACACACAGACACACACACTCTGTGCAGCCAGTCTATCAACTGTCATGTTGTTTTTGCAGCTGCATGGAGTCAGCGCTGCAGGCTCAAAAACACACCCTACATATGCATTCATCTAATTGATGAGGAGTTTAAGCTGGTAGGGGAAGTTGGTGTGCAGGGACGTTGATATAGCACAACGATTTACCCCCCGCCACCAGATAACATGGACATGCCTGCAAGTCATGTTCGCACAGCAGCCCACCACACTGCATGCACAAAAAAAAAAACATAAAAAGAGGCCAGAAAACCCACTGAGAAGAGTTTCAACATGATTAACAGCGTTAAAGAGACGTTATCTCATAATGAATAAATAACTAAGACATATTTCTGGAATTTTAAGGTTTAACTCAGATGAAGAAAAGGAGAACTTTATGTTTTAATATGAAAGCCAAAAAGATTACAACCTTTGTTTTTTCCAAAACACTTCAATCAAACAAGTACTGAGCAATCATTGCTTGGCCTGTTTCTTATGGATTTGTTAGCTCTTTAAGTTGAGAATGTTAACTCCGCTGGGGAATGGAGGGAATCAATTTGATGCATTTAAGGTTCAGTGCTCCCATACCCTCTCCACCCATCTGCTCATCCGTGGTGTTTGCTACTATCAATACATCAGAGGCCTTCTGCTGAAGAAGTACCACTTTCTCTCCCTTTCTTTCCCTCCCCTCGTTAGTCTGGCAAACTGTGTGCTTGTGTTGGTTTTGTGTGTTGCCATCAGAGAAAAGGCTTTCGATGCTGCGCATCAATCAGCCAAGACACAAATGTCAATTTTTGTGTCAGCTTATGTCAGGCTTATGGTGAAATTATGACAGCAGAGGACTTATGGCTAAGCAGATAAAAAAGAAGCGCGTGTAGGCTTGACTTGTGTGTGTAGATGGTGTGGATTTCCAAGTCACAGCGAGAGACATAAAGAGTGAGAGAGGAAGCATGGCAACAATGGGTAGACAGGGGAGGGTGGTGAGGTAGAGATAACAAAAAGGAAAGGAATGGGAGTGAAAGAGTGTGAGGCAGAGATGGTGAGGGATAAAGAGGGAGCAGGGATGAATAAATCAATAGTGCATGGCTGTGGAATGAAGGGCCGCTTGCTGCCGGTGTGTGATTGACACCTCACTGGGGTGCTGTTGCAGAGGAGATCCTCTCTTCCTCACTGCACCACCTACTTCCTCCCCCTTCGCCATCACACCCTGCTGCCTGGGCCCCGGATGCTTCCTCCACCCCTCCATCCTGAAATCATCACAGGTTGCTTCCTCCCTGTCTGTTGAATCCATCTACACTAACATGCACAAACAGCATACACCAAGCTCAAAAATACAGCAGTGCACCTAAACATGAATACATATACATTTACAGGCCCTGGATATTTGGCTCACTACACTCTATCACTGTCAAACTAATTGGTTCGGTTGGTAAATATTTTTCATACTTTTCAAATTTCAACTTGAAAATGTAAAATCTGGTATTCATGTTCAGTTGCATTGTTTATTTACAATTGAAAGTGAAAATTCTGTTTCATGTTTTTCGGCATTTTAAACTGTTATTACACTCTTGTCACATGCAGTAAGTTGTAAATAATTGCCAAATATTCTAATTTTCAAGTCTTCTAAATAAGTAAAAACAGGTCCAGACAGAAATTTTGTGGCTCAGGTTTTGAAGGGTTAAATCCATGATATCTATGCTCTCTTCTAACGTCTGGAATCAAGGATGGCACCCATTCATTCGTGTGATTTTTTTTTTTTCACCAAGCACATAATCCACAGAGTTTCCTTGCTTTCGCCGCATGTGTTTCTCCTGAAAATTCTTAATAAAAAAAAAACATGATAATAGAGCTTGAAGAGTACTTCACCTCATTCTGTGGAGCTGGTGACAAGACTTGAAAAACAAATAGATCTTTGATAAATTTCTGAAAATTGTTTCCCTTTGACTCACAATAACACGGAGCAGCTGCTTCTCAGAGTAATGTCAGCATAGCTGCTGCACAGTTTCTACTGGGTGTTATAAAGCAATGCTGCACGAGTCAAGATACATTTAACTGATGTGAGGGATTTCAATTTGACTGTCTGACCTGTTTTTGCTCCAGATGAATACATTACCATCACCATCAAAAAATAATTATCTTTCTCACAAATGGTTGCCCCAGCCAGCTTAAGACCCCCTGTTATGGAAACTGTGGCGATTTGTATTCACCCTGTAGTATGCATGAGGCACACAAATGAGTTCAGGGGGTCACCATCTACAGGCAAAAGCTTTAAAGATATAGATTTTTTTATATAAGATCATACTTTTGGTTTCATTTCATACCTATCATGTATTGTGCAAAGACTTTGAGGTTGCATGACAATAGAATAATAGTGAAAAGAATTCCATAGTCCAGATTTTGAGTGCAAATGTTGGATTGGCAGGAGATTTCTTTTTTTCTAAATAATATAAAGACAGCCAAATAAATAATGACAAAAAAAACAAACTCATATGGTTGTGGTTGCTAGGTGACAGTGGGACTGGCTAGCCATGATTGAGCCAGACGAGCAGCCTGGAAGGAGTCAGAGAATAATGTGCTCACATGGAAATAAACTGAATATCACTTTGTCCATCAATGTGAGGGTATTTCACCACCGTGGTTTGAGTTTTTGCTCCATATAGACATATTTTTTGTGTGAATAATCCTCCTGTTTCTCCTCTGACACTGCCCGTCACTACAACACCTTTGACTGACATCTAATTTAATATGAGTGAGAATGAACTTCTCAAGCACGTTATTGACAGCATTCGTGAAGGAGCAGCAGCAATCGATATCCACTTGACCGTGGCATTCATACATGACTTGACAGTGAGGGCATCAGTGTCAATATATCTGCAAATACACATTTGTCTACAGGGTTAAATGCAAATATTGATACTACAATTAAAATACTCTGAAAGGTCAATAACTGGGAACCAGAACATAATTGCAAATGTGGAGAAAATAATGATAATGTCACAGAAATGACACTACCTGCTAAACGATAGCGTTACGTAAAGAGGTTTTATAGAAAATACCAGCAAGCTGGAACACATGAAAAATACAATAAACCATGGCCTCTGCAGCACCACGATTCAGAAACTATCTCATGAGGGTCTCAACAGAGATTATGGCCAAAAGTGGATGGAATGGAGAAACCACACAATTCAACACATCTCCACCAAAAAACAGGCAACCCTAGCCGAAGCAGCTTTTATTGTGAACATTATAATTTATTAATGTGTCCGTACCATGGTCTGTTGTGAGCCATTGCTTAAATAATATAATAATGAATAAAAAAACTATTCTATTCTATTCTATTCTAATATACCAACACAAAAACCCCACATACATGAATACAAATAAGACGGACACATACACTCATACACTGACACAGTATCTCTCACAAGCCTGTTCATTAGACATGTCCTCACTGGGATTGCATCATTACTGTGCCTTGCTATCAGGCAGCAGCAAGACAGATCAAGGATAGCTTTACCGTTGTGGATCAATAGCTTGGCTCCTCATTAACTCTGCAACACAGCAGATCATATCCTGTGTCTATTGGCTTGTTGTTGTTTATATCCAAACAGAAACTTGATTTACAGTCAATGGTAAGATAACATATGTCTTTCTATTTCTCTCTGACTTCAATATTTCAAGTGGCAGTGGCAGTGTGGTGTCCTAAATATTGCATTCCCACACAACGAAAATGCATTGTCAATTAAGTTTTTGAGAGAAAAGCATTTTCTCCCAGATTACGTTTCTAATCGGGAAAGGTCGGGAGAAGGGATGGACTCCCTGGGAATTTACATTGATAATTTAAATGAAGTAACACATTTGTAAGCCAAACAGCGATCTTTTAGTAAACCTAACCACTTTGCATTTTTGCTTCATTTCAATTTACATTAACCAGATGTTTAAAATTGAAACTGAAATCCCAGAGAAAATGAGTTTCCCATGAAATGTAATAGAGGATGGAAGTTAGTGGGAAGGTAATTTTGTAGAAGAAGGGCTGTCAGTGGAGTGTTTTACCTGTGGCTTTCCCAAGACCACATCACAAACAACCTTTCTCTCTAATCAGAAAGTCTTCTTTGATGTGGCTTTATGTGGGGATAATGAGTCAATCATGGGGATAGGGAAATTGAGTGGGATTGCTAATTATGGAGTTAATGCTGTGGAAAGAAACAGGGGATAAGATATTGAACAGCAGCCGCCCCAGGTGAGACGTGTGTGTGTGTGTGTGTGTGTGTGTGTGTGTGTGTGTGTGTGGGGCATGTGTGGGTGTGCAGTTGTGTACACCTGTGCACATCTGTCCATGTGGACAACACTCATGCATGCCAGCACGTGCAGGTGAATTGCAGTGCACGTGTGTGTGTGTGCATCCATTATGTACATTTACCGTCACTGTGAGGTAAAAAGTCATTATGTCACAACAGATGCCTCACGGCCCTCGCTAAGCCGAACATAATAGGTCTGGAAACTCATCAGCGGGTCTCCAGACTCCCACGCAAACACACACGTATAGGTTCCGGTGAGATTGCACATCTCAGACCTGCGACTTCATATCCAATGCCAAATATGGCATGGAGACAATGAAAGGTATTGCAAAAACCAAAATGAATGAAACATACAGAGTATACATCAAAGTTGTGTTTTATATTATTTTCTGTCCTCTTTAAGCAAGATTGAGCATGTTTCTTTAGGTGACAGCAGTGCTGTTAAACTTAAGTAATTTGTTTTACATTAATAAAGAATTAATCTGCCAGTTGTGCCTCAGATAGTAGGGCGTGAGGTGTCAGGGGGGAACTTTCAGTGTTAGTGTCTTTACTCACACTTGAACAATAAACAAGCCTTGCTTGCATACATCCCAGTACGCTAGTACCTCTGTCACACTGAATTTAGCGTTCTGAACGCAGTATTTTCTAACCCGGGTCGACCCGCCTCGGCTCGGCATTAGGGAACTTTCACACTGCCAGCTGCCGTGACTCTGACCTCCCACAGTGAAAGCTGTATGCCTGTTTTTTTTCTCCCTCCCATACGTCATCACGACGACAACGTCATCATTACAGATTTAAGTGCGCCGTAACACTGTGAGGTAAACAATGGACAGCAAAGTGTACGAACCCAATGCAGTGCTAATACTAATACTAGTACTAATGCATACTGCCATAATCAATAAAAAATGGCATGGCAGAAATTGAAAACCACTGCCTTAATGATTAATCTATCAGCAAAAATGCTGTTGTCGTTACTCACAAACCGTTTTCACATAGACACTGTGTCCTTGACCTTTGCATTGTAGCCACTGCTCCCTTAGGCTAAGGGATGGGTTAAAAGCAGAAGAAAACATTCCATGTATGTATTACCAATAAAAGGCTCTTTGTCTAAAAAAATTCTCTTAGTGCTCCTAATGGCTTCTGAAGGATTCCACCGCAAATCAAAATAAATTGGAGCAGAGCAGCTCACTTTATCACTGTTTGCAAAACTCCAATCATACTGTCAAACTAAATCAAATATGAATAAGGATTCAGTTTTGTAATACATATTTCTCACCTCAAATGTTTTCTATTTCAGAAACATATTTTTAATATACTGTTGAACTGACAAAGTTTGAGATCCAGTCGCCAGGTTGAAAATAGTTGAGCCCAAACACTGCCCACCGACCAGAGAAAATGCTCTTATTTTACAGCTAAACAGTCCACTACAATGTGTTTCTGAAAACATCTGAGGGAAGAAACAAGCATATTTATTTAACAGAATATTTATTCATGTTCCACAGTGACTGACAGCTGCTTTAAGGACTCCTCAGCCTTGATTGGTTGCTTTCCTGCTGTGCTGTAATCTTGCAAATGGTATTAAGAACACAAGGAGGACACAGAGGAACATGATTTTTTTTCTGGCTGGTTTCTTACTCTACACCTGCAGCCACATTTCCATTATCTCAATGCAACATCCTTTCCCTTTGCTTTCATGCTCATTTACACCTGAGCCAATCAGCCAACCTGAACCACTTCCCCATTCTGCGTGGGAACCTGAGGCAAAACTGCCCACCCCTCCCTCCCACGCTGCCCTCCAGATGGCAGAGGGACAGATTCATCATTGCTTGTGAGGACTGTCACGTCCGTGGAGCCATCTTGGCGTAGCGCAGAGCGCCTCAGGGCGTGTCCGTGCCGGCCCTGGTGCCAGGGATCGTGGGCATGTCAGCTGTTGCTCCTCTAATGCGCCACAGCTGCAGATGCTGCTCATTTGCAGGTTAATGTATTTTGGGGAGAGTTGTGTCAGAGCGCTGGTGAGTGAAGCAAGCCAGCCATCCAATTACAGCAGAACAGATTAGGAGACTTTTTTACTTTGGAAAGTCAGAGCGACAGCCTGTAGTGGGCAAACATGTAAAAGTGTAGTTGTGACGGAGCGTCTTGTTAATCGAGTGGTCTCCCACATCCTGGGTTCGATCCCAGGCTTGGGACCTTTGCTGCATGTCACAGCTCTCTCTCCCCCCATTTCTACACTGTCATCTGTCAAATAAAGGTGAAAATGCCAAAAAGTGTAGTGTCCAGAGTGAGGTGAGGTGAACAGTTTCTTACTGTGAATATCTTGTTATTGTTTTCTGTGGTTGTCAGTCTCTGGCAGGCGTATTGAGACACAGTGGCCACAGGAGTGGGTGTAGAACAGTCTGGCAATGTGGGTAAGGTGTCCTCCTGTATACAAAAATAACCACAGGGCTATGAACTCAACACATACACATACAGTCATGCATTGCCTTAATTTCTGAGCAATTTTGTTGACAGGCTTAATGTGTGTAAGGCTATTCCCGACAAGCACAGAGCCAAGAGTTCAAATTGAATTACATAAAAAATGTAGCCATTTGCCTTGGAGAAGTTATTTTTATGACTGTGTGTCTCCAGGGCAACAGGCTAATGACACTCATCTCACAGTCTGGTGGCATCCAAATCCATTACGCTACCTAACCCATGGCATTACAAATCTGCTTGCCATCATCCAATTTGCCTCCTGTAAATTGCCTTTTCATTCTATGAAGAAACGGTTCCCCATTTGTAATATATGTGTCAAAAGGATTACCAATGTAATATTAATATTCTTGCAGACAATTAGACATCACAAAAGGGAACATTGTGTCCATAAAATTACCAATGGATTGGGTGGGAGAGTGACACAGAGAGGGGAGGAAGAGGAGAAAGAGAAAGACAGAGAGATTGTCACCACAGTGTTGACTGGAGCCGATGCTGCACAAGGAACAGGGGTGTCTCAAAAAGATAATGAAAAGAGCTAGTACCTCTCACACTGCTGGGCTGTATCAATCAGTAAGGGATTCAAAAAATGTTCATCATCTATTATCTGCCAGGAGCCTTTCCTGTGCTCACAAAAAAATAGAATAACTCTGAATATATTTTACAGGACAATTTTTCTGCCAATCAAAAGTAAAACTGTCTTAGAAACTCCCAAACTGTGCTCCTTGTAAATACAACAGGGGGGGTTCTCCACCACTTTTACTCCTCAACTGTAGTTTGTTTAATCCAATATGGGATTGTTGCTCCATGGAGACAAATGTCTGTGCATCAGCATGCAGAGGTTGGTTTTCCCCATCTGGGCTTGGTTATTATACAGGCCTATAACTCTGTGGAAGTGACTCAGATCAGACTGATCTCAGAGGCGGTGTATCCCCATTTCGCCTTCTCTCTAGTGTCCTCTCCACCTTTGCTGTATGGCTTAGACGTAACTAATGTGTGCGGTCTACACAGTGCAGCTTCATTTCTCCACATACCATCTGCTGAGATGAAAAAGTGCAGTGAGCGTTGCCCCCCCTCCTCAAAAAGGTAGAGACACTCCAGGCCAGTACCTGCCTTCAAGTTAATGCACTCAGGTGGGTTAATAAAATCCTCTTGGGCCGCTGAGCAGGGTAAAGGCCACAGAGTTTCACTTCCTAAGGGAGGCACACCTACACAATAACCCACAAACATCCTCCTCAAACACCTGTCTCTGAACAGAAAGGTAAAGGCAGACATGTTCACAAGCCAGATGCAAGCTCTGAATCCTCTGCAACCATTTCCACTTTTGTTCTTTTGCAGCATATTCTCATATCTTAAAATTTCTCCACTTAAACAGGCTAAACAGCCTCTCTGCAAGCAACGGTGTAATGGAAAATATAATATTTCAATGGGTTTAATACTTAAAACTCCTCCCTGTCTTGGTGTAGAATATTTATGATAGCAAACCCATTGCATTTCCAGACTATCAAGAGGAGCCGCAGGCAAATGTGCCCAAGAAGTGGCCTGTTTGGGGAATATTTTATCTCTACATGGTAGCTCCTTAAATGGATTTATGACTCATAAAAACAATCTACTGGAAACGCTGCGCACATAAATGCCACAGCGCGTTACCTCGTTGGCTTCAGAGAGGAACTGCATCACAAAACAAAAAGACAAGTGGGCTTGTGGTTACCTGGGGAGATGGGTCAATAAATGTCAGCATGGCATCATTAGCCCTGTCACTTAATGATGCAGCTGACTAAAGCATGGCACTAATGTGCCGCACACACGTGGCCATGTGGAAACAATGCGAGAGCCAGACAGAGGGACTACTTGGGATATTCCACATGACACAAACAATGGCGAATGTCATCACGACCGTGAGAGAAGAGAAAGCAGAGATGGCCAACGTGACTTTGGGAGTGTTTTTCCCTCTGCACTGTGAGAGGAAGATGAGACAACATATTTCTTTGTTTTGGATCCATATGCTCTCAGGCCCTTATAGTGTCATGAACAAGGGGAAGTGTGTGTGAGTGGGTATTACTTGTGGTTATGGGGACATAAATTTGTTCACACAGTCACATTTTGGGGACTCACCAACCTTATGGGGATAAAATGCCGGTCCCCATAATGTAAACTGTTACATTTTAGGCTGAAGACTTGGAGAACATTTAATAGTCTAAGGTTAGACTTTGGTTAGGGTTAGGGTTAAGATTACATGGGTAGTGGACATGGTTAGGGTCAAGGGAAGTGTCTAGGAAATGAATGTAAGTCAATGTAATGTCCCCACAATGTGTGGCTTTTTCATTTCCTTTGGGGTAAAATACTCAAGGAAAGGCTGCCCGTTTGATTCGTAGCGTCATCTAGTGCTTACTCTATATCTATCTACATATTTCTGTCTGACTCGTGACACACACAAACCTGAATGAGGTGTCTGGTTTCCACAGCAACAGGTCTCCCCTCTCTCATGCTATCAGTGAACCAGGTGATGTCCAACACATGCACTTCTTTGGGGAGTTTCTTCAGGCCACACTCTTTTAGCCACTTCCACAGGGAGGAAGCCTCGTTGTCCTCCGACACCACATGAGTGACCTCATCGCTGTAGAGACAAGGAAAATGGGGAGGTTCATTGTTCACCTTATGGTTTTACTCTGGATAGTGGTGAGCATAGTTAGTCTAAAACTGACAAGTTCCTGTTCAAGTTTCAATATATTCATTCAATAATATTCATATCTATGTAATTGAATTTCTCTCCATGCAAAAAGAAATGAGATGACAAAAGCCTTGATGTTATGTTTATGGATTTGGATTCCCAGAATGCCTCGAAAGGTTTGACTGAAAGATTTCCTCCACTCTTTGATTTAACAGAAAGAACTTTCCTGTCTCGTCTCAGCAGCTGTAAGAAAGGTTCAAGTGAGGCTTTTGAAATGCAGCTCAGATCTCAGTATCATGGTCTTCCTTGTGCTGTTTGGGGATCAACACTGGGTGAACAACAATCAGCACAGACCCACAGTGCCTCCCTCCACTGTTTGATAGCTGAACTCATTCAACCGGTGCCTCCTCTAGCTCTGCAGAGACTTCCCCGACAGACTTTTTATCACGGCCTCCTCCCCTCTGCTTCCTTCCATTGAGTCCAACTACCATACCCAATCAGAGCGCCCAGCCGTGCATAATTACCCTCAGCACTCTCCTCCTCTTCCTCTCTCCTGGCGTGGGTAAATCACTGGAAAGACTTTTTAAGAGATGTCCCAGCAGAGCTCAGGCTGAGGCCTAATTGGCCAAATCACTGGCGAAACTAATCCTCTATCTGCTCGGCATGCCGGTCCGACCACCGCTGGTCCATGTTTTTAAAAGAAATACTTCACTGCACAAAGAAGACATGGACAAAGAGGCTTTAAAACAGACACATTTTACATTTGATCGCTTGGTTTTATCAGGCAGTTTGCATGTTTTAATTTGCAGATTTATCCTCATTTTTTTCAAGTTGTTGTAAAGCATTTTGAACTATACACCCCTGTATAAAATAAAGTGTATTATCATTATTATTACTACATATGAGGTATTTAAGCAACCCAGCAATCATCTCCAAAGGCTTATAAGCTCAAGGGCTGTGATCAGTTGTCTAACCACACTAATAGAGATTTGGCTCTTGGGACTGATTTCACTCTAAAATCACAAGGGTTGGCATTACTGTGGTGGAGAAACATCACACCATGTTTACCCAGATATGATCCAGCCCTTGTATCTGGATCATTATCTTGATCGTAGCTGCACAGAATGAAAAACGGCAGATTGGCATGCAAATGAGCAAGAACGCAAACCCAGCACCAGATTGTTTTTCCCAGAATCAGTGGGACTCTGAGCCCAGACACAAGGACGGGCTAAAGTCATGGGCTTTGATAGGGAGAACTCTCTCTCCAGTCAGCAGCTACTCTCCTATTCCTTCCAGTGAAAACTAACCGGCAGATCAAAGACACAGTATGTCCATAACAGATTTTTACACCATGGTGAGGCTTCATCTGTTTGCCTGTTACAGCGGCTCCCACGAGACATCTTCACTGAGATAAACAGGATCATTTAAGGTAGTAAATATATCATCATAAATAAATATCCCAATTAAATTACATTAAATCACCATTAAATTCATTCGAGAAGAGCCGTTACCATACCTAGTCAATCAAGATGTCACATCACAGATATACAATATGAGGAAGCGGCAACTGATCGTTTGCTGGACCATTTCCCCAAACAGTGACTGTGCAGCTTAACCTTGAAAGGCAGGCCTGTCAAAGTCCTGACCATGCTGTTCAATGTGAGTTTCAGGACCCCTAACCAGTGGGCTCTTTTTTAGTCTTCTAATCATGTATTTCCTTACCTGTTTCTGTCCTCAGACGGGCCAGTGTAAGGGTGGAGGCTTTATGAACCTAGCTTGGTGTTGGTAAGCCTGGTGCCGTATGTGATTATTTATTGGTGCGGTGATTAATGGTGAAGAAGAGGTTCTATTGAGTAACATTGTGTCTTGTTTATTTTAAAAAAATGCAACAAATGAACGGGAACTAGTGTGTGAATTCGGTCGCTCACTTGGTTCAGTTCTGCTTTCACACTGCAATTCCTGAACCGCACCAAACTTTCTGAGCATCAACAGTCAGGTATGTAACCTCACAGACTACAAACGCTGTCTACCTACATACCAGTGAACGCAACCGTCACTTATGCTAACGTAGTTCATCAGGGATTGAAGCTGTTAATTTTCTAACTTTGACAATATAACATGTGACAACACATCAGCACAGAGTTTAAGGATTGTGACGGTTGGTAGTTTAATTTTGTTCAGATATGTCAGATTGTGAATTTATGGGTTATGTTGTTCAGACGATTGAGCTAAGCTAGCTAACTGCTAACGGTGGTCACTCGTTGTTTGTTTTGGTCTGGAGTGCGTGCCGTACTTCCTCTACCCAAGATACGCTGCGTATAGCATCACGACATCATGCACTACAGGTCCTGTGTTTTGTCCAATGAGCTTTCATTTTTCCTCATCATACTAAGCCTGTCTAGTTCTGCTCTGCAATGCAAGAGGAATACTTCTTCTGCATTTCCTCTGCATGGCTCATCAACTGTGAGGATGCTGGCTTTTTGCCTGGGAGGTGCAGCATTAGCTTCAGTCCTTTAGTTCTCCTTTTACAGCAAGTCAGCTGGAGAAAGCATTTGAATTAGCTGGCTAGCTACAGCTGATGAAATCACAAAAATCAGTGGAAATCTGTCTGGAAACAATTTCACTCTCTCAAATAAAATCAAGGGTCCATTGTCCCAAAATTGTGGACGAAATTTGCAACTGTCACCTTTGTAAACCGCACGTGTCTTGTGAGAATGCAATGTACAGATTGAAAATCATGCAAACTTAATTTCTGAATGTCAAATAACAAGGTTACAGGGCTACCATAATACACAAGTATCCAACAGTGTTACTTTTTAACAACCTTTACCATTTGTA
Source organism: Synanceia verrucosa (assembly GCA_029721515.1). Taxonomy (NCBI): domain Eukaryota; kingdom Metazoa; phylum Chordata; class Actinopteri; order Perciformes; family Synanceiidae; genus Synanceia; species Synanceia verrucosa. The sequence goes on along the minus strand of CM056562.1, from coordinate 17,934,744 downwards.
GCTTGTGTGTAACTAAATTCCAGTTTAACTCCCTCAACATAAAAAAACTCCGGCGAGAAAGTTTGGATCCTAAATTCAGGTGACCAGATTTCTGAAATGAAATCAGGAGGCTTATCCAACTGAGAGATAAGAACAGTATATACAGTAGTGAATGGCTACCGTAAATACTGCTGTTTTAGGTGCCGTCCACACGACAGTGGAATTCTGTGAATCCGACAAACTTTTACACCGATTCCGCCTTACGTACAGATGACTCTGGCGTTGTCGGTGACCCACAACAGTATTTTCTGACAGTGGGTTCCAGAGTCAGAAGATCTGACAACGGAGTTGAAGTGTGTACCAGCTTTGTTGCTAACTTTGACGTCACGTCATCACATGACCACATTCACGCGCATGCTCCCAGCATTCTTTCATTCTTTTTCATGAGTCTCTGTTTTTCTTTGCAGCACCACCTAGTGGCATGGCATATGTATTACATCCTTGTCACACGTTATCGAGTTGCCATGTAGACGGAAATACTTCCGGCAACATTGCGACAAGCGTTACCGTGCCGTTGTCGTGTGGACAGAGTCTAAGTCATGCTCACTCGTGTTTCCTACTCGGCTAACATAACATAGTTCTAGTTAACACACAACATTTTTTTTCTCAATTCTCAAAAACACTAAAATCAGGGAAATTTTAAGTTAAAAAAAATGTTAAAAAGAATTACAAACATCAGCCGATACAATATTAATGCTGATATGTTGTGCATCCCTCATGATTATATTATGCTGTGATGTCAGGAAGAAGATGCTGTTGCATGTGGACTGAATCTCCATCAAACATTACAACTTAAAACTAACTATTGCTTTATCATACTTTTCCCTTACATGGGCAAGTCAGCATGAAGGGTGGAGAGATGAGCTGCCAACAGGGGGTCACACGGGGTGAGACGCCTGACATATCCAACTTAAAACCAGCTTCACTGCAGTCATTCGTAAAAGAGCAGTCATTGCAACTCATCAATCAGCCAGGACAAACATGTCGATATTTGGATTCATGTTCATGTGACTTGAAAACGGGCCAAGGAGAGAGAGAGAGAGAGCGAGAGTGTGTGTGTGTGTGTGTGTGTGTGTGTGTGTAGCAGCTTTATTCACAGAGGAATGCACACAGCGTATCTGACCATATGCTCAAGGCAGTGTGTCTATAACTTGTGTAAGACTGGACTAGATACAAGAGATGTTGCCATCAAACTGCAGCTGATATCAGTTTTGTCGGCTTGCACAATTAATGTCAGTTTGAGGTAGGCACGCTCTATTTCCTGTCGTTGGTTTCAAACAATTGTATCAAGCCATGTGTAACCGTAGGAGCGCTCAAGCTGTGTTTCTGGGAATGCTGCCATAGCCAAGCTGGCGCACGGCTGGCAGGCACACTTAAACATGCATTTACACACTCAGCCAGACACACATGTTGGGTTATACTATACCCATGGGGACCTTTTCCTAACCTAAATTACATGGTAACTTACACCTTCTTTTTAACCTTAAAGGAACATAAATTTGGAAAACACAATGTGGATTTCTAAAAGTCAAATTGATGCCTGTGACAACAGAGAAGAAGTGAAACACACACACACACCTGCTCACCAGAGGAGCTCAAAGGCTGAATGTTGAGCTGCCCAATCCCAGCAACAAAGCAGACTTTTAAAACTGGGAGGCTCCATCGACAGTATCAGCTCGCCTCAAAGGAACCTGACTGTTAAAAGACACTTTCGATCCAAGACAGAAAGAAAATGAAGAAGCTGCTTCCGTAATTACCACACAATAGACGATTCATCATCGCAAGGCACAGTCTCACCAAACGTCTCTCCATAAGTGCATCTTCACCAAAAACTTTTTTGCCCAACTCATTAAAAAAGTTTCTGTGTGCTGTTACCTTTCTTCCAATGTTGTTTAGTTTTCTACAAGATGTAGCTTGGTTAGCCAATTTCTTTCCCCTCCTAAACGTATTTATGTAGGAGCAGTGAGTTGTGGCTCAGGGGCGAAATCCACTAAGGTGTAGCAGAGACAGGATGGATGCCCTAACCCTTCCTAATGAAGTATTCATGAGGCAACAGTGGCTCGCTAATTAACTAATTGGACCTGGACTTCTTTAAAAGGCACGTTTTTAAGAAAATTACACAAAGTAGCCCTGAATAACTCACCAGAGAACTGCTATTTTCAATAATGCCCTGACCTTTTCTTGTCCGCAACATTTTTTTTACTTCTGGGTTGTAGGTTCAAATTTAAAAAATCTACTCTGATAAATGTTAGATAGTTTATACCATTTTAACTGCTTCTACAGACGTTAAATAGATGTCTATTTAAGCGTGAAAATAAGTCTTCATTTCGCATTTCTTGGCCCGACTGCTAGACAGTACAACCATGTTCAAACAGCCCTCTATTTAGTATTGTGACCTTCCATTTCGCTAGAGTCACAGTAAAGGCCTTGAAAGTCGACAAGGTCAAACCATTCTGGCTGGTGAGTCTGCAAAACACAAACAGGGATTAAAAAAAATACTCCTGCGGCCGCTTTAGCTTCACATTAGTGTGCTCTCTTGAGCTTCACTTTCAGAAAAGCTTTTAGGCAGAGCCCTGCTCAGTCACTGAACGACAAAAGGGCAAGCTTTTTTCCAACCTGAGGACGTCTTCCACAATGAAGCCCTTTGACGTGGCCAGCTGGGTGAGAAAGCTTCTCCTGCTGCGGCCCATTTTCCTCTCCACCAGGTACAGTCTGACATCCGCAAACTTCACCTCTTCACATCTGGGAAGGCCAGTTTCTGCTGGCCTCAGCCATTTCCTCAAACGCTGCACAGCAGGAGAGTGGAACATCTCTTCTGAGGTAAGCTATCTAAAGTGTTTCTGTACCTCGAGGAATTTCTGTTTATTTCTCAGCTTGTTGGTTGTTGTTGTGTGCCACTTCACTTCCATCCAAGGAAAAACACCCACTTTGGTAGTGCCACAGTTGTTTATTTCGCACTCTATTTTCATTTGCCCAACTGTAGGACAATGTGTCAGTTAGATCAGGGTTGGTGAGAGTTGGTAGACAGGAAAAGCCTCTGGAAACAGGTGTTGAGGATTTGGTGTTTACCAAAAGACACCTGCCAAGATCTAATGATTAAGGATAGGGGAGAAAGAAAGAAAGAAAAAAACATCTTGTTGGCATGGCATTATTCGCTTCAAGTAAAAGTTTTATTGCAAACACACGTTTGGAGGAATTAAAAGTAAAAAGCGGCTCAAAAGTTTTCATGCAGTTGCAGCACTTCTCTGTCTTGGATGGAGTAAAGCTTCACTCCTGGGAGGTGCCTGAATTCTGGTCACCTCATAAACCCCTCACAGCTGTCCTGCCATGTCCGGTTCGTCTCGCCACTCTCCGGCTCATTATGCCCAGACCAAGTCTGTGCCATCTGCTCCACCGCTTTAATTAGCTTACTGCCTAAAATGAGAGCCTTTGTGGGCATTTCCCCTAAGATCCCACAAGCTCATACACAACCTCTGTACACACACACAAACACAGGTAGTGCATATAGAGGCCACTGGTGACTGGGAACATTCATCTGGGGGGGGAAATGGATGTGCAATGGTCAGGAATGCCAACTGAAGATGGATTCAATCTTTTTTACTCATCTACTCCTTTTCTTTCCAAAGAGGTAATTACATTACGAACCACTGCCCGTGTTATTTTGGTTTCTCTGAAACAGCAGTCAACACTGTGAAAGAAAAGGTTTAAATGTCACTTCGGTGTAATTATCTACAATAATGCATCTGCTTCAGTAGGCCAAATAGGAATGATTTGTTGATTTAGACAGGGGGGAAGAAAATCATTACAGGCCTTGATTCGACTCTAATTACAAAGCCTCTGTTATTTTTTCACGTTAATAAGCACACCTTGCTTCTGTCAGTTAGACAGAATATATTACACTGCTCTCATTAGTGTGGAGTTCTGAGGGTTAACGGGTGTCACAGGGCAGACGTGACTAATTGTTTGACTATTTACCCCTCCAATCACTCAGCTGTAAATGAGGGTGCTGGCCCTTATTCAAACTGAGACAGATGAAACTCTACCACCACTAAGACAAATGGCTCTTTAACTGCCAGCAGCAATCACTGCAAAGACCAATGAACCCAATTTCGCATTTAACGTCTTTCAGTAGTGCTGCAGACGCATGATAAAATTGTGTGCTAATTGAAGACATCCAGTTTTGAAAGTACAATTATGAGCTACTTGTACTTGAAGATTTCTATTTCATTTTATACTTATGCTCCACTCATTTAACAGGAACCATATCTAACATTTACACTATTTAAAGTGTTGTCTTTAAAGTATAAATCATCAGAAACTTGAAAAGCCCTCACAGAGCGCAGACCTCCACCAATGCAGCCTAAGAGTGAATGTGTTGATGTTGACACACCTTGAAACTGACATTTAACGTTGTATTCACATTAATATCAAATACTTTTTATCTATTTTTTCTCTACTTCATATTTTGTCACATTTGAATTTGAATTTCAAAAAAGACCAAGTAAACCTTGGTGACCTTGACCTTTTACTGATCTTCTGGATTCCTAGAGTAGTTTATATACCAAATTAGGTGACAATTGGCTGAAAATTGTACACCCTGTAGAATCTCCCACACATTGCTACGGTGTGACCTTTCATTTGACCTTGACGACCTTGAATCGGATCCGATCACCAACAAAAATTAATCAGTTTTAAGTTAGGCCTCTTCTGACCAATCCTGACATTTTTGTCAAAATCATAACTTTTTGAGTTATTTTGCAAACCAACAAATACATAAATAAATAAACAAACCCTGGTGAAAACATAACCTCCTTGGCGGGGGTAAATATGAATTGTTGCGTTTTGTTTTTTTTTAATCTTAGAATGAGTCATTTATATAGACATACAGAGCTGGTCCTCGTCACAGGCCAGTCATCATGTTGCTACAGTGGACCAGAAAGGACAAAAAAAGGCTCTTAAATGTTAGGGACATTTGCTTTTTCATGTCTGCTACTGTGAATCTTCTACAAGCTCAGCACACAGGAGTGCAACGTCACCACCATATGCTGCAAGATCTCACACACTGCACCTTTAAGAGAGTCCTATTTTACTCCACTTGTTACAATTCAGATTAAATGATTTTATGACACAATCATCATTCAATATTATAGGACCGGATGAACTGTATTAATTTATATCTGTATGATCTATATTTATAGATTAAACTCTAAATCAGTACTTATCATTTCTGTCATCTAGTATATCTGACACTGAAAGAGGCCAGTCTGCATGACTGCGTTACTTATAATACCTCTGTGCTTTGAATGCTGCACTTTTACTTGTTCAGGAAACAAACCAATTAAAAGACACATTCTCAGGATGGGGCTGCAAAGTCGTTTGACACCACAAACTTTTACATTACAGGTAGTCATTTATTTCATTGTTAATACAAATATTGATTAGTGCAACTTTAAAGCTGCTTAAGCAAAATGTTAACAAAATGTAAAAATGTCAACTAATTTATGGAGTTATCTAGTTCAATACATGGAAATATACCAGGTCTATTAGGCTTTCTGCATTAAATATTTTTGAATCAATACTCACCAGAGCATCAAAAAGGAAGGAAAAAAACACAGCCCTGGAGGTAGGTTTTATTATCCAGTTTTCTGTTTTGTATCATCATTATTTCAGGTTGAGAATGCTTCCTAACAAAGTAAAAGGCTGTACTGAAGAAACACCCCCCTGACAAAAGAAAGTGACATAAACAGAAGTAATGGTTTCCTTTTGTTTTATTGGAATTCACTTCCTTCATTAATTTGCTTGTGTTCAGGGAGTGTATGGCTGTATTTGAAAGTTGCATTCATTAACTAGGGAGGATTCAATTTGCTGTTGGGTAATGGGAGGTTCAAACACATGCACACCATTACTGAAAATAATTGGAAACCGTAGTAAATAAAGTAATTACAATATCCTATTCAGAAAATGGATGATTCCATCGTTAAAGATTTTACACAAATACTGTTTGTGACCACAAATGCGAATTTGCTTTCTTTTTCCAAGAGTTAGATAAGAAGATACCACTCTCATATACATTGTGCCTTATGCAGCTTTAACCAATTAGAGTTCACAACTTCTTGCCACTGTTAAAAAGAAACAGTCACAACATATTGCAAAATTCCTGTAAAACCACAACTATTTGAATTAAAGTGCACAAAACAGAAACAAGTGTTTATTAGAGTATCTGTGAAGCATGTTTTTTAACTTTATTTTTCAGGCTTGTGACAACTGCTGGATTATTCCACATCTGCATTTAGCCCACAGCCCATACCTGACCCCTGAAGGTGGGCTGTGGTATCTGACACCATTAACTTCTCTGGTGTGTTGGATCAGACCACCAGGACCAGTCTTCACTCCACACCTGCATCAATGATCCTTGTCCTCTCATGACCCTGTCTCTGGTTCACCACTGGTCCTTCCTTGGACCACTTTTGATAGATCCTGACCACTGCAGACCAGGAACAGACCACCAGAGCTGCAGGTCTGGAGATGCTCTGATCCAGTCCTCTAGACATCACTGTTTGCTTCTTGTTGTCAAACTCACTCAAATCCTGATGCTGGAACATTTTTCCTGTTTCTGACATCAACTCTGAGCACTAAATGTTCATTTGTTACCTTTTATATCCCAGGAGTCATGATGAAGAGATAATCAGTGTTATTCACTTCACCTGTCAGTGCTCATATTGTTATGCCTGTAAATAGTAAATAACAATACAATAAAATAAATAGTATAACATACCTGTAGGACAGTATGGTCATCTCTTCTGGACAAACTGTGCATGCTCAGTCACATTAACATTAGCTTGTTAGCTAGCTCAATGACAGTTCACCTTCAGCTAGCCAGTTTTTCTGGCAATAAAATACATAAAGTCAAATGGATAACTTTACAAAAGCACGGCAAATTTAATCCAACGTGAATTACACCCAACCACAGAAAGTCAGCTCAATTTAGTTAGCATTATTTGCCCGCGGACATTTCCAGACACTTTACAGTAAGAGGTAAAGCTGTTCACCCTTGAACCTTAACGATGAATACTTAATGAAAGCACTAATTTTACACCAGCAGTTATAGTACAGTTCTTCCATTTCATTCTCAGCTCTAAGACACAAACTACCCAGACAGATACGATCCAACATTAACTACAAATAAACTAACCGAACACCAAACGGGATGCTAACTTAGCTGTCGCGGCTAGTTCCCGCACAAATGTTCCGCAGGTGTGAACAAGCCAAGCATTCATAACCTGTAAAATCTGTATGGTGTGAAAGAGAATTTAATCTGAACATTTTCAACTATTTCACGAAAGCTAACCACCACAAAATAGTTATATATTTTGGGAGATACTTTAATTTTAGGTTATTGCCAAAAGTGAAATTAGAACAGACTGGTATGTCCAAAAATAATATTTTTAAAATCTCAAATTTGGGTTTGTTATTTTTAGCGTCACATCATCATTTTCAGATCCCTGTTTCCTGACATGCCTGAGTCATATTTCTGATGTAAGAGATACTCAGCAATAAAAAGTCCCACTTTCCTGTTTTTCTGGAAATGTCCACAAGTTGAATAAACGTGCCGTTTACACAACTTTCATTTAAGATATTGCATCTATATTACCACTTCAGCCACCCTTTCCCCATATGCAGTCAGAACAATCTTGCACCTCAAATAAGAGGAGCCCTTAAAATTAAGATTTATGTACAATAAATTCACCCTTGCTTGACTCTAAATGATGTGTGCCCTGGAAGGTGAATGTGAACTCTCGCTCTATTATGACACTTTGGTTTCTTAAGACTTTTATATATGACTTTGAGGAAGTGCCTGCTTCCCTTTTTAGATGTCTCAATGCAATCTCGGGGACACATTTGGATTTTTTTTGAAATATCATGAATTGCCACATTACTTATGGATGAAGGAGACGGAGAATATGTGTTGGTTTTCATGAGGTGACCTTCCTGTGTGTACTTCTCCTTGTTGAAGCTGACTGGTGTATTGGAGCCACAGTGCATGACGGGTCAGTCTATTACTGTACTTCAACACGCATTGAGCAGGAGGCTCAGAGACAAAAATGAACCTGCCGTCCAGAGAGGAGTGTGAGGGGTGGGATCAGGCGCAAGTAGCCTCCTTTTTGTACAGGGTGAGTACAAAAACATAAGACCTATAAACAGAAAACCAATGGATGCCAAATGACCTATTTTCTCAAAAGTTCAATAGATCAGTCCAGCCAAAGTGGATGATGTTTAATGTTATTTTTCTTTGTACATATTGTGCATATACAGTTCAGGCAATGTTGAAATAAAAAGATTGTGGCATGGAAAGACAGAAAGATGTGTTATGGAATAAAATTCTGTTCATTTGTGTAGTTAAATGGAAATTCAAGGATTTTTAATTCAAGGAAATTCAGCACCGGTATGTGTTTACTGCCCTCAGAACAAAATGGCAGAATGTGCAGTCACTGTAAACAGGCTGAGAATTAATGGACAAAGACTTCTGGTGAGTTATGCCTTCATATTCTTCCTCTTTCACCTGATTTTTCCCAAAATATACTTGTTCTGTCTGTCTTGCAGTTACATAATCTGTTAATCCATTCAGGATCATATCTGGATTGGGGTTGTGTTCAGTTTGTTATTTTAATATTATTATTATTATTTTAATTACATCAAAATGGACAAATCCTCCGGGGCAATTATTATGATTATGGTATTAAAAACAGCAGGATGATTAGTTTTCCTCCAGCTATTTGTGTCTGTTTTGTTAAATAAAATAAAACTTGTTAAAAAAAACATTTTACAAAGCCCAACATAACATAACATAACATGTTCATTTTGTTTTTAAGTGTTAACATGTCAAGATACATAATCATAAACCTTTCAAATTGCTATTTCTCACATAAATGCTATTACTCTGAATCATAAATTGTACTGAAACACTAAATGTCCAAAGTTGAAAAACAGTGCAGATGACTTTTTCGGTGTGTAACCAGTTCTCCTCCTGATATGGAAGTGCAACTTCTGCTTTGAAATTACTATCACTGCAGTCTCCATCATCCACACTGTGTGTAAACTCTCTGTGGAGAAACACTGACACAATGAGTGCAGGTTTCACTGTGTGTCAGTGGGAGAGAGTAAGAACTGTGAAATGAGACTCAGGGGATAATAAAGCTGTGATCATCCCTTCTTATTAAGTAAGTGTCATTAAATCTGCTGGGTGGGGGGCTGTTTAATTTGGAGTTTATGCAGTGAAATAACTGAAGCATGGGTTTGTAAATTCCTAATATTTAGTATTTTGAAGCTCGATAGTAATACCTCAGTAATACCTCTTGTGCACTGGTGTGCCAGAAGAAGCATCCATTCATATGCGTCTTTTTAGTGGCCACTTCTTTCCGCTAACAAATGGGAGCATCAATCTAATCTTCTATTCATTATTCACCGACCCTGAGCTGATTCATTTTAGGAGGGATATTGCATCATATTTCCCCCTATATCTCACAGGCTTATCTTCCCCAAAATATGCTCGCTGTGGATTTTTATGAGTCAAAATGATTAATGTTTCAGAGCAGAGGCTTTGATGAGCAAGTTACCAGTGCAGATCTGAAAAATACATATACATACAGTATGTGTATTGACTGAGAGATCCCATAGCTACAGAGCCAGGGAGCATATCCAGGCTGCAGGTAAACCCACACTCATACTGAATGAGAATAATTCACCGTGGCTGCACAGCTGCACACACACTTTCAATTTAACCAGCTTCAAGTCAGTTGAACATTCACAGTCGTGCAGCTTGAAGTGTGGACCTTTGTTCACTATATTAAGTAATAATTATAATAATGATACATCAGATTTATATCGACTATATAAAGTTGTCATACACATTTGACATACATTAGAATACAATTGAGAACAGAAAAGCAAATGCTGCTAATAGATAGAGGAAAAAAGGTTAGAATAAAATCACGTAGATTAGGTTAAGTTTCAAAAAGGATTTAACTGGGGAAGGCAAGTCTGAAGAGGTGGGTTTTCGGGGCCTTTTTGAATGATGACAATGGGGACATTTTTGATGCGGTAGGGTAATGAGTTCCACAGAGAGGAAGAGATGATGGAAAGGGTTGAGGTTTGGTCCTGGAGACTTGCAGGAGGTTGGTGTCAGCAGACTTGAGGCATCAGGAGGAAGCCTGTTAGTGGGGGAGGTTATTTTAGAGTGCTGAAGTTTATTCTGTGTTTAACTGGGAGCCAGCGGAGGTCGTGGAGGACACGAGTGATGTGATGTGAGCGGGAAGTGATTAGTAGGCGGGTGGCAGAGATCTGCATGTATACAAGAGTTTATGAAGGGCTTTGTTTGTGTTACCGTGGAGGATACAGTTGCAATAGTCAGGCCTGGATGTGTGTGAATCAGTATGTTATTTGAACTGAAATTTGACTTATTGCCTTAGTCCGGTTAATATCGAAGTTTTAAAAGCCATATATACACCTTAGTCGGACTGTAGTTGAACCGAACTGGAGTTTTTATAATCGGACTATTCGCAGCAGATAATGCGGTTCTAAGTCGAGCTGTTCTGGCATTTTTATGCAAACCACGGTTAGCCGGACTATTGACTATTGACATTCAGATTTCTCAGAAACTGCACTTAAATCCTTAGCTCAGTTATTGCCAAAAGCTCGGCTTAGATGTGCATGCAAACACACTGACTGAGTGTTTCTGCAGCAGGAAGTGACAGTGAGCGTCTGAGGTGATGTTGCTGATATAGAGCAGGAGTGAGATGCTGGTGTCAAGGTCAGTCCTTCAGTCCACCACTTTGGTCTCTACAACTACTGAATGGATTGCCATGAAGTTCTGACTTTTCCTTTGGTGCCACCATGAGGTTGGTACATGTGCTTCAGGATGAAATATATCACCCGTATATCAATATATCATCAACAAACAGCATGCTGGCATTGTTATTGTGAGCATGTTAGAAAGCTGATTTAGTGTAAAGTATGATGGAGATGCCTTGTAGCTGAATGGGGTGTTATAGTGACAAATAATTTCTAATTAATTATAAATAATTTGCTCAGTGATTCTGAAACTGGGAGGAGGAATAGAGTTACTACATGGTGGATGACTGGAGGTGAAGAGGCTGAGTGGACATAAATTTGTATCACTATGAAAACCTTGTGGTGACGTAAAAATAATACAACTTAAATTACATAAATTAAATAACGACTTGGCTAGTTTTTTTCCTTGGTATTGTTAATGATTGATGAAGATGATCTTGCTTTTAGGAAGGGGTATGGATGTTGTTGTTTTTTTTTTTGTATCTGAAAGGCAGCATGACAGAACAAGTTGGAGAACCAGCAAGTTAGCTGATGGATTACCAGACCAGTGTACTGTACAGAGAGAGCATTGTGTGTGTATGAAGGGTGATTTGTCTCTTTGTCCTTGTGTGTCCTTGTACCTTGTCCCCATCACATAATTCTCCATGTGTCAGACAAGACAGTGTTAATATCTGTTACATGCATCCTCCTCCTGTAGTTAAGTCATTACTGTAACTCACTTGAGTGTCTTTGATCATCTATCCAGTTCCTCTTCTATTTTTGACAAACTGTTGCCTCTGGCAGCAAATTGTCACTTCCTGTTGCATGAAAGCAGCAACTGTAAGTCTCTTGCTGTCGGTTCAGTCACAGCTGTGATATAAATTAGAGTGAAACAAGACAGATATTTACTTACATTCGTACAATCATTATCTTTTTACATCTAGTTTGCAACTTAAAAATATCCAAAGGGAAATATTTCTGTTTCTGCAAATATGGCACGTGCATTTAGCGTACTTTGCACATTCATGTCATGTTTTTACAGTAGCCGGAGTAAAGGTTGTAAACAGGCACGCGTAAATACAAATCTAACCTGCACTGAATGCGCTTTCTTTACATTCCACATCTCATTTAGTGGTGAGAATGAAATAAAAAACAATCTGTGGGAGTGGAGGGTGGCTGTATATTGTAGTCAGTCAGTGTAGTGTATAGATAAAGGCGTTCTTCATCTCTTTGGTGCCATGTTCACTCACACAGGTAGACGGGTTAAAAGAGATATGTAGCAGATCAGAAGAACTGTCAGCCTCTATCTTTGTGACGCTGCTGCATGAGGAAGTCACACTCAAAGCAAAGGACAGCCTATATGCAGACAAAATATATCACATGACTGCTTTGATCCTGGTATCAGAGATCTACAGTGGTGTGGTGAATACAATGACATGTGGTTTAAAGAAAGAGGTTAGGTGTCAGTGTATAAATCTAATTACAATAAGGGATAATAAACAGGGCAACATAATAATGTCTTAAAGGGGAAACACATCCCAAAGCAGCATTACAAGTTAAACTTTGGAACATGTAGTGTAGATCTGCGAACATGTGGGAAGTCTCTCACATAATGACAGACATGAGACTTTGCACAGCAGCTGTGAAAAGACCAAAGCTAATTTTGTGGGCATGTAGCGGCGAAGCTGTTCTCTCTATCGTGAAATGAAACTCATTTCAAAGGAAAGCTTTAACAAATGTTCCACCACGCGTCAACACCTCCACGTGGTGTTTGCCATCCCAACAGAACACACACAGCCAGCCACATGAGTCTGCTCTGGTTTCTGGTGAAACTGACTTTTCACAAAGAAGGAAAGAGTTGAGATGTGTAAAGTTGCCTAGTCACATGCTTTAAACTTTGGCAGTTGTACCCTCACCTTTTTTATTATTATTTTGGGCCTTTGGTCATCCCTGTTAAGCATATGGAGTATATTACAGTATGATTTAATGCTCATTAGTCTTATGATTATAGAAATGATTCTTGGAAAAAAATAATAATAATCCAGTAGTAGCAGCATAGTACTAGAGTGTCAGCCAGTTGGTCCAACAGCTCAGTCCAAACTGAAATATCTCCATTATTATTACTGGATGGGCTGGTGTATTTACATTCGTGGTGCCCACAGGATGAACCTAGTGAACTTAGTGAGATTTTGACTTCATTATGGTGACTTGTTCTTTTGAAATATCTGCAATTTTCCATATTCTTCTGTATTTCATGTTAACTGCTAATTAGCACATGTTAGCATGTTGATATGTTAAATTTAAGACGGTGTCTATAATACACACCATATTATAATGAATAGCATGTTAGCATTTTCAGAGGGGATTATTTCCAGAGAGTAATGCACAAATTGTGAAGACAATGACCTTGAATGGTTAAAGTTAAGACAACAGGCAATGAGTCTTAGTAGATTTTTTTTTAGCAATTTTCTCTTAATAGTAATGCAACCAAATGTCAGATAATCACAAATTTGACATATGGTGGCTTTAGAGAAAATAGCAAGAAGAAATAACACTATATAGTTTCTGTTTCTGTTGTGCTACTTGGGTTATATGTGAAAAAATCTTCAGAAAGTAAAGATGTCACTGAGAGCTGCTTAGAACAAAGGAGAGGCTGCAGCTTGTTGAGCTGTTGTGTTTCATTTGAACAAGCACAGACACTCCTATAAATAATTCAATGTAGGAGCAGAATCTGAGTATCCACTGGGGCGGACTATTTGATATTTTATTCAGTGTCAAAAGGCTAAGTCTGATTTTATACCGATATTGTGCTGTAAGCCAGTGGGATGATCAAGTGTGTATCTGTGAGGCCAAGGTTCAGTTCTTTGAAGGAGGTAAAGCCTTTCATATTAAGTGATTTCACTCTGTGATTTACAAATGATTAAATCAAAAGCTCTGCTTAAGGGCTTTCACTCCACTGTGGCCTTATTCCTAGAGGTAATACATCCATTTGTTGTACCTATATTCCCATATTCACACACCGTATATGAGCTGCATTATCAAATCATTAACAGTTTTCAGCAAGTACCATTTAATCAACTGTATGCATCCTAACAGTACATCATTACACTTGTTTCACAGGAGACTCAGCAGATAAAGGGCTTCCATACATTATTCATGTATGGATTAAGAAGCTGCACTAGACTCACACCTCACACATTTGCCTTTTATCACAAGCCTCTTTTGTTTGTTCACTGACACCTTACAGACATAAACAAAGCAAAATACCCAAACTTTCACAAACATTTGCCGTCATGGATCTTCATTACGTTACGACAGACATAAAACAGAAAGGAGACAGAGCGAGTAACGACCCAGAGCAATGAATTATGAATGAAGAGGGGAATACATAATTTAGCTGGCTTTTTTTTTGCATATTTTATGGTAATCATTTCCTTTCATTTGTGAATCACAATTGCCTCACTGCAAAGCAGACATTAACTGCGACACAAAATCCTAATGCGATGGGCAGCCGGATAAACTTTTGCTAAATGCTTGTTGATTTATGTGTGTAATATGGTGGTGGTGTGTTTTTAGTCACAAGAGCGCGCTCTTCACTTGACGGTCTTGTTTTATAGAGATTGAGTCATCTGTTCCTGTCCTTGGAAGGCTGATGACCTTTTTACTAGAGGTGTGTTTGTAGATCAGTCATGGTTAACGAGATACATTACAACATCAACATTTGATTTGATTTTACTCACATTCTTTATTGTATGAAATATTTTTTTACATTTAATGTTGTTCATACTTATAATACTTTCTACAATACATGTTATTGTGGAAAAGCAAAAAAAAAAGAAATAGAGGAAGTGATAACAGAGATAAAATTGAAAATACAATTCAAAAAACTAAAATAGGAAAATGGCTAAACAAGAAAATAAACAATAAAATTAAGATTTTTTTTTTAAGAGCATCTCTACTAATAAAGTGACCTCTCCTCCTGTTTAGTGTAGTTTCATGAGAGTTTTGTTAGAAAAACACACTGTGCTGATGGAGAGGCCCTCAGTGAGCTGCTGCCATCTCCTGTTAGCTAAGAGGTGATGCATGAACATGAACATGAACATGAACAAACACCAGCCTTCAAACACCGGCATGCTCGGGTGTTTGAGACCAAACGTGATGAACAATGTCCAGGCTCAAAACTAAAGGTGACCGAGCCTTTGTGGTGGTCGTTCCCAAAATATGGAACAATCTACCACTGAACATCAAATCCATCCAGACCTTATTGACTTTAAGTCACTATTAAAGACACATTTTTACACATCCCTACTCTTTATTCTGCTGATGTGTGCATGTTATCTTGTATTTTATTATGTCATGTAGACTTTTAATCTTTTTTTATTTAGTTTATTTATGTTGTTCTATGTATATTTTTATTTTATTCTTTCACTTGCTCAGCACTTCGGTCAACGACTGTTGTTTTAAATGTGCTGAATAAATAAGTTTGACATCGACACTGACATGTATGTATTTAATGAAGGTGATACTCTTTAAGTGTCAACTCTGCTGTAAAAAAAATCACAGTAAAAATCAGTTTTTAAGTTTCACCTAACTTGTCGCCATTAAATCGATTTCTGTGATAATTCCGCAGAGCCTGTCTGACAGTGACATGAACAAGTTCAGTCTCATCCAACAACCGTGAGTAACACCTTTCCTCCCTAACTTTCCTTTTGCAAAATGTGTGATTACATTTTTATTTACATTTAACACTAACTAACAGTACTGTCACTTCCATACTTACTTCCTGTTTTTATGTTTTTATTCACATGTACTTGTTGAACCAGGAAGTGACATGTTATTGCTGCAGTTTACACAATGCAGAAAACAATGTAGAGGGAAAAAAACATTGCTACACAGGTCACGGCGTCAGTTAAATCTGTATATAGCACAGTGTGTTCTACTATCTCACATAGCCTGGAATAAATCAAAGCATTCGCCTCTTATTTGTCCTGTAACTGGGTTTAATTCATCCTCATTCTCCCATAACAAGAAGATACAGTGCAGGTCTATACAGTGAATCAACTGGTAAATACATAACGAAGTGACAGGAGTGTAAATATCCCATGAGCATTAAAGTATCCCCAGTGGGTTCACATTAATCCCCAGACCAACTGGTGACTAAAGGCTGTCTTTTCTTAACATGAATCACACACAGCTGGTTCCTTAAAACTTCTGGATGCACATTTCTGGCCAAAAACAACTCTCACCAAAAATCCCCCTGGTAACAACACAGCCGTTTTTTACTCACCCTCCCATATTAAAAAAAAAAAAAACACCAAGTATTACCATACTGAACTTTCTGTGACACGCCATGCGTGACTTTACACCTGTTTCCAAGCAGCAAAAACACGGTGATGGATCAACGCGCGCCCACCTCACTCTCACACCCACCATGATGTGTTGCTAATGTGTGAAAATGGTGTCCAACAGTGGCATCAGTTATGATCATATCTCTTGTGAGGAAGCTTGAGGAACAGTGGTACAGTTTTCTGCATGGGACAGAGTGTTAAAGGGTGTGAAACAGTGCAAAATGCATGGGTGACCATGGAAAATAAACATGTCCCCGTTAACTTCATCCTGTGAGGTCATTCAGGTGATGTGTGCAGAGTTTGTGGCAGCAGTTGAGGTGGTGATGAGTGGAAGGAAGTGGAATTGAAGAGGGTCAGACAAGATGTGGTGCAAGTGACTGAAATCTGTTGTTGAGCATGTGTCTCTGTTAGGGACGGGGAGTAGAAACGAGAAGTGATTTTTTTTTCCTACAGACACTGTTTAGAATGAGTTCCCTCCCCTCTGTGACAAAGACGTGACTTGTAGTCAAACACTGAG
This sequence comes from Synanceia verrucosa, assembly GCA_029721515.1. NCBI lineage: Eukaryota > Metazoa > Chordata > Actinopteri > Perciformes > Synanceiidae > Synanceia > Synanceia verrucosa. The sequence continues at coordinate 17,918,013 of CM056562.1, read as the reverse complement.
CTCATTTACATTTTTGCGAACAACCTGGTGGCACACATTTTAATGCACAAGAGGACTGAGGCTTAAAAATGTTAAACATGAGTATGGATACGTTAGGTAAACTCGCTGCTCCTGCCACAGCAAAGATTCGGTAAGTGGTTCTGTTTTTATTTGACATCTTGCTTTTAAATATGACCTTTTGATAATGCTTTATTCATATTTGGCACAAACTAAACTACAACTTCTTACACTTTCAAAGTATAGTAACAGTAAAAACCTGTCATGTCACTGTAAGCATTTGATTTTATCATAAGAAATGAGAAGTGACTGATTGATGTGGTCACAATTCACATTTTCACAACCTGAATGACAAAGTCAAATCATGTGTTTTCCAGGCAGCTTCATAAGATTGTTCAAGACATCAAGAAAAATGACGGCAGCTTACTGAATAAACTAAAAAGGTCAGTCTGTGTGGTTTGTTCTACGCGCTAATATTATGGATAAAAAAAACACAGAGGTAATATATAAACTTGTTTCTGTTAAGGAAAAATTCTCTCGTGGTGTATAAATGCATCATTGAAGAACGTCAATTCCTCTTTCACAACCGTTGGAATAAGAGGGACTCAAAATATCTCAAACAGATGGCAGTTTCAATTTCCTTTCCCTAAACGGATCCCTGACACACAAGGATGACACTATAATGACACAGAAGTAATTATGGGCAGTTTTACAGCACGTCTGCTGGGACATATTACAAAAAAGGAAGACAATGTATCATCACGCAAACAATTCTACAATAATCTTTTAAATCTGACTTCCTACCTCGTGTTACTGTGATTTTTTTTACTGGCATGATGTTATTTTGTGAGAAATTTTCTGTCTGTGACTTAACATGAAAGGTGGGTTTCCTTTTTACATAAGCTGTATAGATATAATATCATATTCTCTTTCTATAAACTGTAATATTGTACAGTTTTGGCTTTTAAAATGGGAATCAAAGACAGGATACACAAATCTGACAGTCTTGTGTAGTACAATAAGCAGTGTCAACAAAATACTGTATATATGGGGTTGACCAGTACAGCATGACATTGGCCAGTTTGCCGATACAATAAGTGGGTTTTTAACTACATGACTGAAAAGCTTTGGGTGAGTTATACCTTTTGCAGACATGCATGAACCAGCTGCACTTTTAGAGAAAGTCAAAACTGTTTTAAAAACAGAGTTAAAGCCGTTGAGAAAAACTGTATCGGTAAGGAGATGATGTGTTTTGTTCAGTCATTCACTGCCTGCTGCTAATGTCAATATCTCTCTATACAACAGACTGAAAAGCAAACCACTTCCAAAAGTACCTGCGAGAGATTACCGAGGTAAGAGTCTTTTCTTTTTCTTTTCCACAAGGAGGTTGACAGCTGTGATACAAAATAAATTATCAATAATATAAGAATCACTGTAATCACCAGAGTCAGCCAAATCAAGTGTGTATTTTTATTGTAGCTCTGCAAGGAAACATGGCAGACAGCATTTCATACTAAAAGGAGTGTAAGATCAGACTGATGAAGCCTCGTATTAACTTGATTTGGAATATATTTTTGTGCAAAGCAACAGCTGTGCACCATCTCTTACATTGCAACCGTGTTACTGTAGGAAAGGAAGCATTTAAACATCCGTATGGATGGGAGGAATCATTACAGTGACCTGTAATTACTGCATGGACACTTCAGGAGTGTGGAAAATAAAAAGAGTGTCATTCATTATTGCAAAGTGGCATCAGTATATGATTTGGGAGTGCACACAGGAAATATTACACTACAAACAAATGTGTGTGATCACACCCAGCGTATTCACAGAGCACAGAGTTTGAACTTCTCCTTTGATGATCACATCACTTTTATTCACTGATGTTTTAATTTCAGGTGATAAATATAGTGACTGACGTAAAACGAAAACACAGTTATTTCAAACTCCACCTTTGGGTAGTTTAATCTATCACTAATAATGTATTTTATAATATAACTTTGTCATGCACAATCTTGCAAAACTACAGACGGCAGCAGTCAGATCAGTGTAGCTGAGTAGAAATCATGTTACCTTTTGTGATATACTGGAGTAGTTGTATAACGTATACTGTAACACTGAAATGCTCAAGTCATGTAGAATTAATTAGGTATGTACTTTTTTAGTTTATTATTGAGATTATATTGTATATTGTGAGAATTCTGCCTGAGAGAGTCACACTGTGATGGAGCAGAGAAACATCCATGTTCATGAAATGTCAATTTAAAAAAAAAAAAAAAAAAAAAAAAAGCATTACAAGGAAACTCCAGGAAACAGTCAGATGTCACTGCACCTGTTTCCAGATGCTGTTTAAACTGCATCATAAACATAAGAATTAAGTCACTTTGGATGATTCGATCGTGCAAGAGGTGAGGAGGCGTGCCCAGCTGGTTCTTCAGCAGAACAGAGAAGCACTCTTAAAGAGTAGACTTTCTTCTAAAACTAGATCTGCTCCCATGAATATAAAGCTGGTATTTAATGTGTTTTAGGGTTAATGAAATCCACAATTTGCTTTTACACATGACAGACCTATCTCAGTGTCATTCCCCTCTTTGTAATGACGTATCTGTGTTTACAGATGAAAGAGAAGATGATGAACTGTCTGAACCTGATTATGTAAGTAGGGGGAATGTATGACTTCTAAATAATTTTAACTGTTGTTTTTGCCTGGTATTTGTTTGAAGCATTACATGTATAATGTTTCTAGGACAATGACACATATGATTATCCACATGAGGACCAGGATGACAGCTATGAGCCTCCTCCCAGCCACAGAGCCTTCACCACAACTTCCTCTGCTTCCGTCCCCAGCGGGGAGTATCTCGGTCAGTACGGTCACCTGACATGGACAACTTTATATATCTGCATTTATTTTTCTCTATAAACAGCAAAAGGATGTTGCTTTTTTTTAGACATTATTAGTTTTCCTCATAATTCATTTTCACACACAGTTTCTTCAGTGGCTTCTCCAGTGAAGCCACCACTCTCCTCCAGCTGGATTTGTACTGGTCCATTTGGGCCCTTCACGCTGAGAAACAGAGCGCTTCAGGATGGAGCTTCATGCAAATACTGACGTCCTGTTTCTGCTTCTGCTTCTCCTTTCCAGGCGACAGCCGTAACCGGCCCAGCAGGCCGCCCAGAAAACCCCTCCGCCCAGGCAAAGCATCTAAAGAGCTTCCTCCTGAACCCACCCACCTGGGGAGCGATGAAGTAAGGCACCTAAAGCCCACATAAATATTGCACTTTAGGCCTGCATTTCTCAGACAATTCCACAAACTTTATTGTGTTTAGGAGAATTTCACCATATCCTGTGTATTGCTTAATACCTTCCAGTGAATGAGGGCAGCTGACGCTAGTTTTCAGAATATGTCGTCTCTGTTGTTTTGCAGGAAGACTACATCAGTCCAGACTGCAGCAACGATGACGATAACTACATAGAGCCTGAAGGGACGCCACCTTCCAGTAAGATACAAATCAGAATAGAGAGGAGACGTGAAAAACAGTTATATGGATACTACTGCTGCTGAAAGGACTGATAATATAAAAAATACCAGAGAGCACAGACCTCCACCAAGGCAGCATTCTGAGAGAGCATATACTCCTGCAAGCCCACAACACCTAACAGTGAATGTTAGGCGTACATTTAACATTGTATTCACATTAATATCATGTACTTTTTATTTACTTTTTCTCTATTTCATATTTTGTCACATTTGAATTTGAATTTTTTAAAAAAATAACAGTAAAACTTTGCAAATACAATTTGAAAATTCTTTTATTTTGAGACCAGTTGCATTGCTCTAGCTCCTTCCTACATGAAGTTAAAGTTAAAAACGCATATTTGACCTTAGTGACCTTTTAATGATTTTGACCAAACTGAAGCGTTGACTTCTCGATTCCTATATTAGTTTATACACCAAATTAGGTGACGATTGGCTGAAAATTGTACACCCTGGAGCGTTCAGAAATATGCGAAATCTCCCATACATTACGATGGAGTGACCTTTCAGTTGACCTTGATGACCTTGAATCGGATGTGATCAACACCAAAAATTAATCAGTTTTAAGTTAGGCCACTTCTGATCAATCCTGAAAATTTCGTCAAAATCCATCCATATATTTTTGAGTTATTTTGCAAACAACAAACATACAATTAAACCCTGGTGAAAACATAACCTGCTTGGCGGAGGTAATAATAATAATGATCTGCATGCTGCTCCTCAGATCCGGTGATGCATGGTGGCAGCAGAGCAGGGAAGGATCGTCCCATGTTGCCTACACCTTTACCAGAGCGTCCAAGCAGCCCTGGTAGGTAAAACAAGGGGTCCACCTGTTCTACTCATGTCAACCCCCCAATCAGACTCTGTGCTGAATCCACCATCATCACCAAAATGTACACACAGCGTGACAGGACATAATATTAGGATATATTTGCACCATTCCATTGTGTACATTTATATATGTATTTCACTGGATGAGTGAACATGTTAGGATTTGTTTACAAAATGTCATGAATGGCTGTGTTGGACCAACTAGCATTGAGCCGTGTTGCTAGTATGGCTAAATACAAAGGAATAAAAGGAGGGCCTCCATGATGTCTACAGTACTGAATGATCAGATTATAGTCTGTGTAAATACACTGACTACAATGAGAGACAGTCAAAAAAAAAAAAAAAACAGCTGGTCCACATACAAAAAACAGCTTAGGGCAGATATTAGTTTGTGTAGCTGTTTGAGACAACAACAACAACAATCCAGCACTATAATGAGTGTGTCTAATTTTGGCTTCTTTTTTTTTTCAGATTTTTATGAAGTTCCTGAGAAAGAGGTAGGCTTTTATGTAACAGCAAATTCAAGTATTTTCTAGTTTAATCTACATGTGGAACTCATTGTGGGTTTACAACATCCTTACAGAGAAACTCATCATCTCTTCCAGCAAGCAGGTCAGTGTGAGACTGAGGTTCATTCATACACAATATAAAATATATATAAAACACATTTTTATTGATAGATTATAGACTCATCATTCCCTTGCAGACTACGTCCAATCCCCACAAAACAGTCACATTCGTTACCACCGAAGCCCAGCCCCAGGTAGGCCTCAACATTTAATCTGGAGGCCTGAAAGATCTGTTATTATTAAGTTATTATTATTACTCCCTGTCTGTTATGAAGTTATTGTATTTCTTTGAGGTTACTATACTAATAAAAAGTTTTTTGTTTTCTTTTTCAGGGTAAATATGAGAAGGAGTCCTACTACTGTAAGTGATGACCAATGTGCATGTAAATCATGCGCTGTGCACAGTGACAAGGAGGACGGTGACTTATTGGTTTTGTGAATTTCCAGGTCCAGGAGCCCACAGGCGACGATGAATATGAAGTTTGTGATCCAGATGATCGTGAGTATTAAATAAATCACTAATTCCTGTTTTATCAACAGTTTCATTTATATAAGTAAAATATATATTTTGTATTCCATTGTATTTAGTTCTTTGTAAATATGTAAATACTTTATTCTAGTTTATTATTATTATTACTATTATGTCACTACTGCTTTTTTCTAACTACTGCAATGTGTCTGTGATTTTGTCTATGCTGCTGTGGTGGGTGAATTTCTCCCCAAGGGGGATGAATAAAAAACTATTCTATTCTATTCTATTCTATACCCAAAGACTGTTACCATTACCACTCTTGCATCTTACACCATCTAGAGGATGGCCAGTGGAAGTAGAAAAAACATACTTCCCTATAATAAATAGTAACATATGAGTGTTTACAGCAGTCTCAACAACTGTTAGAGCACTCTTCATTGTATAATGTGTTCCTCTAGGTACCACAGATAAACCTACAGCAAGTCCATTTCCATCAAAACCTTTACCCAGAGAGTAAGCATCACATACCCAAACATTTTAATATGATGTAACATGTTTAAGCTTTAAGAAGGGAATACCTGACTGTCTGATTATCTCATATTTTCTCTCAGGAGGTCACCAAAACCACCTTTAAAGCCGGTAGGAATATCAAAGAAGTTCTCTGAATAACATCATCTTATGAATACCATTGTGACTTTACTTTGTTTTATTTTGCTTTTCATGTAATCATCTGATGTCTGCCAACATATTATGTACTCTTTTTTTTTTTTTTGCAGAGACCAGATTTAAAACCCCGGGAGTTGGAAAGTGAGTGTTTATATTCATTCAGATTTATGTACACGTTATTAGTCACACCAGAGCTTTAATAAAACAGTGTCGATCACGTCTGGGAAGGCAATTATGTGGACCACTTTCAGTGGTCAGTAATCTACAGTAACGCCACACATGGATGACTTAAAGTGAAGGGCAAGTCACATTAAATATATTCTAGGCAACAACATAAGAGTTCATGTCTGGAAAAATGTAGCTCTAGATATATTTCACTGGATGAGTGAACATTTTTAGGAGTTTTAGATCCTCCCGGAACCATGAAAGTCTGTGCAGTCAACTACAATCCATCAACATTGCTATCCTTAGAGCCGTGTTGCAACGTGACTTAACACAAAAGAAAAAATGAGGGCCTCCATGATGTCTACAGTACTGACAGAAGAGATAGTAGGAATGAAAAGTCTGTGTAAATACACTGATTACAATGAGAGACAGTCAAAAGCAGCTGGTCAAAACATTAAAAAAAACATCCAAGGGCAGATACTGCTGCAAGCCAAGGACATGATCTTATTCCATACAGACATTTGCTGCACACACATTCATGATTTAAACCCAAGTCATCATAGATTTTCCCCATGAAATCTGTTCCAGTTAAAAGGGAATGCAGATAAAGCAGATGGATGCAGATGTATAACCCTCAAAACAACTGAAAAAACATATTTCCATATCTCATTTGTGGAATGTGTTTTCGGTTTTCCTCACTGCCAAACAGCCTGATTACCATTGTGTGTGTGTGTTTCCACAGGCCGAACGCAGCCTGTGATGCAAATGGACCAGAAACCTCCGACAAAAGCTTTAACGCTGGAGTTGCAACGGCTAAAGTAAGAAGAGCAACATGCAGTTTTAGGCATGGGCATTTTTAATACAGCCGAGGGAAAGCTGGCTGTAATCACAGCTTTGTGCTGAGCGTTAAATGTGGTCTGCTCTGTTTGTGGTCTCTCTTTTTTGCAGGATTGCTCTTCCACAGTTGACATCCCCCAGTAAGTGCAGCACAACAACCATGTGCACAGGAGTTTTTTTTTCTTTTTACTTTCAACATCAACTGATAGAAATTCAAAAACAAAATGTGACATTATTATAATGTGTGGGCATCCATCATCCCAGATCCAGCTGACAGAGGAAGTGTGCTGACTGAAAATGGATCAGTAGACCAAGATAAGGTACTCATTATATTGTACGAAATGAATACATAACTTGACAATCTACATTCACACAGCAAAGCCAAAGAGATGATTTAAAACCATGTCCTCTGTGTTCTTTATTTCAGGATGCAGGCATCTATAAGAAACCCTGGTATGCCAGCTCTTGTGACCGCAAGACTGCTGACGACGCCTTGTTTCGCTCAGACAAAGTGAGAATTCTGGGAGAGCACAGTCATCCAAATGAATAGTCTGTGGATTATATCCCATAACCCCCCTGCTGGGTGTGACTGTGAGTGCTGTCTGTTTTCAGGACGGGGCGTTTATGGTGAGGAAGAGCTCCGGTCAGGACGCCCAGCAGCCATACACATTAGTGGTGTTTTATAAAGGCAGAGTGTACAACATCCCGATACGCTTCATACCCACGACTCAGCAGTACGCTCTGGGAAGAGAGAAGAAGGGGGAGGAGGTAGTGTGGAGGGCTTTTCACTTCTCTCATTAAGAAGGGTTCATCAGTGCTTTGAGTACATATCAAGTACAGAAAGAGTCAACTTGAATTTCCCTCAGGATTAATAAAGTATCTGTCTGTCTGTCCGTCACTGATTCAAGGACTGTTTGACTAAAATAATTACATTCAGGATGCAAAGCATAAATGAATAACTTTGAATAACAGCTAAGTCATAGGACAAAATTCATGCTGTAATGCACTTTTTCTGACTCATTGTGTTGTCAGATTTCACACTTAATAATGAGGTTATGTTTTCACCAGTGTTTGTTTATTTATTTATTTGTTTGTTGGTCATCAATGTCAAATGAAAAGGTCACTCCATAGTAATGTATGGGAGATTTTGCATATTTCTGAACGCTCCAAGGTGTACAATTTTCAGCCAATCGTCACCTAATTTAGCATATAAACTAATATAGGAATCCGGAAGTCACCAATTCAGTTTGGTCAAGATCAGTAAAAGGTCACCAAGGTCAAATATGCATTTTTAACCATAACTTCATGTAGGAAGGAGCTAGAACAATGCAACTGGTCTCAGAATATCCAGAAAAGAATTCTCAAATTATAATCTTAGATATTCTTATAGTCAAATATTAATATTTTCTGCAATAACTGCAAAAAACTGTGCATAGAGGACAAAATCGCAGCTCAGAAATCTCAGACACCAGATTAGCTGAATTTTTTTTTAACATTATTTACAATTATTACACTTGAATTACTCATTAATAATCACCATGACCATTTCTAGAATATACAAATGTCTCAATGTTATATTAGGAAAATTTGCTAAATTTAACTCATGACCATAACTTGGTGATTTCACTCTAACATTGTTTTTTTTCTTGCAGTACTTCAGCAGCGTCTCCAACATCATCGAGAACCACCAGAGGACTCCCCTGGTTCTGATCGACAGCCAGAGTAACACCAAGGATGCCACCAAACTGTGCTACCCTGTTAGACCCTAGGTGACGCTCCCCAGCCGACTGGACTAATGCACCCAAACCTGCCGTGCTTACTGTCACACTTTTGTTTATAAAACTCCTCTTTCGGTGTTGAGGTGTTGTTAATAGGACTGTACACTGGACTGAAACAAAGCAGCACTGACTCAGACCACTTTTTAAACTTGTGTTTTATTGAGATGTTTTTAATGCTCAGTCAATAAACATTGTACTGAAATGAATGCAAGAAAGGAAACCTGTGGCTGAAGGAAGCAGGTAGACAAATAACTTGTTTATGACAGTAATATTTCAGAGAGCCACAAATACAAGGTTGTATATTTTAATAAAACTCTTTTCTTGTAAAGTATAACTCAGCTCACATCTTCAGTCATGACAAAATGCCACCAGGGACTGAAAAACTGGTTCATTTATTGTCTGGTCAAACGAGTAATGCTTTCATACCCATGCACTTAGATGCATAAGAAGGATTCCTAGGCACTTGGTGAAAAGTCTCAGGGAATATTGTACGGTACCGCAATCTGGATTCTATACACAATTAGAAATCTTTTTATCTAAATTGAAAAAGTATGTATATACAGTGAGTTAATGACACTAAAGTGTGTACTCCAGAAACAGGGACACATGCACAATATCAGGACAGGTAGCTCTGTCCAATGGTCCAGACTAACATCACACAGAGATGCCACCGTTCCCTTCATGTGAATACTGAAGGATGCATAAAGAAATGTTGAAACACAGTAGGACACTGGTTGAGATTGTCAAAAGCTTAGGCCTGAAAAAGGTGAGGTAATGGGAAATATATCAATCCTCCTTTCATAGTGCAATTAAAAGATTATCATTTCAAGTCATAAAGGAAAGGGAAAAAAAACACACACACGATCAAATCACCTATAGACCTCTTGAATCCACGTTTTAAACCATTTCGCCGACATCACAAAACACAGGTTTACTTCTTTTAAATTAATCTTGTCTTGAAATTATACCTCTTAATACTATTTTTAACATAACTTGAAGTTCATATGAATTTTTTTTACAAATACAATGATTTTTTTTCCAATGGCCCAAGAAGAAAACATCTACACATAAAGGTTGAACCTAAGAGTCATAAATAAATGTTGGATAAAACAGCTTATTGACTTTTTTTGTTGTTTTTTTTGTTAAACACACAGTTTTGGTATATTGTCTGAGTAACTTGGGGGTCTTTGCGTCCCACTCTGAAAACAAATATGATAGCTACCACACTGCAGAGCCTACCCGTACATTAACTGATTGATAAAATTCAGATGGTATGGCAAATATACATATTTCAGTGTTCTATAAAATAATCCATATGACAGTGTACATAAATCACCTTAAATAAAGCTATTGCGTAGACAAAATACAAATACAAAGAACTCAGTTGTCGACACCACATCCTTGTGGCTTTACACAAAATCACTGATGTACAAAGAGTTTGTATGAAGCTACTCCAACAGGGAGAGACAATAGGTAAATGTTTACCCTGAGAATGAACCCTCCAGGAGGCGTGATAATTATTTGATGCTCCTCAAACCAACAATTCATAATTAAGACTTAAAAAAAAAAAAAAAAACAGACGAAAAAAATCAGAGGAGACTTGCCATGTCTGTCTCTATAAATTTTTTGATGTATTGCAAAGTCATTTTCCAGACCATTTTTGTTTTTCATCCAGTGTGTGTGACATTTAAGAAGAGTTTTCACAGTTTGGCCTTTTCCACTCCATCAGATGTCGCTGCCGATGGACCATGTATGTTTCCTGACATGCAAAGACCCTGCCACAAAACCAGCAGCGAAACTCTGCTGCGACATCCCCGCTGGTCGAGGCCGCGCTGACCACTTTGTATTTTTTCCTGCTCAACCTGCGCAGTCTCAGTTTCAACAGAAATCTCTCCTGTATGGAGTTTTTAACGTGCCCCGCTGAATCACACTGGGCCTCCACTGGGTTGTTCATCTTGGGGACGTTGCCGTCCATGGCTGAGAGAGCGTTCGCTGTTCTCCGCGACAGTACGACCTTCTGCACCTCTCCTCTGTACCTGTTGATGACCTCCATGATCCTGGCAACCTCTGGGATGTCGGCGTCTGGATGATTTAGCACCACGACGGGCTGGTCTCCCGCTGGACGCTTTACCAGCTGGGATGGATTTATGGCTACTAGCTTCAGGGTCCTCTCCAGGTTCTTTGGGAGCGGCTGCCACTGACGCCCAGAGACAGGTGAGGGCTCCTGTTGGATGTCACTGAGGAGATCTGGGCAGGAGTCAGCAGGCACTTCTCTCTCTCTAATCCCACCAACAGTCTCTCTGAACTCTGACGAGACTGCAACATGTCCATCTCCAGAGTGACCTGCAAGACAAGAGGTGAAAACACTACAATCAGATGGGTTTGCTGTTGCATGTATACTGTACATTCAAATGCGTGTCAAGAAAATGCCATTGCATGTTAAATCCCTAACCATTATGTTTGTGTAGAAACTATAATTTGCTGTCTTACCCTGTGCTGTAATAGCAGGTTGGGAAACAGGGGAAGACTTGGTGGCTGAACTGGTCTCATCGTCTGACACATGGTAGTCCGTGCCGCTGCCTGATGTTTGGCGCTGTGCGTTCTCAGGGCACGTCTCTTCTTCAGTCCCAGTGGCATCTGACTCGCCCATCTTACAAGCCAAACTCCTCCCATCACCTTTTGCTTCTGAGAGCTTAAGCAACTTCTCTGCATCATCTTGCATTTCTCGATGTGTCAATGGCCAGCCCTGGAGTGTGACAGCAACACTGTTTCCATCCATATTTTTATTAGACGCCATCGCAGCACACCTGGGGGTTAATCCTTCCCCTGGCGTTGACTGTGGACGTGAAGCGACAGCTTCAGAGGCGTCGTCCAGGTCGGTCTCAGAAGCTTTGGTCCATTTCTTCAGGTGTACTTCTGCTTGCAGTGTGTTTTGGAGAGTCTGCGCCGTCTCTTCCAATGTTGCATGAGGGCTCGGCAGTCCATGAGAGTCATCCGTCGGACCTCCTACTGATGGAGACAAAGAGCTTTGCGACACCCACTGCTTTTCCTTCACTGGATTCTTCTTTAACACAATCTTTAAGGCCAATCCTGAGGATCTCTTATCCACTCTTTTACATCTCGACCTTCCCTTCTGTCTTCGCCTCTTATGTTTTGGTGCAACTACATGAATAAATGTCTGCTCTTCGCTCTCATTTGTCAACTTCAGTTCACTGGAGAAATCAACTCCATCCTCATGCAAAGGCTGCTCAGGTTTTTTATCATGTTCCTCAAATTCCTGATCATGCTTTAATCCCTGATTCTCTCGGTTTTCATTGTGTGTAGTGCAGCCAGACGTCTCACTCTGAGCTGGCACTGGGAGGACGTTGTTAAGTTTGGTTTCAGTCTGTGGACAAGGTGCATGATTGTCTGAATTTGACTGACATCCATTTTGGTCAACGACATGACGGGCATTATCAGGAGCGCTTTCAAGGGTTTCCTTGTCTGATGATGTTGTCATTTTCAACCTTTTGGGGTACGTTGCTCCGTTCTGAGCCACTGTTATTTTGTTCTTGACGGTCAACACGGTGAGATCGGAGGAGTGCGACACAATGCCGTTCTCTGACTTTGGATGAAGGTTCATATCTTGAGGGACGTTTGACAAAACCGTTTTAAGAGCCTTAGTCCATTTCTGGTCACCGGTCTCCCCGGCAACAGATTTCATCAAAAACTGCTGAGTCTCCTCTAGTGTTGTCTGTGGATCTGACAGATGGCAATATTTATCCAGGAACTCCCTCCCTGGCAGAGAAAGGCAGTCCTGTGTCAGCCAGCACATTTCCCTCACCGCACTTCTTGTTAATCTGGGCTTCATTTTTGGGATCGGGTCATTTGGTTTCATTGCTAAGGGACAAACCTCCTCCTTCTTCTTCTTCCTCTGATTGCCATTCTGGCAAACATGGACCGCTTTAACGTGCTTAGCAATCAGCCATTTCTGAGATGCCTCGAAGCCACAGTGATGACAACGTAAAGCCTGGCTGGTGGTTTTAGGCCCAAACTTATTCTTGCCCTTTGTGTGCAGCGATAGATCCTTAGCTCCCTCCGGGCCCAGATTATGGCCACAAATGTGCTCTAGAAATACTCTCACATCACCTGTGGAAAATGTCTGACACATTTCACATGAATATTTGCCATTTTGGCAGTGATGCGTAGTCAGGTGTGCACTGAACTCAAGCCATGTGCGCTGAATGTTGTCATTACAAATGCTACAACTAGAAAAAGTGTCTTTGTGGCTTAACAGATGAACCTGAAGGAAGGAGAACTCATGCGTACTGAAAGTACATGAATGACAGGAGAAAACTGGTGAGCTCCCTCTGTGTTTTTCTTCAAAGTGTTTCACTAAGTCCTTGGGAACATATTCCAGGTTGTCCCCACATTGAGAGCATGCAAACCTGAGTGTATTTCCACTGTCATTTGTCCTGTGCGGACCCTGCTGTGCTTCCTTGGGGGGCTTCTTTGATGAAAGCCACGCTGTGCTTTGCTCCCACTCCTCTGCTATCTTCTTTGGTCCATGCTTATCTCCACTTTGCATAGTTGGAGGGTGAACGGCAGTCTTCCTGAGGTGGAGCCCTTTGTGCCAATCTCTATTCTTTTTGTTGACACGCCGTTTATTATCTCCTCTGGAGGTAGCTGCGCAAATATCCACTGAATCCATGTTTTGTTTCAGATTTCTGAAAGTGAGGAAAAACACAAAGAATTACACAAAAAAAAACACAGATTCAAGGCCAATGCAACAAATCAAATAGTGCTAGTTCAGTCTGTTTGCAGAAAATGCACAAATTCTGTTCACTTTTGTTAACATTGTGGAGCTAAGTGCTCAAATGCATTTAGTTGTGAACTGCTTTTTACTCTTTGAGGCCCACTGAAGTATACTTCAAAGTGTTTTTTCAGCAGCAGGCACAAGAGGGCGCTCTCACACAGCCCGTGAGTAATGCTGCGTTCGCACTGTGTAGGAAGTCGGGATTCAGAACTGGGAATGACGTCACAAATGAGTTGACAGCGTTCGAGATTAAACAAGTCAGAAAACCAAGATGGACACTTCAAATAAAAAGTCTGTTATGCCTGCTCTGTTGGAATACAGAAAGCTCATACAGCAATATGAGGTCCTCAAACACAATTGATGGGCACAAAGAAGACGCAGAGGGTGTGTTTGTTCTCCTGCGTAATTATGTGTGGGAAAAACATTTGAGTCTACTGTAGGCTGTAACGTATAACACTACACAGTGCTAACCCAGGGTGCTGCCATCTTGGATTATGATGTTGTGGTCAAATCGGGGGAGTTTACGAGTCGTAAATTCGACTTCAAGGGGCTTTTCTGTTGATATTTACAATCGGAACTTGTAAATTACGACTTACGAGGACAACTCGAACGCAGCATAATACTGGGGGTTCTGGGATTTGTAGTTGGGACACGAGGAGCCAGCGCCACAGAGATCAAAGCAGGAAGTGGAGATGATTGTGATTAGAAAGTAAAACAGAATCTGGACAAAAAGTGGTGATTTTGGTGAGTTGTGACCTCTGACATAAGACTGGAACAATGTTTTTTTTCATGATGAAATGGAGAGTCTCATCTTTTATTTGAGCTATTCTGTTTTTCAGAGTCATAGAACAAAATATTGTGTGGGTCTAAAAAAAAAAAAAAAAAAATTACTCAAAATGCCCAAAAAAGCTGGCACAAGGCACTTTCTGTTTTATAAAACGGCTGGCACTCAATGAGTTAAATGAACATGTTATGTTGTGCTGTTAAGACAGTGGCTCCATAATTTGACAGTAAACCCATAAATACTGGAAGACACGGTCCTACTTTGCATGTTATCAATGTTAAGTCCACCTGTTGCTGGCTGTGGTTCAAAGTGTCTCTGCAGTGATATAATTCATTACAAACACACCTGGAGGAAAACAACAAGTCTAGATTGTTATTGAGACCCAGGTGCAGGAGAGTGCACTTTAACTCACCTGCACACAGTAAGTAGTGAACTTAAAACGCAGCTAAATGAGTCGCGGTGGGAAGCGATATTTCAAAAACATAACATAACTAACAAAAGTGCAATAGAGAAGACGAGAAAAGGCTGAGGTGGCACTTCTTAGCAGCAGATTAAACGGGGAACCGTGCGGCCATTGTGCAGTTTTGACTTGACCACAACAAAGTGATGAGACTGCTTTTGCAACGAGCAAACGGCCGCCTTGGGAATTGAGAAGTTACGATAAAACTATCCCGCCATGACAAAAAATAGAGCGTTTATAACGCAAACGGAAACACGTTTAGTTACCGACAGGCTGAGCTAACCGTTGAAACGGGTTCAGAAATAACGTTTGACTGATTTGAATTAAAGTGACGCGACGAAGCTTACAAAGACGAAATAACTTGAGGTATAAAAAGCGGGACAACTAAGTTACGCCACACCGTTTTTTTAACGTTATACCGAGTTATTACTGTAGACAACCCCATCTGGTGCTATAGATATAGTATAAAGCTGTAGTTATGCGCGTAGTTGTGTCGGGTTTTTACCTTTTCTTTTGTGGGGAGCTTGACAGCTCAGCGAGTGGCCGCCATGATGGTCTCATACGGGGATTACAGCCTCTGAGCTGCTTTTAGCCTCTAGCCTCTCAGGCGGAGAGCAGCGCTGTCCCGGGCCTACAGCTCAGCACAAACACTGAGCTCTTTTAACGCAAACACTGCCCTCACTGCATTCATGTGTTCATGTATTCACATGGAGATGATTCACTTCTGCCAACATAAGGTTACACAACAACAAAATGGTGTAAAACAACCAAATTAACCCCCAACAGGTGACGCTAGCTGCAGCCGGTAAATTCACTCTCTCCTTTTAAAAGTGTGCTCAAAACCTGGAGACCATAGGATAATAATAACTGAAATAAAAACAGATAAAAAAAAAATACACATCACATGATCTATAAATACTCCCTCATCAATATACTGTTATTATTCTAGTGTTTGTCTAAAAAAGCTGTAATAACATGAAATCTAAATAATCAATCTTCAAAGAGCAGTGAGAAAGAGTTGGTGACCTCTAGTGGCCAGATTACAGATTGCAACTACATTGACATTACATACAACCATTAAAACATTTTTGTCCCTTTTAAGTTCCTTTTCAGGAACAATCAATATATATATAGATAGATAGATAGATATAATGCTCCATTTATGCCCTTATAGCATCATTTCAGTGCTGTATAGAAATTAATACACTGTTGATCAACTCTACAGTTTTTATTCATTTGCCTTCACATCACTGAACTCTGCTCGACATTATGGTAGATACAAACACAAACCTGATTCGAGGCATGTAGCTTCTGTAAGGTGACAAGTTTTCTGAAATGAAATCCGGGAACATTTCCAGCTCGGAGATAATAATAGTTTTTACGGTAAACCGACTACCGTAGTAACTGTTGTTTTAGTA
This sequence comes from Synanceia verrucosa, assembly GCA_029721515.1. Taxonomy (NCBI): domain Eukaryota; kingdom Metazoa; phylum Chordata; class Actinopteri; order Perciformes; family Synanceiidae; genus Synanceia; species Synanceia verrucosa. Next base: position 17,901,702 of record CM056562.1, on the reverse strand, counting down.
TGAGCGCAACATGCTCACTCACACATCCTAATGTGGCATGTTGACTAGAACAACAGTTATTACGGTATGATAACTGTTGTTATAGTCAACACGCAATATTTTTTCGCAGACAGCTTTAATCGGGGACTGGTCATCCAAAACGGGGAGTGTCCCTGGAAATCATTTACCATGTAATAGACAAATGCACGATATGCTAACTGTGTTTATTTATTTAAAAAGTAATGTGTTAGAGCATTAGTTACTGTCAAAAGTAACAGCATTACAGTAACGCATTACTGCCTAACACCGCATGTAATCATTTAAAAATAAGAACCATTGGGTTTCTGTTTATGTATACAGTATATACAAATTGTTCCTCCTAAATGCTACCCACTGTTCAAGTATTAAAACACTAAATCCATAACAGTTCAATGACAGCCATAAAAATAGGTCACTGAACTCAGTAAATGTAAGACACTTTATTCCAGCTACATGAAAGGCTGTTATTCACACCATTTAGTGATATTTGATTACTCTTTAAATCAATTTCATGTCATGTATTATGTGATGACTTTTAATGTGTTGCACCAAGCATGCATAACCACATAAGTTGACTTTAATTGGAAACTTTGTCAGAAATGTTATGCATATAGCTGTTTTTTTTTCATTAAATCTTCTGTGAATGAGTGACCTTTGTGCTGCCAACAACTTGCAACTGAGCCCTCCTAAATCTAAGATAAGGTAAAGATCTGCATTTGTGTAATCAAGGAATGTATTGATAATGATGATATCCCTCTGCAAACACTGAGAGGTCAGTACTGATCCAGTGTACCAACATAATGGACAGAACGCTTACGTCCTCTATTTTCTTATATCGCTCTGTCTGTTTGGAGAAAATCAGCAGTGGGTTGTTCACATTCCTGTCAGCTGCGCTCCACCAAGGCACTGCTTGACACCAGGGAGGACAAAAGCACAGAGAGGATGGCAACCAGCTCCCACCACACAGGACACCATTTGTTTCCCCTGGGAGACATTTCCAGCCCATTAAGAACACGACTGGCCACCACCTCGACAGGGTCTACCACAGGGCAGCTAGCATTACCAATCCTTTTGAGACTCACCCCCTGCACACAGACACAATCTCTGGACTGCTCTTTTGTTTGTTATTTAAGCACAGCATGGAACTAAAATGATGTCTTCACACTTGTTGTACTTCCCAGTGCAACTGCTGCAATTATGATGACATGCAGTGCATAACACTTATTCAATTCATTATTCATGCAAGCTCTTTGCAGGAGTTAAGTAGTGATTGACCCACTGTTACAAGATATGTGCCCTGATTTAAAATGCCTGGATATGAGGAGTCATATCTATGTTTTTACATCCAGGCCTCACAGCAGTTAAAATTCACTATGTAGCTCAAATGCACATAGCCATAAAGAATATATCAGATAAAGTAGTTATTAATATATGCACTCAGTTTCCCTCTGCATCAAACTTGGGTGCTCAGATAAGCAGGGACTTAGCATTAGATTCATTTGTTCTTGAAAGACAGGGAAGCCATTATAACACTGATGTCACTTTAACCTATTTGGGTCGTATTGAACTGTGTTGTGCTGCTGGGGCAGACTGACCCGCTTTGATTTAACACGCACTGGTTGTGTAAATGCACAATATACTGTACGTATGTGCTTTGCCTTCTTGTATCAACAGTTCTCTCACATGACATGTTTGCATGGAATATTGCTTTTTGTATGGATTTGTACCATATTCCAAACATTTCAAACAAATGGATTTGCTTGCTATGAATTTCAGGTTCTTCCCAGCTATTTTGTCGCTTTGTTCTTCGTGAGACGTTGGGAGCCAGGGTGCCTCGGGGCTAACGCAACAGTGCCAGGCCGACAGGGATGGTGACAGATGGGGTTTCTCTGGATGTTATGCACTGTGGTAAAATATCAGTTAGGATGTCTACAGCTTAACACGTGAAAACCAGTCTCAGCTTCATGTCAGTGATAATCATTTAACAATCCATGTATTCATTTGAGCGGCTTTATTTACCTAATGTGACTGCATCAAATAAGATAAATTGCACTTTCACTGTGTGTGATCTAGCTTTGTGTAAATCACTATCAGTAACAATGAATATCACCTAAATATATATATATATATATATATATATATATATATATATATATATATATATATATATATATATATAGTTAAAAAATGCTCCTCTGACCCTCGTAGGGTGGTATAATCCATGTCATCCTCAAGCTCAGGTCCTCTACCAGAGGCCTGGGAGTTTGAGGGTTCTGCAAAGTATCTTAGCTGATCCTGGGACTGCACTCTTCTGGACTGAGGCTTCAGATGTTCTTCCTGGAATCTGATGGAGCCACTCTCCCAGTTTGGGGGTCACCGCCCCGAGTGCTCCTACCACCACAAGGACCACATTGGCTTTGACTTCCACATCTGTTCCAGCTGTTCTTTCAAGCCTTGGTACTTATTTTCTTCTTTTTGTGTTCCTTCTTCCTGATGTTGGTGTTAGCTGGTACCACCACATCTATCACCACTACCCTCTGTGCTCTTTGTCCACCACCACTATGTCCGGTTGGTTAGCCAGGAGCTGTTTGTCAGTCTGGATGCTGAAGTCTCACAGGACCGTAGCCCTGTTGCTCTCAACCACCTTCGGTGGTATGTCCCATTGGGATTTGGGTACTTCTAGTCCATACTGGGTACAGATGTTCCTGTACACTATCCCGGCCACTTGGTTGTGCCTCTCCATATACACTGATCCAGCTAGCACCTTACATCCCGCTACCATGTGCTGGGCTGTCTGGAGTGCCTCCTTTGCTGCAATGATCAGCATGTCTGTGCTGTCTGTCAGCTCAACACCTACCACTGGTAGGTCAACTTTCCTCTTTCTTTTTTGTTCATCTTTCTTTCTTAACATAGCTTCTAAATAAAATTACAGCAAAGTAAAACACATTGAATTTCCTCCCATATTCATCATAATAATGTTTTCTTTCCAGGCCTTTTTTCCTCTCTATATTTTTTATATACAACATTAATAATTTGAACATAGGGGTGGGTTTCACCCCTATCAGGTTTACTTTACTGTGTTAGTTTCCCCAACTCTCGGTCCCATGAGACTGTGTGGCTCCCACCATCATCCTTTTCGTGACTGATGGAAGGAGTAGCATCGGCCGAAATTTGCAGCCATCTTCACAATAGCGGTAAGTAATTTTCTTTTAAATGTCATTAGTTCATGAAACAATTAGTATTATGTATATATATATATATATATATATATATATATATATATATATATATATATATATATATATATATATATATATTATGTGTTCTATGTTGATGTGGAGACTGAGGTGTATCTCATTTCAAGGTGCTAGCTAGTCATTGTGAAGCTTATTAAAGAATCTTTTCCTTTTTTTGTCAGTTTTTAGAGGGAGAACCCTGATCAAACCCAGACAGAAATGCAACAGATGGTCATAGGTATCTATGTGGTCAAACATCCAGGTGCAGATGCTGATACAGGTGCTTCAGGGACTCAAAGATGCCATCACTGCTTATATCCTACTGTTTGATATCATCATCGACCTGAACCTGAGCTACCTCAGGTACACTTTTGAATTCATTCTAAAGATCCTGATGAAGCATGATTTATGCTGGCCAGGTACTTAAAGGCTAACTTTTGGCCTGAATATTACCCTGCATTGTTACCCTGGAGGCTATTCAATGTGCCTAAATATTTGCTGCTTATATTTGTTCTGCTCAGCTGAGCTGTGGTACCTGTTGTTAGCTTGTCATTTTTACTGTTTTACCTCGGGTAAAACACTAAATGAAAGTGCTGCTTTGACAAAAGTGGAGTTTCCCCCCCTCCCCCCTTTACAGCTTTTTCTAACACCTCCACCAGTGCACAGTTAGTGACCTGCAATGGCGGACGCCGTCCTATATGGATCCGGACCAACTATGATAAATTATATGTGGGTTTTAAATTTAAAATTAAATATTTTAACCAGTGCAGTAGATCGGGAAACTCATAGACCAATTACATTCGAGATAAGACTCTCACGTGACTCTACTCAGCCAATGAAGTCTCTGCATTCCAGACACTACACTGCCGCTCCGCACACAGAGAAAAGATAAGAGACAGACGGAAGAAACAAAGAGAAACAAGAGCAAAAAATAAAGAAAGCGACACAGAAAGACGAGACAAGATAAAGAGACGAATGAGCCGGAGACAATGAGGGTCAAAAAAAAATATTTTTTCCTCTTATTTCTAAATGCAGCTCTATTCTTATTTAATGCCACAATCACGTTATTCCCATGTACAGTATTATGTATCTGTTTACTGAAATATTAAGTGACAATAAATATTGTCAAAATGTTTTGGAATTACACTGAATTTATTTGATTTGACAGTCAGCTGTTGATTACATGCAAAACTACCAGGCTTCACCATGTTTGCTTTAATACTCTCACTCAGCATTCATTGGATAAATTAAACTCAATTAAGAGTAGCTTAACTACGCAGAGTTACTCTTCCTCAAAAAAATTATATTGCTTTAATCTATATTCACTGAACTAGACTAGATATCACATTAGTTTAATGTAGGCTTCATACATAAAAAGAAGTGATCCAGTTAAGTTAATGTTGTAAATATACACTTAAATTTATTGAGTAAACCGTTATGTAATCACCTGACATAAGTAAATCCATCACAAATTTTCTTTGAGTACCATATTCTATACTTACTTGTGATTGGCTGCGTCCTGTGTGCACGACCCTTCATCAATGGAGTGATGCCTTCTAGTGCTAATCGGAAATTTTGAATTCACCGAAAAAGTTTTCACAAAAATCATTCCACTATTTATAAACAGTCTGTTTATTCCACAAATATTAGAGAATCATTTTCTTGAGTGACATAGGCTGGATCAGACCATTATAATGGTGTTAATGTAGCTTAGTGTTTAAATGTTCCCTGTAGCACGTGAACGCCGCAGGAGCGTTTGCTGAACTCGTGCTGAGCCGGACCGAGCCGCTTCACCAGCTACTACAATGAGAGCGAGCAAACACGACCGGCCAGTTTGAAGTGAAGTTTACTTCAGTGAAACTGCCCGTATTATCCCCTACATGAGCTCATCAGGTGAGTCTTCACTTTATAACCCGTTTTTTTTTTAATTTCCCTAGTTTAGAAAAATACACGCAGCTCCAGGCGACTGATGTCACCCCTGATCTGCTGGAGTTCAGCAGCTGTTGCATGACACTTCTGCGAGCTCAGTGTTTCCATGTGCAGATCATCTACTGCACTGAGTGTTGACTGATTGATTGCATCTCATCAGGATTTTGCCTGTCAGAGGTTCCCAAAGCACTGGGCTAAATGGAGCTAGAGGACCAATGGTGGAAAGGACAACTCGCTGCAGATATATATCAGGCGCTGCGATACAAAGTGAGTGGGACACAGTCAGTGTAGTGATGGCTGCCAAAATAGAGACCCTGGAGCAATGGACCATGGGAATGGCTGTTTTTTTTTTATCTTGTGGCATGCTTCAAATTTGTGCATATCATATTTATTAATTTGTTTCACACTATATTATTAATTATTGTTTTTATAAACATCCGTGCCATCTCCAAATAAATGTGTGTTCTTTTTGTGCGGGTTTAGGCAGACATCAATTCAGTCAATAAAAAGAAATCAGATGATATATTCGTAACTAGTCATTTGAAGAAAAAGGTTTAACAACAGTAAACTTGTTTTATAAGAACCATACTATTATTACTATAAAATAATAATATTTATCATTTTGATTATTATCATTATTTGATATATGAATAAAGTTACAAAAAGTACAAAATTATGGAGACACTGTTTTTGAGTTATCATCAAGTACTCATCATCAAGTTTCCACTCTGCTGATATCAATATGCCTATGATCAGCTTGTGTTGTCCCAGATCAATTTATCAGTCTAGTTTTGGTGTGTGTGTGTAGGTATTTTGATTTTTTTCTGTGAGTATGTTGTGTATACATGAACTAGCAGCCATCAAGTTTGTGTGTTCTGGCATCTCAAACACAACATGTTGTCTAACAGGAGCTCAAGCTGCCGTCTTACAAAGGCCAGTCCCCTCAGCTCAACTTCCGGCGATACTTTGCCGATCTCATCGCCATCGTCAGCAACCGTTTCAGGCTGTGTCCTGCCGCCAGACACCTGGCCGTCTACCTGCTGGACCTCTTCATGGACCGCTATGACGTCACGGTGCAGCAGCTCCACATGGTCTCCCTGTCGTGTCTTCTTTTGGCCAGTGAGTTAGCTATCGACCTCAGGCTCACACACACTTGACCGTTTCTGATTTCTGCGTGGCATAACTTGATGTGATGTTCTTCCTCATTGCAGGTAAATTTGAGGAAAGGGAGGACCGGGTGCCCAAGCTGGAGACCCTGAACAGCCTGAACTGCATGAGCTCCATGAACCTGGTCCTGACCAAGCAGGGTTTACTCCACATGGAGCTGCTCCTGCTGGAAACCTTCCAGTGGAACCTGTACCTCCCTACAGCTGCTCATTTCATAGACTACTACCTGTCCATTGCTGTCCATGAGGGAGACCTCCATGATGGCTGGCCCATGACCTGCCTGGAGAAGACTAAACTATACATGGCCAAGTATGCTGATTACTTCCTGGAGGTTTCCTTGCAAGGTAAGTTTCATTCCATTAATAAGGTATTTGGATCTCTTGAGCTTACAGATGATGGCCTTTAATATGTCTCCACCTACTTATATAATGTAAGGAAATCCACCAGTAACATTAAAGGGGTTTCAAGTCAGGCTGGAATCCTGTGGAAGAGATGCCATCTTTTTAGGCTGATTATTTAATGCAAAAAATACTTCTTTGGGTCATTTTCACAAGGCGAAGTGCAAAATCCACTCAAAATATGTGTTCTTTCAATCCATTACTATATGTTTCCTGAAAAGTTAAGTTTATTTCATTGTTTATGTTGTTTATTGTTCACAGGTCATATGGAATCAATATTTCATGTGGAGTTAATATTGAAGTCAGTGTATTAAATTAAGTTATAGTTTAACGCAATTAAATGTGTGGCTGAATTCCACAAGGGATAAAACAAAATTTGATTATCCGCCATGCTGGTTAGCCTTAGCAGGGGTTCATGATTATACTTATGTGGTTATGAATGAAAAAAAAAAAATTAAAAAATGGATTACCAAGATATTGGTGCATCAAAATTGATATCTCTACAATTCCATGAAGTATGCATATTTGATATGCTGTTTTTCATGAAAGTGTTTACAGCACAGTGATGTTTTATTTTATTAAAATTATTCTGGCTAAAACTCCAATTTGACCAATCAGGAAGCAGCACAGTTTCTCGCTGCATGCAGTGATGGATTGCTGTTTTCTTTCTTTTTTCAGATCATGTGTTTTTGTGTTTCGCCCCCTCGCTGGTGTCTGCTGCTTGCGTGGCCACCTCCCGCCTCATCCTCCACCTGTCCCCTACATGGCCATCCCGACTGCAGCGCCTCACGGGCTACACATGGGACAACCTTGTCCCGTGTGCCGAGAAACTGCTCATGTGTGTTTCCCCCTTTAGCTCAGATGACACTGAACTCAGCACAACCTCAATGACAGCAAATAACAATGACTGTAGTCATCAAGGACGATCAAACATATAGGAATTAATCACTCTACTGATTCAGATGGATACTGACAACACGCATTACATGCTGCCACATTACACAAAGACAATAGGATCTTACACACAGTACAAGCAGACAGCAGCTTATGCATTTCAGGCTACACATTCAACACATGTCACCTTACAGTACTGAATTGTTTCGCTAATCAGCAGTGTGACTCTTTGTTCCTCTGTTTCTAGTGCACATGACAGTGACGTCAAAGAGGCCAACAAGCAGAAGTGTCAGCAGCCCGGCCAGCAGCAGCAGGGCCAGACTGTGTACCACGGTTCAGGCCAGACAGCCACCGGGGCCCAGTACCTTCACCGGCCCAGCATGCAGTATCCCCAGCAGGCTCTGCAGCCGAACCTGGCCTCCAACCACAGGCCCGCCTCCTACCTCAGCCACTCTACTGCCAGTCTGCAGGCTCCTAGTGGCAACACCCAAGCCATCACTGCCTCACAGGATCCAAAGTCTAGCATTCCCAACAGGGCCTACCAAGTCAGCATGCACTACTCCTGCGCTGCTCCGTGCTTTGACAGATGATAGATTTTCATGATGTGAGGAAGAAGAGATAAGAGATGCAATCTGTTCCTCACTGAAAGAAAAAAAAAGAGTGTTTTTAATTTGGAGAGACTTTATGAGATTGGGACAGCACTTTGAACCATAAGGTGTATACAATGTGCAATATGCTCTGTGGAGAGCCTGCATTAGGATTTTTTTTTTTTTTTTTTTTGTCAAGTTTGAGATATCAGGTCTGAATGTTGTCAAGAGGTGGCTCGAGGCAGAGTTTGCACCACTGTGCCTAGTAGTGTCACTGTATAATTTAGCTGCAGACCAAATTCTTGTATTTATTTGAGCCAGATTACTTCAGAAGTATTGAATGTATAAATACCTCATGCCTAAAGCCTTTAAGGGCTGTTACAAAAAGGGACTTCAGTTGGTTTGTGGTTGAAATTAGCGAACACAGTTTGTGTAGGTGTTGTGTACCTTGAATGTTTCTTTTTTTTCTACCTTTTTTTGATGATGTCATTTGTAAAACTAAGGAAAAAAAATACTCCTAGATGTCACATTGCTCCTCTGTACACAGAGGATTTCAGTCAGTGCTGTGCACTTCTATGAAGATAGTTTTAAATAAAATACAAATCTGTGTTTGTTGAATAGAGATTTTTGTCCTGTTGATTTATTTGATGCTGGTTACGTGGGACCTCTGTTGAAATCCTGAGACATGGGGGACTGATGACAGACAATAGAGTATTTCTAATGTTTGTGGGAGAAAACTAGATGTGCTGCAGTAACCAAGCTTTTCATTTTAGGTGTCTCAAACAGCCACTGCAGCTGAAACATGGAGAGCTTCAAGATGAAATTTGATCAGTCAGTGACAGGATCTGGTTGGATTTTGGATGTATGTGAACCAGCAGTTCCTTTTTTTTAGTCATTTACAATTTTTAGTAAGGAAAACGTGGATTTCACTGAAATAATATCAAGAGAATTGCCTTCACTTTTCACACATGATACTGCTGAGAAAAAAACAAGCAAAACTGTGATAAATGCCAGTTTTGTGACAGGAATTATTTTTTGATTTAATTAATATATTTGCACAGTGAGCTTCACCTATTTGTCTTTCTATTCAAGTCAAAATATACATTCATGTCATGTTTCACCAATTTGAGAATCTCCATAAGGAACCAGGGTGAACTCCCAGCACTGTGGAGCAGCAAGATATAGACCAACTTCACTCAGGCCACAATCCAGTGTAATCCATTACACCTGTAATACCACAATGACTACTTTTTCATGTGTTTAATGTTTGGATTTTGTTGCATCTGCCACAGAGGTGTGCATTAGTTGATGTGTTTATTATTATTGTACTGGATTACATTATATTGTAGAGTTTCTTTTATTCTTCTTCCCATTAACATGCCAATGGTTGAGGGTAGCAGAACACGAAAAACACCTTTGGTACAGCTCCACCTTTAGCTATGACCTCAACATTAAACTTAAATGAATAAATTACACAGATCATTATGACCTGTGCTTGGTGGGTGGCTGCCCTGGTGGCAGGGTTGTTGTATTGTATTGGGTTAGATTGTACAGGTGATTGTAAATGGCAGTTTCCAGGCTAATTCCTGGGAACTAGTGGCAACAGCAGACAGTTCATAAAAAAGTGTGATATCCAGACCAGCTGTATAGTGAAAGTAAGGTTGCCTCAGGGTCGACCATAAACTGTAACGTCCCTGGTGCCGCCTGGCTGTCATCCCCTTCTCTGTCCCCCTTTTAATTTCTTGTCATCTTTCAACTGTTATGCTATCTAATAAAGGCACAAAGAAACATTTAAAGCAATGCATCAGGAATGTCAACAGAATGGAGAAAAGCAGTATATACCGCCATTAATATTTTATGTCTGGTGTTATGACCACCAACTGTCTGCAGAGGGCAGTATGTGCCACTTTTCTGTTGTTGCTCTGTGGCGTCACAGCTCTGTTATAATCTTTAATGTCAGAAGAAGAAATAAGCACTTTGGTAAACTTTTCTCCTCATATTCTGGACTGCAATACATCACAAAACATGCAAATATGTGTGTATTTCAGCATTTGGACTAGGCTGCTAATGTGTTCAGGATTCAGTCTCTTCAAAATGCTCTTCAAAAGTCTGTTCTGTGGTGATAAAAGAAAGGTCAGGGGTCATGCACAATAATTATATTCATTTTCATTTAACCTCACATTGTTTTCTTGGCTCTAAACTTGGAAGAGGAATAAGCTAAATATATGTTCTAGTATATCTGAGGTGAACCACACTCCCCTGAAGAGTCTTTCTTTAGTTACATGCAAATCACTTTATTTCTTCTCCACGCCAACATTTTGTTTATTCAGCTCTGACCCCAAAAGAGGTCTTGATAGATTCTGATTGAAATTGGTTCCTGTTGTAAAACAATGTGGTCAAGTCTGTCGGAAACCTCTAATGCACTCTTGGTTTCTACATTTACACGATGCGGCAGGCTACAGAAATAGCATTTCCGTTCTGGGGTTATTCAGTGCAGAGTTTCCTGTGGAGGAGGAAGCGGACTGATGAACCTGATGGTGAGGAGTGAAGTCTTCAGCTATAAGCAGCTCTTCACCTACTGTAGCCAAACCAGTTAGGTGGACCAACCGATCAGTTATTCACTGTTTCATCCTGTATGAAACAGGATAAAAGGCCAGGAGCAGAACGGCTAACACCTTTCAAAACACATATTTGCTCAGTTGTCTTTCGACTTCACTTTCATGTGGAAGAATTAAAGTCAAACTTAAAACAAGAAGAATGTCTCTCAAAGCCATGAGTATATATTTTTTTATGAAATCCCAGACAAAGTTCAGGAGAAAAGCAGTAAAAGAAATAAGTTAAATGACTTTCACCTACTTTTCTGTTTGCTAAAATCTGAAAATCCCAACCACCCACTTATCCATCTGTTATTCCATGACAACTAAAAAACTATTTTATCATGATTCACTTGAATGAATGCAATAATCAGAGCAATATAATCCTCTGGTGAATTAGGAAGACATTGGAAATAACTTGTGTGGTTTCTGCTAACTCTAAAGTTTCTAAATCATATTGTCTTCACATCTTTAAATTGTGTTTCAATGGTTTGAGTGCAGATTCTGTTGCTTTATTTTATTCTGTTCAACAGTCTCACCTTTTTCTACCATTTATTCCAGTATTCACTGACAGGCCAAGAGAATAGCCAGACATGTTTCATCAGCCAGGAGACATTATTTTGTTCTCATTAAATGTGGTAGGCCTTAAAGTTTCACAGAGAGAAACAGGCTGTGTTCAGTGAAAGCAGCCTCACCTGTCAAGCTGTTCTTCCACTGTGGAGTCAGACTGCTCCTTCAGGTGAAAGCTCACATTTCTCTGTGTCTGATCACAAGACAATAACAAGGGGGGGATTGGTGTGAGGCCTGCTCCAAGGCATTTCATGTTGCTTCTGCTATTGCTTCTCCTACTACTGTTCATGCAGAAGTATCCAAAATGGTAGCCATGCTGTTTGGGTTGATCTTGGAATTATTTTGGACACGAAACAAAAGTGGAAGAATAACTGCCGTGACAGTTTTATGATATAATCAAATAGTTAGCTGTGTTCAATATTAAATAAATGATGATAAAATAAGCAATCATATGAATACATTGTGAAACAATAATTTGTGAAATAATTTAAGATACAGTATTATAAAAACTCGAGTACAGAATGGCATTTTATAATTCTTCTCATTCTCACTGTGAGAAACAGCTGCCCATATGTACAGTTATTTTGTTGAAGCTCTAATATTTCACATGTGATATCATATAAATGTACTATAGTGTGTCCTCTAACACATGAGGAAGTATTATTTAGTGCAGATTATAGTATGATTTTGATGTAATCGTGTTACGTGGGGCAGCTTAGTCCAGGAGTGACAACCCTACTCAAGGATTAAAAATGGATCAAATCAAAAAAAAAAAAAAATCTCTGCTGCAGATGATGCATCCTCCTCCTCCAGGTTCACGAGCTCATTAAACACAAAGCGCCTTATGAAAATCACACAGCTCAGATTAGAAATACAATTGTATCATCGCCAGTTCTAAAATAAATGTGCTCAATATAAATGTGATGCAGCTTGGGCTGCAAGCCGTCAGTTGCACCTGATATTTGATTGCTTTGTTCACTTCATGTTTTTTATTGCTTTAATGTAAAAACACATTATTTTTCTCATACTATCTACCCAATTATACCTATATTTACTTTCTGTCTTTGACACCCAGTTTTAGCGCTCTCTCTATAAGACCCCTTAACCGAGAGACATGGTGTGTCTTTGCAAATGTAGGTTGTGATATAAATATTATATATAAATAGTATAATGAGCCTCCATGTGACTTAGGCAGGGGCGCTGACAAAAAAAACTGAGTGGGTCGTCTTATTTCACAGATACAGATATGTTTTTTCCATGATATGTCACTTTTAATATTCCATCTTTATTACATAATGCAATATTTTTTATTTTTAATAGTCAAAATGGGTGAAAAAGCAAGTGTTACAAGTATTGAGAAGGACAACCACCGTTCTGTTTTCAGTAAAGCCTTTTGATTAATTGATAACACTAAAGTGACCTGTGGTCTGTTTAGTTTCTACACTTTGCATAGCTCTGAAGAGATAAACTGGACTGACTGTAAATGCACATAGCACTCCAAACTGCACTGCCCGGTGCTTATTTTAGGCATTACATAACAATGTTTCATAACCAAGATTCTGAAAACAGACAGGATGCTCGTTATGTGATAAAATCATTTGTAATTGTTTTCAGTTGCTGTTTGCAGTGATGCTTTCATAACCCAACAAGATATTGGACGCAACTCTGTCACAACCCAACTCTTTTGCAGACTTGAAAACTGTATTTTTCAAGCACTCTTAGCCTGTGAATTAACCAGAAACCTGGTTACTATGATAATGCTTCAAGACCCTGTCGGTTAAAGCTTTTAAAATTGATTTTTAAATTGCACATTGCTGTAGGAGAAGAAATAATAATAATAATACAAGTCATGCTGTACTTACTCTGAGATCCTTATGAGAAAAAAAAAGAAATAAAATCAATGAAATAAAAGTGTTCCAATGTAAAAGACAATGAAATATGAGGACAGACTGAGAAAGGTCATCCATTAACTCAAGCTCTCTTTTCATTTCTTGTCTTATATTGGATGGTAAAATTTCAACTACTCATTCAAATACTTTGGAAAAAAAGGCGTTTGTGCTCATAGTGTTTCTTTTTGCTCCAGTAGTTTGTGAAAAACACTGTGCTGCATTACACTGCTGTGACGATGACAAAAACACATCTGACAGCATCAGTAGAATGTGAATATTCATATGCTTAGTAAGTGTTAACATCACACTTCAGATGTTATAATGTGTTATACTTTTGTTCAGTTCAAATCCATTCAAATGTGATTTTGTATTATCTAAATAACAGGCATATTGCATATCTACAGCCAGACGTCATATGATGACAGCTTCATGCTAAAAGAGAAAAGGCACAGGATCAGAGGAAGTATCTGATAAACTATTAAAATACAATGGTTTGTGAGTAATTGTGTCTTGAGAGGTATACTAACAGGCTTACTGTCATACATATTTAATTTGTTAATTATTTCAAATACTTCACTTATAAGATGTCAGCAACTCAACTGTTGTCCACTGAATTGCCTGCATATTTGCCCAGCTGGCTAATCCCACTTAATACCACAGAAACAATGACTAAATCTAAAACACTAAGCATGATTAACCTTTGCTGAATGCCACTTGTGTGGAGTTTTTCTTTTTTTTGCCAAAATATCATTCTTTGTCATGCTTACTCAGGCCTGTGGTAAACAGCTGTTTGAAACCACTGACTTTTCAGGACCACGGTCAGCTCAGGGATGGGATCATTTGCAACTAATTTATAATAACACCAGCATACAAATGAATGAAAATGCAATAAGCCACAGTAATAAGAAGTGATTCACATTCAGTTAGTGGCAGTTAAATGATATCAAGCTGGCATATATATATATATATATATATATATATATATATATATATATATATATATATATATATATATGAACATAGACAAATCAGTTAGCGTTATTTTATCATTGTTCACATCAACTAGAGCCACGTAAGATGCAACAATATATTTAACATTTAACTAAGAAACACAAACCATCCCTTTTCGCTTCCATTCGTTTCCTCTTTTAACGTGCATTTTGATTGGCTCGCCCCCGATGCTTGTAGCCAATCAGCTTCCGCCTGCTATGGAGGAAGGAATAAATGCAAGATGGCTCCTCATATAAAAACAGTCTCCTGGGCCGCCCTCGGCGTGCAACAAAATAACTCTTTACACCTTGTTAGGTTGAAATATTTATGCGCGAAGAGTTCTGAAGGATAACTTCAGCTATAGATTGGTATGCGTATGGTATTCGGCGTCATTTTGTGGGAGAAGATACTGAAGAGACAAGAGGGACAGCTTTGAAGCCATGAATTGGTGGTGAACTCTCTTCGTTCGGTAGACAGAGTTGGGCTGGTCTGAAGCACACAGCCTGGGCCTCAGCTAGCTAGCGTTAGCTGCTAACTAGCTAATGACTTCATCTAGCTACTGTTATCTGCCGCATTGGAAACGTTAATCAGCAACGAGGAAAAAAAACTCACAAATTACTGGTTGCCTGTTGAATGTGGGCAGTGAAAGACCACTCAATAATTAATTATGGCTGTATCAAGGTAAGATCTACTGCCTCTGCGGACTTTTTTTTATCGGCCCCACTTTCCTTACCAATTAACGTTAGCTGCTAATATCTGCTAGCTTTTGATTTAGCTAAGAATGGCATGGCGACGGCCGACTGTCGTTAGCCAGCAAGCTAACACAGTGTAAGGTTATAGTGCAACTTTGTAGCCACTATTTCTGGCACATAACTCAGTTGGGACTCGTGTTTACTGCAGGTTCAAAATGTTAACGTAAATAGTTTTATTATTATTGATTCGCAGTCCTCTGCTGATGCAATACAGATTTAACCAACGTTATTGTGTAGTTGTGTCAGGAAAGCCACTGCAAACACGAGATGACACAGTTGACTACCTGTAGAGTTATATTAATGTTGCTAAACAGGACAGGGACATTTAAACACACAATCATGTCAAATTAATAATGTCTGTACACTGTCCTTGTTGCTGGAGTTGTTAAGGTGATCTCTACCGTCTCTAAACATGTTGGACAACAAACTATTTAACATAACTGTCATGTGTACATTCCCCTCAGAGATTGTTGTGACAACTACACGTGGTGTCAGAGGGGCTGTTTTGCAGAACAAAGTAGTTCAGCTCAAGTATTTGTGGTACCTGGGGTCAAACCCAGGACATCACTAATCCATTTCACTTTATTAATAGACTGCTAATGACCTCAGTAAAAGTCCAGGTTCTTTGGACAGGTTACCTTGGTGCAAAGCCAAACAATTAATACTACACAATGGTCCTTGCACATTAGAGCTCCAAACTTGGGAAAACAGGAACCAGCATGTAGTTTGGTCAGTGCTGTGTGTTATGTGTGGTTTGTAATGTTTCTGTCCTCGTTGTTTTGTTTAATGTCACCCGTCTCTAGACTTGACCGTTTGTTTATCCTGCTTGACACTGGAACAACACCAGTAACCAGGAAAGCAGCAGCCCAGCAGCTTGGAGAAGTGGTCAAACTCCATCCACATGAACTCAATAACCTCCTATCAAAGGTGTGTGTATGATAGGTTTGTCCAAAATGTCTCAATAAGATATTTTCAATTTTTGCTTTTTTTTGTGAAATATTATTAATATGTAGTCAGTAATCAATGTCTAATGTCATGGTAAATAGAGCAAGAAGTAAGGGCTCTGATTCTGTGATGGTTTTACTGGTATCGCTCTGTCTCTTTACTGGTCAGACAGGTTTAATTTTTATTTTTTTTTATTCTTTGTCTTTTAATATTATCTTCATTTCTATTCTGTTACTGTTTTCATTTTAAGTGTATGTGTGATTACATTGTACCCCTATACAGCACTTTGTTTTTGAAGTGTTTTTGAAATCATTTTTTGTGACTTGACTTAATTGAAGTTGTACTTGTAGTAAATTAAATCCATTTTTTTAATTACCAGGTATTGACCTACCTAAGGAGTCCCAATTGGGACACCCGAATAGCAGCAGGCCAGGCTGTAGAGGCCATTGTGAAGAATATTCCTGAGTGGGACCCGGCACCCAAGCCTAAAGAAGGTGAGCTTTTCTGTTAGATATGAGGTATTTGTTCTTCGTCATAGTAGATGGCGGTCTGCACGGGCCCAGTTTGCAGAAGCAGGCAGGAGTAGCTAAGCAACATACTGCAGTGGACAGGACTGCAGTTTTACCAAAAATAAATCAATATGTGATATAGTGCACACTTAGGTGTGCTTTGCTTTAGCTTTGTGTTGACCATCATGAGTACCTCATACAACCCACTTCAAATCATCCAAACTGTCCGACTAACTGATAACTGCAGATTTTCTTGTTCAAACACTTAATGCCCTCTGTTAGTTGTAAAGTTCAGTAGGTCCCCACCAGGTTAGTATAATTTGCCATTTTATCAAGCATGGTCCCAAACTAATATTGTTCTGTTGGGGGGGGAAGAAAGGAAGTTCACATTGACACAGGAAAATGGTCAATGACTTGCCCTATTTTGTCTGACGAACAATGACATGATGCATTACAGTGATCACATGATGATGATTAGTGGCCAGATTGGCCAGTTATTCCACTTTGTGTCAGCAGGTTAAACTCTGCTCTGTTGGTCACTAATTGTATTTCAGTGTAGCCAAACACACAATTTGGGTGTGACGTGTGGTTTTTTTTTGGTTTTTTTTTTCCTCTTCTCCTCTCCCTGTTTTTTCTCTCGACTATGATTATAAAATGGTTATTGGCAGCACCTTCGTAGTCGGTGTGGTTAGAGCTCTTTCCACCTTTAGTTGCATGTTGTTTCCTGACTGCCTCTTCACAGTAAACTGTCCCATAAAGGCAAAACTGCAGACAAATATACAATAAAATGGTGTTTTAATGATGGCTCATAAGCGCTGCTTGTGGACCAATGGTTTCCACTCTATGTATTGGGATGCTACATTTAGACGTTAGATCAAAGCTGTATTGTTTTATCACAAAAAACTGATACTCAGACCTCAGATTCATTAAATAGAAGGACGAATGTGCAGTTATGAGACTACTTGTTTGTATCTTGTAGAGCCTTGTGAGGACTTGTCTCCAGAGGACTCCACTTGCGACCGGTTGAGCTTCTACCACTTCGACATCTCCCGCCTACTCAAACATGGGGCCTCTCTGCTGGGATCTGCTGGGGCTGAGTTTGAGCTGCAGGATGACAAAACTGGTTTGTAGTGTTTTTGTTTTTTCTTTCATTTGCAATAACCTTCACTATGTAGTGCATCTCACCCACATACATTAATGGCGGAAAAAGGTACTCCATTTGAACGTGTATTCTTTGTGGGGAAAAAGAAAAGTGACTCATTTGCACCATGAATATAAGGGGCAGGTTGGATTGATGATCAATGGACAGCTTTATTCTTTATTGTCTGACATAATTGGGAGATTTTTAGTCTTTCCCATCTGTTGGTTTTGACTAAAGGAAATTGATTCTGTCATGACTTTTGTTTGCGAAACAAATGTACTCCCTGTCCCTTTCATCACACACAGTTGTTGTGATGACTGTTATTTTACCAGTTGTTGCTTCTCTGTGATATGATTTCTTTTCTGGCTCAAGGACCCCTGTGCTGTTGAAGTTCTAGGTGATTTTTGGATTTATGACACTGTTCCTGTATTGAATTTTTTTTTTGTGACCCCAGCATGAATCATGTTTGCCTCAGATGACACTGTTGTACACATAATCAGTACTTCTCACATAACTGCAATATCTGTGTTCTCCAGAGTATTCCCTTGAGTTTTCCCTTGACATTCTCTGTGAATTTCTCTGTGAGATGAATTAAGTATCTATCTATCTCTACATTCTGTCTTTTTCTTTCCCCAGGTGAGATGGACCCTAAGGAACGTCTGACCCGCCAGAGAAAGCTTCTTCAGAAGAAGTTGGGTCTGGACATGGGTGCTGCTATTGGCATGGACACTGAGGAGCTGTTCAATGATGAGGACCTGGACTATACCTGCCAACCCAGTGGGCTTAGAGCCCATGGAAGCAAAGCCACAGCTGGATCCAGCTCACGCAACCACATGGTGGGTGTCTCTTCCTTTTGCCTCTTATGTTTAATTGAGCAGACCCTCAAGCATGCACTTTGTTTCACTAAAGCTCATACTCGAATTATGTTTTGAGTTAAATTAGGGGAAAGACGGTAGGCTACAGCTTCTAAATTTAAAAATTAAATTCATACTGATTTAGCCATCATTTTCTCTTTGACCTGACAGCCTTTTTCATGAATGTCTCTTTTGAATCAACCCTCGGTGTTTATTTTTGATATGGATCATGTCTGCTCTTATCAGACTCGTGTACTTTATCTATTGTGAAATGCTCCATACATTTCAACTTCCACCCATTTCCTTCTGCCTGATTAGCTATCAGTCTCAGGTGTGTTCCACTCAGAGAGCGAGACAAACAGTGAACCATACAGCAGTTGCAGGGCCACATGTATCATAATGAAAAGGACTTGTGCATGAGCAGGAAGAATGCAGTCAACCCAGGAGAACCACTGTTTATTTGCCATAGGAGGTCAGATTTATTCACTTGTAGATGCACCACTTGTAGATTTTTTGATGCGTTCTGGTGCATCTGATGATGTACGTATGTGTTCAACTAAATGTCGGAATTTATAATCAACTTCACTGTTCTGCCTTCAGCCTATTCAGGCCGCTGAGTTGATTGACTCAGAGTTCCGGCCGGGCATGAGCAGTCGTCAGAAGAATAAGGCTAAGAGGATGGCCAAGCTAGTGGCCAAACAAAGATCCAGAGATGTGGATCCAAATGAAAAGAGGTAAGATAATGATTTCAGCGTTTCTGCAAAATTCCCAGTTTGACTATGACTTTGGACTTTGGCCCAAGTCAAAATCAATAACAAAGACCCTTCAAAAATATTAAAGTATCTTTTTTTTCCCCTCAACATAAAGTCAAATTTGTAATGCCCAGCATCAACATACTTAACATTTCAAAGATTTGACCTTTTAATATGTAAGGCTTGATTGTTTCTGATGATAGCATGATTCACTTTGATCCCTCAACCCTTTAGTAACGACAGTTTTGAGGGTGAACCTGAAGAGAAACGCAGGAAAACCACCAATGTAGTTATTGACCAGCCAGCAACGGAGCATAAGGTGTTAATTGACAACATTCCAGATAACTCCTGTCTTTTAGAGGAGGTAAGGATTCAAGAACAGTTCAGTAACTCATTGATGTCAAGTGCTGATGATGTAACTGACATCTCCTTCCTTCCTTTAGATACATGAGTGGCCTCTGGAGAGCTTCTGTGAGGAGCTCTGCAATGACCTTTTCAATCCTTCATGGGAGGTAAAAACAAAGCATTTTCATGTCATGCAGTTCATACATCGACTGCCTATTAGGGCTGCACCTACCATTTTTTTTTATTGATTAATCTAATGATATTTTTTTTTTTTTTTGGGGATTAGTCAACTACTCTTTACTAGACCCAGTGCCGCTGGGTGCAGGCAGGCGAACGTGATAAATGCGACAATATGAGATAGAAACGTCAGTCACTATGGCGTTTGTTGTGATGACATCGCCATGATTGTTTTGTGAATTTCTCTGTGAGATGAATAAAGTATCTCTATCAGATCTCTTCAAACAGCTGCGAACATGGAGTGGATAAATCAGGTCGCATTAACTGCTGCAAGATATCAGTACATAATGATGCAGCACATTTCACCGTCGGTAATGTTAACAGCGTTGTAAGAGACATTTCGCGTGTTGATAATCCTGATGTTAATATTGGGACACACAAACACCTGAGTAGTCATTGCCTACATAATTATCATGCAACGTAATTTCGTAGTCAACTACATCAACAAATAGCCCCAGCCCTACTGTGGATCATGAGGGAGTCACTGAGGTAAAGGTAAAAAGAGTTGTTAACCACATGGTAAAATTATATTGTGTTTGGTTGTTCACAGATTCGTCATGGGGCAGGCACAGGCCTTAGAGAAATCCTCAAGTCCCATGGTGCTGGGGGTGGGAAGCTGGTGGGAAGCACTGCAGAACAGGTATTTGTCAACATTTATCCTGTCTTTTTTTTTTTCCCCTCAACATTTCCATGAGAATTAAACATGACAAACTTGACATTTTGATTTAGATGTTGGGGCAGCATCAGGAGTGGATTGAGGATCTGGTCATCAGGCTGCTCTGTGTCTTCGCTCTGGACCGCTTTGGTGATTTTGTATCTGATGAGGTAAAACAATTCAAAAGGTCACTCACCAACACATGCAAAGTTAGTCATTACATTACATACACATTATCTTAAATGCAAGGACATCAACTAGTAATCTGTGTTCCTGTGTTCCTGGTGTGGATATTCATGAAGGAAATGTGGAAATGGCTCATTGACATTATGGTATCCACAGTTGTCATTGTGTGAGAGGTGTGTGTGTGTGTGTGTGATGCATGACATTCATTCCCTACTTTTTGGGCTTTATGCCCATTTTTTTCCCCCTCGTCACTGTGGCAACACTGTAGAGAGTTGGAAAATGATGATAAAGAAAGAGGGTCTGTTTTAAAAAGATAAAGACACAGGAACACTACTACTTGTCACATGTTGAAATGGTTGTTATACTTAGCTTTGTTTTAGTCAATTTGCTTAAGCTCAGTTTATCACTTGTGTTGGGTTTTATTGGTTTGCAGTATGGGCCGACCAGCTTGATAGACCAACATCATCCAATTATATTGGCAAACTGCTCATTATGACAAGTTAACAAGCTAAATGTATGCATTTAATTCTTTTTTTCTGTGTTTTTGTACTTCTCTTACATCTCCCTCTCCTTTTTTCCAGGTGGTGGCTCCTGTCAGGGAGACGTGTGCCCAGACACTTGGGGTGGCCCTTCGTCACATGAATGAAACTGGTGTTTCCATGACAGTAGACGTTCTGCTGAAGCTGCTGAAAGAAGACCAGTGGGAGGTCCGTCATGGAGGCCTGCTCGGGATAAAGTATGCCCTGGCCGTCCGTCAGGTAACACCTGTTCTCCGTGTTTATGATGAGCTGTTGAATAAGCATAGCAGGGTTCCACAATGTGTTTGATTTGAGCGCCATATGGTCATGGATATAAATTGTGGGGGTGCGACGTGTGCATAGCTTTTTTGGGTCTGGAAACAAATATGCTCCTTGTGGAGAGATGTCGCTGTAAAGGATTCTGAGCTCGTTCCCATACATCCATGCTGATCTTTGTCTTTTTCTTTGCCCCAGGACCTGATCTGTGTTTTACTGCCCCGGGTGCTCCCTGCCATCACTGTAGGCCTTCAGGACCTAGATGATGATGTCAGGGCTGTGGCGGCTGCAGCCCTCATCCCTGTGGTGGAAGGTTTGGTGCAGCTACTGCCCAATAAGGTTAGAGAGGCAATAGTAGTTCTTTTCGAACAATATACCCTCATCAAGTTTCAGGTTGTGTTGAAACCTGCCATCTGTAGGTGGTTACTTTTCACATAATCCTCACTTAAGAGGTCTTAGTTGTGAAATTTCTGTGTGCATCTCTCAGGTGCCCTTCATCGTGAACACGCTATGGGATGCTCTTTTAGAGCTGGATGACCTCACTGCTTCCACCAACAGCATCATGACATTACTGTCCTCATTGCTCACCTACCCCCAGGTCCGCCAGTGCAGGTCAGTCCCACAGAATGTCACACAGTATATGCTGCTGCCTCAAAATCATCCTGGTTTGTTTGTTTACAACAATGGAAAGTACACTGTGTTTTTTTTTTCCGTTAAATGCTGCACTGGACAAAAGAGGCTTTTGTCTACAGATTGAAATATACGACCACTTCATTAGGGACAGGAGCTGAATAATGTACACAGCCATCGTCTTCAAACACCAGCTGCAGCAGTAACAGCTTTGGTTACTGTTGAGTTAATAGATTAGAAGATGTGTGATTTTGTTCCATGTGAAATGCAATTTTACTCATGAGATTTGATGGCCTTAGCATACATTCAGTTACACAAGAAGCTTGTCTTTTGTCATTAAGCTCAAGGTCAGCAAATTGTCTCTGTGGTTCTGTGTTCAGTGGCACTCCGCCAAGAGGCTGGCTGAACTTCATTTGAACTTAATTTGCATAAAAGCACACAATGAGCTTATGCACACCCACCGCTGAGCAAACTTTCTACAAAATCAATCAACCACTGACTCTCTAAGTCTAGATAGGGTTATAGGTTTACCTTAACTAGCCATTATTTCATTGAGGTGTTTTTGTCATTGTTATCCTGCATGGCCCAACACAACTGTATTTATTTTGTCACACTTTATTTACTACTCCAGCATGCAGCAGTCCTTAACAGTCCTAGTTCCTCGGGTCTGGCCATTCTTGAGACACACTATATCATCAGTACGACGGGCCGCACTGGAAACCCTTTACACGCTGCTTTATAAAGCTGACGAGGTACAGATTACTAAGAGCATTTAGATATTCATGTAACATACTCCTCAAAGAAATTATCAAATACATGAATTGCCATATTATATCTAATTGTTGTGCATAATGTGACACTCAGAGTTGCTCAACATGGATCAACCCCATTCTACAAGAGATGCTGCGACACATCTTCCAGTCCTGTATACTGGAGAGCAATGAGGAAATCCTTGAACTGATTCAAAAGGTTTGTTGCATCACTCACGCTTCATCTCATGAGCAGAGTGCTATGTTTGATTATGTGAAACAACATAGAAGTTGAATCCAAGAATAAATGAAATTTATGATGGGAATTGGAGATGTCTCGCATTTCTTTCCTTGTACATGGCTGATCTTTTGGATTTAGTCTTGACTGGTTATTGTGTGCCAGGTGTGGACAGAGCTGTTGTCTCAGGCCCCACAGCAGTATGTGGTAGCAGCCAGCTGTCCATGGATGGGTGCCTGGCTCTGTCTCATGATGCAGGCGTCACATATTCCCATTGACCTGAACATGCTGCTGGAAGTGAAGGCCCGTTCCAAGGTTTGACAGTTTGTTTTTTTTTTTGTTTGTTTTTTTTGTTGTTTTTTTTTAATAAATTTGTAGTCAACTCTTTGAGTGCTAGCCATTTCATAAAACAGAAAGTGCCTTGTGCCAATGATTGTATTTTTTTTTTTTTTTTTAAGTCATATTTCAAGACTCACAGAATGTTTTGTACTATGTCTCTGAAACTGAACACTTTAATGGAAAAATATATGAATGGCACTCAAAGAGCTAAATAAGCTGGAATAATAATAATTGCTCTACTCTCAGCTGATTGCCTGTATTTAAAGTAGTATTTAATTGTGTGTGTGGCGGGTGTGTTCTGAATTGCAAACTGATGCTCAATTTGATGGATGGTAGTTAATAGTAGCAGTTTTAGAAAGTTTATCTTAGCTATTCATGGTGTATGCTGTGCAACATATCTGATCAGTACAGTATGTTAAAATTCTGGGCTTTTCTGTCTCAAGTTAAACAAGTTCATTCAAATGACGCTTGAAACTCCACAAAGACGAAATGAATTTGCTGAGGTTGCTTAGCGACAGACTGGCAGACAGTGTGAAGGTGTATGTCTGTATATTTAGCCAGAGGAGCATTGGCAACATGAACAGTGTGGGGGAGGAAATAAATATATAACAGAGACTATGTCCAGCCCAACCCGAGTACTGGAATAGCCAGTGTTAATTTAGTGATGGCAAGAAGGTGCTTGTTACGTTGCCTGCTAGAGTTGTCACAGTACATTTCTAACTTTAATACAATTCGTGGAAAAATATTGTTTGGATTTGGTACAATAGTAAAGGCATGACCCTAATTGTTATCGTTGTGATTTTGCAGCAGGATAAAGCTGGTGCGAAGGCACGCCAGGGGACCAATCAGGTGAAGGAGACGGTCCAGGAGTATATAGCAGGAGCAGAGACGGTGACCGACGACTCTGTGACGAGGGACTACGTAGTGATTCGTTCTCGCCTCATGGCTGCCAAGTAAGTTTTTGGTTGTTGCACTAGTGAAGGAAATGTAATCACTGCTGATCTTGAGGTGAACACCTCTTTCTCTTGAGGGGTAAAGATTAGAAGTTTTTAACAGTTCTGACATTGCCTCCCTGCTCTCTTTGTGTTTCCATTGTCCAGATTGCTGGGGGCGCTGTGTAAGTGTATCTGTGACCCTCAGCTCAATGCTGCATCTCAGGAGATCCGACCAGCTGAGTCTTTAGGCCAGCTGTTGCTCTTCCATCTGAACTCCAAGTCTGCCCTGCAGCGCATAGCGGTGTCTCTGGTGCTGTGTGAGTGGGCTGCACTGCAGAAGGTGAAAAAGATCAGACTGTATTAAATGTTGATTACAAGTTGGACACTTTATATGAAGTGTAACAGAATCATCCATTTAGAAGCTGAATGCATAAACCTTCTCTTGTAGGACTGTCAGGTGGTGTCATCCATTGTGCAGCCTCGTCTCTTAGCCATTCTGTCAGAGCACTTGTACTATGACGAGATTGCCATCCCCTTCACACGCATGCAGAATGAGTGCAAGCAGCTCATAGCACTGCTGGCTGATGCTCATATAGACCTGCAAGACCGCCTCAACTGTAGCGTTTTCACTATTGATCAAGCCAGTGAACTGGTAAGTGCAGCCACACACATTAGAAAACTCGACTTGATTGGATCAGTCACAAACCAAATCTGAAAGAAACCATATTATTTTTTTTATTTTTTTTTTTTGAGCAATGAACCTCAAACCTGTAATTTCATTCCTCAGAAGCTCCCAAAGATTTCCCAAAGATTGTTATTTTTTTAGGTTGTATGCAATATATTGAAATATGTTTGATAAGTTTTCCTCAGTATACCAGCAATTTAACAAAATGTGACTCCCAAGCTCTAAGGTATTTGTGGAATATTATTATGAAGTTTTCCTCATGTCATCCAGCTATAATTAGTTTTCTGTGCAGGGCTTCATTTCCTGAACTGACTGCTTTGGTCATGGTTTTGTAGCCAGCTGATTCTCAGTAGATGTTGTACTCTGTAACGGGTCACGAACATGCTCCTCACTCTTGTTCCCTAGGTTACCACCATCTTTACAGAGTCAACAGCTGGTCTGACAGTGAGATCTAATCAGTGGCAGGCACTGGACAGTAAACGACAGCAGGCTCTAGCAACTGTGACGGAAACCAACACAGAATGGCAGCAGCTGCATCTGCGTGTCCACATGTTCACAGCCTGCGCAGTGATCAATCTGCAGGTGCTTCCTGAAAAGCTCAACCCACTGGTCAGGCCTCTGATGGAGACCATCAAACGGGAGGAGAATGCCCTGATCCAGGGATATGCTGCCTCTTTCATAGCCAAGCTTCTGCAACAGTGTGCTGGACGGTCACCGTGCCCCAACCCCAAGATCATCAAAAACCTCTGTGCCTCGGCCTGTGTGGACTCAGCGGTCACTCCCTCATCCGCTTGCCCCGTTCCCCCCACACAGGAAAATGCCAAAGGTTAGTTGTTGAATCTGGGAATATTTTCAGTAGTTTTACTCAACTCAGCTACAGACAGGATTTCAAATTTTGGTCTTCACTGACATTTTAATCATTCCCCAGAGTTATGAATACACAATATAGTGTAATGTGCTCATTGCATGGGTGAAACATGGTTTCAGAAATAATCCAAGCCAGTATGTATTTTAAATGACAAGGCATTGCAAACAACAGATCCTCACCAGTGTTGTCAGCAGTAGCTTGCACACCTTTTACACTGCATGAAAATCCCAGTTTGACGCTGCATTTTTGTGCAGTGTGGAAGGCATCCTGCGTCAACCTGCTAATTTACTTGTTGATGCCTGTTGCTTTCTGGTTAAGTCACTGAGCAGACTGTCACTGTGAAGCTGCAAAGCTGCTCACTCATAAGATCAGTCTTCCTGTTGCTCTCCCAGAGACCGATCTCTGACGGACAGATTTATTCAATCAAACAAATCAAATGTGTATGCGTAACAACAACTCTAACATGTGACCCGCTGGTGTCCATACTATCCATTGTTTACCTTGCGGTGTTCTGGTGCACTTAAATGTGTAAGGATGACATTGTCAACGTGATGATGCTTCCATGTATGGGAGGGAGGAAAACAAACGGACGCGCAGCTCTCACAGCAGGACGTCAGACCCAGTGGCAGTGTGAAAAGCTCCCTAACCCGTAATTTCGACTGTATGCAGAACGACACTAACGTCCAATGTCCGGCATCCATCAGTACCCACCAGATCGGCCTGCTGCGGCCCCACCGGACAGCTGGAATCGAGTCTGTACATGACTTCCTGTCAATGTCTGACAAAAATAGAAGCTCTGTCGATTTGTTTCAGCAGGCGTAGGCACGTCGGCGGTGTTTTGCGTTCAGTGGAAATTGATTTGAATGGAAACATATCAAGTTCGGCAAAACGTTGGCATTGTTCTGCATCCAGTGGAAATTAGGGGTAATGCTGAGCCAAGGTGGGTCGACCCAGGTTAAAGAATCCTGCATCAACCTGCAAAGTTCAGTGTGAAAGAGGTATAAGTTGTATTACACTAATGAGCAAAGGCGGATGGTTGTACACTGCCACTCACCATTTTTTTTTAATGCCAATTTGGTGTTTCTTGGTCTTAACTATAGCTTCAGGAGGCCAGAGAGTTTTGCAAATGTCAAATGAACAGCAGCCTTCCAATAATCATGTCTCAACACTGCCTTTTCATTTTTCATGCCATTAGGCAGTGGTTTGGAGAAAGAATGCATGCATCACATGGTCAACAAAACCCGCGGCATCATCACCCTGTACCGGCACCAAAGGGCAGCGTTTGCCATCACCAGTAAAAGAGGGCCAGTGCCCAAAGCCCCAAAGACACAGGCCACAGAGCTTCCTCCTGGCAGCACCATAGGAGCTGATAATGATGAGGTAAAGACAGATCCTCAAACATAGAGTCCTGACATGTAGATCATATTTACAGGTTGTGTTTACCCTTTCTTATCTGTTTTTTTTTTTTTTTTTTTTTTTATAGAGCAAGAAGCCATTTCTTATTCAAAGACGAGGGGCAGAGTTTTCCCTGACGACTGTTGCCAGGCACTTCGGTGTGGACTTCACCAAGTCTCTGCCGTACTTATGGGAGAACACAGTGGGACCACTGAGGACTGTAGTGGCTGAAAATCAATACATTGGTATGTTGTTTGGGCTAATGAGGTTTTAATTTGGGATAACATGTTGAGTAATGGCTGTTTCTTAAAAAGATGTAACACCTCTCCAACTTGTAGACCCTTTGTCTTAAATGGCTTTATGTGCAAAATGCTTTGATTTTGTGTTACACCCCTGCATACACAAATGCAGGGACATAACATTGTAGTTGTGTCATGATGATTCATAACACTGAGGTCCAAATGAGAAGCTTGAGTACAAAGTATTTATGCTCCTTCATAACAATGGTTATATTATATCTGCGTATATCAGGCCACAGGCCAACAATAATGTGATGTCAAATAAGTAACTGTAATGCCACTAACAGCAACAGGAGTTGTGCTGTATGACACATAATGAATTTACTGAAAAGTATATTATCTATCAGTTTAATTTAATTCACTTAATTTCACCAAGAGTGTAGTCAGCACTGTGAATAATTGTATGTCTCTTGTGTGTGTTTAGATAGGCAGGTCCAGCTGGAGAGGGGAGATGCTGCAGCTCAGGAGCTGGTCAACTCTCTACAAGTGCTGGAAGTCATGGCTGGGGCCATGGCTGCTGAACTAAAACCTTTAGTAAGACTACTGATCCACCAAGGCGCCTCTATACTGTACCCTTTACTGAAGTCTCATCAGTGATTTGAAGTGTTATTGCATCCTTAATCTTTATCATCAAAGGCTCTGTCGCCAAATGTTCATTAACTAGAGTAATGTAACTGCATTAAGCATGGAAGGGAGAGATTTTCAGGTCAAGTTCATACAGATATCTTAACCCAACCACTGTAATACAAGCTAGTCATTGATTTCTTTGTCTCCCCCCATCCCCCCCTCTAGTTACTGGAGCACCTACCCCATCTGTTCACCTGCCTGCAGCACCCATACACGGCAGTGCGTCACATGGCAGCACGCTGTGTGGGCGTGCTCAGTAAGATAGCCATGCTGGAGACCATGAACAGTTTCCTGGAGTGTGTGCTCCCCTGGCTGGCTGCTATTGATGACTGCACCAAACAGGAGGGTGCCATCGAAGCTTTAGCCTGTATCCTTCACACAGTAACAACACATATGTTATAATGCTGTTTTTAAAACAATGTTTAGGATTGAAGCATCGACTCGCTATAGTACTGTCCTTGACTAACATCTGTCCAGGTGTCATGGAGCAGCTTGATGTGGACATTGTACCATACATTGTGCTGCTTGTAGTACCAGTACTGGGCCGTATGAGTGACCCCAGCGATAGCATTCGTTTCATGGCCACACAGTGCTTTGCTACGCTCATCCGTCTGTTGCCTCTCGAGGTAGGAGCACGCTGACTGCTCCAATGCAGTTTTTAAGTTAATCCTTTTTGCAAAAATGTGAAAATTACTCAGTTGCTTTTTTTTTTTTTGTTAAATCCCATGTTGTCCACTAGGCAGGTATACCAGACCCTCCAGCCATGTCCGCTGACTTGATCCGCCAGAAGGCCAGAGAACGCCACTTCCTGGAGCAACTCCTCGATGGTAGAAAATTGGAGAACTACAAGATCCCTGTTCCCATTAAGGCTGAGCTCAGGAAGTACCAGCAGGTGTGTGTCAGGCTCCACTGCCTCTCTGCAACACCTCCTCAAGCAGCAGATAAACGATGCCCCACCCGTTTTATTTAAACAACATTTGCCCTACCTCTTCTTCTACAGGCCGGCAGTACATTTTAAACGCGTATCTTGGTAGAGTACATTTTAAAGTGGCCAAATGGAGATGGGGTATGTGTGCAGGTCTCTAATAGAAATGTTGGGTGCTTTCAGCATCCATCTCTTTAATGGAGCAACACAGACGGACAGTATAAATGCTGCTATCGTTACTGATACTGGTGAATGCACCGCTGCTTTTATGTCTGTTTTACTGGGCAGATTTCAGTGTGGGTCTTTCCTATCATCTTGCAGGATGGCGTGAACTGGCTGTCCTTCCTGAACAAATACAAACTGCACGGCATCCTGTGTGATGACATGGGCCTTGGGAAGACGCTGCAGTCCATCTGCATTCTGGCAGGAGACCACTACCTCAGGTAGTCCACGCAGCACTATTACACTTATTGTTGTTTGACTTTCACCACTCAGAAGCAACTCATCACTCATGTTGTTCCCTCTACAGTAACTTCACAGCTTCCTTTTAAAGAACTTTTATAATAGAATTGTAAAACACGAGTCCAAATATATTATCAATTTAAGCCGTTTATATGCTTTCTGTGTGCTCAATCTAAATCATATATTAATATATTTCTACTACTACTACTACTATTTTATTACAGAATGGATTGAACTACTTAATCATATAAGGTCATTGCTGTGTCTCTTAATTCTTTCAAGTTAATGTAAACATTAAAACGCTGTTTATTCATATCTCTAGATGAACGAGAATCTACATATATTAACTTCAGTTTTTTTTTTTTTTTTTTAAGCAAAAATATGAGATAAAATGTCTCATTAAACCCTCATTGCCTCATTTGTCTCACTGTCTTATTGAAACACAACTAAAAGTAAAGTTAGGTTGGTTTGGCTCAATTAATAGAAAAACAAGAAGTGAATTTCCCTTTAAGTGTTATGCTTGTATTATATGCTGTTAGTTTATGACCTCACTGAGCCCGCCACACGCTATGCTGTCCAATAATACTTCTTTGTTCTGTTAAAACACTCATGCTCTTTTATGTTTTGCTTTTAAGTGCTGCGTAAGTAAATTCGACTCAGCCTTCTGCATGTTTGGTGTCTATTCAGGGCACAGGAATATGCCAAGACTAAGGCCGCAGACAGCAGTCCCCTGCCCTCACTGGTGGTGTGTCCTCCCACACTGACTGGCCACTGGGTGGACGAAGTGGGCAAGTTCTGCACCAAAGAGTACCTCAACCCACTGCACTACACTGGGCCTCCTACAGAACGAATGCGGTAAAGCTTAGTCAGACTATAACAAGGCGAAATGCTTAATCAGCACTCAGAATGATTTATGTTCTTGTCCTGAAGGTTTTCAAAATGGATTAAGTACAGCAGAATAAAGCAGTTCAAGGGAACAAAGTGTTTTTATGTCAGTTTGGATTTATTATTGCAGGCTTAATTGTTGTTACACAGGATGTTACACTAGCACACGCCTCATTTATGTCCTCCAACAAATGTCATGCACCTAAACAAACATTTACTTTTCCAGGCTGCAGCACCTAGTGAAAAAACACAATCTTGTTGTAGCATCTTACGACGTTGTACGGAATGACATTGACTTTTTTAGGTGAGTATTGTCTGTCTATTCTAGTCTGTCTTTTGTGTTTGGGAAGTAGCCACTTAGTATGTAACTTTGCCTTCATTTTTATTGTTGTAGAAATATCAAATTTAATTACTGCATCCTTGATGAGGGTCATGTCATCAAGAACGGGAAAACTAAACTTTCCAAAGCCATCAAGCAGTTGGCTGCCAACTTCCGGGTCATCTTGTCAGGAACACCCATTCAGGTGAGGTCATAGTCATCTGGCTGTTGAAGCTACTTGTTTTCTCTCTGTTGAAGAGTTGGAGTGTGATTATTTTTCCACTCTTGTCGATCCTCAGAACAATGTCCTGGAGCTCTGGTCATTGTTTGACTTCCTCATGCCGGGCTTCCTGGGAACAGAACGGCAGTTTGCTGCTCGCTACGGTAAACCAATCCTGGCCAGCCGTGACGCCAAAAGCTCCTCACGGGAACAGGAGGCAGGTATGTGAAAGTTTCAGTTGTCATTTCTGACTGAACAGTGCCTCTGGTAACATCCCATTTCTATTAGGATCCTTATCAAGACAAGGACAGTAAGTGTGGTTTAAATTGGTTTCTTCCTCTCAGGAGTCCTGGCAATGGAGGCACTACATCGACAGGTGCTGCCCTTCCTCCTGAGGAGGATGAAGGAAGATGTCCTCCAGGACCTTCCTCCAAAGATAATTCAGGACTACTACTGCAACCTGAGTCCTCTACAGGTACTTCTGTTCAGGGTTATGTCACGTCACTGTTAACAATGATATGTCTTCGTGCCTCAGTTTGCCATTTTCGTGCCATTATACATATTCGGCTGACTTCTTCTATTGACTCAAAGTAGCTAGCGATATGATTGTAGTCCAACCATGGAAATTTAATGTGTTGCAAAAGGGGTGCATGATTATGACTGGACAAAAAGCTCAACCTTCATGTAAACACGTGGTGTGTTTTCTCATTACCTGCAGGTTCAGTTATATGAAGACTTTGCAAAGTCTCGAGCCAAGGCCAGTGTAGAGGACAGCATCTCTAATACCTCGACAGAAGAAGAGGTGAAGCCTAAACTAAAGGCCACTGGTCATGTCTTCCAGGTACGGACTGTTTGTTGTCTATTTATCTTATGTGTGATATAAACCACTGTGAAACACTAGTTATAGGTGTTCTGTGTTCTTCATCTGAATGCATTTTTTTGTCCTTTAGGTGTAGCAGATGTGCCAAATGCCTTGTATTTTTTTTTCCTTCTCTGCCATGTTGAGTTTGTCACATGCACTTGCATGTGGTGGACAT
Organism: Synanceia verrucosa; assembly: GCA_029721515.1. NCBI lineage: Eukaryota > Metazoa > Chordata > Actinopteri > Perciformes > Synanceiidae > Synanceia > Synanceia verrucosa. The sequence goes on along the minus strand of CM056562.1, from coordinate 17,869,647 downwards.
TTCATAGAATGCATTTTGATCTTGTTTCACAGAGCAGCCTTTTCTCCTTTGCAGAAGCAACTCATTATGACAATGCAGTAATATTTTTCCCTCTCTCATGCAGGCGCTGCAGTACCTGCGGAAGCTGTGCAACCACCCAAGTTTGGTCTTGACCCCACAGCATCCAGAGTACAAACGCATCACTGAGCAGCTCGCAGGTCAAAGCTCCAGCCTGCGGGACCTTCAGCATGCACCCAAACTCTCAGCACTCAAACAGGTAATGTGCATGGTATCACTATTACTCTGCTTCCTTCACCCTTGTGCAGAACTAACCTAACTATTAACCTCTATACTCTCTCACACTGCGGCTCTGTTTTCTGTTCTGCAGTTGTTGTTGGACTGTGGTCTAGGAGGCGGTGGTGGATCAGAGGGGGGCACTGAGGCGGTAGTGGCCCAGCATCGTGTGCTCATTTTCTGTCAGCTCAAGAGTATGCTGGATATTGTGGAGCATGACCTGCTGAAACCCAAACTGCCCTCTGTCACATATCTGAGGCTGGATGGCAGTGTGCAGGCCGGCCTGCGCCACTCCATCGTTTCCAGGTCAGTGGACTGGTTTATATAGTCGCTTTGGTTCTGAACTGCTCTCAGTGCTGCCTGTTACTGTGAGCCTCCTCCAAAAGTCCAGTTCTTCTCCCTGACCTTGTTCTGTCTAAATCTCAGGTTTAACAATGACCCATCCATTGACGTGCTGCTGCTGACCACCCACGTTGGAGGTCTCGGCCTGAACCTGACGGGTGCAGACACTGTGGTATTCGTTGAACATGACTGGAACCCCATGAGGGACCTGCAGGCCATGGATCGTGCCCATAGGATAGGCCAGGTACATGCAGCAGAATGCAGGACAAACACAGCTACCATGTCCCAATAACATTTAGATTATCTGCTTTTATAATAGCATATGACTTGTTCGTCAGGCTTTCCTCGCTGCATAATTAAATACGGTCTTTCAACAGCCGTGGATTGTGTGACACTATTGTTTTTGTCTGAAACTAAAATGACCCAAGTGGAATTAAATTGGCAGGGAGCCCCTGCCCTACACCTCTAATCCATTCTGTTCACTTTTTTTTTTTTTCTTTTTCTCTCCTCGTGCAGAAACGGGTTGTGAACGTGTACAGACTGATCACACGAGGCACACTGGAGGAGAAGATCATGGGTCTGCAGAAATTCAAGATGAGCATCGCCAACACTGTCATCAGCCAAGACAACACCAGCCTGCAGAGCATGGGCACAGACCAGCTCCTCAACCTCTTCAGTCTGGACAAGGTGAGACCTGAGTGTTTCTGTCATGGAGACACAGAGGAACATGTTGGTGGGGATCACAGTTCTCCCACTTGAGAGATGGATGGTATGAATGTTCATTAAATACATTGTGACTTGAATGTGATTTGATCTCAGATGTAAATACAATTCCTACTGTGTGAAAAAGTAATAAGAAACAAATCCACCCTGCAAGTTGAACCGTCACCTTCTTGTTCTGCCAGCTTTACCAAGCCTAGCATCAGAAGCATGTCCTCCCTTACAAAAAGTGATTTTATTCAAAGCATTGCCTCCCTTTACCAGGGACAAGTCCACCATCCCCGCATTACTAACTGGCATTTTGAGATCTGACCATAATGAAGACAGAATCAAGATAGCAGTAGTACTTGTTAATACCAGGTGAAAATGTAAAAGCCTGATGATTCAGATATAGATCACATAAATATCTGCAGCTTATCAAAGCAGGTGCCATGCTTCGTCTGCCCCAGCTGGCACTAGAACAAATCACACAGTTAAAGGATGTTTAATGAGACAGGGTTGCTGTTAAATAATCTGTACTAAATATTAAGAGCTGAGGGGAATTGGGATAAAAGCTCTAATTCAGTCTGATAAGTCTGAAAAAAAGCTGATGGCTTGCACGTGTCCCTGACATACACACCTGTACCTGTGGAACATAAGTTATTTTTGGCCTAACTTTCTCCTGTATAAATGTGTTTTCAGGGTGAGAAGGGTGAGCAGGCGCCATCAACCTCAGGGAAGGCCTCCATGAAGTCTGTGCTGGACGGCCTGGGAGAGTTATGGGACCAGCAGCAGTACGACACAGAGTACAACCTGGACAGCTTCATGCACTCCCTGCAGTAGCACTGTATTACCTTCCCCCCACCATCACCACCATCTAGCCTCCATCTGCTGGCCGAGCAGGACCTGGCCAGGGCCAGAGGAGCTGCCTCCTTCTGTATCTGCCCCACACCTGTGCCCACCTCCACACCTCAAACTAGGAGTGTGATGGCGAATGGTTACACACATCCCATAGCAATAACTAAAACACAGCCAAACAACAATTAAATTCACACTCTTAGTACTTTGGTACACAAAAACCTTTAGAACATTATCCCCGGATGTCTCTGAACAGGGTCAGATATCCCATAATTCCTTTCTGGTAATGAAACACCAAAAAAAACTGCCAGAATATACTGGTACGATGATGATGTACCATCTGGGACAAACACGTCCAGCCATGGTTTACATTCTCTACGTTAGTTAACAGCAGCGTCAGCACTGAGCACAGTGATGTTGCTGGTGTCTCCTTAGCATGCAGTGTGTCATAATTATGGTTATCCTTCACAGTAATGGCACCAGGTGCTACCTTATATACAGCCCTCCTACCCACGTTGCATTGCCAGAGTATACAGTGTTACCTGCTTCAGGCACCACTACAGTTGCACCTCCTTCCTATCTGCTCCACTTCCTCCCTCCTCCTCCTCAGAGTCTTAAAAGCACTGTGTTACTCAGCCACACCTGTCAGCGCCTCTCTGACTGATGGATGCAAACAAGGGAAATTTGACGACAGTGACGAGCTATGGGAGAAACCACAGGACGCCATCGCATCATGTTCTGACTTTATGTAGCTCACTCGAGCACTACAAGATGACCTATCTTCCAGATGGCACTAGTTTGTGCTTTCCCCCAGGAGAGTCTCTTCACATGGCTTGTGGCCATCAAGAGGCTTTGGTGGAGAAATGTGTCCGGCTTCTCTAAATGTGGTGTAACAGTGACCTGGGAAAACAGTGCACTTGAAGCAGCATTGCAGAGACAGAACACTGGGCCAAGCAGAAACTGGACCATGAAACTCGTCACCAGTATTTTAAAGAAAAGAATAGACGTGTACATATTTCTGTAATTGCTGTTTTTTGTTTATGATCGTGGAATTGTAATAAATTCTACATTTTGAACTACATAGCTATCATTTTTGTTCTCTTTGCACGTGAACGGTGATGACCAGTAGATGGCGTGGTTGTACATCCAAGAAGAAAGACACAATGTAAAATATGGTCACATGGGTCATTGTTTGACACAAGTATACATATTTGATGATCATTAGCTAGTCATTACAGCCACACACTGCAAATGAAACATTTGAAAAAGGATGCAAACACCTGCTAAGGAGTTTTTGTACGTGTTTTCCTTGAGGATTTGAGCCTGTTAAAGCTACTTTGGAAACAAAACAATGTCACCAATTTAGCTTTAATATCAAGAATGAAATCTGAATCTAAGCTTTCAAGCCAACATGGATAAGAGGGCCTTAAAATGAGAGTACCTCTTTCTGTACTCATTACCAATATTTCTTTAACTCTGAAAATCTAACATGCATTATGTAATTTTAGCAACTTGCATACATATTTTTAAACTGACTTTGTGAACAAAACTTAAGTAATTGCATCACAACAAACTGACCCGTCCATTTCAAAGAGGGGAATTAAAATATTTCTGTGTAATCCACAAATAAGATTCCTATACTTACATTTTGTCTTCATTTCAGAGAATAAAAAATATATTTTGTTAAATACAAAAACAGCTTATGGATGCTTTTTCGCCTCACCATCTGAATCTGACTGATGAATATGTCATGCTGAAAGGACCGATGTACAAATATAGAGACAGGTAAGTTATAGAGAGCAACATTAATGCATGTTAGTGCTGATCAGCTCTTGTTTAAGGTCTGGTGCATGACGGGACAGAGACGACAGAGAGGGAGAGGATGCCATGCCAAAAGACCACAAGGTTTCACAGCGTCATACAACTACGTTTAATAAGATTTGCTTATTAGTACAGAAAAAGGAAAAAATTAAGATGGGAACTACAAACTCTGAAGCAGTAGTAAGCATTAGCAGCACTGAGCTCCACGTTTTCAAATCACAGTTATACTGCAAAAAGTTCAGACCAAGTCAACAATCTCAAAAGCCTCGCCAAGAAAGAACCAGTGTTCAAGTCAGGAAATAAAAACCTAAAAAATAAAAGCACGCCTCAATAAAAAACATACATTTCAAAAGTAGTGGGATGTGTGTGTGGGGGGGAAAAAGCACATTTCCAATATTTTTTTTTCATCTATTTTGAGATCACAACATGACGAGACCGACAGTGTTAACCTACCCATTGAACGCCCATGAAGCAGAAGTGAATATACAGCAAACTACCAAAGTCTAAATACATGAAATACATACGTATATCTATAGAGAGGAGTATACAAAATGGTTGCCATCACCCAACTCATGAGCTTTTTTCATTTGCACATACACTTTGTGTTACATTTCCGGTATAAATTGTTTTGTTACATGAAAGAGAAACTCAAAAAAAAGGCCAGGGGTAGATAAATACTTGGTGGTATGGTGGTGAATAATACCAAATCCTGGGAGAGAGAGAGAAGTATGGGACTAGTTAGAAGACATGAAGGGGCTTGTTATTAGCGTCAGCTGTATAAACTGGTAGAAAAGGCCAGCCAGAAATAACATTCTCACATGAGCACTGAAGTCTCTTTTGGACAAAGACAGGAAGGGACTTCAAAAACATGTCAAGCCTAAATTTAAGAAATGGTTTCACATTTTGGAAAATACCCTGATTTGCTCTCTTATTGCAAATTAGATGAACATATCAATAACACTCAGAAGCTTGAGTCTGAAGCCTGTTAGCTTAGCTTAGCATAACAGCTAAGGAAACAGCTAGCATGGCTCTGTTGAAAGCTCACAGTCTAGCATGTAACCCTCCAAACAGTGCAATGTGTCCCTATTATTATTTTTTTTTATTCAACAAACCAGATCCAAAACCAAATTTGGTGCTAAATGTTTCCATTCTTTATGCTAAGCTAGCTGATTGCTTCACATGACTAGCTTATCTGACTGGGGTGGCTAGCATGTCTCTGTTCAGAAATGTGCCTAACAGCGTGTCTAAAGTTCATTAATTAACACATTACAAACCAAAGTGTCAAAACTACCAACTGTAATTTTATGTGGGGTTATGTAGCCAGATGCTAGGCTAAGCTAGGCTAAGCTAACAGTCCTCTGGCTATAGTTTCATGCTGAACTATAGCCAACGATTGACTATATTAGCCTAGCATCCAGGGGGAAACTGTTAGCATGGCTCTGTACAGAAATGTACCCCATCATCTCCAAAGTTTATTAATTAGCATGTATATATTGTATTAATCTGTACAAACCAAAGTGTAAAAATAATGAGCCATAGTTCTACAGGGGGGTTATGTAGCAGGGTGCTAATGCTAAGCTAACAGTCTCCTGACTGTAGCTTGTAGAGATTAACATGACTGTAGCTTAGCATTAGCAGGGTGCTAATGCTAAGCTACAGTCAGGAGACTGTTAGCTTAGGGTGCTATTGCTAAGCTACAGTCAGGAGACTGTTAGCTTAGCATTAGCACCCTGCTAATGCTAAGCTACAGTCATGTTAATCTCTTCATCTAACTCTAAGCAAGAAAGAAACAAATTTGAGTTATTTCCCAAAATGACAAACCCTTCTTCTTTTTAAGGCAGATTAGGGGAGAAATTAAAACAAGTACAAAAACATGAATAAAAATACTTTAGACCATTGCCTCCTAGGAATAATGACTCTACAGTTATACATGCTCTTCCCAAACTTTGCATATTACACAGTGAATCTCTACATTTACATTCATACTTAAATACAATCACACTGGTGCACTCTGCAGGACCGAACCTACTACAAAGAGGAGGATGTGACATGGCTGTTTCTTTAAGGAGGAACTGTTGAATATTTCACATGCGAGGAAACATTGCCCTCAACTGCACAAAGTGAGGATGGCTTAGAGTTAGTGGTAATAGTAGTAATAGTAATAGTAGTAGTAGTAGTAGTACTGGAGGAGCAGAAGCAATGTAAATGGCCAGCGGTGTTGTCCATCTTCCACAATTACATCACAACATACTGCATGTATGCTCCATTCTGCCATTTTTATTTTATTGCCAATTCATTTGTTTACATTGCGAATCACTTAAAACATCACCGACCACCAATCTGCCATTTGTGAATATATATTTTTTCTCCATAGATCATTTTCACACTAATGTGAGCAACATCAGCGAGTTAACACGTAAAGCTTAGCATTTCAAGAATCGAGACACTTTAGTAACAATATTACAAAGTTGTTTTTTTTTCAGCTTCAAAAAATGAAAAAAGTGAACGAACAAAATAAAAAATAAACTTTTTTTTTTAAAGAATTAGCATCATAAAATTAATTTATTCCAAGTAAAAATACAAAATAATATTAATGACATTGACCAGATATGAAAGTCTCCCCCAGAAAACTATTAATGGTTGAGAAATAAGTCTGTAAAGAAAAATATGAAATAAAAATGAAAATATGTAAATATGTTTAAATTCTTTTCTTTTTTAGCAAAACTTTCTAAAAATAATGAAAATTTCTCAGTACAAAGGCTACATTACTACTGGAAGGTACTAGCAGGTAGAGTAGGTAAATACACAGTAGAAAATGATTTTAGTGAATCACAATGCTTGCAATGAAAATAATTCTGCAATAAAGATTTATGCCTCTTTTTCTTGTTTTCTTCTTTTCTACAAACAGTACAAACAGTATTGCACATTACAACAAAGAATCAAGGTTCTTAAGCCTTGAAAAATGGGACTAATTCAAGTCTTGCGTTAATAGAAGGCCACCAGTCAATTGATGCACCTTGGGGGCTTTCGATCAAGTTACAGGTGAAAACACGTGTGTTTGTTTTGTGTTAAAAATAACATTCTCGTCTCTCTAACTCCAGCTGTTCAGTGACTCTCACAAGTCTCTTTTATTTTCTTCCCGACGAAGTCAGGCTAACAAATCAGGGTCACGTTGCTATTTTACAAAACAAAAGGGAGCACATACTTTTAGGAAACATAAAAAATTCTCTTAAAAAAATAACGAACAGAAGATCTCTTTCACAACTCTGGTCAGCATTGTAAATGATTGATTATAAATATACAAAAAACATGGGAAATATGTTCAGTTTCCTCTCTGAGCACCTGATAGTTTTTTTTTTTTTTTCCTAAAGAGCTCTTCTCTGATGTTTCGACCAATTTGACCAGTGGACGCTCACCCTAACGTCCACTGTAAATAAGCAGACCGAACCATACTCTCACTAACTACATCATTATATTAGTTATAAAGCTCTAGCTCCTTCAGTTGTTGTCGTTTTCAAAAAAAATAAATTCTTAAAATAAAAGCAAATAAGCATGATAAAAAATAAAAAAAATCAACCATCTGTTAAATCATTTCTCTTGAAGAATTAAATTAATATATATTTTTTCATCTGAATAAACTTACTTAGAAAATATCAGTTTCTCTCCTAATATATTTCAAAATTGAGGTATTGCAAAAGATCTTGTCAGTCAGAAAGCACGCTTTATCGTCTCTGTTTTTTTTTTTTTGTCTTTTAACAAAAACAACTGCTGACCGTCGAAAAACTGTTCAGATACAAAGAGTAGTGCATAACAAATATCCATCATAGAGAAGGAACAAACATAGAAAACGTGTCTGGGTGGGGAAAGAAATGTCACAAAAACACCCAGAATTCACTTTCATAGGGATACTTATTATTACTCATGGTTAGCGTCTTCTTTTTTAAGTCTTTTTTTCTATCAGTAAAAAAAAGTATCTTCAGCTTAGTTTCAATTAGTTTTTCTTGGACAACAAAAACAACTACCCTAAAGCAAAAAAAAAAAAGAAAAAAAAAACAGTTTGCGACTAATACGAGAAAGAGGAAAGGGACTGCGGGGTGCTAGCACGGGACAATCACAACTCACAGATAAAAATAAGGGCACGACACACATTAACTTGCAGTGATGTAGGATCCCATTTGGATTGTCCACAAAAATGCTAAACCCAGTGTAACTTGCCCCCCCACACACACCCAGCCGCCCCGTATTCAGCAGCCAATACTTTTGTCTCTACGCACCCCCCACCTACCTCATCCTGTTTTAACTTTTGATAAAAACTAATATATGTCCATCTTTTTTAGCAGGTCCATTACTTCAAGCTTTGCAGGAAAAAAAAAAATCTGGATAAATATGGTAACCCCAGTTTGCACATCTGGCAATGTCATCCCCCTTTTCCCACCCCCCACCTCAGCCATGTAGTAAGAGCATGTGCAGAGCTCAGTTTATCAACCTCAAGTCTCCAGTAGCTTCAATGTTTAATTTTTATCCCACTCGCCCCAATTCGTCCTCCCAAACTGCCCTCTTTTTCCGCATCTAATCGCCTGCACCTCCTCAGCAGGAGGCCCTGTGAGCTGCAGGTGGCTGTTCGCTCTGTGTGTTTAGGTGGTCTTGTTAAAAAGTCGAACACGTGAGCTCTTTGGTTGCATTCTGAGACGTAAACTTGCGTTGTTTTTTTTTGTTTTTTTTAATGTGTCGTCAGCGGTGGAACAAATCAAAGAAAAGACCTCGGTTCTCAGTTTAAGCTCACATTGTTGCGTCTTCTCTTCAGATCAGACTCTGTTTGTAGGCCTGTTTGTGTGCGTAAAAAAGACAGCCGTCCATGTTTATGTGTGTTCGTGAGTGTCGAGAGGCTTCTGTCTATACTGGTGCGAGTGTGTGTACTAGAGAACATATATATATATATATATATATATATATATATATACGTGTGCATACACTAGTTATGAAGTTTCACAGGACTTCTATGTCGGACACTGACGACAGTTAAAGCGAATCACAGTTCTAGGCATACTCAGACCTAACTACATACGGTATAAAAATTGCACAATTATATAAACAATCACTGCAAAAAAGTACTTCACCTATCATAGACAGTTTTAAATGGTAATCCTACATTTAATCTGATTTGTGATTATTAAGGTTGTTTTTTTTTCTGGATGCGTTCACTGTGCAGGAACCATCACGATTCCTCTGACCAGTCCTCCCTGTTTCTGTCCAGTTACGTGAGTCCAATGTACGTCTATAGTGTGTTGTGCAAACATGGGCAGAATCGAATAGTAGACATGATACTGAAAAATCTATTGCATGCAGCAACCTGATAAACATGCAGTTAGGGGCGACCCACCCCGACCCCCACAAAGGTAGCCATCGTCGTCTAGGTGCGCCCACCTCCCCCCCGTGACAGCTCGTCGTTCTACAACACCAGGTGCCTCTCTCAACCTGTTATTCATGATTTTACACCCTCGCCTGAATAATATGGTATCTGCTCATACCATGAATTTAGCAGCAAAGCTATTGCAGCATTACATTTACATAACACTAAAAAATAATGTTATTATAAAAATAAAGACTGAGAAATCAAAAGCAAACTAATCTGATTGCGCATATGAGGTATTAATATTTTCAGAGTCTAGATTGAGAGTTAATATAGCCGTGTTATTTTTACTCCGGGCGATACCGGCCCATACTACTGGATAGCTGTTAGATCTTGCTACATCTTATGCCACCTATTTAGCTTTTCTCAATGTGTTAATTTCATTTGCCTTTGGTGATTATTCCTTTTTTTGTTGTTGTTTTTATAAGGGGCAATGTAACTACAGCTTTTGAAAATAAGTGCATGCTCCTTTTACATAAAATTTAAATTATCTATATATGTATAGATAGGTACAAAACAAAATATATATATATATATACTTTAAATATTTGTATGGTCCCACCTTTGTCTCAGTAAGGAGGGGTCCAACAGGACGTACCACACTACCAGGTGTCTAACACACCATCCTGTGTGTGTGTGTGTGTGTGTGTGTGTGTGTGTGTGTGTGTGTGTGTGTGTGTGCTGAGTGAGATTTTGTGCCAAAGTGCAAATTCTAAGCTGATAGACTTTCGCATTTCATTTCCCCACAGTGCTTCTTCAAGGGGAACCCTGGACAATGAGTTCAGAGCCATGTGGTATGAAGAAAGTCTGTTTTTGACGGTATCCTTTTTGCTTTTTTTAGATGAGGTGTGTGTGTGGAGGGGGGCAGGGTGGAGTGGTTGGGGCTGTGGTGGGGGTACCAGTGCCGTCCCGGCCTGTAGGGTGGTGGTGGTGTTGGTGGGGGGTGCACTGGAGGGTTTTTAGGGGTCCGGTGTGGGTTCGCCAGGGCAGGGCTGATTCATGACCCCCCCCTCAGCTCCAGCGGAAGGACACGTGTCGAGGGCGGTCGCCCCCCTCCTTCACCAGTGGCTTGTGAAACTCTCGGCCGGCTCGTGAGTGGATGCTGGCCCAGCAGTACTCGCAGTAGTACTGCAGGCAGGTGACGTTGGCACAGAAGAAGGGGGCGAACTTCCCCCCGCAGCGCGCCCCCTGGCACTCATCACACATCTGGTCGTCCAGGACGTACGGCTTCACCTCCACCTGGGAAGAAGGGCAACGTGTCGTAATGTGCTTTCCCATAAGCCCACTGCATATACTGCATCTGTGCTAGCCTAGAACACTACTAACGTGCTGAAATACCAGCCATGTTGATGCAAGTGTGTTATCCGTTATCCACAAACCCCCTGCAAGAGCTCTGTGTAATTTTCACAAATAAAACCAGGCAGGTATCCTTCTGTCCACCAGCGAAATGAGTTTGACCACTAAGCCGGGAGACAAGAAATGAGAGCTCAGTCGCCATGGAGACACCTCAGAGCATGAGCAGGCAGGGGTGGGAGCTAACCTTGTTACAGCATGGCCACAAAATGAAAGGTTAATAAATCCCTCAACAGTAGAAGACCGTCCTTCTTAGCTGAACTATAGCAAAAAAATCTGCACTGCTGTGAGCAACAGCCAGGCAGAAACGATATGCTATTAAATACCAATATGAGGGTAAGGGTAACGAGCCTCTATGTCCTATCATCAAGAGCCACTTACAGGTGATGGAATTGTGGATGCCGAAGGCCAAGAAAGAGCAAATTACAAAGAAAAGTGGCAAAAGTAGAAATCTTTGCTCCACACAATAACCAAGGGATTCCCAAGGACATGTCCGACATTCTCATTCTCATTCAATGCATAATGGCTGTTTAAAAGTAATGTCTTAATTCACACCCTTTGTTGCCTTCATAAATGTTCTTTAACTTGTTTTGAGCACCATTTGATTTCCACTCAGTTCCAGTCACAATGAAGACACCCTAAACTCCCATGGTGATAGCTGAGGTGGGGTGGACAGCCCCGCCCTGCAGAGGCTCAGCTTCCTGGCTGACAACCAGTCTCTCTTGGTCACGATATGTCCCGCTGCAATTGGCTGGCGCGCCTAAAATAACCAGTCTGCAGCACAGCCCTAGTGGATATACATGTATAAGGAACTACTATAATTAAACCAACCCTATGTGTCTGCAGCTTGAAACATCTGTTGGGACTCCAGCAGCCAAAGGCTGTGGTGATTGCACAGCCGGGCCAGGCCTTCCGTTATTGTAGGCAGTGCGGAGTCTGAAAAGCCGTCTGTAATGAAAGCTCAGATACATGGGGACGGGCTCAAGCAGAGTTCAGCTCTGCAGCATGCCATAGGAATGACTGTGAGAAACCTCAGTTGTGGTGGCGAGCTCGCTGCTTTCTTTCAGAGGAAGGACGTTGTGAATGAAGTGTATGAACTTGCTCACCCTTTTGTCGATGTCGTTGTGCTGCAGCTGAACGAAGCGAGCGCTGATGGCAGCGATGTAGCTCTGCTGATTGGAGAACGCCACTCGACCGGCTCCCTTTGGATATTTGAGCTCCGGGTCAGTGTCGATGCCAGCGTAGCAAACACCTCCATACAGCCGGTCCATGATCATAGCCAGCTCCACTGGAGAGAAGACATGAAGGTGAGATGATTAGTGCTGCAGCCACTGTCCTCAAAATGAAAGCCTTAAAAACTAAGAGGTTCCACTTTTGTGATCGCTGCTGTTATTAAATGATGCAAGCTGTTGTTCTCTATAACAGAAAGACTGAGCCTTCTTTTACACCATGAATTCTTAACATGATGACCACTTGACCCGTTTCCTAGAAACCCAAGCAGAGGATTGCTTTCTCATAGGGAGAACTTTCATTTTAGCCTCCGGCCTCTGTGCTCCTTGCCAGCCAAAGTTATGAAGCCAAACAAGAGGCTTTTGGGGGATCGCAAAAAAGATATTCCATTCATATTACCTGCACGCAGAGGCCGAGGCACCCCCCCTACAAAGATGGTCTTGCGGGGGTCCAGAGGCTGGGAGCCGTCCATGACAAAGTCACTGTCGCTCAGGTTCCAGGGACGGATCTGGACCTGCGTCAGAAAGTAAAAAAAGTGGTCTTTCTCTATAGTTTTGTGTTGTCTTTTTGCCGTGGCAGCAGCATGGCTCCAGGGAGGACAGTGTCAGTCGGTCCACCACTCAGATGTCTCAATATCTATTGGATTTTCCTGAAATTCTGTACAAAACATTCAAGAACTTCAGGAGACAAATCCATATTTGTCCATGTCCTATCAGCCTCAACTGTTATTTTTTTAGCACTGAAACAAAATCGACTGAAACTGTGTCCTAAAAACAGAGTCTGTAATTTAGGACAGGTGGGTGAAAAAGGTGGACAAGGTGAAGTAGATAAAGCTGCTACTGCTACTGCTACTACTACTACCGCTTACCGGTTTGTCTTTGATGGTGGGACTAGAGACACACAGGTAGAGCTTGCCGTCCTCCTCGATGCAGGCGTCAATCAAGGCCTGGACAAAACTTTCTTCCTGAAAGAGCAGGAAGGCGTAGCCTGGAGGGAAGAACAGAAGGAGATTTTAGGGGAAAAAAAAACAATATACAATATATCTAATATGTATTGCATTTAGGGGTGGTTAGCACTGTCGCCTCACAGCAAGAAGTTACTGGGTTCGATTCCCGGCCGGGGGCCTTTCTGTGTGGAGTTTGCATGTTCTCCCAGTGTCTGTGTGGGTTCTCTCCGGGTACTCCGGCTTCCTCCCACCATCCAAAAAACATGCATGGGGATTAAGTTAATTGGCTAATTTAAATTGTCCGTAGGTGTGAATGTGAGTGTGAGTGGTTGTCTGTCTCTATGTGTCCTGTGATGAACTGGAGACTTGTCCAGGGTGTACCCTGCCTTTCACCCTGAGACAGCTGGGATAGACTCCAGCCCCCCCACAACTCTATGTGAGGATAAGCAGTAGAAAATGGATGGATGGATATATTGCATTTAATCAGGATATCCTTGTGAGCATGATGTTTTATACTCTGTCCTCTGGGCAAACAGAGTATATTCTACACTGTAAAAGTTACCATCCCACGACTAAAGAACCAAGGTTTTTTCCTAGTAATTATTCAGCGTTTCTCACAACCTCCATCTCCACATACAACCTTGTGGCCCTTTCTCCTGTCCTCATTTGCCTTGTCTGCCTCCATAAGATGCTCCACAGCTGAAACCTTGCTGTCTTTGGATTAAATGGCTGAGAGTGCTCCACTTTTAAAGGACCCATGCAAAATCGACCCGACCTGACACACTGCAGATCTTCCCTGAGGTAGAGAGAGTTTTGGTGATGTCTTTGTGAGGCAGAGAGCAATCCAGTCAGTTACTCTGTACTATTGAATTATTTAGCATTGAGAGCAGAGCCCTTATCCAAGGTCAGAGCTATTAAGCCGTTTCAGGAGGGACAAAAAAAAAAACCACACATCCATCACACAATGCTACAGGGGTCGGCAATAGGGATCCGATTTATACTGAGAGAGGACAAAGAAACGAGAGCCCAGAGCCACTTTTTCACAGGCAAATAACAATAAAAACCCAATACTTAGCCAAAAGAGACAAGGCTGAATATATTTGCAATAAAGCAGCAGATATTAGTGCACACAGGTGTCTCTGACTGGCTTGTAACTTATTGCTCTGGTTATATTATCAGAGGCGCGGCACCACCTGTGGCTCCCCCATGAGTCAGGGGAATATGAGCTGCCGTCTGAGCAGAGCAAGTGGGATTGGTAGATATGCACAAGTGCATATGAGCACATACTAACACACACCCAGAGACCACAGGAGTACACCCTGTCTCCAACCTCCAATCACTTCTTTGTTTGTAGTGTCTCTCCATACTGCTTAAAGAGCCACGTGTTCCAGTTTCTCTTGAAAAGTCTGCTTTTATAAACTTATTTGAACTCAGATGCACTTACGCAGACAAATGCATGTGTGAAAACGGCAAAGAGGAATGTGCAACTGTCATGTTTCACTTTTAACATTCCTGAGTGGAGCTGCTGCAGATGAAGGGGAAAAGAGCCTGACTCGGCAGATCCGGTCGACTGTGGCATGTGCATCGGTTTGACTCGTGAGGGAGTGTGTCAGAGCGGGAGGGAGGGAGGAAGGATGTGAGCATGTGCTGAAATAAAAGCAAGACGAGAAAGAAAAGGCAGCGAGCATCAAAAGAGGAATGGAAAAAGCAGGCGTCCTCGAAGCAGCTGCTGCTCTGAAAGCATCGTTTGTCTCCTGTCACAGTGACGTGACATTTGAGTCTTCCTGACGTTTGTGTCTTTCTGACATTTATGTCTATACCAGCAGTCAGTTCTGATGTCAGTGAGCATGTGACATACGAAGCTTCAGTGTGATGACTAACAAAGCAATGTATTCTAATCCCTTTGCACCAAAGACACAGTCTAAATTAATTTGTCAAGCAAAAATGCCTCGTGAACAATCACGAGGCATTTTTATTATCATACTGTAATATATGACTGTAAACTTTGGGTTCAGATTTGTCTTTTCATATAAACTAGAATAACCGAAGCCTCTACCAACCAGTTAAGTTGCCGTTTTCTCCATGTCTGTCCAAAACGTCATCACTTCGCCATTTTCAGAAATTCAGCAGAAAGTTGTTTTAAATTGTCAAAATCAGCAGATGAACTCAAGTTATTGCCAAAAACATGTTTTGTTTTTTGAGGTCACAGTAACCTTGACCTTTGGCCACCCAAAATCCACATGTTCACGAGGGAACAAAGGGCCGGACTGATGGACAACCTGAAAACATCACACCTCCAGCCACAGTTGTTTCCTCCAGCATAAAAAAACTGGAAGACCTCACTTTGGGAAATTTGGCAGATTTTACTATTTTCTGATGACTACAATAACAAGTAGACAATAAAACATCTATTTGGTTGCAGAGAACAGAGAAAATTACAACAAAATAATAAAAAAAAAAAAAACTAAAAAAATGGACATCATTTTTCTCCAACTTTGAACTTGTTGCACACGTTTACTGCTCTGCAGTGGATATTGATTTTATTAAGTGCCAACTTGAAGAAGAAAAAAACCTATTTAAAGTCTAAAATAAAAAATGATCACCATAATTACCTCACGTAATAGACTGCTGAGTACTTCACGAGGTCCCCAAGGTCCATTAATGTGCCAACAACAAAATAATCTGAATAATGGTAACAATGGTGAAAAAAGAAAAGGCAGTGAGTGTGGACAAGCAGGTCTGTACACCCTCAAGAGAACCGAGGCATGATCACTAAGCGATGGCAACTTAGATGCCATAATTATTATTCATAATTCATTATTGAAAGGGGAAGTTCCATTTTTTACAAATTGGACCTTTTTTCTGGGATAAAATACTGCCATTTACGCACCCATTTCACTTTGGAGTCATTTGGAGTATTTCTGATTTGATGATATCCATTTAACAGGAGTGAATGGGGCACTGAAATGCAGCCAGTAAATGACACAAACTTGACCATTTCTCAAATAACACACGTTTAAGATGGGCTACACTATTACTATTCTCATTTGAGAATGAGTAACAGTGCCTGAACTAAAACAAAGCATGTATGCGACTGTATGTGGCAACATCATAAATAAGTATTTTAGTTCAGGCACTGTGAAGGACACATAGGTGGGCACTAGGGGTCCTTAGTAAACTATGATACACAGGAAGTAGAGTCTGTTTACAGACTGAATTTTCTTTGTTACAGACAACTCCTGACTCAAATGAGAATAGTAATAGTGTATCCCATCTTATTAAAAATCTGTTATTTACTGTCTGCATTTCAGTGCCCCATTCACTCCTGTTAAATGGATATCATCAAATCCAAATATCGTCAGAAATACTCCAAATGACTCCGAAGTGAAATGGGTTTGTAAATGACAGTATTTTATCCCAGAAATAAGGTCCAATTTGTAAAAAAACTACACTTACCCTTTAATATCAGTTTCTGCTCCATGCTAACACACTAACACACACACACTGTTGAGTATATTATTCAAAATAGCCACAGAGGCTCTTACTAATTAAAAGTTTTAGCTGTTCTTATTATGAGCCTTGTAGGGGCTAATAACCTTGTTGGGGCGATAATGTTTTCCCTAATAACAATCTGTACCATGGTGGGCAAAACAAAATCTTCACAATGCAAAACTAATTGTAATCAGCTGCTTTAAGTGACCCGCTTAATCTCTGTCTTTTTATAATTGGTCGACACTGAGCCAGCTCCCCTCAGGGCCAGACGACAAAAAGTAAACACGCAATTAGACTCAATATTAAGGGGATTTTTTTGCATCATCATCTTTCTTTGTGTGCTTTGTCATCACCCGACACAAGGTCCCTGTCTGTGAGAAATCATGTGATTTAGCGCTGACATTCCCCCTCAGGGGGGAAAAAAAAAAAAAACTGCAGTCTTGCACAAAAAAAGCAGCATGAAAAGGTGGAACTAGCCAGCAGCTCCTACAGTCTGAAGGAGGGAACAACATGTTCCATGACCCAGGGCAGGAGAGACGAGAAGGAGGGGGAGAGGAGTGAGACAGATGGAAAGAGAGGGGGGAAAAAGTGGGAAAAGGTGGGCAGAGGAGGAAAGGAGCAGCGTGAATGAGTGCCACACTGTACAAACAGGTTGAAGCAGCGTAGAGGCACACATAAAGCTGTTACTTTAATGGACCCGCTTACAAAAACTGATGCAAGAGGTCTGGAAAGTCAGACAGACAACCTTTTTCCATGTGCTACACTCAATTTCACAGTAAAGTACTGTAAAAAGCTTGTGACATCTTCTGTGACATCTCTAAAATCTGCCAGGGTAAAAGTGAGGTCACCTCACTTCCTGTCTTTCTTGCTATTAGGGTTCAAAACAAACTTTCTGACATCAAACACAATGAATTACAGTTCAATTTTAGACAGTGTAATTAAAAATATTATTTAAAATCATTGTCAAGATCTGTGCTATAAGTTACTTGGGTTTTGTGTGTCACCTGTTATTCTCAGGACACACTGTGTGTTCATGATCTATATACTCTAGATAATGCAATTCAGTCAGTGACCTCACAGTCGAATGAACATGGCACATTTTATGCCACTTTAACGCCCTGATTTAGCCTGGATGGTGCTGAGGATGTGTCGTTTTCCATCAGCCTTGCGCAGTGCAGAGGCTTACACCACAGGAGGAAAGCGCAGATCTGCAGTGACTCGTGCCTGAGATTTATAGGGCTTTGCTGCTGAGCCCTCAGTACTGTCCAGGGAGGAAGGTGATACGCACACCCGCAGCATTCTCCAGCCTAAAGCACGCTTTTCACAGACAAACCAAAGGCAGAGTGCCTCATGAGTTGCACGGACAAGCCAATGACCTCATGCAGGAGAGAGTCTTTGCTGTACCGGCCAGCAGTCTGACTCAAACGATTACCTCAAAAGCAACCTGAAGACCATTTGTCAAATTTCCGTAAAAACAAAGACATTAAGTCACTATGACGGAACAGCACAGAGCTACCTAAAAACAGCATTTAGGCGAGGCTTTGGGTATTAGTGGAATAGTTTGACATTTTGAAAATTTATACATATTCACTTCCTACTATGAGTTAGAGGAAACTCACTCTGTATGTTCAATGTGATGTCAGTAAAGACTGGAAACACAGGGAATCAATTAGCCTGTCCAAAGATAACAAATATGGTTCCTTCAAAGTCTCGCTAGCTGTTCCCCAGTTTCCTTTGTGTTTTATATTTACCATACAGACACCAGAGTGCTATCGATCCTCTCTGCGATGAAGCGAATAAGTGTCAAATGATTTCTTTAAGTGCTTTCCACATCATGAAAATACAAACACAATGTGTCAAGAGTTCAATAGAAAGCAACTCCCACAAAATGACTTGTGAGTTATGAACCCAGGCGGTGTAAAAATACACTGCTGAGTGAAAGTACCTGGTGCTGGCTAATACTTTACTTCATCCACAGTCCCACATTGCTACCCTATTTTCTACATGACCTCATCGAGGAATAGTTTCGCTGACTTTGCTAAAATTCAATCCATGATGAGCATACAGATGTGAGCCATGTGCTTTAATAGTGACTCATTTGTTCACAATCAGACATAAATCAGCAGCTTATCGTCAGAGAAACAACAAAGAAAAAGCAGTTTTCAGTGTCTCTCAATGGATGATATCTATGCCATGAGGGTAAAGAGAGAGAGAGAGAGGAAGAAATCTGCACCTCTGCTACTAAATGTAAACAGACTGACTGCTGACATCAGAAGGAAAAGAAGGTGGCGGCTTGGCTTGGATAGATGGAGAGATGGATGGAGGAGACACAAACATCTGCTCTCCCAAAAACAAACACAGCCTGAGGCTTTGGAGCAACTGGAGAGGAAGGGTGAAACCAAGAAGAAGCCACTCACGGATATAATCCCAGCACAATGGTGAAATGGTAAATCGAGTAATGCAACATGGTGTGATACTGCAGTATAAGAGGACAAACCGACTTTATTTCGGGCTGATTGTACATTTTGCCTCGTCACAAAAGCTGATGATGACAACAGTAAACTTCAGTGTTAACCTTTTGAAGCTCAGTGTAACGCTGTTATTACAGCATGACGTGTCACAGTTTATATATCCCGGCGCTCCAGCATAGCGAGAGCACTTATTGTCGCCTTGTTTATTGTGTAAGTTATACCTTCATCACCGGTTCATCCTGTTGATTTATTTTTTCCACTGGTGTTGTGTTGTATTAATGCCAAGTGCAGCAAGCCAAAGATTTCTTTGTTGTACTGCTTCTGGAATTCTGTGAAACACTGTGTTTGTGTATTTTTGCAGCCCTTTGCAACACAGCTAAGAACCATTTTTCCTTATTCCACTTTAAACAGACTTCTAACTACTAACAACAACTCTGTGCATGTCACTATGTATTGAGAGAAGTTGGGGATTTTCAGGTGCTGCGTGACGTCTTTGCACCTGGCAGCAGTGCTTTGCTGGTGCTTTGCCTGAATATAGTCCCAAGTAAATATTGGCCTGGTAGTCAATACATTTGTGTTAATTTGCATTGTGCTCATTGTGACTGTAGGTCACAAGAAGTAATTAGGAAAAAAATTGAGTTACTTGGAATCACTTCTGCAACAATGTGCTAGCTGGCAACTCTACATTACAGCACCTATGCTAAGCTAAGCTAACAGCAGTGTTGCCAGTTTAGGGCAATGGCTGAACCGGCTAAAAAACCCTTTTCTTCACTTATTTAACTCTGGGAACTGCGAGGAATGACTAAATTTCACACAGGGGTGGAATATCCCTTTAATGGTTGGATATTGCTGCATCAAATAAGGGTGCATCATACTGTATCACATTGTAAATTGATAGAACTTAAAGCAGCATTAAATACTTTTTGTCCACATGGTGGCATTGGAACATGCTGTAAATTCATGACATTGTTTTCTCGTGCATGGTGTTAGCGATCTATTGACACATCCAGCAGGCACAGAGTGGCGTGATTCTGGTCACCTGATGAATGAAGTGCACTATTTACTCTCTAAGCTCGGTAGAAACAAGCTCGATGAGAGCAGTGGGATCAAACCAAACTATTTGAGTTGCAGGCCATAAAGAAAACTAAAGATCCTGCAAAGGAATGGAATAAAATATGTCTTGAATGAAGACTGTCCCTTTAGTCCTGCAATATCATGACACAAAGACACAGAAAAGTTGCAGATGACTGAGCCACAATATGAGTCATCCCTCAACCAAACCACTTTGGTAACTGTACAGACATTCATCACCGACAGCTTAATGTGAAGCAGGACGGAAAGTGACAACCATCTTCCATTCAGTCGCTGCTGGAAGGACGTTTAATGCGAGGAGGAGGCTGATGACTTCTTGATGTGAATCTCCCATCTATAAATCAGCCGTCACACACTCCAAGTGACAGTGGGATACACACATGCAGATGTGCACTTGCTCTCAACCCTGAAGCTATTAGCGCTCTGTCACAAGGCATCTGTTAATATGGAGAGTGTGATATAAACAGGATATTTTAGCAGTTTCCCTCTGAGTCATGGAGTGGGGAGGGTTATTCCACACAGATCACTAGTCCCACATGTCTCCTCCCCTTACATGGCGGCGTCCTGCACTCCCCGTAAGCTCATTCATTCCCCTAAAAGGATGCTGCATTTTTCCTCCTGGCTGTGGATATTAGTAGAGTCAAGCCTATTCAAAATAATCCTCATGAGCTAAAAAAAAAAAAGGGATGTTGAAAAATGAGAGTGGGGGAGAAACTGGCAGAGATTTTCGCAGGTCGTCCAGATGCAGCGTATTACCATCTGCCTATGGAATGTCAGTTATTTCCAGAGTGTCTTTAATAGCTTTCCTAATATGACACACAGCAGCTCCCGGGCCAGAGGGAGTGATGTAGAGGCCTGGAGGAGGGTGGTGCTGCTCTGATCACCTGCCGCAAATCAACAGCCAAGAGGGGAGCTTCCACGCTCCTCAGGTCCTCATTCAAGCAAACAGCGTCCAGCTTTGGAGACGTTATATTATGGTGACTATGGAGGGGGGGGTGCTTGAATAAACAGACACCTCCATGCTTGCCCAGCATGAGCCATGAATTCTAGGTAACATGATTCTTTACAAAGCTGGTGATGCACCAGAGGTGATATTTATTGGTGTAGACTTTGATGTCTGATGGGAAAAATACCGATGAGAAACTGCTGTTGTTACCTTTAGGTGGGAAGTAGGATTTGCTCTCAGCTTTGTGGGGCCAGTCCACCACCAGGTGCCCATAGCGACGGAAACTGTTGGTGATTTCATCTGTCAGAAAAAAAGGTAGAAGAGAAAAATGTTATTTTCATAATAAGGGACCATTTATAGATATCCATGTAATATTCATATGAAATGTTTCTATTTTGTGCTGTGTTCCTTCCTGCAGCAGGAGTATCCACTGCATTAAACACATCCACACGTGCTGTGGAAACTCATGAATTTTTCAGCCAGCTAAGGGCACATATTGTGCATCATGTGCTCGTTCAACGGTTCAGACGCATGTGGAAGTAAACATTTCAAATTGACGTTTGGCACGTTCCAGATTGTGGAAACAATTACAGGCCTGTGACGTAACTGGACACAGACGAAGCACTGCAATGGATTTCAAACTCTACAGATTGTGAGAGGGTTCAAAATAACACAAGCTTTTAGATGTATGGAGGTTAAAAAAATACAGAAGTTACTGAGATTTTACAACAACTTTGACTTTTCAAAAGTATGTTTTTTTGGTTACGATTGGTGTTATTTTAATCATGCAGCACACAAAACAGTAAATGTGGATCTCCTTTCAGCAGCTGGATAGCTTAGCTTAGCACAAAGACTGGATTCAGGGCAAACAGCTAACCTGGCTCCATCAACAGGTAGCAAAATGTCTTGTAAAAATGACAAGTTATGACTTTACAGGAGTTACATGCTCTATGTGAGCCACGTGTCTTGGGGGCAGTTTCCCCCAGTTTACACTCATTGTGCTCAGCAACGCTAAACAGCTGCCCATGTTATCAATCTTCTCATTTTACTGTCGGCAAGAAAGCGAGTAAGTTTAACTTTGGTAGAGTGCTAAATTACCATCCTCAACAGGGGGTGTCACGGTGCCGTTAAATGAGGCTCACATACTTCAGTGTGACCGTTAGTGGCAAACAGCCAAAAACTGAGAGCCTCCAGTTCTGAATGTACGATACGTTATGTATGAGCATAATCTGGTCCTGAGAAGAAGCGAAGTAGATGAGAAAATGAGAAAAGGATTCTTTGTTTACCTTCATCTATGTCAGGGGGAAGGCCTCCGACAAAGACCTTCCTGGAGTAGCGCTCCATCCTCTCTCCGTTCTGACAGCGGGTTGGCGAGTTCAGGCCCGGGGTCAAGGAGGGGTCACCATGACCGTCGTCAAGGAAACCGTCCTCAAAGGGGAAAAGACAGGAACGACCTGGGAGGAGAGGAAAAGAAGGACACCAGGAAGACGGACAGGGATAACAGGGGGGTGAAGTGAAAAGGGAGGGAGGATGTGAGAAATGAATTAATCACATCTTAAAATCATTACTGGAGCAAAAGAATCACAGATGATTTGCTTCAACACATCCACATATTCATAACAATATATAAAACCTGATAATACAAATCCCAAGGGTTCATATTTGTATTTAGTGTGATGGCTTCTCTAAATATGTTTTAATTTTACAATAGGAATCCTAAAAAAAACACCATATGACCAAGAGCATGTGTGCACCACATCTGGATGTAATGTGAGTGTCTGCATACTTTTGGTCACATGGTGTGTATCAAATTAAAATAATGACATCATAATGTCATCTTCAACATGCTGAACTGCAGCACAAAGTGATGATCAGTCAGTTATGAGCATGGTTATGGTATTTTCTCCTTGTGGACGTCTTAATAAACTAAGATTCCCAATGGAGCTGTGATGTCTTGGCAGTATTTTTAGATTATAATGTCCAAATGTGCACTTTCTATGCAGTAGAACCATGTTTACCCCTGTGCCTTTAGCTCTGATGATGAACATGTTAACACTGTGAGGAATGACTTTGCCTTGAGGGAGAAGCACAGGTGTAAATAATGAAATTAATGGCGGCTGATTTACTGTCACTCACACTGGGACACTTGAACAGAGCCATAGTTAGTGGAAATAGTTACACCTGTGCTTTTCCCACTTCAACAAGTCAAAATGTCTGCAGTAAAAAAGGCCCATACTGCACTTCCTGTCTTCAGTTTCCTACAGCTATAACATATAACCGCAGCCCAATAGTGCTGTGATCTTACAAATGTCACACAGCAGCTTTGCTCCTTGTTGAAGGAAGACAGGATTAGTTAAAAAAAAGCACATCAAATCAGAGATGAGCCACGTTGGAAGCACCCATCTTTGCCATTAAGATGATGAATCCCTTCTGAGTCAGCGTACTCCTTCATGAAAACCTGCCAGATTAATTTTAACATTTGATCTCTGTTGTACCAAATACTGCAGATTTTTTTGGTTTTTAAAACTGATGATACTTTTATTTTTTAATATCCATATTAAAACATTACAGGGAGAACACTGACTCAGAATAGAAAGAACAGAAAATAGACAAACTGATTTCTCCCCCCATCATCAAGCAAGACAAGATTCATAATTACAGACAGATTTAGGTGACCCTCGCCCCGAGTTGATTAAACGCACAACATGGAAAACTGTGTGTCAAAAATTAAAATGATTTCATTCAGACACAGCACAGATGAGAAGCGGAAAGTGACACCAGCACACTGAGACCACCCTCAGCCTTGGAGAGAGGGAGTCAGCCAGCAAGGCAAGCAGAACCCAGAGAAAATGCCTCACGTTACCTCTTCGGCGGCCATAGCTCCGGGCTGCTTGTCAGCACAGTGGGGGAAGGAGAGACACAAGGAGAGAGAGAGGGTTGGGGCAGGAAAGAGATACAGAGACATGGGTTTTGTGGAAAATAAACCAAAACTAGGAACATCTCTAAGGCAACAGAGAAACCACAGATGGCCACACCTAAGCTTCGGCAACAGTAGGAGGGTGATTATCAGCGCCTGGCACACACAGTAACCCTGTGGCACCTGCCTTGGCAACAAACGCATGCAGATGCCGAGGGAGTGCGGCGTGATAAGTGAGGTTTAACCACGGAAATGGCCGAGATATTGAGCAGCATAATGCGACGCCCCAAAGCCGGAGATCGTAATCTCAGTTTAATGAACCCACAAATAGCTCACGTCCGTGATTATCTTCTGAGAATATTCTCAAATGAGGCCATAAAGCAGAGGGCATGCAGGACCGAAGGTAGAGCAGGTTAGTCATTATCATGGCCTTGGTGAAATATTAAAAGCTGCTCTGAGGTCAGGTACGGCAGGCCAGGTGTGAGTGGAAACTTCCCACAGGAGAGGAGAGGGTTCAGGGCTCTGAGAAGAGAGGATGACATGAGAGCAGGAGAGCAGTGGAGAGCAGGCGATGAGGTCCAGACAGATCTGACTCTAGATCAGGAAAAGGAACAGCATAGTAACCACTTATATGTAATCCACTGGTCACACACCAGCTCTCCAAATTACCCCCCTCTTATCTTTTTCAGATTTGTTATGCTTGTGACGGTGACTCAAATGAAGTATAAACAAATAAAAATAACTGTTATCATCCATGACAACACAGCAATCTCTATCTGCTGATGAAGACCGTGAGATGTGTTTGAAAGCCCCAGAAAAGGCTGGTACATGGGCTTTGAGTTCTGATTTTTTTTTTGTCAGAAAAGCATCATTTCCAGGCAATCAAGGTCTATTTAATAGTTTTTTTTGTCTTCCCACCCAAATATTGCCACCTATCAAGCAACAAATTTTCCATAGTTAGGGTCACATGATGACAACTGTGTTATCACCATGACAACTTATCTATCTACTGAGAAAGACTGGGACATCTAAATGAAAGTGCAGGAAAAAGTCAGTGAGTAGAGTTCATATGTTGTTTTTGGTAAAAACGACTACATTATTTCCAGTTTATCTTACTCCCAATATACAACCACCTATCATGTGGCAAAATTTACGGATATGGGTCACGTGATGACAACTGAGAGAGTCCATGAGATGCATTCAGGAGCTCAAAATGGACCTTGAGTTATTCCACTTTTTACAAAATCAAAAATTGACTTTCATGCTCAACGTAGCTCATGCTGTTTCAGGATTGTGTTTGAGTGTTTCCCTAATCTCACCAAATCCTCCCATAAACGAGCTCAATTTCAATCTGCTGTGCCGTGAATAGACGCCACACAGGAGGCAAAATGTGTCTTAAGATGGGGCAAATTCAAACCAACAGCAGGAAGGGCAGCACACCGCTAAACAGATCCTCCTGCTCTTCTAAAAGCATCAGTCACAAAGCAGACTCATCGCCTCAAAAACCAATATGAGCCTTTGCATTGTGAGGGCCCCATTGTGTGATTTGCCCCTCTGGCTTCTCTCGGGGAATATATTGTCTCTGAGCCTCTTCTCCCTCGCTATGTTTTCATTAAAAAGATCTGGCCAAAAAAACCTGGGCTGCCTCTCTGCAGCTTTGCCCTCTCACCGTCTGGCCCTGGCAAAAACAAAGTAACCTAGCAACCAGGGCGAAATGAGGAGAGCGTTATGTGGGAAACCATCAGTGAGAGAGAATACAACCCATGAGGGAGAGGAGGGAGGGGAAAAGTGAGGGTTAAGAACGAGTACCAGCTTTAAACCATGTGGTGTCTTGGAGAGAGGGAACATGTTTGAAAGTGATTCCTCTGGGCATGATGAGTCTGAGGCTTCAAAGCCTCACACACTCCTACTAGGGCTGTCAAGTGAACAGCACCAATAAATCTGAATAGAGGACCCGTGCTTTTTCCTCTTCACTTCACACGAGCTAACACCATCATCGGAGAAGTTACAGGTCCTCGCAGCGTGAAGCCTCAAAGCTAATGGGACGAAATGAAGGAGAAACACTTAAAAAGTTGAAACCAAAGCTTCCCTGTCTACACCCATCACAGGCTACAGCGCAGAGAGCCAGCTCTGACAGACTTGGAAGATCTGGGCAGATCTGTGCTTGCCTGAGCGTAATCCCATGACACAACAGTTTAACTTCAATCCAGGACACGTTCTCCGAGGATACGAGTGATGAAAAGAGCAAGATGAGGAAGGAGCGCCAGTGTTGTCAAGATGTGACGGTTACTTAAAAACCGCTTCGCTGTGAAAGTTTAATTTATGTTACATATGCTCTGCCTTAACCCGTTTTTTTATGTCCAGGGAGGAAACTAGGGCTTCGCTGATTTGGTTTGATCACCAGTCAGTCCAGACATCCTTGATATTTCGCTGACGTTTGCACAAAAAGATGGGAAACGTGATTAGCTAGAGGACATGGATAAGAAATGGACGCTGTAGAAATCATGCCCCTGATCGTATCCAAAGAGCAGGGCCTGGAAAAAATGTGCCATTTTTGTAACAGCATATAGGATGAAGACCTGATTTCTATCTCAGGCTCATCTTCTGTCACTGCTGGTCATCTGCCGCCTGGTGGGACACCGGGGGAATCTAGTCTTACATGCTGGGATATTTTTGGAAGTGCTATTCGCAGGTCAACTGTGCTTCGCCCCAGTGCTTAGAGGTCTGTCCTAGGTTTATGGTGTCAGACCGCAGCAAAGGAGGCAGGTGTGTCCACTGCCCACTGACACAGGGCTCTGTGGTTAAGAGGAGGGGTATGTGCGTTTCATGGGGGCACGCCACAGAAATACTTCCCATTCTCTATTCCTTCAAAAGGACAAAAATCAGCTGCATCACTTTTATCAGAAAAACGGAAAGAAAATGATGAGCACTACACTGAAATGTGACTTACTATTTAATGGCATTATGTGCTCCGCTCCAGGGTGATGAAAGTTGAGGCCCATGCGTCCTGTCGAGGAAAAAGAAGAAAAAAAAGATTTTTACAAACCATGGAAATCCCTCATAAAAGCCACCCTGTTGACAGACATTATATTTAATCTTCCGTTCTACTGTCGGAAATGGGAAAACGCCGTCCGCGATGAAATGTTTAACATGAGGTGAACAAACAAGGATTTTACTCAGTGTGACACAGCGGCACAAAGGACAACCACAGACAGCAGATACAAGAAAAAAATGGAAATATGCATTCCTTTGTTGTCACATATCTCACATGCACACATACACACACAAAACAAAGGCAGCTATAACACTGCGAATTCAACAGAGCGTGCTTTCTGTTACGGTGACAACGTGTGCGTGTCACAAGCGCCCATCTGTCACTGCTTTGGTGGAGTGAGGGGTGGTGTGGGACATCTAAATGGAAGTCTTCCTGGTTATCTCTGTCTCCATCATCTCATTTGTACATGCGACAACACAAATACATGTAAACCGAGGCAGAAATAGCCTACCTGGTTTAGGACAAAACATTGCAGTCATGCTTTCAACATCACTTACAGCTCCAGCCACAGAGGCACACCCTTTATCCCTAACCACTTAAAACCCGCCTACACCAGCTTTTTATTCAACACACAGCAAGCAAGCAAGTAAGCAGCATACCTAGAGTCAGTCAGGAAAGATGCAACACTGATATTTGGCATATATACTTAGATGTTGACACTGGGTGGTGGTGGTGGTAGGTGTTAAAGTCGAGGGGGGGGAAACTGCAATGGAGATCTTGCTGTACATGCTTCTCCATGTGTCATGGACTCTGAGAGGGCGATCAGCTACATGTCGCAAGCTGCTATGGCGCAAACAAGACAACATGTCAAAGGTTTCCAAATTTGGTCGCAGAAGACAGACAGTAGGGGCAGCACGAGGGCCTCTTGCTGGCTCGCAAACAACTAGCAGTTAGACCTGGTTGAAAACCAGAGAGGCAGGGTAAGGGGGGGGAGGACAAGGGGCGGCCACCCTGCAGCGCCACAGATGTGGATTTCCACACACTCCTCTCAGCCAGTCAGAATCCAGGCAGCAGAAGGACTCGAACGCAAATGGACAAGCCCATACATTCACACACTGGTTTGTTTGAACACATGGATGAGTGTGACATAACCTAGTGCTACAGTATCTTTACTTTTTCCAACTTATGATGAACATTTCATTAGTTTAGATGCACCAAAAAGGAAGAAGAGCCAGCGTAATGTCCCAACTATTTATCTGTGTGTATTGGTAAATGTGTGGGTGGTCTGTTTGTTGGTCCTCAAACCAAATTACAGTGCTAAAGTAATGCCAAATGTCTGACTGGCTTTAACGTCCTTGAGAGAATCCCTGATGGCTCCAGAGCAGACTGTGTACCTTGACCTTCACTATAGTTGCGCAAACAAATAGGAGAATCTGTACAATTCTGCATAACGAGTACACTCCACTGAACACAACCAAAGCCGTGACTTCACTGATAGGAGGGCAAAAGTCACAGTAAACACTGATCTGAGCTTGCCTTTCAGTCAACGTTTTGGGTGACAGGAGGGGGGCAGTCGCCCTCCTGAAGCCTTAAAATAGCTCTGGGCATGTGCCATCTGCTTCCCCCCAGGAGCTGAGTGGCAGGGCCTGAGGGGCCCCTGAGCTGCTGCCACTGCTCTTCTGGTGACATTTCCTCACCGAGATCCTGAGCTATTCTCAACCTCCCCATGATGATCGCACAGCACCGCGGCCACCAGGGAGACACGCCACCTACTTCCTTAACTCTTTGAGTGCCACTGACGTAACGTGATGTCATTCAAAATCCGACACTTGAGTGCCATTGACGTAATACTACGTCAAAGTGTTTTGTTTTTTTTTGCAGCTGGTCGCTGATCACGGTCTACTGCAGCCTGTGAGTAATGTTGGGTCAATTAAAGAGCAAAACAAACTGAAAGATTCCGCACAAAAAGTGGTGTTTTTGGTGAAAGTGGCCTCAACTCTCCTCCACACAAAACAAGAATGGAACAAAATAAAAAATAAAGTTTTTTTTTTCATGATGAAATAGCGTGATTCTTCTTTCATTTGAGCTTCTCTGTTTTCAGAGACATGGTACAAAATATGCTGAGGGTCTTGAAATATGACTGGAAAATGGGCAAAAATGCTGGCATAAGGCAATTTCGGTTTAAAAAAAAAAATGGCTGTCACTCAAAGAGTTAAACACATATCCAAATCATGGCCTCCCTTTTCATGCAGCCTGACAATCTGTCAGAGTATAGGGGATGGATTAGCTGGATGAAGTGGTCATCAGCTTGTGGGGACTTGAGAACAAGGCCTCTGAGAGGTTAAAGCAAAGCAGTCACCTTAACAAAAACACAAAAAATAAGGTCAATATGGTTAAAAGCAACATCAGCTTTATAACTTTAAGGGCTAATGTACATCTGTCATCAACTGTTATCAGCAGCTGAGACAAGCTGAACAAGCTGAAAGTCTTAACTACATTACTGCTCTCTGGTTTGCTCTCATGGCTGGAGGGCAAACTGCCTCACAACACCATCTTAATACTGAGTGCTCATCAACAACCACATCCATCATTGTGCTGGACACAGCATGTGGTCCTGTCAACAGTGGGCATGTTACGAGACATCTGGCACAAAAAAAAAAAAACAGAGTTTGGACCTTTGCTTTGCATAGACTATCAGAAACCACCTAAACAGTTAAAGTTCCACTCTCCCCCTGGATCCCTTCTAAGCCACTTTGGTCACGTTTCGCTCCTGCTGTTACACATTATAGCACATATTTAAGCCCCCAATAACACCTCTAGGAGAGCTCTGTAGCAGGAGTTATGAGAGGGGAGAGGGTGTGCCAACAGCAAGATGTGGAAATGTTAGCGCTGATGAAAAACCTCAACGGCAGGATGCCCCAAAGCTGCACTTCTTACTGCCAATTAACAGCACAAGACTGGCAAAAAGAAAAGGACAATATGTACCGAGGAGCATGTGTTTTTCACGCAACACATACATGACTGAAAAGATTAAGTGGGATGGATGTTTGATGGATTTCATACCAGCTCCTGCTAAAGACAATTACAACAGGGCCAAATTCCCTGATAGCTATCGAGCAAAAACACGTAAAACTCTATAAAATTATGTGCAGTATAAAACATACACAGTTAGGGGAGTGTTCCAGAAGCAAATCTCCAAATATACCAACCACCCACTGCTACTTAATGTTTCATAAAAGTAATAATCGTAAAATGATTACATAATAATTTCCAAAATCCAGTTAAGCATGATATACAGTTCGGCAGGCATAGTAACAATTTCTACAATATTTCATGGCTTGTGAGATTTGGACAAACCAGGATTTTAATAGACAAAACAAGCCCAGACTTGTTTTGTTGCCTGGACAGGATTAGGTCAGTCATGCTTGCAGGAGTCATGATTTTTTTTTCCACCGTAAGAAAACACAGCACACTGAAGGTGTAGTTCAAGCAAAGTGTGATTGACCTTTAACACAGCCAACAAACACACCATCTTATCTCTTTATCGTCATTACTGGCTGTTTAAAGTACAGGGGCATCCCTTCTGACATAAAGATCATCGCAGGTTTTGTTAATTACGAGGGTTGAGAAGTTGAGAAGAGAGGTCAAGTCCACTTCCACAACTTTTAGATATCGACCTCTAGCCTCAGGTTTAGCTGTGGTGATGTTTCTCTGAACATGAACAAAGATCGCATAAACCTCTTCTTCCAAACAAACAGGATCTTTGAAGGCGTAGCTAAGACGGAGAAGGGTCGTGTGTGTTTTTCTTGGTTAAAAGCTGAATCTTTATCTAAAATATTAATTCTTAACCCTAACCAGAGACCTTTATACCACAACTTTCAAGGTCTCGAGTTATATGGAGACACTCACTCCTTCCTATCGTCGAAGCACCTTCACACTGTTACTCATCTGACCTGGATACTGCACTTGTCATTCTTGTTTTCCTCCTGATAAAAGTCAACTGTTATCCGTGCTCATGTCAACATGTGCACACAGTCAAACCAATGTTTGCTCTCTCTCTCTCTCTCTCTCTCTCCAGCACTGACTCCTACAGTAACACCCTTTACAGCACTGTCATGTTAGTCTGCTAAATATGAAGCTATACATCCATGAGAAAGTTTGCATTAGCAACACATAAAACCTGTGAAAAAAACTGTTAGTCATTTTTTCATTTTTGTACTTTTTAACAAAATCCAGACATACCGTGTTTATTTGTGAACAATATATTAATAAACTGGTAGTTAGCTCTGTATTATGTGTTAATTTTATTATATAATAATAATAATGTATATTATTAGACAACCAATATTTATTCCAGAATATTAGCATATTTTATATATATTTATATTCCTTTTTTTCTTACGCCTATAAGTATGGCCCACATAATTGCTAAATGTTTACTGTTGTTCAAGCAGTAACAAAAGGTCAAATTCCTGGTTTGTGTAGTCACACCTGGCCAATATGACATCCATCCATCCATTTTCTACCTCTTATCCTCACATAGGGTGGTGGGGGGGCTGGAGCCTATCCCAGCTGTCTTAAGTCACCAAGTCACCAGTTCATCACAGGACACATAGAGAGAGACAACCACTCACACTCACATTCACACCTACGGTCATTCATTTAAGGGACTTAACACCAATGACACCAGTGGTGGTGTGTGTTTGGGGAGTGTCTGTATGCTGCAGACACAGTATGGTGTCGGCATGGGTGAAAGAGTGTGTGAGGTGACGCTGCTTAGCATGGGATGTCACAGGTGATTTGCACGTCAGTAACAGCTTGGATGAGTGTATCCTGCATGTTTGTGTGTGTGTTATGATATTCCTGGCAGCGGTGGTGGCTGTTGTCAAACTGGTTGTGTTTTTCCAGGTCAAGGGGAGAATCACTGGTGTGTTTGTATGGGGGTACATCACTCTCCACACATGAGCTCAGCTGACCCAGTTCAGGAACTACATGGAGACCAGTGTTTGTGTGTTAGGGCCCTTTAGTTCAGACGTCCCCGTGGCCCCTCGCCCAGGAGTAAAGAGCTTTGTCTGAGAGGACAGTGAGATTCTTGGCGCTTTTCCACTACACAGTAATGACACAGCACAGCCCAGTTTTGATGCATTACCACTGAGTACCTCATAGTACCTCCATAGCATGGGCGGGGTCATCATATTGCAGCGCAAAACTGCCATGACATCATTTACATGCGACACAGAAAACCAGAAAGAAGAAAAACAACAATACTACCATCACATACAATGGAGGACACGGAAGCGATCATGTATTTGTTGCTCGCTCTGTAGAAAGGAACGTCTGGACCTTCCCGACCGACTATGGCGTTGTTTTCTGCAATGTCATTTTCTCTTGTAACAATAGCGAAGCTTGCCTGGCTCTAGCCCTCCATAATCTTCCACTCAATTATCATTTCCCTGCAGATTACGTCTGGGTTTGATCTCCTTGGACTCGATTTCTCAGGATGAATTCCAACCGGGCCAATCAGCGAATGGTGGGGGACGAGGGGAGGTGGGTGTTAACGATGACGTTGAACACATGCGCAGCATTTGCGTTGTAGTCTAGCTGGTTCTAGTTTGGTAATGGCGGTGGAGACGGAAGTGAAGGAAGCCATTCAATCCGTTTTGGCTAGACTCCCAAATATTCAGCTATTGAAGTAGGAGCAAGAGGAGTGTTTAACCAGTTTTATTGCTGACAAAGATGTCGTGACTTTACTCCCCACGGGGTTCAGGAAAAGTCTTATTTTTCAGTTAGCTCGAAGGAGTTGGCTAGTCTGAATGCTAGCGCCGCATTACATACGTCACGACCAAACGTCAGTCACTCGTTGACCAATCAGTGGAAGGCAGTCGGCTGACGTCATGTTTTAGTATCGCTTCGGCTCGCTTGGAAACATGGCTGAGGAGGTACAAGAAAAGTACCTAGTACCAGGTACCAGTGGAAAAGCGCCACAACCGTGTAGAGCTGTTCCATAACTTAACGCGCCTGTGGAAAAGCGCCATAAGGTGTCTCTCTCACAGACAACACACACCCTTTGTAGCCGACTCTTCTATAAACATGTGCTAAGAAAAAAAAAAACAGGTTGAATCGAGATGGCCTGGGTGGGGGGGTTGGGGGGGGGCACTTCACACTCTCTTACCACACCGATTCATATTTGCATCACAGTACAAGTGGTTCTCTTTCTTTAGAAAAACACTCACAAACAGGGACTCATAAAACACTCAAGGAAAAACAACTATTCCAGTCACAATGAGAAGCATGCGAGAAATGCCTATGATGGGATGGATGTGGGTGGGACCCATTCATTTGGGAACGCAAATCTGGGCCGACTGGGTTAATTAGTTTTGACTGGCTGCTCTCAGCTTGTGGAAAGTATCCTCATAGTGGGATGCCACTGCAGGATATGTTCTTTGTCTTTTCAGGAATGTTGATCAGGTCGCACCATCTCTAGTTGACAATGCCAATGCATGACTCTTAACGCTGCCATGAATAATGTATTTCTGTTCACATTACCTGTGCTCCATTTTCCAAAGGGGAGACTTAGAAGTTGATCTTAGCCCATAGCCTTATAATTAGGGCTAGGGATCACTAAAAATAATGACACCAGTACTAATATCCACCGTGTTAATGGAAGCATTTAGTTGCTTAAAATGACACCAGTGCCCAATTTATTTTTATATGACACCACAGGTGTGTAATAGAAAAATACTGTTGAAGGTTTTGGGGGCAACTGCTAGCTGCATTAAATACACTGCGACCAATGTCACCACACCACTATGGACTATATGTGTTGCAGCTGTGGGCTAGTTACATTTCATTAAACCGAACGTGTGTGGACCAACAAACAGTATTTTTTTTTTTATTTAAGTTACTGCACCTCAAAACCACAACTGGAGCTTCAAAGTCAACTGAAAATGTAGGAAGGCGCCAATGTCGCTGAACTTCTCAAATTACTGATGTTTAACCTGTCAACACATTTGCTATACTCTGTCTCTCTCCACATTGCATGTCTACTTGCAGACACAGACACAGAGAGAAAAAAATTACTTAAAGCTAACCTGAACTTTTACAGAACAGAATGACCAAGGCCTGATGGGGTCGAGTCGCAAAACGTGTACAGTGTCTGTTAAACAAGTTGATCTAAATGACTTCCAGGCTTGACTAAAGCACCAGCAGGGTGGAACAGCCCTGTGGTTTGTGCTTAACTGCAGGCCTACATGATGTCGACATGACGGCGAGAATGGTAAACCTGTCATTCTCCTACCTCTGCCGTCTCTGTCATGCTTTGATAAACAATCACAAGGGAAGTCCTGCAGGACATTACGACACCTTTCCAGTGAGACTGGGTCGAGTCATGTTGGCCATTTCGCTTCAACAATGCATTCTCAGCACGAGATTGGGAAAACAAGACTCCACGCATGAGAAAGCACCGTGCTCTGCTCATTACGTCCCCCTCCCACCGATCTTTCCATTGTTAAAATGGGAGGATGGGGGAGCATAGAAACCCCTACACCCAACCTGACAGGGACCCATCTGGGAGACTGGATCCAAAGTTTTGTGTTATGCTGCAAAAATATTGGCTTAAAAGACCTGACATACATTTGATGACCTTAAATTAGTGTGTAGAGATTAATGAATATTTAGTATACTGATTTAATCTTCGGGCTCGGTCATAGCCCACAATCACACACAACGTAAAGGTCTAAGTAGGATGTCTGGTTTCAAACACCCAAATCCTGAAAATTTATGCTCACGTCATTTTCACTCGACCCACTGATTCAACAGAGAGCAAACAGGCAAAGGAGAGGAAACAAACGACAACAAACAAAAAAATATGTGAGATTTTGCAGGTAAGGCTCATAATGTTAATTATTCAATTTCAAATATGACATCATGATCCGTACTGGATTGGTTATTGAGAGATTGGCAAGTAGAGTCAAAGAAAAGCAACTGTACCCAGCGATGATATGTGCCCCATGAAGCAAAAAAAAAAACAAAACAAAATACTGTAAGCATGGACGTATGAATATTCCTAACCTGCAAAATGATTCCTCCATATAATATCAGCGATAGTCATTGGTGGGCCACCGGCAGGGTGTGGTTTACCTTTGTCATGGTCAGTCCTTATCATATCCATTAAGGAATTCTCCAAAGAGTGCAAGCTAAAAGCATCAAAAGGCCGATTCCGGTCCTGAAACACAGCAAAACAGGAAGACGTTAGGATCATATACAAAATAAACACAAGGGAGGACATACTTTAACACTCCATAACTCTTCCAGTTAGAACTGCTGACAGTTATAATGCAAAGTGTTTTTAATATGAACCATTTAACAGCACATTATCACAGCTTAAATATAATGAATATGAATGTTCCTGTAAACTCCTGGATCTTTTCATGTGGTGTTAATATTGAAGTGTGAAAGATGATGAATATAACAAAATAAAAGCACTGAAAGACTAAATGAATTTATCCCAAAATCTGAGCCCTGTATGACGCACCCGATGTTCAAAAACTGGCTTGCTGTTGAAATTCTGGTTGCTTGCTTACCTTGCTAACGGGCAGATCACTGGCAACAACCTGCATGTATCAACAGCTCCCATTTTACGTTAAAATAGCAAGACAGCGTGGGACGCATTCTTAGCTAATCTAGACTAACAGAAATTAAGGGTCTGAGACTAGATGTCCCAGTTGTACGTGCCAGCCCTGGGGAAGAAGGTGGATACCACTGAAATTATAAAGGGAGATATGAATCTTAACCTTAAACCCTTTTCATGTCAAAAAGCTACAGAGAAAGCACAGGTATGATTCTGCCCTGAGGAGCCCCATCTGTCACGATTTAGAATTTAATGGAAAATGTAACAACAGATAGGCAAATTATATCTAAAACATTTACTCCTTGGGCTTTCTCTGAATTAATGAAGTACGAGGAGTACTTTGCTTAAGACTATCTGGAGGTTTGTGCAGAGTATCAATCAGATTTGATCAATCGCCTATAATTCTGTGGTCTTTCTGTATGGCCCCCTATGACAGCAAATTGAATACCTTGGGGTTTTGGACTGTTGTGTGGACAAAACAAGCAATTTAAACATAACACCCTGGGTTTTGGGATCTTTGGATGCTTATTTCACTTTTTTCTGATATTTTATAAACCATCCTCTCAACTGATTAATCAAGAAAATAATTCTACCCTTTGACTCGTAATTTGCAAACATCTCCAAACTAATTTCCTGCTCTTATGAAGTAGATTGGCCGGTCGATACTAGCTCAAACACCTCAAGGTCAAACTGCTCGCTGCTGATGATAGGCGTTGATGTTTAGACGCTCACTGTGTGGGAATTAATTCATGAGAATGTCATGTGTGCCAAAGGTAAAGCCTGAGAGCGTCTAACCGGAGCTGGAGGCTGCAGCCTTGGCAGCTGTGTCCTGTGTCCGCAGGCCGAGCCGGGGCTACATTGTTTGCACACCACAGCCATTGTTGCCCATTCGGCTGAGCATTCAAAAGTGTTATTCCCTCCACTCTGGACCCGACAGCGCCACGTAGATAAAAATCTGCCCACTTGGTACAAACGGTAAACACTTAAATTGCTGAGCTTTTAGTTTTCTCCCCCTCCCCTCCGCTCTGACACATGTGGATGAGCACAGTGACGGGAGGAGGGTGGGGTCGGAGAGCTGAAACAACCTAAAGAGATCAAATACACAAAAGTCCCAAACAGACTGTTTAAACATCACACAAGGAGTAGGGTGCAGTGCACGTTCAGGTTGGCCTATCTTGACTGCCCTGCAGAGTGTTTATGAGGGGAGATGGTGATAAGAAACAGACTTTAAAGAATGGCTGAATACCTGTTTTTAATAAGTAAAGTCTGACTGTGGGGTTAGCGGCAGCCAGATTCAGAGGCAGTTTTTCCTCCCTTTATGAACTCTAAAACAATCAGAAGCTTTTATGGTGAACACAAAGAGCCACAGAATAAAACAGGCACAGTACAAGCTGCTGATCTTTTGCATGACCATCGGACAGCATTTGACTGTAAGACTGAACCTGTCAGCCTGCCTTCTAGCTTCCAGCTTCTTGATCTGATACGATATGATTACGATCACAGAGGGCCGCACAACCACCGCCACCGACATCACTCCAAATCGGGGTGTATCTCGCAGGAATCTCATGTGACTTTGTGTCTTAAGCCTCACACTGACATGTTAAGATGAATTCCTCACATTCCTCTGCCTTTAAAGCAGCAGCCAGCAGCGGGCGAGTACGAGCACATATCGCAGCACGTTGGACTCAACGCCATGTTTCATCTGGCAGCGTCTGAAGAATACTGAGATCTGCACAATGAGTACACCTGTCACCAGCCGTCCACATGACGGTGCAGGACTGGTGTGTGCAGCCGGTCTGCCTCGGCTCAGCAATTTGCCTGAGTTTCACTTCAGTAAACAGGAGAGTTGACATGTGGTGCCCTGACCTTGCATCCTGGTGATAACTCTTCTCCAATTATGGGTGTAATTGCTGAACAGCTAAGTGTGAGCTACAGCCAGGACTGCATCACTGACTTTCCCATAAGCCCTTAAACATGTCCTCTAGTTATTATCCAACAGCAGTGAAAGCTTGCAGATATACAGATTGTATCAAGAACTCATATAACTATCTGTATACAGGGCATATATGCAATTTTAAATGGAAAAGTACAGCTTAATAAGTAACACTGATGATGTTATTATTTGATCCTCACATTGCAGAATCATATATACACACACACACACAGTAGGTCACTTTAACACTACTGTTTCATGTTGATCGTGTAAGAGCACTTCATCTCTGCTGTTTGCCTGAGTTTCACTTCAGTAAACACACGACTCTCCATACAGCATGACATGTAGCCCCTTGACCTTGTCTCCTGGTGATAACTGGAGCTGTGAGCAGATCGAGCCAAGAGAAAACAGATAGAGCCACTCACCAGACGTGTAATAAAGCCTAAGGGAGGCCTGAGTGACACACACAATCATTATCTCCTCAAAAGGCTATAGGTTTCAAGCCAGTTGGAATTTCACCCTGCACCGAGCTGTGTTTCGTCTGCACATGCAGCCCTCTCCGAAGTAACAGGCTAACATTTTGGCTGGTGCTTCGTTCACCTGAGCCTTCACTTTGATTGACTCCATTTTAAGTGACTTAAGGGGTGAGTGGGGGGTTGGGGATTATTCAATTGGCTTATTTTTCATGTTGGTTTATGATCGGGCAGCATAACTAAACATAAGGAAAACAGCCATGTGAAAATGTCATCAATATTGGGACTGTTATTGTCATTTTCGCTGACACATATCAATTATGTCTGGCTGAAATAAAGTCAAACCAGTATGAAGCTGGCTCTGATGTCCATTAAAATGCAGAACAGAGAAGAGTCCTGTGCAAGGGGAGTTTTTCTTGTCACCCTAGTGCTTCCTCACAGGATATTTCATGTCGGGTCACTATAAATTATAAGTATACTGTCTCGAGTGTCTCGAGATAAGTTTTATTATGATGAAGCTAACAGCAGCAATAAGTGAGTACACTCAGCAATGACAGGTTTCCAAAGTAAAATCAATGTTAACATTTGTCTGTGCTACTGAACAAAACCCGTTCTGTATTCAGAGAACATAAACAGAACATCCTCACCCTTTCCTAGAGCTAATGAAGGATCACGTTGGAACAAAAGTGTTTTTGCTGTAGGCCATTTGGTCTGCTGACAGGAACGGAGTTGTAATGCTACTTAGCGGTCACTTTTTAACATGAGAACACCATATAGCTAACTTTTTGGTAATTGATCACCTATTGGCATGACTTGACCCTGAATAACATTAGTTTTCATGGTCGTTCAGCTTTATCACAGACACACACACATCAATGCGTCAGCAGGAAGCATCTTCTCATGGTAACTGTGTCAAATTGACTTCTTACTGTAAATTACAACAACAACAAAACAAGGACTAACTATTTTTATAGGTTCAAACCACGCCCATTAGACGATCACGAGCCAATCAAATGCAAGTTTGGATGTTGCCTTCAGGCGCTGTCCAAAAATATTGTAATTATGACTCTGCCTTCAACGGTGGTACTGAGCTAGATGTTGACACTTTTTACTGTTTATATTAACCTATTTGTTTATATGTTAATTGTTTCTGAGGTTTACTGCAGTATATTTATTATAAAATAACCGCTGAAAACGAGATGTACGCTCTTATCGTAAGGGTGAGCCAGTAATAAAATGTGCCTATTAGGTCCTGTCAGTCTGAGTTTAGAAGGTTACGAGCTGCACCTGAATGCGTCATGTGTCCTTTAAACCCCACAGCAGAGTGAGCTGCTTCGCTGAATTTAACCATTTAGTGCAATAAACCGTGCCCAGCGACTATTTCCAGGACTGACTCTGCGTGTCGGTGTTTGAAAGCGTAAAAATAGCTGTGATCGATGAGTATTAGCCTTCAAGAGCTCGCTGTCTCATTACATTTCTTTGACCTCCAACACAGTCTGACAGCACACAACAAGCCGGATGAAAATGTCGACTGCTGCCAGCAAAGCCCGGTGGTCATTTGTCATTTCAGCTCACAGGCACAGCCTCAGTGTGAAGCACAATTAAAATAAATATCTTTCATTCGGAATCATTTCGTAATAAATACCTCTCAGGTGTCGTGTGAAATAAAAGCATTATAGGACGGGCTTTGGAAAATTAACAATGTGCATGATTCATGTGACAAAATGGTTTCTTAATTGCTGTTTTTCCATTTGACTATGACACAGGCCAGCAGTCACTATAATGTGTGGCACTGAGGAGTTCAGGGTGACCTTAGCTTACTTGTAGGCTTATTTTTATCTCAGGCACGGTTTTTGCCACAATACAAAGAAAATCTTAAACAATCAATCTATATTTTTGATATGTTGACCACCAGGATGAAGCTGACAGCATGTTTGAATACAGACTAAGGCCTGCTCTTACTGGGGGTGTATTTACCTGGAAAGGCAGTATATTGTTGCTGTTGTCAGTCCTGAACGCGCTGTCCTCCATCCAGGGCTTGGGGGTGAGGGGACCAGGTCTTGGGAACTTCGGGGGTGCTATAACATTGCTGGTATAGGGCTTTTTCATAGGGGAGATGGGGTTCAAGGGTGACGGCACCCCGACGCCGACTCCGACGCCCACCGCTCTGCGCGGGTCCCTGCCAGCCTGCAGCCCGCTCCAGGGGTTGGAGGCTGTGTTCCAAGCTGCGTTTTGGTGATTATTCCAAGCGGACGACGAGGCAGAGGAGGACGAGGACCCTTTGCTGTTATTCATGATGGTCTGATAAGCGTTTCTCTGGGGAAAGGGCCCCTGGCTGGGGCTGACAGGGGATCTCCTCTGCTGCTGCTGCTGCTGGGCTTGCTGTTGGTGCTGCTGGGACTGGGGAGCAAGGCCGATCTGCGGGGAGAAATTACCCCCGAAGACCGGGTTGACATGGTGGGGGAAGTTCTGGAAAAGCATCGTCCCGTTCACAGAGGGTATTCCCTGGAAAAAGCTGTCGTCCACGGCGTTTGTGGTCCCCGTGGACCAAGTGCTCCCAAAAGATGAGGACGGGGAGGAAAGGGGGCCACCGGTCTCCTGCGGCTGGTGGTGGAAGTTCAACCCGGGCAGGATCGGCGACTCCATGGGCACTCTGTCCTTACTACTGCCGCTACTGCTCAGCGCTGAAGCCGCTTGGTTACTCCCGGTCGACGGGCTCTCCGGCTCCGATGAGGAAGAAGTGGGCTCCGATGACGGGGTCGGGGTGGAGGGAGGAGGGTCTACTTGCGTCGGATCTTGCTGATGGTGAGGCTGGGCTTTGTTTTTGTCCATCAGTAAATCATCCTGCATGGTTTGCTGAGCTGCAAAGGGGGAAACAGAAACGAGGAGTTATCGTTGTTGTTAATATTATTATTGTTGCTGTAATGTGGGAGATCATGCACCGCTGGGCTGCTGTAGTGTCTGATGAACTCCGACAAGGATATGATGTTGTTAGAGGGACCGGGCAACTGCGAAGCGACTGCGTGATCACCCATTTAACCGAGAGGAAAGAGAAGAGGACAACACACTTCCCAACACCACACCAGAATGAACCATAAATTACACAAGGAGTATAGCAGCATATTCACCAGATTTCGCCACGTCTCGTTTTTTCCTTCCACGCAGGAACTCCGGAGCTGCGATGTGAAACTGATTCAGTCAGTGTGTGCTTTTCGCCCAAGGACCTCCCCTATATTCATTTACATACGTCAGTAAATACAGCTGTCCTTCAAACCAGGCTGAGAGAGTGGTCTACCCTGACACAGGTGCCTGGGTGAAATGACTTCCACAAAAAAGCCACACTTCGCCCTTCTTACGCAGCGGAAAGTGACGCACCTGAACTACTTTATTATACCGCAAAGATGTCTCATGCACCGGCAAAATATGCCCCTTAAAATAAAAAATGTGTCAGTCCTAGACTGTAATATTTTCGTTAGATAGGTATAACATATAACGACACAATTTATGCTCATAAGTAGGATAACGTTAACTGGCAAAAATAGTATAAAGATATGTAGCCTACAGGAATGGTATGATTTACAGACTAAGGGATTTTATTATAGCGCACAAGGGACTCTGCCCGTGGTCCGCATTGACACAACCACGCGTTTGCATTGGCATGATTAATACAAGATATGTATCCATGTATACTTGCATGTGAATAAATTCAAACATCACTGAAAGCTCTGTCATTTATTCAAAGTTAAGACACAATAGGCTATGTAACATTGAGCCTTTCATGCAAAATGCTCCTTTACTTTGCATTTCAGAGACAGCACCTTGAAAAAGCACAATTGCACACCCTCGAATATTATCAGGAAGGCATTTTTGCATTCAGAAAGCCACATTATTATTAAAATTAAACAGTGAGCAGCACAAATGTAGGCTAAATATACCACAATATTGTTGATCATTGCACACTGCACTTCAGCACTCTGTCAACTCGATCACATACAAGGCACAACCATAAAATTTAAAGATTTAAGAATTAAAATCCACTGAAGAGGCTCTTCTGTCGGACCCTGCAGCTGCAGGAGGGCTAATGCAGTCAACACTGACAGGCCTATCAATAACATGAATGCAATAGTCTGTAGACTTTGAAAATAAAACTCCAGATGACATGCCAGATCATTTACAAGTTGGGAGTTTCAAGGTAAACCCACTAGCCAGCGTTTGTACACACCCCACCGGTTAATCCGTGTTTTCTCCTCCAAGAATTGCGCTTCCAAGGTCATCAAAGCAGCATAATCAGCAGCCCACAGTTGCTCACCTCAGCGGCCCTTTACCACAGACACTACCAAAATAA
This sequence comes from Synanceia verrucosa, assembly GCA_029721515.1. NCBI lineage: Eukaryota > Metazoa > Chordata > Actinopteri > Perciformes > Synanceiidae > Synanceia > Synanceia verrucosa. The sequence goes on along the minus strand of CM056562.1, from coordinate 17,827,422 downwards.
AAACCCTATTTATCGCACCGATCTGATACTTCACCCGACACCTTACATGAGTCTGTCTTGCTTTGAAATCCCCCTTTAATCCATATGTGTCCCCCCTCCACACAAACGACAAACATCATGCGCACACAGCCTTAACATGAAGTCTGAATTACCTTTATCGTTCACCTTTTGGGGACTCTGTAAATAAAGATATTTCTGTTTGCTTCGTCTGGGTTTAGATTATGACAAACGAGCTACCCTTGTGCGGAGATAGTCAGCAGCTGCCTCAACAGCTGATTGACTGCGGAGCATGGATGATGCCGAGGAGGCTGTAGGGAGTTGTAGTTCCTCATTGTGCAGTGGCTGGTCAACAAATATGTAGCCTGTCTCCTGTAACCCCTCTATTACTGAGTGCTGTAGTATAAAAAACAGAAATATTGGTGAGTTTACAATACAAACAACTCGTAAAAGTATCAATTAAAAATAGTGACGACAGCAGTCTCTCTCTCTCTCTCTCTCTCACACACACACACACGCACACTCACGCGCGCACGCGATTGGTTGATGACATCAGTTTCATCATCGGAAAAGCTTGATGTGACTTGATAACGAATGACTCATACAGGTAAATACAATCAAGGGAGATGTGGTGCAAATAGGCTTCTTTTGTAAAAATAGGCAGAAGTAGCCTAAATATTCTTACCGCCGTTAGAAGTGTTCTGCAGCCAGATGTGCATCTTCATGATGGGTGTATCTTCAGGAAGCCGTGGTGTGTCTTTGGCACATCTGCTGGGAGTGGATTCAGAACATTATTTTGATATTTTTGGTCATAAGAGGGAGGGAAAACTTATGAAACTACATTTCCCATGTGCGTGGAGAGGTGCCGGTTGCGGCGCCGTCCCTGCCGTGATGACGCAGACACGCACAATCGCGTTGTCCTGTGTTGTTGTCTCAGAGACGGACAGTTAATGGAGTCAAACGGTCACGCCAAAGCAATACTAATGGTGACAAACGAGACTAGAGCCGACCTATAGTTTTTTTTTACTCCGTAAAAGTGCGTCGGGTATAGATATAGACCACCATGACTGTCAAGGACTAGTTTTATGCTAAGTACTTAGCTCGTTCACAGCTGATTCTCCGTGTCAACACAAAGGCCTATGTAGCTAGTTAGCTTCTGCTAGCTAGCAAGCGACCAAACGCTAACCACAGCTGCAGCAGATTTACAGGGGTGCCGTTTTAATGTTTGAATTGTCACGCCGTTAGTCTGCTACGCCACCAAAACAGTATTTTTTTTGCTTTTCTGCGATAATGGCGGAACAGAGTGCCGTGGCCATGCAGCAGAATCTGGACAGGTGAGTTCAAGTTGAAGGCTAACATGCTAATGACAGCTACGTAGCCTTACAAAAAAATCACTAGAATTTACAGAGAATGAGATGAAGTTAACATCGGTATTGTGAAAATGCTCAGACACTCATGTTATATAACCTTAATTACTGACTTGTCCTGACGATTTAATATCATCAACAATAGGTAACGGTTAACCCAGTGTGGGTTTGTTTGCAGTATTGATACAGACGTCCTCTGTCTGTCATGTGATTAATAACGGTACTGCATTGTGTGATGCCTGCATATCACCATGGCCATATTTACCTTGAGAGCATTAATGTGGTGTTTTAGGCACAGTTTACACAACACATTGTTTTAACACTTATCTTGTTGCCTGGTAAAGGAAATAAAGGTCAGTGCTATTAACCAGTGACTCTGAAGCAGGTCAAGGTTGAATCCACATTTCCACAATTTATCAAAGTGTCACGTTCATAGTTAACAGTCATTGTGGCATTGAATGGGTAAACCGTCTGCTTATCTGCTATTACAGAACACACTGAATACCATTTCACAGCATGTTTATTTCATTTGCCTTGAATTCACAATATGTTAAGATAAACCCAGGGCATACAGTAATCAAAACTTGATAAGATATCCTTATGTGCATGCATGTACAAAGTTTGTGTCACCACACAGATTTGTAAAAGAGAAAATATTGTGTTGAGCATACACTTGAGAACAAAGACTGAGGGGAGGTGCTGACATCTTCAAGAAAAGTTGCATGAGAGAGAACATACGAGCAGGTGTCATGTCACCAGCAAGGAGTGTGAAGATATGTTACACTAAATTGGGAAAAACACTTAAGCAACAGGGTGAAAACTGCACTGTTGCAGTAGCAAGATTTACAGCTGACACAAGAGGTTCAGATATGTCTTCTGACATGTCTGACAGCATTTTGGATACACTGAAGCCTTGTTAGACAGACTGCAGTGCCTCGGGCTGAACAGATTCAGGGGCACATGTAGGGAAGATGCTTTGGTATAGGTGGGGATTTATTTTGAGCTATAAACACATACAATTCTACAGTCAGTTACATTTCATCAGGGATGCTAAAGCACACAGTCATCAACTCTACAGGTCCCTTCGAGCAGTACCAGGTTCTGTCAGTCATACTAGATATAAAATCCAGACACTGCTGCCTCAAGTCTGTCTGTTATTTGTGTTGGCCAGAAACTGACTTCTAGCAACAAGTAAAATTCACATTCAGCACATTGGTTTTTTTTTTGGCTTCCCAGGCCTTACCTTGTTTTGGATAGAGCACCATTTCCTGCTGTGAACATTTCCATTGTTGTTCTAATGCACAGGTATTTCATGGTGGCAAAGTGCAATTTAAGTTTAACTCTTTGAGTGCCATTGACATTGCCATTCTGACGCTTGAGTGCCATATTTTGACGTCAAAGTGTTTTTTCGGCAGCAGGTCGCCGATCGCGGCCTGTGAGTAATTTGGGGCCTCTGGGAGATGTAGTTGGAGCATAAAGAGCTAGTATACACCACAGAGAGCAAAGCAGGAAGTGGAGACAATCACGATTAGAGAGAAAAACGGACAGATTCTGGACATGAATTGGCGTTTTTGGTGGGAGTAGCCTCTACTCTACCTCTGATAAAACAAGAACAGAACAAGGTAAAAACAAACTCATTTCATGATGAAATATGAGTCTCTTCTTTCATTTGATCTATTTAGTGTTTTCAGAGATATACTTTTCTGTGGGTCTTGAAATATGACTCAAAATGGGCAGATACGCTGGCAAAAGGCACTTTCTGTTTTATAAAACGACTGGCACTCACTGAGTTAACAATTCATCAAACCAACTATAAGATATTTTATAAATATTAAAAAGGTGACACTGAAAACCCTCTAACTTTTTTAGTTAATACAAATGTTTGCTCAACTCTGGGGCTTAAGTATGATATCACATCACACTGATCAGCTGTATTTCTAGGCTTGCAGCATTGTTAGTGTTCTGTGTGTTCAGCTCATATCATAACTGTTGGCTCTGTATAGCTTGTGCAATTGTTGATGATGTTGATGTTTAGCCAGCACAGTTATACCATGGCGAAACAGTAAAATGAGAGGCGTGGTAACTCAGATGTGACTAGCCTTTCTCTGTCGTAGCCTCATAGACCCATTGTACCCCATTACACAGACTACATTAGGTTAATCATACTGTCCTTAATTCATAGAGCAGATCCTGGTAGAATGTGGGCAGTTTAATGTTTGGGTTTTACCAATGAAGGCTAATTGAGCTAGCAGTTAACAAGATGCAATCAGACAAGATGAGGGAATCTGCTGGATCAAATGTAATGTGAGAGTCTTAGTTCGTGCAGTCAGTCATTTGCCATGTTAAAAATATGAATACATTGTCTTTTTTTTTTTTTTTTTTTTAATGAGCACGGTCTGTCATCTTGCTCCTATTTTATTGGCATGTGTGTTGTTAAGAAAATTATAGTAATTCAGCACCTCACTTCAAAATTATGGGGTTGGGTAATTAAGTCCATGTAATGAATTCAATAAAGTCCACCTTTACTATGTATGTAATAATAAAACATAGGTTCACTGATGTGTTTGGTTTCAATTTCAAGTGAGACAAATTCAACATGGCCTAACCCTAACCCTTGAGTGATGGTGCTGAGATGCTGCACCATTGGGTTCAGATTGGTGTGCCGTTTCCCTCAAAATAGTCCCTGGTATTTGATAACTTATGCAGTGCGCACTAAAAGGCATTTCTAGGTATTTGATGCTGCACATTCTGTCAATATTGAACTTTTGACTTTGAAACCATTTCTCAAGCACATGGTACAGTAACAGGAAGAAAGGAAGGGCTTGTGAGTGTTGTGAAACGTTCTTGAGCTGTGTGCTGTGTGCGACAGACACAGTAACCCTGATGGTGTTTGAGGAGCTGATAGCAGGAAGATGTATGTCATGTCCCCTTGCTTCCAGACGGTTGTGTACCCGGCCTCTATCACTGACAAACATAAGACTCCATATGCTCTTATCTGGGCCTGCCACAAGCAGCCAGCTGCCTCTGCAATGCAGTGTTTCACAAATAGATGTGGGGGACACATTTCAATTCAGCCGACCTTTTTATTGGCTCTCACACAACCTCCTTGTTTTACTCTTTCTCATCTGCTTTTGTTCAAATTGCTGACCCTGTTGCTCTTTGTGTGAATGGGTATATAAATATATACTCTGTGCGTGTTTATGCATAAGGATTGATAATGAATTATGATTGTGTGATCTGTGTATGTGTATATATATGTGTGTATGTATGTATGTCTATGTATATGTACACACACACACACACAGACACATATAGTTACATTTTTAAAGATCAAGATGAAGTAATGAAGTAGAAGCAATGCAGTTATTTAATATTTTTAATGTTATTTAGTCCTGATTCTGACAACAGTTGTGTCAAATTTTAAATACTCACCAGTAAATCTGTATCTGTATGTAACTTCATTGTTATTGTGGTCAATTCAATGTTATTTACATTTAAATCGAACACTTTTTTTAATGTTTTTCTGGTGCCTGCATCACAGTTTAGCGAAGTAGTACTCAAGTTATTGTTGATTAAAGCTGAAAAGTGAAAGTGAAAGATGTCTCTGCTTTAACTTGGTTTACAGAGTTTTCTCATGTGCTAGTTTGTGGACATAAATTCAAAATATTCAAAATAGATGATTATTCTAAAAGAAATCAATTGCTGGTCAGCAGCTGATATTTTATGGCTTGGTAACCTACAGAAATAACCTGCGGTGCGTAGCCTAAACTTCAATGAAAGTTCACACCAAATGACACTCCTTGTGGTGGTTTAGCTAGCAGGAGTTATTTAAACCACAGACTTTTAAATGGAGTCCATCCTGTTTACATTGGCCTCAATACAACTGTATCATATTATAACACTTCTTATGCTGTAAACATTTACAGACAGCACAGTGCAATTCCCAGAATTTACAAGACAAACATTACTTGTGATGTGAGTAATGAAATATGACACTTTAACTCTAGAGATGGACATAAAGAGTAGTTTTGAATTTATTAATGGATTTGAATCCACTACTGGTCACAGTCTTCTTAACTTTGGAAGCCAGCCACTCATTGGTCAATCAAAGTATAAACAAACGTCTTTTCCTGGACACCTGATCATGTGTTTTATAACACACAGGTCACTGCCTTGTGCCAAGTAGTGTAGGTTGTAAGTACACTAATTTGTTATGGACTAGTCCAAAGCTGTAATAGAGGTGGGAGGTTCCTATATGAGTTGACTCAGTAAACAAACTTTATTTAACCTACTCGTTAATGGCCGATAAACAGCTTAAAAACACCTCCCCGAATAATGCGTACTGGTCAGTTGCTGTTTTGAAATGTCACAAGCGATATGCATGTTTACATGCAATAACTGCAAGACAAAAATGTTTTTGCTGACACTGTCAACAAGGTGTTGATCCAAATCTGGTAAACCTAGAAACTGGAGTTTAATCTGTTGACAATTGCACAATATTGTAAGGACACCCTGTTATTTTGTCCACCTTGTGGAAAATAACTATCACATCTTTTCAGCATGGCAGCTGACACTCACCGATTTACCAAATGTGCCAAAGCCAGCTGCTGACACATGAAAGATACTCTTGGACTCGGGGTGTGTCTGTGTGGTTGTTAAACTGATGTGGACAAGACTAGATGGTGTTTGAGTTGAATCAGTCAGACATGGAGAAGCCCCCCTAACCTGACCATGAGCTTTCTGTAATCTTTATGGGACAGGATCCAGTGCTCCTGTGCCCCGTCTTTGTGCCTATGAACCTCCAGTTTTCCCACAGTCACATGACTGCTGCTGAGTGAAAGGAGCCTTTGTGATGTGGCTTATGCGCCCCTTAAAGAACGGGAGCCTGACTTGTGAGATGATGGGAATGTAGCTATGTTGTCACACTTCTTTGTACACAGTGTCAATCACACCTTTTGTCCACTCACGTCACAATACCAAAAATGATGGAGTTGATACCAGCACTAGTGAAATTCCACGATTCTCCAACATGTATTTCAACGTCCTGCATCACCGTGTGCAAACTCGTTAATCGGAAGAGATCCTGAACGTATTAATGTAAATCAATGGCAAAATAGGATGTGTCAACAGTGAATTTAAAACATTTTCCATCATCTCCAAGACATCCTGGCTGTACATATGATACCTTTGGTGCTGCAGAAAACCAATCACCATTTCACTTGCAGAATTTGACATCAACTTGGTACCAAAGTATTGCTTGTTGTGACATCACTACGTCAGTCCCCCCCACATGTGTTTGTGTGTGAATTCATAATCCCGTTTTGTGCTTTGTCAACACTGTCAACATGTCCTCAGCTGAAGTGGAACATATGACCTGGCCTGCCTAGACTGGAAGGTCCCATAGTTCTTCATTGATGTACGTTGCTGTGATCCTGGCAGGTTGAAGGTTTGACAAAATAATTGCAGTTTGCCTGCCCTTGAAGTTTCAAGGCAGTCAGTTAGCATTAGGTGGATTAAAGCTTCACTGTGGAAATTGCAAAGCCCCACCTCAGTTTGCCTGTTTAACATGCAGTTGAGATGGCAGGTCACCGTGCTTCAGCATTAGTTCAGGCAACTCGCCATCGTCAAATCACATGTTCTCGAAGGGCATTTTATGGAAATCTTCTAGACCTTATTGAGCAGTAATAAGGGATTGTGACAGGTATAGCAATATCTGTCAATATTATGCGGCTGTGTGCGTGCGTGCGTGCGTGCGTGCGTGTGTGTAAACCACCGGCTCTTCAGGCATTTGTTGCTGTCTATCTTCATTAATAGGTTTACATTTAATGCATTTTTCATGTCAAATTTCACCAGACTTTTCTGTGTGACAGAGACCATTGTGTACATTTGCAGCACAGGCTTATCTACCCGACTGTTCTGTTAAACAGGGATGAAGCAACAACAAGATGGAGATTAAGGTTTCGCACAGAGGATAGTGTTTCGGTACCGTTGTATTAGGTCCTGTCATGCTGTGGGGCTGGGTTACAGGAATAGGAGCCACTGAATCTAAGAGAGCGCTGGATTTTGTTCTCCACTGTCGCGCTCCTGTGGACACAGCTGTCCACGGTTCTGCTCAACTTCAACCTCATGTTTAATAGCTGCCCCAGTTTGAATCTCTGCATTTTTTTGTAAAAGAAAATGGGCATTAGATGCCATTTATGCCAGCTTTGCAGAGCAGTATGTGTAGTGCAAAGCAGCTTGTCAGTATGGAGTATGATGCAGGCTCATATGCCTGTCGGAAGCAAAGAGGAGGAGGGTCACTACATGGTGAGGAGGGTAGACAGAAGTGTGAATGGAGGGTTAATGTTTCCACCGGACTCAGATTGACAACTGAGTGCTGGTCCAGGTCCGACAGCTGGCCATGTCACCTGAGCGCCTCGACCCTAAGGCTCCTCTCCTGCATCGTCATGTTTTATTCAGCACCTGGGGAGTATTGGAAAATCATCCATTGCAGGTAGGCAGCAACCCGAGAAAATAATCCAAGTTGCCCATCTACCGTATTTCTCAGAAGAGCCCTCTCTACTCCCCCTGTGGCCCCGGTAATAGAGCACACCCAGACGTCAGTATGATGATGACAGAAGGCCACAGATTTGGCATCCATTATTCAACTGTGGGAGCAGGAGGGTGAAAATATACTTGGGGATTCACTGCGCTAACTACTGAATACATGTTGAAGTGCTGCTTGAAGTGGACGCCAGGTAGAGTTTGCTTTGAAGTGACTATAAACTCCACTAATCTCTATCTAAAAAGCATTTTTGATGCTTATTTCTATGAGAGGCAATTTGACACTGTCACAGTGAGACATGGTGATGACCATAACTCACATAATCTGCAAACAAGGCACAGAGCAGGAAGCTCTTCACAAACCGATGGGAAATATCTCTGACATCCATTCCATCCTTACAGATTTAAAGGCAAATCAAAATGTAAAGGAAACTCTTGTTTGACTAACAAATACACTGGTACAATGTGGCAAAAACTGGCAGAATATTCATGGTCACATGCTCATGAGTAAACATATCAGACCTATTCCATAATTAGAAATGATGACCTTGAGTGTCTAGAAAGGCGCCTAATAAAATGTATTATTATTATAAATGCATTCAAGGGTAATGAGACATTCTGCATTCTTGGTAAACATGTAGCAGTTCTAGCTGCTGTTCATTCCACAGTTGGATATTTCTAACATGCCTGGAAGACATTTCATAGTAAGTCTGTTAAAGAACAGATTTCAAATTGCAGGTATACCTGTTGTTAAAACACAGGAAATAGAAGAGTAAATACGAGATATGTCTTATCAAGTCAGACACAGTTATGGAAGACAACAGTGGTGGATGATTGGAGAATCCTTTCCATGGTGAAGAAAAACCCCTTCACAACATCCACTCAAGTGAAGAACACGCTCCAGGAAGTAGGTGTATCAGTATCCAAGTCTACCATAAAGAGAAGACTTCATGAGAGGATTCACCACAAGGTGCAAACCATTAATCAGCCTCAAAAATAGAAAGACCAGAACTGACTTTGCCAAAAAACACCTGAAGAAGCCAGCCCAGTTCTGGAACAGCATTCTTTGGACAGATGTACCAGAATGATGGGAAGAAGAGAGTTTGGAGAAGAATTGGAACAGCTCATGATCCAAAGCACACCACATCTTCTGTAAAACATGGTGGAGGCAGTGTGATGGCATGGGCATGCATGGCTTCCAATGGCAATGGATCACTTGTGTTTATTGATGACGTGACAAAAGACAGAAGCAGCTGGAAGAATTCTGAAGTGTGTAGGGATATACTTTCTGCTCAGATTCAGCTGATTGGACAGTGCTTCACAGGACAGATGGACAATGAGCCAAAACATACTGCAAAAGCAACCCAGGAGTTTTTAAAGCAAAGAAGTGGAATATTCCTTGTTCCTTGAATTAAACCTTAAAGTATGCAGATGTAGTTGTTTCATTTCAAATCCAATGTGGTGGCATGCAGAGCCCAAATCATGATTGTGTCACTGTCCAAATATTTGTGGGCCAAACTGCACCGTCATCTACTGTATGTATTGGCAGAGGAGACAATGTTGTTCCTTGGAGTTTTTGAATATTAATCTGCCAGGCAACAGAAATGTCTCATTGCAAATGATAACCAAAATGTACATAATCACACCCTGAGAGAGAAAAATGTATGCTTCTTCTCTATTAAAGTGTGTTTCTTGTTATTGAATTTATGCCATGGGTTTTATTGGAGGTGTGTGTAGACTAATCATTGTTTCATCCATCCAGTGAAATGCCAACTGTTCAGGGTTCATTGTAATTATGAAAATGAGATCCTAAATGTCACACATGGATAGTTGGGCTGTAAATGGATCGAAGGCGGCAGTCAGTCCCTGAACCAGTGACTCTCCTAACAACAAGCTTGTCCTAGACATAATTGGATGCAAATGTAGCTTGAAAGAAAAGGTTATTTTTCTTTATTTCAACAATTGTCGCACTGTTCCCACTTTTTATTAAACCAATGGCACTGTGAAGTCATAGTTCTGGAGCTTAGCTCTGGTAGTCATGGCCCGGTGTTGCTGGCTTCCTCAAATCAATTATTCAGGTCTAACCTATGACTATTTTCATTTGTACGTCAAAGCTAAAATAGGAATGTCGCTGGTCTAGATTCTTGAACTTTGCGTCACAGTGAGACACAGGGATAGTGAACCTTTCAGACGATGGCATGCTGCTGATTAATTATGGAAAAGCAATATAATGTCACAGTCAGAGATGTACTGTGTTAAGGTCAGGGAACTTGGATATCAGATTACCTCCCCAGATGTTGGACAGGCATGAAGCAAGGCCAGAGGTTGTAATCCTTCATAAAAGTCCAATTAGTTGGAAGATGGTACAGCAGACAGGCTAAACATACTAATGGCTCCTTTCCTGTAAGTGAGTAGGCATACATTTGAGGGGGTGGACTCTTCCTGCCTCATACCTTTTTTAAATGGAAGAGTTTACTCTGGAGGACCTTGTGTGCGAGAGGATATAATGTGGGAGGAGAGGATGTGTTAGGATGCTTGTGGGCAGGAGGGGAGGATGTTTAAATATGGTTTGGCTGAAATCCAGGACAAGGCATTTGTCTGGATGTCACACACAAGGGAGACTGTGTGTCCTCACTTTATCTGCAACCAGGCCCCCTATGACCATGGTTTATCTGAATATTTTGTGCACACGGGGATGCCCTGGCGAATTTAGGATGGCACTGCAACGTGATTAGTGCTAAAGACAATGTCAGAGGAATGCGGCTCAATCTAGTGGCTGTATTCACTGAGAAGTAAGGTAAACATTTGCCATATTTTTAATATGCTGGTCCAAAAAGATATTGATTTTTGTCAAGAAATAAAGAAAGAACCTCCCCTGGAAATGCTCTGCATTGTATTTTGATGGCACATACTCTTTGTTTTAGTGAGTCACCATTGAAAAGTAGCTTCTGTGCTGTCAGTTATGCTTGACTTGTTTGTCTGTAGGGTGTTTGCATGAAATTAACCATGATCAATACAATCATGGTGTGGGTGTGTGTTTCATCTCAGCCATTTTATCTGGAGTTACTTGGAAATACTTGGCTCACTGTCCTTGTTATTATTCCCTAAATGTTGAAAAGTGTCCAACAGTTTCCTCAGTAAGAACTCCAGATAAGCCTGACTGACTGGATGCTTGAAGTGACTTTGTGTAGCTGGCTGCCCATTTTTCACTCAAAGGGGACAAGATACGTTATTAGATTTGACAATTTGCTCTTTTGTACTCTCTGCTCCATTCTGCCACACAATACTAACAAGAACACATAGATGACAGGCCCCTGTAGTTGAAATATAGCATTTAATTAAAAATCCAGTCCAAGCAGACCTCCTGTCATAACCATGGAACAGGCAATGTGGTAAAGCCTCGACTGCAGAAAAACTCAGCTTGAAGACATTGCACAAATAATGAGCTGGTTGTTGACAGTACCTGATCTTATCCCAAAGCTATTGTTTAGTGCATCTAGCAAAAATGTCATCTTAATATAGAAACCTACAGTCATCAGGGTGTTTAATTGTCTTCCCACCTGTGGGTGTGTGTGTTTGTTTCTAGGAGCTGCTGGGTGTGCTTCGCCACAGACGAGGACGATCGCACGGCAGAGTGGGTGCGCCCGTGTCGCTGCCGCGGCTCCACCAAGTGGGTTCACCAGGCCTGCTTGCAGCGCTGGGTGGACGAGAAACAGCGGGGCAACAGCACGGCACGCGTGGCCTGCCCACAATGCAATGCAGAATACCTCATCGTCTTTCCCAAACTGGGTGGGTTGCATCCTACAAGATTAAGACTCAGGAGATAAGCTCAGAGGCTTGGCATTAGCTTAGCTTTGTGTTTTCCTTTAAGGGCAAGATGCTTCATCACTGAGCGGTAACCATGGTTGAAGGGTCTCAAGTTCCAGAGAAAAGATTCACTGCTTGCTGAAAATTTGAAATGATTGTTAATGGAGACAAATATTCCTTCAGTTATATTTACTGAAGACAAGTATGGCTGCACATAGCTTTAGCTTAGCTTCATGAGGTAAGCTAAATTTACCTAACTCATATAAATATTTTATTCATATAAGAGAAATTAATGCACTCAAATCTCAGATTGAACTTTCTGCAGTTGAGTTGAATTTGAAGAATTTAAACTGTTCATTGTGTCTTTGATTGAAGTGCAATTCTAAATCTGCGTGGTACATTTTTAGGTGTGATGCATATTTAAACTGTGAACATGGAGAAAAAGATGGCCTCTCTGATAGTTTGCTGGATAGCATTAAGACAGAGCAACTGAGAAACTGCCAAAAAATCTTGTAATTCTGAATTTGTTAGTTGTACTGTTGTACTGAAATTGTCTTGACGACTGTTGTTTTCCACTGGTTGTTAACACAGAGCAAATTTCTGCTTTGAGGGTGCTCTGCAACTGTACCTACAGCTCTGAGAGCTATTCAGTTTGTCTTGCCTGAGTGTTTATTTACTCCACAGCCAGCAAAGGTTCTGTGGTGATCCGGGTAAATATTTCCTTTCAGCCCGACGAGGAACAGAAGGGTGCTCACTTGTCATATGGCCCAGCTCCTGGCTGACCAGCAGCAGTTTAGAGAAGAGCCCACCTCAATTACACTGAGTGACGAGGGCTTCTATTGTTCCCAAACACCAGCTATGACTCATGTAATGAACATAAACCATACACAGCCATGTTTATTTTTCCAGAACCACCTCACTTTTCAGTTTCACTGTCTTGGATCCCTTCATACCTCACGCTGTTTGTTACACATCGTTTCATAGTGGCAGAAAAATATTCTATGTACAGAAAAAAATTTAAACCATAGTTATTTCCTTTTTGTTTAAGTTTACGAGCCAAATACCAAAATCTGGACACGTTCAAGGTTAGCAGTGCCCAGTTGTCACTGGTACACCCATCAGCCACTGGGTCACTGCCAGTTCAAACTCAAAGAGTGGGAAGTTGCAATTTGAGATAGTAGCTTGGCCCCAAGACAATGCTAGTCTGCAGGAGGCCTGGCCCGGCTGGTAAACAGGTTCATGTATATTTATAGTGGCCGAGGCTGTGCTGTCAGTCATTTGGTGCTATAAGCAGGAGGTTCAGCTCAGCTTCTTTAAACGCTTCCTCATCCTCCATAAATAACCCAGTGAATATTTGTATCTCCCACTGAGAGCTGATCGTTGGCTGTTTGCTGGGTGTTTGTGAATGTGTCTAGGGCCAGGTCCTTTTTGTGTTTAAGGGTGTGTTAATTGGCTCACATGCAAAACTAAGTTAGTTGTGTAAGTTTGTTGGTAGTCATTACTTTGCCTGTCTCGTGTTTGTTTCATGCCGTGCCTTACTTAAAATCACTCTGCCAGTGGACACTGGACCTTGTCCTCCTACTCTTGATTTGTTTTATTAATCCTAACAAACTGTGTTGAAGTCAAAGATAACCTGGAGGACTGAACAAAACTGTTTTTGTATTTTAAGTATTTTCTAGGTTGGTATTCAAACTCGAGCTAAATTGCATGCAAATCTATTCAGGTTTAGTCTGAGAGAACTCATCTGACTTTTTACACAAACATGTTTGTGCTATCCAATGTTAGTCTCACTCACATGCTCTGGCTCTGAGAGACATGAATTAAGTCTCTGTTTCACACAGGAGCTTTTGAAGTCATGATTTAGACCCATTGCATCAGTGTTTTCTCACAGTGTACCACATCATTATGTTATTCTTAACCAGCTCTTTTTTTTATATATGTAACAGCCAGTGAAGATTTGAAGCCCAGGAGGCAAACTGTTTACCTACGTGCCCACTCCCAAGTTTGTTTCTTTGTCTTGTGTTCAAATGCTCAAGTGATTTGGACAACAGCAATAGAGCATCATGATGGATGGTCAAGTAGTTTATTTTGAAAGGGAACTTTGTCTTTACTGTGGCTGATTTGCTGTGGTATGGTGACGCAGCAGTTTTCTTCCACCATCACCCCTCATTTACTGAGCACTCTATATAAGCAAGAGGCTTATGTTACCTTTTAGCTGTGTGTAACTTTCTTTAGTTCCCTTCAGTTTCAAACTTTTCTGCTCCCAAACAGACAACAACAACTGTGGACACCATTGTCTTAAAACTGTCAGCTTGGAGGATTGTAGGACACTGTTGATGCATGTTCAGTCACAATAAAGTGGTGGTACATGGACGTCTGCACAGAACCTACGTATATGTACGTTAAATTGTGCTAAAACATAGATAAAGCCTGATCAACTTTTATTAAACAAGAACTCCTATGAAAAGTGGCAGATGTGACCCTTTTGCCAGGGCTGACATGTTTTAATACAGAACGTATCTAGTGACACGTTGACCATATGTAGCCAGATTGCGTGAAATTGAAATAGGTAATATTCATTAATACACTGGAGCTCGAGAAATATAAACATCAATCTGGGGTCTGAAGAGTGCAGCAGTTTTGGTTTGATGAATAATTCTGACGGACAGATGAGAGCATCAGTGCTGCAAACTGGTCCTAGTTGTGCCCTAAACCATCTCTTTTTGGATTGTTTCAGTTTGTGCTTTGAGATGATTGGATCCTTTTTAACACCATCAAAACGACGTGACAAGTTGCATCGCTTACAGCAGCCGACTGATTATGACTGGTCTAAGTAATTTAGGAGTCCTGTGGATTGCCTCGAACTTCTGTCAGACTTTGGTATTTCAGCACTAAAATGCGTCATGAATTATTCTTAAACCAAAAATGTAGGGCTGATCTTCCGCTTATTTTGAAGAGCTTCACGACGTTTTGTGAATATGACCCCAGATACAGAAAGCTCCTCCGTTCCAGATGATTGAAGTGACATCAACAAACTCTAGCTTATAAATTTAATGTCTAACGCAGCAGTTTGTATACTTTGGGCACAGACAGCCCTGTTTTGTTGCCATACATGGTTAATTCATCTATCCTACATTTGGCTGCGGCAGGTAACCAATGTGATTTGTTCCATTTTCATTTAAGTGCAAAACCACTGATGTCAAGTGATTACTAACCACCATGGTCTGAACACCAAAAGGGTTGGTGTATTCCCCAGCAGCTCAATGTGTCAGGGCAGGAAGTTGCGCTATGGTTCGTTTTATGTTATGCACAGAGCCTGTTGCGTTTACCTGAGAGGCTCTTCATCCACAGGGAAAAATGTCTTTTCCTAATCCCATTAGGAAGTGTCAGACAGCAGGGGAGTCGTGTAGAGATGCTGGATGTGTCTGGGAGGGGAGTGGGAGTGAAATTGGGTCACGAGCTGACGGAGCAGAGAGGAGATGAGTGGACTAACGCTGCTGCTCTGCTGATGAATCCGTGAAGTCACGTCTGTCCTCGACTGTTTCTTTGTGACTTAAATATCACATCATTAGAACTTAAGTAACTGAAATTGTTACTTTATCACCAGATAGGTGGATTTTATTACATTTTGACTGTGTTGGAATTAAGGTTTTAGTTTTCCATTACTTGGCTGTAATTTTTGATACGTTTATTTTTTCATGCTTGATGAATGACATGAATGTTACTAATATACAATGAAATGTAAATCCCGCTACCTCTTTGCTTGGATTTTATTTGTGCTATCTGAGGAGTTCCAGTCTCTAGCTGCAGGATACTCTGGGCATTAGTGCACTGCAAAGTGAGCAGGATGAGTACAGCCTTGTCTGTTTTGCTGCATCATTGCAGCAGTGTTCCTTTCCCATTTTTATTCTTTATTATAGTTATAAAAACACAATACTAGTTATACTTTGCTTGGTGACCACATATTGCTCCATGTGTTTCATGTTTTGTCAAAAACTTCAGGTGTATATATACACACATCTCCTTTTGAATATAAATTGAGTGGCTAGGCTTCGTAAGCTGTGGTATTTGCAGCAGCTTTAATTAGCCCTCAGAATAATAGCAATTTGACGGCTTGGTGACAACACTGAGATGACAGCTTTCATTTTGCATGATGGAGGCAAAGCTGTGGACAGGTCGAGACAGTTATTTTCTCGGGGGTTGCTGCTGAGGCCAGCTTGTTTCTAGAAGCTTGACAGGCATTGCTCATGTTTGGCTCCAGGGGTGGGACCCCTGCCTGCCTGCTGCCGGATCAGATTGTGGGGGGGTGATTTGAAGCCACAGTTCACCTTTTCCATTAACCCAGGTTTTGATTATTTTCACGGACTTGATCTATAAGATAACAGCACTGCAGCATGCAAAGATTTGGAAAGCTATATGCTGTTCTGGCCCTATTCCCACCAGCACCTGCTGCAGAGCTAAAGCCAGCCTATCATGCTAATTTGGCTGGCAATATAACTTAGAGGACGCAGTGTCCTTGCTTCTCCTTTTTAGAGAGTAAACAAGCCAGCTGGAACAGTGTGCCAGCATACATGCCCACTACTGAGGAATTGCACTTTTCGCCTCTCTCCTTCACTTTGCCCCTCCCTCCTATTTAATTATCTTAATTATGGAATCTGCTGCCAATGGATGAAATGAATTGCTCAGCCCTCCAGCCTGCCAGCAGCCATCAAGGGCGACCCAGTTCCCTCTGGCGGCGATGGCATAATGCTTAGACAGGGAGAACACGGAAGAGATTCCAACGCTGTCATCAAAATATGCCATTTTAATGCGCTCCGGCAATGCAAGATCAATCCAGTCGCAAACACAGGTGCAGTAAAAATGAGATCTGGAAAGCATAAAGTGAGCACTGGAAAGCATCAAACTCTGGCAGTGGACCGGAGAGAGCTTCTGTGTTTATAGCTACTTTAGAAATAAATATGTGATATTTCCGTTAGTTGTTAAGCAGTGCCAAATTCTTCCTGCATCCCAGGGAGCAGTGCTAAAAAGAAAGGCCTTTAGCATGAACTGCTTAAAATGCACTGAGCTGTGCTCTAAAATCAAAGCTTTACTAGAGTGAATGTACTCAGCTGCAGAAATAGGTCTGCAGCTACAGTGGCTGAACTGTATACAACTTGTGGCAAGTACTTATGTGTAACAGCCTCATGGTGGCCTGGCCGTGCAAACAGTTTAATCAAGTCTGTCTGACTGTAAAAACCCATAACTCCAAAAATATCTGCAGAGACTTATTTTAGAAAGCTGCTGCTCTTTTTATACACTTAGAGTGCAGGCTAACACAGTCACAGTTTGGTCCACCACTTTCACTTCCTCTGCAGGCTCATGAAAACACATCCGCTCAGGAGTTTGGATTAAATCTGTCCACGTCTTAAATGATGACTTGGAGATGGCCGGGCAGCTCTGCCAATAATCCCCTGCCAACAGCCTGTAACCAACTGCAGCACCGATGTCCTTTAACTCTAAGTGATGGAGGCGCTTTGTACTACAAGGTCAATCTGTTTTTTACTTGCTGTACACTAGCCTTGTAGCGTAAATAAAATAGGATAATATATTTATCAATCGGCTGCTGACATGGCCAGAGGGGAAAAGTGTTCTTGAACCAAGTCCTGCTTTCTCAAAGACCGATGACTCAGCACTGTTTTAATGTCACTTTACAGCTTTATTTCTCGACAAGTCAAGACGTTTCAACATCAAATTTTAAAAATGTGATTACAAATGTCACCTCAAGAGAAGTATGTCTCAGAAAGCCTGTTGAAATGACCTTTGAACCACTTCGCTGGTGAATATATTGGTAGAATTTGTCCAAAAGCCCCTGAAAACCTTTACATATTCATAGCTTTATTTATTTTTATTACATAAGTAAGTAACAGTCAAAGTTCTTACCTATTATTTCTAGGGAAGATTTGGATCGGACGGGAAAAGGTGTGTTTATCTGCTCCGTTATAAGCTTCAGTTTTGGCTTGTCTAACTGTGGTGAATCATGTGTAGGTAAAATCATGTGTTGGTGTGATACACAACACTAACCTGGACTAAAGACTGCAGTTTGCTGCAGTTAGTTTGCAGAGTGAAACTGCAACACATCAGGACCTGGAGTTGATCCAGCTCCCCTCCCTCTGACTCCTGGGCCAGTTATTAATAGGATGTGGATGCGTCTGTCTGAGTGAGGAAATCAGGTTGCCTTCCTGTAAATATTGCATGATTTCCCTCGAGTCAGCCTGGAATGCCAGAGAGAATTTTCTCAAGATTTTTTGAGGTTCTGCTCCTGTTATCCAGTTATCTTTAATCTAGATAGAACCTGGCTGTATATCAGGAACACTGCACCATACGGGACCTGCTTCAGGGTCTTTTCACCTTTTTTTTTGTTTTTACGGTTTACTGAAAACTAAACTAAACCCGTTTAACTTTAACACACACAGGCATACAATATTTTGTAGATGTGTTGAGTGTGCCGTACACCCTCACACTGTTCACTGGCACAGTAACATGAATGTGTTTGGATGTTTGCCAGGGACAGGATGGTCATTTAGATAAATCATTTTGCACTGAATCATTGGGTTTAAATAAAACAGTGAAACAAAACAGTCCATCAGATATCGTCATAATATTTCTGATACAATGCAAAAGGTTTTAAGGATTAGCAGACATTTCTGACCTTATTATGTATTCAGGGGTCTGATTTGATGATGGTATCTGTCTTGAAAATCACCAAACAGTGGTAAAAATAACTTCAAAATAAGAGTTGCATGTCTCACTCTGAGCTGTTGCCCTCCACCAGGTCCTGTGGTTTACGTGCTGGACCTGGCCGACCGGCTCATCTCTAAGGCCGGCCCCTTCGCTGCTGCTGGCATCATGGTGGGCTCCATTTACTGGACTGCAGTCACCTATGGAGCTGTCACTGTCATGCAGGTGTGACCAATGAAACCTCCCGAGAGCTTCTCGTTTGTAATAAGTCTGTTTGGTCGAGTTAAGGTTATGACTTTGACTGTACCTGTGCGCTAGCAAATCAATGAATCACTCTACTGAAAACCACTTTCGCAAGCATGCATGTTGAACAATCGATGAAATACTAGTGAAGTCACAACAATTGCTCTTTTTTGATTCTGTTTTTTGGTCATTTATCAGTGAAAGTCAGCCAGTTTCTTCCTCCTGTTGTTTTCCTTTCTGAGCGTCTCCTCTGCTCTCCAGGTGGTGGGCCATAAGGAGGGCCTGGACGTTATGGAGCGGGCCGACCCTCTGTTCCTGCTCATTGGTCTGCCCACCATCCCTGTCATGCTGATCCTCGGCAAGATGATCCGCTGGGAGGACTACGTCCTGCGTCTGTGGAGGAAGTACTCTAATAAGCTGCAGATCCTCAACAGCATCTTCCCAGGTCAGGACACACACACACACTTGTGTAGCACTCAGAAAAGTATTTTTCTTTTTCTGTCGGTAATGCAGAATGTTGACCATAGTCAAATTTATATGTTTTAAAAATATGTTTTAACTGGCTCCCTGCTGCTTTCTGTGCATCTCTGCAGGGATTGGCTGCCCAGTTCCTCGCATCCCGGCAGAGGCCAGCCCCCTTGCAGACCACGTATCGGCCACACGGATTCTGTGTGGTGCTCTGGTCTTCCCCACCATCGCCACCATCGTGGGGAAGCTCATGTTCAGCAGCGTCAACTCCAACCTGCAGAGGACCATCCTGGTGGGTACAGGCAGACACTACTCGTGCATCCAGTCCAGTAAATATATAGTCGACAGTCACACTATTACACCTTATTAGTGTAGTGAAGAGAATCAAGTCATCTCTGCTACAGGTTAGGTATAGATGATTGATTATAATTTCTACAGGTCAACCAGTGTGTGAAATACACATACATTAGAGTAGCCACACCTCCTCCGTCATTGAATGTTGAGGACAGAAAGGTAACCAGAGTGCCACATGTGATACCACCGTTCAAGTCATCTACCTATGCTGCGTTCCAGACGCCTGGGGGGTTAGCAGCTCGGAGGTTGGATTTTCCTAGTTGAAATTTCCAGGTGCACAACACCAAACTTAAACAAAAATCATGGCTGAGTCTAAGTGAGACCAACTGATTTTCTTTGCGTAAACACATTTTATTTTGGACTCTTTTTTTCCCTGAAAAATTTGGTGTAGACGAGGTAACTTTCAGAGGTTATCGTAACCAGCTGTCTAATACTGTTGGTGGCATATTTTGACATCTTTTTACATCCAGAACAGCCTTTAATGTATCATTTATTTTGTTATTATTTTTATATTATTATTATTATTATTTTTATTTTTTTTTTATTAAATGCAGGAAATTATATTTGCATGTTGCTTTTTTGCTGATGGATTGCCACTTACAGTGTGTGCTTCCCTTGTGTGTAAAGTGTGTCACACAGCTCCTTCTTTATGGAATCAAGGTTGATGGAGTTTCGTACAGTTTGCCAGGAGGAAGTCAGGACTTTGAATGGCGCTCCGTTGTACTTTTTCCTGTTGGATGTCAGAAATGTTGTTGTGAGTTGTCTGGAACGTAGCAGAGCTCTGAGTGACAGTCTGCTGTTGCCAGATTTTCATCACCTTTACTGGTTCAAGTTATCCAAACAAGTTCAAACAGAATTCAAAACATATTCATAGAGGAACATTTTTTTTATACTTTGTTCAAAAATAAGACACAAGGACCACCACAATTGCCATTGCAAGGTGTTCACATCAAATGTAAAAGTGCAAATCTGAGTTAAGTCTTTGAATTTTTAGTTTCCTCTCTTTTTTTTCTTCACCTCCTTAGGAGTTTCTACTTCTTATTAAAATTCTGGATTTTTTTTTTATTCTATAGGTATAAAAGCAGAATTTAGACACAAATATTTACAATTCACTTGTTGGCCAGGTGTGTTACTTGGAGTCGCACAGTGACTACAAGGCTTAAGAAGGTCACTGCACTT
Organism: Synanceia verrucosa; assembly: GCA_029721515.1. Classification (NCBI taxonomy): domain Eukaryota; kingdom Metazoa; phylum Chordata; class Actinopteri; order Perciformes; family Synanceiidae; genus Synanceia; species Synanceia verrucosa. Next base: position 17,806,747 of record CM056562.1, on the reverse strand, counting down.
GGCAGAGAAATAGTTGAACACGAGACAAAACTTGTGATTTCATAAGGATTAAAAAAAACAAGACAACACTTATTGGCTACTCAGTTATTTGGCGATATTACACAATGGATAATTAATATTTAAATACTGTACTGACCTTTTATGACAGTTTTACATACTATACTATGACATTTCAGACAAGTGGCTGTAGTCAGATGTAGTTGTTGAGGGGTTGGTGGATGTGCCGTACAGAATACAGAATAGCTGAGACAGCGAATGCACCACGGTTACAGATGTGTGGAAGCAGGAACAGTGGAGCCTGTCAGCTGCTGGCACAGTAGATTCTGTTACCTTTGGACAGAGCAGGCTAGCTGTTTCTAGCTTTGATGCTAAGCTAAACTAACAAGCTTTCATTCAAAGTTTGCTACAGGTGAGCTGATTGCTCCCCCACATGAGCAAAGCAGGTCTGAGATCTGAAGGGATTATCCACATTGACCCTGAAGCTGCTCCTGAATGACCACAGAGCTGAATCTGCCTTCAAGCTCTCTTTCAACTTAATGTTGTTTTTCCCCTACAGGGAGGGATCGCCTTTGTGGCCATCAAGGGGGCGTTTAAGGTTTACTTCAAACAGCAGCAGTACCTGAGACAAGCCCATCGCAAGATCCTCAATTTTCCAGAGCAGGAGGAAGCTTGAGGACGATCCGCAGTCCTGACGGAAGACAGCGGGACGAACCACACACACTTCAGCTGGAGGGGTGAGGATATGAACTGTAAGACTCAGAGCAGGAAGTGCTGGTGAAACAGACCGAGGCTCTGTGTCACCCTTACCACCCACTCTCCTCCCTACACCATCCCCACCTCCGCCACATTGTTTTTAAACCTTTGACGCTTTGGGAAGGTGGAGACGTATACGACACGGAGTGGAGCATGTTTTGCACTCAGTGTGCAGTTACACACACAGGTAACACTGTGTGAGCGTCAACAACCATATAACTAACAATTATTGTAAACTTACTGTATTTTAAAAATAAAAAATATGGGGCATGTGTAATTACATTTTATAACAACAATGATTGTTTTATGTTTGTTTTGCAGATTTGAAAAAAGCCCACTTTACCAGTGTTGAGGGTTTATATTGAGGAATAATATATTCAGGAGGATTTTCAGTGTGTAGAATGTATTAAAGATAAAACAATAAAACGTTTTCTGAAGCATGAAGATAAACCTGTTGAGGTTTAATCTTAATGCTGATGTAAAGATCACTGTCCACACACAGGAACATTTAGACCCTGCATTATATGAGGGGGGTTTCTTTTTGGTTGTTCACATGCCTTGGCAGTGTTTATGTTGTCTCCATTTTACAAAACACGTTCATGTGATGCGCTCCAAAGCTTCGTCGGAGCCTGTTGCCATGGTGAGACCGCCTCTACCAGATGGCCGGATGGATAATATGGATGCTTTTGGTCCTCACAGAGCTTTTTGCAGTGACAGGATCTTGGACTTGAAAGCTTCTCAAAAGCTTCTGGAGACTCTCAAGTGATGTCTGGAGGAGCACTTTTCACTGGGAGAAGTGAAACTTTGCTGACAGCAGACTCACAGTAATGTGATGATCGGCCTGTTGTGTTGCCTAAGTGTGAACTGCAGCCCGGGAAATATAGGACACTGATAATGAAAACAAATCACCAGGGTGGTTGACATTTTGGCAGGAAATTATAGGGTTAGTGCAGCCAAATGACAAAAGCCATATTTTCTCACCTACTTCTAACAATACCAAGCTATGTGGATGGTTTTGGATTTATTCACCCATTTTTTTTTTGTTTTACTCTTGCCTGCACCTCAGTTGCCTTCACAAAAAATTAAAATGTCAAAAGTATTAAAAAAAAAAATTAAAGAATGATGTATTTAATGTCATTCTTAATAGTAATTAATAATTAAAATTGTGCTCCTTCAAAATAAGTATCAGGGTAGCAATGGAAAGCTTAACCTGGAAAAATAAAGCAAAATACCTGCAAGAGGGGTATGTATGGAAATATGGCTTTTCAGTTTCATCGAACATTTCTAAGATGTGATTAACAATTTCATTTTACATTTACAGGATATCTAAGCTGCTGTTTTCTGCCTCTCAAAGGAGCCGGGAAACATCAGTATGTGACTGACTACAGTCAGTCTTGGGATACTTAACCTGCACATATAAACTGTGCCTGCTTTATGGACGTCCTCCTACAACCTGAAACCACAGCTTCCCCAGTAGATCCACTTCAAAAGACTGCCAAAAGAGACGCTCAAGTCTTGACTTTAAGATTTCTGTGGTAATCGTTCTGTGAATAAATGTATTTTTCCAACGTTGAAGTGCATGTGTTGAGCTTGTGGGAAGTGTCACATTAAAACACACGTGGTTCCCTTCAGTAGTTTATTAATTAGAAACACACAGGAAACAATAAGAAGAACAAACTCAAAATGTCAGCACTCTTGTATCACCAGCCAGTTGGTTTCTTGAGTTGCCAAAGATATTCAGAAATTAAAATGAGAGTCTGATTTTCTAAATGTAAACCAGTCACTAGGTACTTAACAAGGTAAAAACAGTGCATGGCCCACCCAAGCCTGATATGTAATGTTTCTTCTGAACACTGCAGCTTTGTCACCATCCCCAGGTGCTGTTAAGCTACTGCCTGCAGGATTTAAACCTTAAACAAGCTGCTGGTCGTCTTTGGGTTTTGACAACAAACGGGGCGTAGCAGTTGATAATAATTTGTTAATTCAAATGGTTTTGATCAGGTTGAGACATAGCAAAATGCTGGAAAACATTGAAGAAGCTTTTGATACAGCACAATCTTACAACTTCCTCCTCCCTTCCTTCGAAACTGCAGCATCATGTGAGCGAGCAATGAACGAAGCCTGAGAGCAGGTACGGTGGGAAAAGTTTAAAATCATACTTCTGACTTTTTGGCTGATTGAACAGAGTGGTTGGCAGGTCCACCAGCAGTGGTTTGACACGACAAAGCTGGTTAGCACCTGAGAGAGCAGGTCATGCTTGTGCAGCGGCACTGACATCAGTATCCACACACAGGCCTCTTCATGGTTCAGGATGGAGCTACTCAGCCTCACGCTGTTCCCTGCCTACTTCATTAAGATTATTGCTTAGTGAGAGAAGTGCATATATTCAGATAACAAAATCCAGACAGGAGATTTTCTTCAACCCCCTTTAGACATTCAGAGAAAAAAAGCTAGCTGTTTTTTTTTTTGTTTTTTTTTTGCTCTCAGAGCCAGAGCACAGTCCAGCATTTTGGGGGTTAGATCCTCCAGGATTTTGTCCCAGATCAGTGCAGCCAGATACAAACTAACTGATGTCCCCCTGGAAAGGCACGAGCTGCAGAAAAGTCTCACATGCAGACACTGAGTGCAAGAATAATGACGATCATCCTGGAGCTTAAAAACGAAAAGAAAAAAAACCTGCTGCTACTTCCTCAGTTTTACAAAAATAACTTTGAGAACACCAAGAAGGGTTTGATCACATTTAGTGATGTGAACAAAGAAACTAATGACAGACCGATAAAAAGTGTTCTTATTTTTTTTTTTTTTTTAAATCAATCACTAGTAAAACTGAATGTTTAAAAATAAAAAGGACAACAGCATAGAGTTACCCCTGAGGTGTGTGAATACATACTACTGTAAAAATGCAATAAAAGTAAAATCAAAACGTCCATGGGCTGATGGCTCTCTGTGATTAGCAATTTCAAACAGCTCCTCAAAGGGTCCCAACATTTTACCAATTTCCAAGCAAAATTTCAAAACCCGCAAGAATTAAAAACCACAATTATAAAGCAGATATTCTTCAGAAATGCATCAATTTGAATGAAATATTCCAGTTGAACAAACGTTTTCGGGAGAGCTGTGCTGCCTCAGAGAGTTACATGTGAACATACCAGTCCAATTAATAAAAGAGAAGACCCTCATGGAGTGACTATCTTTAACTTCCACAGCCTCCAGTTCAAAACTGCAGCACATTTTAATTTCTTCAAAAGGGATCTGGCCCTTGTCTTTTTTTTGTCATTTCTATTTCCTCTAAAACAGCCGGCACAGTATTATGGTGCTCGTGACTGTTGCTGCTCCTTTTAGAGACTTACAACATGAAGGTGAGTCTGGCGTGACCTCTATCGTTATCACGGCTATGTTGACAACCACGGCTAATTTTGTGATTCAAATACACGCATTTGTTTCCAAGCATCTCTTCTAGTGGCTCCAGCCTGCCACACGTGCACACATACGCATTCACATGCACCTGGGCAAACACACACACACACACACGCAGGCTCAGTTAGTTAAAAGCCTTCCTGACGGGAGGTGAGGAGGGAAAAAAGTCGGAAACAGAGCAGAGTCCCTCACGTCCGTCTTCTCCAGCGCCTCCATGCTGCTGCGTGTCAACCTGCCGGCCTCGCTCACAGTTTGGCAGCCATGAAGTTGATGTGAGGCTTGACCAGGGGGAAGAGAGGCAGGCTCCTCTTGAACTCTGTCATGTCCTGAACCAGCGTCGGCTACGAAACAAACAAAATACAGGTCAGAGTGGCGTTCCCACTGATGTCTACACGCTATTCTGCTTGTCTGTTCCTCTGAGGACAAACCCTCCTTAAATTGCATTTTGTAAATACTCTGAGCAGAGGCACCTACAGAGTCAGCGTTTCTTTGTGCTTTCCTTCTCATTTTCACAAAAACAGGTTGAAAAAAAAAAAAAAAAAAAGCCTTAATTTAATTTTCAATTAGTTAAACTATACTGCGCATTATGGAGCACGTAGAAAAAAATGTTATAGAAAAGTTCATATGACTAATGTATTTGTTTAGTTTTGGTCTGGAAAAATTAAAATACAAATACAAAGTTATCCTTTAAATTCCAGTGTCTGGTGCAGTAAGTCTCATCCACCCACAACAAGTGAGGTACTGAAATATAAACTTTGTTTTCTTCCTCTGGATAGGACTCTTAACCTATTTGTGTTACATGAATATGGTAATTTACATTTTATTTCTCCTCTGTGTGTTTTGGATGGCAAATAAATATTACAAAATTCAGAAAAGAACAAACATGCCTCAGCAGTTGTGGAGGCTTTAAAAAAAAAAAAAAAAAAATAGAGGCATATCTAAAAGGCATGATCATTACCTGAGGCAGGGAAGGAGCAGGGGCCAGGTTGACATCATTCTGAGCGGGGAACTCTCCCACTATCGGACCTGGTATAAACACACAGCGATGCACAGGTCAACCTGACACTGAACGCAGTGTTCACAGTCAAAATAAAGCCCATGAAAGCACTGTGTGGATGATATGGATACTCACAGGAGTCCATCTCCCTGGACAGGACGTGCACCGACACCTTGTGTCTCTTCGGGGCTTCAACCATTAGTCGTTCCTGTAGAGACGCAGAACAGACAGGAAATGATGCATGGAGGGCTTTTTTCACAATAAATGCCAAAATGTAGAATGTCATTAATCATACAGTATATACTTTTTTTGCTTTCTGTATGTAGCTGGAATGTCTCATCACTGTTATGAACTCAGCGAGGCCTGGATGACGGTGTGTTTTTGACATTGACCCTGTGGAGTTTTAGGATTATATTAGACTGGAGATTTGGACTCGTCTGCGGAGAGCGTCAACTCCAGCCACCAAAAAAAACAGAAAAGAAAAAGCTCCTGCGATCGGAGCTGATATGACATTAGAAATGCATTAGGTTTATTCTGCATGGGGCCAGTAATGGTTTCTGCTGGGCTGAGATAATGCCAATTCTTTCAGCGGCTGTGTGTCTTTGGCCCTTTATCCCTCTTGAAACTGGCTGGCTGCCTGTCATTATGGCAGCTGATATGCTGTGAGCGTCCTGTGTCAGTGTCACCTCCTCGGCTATGAATAGAGGCGGCAGGCAGGAGGAGATGAAAGCTGGGAGGGCAGACTGAATCCAGTTAAACCCAGTGTGTGTCTGGACACACATAAATGTAGAGGAGGTGCTGTATATTGGACCGACACTGCACTTTTATCAAAATATTAAACCAGCTAACTAATCATCTATGGCGGAATGACTAAATTAAAAATACATAAATAAATAAATCACTGTTCATGCACGATGCGGCATCCTGAGATTAAGACGGCCTCAGCTGACCTCAAGGTTATTTGATTTTATTAAATTGTATTCTGGAGCTTTTGATCACATCATTTAACTCTTTCAGTGCCAAAAACATATCTGTACATCTTGAAATACTTATTTAACGCTTGAGTGCCATAGACGTATATATACGTCTTTCCTTTTTTGGCAGCAGGCACAAGAGGGAGCTACAATTGGGGCTTCTGGGATATGTAGTTGGAACATAAAGAGACTGTATACGCCACATAGATCAAAACAGGAAGTGGAGACGATCGAGATTAGAGAACAAAACAATCTGGAGTGGTGATTTTGGTAAAACTGGCTTCTATCTCTGATCAAACAAGAATGGAACAAGGTAAAAACACATTTGTTCATGATGAAATAGAGAGTCTTCTTTCATTTGAGCTATTCAGTGTTTTCAGAGTCAAATAAAATATTCTGTGCATCATGAAATATTACTCAAAATGGCCAAAAACACTGGCACAAGGCACTTTCTGGTTTTAAAAAGAGCTGAGTTGGACTTACATAGGTTCAAATTCCCATTTTCAATTTTTTTCTGTGTGAATCCTGGGAGTAGAAACTTCTTTAAACCATGGTTGGATTGTTTTTGACCCTCAAATAATAAACCGTTGTGCACAGAGCAATGGTACAGTCCATAATCACATGACCAAATTATGTCGTCTGTCTAAAACTGAATTCCCATTAATTGTAAATTCATAACATGACGACACTGAACAATAGAATAACCCTAAACTAAGTTTAAATGCACTGGACATTAATTTCACTGTGTCAGTGCTAATTTTCTCATCACAGAATTATCAATATAAAACGTTTCTATTCAACTTCAAACATCTATTTAACAATGATTGATAGACTATTTTATGACTCCTCCATGCCATAAAATCTCAGGTTATTGTTGTAATTTATGCAGCCTCCTTCTAATGACACCTCTGCTGTCAATACAGCATTCAGCGCAGCCACAAAGCACCACTATTAAAGCCAAATGAGCATCGTAATTTGAGGCTAGTCAATGAAAACGGTGGCTGCTAGAGGAGTAAATGCACCCAGAAAGTCATTTTAGAAATATTAGGTATTAATAGTAAAGGATAAGCTATAAAAATCCTCTGATTTATTTGGTGTTTATGGTTTTTAACGTGCATTCATTGCAATGTGTGAGGATTAGACGATCCGACCTCCTGATCTAACAGGAGTCCATTACCCTAAACTGATCCTCAGCTCACACCTTCATCATCATCTGAATTCTTTACTCCCTAACATCCTACGTCCAGTACTGAGTTCGCTCTCTCAGGCACATTTGATGGCATAAAAGTGTACTACTTACTCTGTAGAAGTGCATTATGTTTTCTTTTGTCAAAGTCTTCAAATAGGCCACTTCAGTGTTATCTGCAACACAAACAGTTGATGTGTGTGAGGTTTGATACATTTCATAAATCAACTGAAAGATCAGGGTAACATTTTACTCTACAGCCATGAACAGGTTGAAGGTAAACCATAGTCTTCTGGTAAAGCAGGCTCTTATTGTGTTATGTTTTTATTTATTATATTAAATGATTGATGAATCAAGCAAAGGGAAACCATGAACCGGCCGTGTGTCAGTATGTTTTCCTGTGCCCTTGGCAGTGAGCGTGTTAGCTGCCCTCTCTCCCCAGACTCCAGCGCTGCTAGTATCAGTAATCACCACCACTCCCTTGGCAGCCTTTCAGTGGTGCCATCACTCAGGGCTTGAGGCAGATTACCAGTGAATCAGGCCCATTACAATCCATTATGGCACTCAGCAGAGTGCTGCAGGAGAGGTGTGCTACAGCTGCAGATTATTTCAGGCTTTAATCGATCCCACTTTGTGCAGCTCTAAGCAACATCCTGCTCACCCCCTGGGACTGACCAAAATATAGATAATCCTTAAGTATTCTGACTTTCTACGTAACACAAGCTCTTCATGCAGTGATAGCAGAGGTTGGACATATATTTTACAAAACATAAACATGAGTTAGCAGTGAGGTGGACAAGGACTACAGGGAGGCCTCACCTCTGTCAAAATTATACTGCTGAGAGATGATCTCTCCCCAGTACTTGGCACACTCAGCCGACAGCTTCTTGGGCTTATCCAGGCGGCGGATGGCGAGGGCCTGGATGTGTTTCTGGAAGGCCTCCTCTCCCATCTCCTCCACAGCCTTCTCCATGGTGCAGAGGAAAGCCTCCACACGGCTCTCCAGGTAGTGGGGCGCCTTCTCTGATTGGATAATGAAGCGCAGGCCTTGCACTCCATTAGCCCTCCGGGGGCCGCTGAACACGATGTAGCCTGAGGTGGTGGAGAGGGGAAGATATGGGAACGCTCAGTACAGACTAAATTTTAAACTTCACCTTCACATACTCATTTTACAATAAGGGTTTGGTGAAGTTTTTAATCTCATCATTGTGTATTTATGTTGGTATTAACTTCAGGCATGGCTCTATGATAACTGCACTAAACTCCATCATCATGATGGTTGACAGCACTTTAGAAACTTCACTCACACAGCTTCTGGTCTCTCTAGCCTTCCAGCTATATAAAATTGAAACAGGACTAACGGTGTCTTGCCATCATTTACACTATAACAATATAATATACAATATAAGAGCGTTCCTGTGGGCTCACCCAGCTGTTCTTTGGTTCTCAGTGTGTTGAAGCAGGGCTCCGAAATGATCTGACAGAACAGCTCCAGCAGCATGTTGTCGTGGGTAGTCTGCATGTCTGTCTGATAGTAGATCTCAATGCCGCAGTTGTTGTGCACCTCGTTCCTCTGCTGGTAAACATACCAGCCACCTGAGAGGCACAGATATTTTTTCATTTCTGTAATCATGCAAAGTAACTGCATGCACCTGGAAATGCATGACTGATTTAGAAAACAGAAACAAACTGAAAACCTTCCCCTCTCACACAATTCAGTTATTGGAAAACAGCAGGTTTTCATTTATAGTCCAAGTGTTACTGTCCAGTGATGTTACAGCAGGTTCTGACTGCAGGTAGGTAAACAGTCTGTATGGAGCGCACAAGAGGCAAAAATACAGTCTCAGAACCGGTTGGCTGTCGCCTGGCGTTTATTTAGAGTTTTGTTTTTATAACTGCATTGAAACAATATTGTCTGATGCCCCGAGAAAGGTCATCAACAGGTAATGCAAGATCTGTGCAGATTAAAATTAGATTAGAAATCCTATGAGGGTTGTGATGATTGGGGCTTCTTGGTAACTGAGTTGTTACAGAGAACGCCATATAACAGCGATTCAATTCTGGCCTTGTTGCGTGTCAGATAAGCCTGGAAATTAATTTCACCAACCAAGCTGTTCAATGCCAAATGATGATCATTGCATGCATAAATGGGTCTTTGAAAAACATAACCAATGCTGCTTAACAAGTAAGCTGTTTCATTTGTAGATATGGAGTCACGCCAGAGGACTTTGCTTGTTGGCATAGATGAGTGTCATAGAGTGAAACAAGAAAGTTCAGACAGAGGACGATGGTGACACTCTCCAGAAGACGTCCTGCTGGATGCCCGCATCTTCCAAATTCTCCTCTTGCCTTTCACCCGTACTTTAAATTTACATTTGAGCAGAACATGGAGAGGAGCCATCCACTCTCTACATTCTACACTTATAATCCAGCTCGCTCTGAATGGAGGACCAGTCGAGGCTGGGTAACGCACATGCTGAAACACTAATACGAAGTGTAGAATTTTCAGGCTCGTAAGTCACTGTGTGTTTTCTACAAACTGTTTGAAATTCGGTCTTACATTTGGATCAAATGGTGATTTTAACAAAGACTGATGTGTTACTGGACAGATTCGTGAGAAATTTGGGCTCTAAAGCTTTCAGCTGCCTAAGTTATTACATGTTTCTTGGATGGACTGTCAGTCGGCCCTTCATTTCAGAATCCAACTTTGTGTTTACATCCTTTACATCCTTCTCCTCCTGCTCTGTGTCTGACTGGCCGTCTGGAACCAACCCTGGAAAATCCCTCTGTGAGACACAGGATGCCTCCAGGTGGCCCTGTACAGCTCAGGTTTTCCTCTCCACATCACTCCACTTCCCTAATGTAATCAGAAAGGCAGCGCAGGTGTTTTGCTTGGCGTGTGAGCATTCTCCAGTCTTTGTACTAAGGGGAAGGTGTGTACGCATTTTGCCCGATGACGTCCATTTCCAGTTACTGTTCCTCTGAGGGAAATGAGGGGTGTCAAATTTAATCAAGTCTTTGCAAACGCAAGACAGCGTCACCGATGACGATGAGTGCCGGGTAAGGACAGGCATGAGTGGCAAATGATAATCAGCAGTGTTCAGCTGGTGTGTGTCTGGGATGTGGGGGAGAACAGGACCTACCGTCTGGAACCTGCACCTCTCTGTAGCGAATCAGCTGACTCGGGAGGAGGGGCTTTGTGTGAGCATGCTCAATGAGCGTGTCCTCCACCATCTGCATCATGCCAAGAGCAGACTAGAGAGGCAACGGACAGGGAAAACAAACATTTTAGTCCACAAAAAGAGTATTTTTAAAGGACAGTGCTACTCACGGAGTAACATTAAGCTCTGATGATTAACTCTGTTCAAGAAATTGTAATTTCTGAATTAGAATCTGTTGATGCTTTTAAGACCCAAAAACATTTTTATTCTCTTGCTTTCAATTCTGCCATGTCTATTTTTACCTTGTTTTACCCAAGTCTCCGTGTTTCTCTTTATATGCACACATAGTATGTGTATGCATATTTTCTGTCTTGTGAAGCACTTTGGTACAAAGTTGTTTGCTTTTAAAAGTGCTATTTAAATGAATAAACTTGAACTAATTTAGTTTTCTGTTACGTACACTTTCTCTCAATCTAGCTCCTATTTCATTTTGTGATTTTCTATATCCATTCCCCAGAATTCCATCAAACTGCAGCTTCATATTCCATATTCAGTGTATTATATGAAGATGGCTTTGATTTTATTCTAAGACTGAGAAACTTGTAGTGCCACACTTATGCAGACATAGTGACTGAAAAGGGGATATGCATACTCATCAGAACTTAAATAAAGATGGCAGTAAAATCACAGTGACCAACCTCCTTGGTGATGTTGCCATGGAGAAGGGCTTCAATATGTAACCGTGACAATAGCTGAGGTATGAAGGCCTTGAGGCGGGGCAGAGTTACATCTGGAATACAGATTACAGACAACAGCAATCAATCAAAGAGCAATTTCCCGAGCAATTTCCCAAGCTGCTATCAGGACTGAAGGGGGGATGGACACGGCATAACTGATGTGCATGTGGCAGTTTCATTGCACAGCATTTCTGTCACAAACAAGACAACAGCGGTCACATGTTAGATAATCATCCAAGCCTGGTAAAGCACACACACATACACACATTCAGTGACATGCACAAAAATCAAGTCTGGCTCAATGTGGGCTGGCCAATCTGAATTCAAGCTACGTCTGACCCAGATTCAAGGATGAGCTGCTACGGGGATTCACACAAACTAGGAGAAATTACTTTGTGTCCACGGCAACACCCCCCCACCACACACACACACTCACGCACACCAGAAAACAAGAGAAAGTGTCTCATAGACCCCATACAGGGGACGGCAGGAGGGTAAGGACACTGATAAGGGAACAAGACAGTGTAATGGGAGGCCCTGGTGACTGAGCTACTGGGTTTGAACCTGCAGGTTAATTGAGCCTCATGTGAATTTGAGGATTGTCTGTGTAAGCTCTGTGGTAGAAAATATAGCAATCTGCCCTTCAGGTTTCAGACTGGCTGCAGAGGAAAGAGTGCAGCTAGGGAGGCATCTGCTGGGGAACAGTCCTGGCATTCAAATGAGGACTCCAGGAGGAACAGAGAAGAGAAGGTGAGGAGGGAAAGAGTAGCCCTCTGTCAACTGTACTCTGAACACAGAGAAGCTTTAGCCACTGAGACATTTCTTATTAACAACTAGATATTCAGCCTCAAACGACTCGCTGCATTGCCCAAGCTTTTCTTGTTCTAGCCTGAAGGAAGGGCTTGACTCTGAGTTCACTGAAATACCGAACAAATGCAGTTTGGCCCACAGTAGCACAAGAAGGGCTAATAAGCAAACGGGCTGGGACTTTGAGACTTAAGTAAAGAGAGAGAGCCTAAGAGAACCCATCCTCACCATCCAGAGCCTCTCTGAGCTCGTCTTTGGTCCAAGCAACCTCAGTCATTAGCAGACGGAGGTAGTACATGGCGTGCTGGTGAGGCTGCTCGGCTCTGAAGTTGTTCAAAGACCTCATGTACTGCAGGGACAAAGAGAAAGCAAAGTCTGTTCAACATCAACATTTTATGAACTCTATTTCAAATAAAGAAGGCAGGTTGACACTGCGCTGTATCAAAACAACTACTTTGCTCGTCGTGTTGCACGGCGGAGAAAAAATGGAATACGCAGTGAGCGATTACAGTGAACTGTTCAATAAATTTGATTGATCATGACTCATCATAACTTGTAGGTTTGATTGAGTGTCAGTCAGAGCTCACCGCTTCTTTGATGATGTCGAATCGCTTCTCATCGATCTCAAAGGTGGCCATCTTCTCAATGATCTTCTTCAGCAGGATGTGCTGTTTGTCGCTGTAGCCTTTAACGGACAGCTGCAGCACACAGTGAGAGAGGACAGAGGGTATGTTATCAACAGCACAAAAAAAAGGTGAGCCTCAAACTCTGCTCTTATTTCGTGATTTCAAGATTTCCACCCATTTATCTCATTCTTGGCTGACCAAATGATTGTCAAGAAAAGCCCATCACTCCACCATTAAAAGACGAGTCACCACCAAGTCACAAAATATATAGTAATAATAGCATGAACTATACTATGTAGCAGTCTATATTTGCCTAAAATGTTCCAATAAAACTAAAAATGTGATCCTATCGACTACAAGGGGGAAAAGCTGATGGTGAACTATTTCTATGCAAATGAGCACCTAACTAAAATTTGTCCTTTGACTTTCTTGACAACCGATCATCCGATCAACGTCACACGACCCAAAGAAACTCTGTGTTGAGTGTGACATTGTTTGGATGAGCAGTTCTCTAGAAAGCCACAAGCAGCCACACCAGAGGCAAAGCAAATGTTTTGAGCTCCACTGCACTAGTTCTGCAAAAAATTATCAAGGTTACTTAAAAAAAAGACTCTATTTTGCAATGTCATCTGCACCTTATGGCTCTTCATGACTCAGCAGAACCTCTAGCTACATGGTTACGCACTCAGACTCATCCCATCCCTCCCCACTCCCTGTCGCCACATCCCTGCGGTGACACCTGTTAAAAGTAATCTCTCTCAACATCATTAACCTTGACAAACACTCGGCCAGCCACATCAATACTGCTGACTCAAATCACTTACATGCAGCCCATCACATGACCACAGAGATAGTGTGCGGAATGGTGGTTTCTACGGACACGGCAGCACAACAGAATCATGAATTGATTGGTGTGAGGAAGCTAATGAAAGCAGGTGACTAGATCACACAAAAAAGGGTGAGAAGAGTTAGTGTGGTAGTCAGAAAGCTTGAAAGAAAAGGGCAAAACACCAACACCGCAAACCAGTTTAATTCATCGGTGAGCTGCTACTTTGCTGTGAGACATTAAAATCCTGAGAGACACAGTTGAAAAACTGCCATATTCATAAATTAGGCAAAGAGGTGCCTGACTGAGCAAGGTGATTTTAAATAAGTCCTTCAAACTTCCTGGATACAGATCCATCTCAACCTCCTTTATTTATGCACATCTATCAGCAGGAATGTGACGATAAATATGTCAGAGTTTGGCTTTATTATTTCTGTCTTGTGACAGACACCTTTTTTAATCTACGCCACTGACACTATAAAGATAAGAGAATGGCAGTCAAAAGACCAAACAACAATTAGAGAGAGTAGCTAAAATCCTGCCAACATCTACTTTTCCTTCCAGATACACAAAACAGCCAGGATTCAGTATAAAGTCATCACAAAGTTTTACATTTAAGAGGGACCTAATATGAACAGCCATTATATTAATTAAATTAAAAAAATGAATAAAATAAAGAATAAAATTAAAATAAAAAAAAACTACTCTTAGGAATAAGGTCTTTTGTTGTAAAAGGGATGAACAGATTCAACTTCAATCATAAAGTAGACAAAAAACTGTCAACATAGCAGCTTGTGACATTTCCAGAAGACTACATGTTAAGTTAGTTTGCAGTGAATGTAGTAGCAAACAGTCTGATAAATCCTTCAGGTAGGATGAAGGAGGCACACAGCACTTCACATAATCAAACCGAGCACAGAAAACTAAGCCATTTCCATGCTCTGTCTCAAAGTGGTCTCTATGGGCACCCCAACTTCCCTCCAGACTTCAAACAGCTTACTTACGAGGATGGCATTCATCCCCGAGGCTATGCCATAACCCAGCCCGGCCAGACGGGCTGCATATGAATATTCGATTAAATCATCCTTCAGTAACCTGAGTAACAAGTAGGTCATGTTGCAGTGCAGGGGATCTGCATATAGGTAGCGACTGATGGAAGGGGGGGAAAAAAAAGAACAAAAACAAATGTTTGTTAGGAATGAAGGGGTGTCAAAAATAAATAAAACAAGAAAATATGAGAAGAATGATACAAAGAGTATGTATATGCAGCCTCATGACAGCCCAAACAGATTTATTCTATATTCTAACTCAGGTCACCATCGTTCAGATCAAAATTAGATCATAAATTCGATGCCGTTGTTGGAATGCTGCTTCACCTGATGTGGTAGCTACTTCATCTACATGAGAGTTTCGCGGGGGGTGGGTGGATGAGCAAAAAAGGAAAAAAGGATTGATGAGGAATGAAGAGGAAGATGCAGACAGAAGAGCGGCTAGACTGGCCTGGTCTGGGTTGGAAGGTTTTTGTGAATAGTTCGTGGATGGGTTTTACCAGAAAATTTGACAATCGACTATCATACACAATGGTAGTTCATGTACATGTCCAAACTGTTCTTTAACTGTTTAGTTGTGTGTCATAAAACCTTCCAATCTGGCCGCACAGATGGCTTAAAGCCACCTGTTACCCAGGTTTGGTTGGGCCACACTAGCCCAGTCTGAGGATGACAGAGGTTGGGGGCGACTGGGATGCAGCGTGAGGACGACGAGGAGAGAATACTTACATACATCCCATAGACGGTATTTTGGAGGTCATAGTTCAAGCCAGCTAGCTCGGCTGCATATGCATACTCGTTGAGGGAGTCCTTGAGGAGCTCAAGGTATAAATATGCCATGTTACAATGCAATGGGTCCACATACGCAAACGGGCTGTGGAGAAAACGGAAGTGGTCAAACAGAGCAAAGAAACAAAGCGTTGAGGTACTGGTCTCCATTTTCTGTCAGAAGGACCTGAAGGTGCTACAACTAGCAATCAGATCATGGTTGTACATATTTAACGTACAGTTACCCATTGTTGTATGGGTGTATTGGTGCAAATGCTCCAGTAGAGTACATTTGGTTAAATAATTACAGTCTTAACTCTCTGAGTGCCAAAAACGTTTTTTGTTTTTTTGGTAGCGGGTTGGCGATCACCATCTCCCGCAGCCTGTGAGTAATGTTGTGGCTTCTAGGATTTGTAGTCGGAGCATAAAGAGATGGTATACGCAACAGAGATCAAAGTAGGAAGTGGAGATGATGGCGATTAGAGAGCAAAACAAACGGAATCTGGATAAAAAGTGGTGAGTTTTGTGAAACTGGTCTCTAATCTACCTCTGATAAAACAAGAACGGAACAGGGTAAAAACAAACTTCTTTCATTTGCGCTATTCGGTGTTTTCAGAATCATAGTACAAAATATTCTGTGATTCATGAAAGATGACTCAAAATGGCCAAAAACACTGGCACAAGGCACTTTCAGTTTTAAAAAAGGACTGGCACTCATTGAGTTAATAGGCTAGCAGTATTTCAGTTGCAGACTATTGGCTAAACAGGCTAATCCAGCCTATCCCACATCACATGGAAATATCCTCTAAAGCTGCAACGATTAATCACTTGTGAACTAAATTAATCTGCAAATATTTTTGCTGATCGATTAATCTGTTGTTACTTCATTATTGTGCAACACTTCTCTGCAGTTATTTGCCGGGCGATTACATAAATATCACGACTGATGGCTGACATACCTTAAGTTTGAGCTGAACTACAGAGGTTTGCAGTTAGTTACGCACCTGAAGAATTCAAAGTTCAGACACGCCTTGGGCAGGAAGAACTTGTCATCCTGTTTGAACCACACCTTGCTCATTGCAGTGTCCTGGAAGAAATGAACATCACATACAGGCAGCTCTTATTTTCAGATTTGCATACAAAATCCTCCTCCTCCTTCCCCACAAATCCCTCCATGGCCTCACACCTGACGTCCTTCATGACTACAACCCCTCCGAGCCTTCAGCGTCTCTGCCCCCCTCCTGACATCCACAGAGCTGACATCTTCAAAAACACCTCAAACACCACCTGTTCCACAAAGCCTTCAGTCCTACCTAATTATTTACTCTTACACTGTCCCTTCCTCCCTCCAGTTGAACTTAGTTCTTACTAACTTGTTAAGTGTTGCTATATAAATCAGCGCTATAAGCACAAGTAATTGTTTGCAGTCCTTGGACATTAATAGGCACACTTCACTACACATCACAAGTAGAGATTACTTAATTATACATTTAACAAAGGTACTTTGATAAAAATATTTCACTACAGCCTTTCAGCGATAAAAAAGGCAGCGTGGCTTTTATTTGGTCTTTCCTTCAGAGAATGGAATATGTGGTGCTGTTAACAGCTTAGTTCCTCTGATCTTGACATGATGGCAACAACAATACTAAATGCTTCATATCTGAACCACAGTGCCTTATTAGCATATGAAAGCACAACAGAAATTTAACAATATGTGGTTGAGCAAGTGACGTTCAGTGCAGTAAAGTAATAAAGAGTGACAGTACTTTGATGGTGCTTGCAGCAAAAACACTTGCCTTGATTAAAGCAGGGACTGATGGAGAGTCCTTCTCCAGAGGGTAGATCTCAAAGTTGGTGGGGATGAACTCGTTTTTCATGGGCAATTTGAACTTGCCATTGAGGTCTGCACTTGCCCATTTCTGAAACACAGGTGTATGATAAGCAACATATGCAGTAAGTAGTCTGAAATTCATTACAAAGCATAAAACTTCTGGTATCGTGTGTGATTTTGTGATTCACCTCTATGGATTCATCAGAGATGGCTTCCTGTTTGTACTGGGTACCATACCACTCTTCTGTCTTGTCTGTTTGCCCTTCAAATGACTTTGACACCACTGCAACTCTAGAAAAAAAAAATCAAGACAAAGAGTGAACTCGGTCACGTTACATGGATGCAAAAAGCTCTCTGTCTATACTCTCCATTTGTAACCACTGCACAAGTGGAAGTGCTTTCCTATTAATGGTGCATTTAGATCATGTCTGAGGTAAAGGAGATCCATTGACACATAGTCTGCCTCTAACTGATGAGCTATGTTCAGAGTTCCCATACACCACCCTGAGTGTGCTGCATTTGTAAGTGTGTTTCACTGGCTTCAAACATTTATTCAATAAATAAAAAAGGTAGTAAAGGCAAAATGTTTGTTAATGTAGAACTAGAACTTCAGCATCATCAACAAGTGTAACTATAATTTCTCCAGTAACGCCACTTAAGCCTGCTGGAAGTAGAGAAACACTGTCATGAATTCAAAGCAGTGAAGGTAAAACCCCACGTTAAATAACTGCTTAAATAAAAGGAAGAGGCTGGCACACAAACTGTTAGGGTGAGCCAATAGGGTCATGCAATCTCCCCCTTGGTCAGCAATAAGTAACAGACCTGTTTACGTCTGCACTTTGTTTGACATGAGGAGCATCCCATAAAATAAATTTAAGTTTTTCACACATAACTCAAAAGTTGGGCAGCAAAGAATAATCAATTAGTTTGTCATCACCATGAAATTAACCTACTTCTACCTCTACTTTTTCACAATCTTCTGACATTTCACAGGCCACTGTTGATCGATGTGGGGCAGATAGTTAGAAACAATTTTAGATAGGCCAAACTGTTTATGTAACATCCCATGAGGATAACAGCATTTCCAATTCAGAGAGCATAAACTAGATAATGTATTCCCGAGCACACATATTCATCCATCTCTTGCTAAAACAAACTGACCCTTTGAGGCTGCAGAGATAATCCAATCTGTGCCAGTCTGGCATTTCTTTTCAAGGCAGACCATTGAACACAAACAGCTTGCCACAGCTGGATATCCAGCTTTATTATGCTCTGTATTAACACCCTCTGAGATACAGAATCAAAGATACTGCAGAAATACACACATTTTTACACTGATACAAAGCTTTTAATGCAGGAAATATCATATTTTCTGGACATAACATTATCCACAGTAATCTTTATTCTTCAATGACATTATCCTCATGTTACTGTGGGGAACAACTTTAACTGCTGATGTACACTACTAATATTTGCCCTGTGTCCACCATAACACAATTTCTACACTGACCTGACATGTTCTGGTCTCAGCTTATCGAGCACCATCTCAATCAGATCTGGCCTGAAGTCCTCCAAAAGGTACTCCGCTGCCAGGACCTCTTCGAGAGGGTAGTACTGGAACAGAGAGGAAGAGCAGACAGATGTTGGCATTGGGAGGTGATTAGTTGGAAAACATTTGTGTAAACTGTTCTATAACTAGTAACCATACATCTTTACCTGCTACTGGAAGAGACAGACAATAAACAGATTGTTAAAGCTTGGATCTCCATGGGGAGTATGTTTCAAATCAATAAACTGAGTGCAAGTCTGCAAACATTTGAGATTTCGGCACTACCAAACCTGGCATACACAGAACAATACCTGTAATTAGTGCAGCAGCAATAATTATGTACTGATGTCAATGAGCCTTGCTTTGACAGTCATGCAGAAAATATGGTAGAAATATTAAAACCGAGCCCAACTCTGTCTGTGCTTCTGCAAAATCTCAATTCTCTCAATACAGAGTCAACAGCAGCACCAGGCAGCCTGATGACGTCAGCAGGTACAGACGCAATGAGCTGCATCGTGTCTCCCTGGAAACAACCTTTGCAGATGCAGAGGGGACCTACGTGTACTAGACCAGCCACTTTGGAAGTGTAGCCACGGGGTCGCTCCTTGTCCTTGAACCTGAAGGCCACTTTGTTTAAATCCTACAGAGAGATGGAGGATGCGACAAATGAAATGACAAAACACACAACAGTTACATAAAGACATTTAGAGGCAGATTCTAGACAGAGGAACTGAACGGAATTTAATCTCCATGTTATTCTAACCCTTTTGGGAAGATAATTTCGTTAGAGTAAAAAATAAAAAAATTACAGCGTAGCGTAGAAAATTAATGCTATCCAGCTTCATTTGTCACAGCTACATTTAGCAGATAAGATGGTAAAAGTAGCTGACAGGTTTGAATCCATCAGTCTCTGCTGTCAAAAACTGTGCTGCTCAATTAGTTTCTCCACTAACCAGAAATAAGTAGGTCAACTTCGTCCTGCTCCTCCGTCAGACATGTTGTCCCTGAATAGACAACATTAATTACCTTACACTCCTCAAACACCCACTCCTGAGGTCCCTCAGTGCGCAGTTTCTGGATGTACTGGAACATGTGGAAGATGATGTCCTCAACATGCACTGCAGTGAAACATCATATACAGTGCACATGTAAACACATGTAGATTTTCTGTACACAACGTCTATATTTCATGTACTCAGTGTGTATATGTATATGACTACAATAGCCATAACCATATGCAAAGCAAATGCAGCACTTACAGAGGCCCTCCTCTGTCAAGTCCACATTGATGATAAAGAACATGAATCCTCTGGCTCCTTCTTTCTGCCCTCCAACAAGTGTGTTCACCCAGCCTTAAAATAGTAAGAACAGTCATTTTCAGTTAATTATTACTTGCTTTCTAAATAAGTTTAATAGTAAAAGAAGCAAATCATAAATACTAGTTGGAGCTTGTTTTCAGCACGTGTGAAGCACCTGTAAACCTTAAATTCTCCAAATGTGTTTTTCATGAGCTCTACTTTGTGTCCTACCTTTAGATTTTAGCTCAGATAACAAACTTCCGGGTCCTTCGTGGCCAATCAGATGTCCCAGATAATGTCCTGGGTTAGATTTGTAGTACTTCTGTAGGTCTGGGATGGGGAATGTCACATACAGGTTCCTGATGTCTTTAATAGGCACCACTTTGTAGAATTGCTGCGACAGATGGAAAAAAAAAAATCTTGTAGGTTAAAAAAAATCATTTATATGTTAGGAAACACATTTTGATTTGTGAAAACTGGAAAATGTTTTCATGATCTTGTGGCTAAATATTTTTTTCCTACAAAGCACTGAAAATCATATGGTGAACAGCCAGTTACCATGATTAACTGGATAAAGAAATAAAATAAATCCTCTTATTTAATACTGACTATGAACTGGTGAAAAAAAAATAAGTGACTGACTTTGAGGTGCTCTTCTTGGAAGGGGTGCTCAGGAAATTCTGGGACAGGTACGTTCTTGTTTTCCACTTCTCCAAATAGTTTTACCACCATGGAGGTCAAGTCATCCAGTGATTCTGTAGGTAAAGAAGGAAACATTCATAGTTGAGCTTAGATTTACTTTAAAGGTAATAAATATGAGTTCAAAGAAGAGTCAGTGAAACATCATCTACACTATAATAAAGGACGACTCTTTGACCACCCTCAGCCAGGAAAAAAAATCATAAACCACCGCAATTTGTTTAACCGACTTTTGACACAAAACAGGAAGAGGGTGTTTTCTTTTACCACTAAGGGAAGCAAAGCTTCTCACAATTACAGAGGATTAAATTATTAATGGCTTAGACTGCCAAGATTATGGATTACGCCATATACACCCAGTCATACATGACTTGCATTGTTTGTTCCTCATTGTTGTGTTGAGTAACTAACAAGTGTTGTCATGTTGCACGAGAGCTGATAAGGCTGAGTGATGTTATTGCAACATTAAAACATAATGTTTATGACAGGTTTACTCTTACCTCTTCCTAACACACACAGTCCCATCAGGTTGGAGGAGTAATATGCAGAATGAAATTTAAGCAGTTCCTGACGGACATCAATCCCATCTTTGGACGGCCGAGTCTCAAGGGTCAATTTGTTACCTGACAAGGGAAAGAACACATCAATAATGAATATTTGTTTTGCAAAATAATGCCACAACTTCTCCACGACAGAGCACAACTGATAAATCATAAGTTATAGCTATATTTTAAAAATGAAATCCATCAGGTTCATCTTCAAGGCTCAATTGCACTTATCAGTTTAGTTTAAATAACCATATTCACAAATATGAGCAGAGTATGAGAACATGATCAGTGTATGATGACCCAATGTCAGCAGCCTCTCAGGTACATGAATAAGCTGTTTGACTGTCATCTGTGAATTAACCACATTTAATTTTATTGAGACAAAGACAGAAAAACAGAGCAACAGTTCGGAAAAGATTACGTTGGCCCACTAAGAGAGGCCTGTCTGATCCGCTTCTATTCTTAACTGGAACACATATTGTATAATTCAAGACTGCCATCAGGTGGCTATTTTGAGCTTGGAGCTGCTCCAAGTCCCCTTGATCTGGGAATTTACTGGTCCCCTTCATGCTATGAGATGCTCTTCCTACCAATGTTTAAATATCAGTTTCTTTCTCTAAATGGTTGAGCTTTAGCATGTGTGTGAAACTCTGGAGATTTTCTACCTGTTCCAAATTTGCTGAAGGGGTGGTTAGGGTTGCCAGTGGCCTTCTCTAATTGAAACAGCCTCCAAGCATCATTCATCAGATTCTTCTCATGCTCGGAGTCCACAGCATTCACCTCCCGGTCCTTACAGCTCTCATCAAACAGCGGACACAGGAAAAACTGGGCAAACCTACAGAGATGGCAATAAAGGAAACAGGAAACAGCCTAAGTCAGTATTATTATCAGTGTGATATGAACTTTTCAGGTGCATAATAAAATATCTGTATATTTTTCAAAATTTAACGATGTGCTGTTCTGGGTTAAATGTGTCGCTGACCATTTGAAGACAGAACATTATACAGTATGAAGCAGGACATGGTGAAAATCAATTTGCATGAGTGCAAACTGAGACCAACTGCCAAGCAAATGCGGAACAATTTGAATGTTTTAAAGCTACGTCTAAGATCACATGGTGTATTGCATGTGACAAAAAGCAGACCAATAAAAAAAATATTGCGAAACATTCACACCATGACCCTTAGTAATGAAATGTGACTACAATACAGTCATTCTGATTATTACAGTATGGGCGTGGTTAAAATGATGGGGCCAACTAATGACACATACGATCCTTTTAGACATAATGCTCTCCTATTTTCAAAGAGGTGACATCATTAATATTTCAACACACTCATTCTTTCCTACCACTACAGTCCAGGTGGCACAGGGGAAGAATTAGCCTATAGCATATAAGCAGGTACTTGCTAGCCCATAATTCATTTATAAGGAGGTAAGCTTAGCACAAGAGGTTAAATTGTGACACCACCTGAGTGTCCTCTCCAAACCACCACAGTTGACATGTGAGCAGAGACCCCTGCTAGGCTAATAGTATCACTTTCAGCCTGTGCCTGAAGTTTCTAGCCTGAGTGGGGGAGGAACTGTGCAGAGGGTTACAAAAGAGAGCATAATGATGCTGGGCCTGAGAGCCAGATGAACAAACAATAACCTGGCAGCTCACTTGGGTTAACACCTGGAAGCCCCAAAGGAAACACTGTATGTACACAAAAACAACACCTTAGGCAGAGAGATGCCCTGTCTTAATTGGATGAAGGAATATGCATCCCCCCCAATCCCAGCAAATGAACACAAAAGTACCGATCCAGTGCTCCTTCCAAGTGCTCGTGGGATACATCGAAGTAATAGTTGGTGTGCTCTCCACTGGTAAAGGCATTGGAGCTTCCCGCATGCTCACTGAGGAACTGGCTGTACTCGTTTTCCTTGGGGTACTTCTTTGTTCCCAGAAACAGCATGTGCTCACAGAAGTGCGCCAGGCCCGAGATGTTCGCTGGGTCTGATAATGAACCTGGGAATTTAAGGAGAATGGCCACAGAAAATCATCTGATCCAGCTGCACCTCTTAACGTCACAAATACAGCTTGACTTTTAAGTGTTTGCCAGACAGCTGACCTGACTGAAGAACAAAGCAAAGCCTTGCTAAGGCTCAGTTTATTACATATTTTCAATTAAGACTGACCTAGCATATTACAATTCTAGACGGTGGAGCTGTTACAATTTTTTTGCCATGTTATCTGTAAATGGGACACCAGAGTAATAAACTGACAATTTTCATATTTTTCAGGGCAAAAACCAACAGGTCCCTGTCAGGAGGGACATTTACCTATATGGACATCCAAAGCAGCTGAGGATTTGTCTGTCGTTGGGTCACTGATGAGCATGGCCTTCAAGCCATTGGCAAACTCCAGACCCCTGTAAACCCTTTTGTCCTCAGGGGAACGAATAATTTCCCCAACCACCCTCATCACAGCCGAGTCGGTCATTCTGAGTGGCAAGGATGACACCAGCCTGCAGACTGTTGAAATAAATGTATTATCAATGTCTTGTGCAGTTTAGTCAACGAATTTATCCAGTCATGTTCATATTCTAATTTAACCTGGCCTTGGGAGAGTTTAGCACTACAAAGGGTGACTACATTATCCCTTTAATTGGCATAAAAATGCTTTTGGGATAAAAACCACAAGTGAGACTTTGTGTAGGACAAGAGTAACAACAAAAAATGCATCTGTAACATCACTAAGAAAGCGACTGCTGTTATAAGAACTCGTGGTTGATGAAATCGCATTTGAAGAAATATGATATTTAGTCATGTAACTCACACGATGTAGTTATGAACAGCTTGGACCAACGAGGCAGTTTGGAACCAGGATAAAGAGCTTGTGATGCTACTTTGCTACCACGGTGCTGATTTTATACGGCAAAGTAACGTTAGTTAGCTAGATTAATGTAAATATACATTTACAATTTCTAATTTATCGGTAGGTGGTTGACGGAAACGGCTTTGTCCAACGTACAGCAGAGATCAGCTATTGATACTCACCAGAGGACATAAATATTTCCACTCAGAAGGCAAACTAGCGTTAGCGTTAGCTTGCTACATTAGCACCATTATCTTCAGTGGAGGAAGCAAGCTATCGAAGAGGCAATCGTGTTCAGTTTGTCTTATTTTGCGATTAACCTCCCTAGATTGGTAACATGTATTTTGATCATTAATTACACAGACGCTTAATACATAAAACCGTTTCAGCTAACTCTAATAGCATCACAGCTAACGGTTTCAGCCGAGCTAACTAGGGATCTAAACTTGCAACCCGGCTTTAGATCAGTAGCTAGCTAGCCTATTATTTTGGATTGAAAATGACTTCGTTGTTCTTAACAAAATGTCACAACATTTGCCTCACAAAACTTACCTACTTTTTTTGTTAAGACAGAAACTGTCGCCTGCTGACTGAAAATATCTCGTAAACTGGGCCGTTCGGTAAATGCACTTAAACATACTTTGCACCCATGAAAAACAAACCTTGGCTTTTACAGCGCCATATTTGAATAGGCCAAACTAATCGAACGCAGAGCAGCGATTTCAATCTGCTACATTATCAATTCTGCAACGACTTCAGTAGCTGATCCATGTGATTAGATAGTCAACATTCGGGTGGCTGTTACGCGATCAAATGTCTAGTGCATTTCTGAAAATATCTCGTGTTATTGTTTCTGATATCGATTAGGCAGCCTGCGTTTGGATTTCCGTTTACGTTCATCGTGGGAAACCGGAGTCTAAACTGTCCTTCGCAGCCACCTGTAGTTACATCAGAGACAATTTACACACACACACACACACACACGCATATATATATATGTGTGTTTGTGCGTGTGTGTCTGTGCGTGTGTGTAGAAATCTGCAATAGATTTGATAAATACTGAAGAAAGACTGAAACCAATAGAGCACAACCGGAACGTAAATTCACCTGTCATTATTTTAAAGTGCTAAAATTGCTGTGTCATCTTACAACCACTAGATGGCGATAGATTCCTTTACTGTTCAGAGACCTGGAGACTATGAGCCATTCCAAACCGCCCCCGACACCACCCCTTAACCACCGAGTGTCTCTCCCATAGCATGCATATTATGCATACTGTATAATAATGTGGGACATTCTACCATGATGCTGGGGGTAGTTTAAACTTTGTTAAGTCCATCTAAACCTAAAAAATAAACACTCATAAAATTATAATACAGGTTGTGAATTAAGCCTTTCTTTTGAATACAAAGGACTTCGCAAATCTATTTACAAATCTATTTAGTTCGAATGGATTTTCCTAACACTTCCATTAAAAAATAACAAGTTATCAAAGGAAGCAAAAGTCACATTTCTTCATGAGAGAGTTTGCTTCCATGCATCTACAGAATTAAAGTCTAAGACTTTATGATTTGAAGCGGCACTTTATATACACTCAACAACGAGAGAAACGCAAGTTTTATAAAGTGAATTCTAGTTGTTGCTGTTTGTCCCAGCAGCAATATAAAAATGCTTGTTTGGACAAAAGGTTGCGCATGAATGGTAACATGTGCCAAAAATGCAATAAACTCCGATGGTCAGATTAACGGAGGTGTGGTCGACCCAGAAAACTACAACACTGGTGTGTGAAAATGGGTTGGGCACTTTTGTTTGTCTACCCAACCAGAGAGGGTGCGCACCCCACGCGACTGGCACAATTTACGGCAACACGCTAATCTCATTTATACCCTCCTCCGTAAATTAAAGTGACCTTCACAGCTGGAGTGTGACTTCATTTGGAGTGCCACTCGGTGGTGAAGGGGTAGCGTGTAGGGTTGGGCCCTTGTTTTATTTTCCTTTTTCCCCAATGGGTGTAATGATTAAACACAGGCACACAGCTAGACTACTTTTATTTTAGAAACGTTATTAATTTATTTAACCTTATTTACACAGGTGATCTCACAGAGACACCTTGTCTCATTCTCAAAAACATTAAAAAATGTCAACATTGAGCAAAAGGTTTCATTTAGCTGGCTAAAGTGCAAGAAGTCACCTAAGTATGTAATGAAGCCTTGGTGGTTTTTTTTACCGGCATGTAGCTCCACTGGCAGCAGAACTGGTTTTCTCTGTCCCTCCTCTTTTACATGAGTACAACCTCTGCAGCTGAAGCCACTCTGGGGTGAACAGTGAGAGGATCAGATCAGGCTACAGGCACAATGGAGGAATCAGCCACAAAAAAAGTTGTCGTGGTGGGCGGTGGTTTGGTGAGAAATGAAAAAAACAGTGACATCATTATTATTATTTTTATTAATAATAATTTCAGGATTGAATTGCAGTCAAATATTACCATTTAATTGCATTCCCTTTCAATTTGTAGGTTGGGGCACTGAATGCCTGCTTCTTTGCCAAAAGAGGCTTTGATGTGGAAGTTTTTGAAACCCGGGAAGGTGAAAATATTTTTTTTTTCTTAGAATCCACCTTTCTAAGTAAATAATACTTCTCTAGGGAACATACTCTCAGTAATCCTTAACAGTGTACCATCATGTCATAAAGGTAAGATTGACATGCTGTGTCTTTGTTCAGATATCCGGCAAGCCAAAGTCGTGAAAGGAAGAAGCATTAATCTCGCTTTGTCTCACAGAGGTCGGCAAGCACTGAGGCATATTGGGATGGAGGAGAAGGTATGATAAATCTATTCACAATTTAACCACTAAAGTGCAAACAAGCTGTTTCTCTCAGCGCTGCAGGGGCTGGTGACCTGAGTTTACTTGTTCATTAATCTAAAGATCATTCAGGTGGAGGCAAGCTTGTGGCAACTGTAGAGGAAGATTTTATATGAATGAGCTTTACTCACTGTATTCTATTTATATTGTCTTTGCTCATTTCAGTACTCAGGCCATAGTAGCCATGTGTCCTGACTGGTTAAAGTGGCTGCCTTTCTAGCTCTGTTTTGTGGGGAGTTGTTTTACATTATTTAACAGTCACAGCTAATCCTCTAAAGATTTTTAGATTTCAAAGTGTAAATCAAATCATACGGGGAAACCCCCAGACTCAATCATGTATGGTCGTTGAGCTGCTCATCATTTCTTGTAACCCTGCATATAGTCTGGACCAGAACTTTCTCTTGTCAGAGTGCTGTTGTGAAGTTCTGTCTCCACTGTAAAGTGAATAAAACCTGAAATACATTTCATCATTTGTTGATCTGGACTTCTAGTAATGAAATATTAGATATGTGTCAGGGCCCCAGGAATCTGTCCACCTTGCTTTCTTTACTTGTAGTTACTTAATATATTTACACAGAATTCCTCGTTGTTCGTCCACATTTTGCTGCACTGAGGATATTAAGTGCACCTGACAACTCACAGTGACTTTTTGGTATGACAAAAGAAGGTGTGCGTTACAAGGTTTTCATATTCTACGGCAGATTCTGTGACCACATGGACTGGTTGGACAGTATACCGACATGGACCACTGATAAATTGAGAATGAAAACATAATTTCAATGCAAAATATAACACTTTAGAGATTTAGTCGTCATAAATATATGTTTCCTCAGATTGTCTCCCAGGGGATCCCCATGCATGCAAGAATGATCCATTCACTGAATGGGAAACAATCAGCGATCCCTTATGGCAAGAAAGGCCAGGTAAGGCTCTCGATATAATGTGAACATATTTTTTATCATGCAAAACACAGAATGAGTTAGGATAACTAAACTTATTGATATTGATCATTGTCAAAATAGCTGAAAATAGT
Organism: Synanceia verrucosa; assembly: GCA_029721515.1. Classification (NCBI taxonomy): domain Eukaryota; kingdom Metazoa; phylum Chordata; class Actinopteri; order Perciformes; family Synanceiidae; genus Synanceia; species Synanceia verrucosa. The sequence continues at coordinate 17,778,770 of CM056562.1, read as the reverse complement.
TGTTTTTAATGACACTCCTGGCAGTTTGGCAGATATAGTCCCATGTGGAAAATATCTAAATAAAACAAATACATAAAGAAAGAAGAAAGACAGTGAAAGCATGTTGAGTCCTGAATGTTGTGAGACGGAGTGTAAAACCCGGAGGCTTCCTACTCCCGTTTTAAATGAAAATGAATTTAAATGAATTTCCAAGTTCTGTTTGTGAAGCTCTTGTATTATTTCCTTTATAGTTCATCTTGTCAGTAGACCGAGCCAATCTGAACAAGCAGCTGCTAACAGGTAAGACGGTGTTAGTGAACACAGTGTCAAAGGATGAAGTAACCACAGTGTAGCCAAAGAAAAATGATTATTAAACATTCAAATGATGCACCTACCGCTGCTGTTTTGACACGACACAAATCCAAATTGAATCCTATCAGGTTACCATCAGATTAACAGGAAGAAAATATTTTGTTATTGAGCAGATTCTTCTCATTTTAGATCAGGAAAAAAATTAGCATGAGGTCATGCAACCACAGTAATGATCTAACGAACAGTCTCTCGTTGTGTGGACAAATCATCGAATTTCTCACCATGTAGGTAAATACTGAGTGTTTATTATGTAGAGAGTCCTGAATGACAGCCATAAAGTCTAATTAGTCAAAGTAAAATATAAAGTTTACTGCCCAACGGTCATAAAAGACAAAGTAAGGGTGGGGATAACTAAATCCCTTTTGTGCAATCATGTCTTTTATTGTAATGAATTCAGCTTTTTATTTGTGCAAGAGGAAGATTGTTATTTCTTTTTTAGTTACATGCAGAAGTATCACTTTAAATGATCCACATTTACAAACAGTGTATATTAATTCACATACTTGAAATGTATGAAAGCCAACCGAGTTACTCTTAAGATATTATTTATTCATGAACTGTGCCCTGCGCTCCAAGTCAAAACACAGAAAAATCTCTTTTTTTCTCACCAATTGTCCTAAATTTGGTTGTTTGCTTGCGAGCTGAGTCTGATCCACCATAGATGCTCCCTGTGTGCTAGCTTCTTTAAACTGTTTGATTATGTCAGGGAGTGTTTGGGGATGTGTTGTCTTTTGGGCAATCGTTTTCATGCTAGAAATATTTTTGGCTAATATTTAATGAAGTGCATCAGTAGACCCCAGGAGATGACAAACCCATGCGTGACAGCATGGGTTTTGTTTAATCATGTGTGCTGAAAAAGAAGCAGATAATGTTATCAGGGCAGATCCAAACTCCCAGGGTTAACAATGAGATGAGATGAGATTTCCAGCAATGTGACCTTTACATAAATCCAGTGTGTTGTTGTTGTTGTTGTTGTTCATGAGGTTGATGACAGTCAGCATGATGTCATTGACTGATTTAACTGCTGTGACAGCCTGTGTCCTTGTTGCATTTTGCTCCAATTGTGAATGCTCTGTGTGCATTTTATGGAGATATTACCTGTCATACAGACCTGCTGATGTTATGTAACGTATGCATCTGTTACAAAAGCTTGTTGTCTAACATGTTATTTCTGCAGAGGCAGATACATATCCAAACACAAAGTTGAACTTTGACCACAAACTGCAGGACTGGAATGCTGAAACAGGGGTAATGACCTTTGCCAGGTAAATGACTGATCTTACACACAAACACACACAGGAACCGAACCATAATCTTTACCCTACACACATGCTCTATCTATGAGGAGGGTCCACTAATTTGGACTCTTTCTTTTAAGTCTGGCTTTAACACACACGGCTGACAATGGTTAACTGTCAGAGGTCAGGGATGGCGATAAGGATTTGAAGCCTCTGTGCGTGACTTTATAGCTTTTAGTAGCTTTTGTAATGGAATGCCCCTGAGCTAAACATGACACACAATTTACAAACCAATTATCAGCGAAACACCTTTGGGTCTTTTTTTATCTATGGGAATTAGTGCACCCATGCAGTGAATTATTAACACAGTCTGCAGAAGCACAGACTCATTCATTGAATTCAGTATTGTGTCTAAAATGAATGTTTCATGTTGTCTTTTCTGTTTATTTATTGAAGTCTTCATTCCTGGCAGTCTGACGTGTACCATGCATCACTGTCCAGTTATTGCCATAGTGAACACACACATTAATGCACTTTAATTTAAATCAAATTTTACGTAACGGTTGCCAGTGTGCCTTGAATCCAAAAGTCACCCTGCTTGGCTCTTAACAAATCCAGGACACATCCGCCCCTCTACCCTGTGGCTGAACTGTGATAGCTCACTCCAGCTTGTTTAATTAAATGTACACATGCTTGTTTCCTCCCATACTAGCCAGCAAATGTTCAGAGAAAGCTATCAGTATGAAATAGAGGCATGCCATTTTGGTCCTGACTGAAATATCTCAGCAATACATTTATAGATTTCAATTAAACTTTGTAAGCTTCATGTGTTGACCTGCTCCACTATTAACCCACAGCCTTGGATGTGTGCTTGTTGATGCACAACCACAAGATATTACCTGAAACGGATGATGAATATACACACTAGTATCTATGGGACCAAGAAAAATGAAATTGATTGCGCTTGGCAACAAAAACATCTTCATGTCCTCTCTACATGGATCATTAAACGGGATGATAGACTGCCACATGCAAGTGACCTTGAGTTAAACGTATGCACCCATGTTTCCAGTTAGGTCATCAGCGTGTCCTGCCTCGTGAACAGAGTCAGATCTCATGTTTAACTCCAGGAACTGTAACAGGGATCCTTTCCACAGCAGACTGTGTCCAGGGATTTGGGAAATACTGCCATACTGTGTGTGCTCATCTGTGAAATTACTTTGACTCAGAAAAAGCCAAATACTGTCACAACCAATTAAATACGTGTCAATTTAATTCTATAGAGTATGTAATGTTTAAGGGAATATATTAGCAGAAATGGAATATCATATTCATCCCTTTTTAAACACATCTGTTTGTATATTAAAATTACATTTGGCTTTAAAATGACTCTTAACCATATTTGTGTTAATTTTTTTTAGGGCAAAGGCTATTAAGATATCCATGTGGAAACACTTTTAAATGTCTACACAGAATAAAAGAAAAGCTTTTTCGAATACAAATAGCCCAACAAATTACAGCATTAAGTGAACTCCCGCAGAGGAAATTATGCAGTGTGAGGGTGAGAAAGAAACCATTAAGCATTAAGCTCTGTGTCTGAATCCAAACCAAAGCACCTGAAGGCCTCCTCGTTTATCACATTACCACAGAAGAGTGTCTGCCTGGGTGACCTTTTGGAAGCCCAAATGAATGTCTCCTGTTTTACCTGTTGACATACTGGTGTTATTTTTTTAATGTTAATGACTCATAATAAGCCTGTTAAATCAATTATTAGTATCTGTCCAGTGGTGTGAATTTGTCATGCTGCTGATGTGTTTCTCAGGTCCGATGGGTCCAGTGAGCAGATCGAAGCTGACCTCATTGTAGGCTGCGATGGAGCTTTCTCTGCCATCCGCAAGCAGTTCATCCGTCGCAGCCGCTTCAACTACAGCCAGACCTACATCCCCCATGGCTACATGGAGCTCACCATGCCACCCATCAACGGAGAGGTCAGTCCTCCTTGTATTGAAGGGAACAAAAAAAGTGTTGGGCACCATTGTCTCTTTTTTTATTTCATTATGTTTGTCCCACTTTCATCATCATCCTCAGTTTGCCATGAAACCCAGTTATCTGCACATCTGGCCACGAAACACATTCATGATGATCGCTCTGCCCAACTTGGTGAGTGTTAATTTAATTTTCTCCTGTTGCCATGTTGTGTTTATTTGTGATACCTCACATTTCTTGGCAACCATTAATTGTTACAGAAAGACAAAAGCATAATCACTTCAGAGAAGGTCAGGGCATGATTGACCTCTGGGATGTCCTCATACTTAATTTGAGTTAATTAGCCTCATTTACAGAGCTTCATAGCAAGTAGGGACTTGCTCGTTGGAAATCTCAAAATGTCTGCTGAACTGTTTGGCACAGTAGTTGTGTCCTCCTTTTCATCTGTCCCTCCTGTCCTTCTTAATCCCACCATGATTTTTTCCTGCATGGGTGACTCAGCACAACTGTGAGACCAGCTCAAAGCAGCAGACTTTCAGTGCGTTTACTCTAAATGCCCTAATAGGAATGCATTAGGGCAGAGAAGGAAAAGCTAACACGTCCTTGTTCCTGTGGATGCCATGGTAACAGAGACCGTGCTAAAAGGTCCTCTGGGAAGACTGTGATGTTGACAGACAGAGCCTGCTCAGACAGGCAGATCAAGTCATGTCCACAAGCTCAGTGCACTTTCATCCATCACTCACACTGGGTGGAATTTGGCTAAATTTGCATTGAGGGTGGAGGATGATGTGAGGAAGTAGCATATATGAAAGCATGATACTTTATTTTTGAGTGCAATGGTTCATTCTTGACCTCGGGAACAGATGTGTGATTCATTATTTTAAAAGGCTCTCTCACTTAAATGTTTTCAAAACCTTTAGCCATGTCTTCATTAGTGGGTACGATGGTCTGAAAGCTTTGAGGATGTCAGCACGCTGAATTTAGAACAGTTACTTGAAAAGTGTAATAATAACTTATTCATTAATCATTAAATAAAGTCTTTGTTAGTAATTACTCAACAGCAAAAGTAAAATGTTATTTTACCCATTGCTTTCTTTGCTTAACCCCTGCCTAAAAAGATTTTGAGAGCTAATGTCACTGTGCCCTGCTTTCTACTTTAGGACAAGACATTTACCTGTACCCTCTTCATGCCCTTTGATGACTTTGAGAAGATCAAAACGGAAGATGAAGTCATCGACTTTTTCCTAAAACACTTCCCTGACACCATACCATTAATTGGAGTGTAAGTAACTGTCTCACCTCCACTTCTCTCCCGCTCTCTCGTCATCCAAACTGTCAGCCCATCATTTCGAATCATCCGTCAACTCTGGCAAACTCCACAGCCATGATCTGTGAAGCTTGAAATTGCAGCCTTACAGTTACATGAGTTTGTTTTAACATGAGCTGAACCGTAAGCTATGGGTGACAGAGAGATAGTGGAGCTTAGCAGAGTTTTAACTTTACCGGGGCAGACAAAACATGGTAGAGTTTACTCAACTGTGACAGATGTTTTTGTTGCAAGCAAAAAGTAAACTGTCTGTGAAAATGAAAAGCAGAAAAGTAGTTTGTAATATTTTTTATTTGTTCGTGCTTCACAGAGATGCTCTTAAGAGGGATTATTTCCGTTTGCCTGGGCAGGCCATGGTGTCTGTTAAGTGCTCTCCATATCACATCGCAGACAAATGTGTCCTTATGGGCGATGCAGCCCATGCAGTGGTGCCTTTCTACGGGCAGGGGATGAACGCTGTGAGTAACACTCAGTGGAGGAGAAGAAAAGACACAACAGAATTAGAAGGCGACTCATTCATCCATTCATGATTTATAGGGCTTTGAGGACTGCATTGTCTTTGATGAGCTAATGGAGCAGCTCAATGAGGACTTCAGTAAGTATGTCTTAAATGAATAAAGATTAAAGGAGATGGAGAATGAACTGACAACTGATAGAAGAAAATAATAATAATAATAATAATAATAATGATAATAATAATAATAATAATAATGTTTTCTTTTGTGTATCCGCCTAGGTGCTGTGCTGCCCGAGTACAGCAGAGTACGAGTTCCAGACGACCATGCCATTGCAGACCTGGCCATGTACAACTATGTTGAAGTAATGCATTTTTTAAAATTCGTCAAAATTGTGGGCCAGTAAACCAAAACAAAGAGCTGAAGATATTTAGAGCTGAGTGGGTGATCCATCACTACAAGCTACACCGTCAAATTCTGTGTTTTGTGTTGAGTCCTAGTATAAAATATTCTGTGGGTCTTAAAAATGACTCAAAATGGCCAAAAATGCTCACGCAAAAAAGACACTTTGGGTTTAATAAAACGACTGGCACTCAATGAATTAATGCAGAACTTTACGAACAAACCTTTGCTTGTGTTTTTACACATTGTTATTGCTACTTTGCCTGAAGTGAATGATACAGTACTTCTTCCACTGCCGTCATGTTTCACACTGAAGTGGTTACAAAAAATCTGCACAGAATTACAGAGCAAGAGTAAATGGACTTAGTCGCATTCCTCCACCGGGGATGGCTCAACTAATGACCCTCTCTTTAAGGTTGCATTGTATTCACAACATTGCGTTTGATCTTCAACGTCTGCTAGTTATTCCAATGATCTGCATTTTACTTAGGTAATTAGTAGCTTATAGTGTTTGTATATGGGATGTATGAAAAGGCCATGAGCATGGCATTGAGCAGAAGACAAAATAAGTAGATATTACACTTTCCATCACATCTGACAGCTCCCTAACCATCAAATTCATGCTCAAAAAGACAGCAGTTGGTCACAACTGTTGCTGCTCTTGTGTATCTTAAATTGCAGCACTTAGTTTTAGCTTATTTACTTTACTGCGGGCTAGAGGAGACTGTCTGGTGTGCTATTTATCATAGATTTATTCACCAACACACATTCTTGTCTTTGTTTTTGTAGATGCGAGCCCATGTCAACACCAAATGGTTCCTTTTCAGAAAGCATGTTGATAATTTCCTCCACTTTCTCATGCCAAATACAGTAATTCCACTTTACACGATGGTAAGCACCCCAATAAACAACACAATCACTGTGACATCACTGGGTTTATCACACAAACTTTGCTGCCGTTCTCTGTCTCCAGGTCACTTTCACAAGGACAAGGTACCATGAAGCTGTGGATCACTGGCAGTGGCAAAACAAAGTAAGATACTTCTCTCCGTTTCATTTCATCTTGCCTGCTTCCGTTTTAATTTTTGGGGGATATTCTACACTTTGGTGACTTTTTAAAGTTTTTTTTATTCATTTTAGTCACTATTTTATCAGCACCGAAAATGAAAGGCTTTTAGAAACATTTATTTTTTTATGACCACATAGCGTTTCAGCACAAAGAGCTCTTATTGACTCTCTTTAGGTTGTACTGAGTCGGTGGCGCAGTCCATGGCACTGTGTTGTGATCTGTGCTCACGGCTTCCACACTAATGGTCCACTGTTAGATGGACAGGGATTTCAAAAGCCTTCTTTGTAAATTGCCTGGTCAAATGGCATCATGACCTCTGTTAGAAGAGAGAAAAATTGTGTAACTTTAGTGACTCAGCAAAAAATATTAACAAAAATGTTAGATAAGGTGACATGGACCAACATGGTCTGTGTTAGCTAAGTGTACAGACTATACCGCTGTATTAAAGGGAAAAGTTTAAGGCATTATACCTATTTATAAATAAAACTATAGACGATTTTATTTATGTTGCACTACCCCACATTATCATACTTACATTATGTTAAAAGTTTGTGATTTAACTTCTTATGCCTCATTTTTTTAGATTTTGTTCAAAGTTCAAAGTCAGTTAGTCCAGACTGAAATATCTCAGCTACTGGACTATTGGTCATGATATCTCATACAGACATTGACAACCCTGAGAGGGCTTTTCCTCCAGTTTGTTGTTTTCAGTGGACTATCTCAACAACTATCAAACATACTGCTGTGTTCAAGGCTGGATTAATTGAATCATTTTTCATCTATCACCATCAGGTCAAAGTGTCCGATAATACCAAATATCTTCAAAACGAATGTCAGTCCCTGATTTGAAAAGGTTAAAAAAATTGAAGCTGTGATTTTTTTCACAGGTGATAAACCGTGGCCTGCTGTTCAGCGCTATAGGAGCTGTCTTGGGAGTCTCCTACCTGCTCATTAAAAATCCTCCTGTTATCAGCAAACTCATCGTTCCCACTCAGAAAGCGTGGGATAGGCTGGTTACCATCTGGACGAACTGAACAACGGCTCTGCTCTGACAGACAAGTGCAAAAACCGTAGAATCAAACATTGAATCATAATTAGAATTTAACTGAATCCATTAATGAGCAAAGTGAAGGCTCTTAATTAATGTATTGTGATAATGAATCGTAAACTGCGTTTAACTGAAAATGGTTTGACTAAAGGAGCCATCATCTTAGTTTGCACAATAATGTCAGTTACAGTATAAAAAGGCAGGCCGAGGGTTCATTCTGTCTGACTTTACGTTTACTGTTTACACATTAAGAGTAAATAAATGCAGCTCATATTTCCTGTCTTTTTTGCTTTTTGCTCCGTCCCTCTCAACATAATCTCATTTATGGAGAGTGAAGGACTTATTGACTCTGTTAACAAATTCTTGAACCCACAATTTTGGCCAGTAGTAGTGGCCAGTGGATTACACCTTTATATACACAGTATTAAGACTTCTTAGCAAACATATTTACACACCCAGCAGATAAGGAATAACATTACCATTAGTTTGGACTGGAGTCATATTTCTGATGAAAGTCTAATATTCTTCCTCTTTTACCTTTTTCATCTTTAGTTTGGTGTACTCAGGGTTTTTTTTTTCCATTATTGTCCGACTACTCTTTCAAATAAAGAGCATAAAAACAAAGACCACTCAGTCAGTCACATGCTTTATCAGCTATAGAAATCCATTCATCAAGTCTATTCATAGCTGACAGCCCAGGAGGTTCTGAGAGGAATGTCTAATCTCCTCTTTTCTAATTACACTCGTGGTGCTCATCCATATAAATCCACCAAATTTCACAATGACTGCTCCCGTCACACTGGAGATTTAGATTGAAATGACATAAGGTACACAAGCTAGATAGCTTAAAATAGGATCTCTTTATTGAATCGACACACAACAATGTCAGTTTGTGTGTTGTGGTTTATGGCTAAGGAGCTAAGGCTTAATTTCACACACTTGCAGTTGAGTATCAACCAGAACAAAACCTGCTGTCACATGTCGATCCATACTCAGGTCTGCATCACTGTGTGGCTATGTGACAAATAAGTGTGAATATCACTAGTTGCTCACTACATCATTATAGAATAGAATAGGATGATTTATTGATTCCAACCTAGGAAATTATTTAAATTTTGCATTTATATCACCACGGCTGATGGTAGTCACACTTTCAACTGCTGCTTAGACAAATCCCTGTCAGGAAATCGGTTTAGCTGAGATCTCAGGCTGACATTTGGAATATTTTCTATTATTCATAGTTCTTATAAGAAGTGTATAAATGTGCATTGACTCAGAAATGTCCAGAGAGGTCAGACAGGATTATTTTGGCTTGGATTTGCATGTTTGGTCCTAAGGCATACTGAGTGGTGTAGGGTGAGAAGTCCGCTCCTTTGTGGATCACAATGGCCTCACTTGAAAGACGTTAACCTCCGTGGAATCTCGAGCCTTGGAGGTCGAGGTCGCGTCCACGTGTTGGAAGTCGTTGCTGGTGATGATGAAGACGATGGAGGAGGAGCTGAAAGTCACCCTCTTCTTGGGTCGGTCCCTCCTGCCATAGGATGAGTCGGAGACGACAATCGGTCGAATGGGACGCTGTACCGGAGCCAGGGGGCGCTCTTTGAAGCTGTGCTGCAGCCAGGAGAGCCGTGAGCAGAGCAGCTGCAGCAAACAGCGCCGGAACTGGAAGAGGTGATGGGATAGGATTTACAACAGCTTCCTCACTCATTATATCTGTCAAACACACAAGATATCAGCATCTAAGGCTTGGACACTTAGGGGATCCGTCCATGCATCCATTTTCTACCGCCTATCCTCACATAGGGTATTGGGGGGGCTGAAGCCTATTCCAGCTGTCTTTGGGCGAAAGGCAGGGTACACCCTGGACAGACAAACACTCACATTCACACCTACAGTCAATTTAAATTAGCCAATTAACCTAATCCCCATGCATGTTTTTGGATGGTGGGAGGAAGCTGGAGTTCCCTGAGAGAACCCATGTAGACACGGGGAGAACATACAAACTCCACACAGAAAGGCCCTGGGCCGGGAATCGAACCCAGTTACCTCGGGGATGAATGTGAAAATACTTTTTCCTACTCAAACCACAAACTGGCGCAGAAAACCAAGAGAACAACACATGATCTATTCTAGATGCCAGCAAAGTATAGGCTCCAGAGTAGATAAATCTCTGTTAACTGCAAAACTATAGGACTACCGACCTTTCTGCTCATGAACACGTAGATGAGGGGATTGTAGGCCGTGCTGGACTTGGCGAAGAATGACGGAATGATGGCCACTGTGGGAGAGACCATGCTCTTCCTGCCGAAGGCCTCCAACATGGACACAATGGCATAGGGCGTCCAACACATCAGGAAGCAGGAGATCATCAGGAAAAACATGACGGCCACTTTCTTCTCATACCGCAAGATTTTGATGATCTGGACCGTCTGGAGGTCCTGGATGGAGCGCAGCTACAAGAAACAGAAAAGTGCTATCATGAGGGGAGTTACTGCTGCAGATTGTTGCTGGTTTGGATCAAAGTTTGTGCCTCCATTTCTGACTGTTAGAAAGTGTACATGCAGGTGAATAATGGTGAGGGACACATTTCTCAAAATTCCTTCATCAGATGCTCAGATGCTGCTACTCTGACTGTATTACTTTTGCATTTATCAGGAATGGTTTCACTCACTAGGTCCCTTTTATAGCTGCTTATGCTTATTTGAAACCTCTGAACACATTCTGCACATGTCTATGAGCAGTAAGTAATGCACGCAAATAATTGTGTTTTTAGATTTTTTTTTTTTAACTTTTTGGTGTCATGTAAAGGTAAAACTGTGTGTACTTATTTCTTACTAAGAGGGAGAAAGGCAGCAACAAAAAGAGACATCTGGTAGTGAGAATGTCTCTATCTGAAACAATACAACTACTTTATTGTGTTTACTATACAGCATTATTTTCAAGATCTTGTTAATGTAATGCCTCAATAACAGACTCAATGTCTGCCAATGTATGCTCTTCAGATAAAGTGATGAGCATTTTCTAGACTCCCTCAAGAGAGCTGACTCAATCACTGCAAGCTTCCATTTCTATTCATGAATTCACGAGGTCTGTTTATATTTATGTTCCTCATTTCGTATGATCTATTTCCATGTTTAGTGTTCTCCAGCCTCTCAGATGTCTACAGTGAGATTGTCTGGTTTTGCCAAAGCTGCTTTATATGAAGCCCAAAGTACTCTGTATGAGTCCTCTGAGGTGTTGCTCTCACTATTCCTCTAAAGGTGTCAATATGTAAGGAAGGAAAGATGCCAAAATGTGATGTAGACTTGAACATTTTTCTCATTTCCGCATTTGCTTACATCCTATCCTGTTCAAACAATGTTGCGGCAATCCACTGGTGCAAAAGATGAAGAGGATATGAGAATAAATGGATTGGCTAATCTTGTTGCTCCTCAGTTTCTTTATCAGACACACTTTATCCAGTGTTTTAGCAGGAATCACTGAACACAAATGCTTACCTCTCATCCTGAGACTGATGACATCAGTGACACATAAATGCTGCATGTCTAAGGCTCAATATAGACATATGAGAACAATGTGCTTTCCAGTGATTTCCAAGGTACAGGACAAGCTCCGAAGGCAAAATTATGATAAAGGATCCGCATGAAAGAGGAATGAAAAGCAGCAGTCGGTCAGTGAAGGTCAAGGAATGTCTATTCATTAAAATAAAAACCCAGAGGATTTTTGTAAAATCTGTACACGCACAGACTTTGGCTGAAAGTAATAAGAGCTTTAACTTTTAAATCATATTTCTGATACTTTCTTTTGTGATTAAAAAGGCTACATTCTGTAAGGAATCTGCACAGGACTTTCCAGACAAAATCAATGACTTCTATAGGAGGTTTGAACAGTCTCCAGTCTCATGTTACTCCTCCCATCTAGAAATGAACAGGAGCAGCAGGATCAGTGCAGCTGTGCTCAACCACTGTCACTGTACAGCACCACAGTTCTTCAAGGACTCGGCAGTAATCCCTGAGCCAAATCTCCTGCCTCACCGACCTCAGGCCAACTGCCCAAACTGAAGTGTGTGTGCTGTAGGCAGTAGTATTAAGATCTGAAAACAAAACAGGATGTGTAATAGTACATAATAATCACATAACACACCTGTAAAGACAAGCAGCTCGAATGGGCCACAATGAATTCAAATGAACTCAGTCATGATTGAACAATCATCAGTTTCTATAGACATCTTTAATGTTTCCCTCCCATATTTGTGACTAAATATATAATCAGTAGAGTGGTCATAGACTCGTAGGTTTGATCAACGACTCCTTCTGTCTATATGTTGATGCTGAACCCTTGTGTTGATCCGTGGTTGCTTTCCACAGCAGACCACTGCTCCTGACAGGCTAAGGATGGGTTAAATGCAGTACTCAAAATTCATGTATGCACCTGTACGTACATGATGATTGCAAAAAGGTGTGTCTTCGTCTGAAGCTTTAGATCGGAAACCCTCCATTAAGAAGTCCATGTAATTCCTTCTGTTCATTAGTCTAACAACTCATTCACGATTTATTGGACAGCATGTCTTACCATTTGTACAGTGTAGAGGATGTTCCCGTAGGAGTAGATCATGATGCCCACGGGCACAAAGAAGCAGGCCAGGAGGAAGAGGAGGATGAAGGAGGCATCATTAGGATCTTTAGAGGTCCAGTCCAGGGAGCAGCCCAGCCGGTGGATCTCCAGGGTGTAGCGGTTCCACCCCAGCAGAGGAGCGCCTGTCCAGGCCAGGGAGTACAGCCAGATGTGGCCGATGGCCCGCCACGCCCAGGGGAAGTCCACCACCTGGGCGTGGACCACCCGGATGTAGCGCTCGTAGGCCAGGGCTGACAAAGTCATGATGGAGACAATGCCTGGCAGCAGAGGGAGAGAGAGGCAGACACTCTGAGTCATGCAGAGCGCACACGGCTGGATCTGGGTCAGTGGCTACTCAGCATCTCTTTGGACTGAATGAGTCTCATCATTTTGTGCACAAAAACAAGCCAGAACATTTTGATGCTGAACATCACAGTCCTTGAAAATGCACAGAAAGAGACTCTTACCTCCCACACACACACCTCTGCTTTTTTTGCAGAGGAAGTGAATTCTGACAGCGTATGCACCTTATATTCAGATCACTGTAGCTCTTATTTGCGTCTTATGTGCATCATTGTGTTGCCATATCTCCAAACCAAGGTAAAGGATCTCAAATTAGGACTGCGACCAATTATTATTGTCATTGTTTTATCTATAAAATGAAAGGGAATGTTTTTGTTTTGTTCACAAGTCAAAAGATATACAGTTTATGTCACAGAGAGTAAAGGAACCGGAAAAATATCACATTTAAGCCGCTGAAATCAGATAATTTGGACTTATTTTTCTTTCAAAAATTACTCAAACCGATTCAGTGATTATAAAAATGGTTGCAGATTAACTTAATTGTTGAACAACACCACATTAGTCAGCTCTACTTATTCTGCATCTCTTCTATCTACCCAGTGCAATTTCCATCTCTGTGTATAATCTGTGTTCATCTCTTGAAGAGACAGGGAACAAAACAGTTCATGTGTCAACACACACAAGTCACACCATAACTTGGTTCAGGTTATGCTGCACTCAGCTTGAACCACAGCTACAGCAGCTCTGGTTTCAGATGGGAGGATGGACATGCATTGACAGAGCTACCAGGGTTTATCACTGCAGCCGCTGTGGCCAGTGTGTGCGTGTGTGTGTGTGCGTGTCGGGCTCACTGACACCAGCCTCCTATGGGTAATGCATATGGTAAGGCTGAAAGATGACGACATGGAAACAGCTATAATTTTTGCACCCTTTGGTTTTTACACTCCAGTCTGTGTCAGCAGGAGGCTGTATATTGTGCTCACTTTACCAGGTGTGCCAGGCTTTCCAGATTTGTGATGTTGGAGACTACATGCACGACCTTGCGGTATCACATGTAAAAATGTCACACAGTCCGCATGAACGTGTTCAGCTGCTGTACTACACAGTGGATGAGAAGGGAGGGCGTCATCTTTCAGGTTTGCCCTGCCCATGTGAGCATGGGCCAAAGCAGCAGGAAACATCCTTTCTGCTCGATGGCATTTCAGCAGTGATAGAAGGGCTCCCTATAATAATAATAATAATAATAATAATCACCTATTCACCTGGATGTAACACCTACTTGGCACACGTTTTTATTTGAAAATCTCATCTGTGATCAACAGTGTTGTCAAATATTCTGCTGCATGACAGAGACTCAAAAAAGCCAATGTCAGTTAAAGGAGAAAGATACAAAGACACAGCAGCAAAGGCTGGAGGGATGGCTCTGATGAGCTCATTATCACACTTCCCACAGGGAAGAGACCTGGAGAATGACCCTGACTGTTCATTCACACTTCACTTATGAATACAGCTAATAAATGAACAATTGTGTTGCAGTAGAATGAAAGCTGTGGGCGACAAAACAATCCTCTGCATAATGTAATGACATGCACAATATGCTCACTTAACATGCAAACAAAACACACATATACAGTCAGAGAAGACAGTATTTAATTGGAATTTAATTTGAACTTACTGTTGAAAAATGACCTATTTTCAACCCAATCTGTATTTTGAAATTAAGTGTGCATCAGAGCAAGTTATTGTTATATTATTCAAATGTTAACTATATTAACATGTATTCTAGACAATGTGGATTATGCACCTTCCATGCGTTATATGTAATGTGGATAATATTCGACATGTTTGCTCATATTCTGAATTGGAATAATATTTTGCCAGTAGTGAGATACAAATAAATTAGACAAATTGTGGAAAAATAATTTCATATATTTGTGATATTTTGCAAATAAACAAGTTTGTATGAAAATAAATAAAAATAAATAAATAAATAAAAATAAATGTGAACCGTACAAACATGTTATTCTCGCTCACCGAATAAACTGTTGCTGAATCCATCCCATACGCATGTTGCCTGGCTCCAAATCCAGCCGCCTTTGACGCACGAAGCGAAGGTGAAGTTTATTCCGATGACAGAAACCAGCAGATCGCTCAAACTTATGTTGACCAGCAGCAGATTGGTGGGGGTCCGCAGCCTCTTGAACCTGCAGTACAGGACGAGGACCACCGCGTTGTTACAGAAGCCGAAGACTCCGATGGTCCCGATGATGAAAGCCAGAAGTTTGTAGGTGCCAACTGCAAAAACATAATGTTGAGCACTTCTCTCCGCTCTGGTCTCGTTGGCAGGATTCATTTCGTGAGTAAAAACTTGTCTATGTCCACCATGATCCTGCGCGCGCGTCCCTGGGCACGAGACACTGAAGGCTCCACGCAGATCCTCGCGCCGCTCATTCAAACCAACCTCAGACTGTTTGCAGAAAGTGGGTCAATGTACCACTGTCACATCGAACCGATTGTAAATAGGACGTTTCCGGCGACACTTTCAAAGTAAAACATTTTTGACCTACATGTTTAGTGATGAGTTAATAAACGTTACGTTTGAAAAATACACACTGGGAGCAATTAAGAACCGCGTTTATATATTTTCCTCTGATATAGGTGAAGTAATTTCATTTAATTCCGTGTTGTGTACACTGTAATAATTCATACTTTTATTTTTGATAATTTCCTGTTCTGTTGTGACTGACTAATTTAAACATGGTGTAGCCTTCAATTCAATAATAAAAATAGTGATGTGCTTTGAATAAATGATTTCTTTCTTCACACAAAGACTGCAAATTTGATCTCTCTCACAAAATATGCATTTGATGTTTGTAAATGTATAAATGGGTCAACGAGTGCAGATTAAAGTCGATTGGGGGCTATTATTTACACTAAAAAACTGGATTTCCAGCCTATAAACGCACACAAAGAGCCCTTTTTTATTAGGCTGGAGGCCTTCAAATGAAGGCCTGTCTCTGGCTAACTGATAAGGTTACGGGATTGATCTGAAGGCGTTGGCGTTTCCTCTCAAAATACTTAAGCCGATCCACTTCCGCAATACATAACTGATGAGTGAGGTGAGGTTTTGTGCAGAATTATTGCATCATAGGTGTTTTATCTGCAGTAGATGGAGAAACAGGAGCACTGTGCCTGCAAAAATTATGGTATTTTTATTTTAACAGACTCATCACTAAACTACATCAGTTCAAGTACTATATTTGGGATATTTCACCTGTCTTGGTTTACCCAGCAGTATGTTTCTGACAAGGAAATAAAGCTTCTCTGCAAAGCAACGAAAAAAAAGTAATTTTACTTTTACTATATGTTATTGTGTTCGTTTTGATTGATTGTCATTAAATGACTAATTTATTGATGTTTGTGGATTGGTTCACGTTCAGTGTCGTGCCCAAGGGGGAGGGACTGGCATCCCTCCAGCTCCAATAAAACCTTGTTCCCTGACCGGGAATCGAACCCGGGCCGCGGCGGTGAGAGCGCCGAATCCTAACCACTAGACCACCAGGGATGCTGTTTTTGTCTCTAGTAATTAACACGAGTGATCTGTTATCAATGCTTTATATACTCTTGTTTCGTTCGTAACTGCACTACTGTGTACGATGAACTGAAATTTGAAAGGATTTTTCAGAAGTGTGTTTGTGTTCTAACGGCTGCATTGATGATTTTACTAATTTATCAGTTCCTGTCTTTATCCACTAGAGGGCGTCAAACACAGATCAACATTTGCTAGCATAAACATCGAGGTAGACTCAGAAACAGATAATTATTAAAAATATAAACATTATATTATCATAAGCCCTAAACATAAAAGTGAACTGACAGGGAAATGAAAGAGCAACACTGTTCCGGTAAAGCTGAGTGTCTTTACTACTCACTATTTCAATTATTTAAAAGCAAAACACCATGTTTATACGTTCAGTTATTTAGCTAGCTTTGAAGTGCTGATGCTAGGTAAAGATGCTAGCATACTAGCTAGCATCTTTTGCTAGCATGCTAACGTTGGCAACATTTTGTTTCACAACAACAGACATCTTCCAAACTCTCCAGGTGAGGAAACCAGTGACTGGCTTGAAATCTAAAAATCTGAAATGAGAGTCTATGGAGCTGATGTATGGCAGCATACATGTGTCACACCTTAGCTCCTACCGAAATGAAGAGTACATGATGTGTGTCTGTTTCTATTGCAGTGTCAAACTGTTTTGCAAGCTGCAAAGAATGACTGGACATTGTGCTAGTGCTAACAGGAAAGGAGAATGTGCATTTCCAGGATACAAGGTGAGTGTGCATTTTCAGTATTATGTGAAGGCCTGGCAGACCCACACTCTGTATTGCAATACCCATACTACCATGCTGTTTAGCGTGCCAGAAAAATATTTAGTATGACCCATTACATCATACATCAAATGCAATATGGCAAAATATCCCATCCTGTCATTTGGATCGTCGCCATGGTTTCATAATGGTTGTGCGTCTGCACGACAGTGACATTTTGAGGTGCTCTTGTTTCCACACAGAAATGTCACTGAGCTGAGACTCGATGTTTACGTCTGACCTCATTTCTCAGTGTCAATTTTGGGTGTGTATGTTGGGGAGGTGCTTTACACACAGACTCTAGGAATGTTTTAATGGTGCTTCACGTTATCATGTTCATCCACTCATGTTCATTCATTGTTCGCAGGAATTTCTTTCGAGGTATAGATGAAGCATACGAATCTTGATGTAATCACAGTGGCACTGTAATAAAATGTGTTCTTCCTTTTTTATACCAAGGGCAAAGTGAAAGGGGACTGCAAGTGCTGAATGATTGATTTCCTGGAACATTTCCTCACACATCATATTGCTTCCTTATGATTAAAATTGACCTTTCAGTGTAAATATTGCTTCAGATGAACAGCAGCATAATATTGCATTTGCATCACCAGTCATTTACAGCATATATGCATTTTTCAGGCCATCAACACAAACATAATAGCAAAAAAAGTAATAATCAATAAAGGTCAATGGCATTCAAATGACATCAGGAAGAATTATTCAAATATGTACGGTAAATGTCAGAACTGACAAAAGAACCTTGATTTCCAAGTTTGGTACTGCATGTGCTCTGGAGGCATCACTCCTTTTATAGCCTTTGCTGCTGCCACAATCTCCATAAGCGCACATAAGGCACAGAGGCCTTTATTGAGTTAACTCGTTTTTTTCTCGTGGAGTCAGATTTTCTGCAACTAGGTCAAACTTTCAATCGAAGCATTTCTTGCTGTCTGTCCATCTCTCTCTCTCCTCCTATTTGTATGTCAATCTTAGTTTAATCAAAGGGAGCTTCTCTTGGGTGAAGGTGATCTCTGAGCACATGAGCCTTCACTCAGTTCACATCTGCTTGCATACACACAAGCAACAACTGCTGTGCCTCCTGAGATGCAATTACTGTAACACTCTGTACTGTGAAATGGCTCTGTAATGAATTTTTAAGCAGCTTCTCACCGTCACAAATGTCAGCATGTGCACGTTGTACCACCACTCATCTACATCTACACATAATTATCATTATGCCTTTACCGATAGTCTCTTATCATCCTAGTTTGATAGTGAAGAATCACAAAACTTTAGGAAGATTATAAAACTGTACAGCAAAGGGGAAACCACTTCAGGTTAGTCCGATTTGAAAAACACAAGGTAAAAGTAAGCTACTATTTAATGTCTGTATTACAGATTACCTACATGACTTTTCCTCAAATAAGCACAGCTCAATGCCACTGTAATATTAGACGACAAATGTCATTTTCAATTAATTCCAGGCTAGCTGTTTCTCCCTGTGTCTAGTCTTCATGCTAAAGTTAACGTACAGATCACCTCATCTAACTCTGTAATTAAGTGAATGACTGTATTTGCCAAAGTATCTTAGTGTTAATTTGCAGTTTTTCATGCTTTTTGAAATCTCTTAGGTTGAGGTGTTTGTTGTTAACTATGGCTCTGGCTTTACTCATGAAATGATGAAGTAATGACACAGGAAAACCTTGCTGGCTGACCCTGATGAGACTTTGACAGACCCAGACTGCTTTTCCTCAGACTTCACAGTGAGCAGTCATACATGAAGTTGCACTTTAGGAGTCTCTGGATTTTTTGGGACTACATTTGTAGCTGTAGAAGCTGAAATGCCTGTGTCACCCTCTGCTCCCAGGGAGGGATTAGCAGAAGTGGAGAATATGAACTTAAAGTTGACAGAGTATGGCAGAGATAAAGAAGTGTGCTTTTGGCTTTGCACATCTGCTTTCACCCTTGTGTAGCAGCTAAAGTGAATGTTCAGGCTCCCTGAACTGCATTCAAGCTTTTTAATTTAATGGAGTTCAGCACTTAATGTACAGTAAGAGAGCATTTCTCGCCTAGGATAGTAATTGTCTCGGTCATAAACACACTTGGTGTTCAGTAATGGAGAAATTTACTGTTACAAATCATCCTTCCTGCTCACTGTCATTTCAGTGTCATTGAGAATTTGCAGAAGGAGCTCTACTGTCTGTCTGAGGAAGAAAAAGCTATGAATGTTTGAGTCCTGCAGCTCTTTGACATGTGAAATACGTTCAAAGTCATTTCAGGGTAGTATAAAATAGAGATGTAAACTAAATCTGCTAAATTTAGAAAGCAATATAAAATTTCTAATGATCGCTATTTCCAAGAATGTCCAAAGAATAGTGATGTGTACATGTGCCTGGTTAGACTGTGTTAAGACGTGGGAATTTCCCTCTAAACTAGTTTAATCACTTTGTTTTAATGTTTCGTGAGACCCAAGTGAAAGCCACGTGCAGCTACTGGAGTAGCCAGAATAAAACTGTAATCACCGTGAAGCTGATGGCCCAGTTCTGCCCCTGCAAAAAGTAACTTAATTATAACGAGGAGCAGACTAGAGTAATACGCTAACCTATGTGGTGCATCTTGATTAATTTATGACTAATTCATTACAGTAAACCATGTATTACTCCTGCAGTAATTGGATAATATGACGTGTGTATGAATAAGTATTATATCAGTACAAATATTAAAAGGAACATGTATTAACATAAGCATTATATCAGTACAAATATTAAAAGGAACATGTATTAACATAAGCATTATATCAGTACAAATATTAAAAGGAACATGTATTAACATAAGCATTATATCAGTACAAATATTAAAAGGAACATGTATTAACATAAGCATTATATCAGTACAAATATTAAAAGGAACATGTATTAACATAAGCATTATATCAGTACAAATATTAAAAGGAACATGTATTAACATAAGCATTATATCAGTACAAATATTAAAAGGAACATGTATTAACATACCGTAGTGAGAGTCACAAATGGTTAAAGGTTGAACAAAGTTATCATTGACACTGACGTCTACAATTCCCAGATCCTCACAGGAGCGGTGGAGATATTCTGAGACGCTTCAGATCTATTTTCCATCTCCCCTCCAGCAGAGGATCCAAAAATGTTTTCTTGTCAGACTGGTGTCTGGTGTTGCACCTAGTGTAGGAAACAGCATATTTAAAGTTGCATCGATCAATGATTAACATATTAATTTAAATGAATAAAATGAAGAGAATGATGAGACTTGTTACCCGACTCTGTAGTTCACAGTTTTAGATTATTATTTTTTATTTGCAGGTTTGGTTTTCCAGCCTAAAAACTCTGCTCCCATCAAAGTAGTTTTCTATCAGTTTTCTGCAAAAGGAAAGCTCCTTATAAATTTACTGTACACTACTTGGACCGCACTAAACTGCGGATGGAGAAAGTTAGTGATTAGCTTGTAACAGCTTGGCAGTGCAGTGCCGAGTGTGAGCTCTTGAGGCCGATGGGACGTATTAGTTATATGTGTACCATATGTGTACACACTGTGGAGTGTATTGAGAGAGAGAGAACCCTTTATTCCAGGTACATTTGTTTCTGTCAGCTTTTTTGTCCAAGATGCATATTCTCCAGCAACACTTGCGACTATGTCATGACAGGTGTGTGAAGAGAGCTCAGTGTAGAGCGAGAAGCTGTTCAGATGAGCAGAAATACAGCAAATTCACCTGTAAAGGCTAATATATGCACATCTACCATGGATATATAGTAAATGACAGGAGAGTTCCATCAAATTTGACACAATTAACTACTTTTTCTATAAATTTATGTCAAATATTAGCATGGTAACTAATTAAGATGATCTAATCAGTAATGTAAAAGTTCAATTTTCCCTGTACTGTTTCGCATGGGAGAGGTTGTTGCTTTATGTAGTTGTTTTCTGCGTATACTCATCTCAGGTTTTTTTTCCTTGAGTTAAGTGTTCTCAGTGGCCTTGAGATACAGCTGGGCTTCAAAGAAATGGAATGAATTTGACGTTTGTCAGACTGCTGCTCTACATCTCTCCTCACAGACAGTTTGAAGCTGCAGCACCACTTGCTTTTACTGTGGTCTTTTCTTGATCTTTCTTTTGAGCACTGACCCTTTCCGATACTGTAAAACCTTTGAAGTCACTGCAGAATCTGTGTCTGCACAAACGTGGACGATGACTGACTCACATATAAGTGCACTCTGAAACTGTCAGAGAGTTTGTTTTATCTTTGCTGTATGGCTTTCAGGTGTTCGTTCACCACACACTCATCCAGTGGGAGCTTTGTGTCAGCCATCTATTTCCTCCCCACCTCACCGCTGGGTAATCTCATGCCGGTTTAGCATTGCTTTCTAAACCTTTTCATAAAAACAGGAGTGTTTGTATTTATCTCAGGCTAACTTTCCTGCAGCGGTCATCATTATATAACAACCAGCTTTGCAGACGATGTCCTCTCACCTCACTCTGAAACATGCACAGCAAGCAACCCACAATGTCATCTTCAGTGTCCTTTGTTGGTGAGATATGCTGATGCATAAACAATTGGTTGTCCTCAACAAATTAATTGGTTTGATGTCCCCCAACACACACATACTTTATTATAATAATCATGTCTAAAAGGCTTTATTTACGTGGTAGTGGGTGGTTATAGCAGAGACCATCAATGTAAAGCCTACACTGGGAGTCTGGAGGAGGTTCCCTTGAGAAAATGTGGCTATTTAAAATCAATTTATTTTGTTTTCACCATTGATTTACATAATTAATGCCAGTCGGAATTGCTTCCTGTCCTGCAGGTCAGTTAATCACAACACAGTCATTATGTTAGATGTGGTACTATATGTCCAAAGGCAAATTAATGAACATTACTTTCTATTTATGAACACAGCAAGATATCAGTCAACATGAATTCAGAGGAAACATTACAGAAAATATCATATAATAAGCTAATGTAATGAGTTATTGCTCATTTAGCTTCTAATTGCTTTGGTTGGCACAAGCTTTCAGTCTGAACTGCTGGTTTCATTTTACTCTACTCCAATAACTACTCCAATTTGGGGCGCAGTAGCTCAGTCTGTAGTGGCTTGGGCTGGGAATCGGAGGGTCGCCAGTTCAAGTCCAGGTCGGACCAAAAAATGTGGAGAGTGGACTGGTAGCTGGAGAGGTGCCAGTTCCTCCTCTTGGGCACTGCCGAGGTTGCCCTTGAGCAAGGCACCGAACCCCCAACTGCTCGGGGTGCCTGGATAAGGGGCAGCTCTGACACTCTGACACCTCTCCTCTAATGCATGTGCATGTGTTTGTTTCATGACTTGTGTGTGTAATGTGCAACTGAAAAATATATGTATATATACTAACAGAGTGAAAAAATGTAATTTCCCTCATTGAGGGATTAATAAAGGAATTCTTCTTCTTCTTCTTCTTCTAACACAGGGAGATTTATCCTGATATATGCATCAAAATATACTAGATCTGAGGAAGTAACCAGATTTAAAACCTCTAGGTAGGACCTATTGTGTTATGTCTGACAAAACATGATTCAGTTATGAACTTATTTAAAAAGAAAATGAAGCAAACACAGGATTAAGAGAATGTCAAACGTTTTATCAAAGACAATAATTAATATTTGTGGGGAAACTGGCATGCTGCTGTTATGGTGTAAAATCTCAAGACAGCAGGTATTGTTGTTGGTTCCCAGGGATCCTGTCATTCTCAATACGCACTTTAGAGCTAAAGGTATCAGCCCTCCTCCTGCTGATTTCAACACAGATTTGTTATTCACAATATGGCATTTTCTGAGAAAATTTCTGGCATTCCCTTGACATAAGGATGCCATTAGAAGGGGAGCTTCACTATCAACCAATCACACAAGCTCCCCTCACCCCCTTTAAAAGCAGCAGGGAAAACTAGAGATAGCAGAGATAGCCGGTAGGTGAGTTTGATAATTGAATTGTTTCAGTGTGGTTTGGCACTTTGCAGCTGTTATGACTGAATGAAATTAATCATAGATTCCATCATTTCAGAGAGCTTTGTCATATTTCCTCATTGTCTAACTCCCCGCTGCTGTCTCTACTTCAACAGCCTCTGTCTTTGTTTTCCCTCCCACTCCAGCTGTGGCCTCTGCTCTGCTGTTGGCTGAATGACAAACCAGATTAGAAATTGAAAACACACACATTTCTATCTTCTCCCTGATTCATGCAAACAGCAGTTTTAGGCATCACATACTTTTTTCTCACAGTAAATCATCATTCATTGCGCTGATAGTGCGTATGAATGTTATTTTTTTTGGAGCAAAAACAATGGGTTCTTCTGAAAGTATTATGAAGCATTTTGTTGCAGTTTCTGTTGCTCAGACTGACTGAATGAGGATCTCAGTGTGCAGTGATTAGTGAGGGAATTACAGTCCAGCTCACCATACATTATCCTGCAATGACATCTGTATAGGGGCACAAAATCATGGGTTTGTGTTACTCAAGATAACAGCTTGTATTGAACAACACATCACTGAGCATTTGTGTGTTGTATCACAGGCCTGTGATGTGACGTTCTTTGGCATTACTAAATGAGTTTCAGTGAGTAGCTATTTTTGTCCATTTATGTTTGACATTCCAGTGAGAAACCTGTATTTACATGCTGCAGCAAATACAAAGTACTTCCATTCACTCACTTCCCACATAAGTCACTGGGTGTTTTCTAATGATGTTTACTCTGAAATACAAGCACTGTAGCTGACAAGTTCATTTTAATTGTCAAGCTCTCTGTTGTTTAATGCATGTTAACTGTTGTTTTTTTATATTAATTTTTTATTTCAATCTATAATAATGGTGTCTGACATCATGGCTGTAGTGACTCCTCTTACTGGCAGTGTTATGTCTATATCATGGTGGACATGGAGGTGACATGCTACAGCTCTGTATTCAGGTAAATGCCTCACAGTGATGGAAGCTGATGTTGGTTACACTGACTGTGAGCACTGATTGGTGACTGGTGTCATGAAGTTAGTCAAGAGTCAATCTGTTTGATTTCAGTCCTGGTTGATTTGGTGACACCCTGTTAACTGACGGTAAATATTTAATACTACAAGACCCACAATTCAGAGGACAGCAAAACAAACTATTGCTGGTTTATAAAGAAGTCAGGAAATAATTGGCCTTTTTCCATCACTCTGTGAACAACCATGATGTGATTTTATGCTGCACACAGCATGAGTCTGTGAACAGCGAAAGTGAAAGTAGCTGGTTACCTCTCTGTGCAGCCTGTCGCCTGTAACTCTTCATCTAAGAGCTGCAACAATTAACAAAAAAAACAACAAAATGAT
Source organism: Synanceia verrucosa (assembly GCA_029721515.1). Classification (NCBI taxonomy): domain Eukaryota; kingdom Metazoa; phylum Chordata; class Actinopteri; order Perciformes; family Synanceiidae; genus Synanceia; species Synanceia verrucosa. The sequence continues at coordinate 17,754,255 of CM056562.1, read as the reverse complement.
GATTCTGATTTGCAGTATATATAAAAATATATAACTGCATATGTATAATATATATACATATTGCACTTTTATCAGTGGGCCATAGGCTCAGTCAACATTGTGTTTCTTCAGTCAGCGATAGAGAGTGACATTTATTGAAATTATAAATTCTTACTTTAATGAAAGATGTTAAGCTTTGCCTTTAATGCAAAAAGAGAAGCCCAGTAAAATCTACTGTATACCCAAGCAGAAATAGATTGGACCATGGGGATACACTGAGGCAGCAACTCCCTGTTGGCCAATACTGTGAAGTGTCTAGAATGGACACCAGCCTGCCATTCGATATGACAGTGTCGCCCCATGTGATGAAGCTGATGATAGATGATGAATAGAACACTTCAGACACTCTACAGACCTCCACAGGGCCTGAACTCATAGATATACATGCGGGGGGTGAAACCAGGTAACATAGTCGGAGCCTGGTGACAGTTTAAAGACCACATGATCTGCTCAGTCCAGTCACTGTCCAGCTAATCTCCCCATAGTGAAAGCAAACCCACATCTAGGTCGGGTTTAAGGTAGACTGAGGTCAGATGGAGAGTTGGTAGCCTCAATAGAAATTGTTATGTTATCGTTATTTGGAGACGAATCAACTTAAAATAGCCATGAAGAAACTGTCAGTGACATCTAGCTTAGTGCAAATATGTTCACTCACTGTGCATAGTGGCCAAAATCATATGAATGACAGGAAAGGATGGAAAACACAGTGTTCCTACAATGTAGCATGACCCTCTCATTTTACACTCATTCAAAATGCAAGTCACTGAGAAGCAAATATAAAGGAAATGCAGGACTGTCAAACTACACAGCAGTGTTGAGTGTGATGAGATACCTCCAGCAGTGGAGCCCAAACACTGAGATAACCTCACCTGTCATGTGACCCAGGTTGGCACAGAGAGAGACGAGTCCTCACAGTGAGACGCCTGGTTGGATAACAACGAGCTGTATTTGTTAGTGACCACTTTGTCCTTTAGAAAGGGATGCCTAATTAACGCACAAACAGAAACATAAAAACAAACAGGGAGTTTTATGTTGAAATTATTGCTTGGCCATGTTACAGTGATTCAAAGCAAAACACTGAAAAATAGAGCAACTCTTCAAAATATTAATACTTCCTGTCCTGATTTGTTCTGATATGAGATTAAACAGGAATATTTTTTATATTTTCAGCACTACTCCCTTGTTATCAAACTTCAAACAGACAAATTAATTGGGTGCTGCTGTGGTGGTGAACGAGTACACAGGTTTGATGTCTTTTGAGTGTCTTTTTTTATCATGTCCTGCAGGAAGATTGAGTCTATGGCATCTATGCTACTGAAGCTTAAAACATAAACACCAAGTAAGCTGTATGTGCGTGAATACTGCCATCACTTCCAATGTTTCTAAAGACAGATACTGGCCAGATTACTGAAATCAGTGTTTATGAATATTTATATTGTGGGTATGAATCTGAAACCAATCTCTCCGTCTCTCTATGGGCCTGAGAAAAATAATATTCCCACTCCCTCTCCTTAACTTCAGTTATTCAGCTGTGTGCTTTGTGAGCCACAGAGAAGTGAAGGACAGACATGAAAGGAAGTTTTCAGAAAGCTGATTTGAGCTCTTTCAAATAAAACTGCTCTTAATGTGTCAATGGAGTGCTCCAGATGCCGACAGCTATGCAGTAGTTGGTGTTAACGAGGCACAGTGGAAGTAGAGCTGTGTGTCGTACAGCATGAGGGAGACGGTAACTGAACTGCAGAGTCCTAAAGTGAATCAGAATTTTCTTATGCAACTCCAACAGAAGCCTGACATGTAGAGAAATTTTCAGCTGTAAGGACACACTGCAGATTTCTAGACAGGCTTTAAAAAAAACTGGGTCAGGGAGGTGAACGTGTCTCACAGTAAAAAAGATGAACATGCATTAATATGCAGCTCAGTTTTACTGGGGTCATGAGGTTGAAGTCCTCTATTGAAACAAAAACTCCATCAGACCACAGGGACAATCACTGATTCATTCACTCAAAAATGAGTTGTTTGATAAGACTATAATTTTAATACTTAGTGCTTAATGTAAATAGTTGTTAATTGTGTCCTTTCAAATATGTGCTGTCAGAACCGCAGTGGGCTTTGTCACAGTGATGATCAATGATCATCCAAAGCTGCAGTTTTGAAGCCTGAACTTCAGCATTTTGGCCATCGCCATCTTGTTTTTTATAGCCAATATTCATTTCAGAGCACCTTTGTGCCTTAATACAGCTGCAGACACTGTCTTGTTTGTTAATCCATTTTGTTATTTGTGTCATAGCAGCTATGCCAAATTTGTAAAACTTGTTCTAGAACTTGTTGTTACCTGTTGCTGCTTTACTTTTGATGAAGTCAAGTATTGGTCATATTAGCAGCCTAAGTTTTCAGTAAAAAAATTGTAATAAATATATCGTGCAAAGCTTTGTAGGTTGTGATGCAGCAGAGGCCTTTCACACAACTTTTGTCTTAACAGTTTTATTTAATGGGAACAGTAACAGATGGCACAGTGGTGCAGTAGTTAGCACTGTCGCCTCCTAACAAGAAGGTATGGGGTTCAATTCCTGGCCTGGAGCTTTTTTTTGGCTAATTTAAATTACCTGAAGGTGTGAGTGGTTGTCTGTCTCTATGTGCCCTGCAATGAACTATGTGTGGCTATTTACACATAGCAGGGTATTTTGATAAACAAATATTTCCTTCCCTCTGTTTTCCAAAGTAACATTGTGCACACATCAAAAAAGCTTCCATTTACGTTAACCCACATAAATATGCTGTCTAGAGCCATCGCAACTATGCCAAGCCTATGGGTGGTAGTGTAGGAAGAAGGAGAAAGCCATGCAAGCCAATCAGAAGCCTCATCGACAACAACAACTAACACAAGCGACTTCCTGTTCCTCCGAGCCCTAATGTGTCTCTGCTCCTCTATATGATAGAGGAGCTGTATTTGCAAATGCAAAGATGTGAAAAGTGTTTGCACCAACAGAAATGCTTCCGCTACCCAGAATGCTTGTAGATTGCCTAAAACTCTGTTTTTCTCCGTTTACATTCAAATGCGAAACTGGAGTTTTCCTAAATCTCCACTTTTGCCGGAGTTCACCTAAATCAGTCGGTCTGTTCTTCTGTCTGAAGTAGGTTGATATTGTTTGTTTGTCTGGTAGTGGTAGAGGACGCTGAGGGGTTAATCCTCCTTGTGGAATCTCAAAAAAATAAAACCAAAGAGCTGGGTTAAATTGTTAATTTGGAGCCTTGACTGTGTCTGGAAGTGGAAGACGTATAGACAGGTAGAAGACGATCAGCTCAGCTCATCTTTAATACATTACCCCTCGTCTTTTTGGGAGTCAGAGTCCTCTTTGAAGTCTTCTAACCCCATTATTATTGCTGATACGGGATGAGATCCTCTGCACGTCTTTGAGGAATAAGACCCCAGAGAAGGAAGTCTGGATGCTTCTTTGATGTCGGCATCACGGGATTGTGTGTCTCTTGCCAGCAGAATCGTGCTTTGTGGCTGCGAATCCATTTCTTCCAAACTCATTCACACAAACAGATGCATGACCTTTGATGACTCTGATGTTTGATGCCTCCTTCATGAAAATCAGAAGCTACCTTTTGTCAAATTTGAGACAGCTTTATTGTCTGCCACTCAGCTCACCTAAATTCCCCTCATATTGTACTTCCAGCCACTCTTCCTGCACTTAGTCATTTTTCCAGGTGGCGTCTCTTTCATCCTTGTGATGACAGTGATTGAAAGCCTGGTGATGGCTTTCTGACATTTCAACCAAGTTACAGCCAATTTTCTGCAACTTGCAATCAGTATCAAAAGGCTTTGGCATGGACACACAGAAGATTCATTTTTAATAATTGTACTGGAGTCCAGAAGAGTAAAATGTTTCTTCACAAACATCAGCAGCACGTAAAAACACACCTTGAATATTGGATCTGACTGTTACTGTTACTGCTGTGGTAATGCCATAATCTCGAACGTTCTTGGCATAGTACAGTTTGTAGAGTACAGCCTCACAGTGTGAGCAGGACATAATTTATACCCTGCTTACCGTCAAGGTCGCAGCTCTCCAGGGGAATAATATATTCTCTTTATGTTCAGACAAAGAATAGCTGTTTGTGCAGGAAATCACTCATCCATGCAGTGCAGTAGTATGTTAAATATGGATAAATGTTGAAGGAAAAAGCAGTAATTATGCACCAGTCAACAATTTTCTCATTTCTCAACGTTGGAGATCCATTATTTCCTGTAGATTTTTAATTTGAACCTAATCAGGACAGTGTTTGTTACAGTGTCACTGATTAAGTGGTAGTGGCTGATTATATTATCTCAAAAGAAGAAATCAGTTATAAAGTTAAAAAAATCTGTTCTAAATAAATTGACATTGACAATAATACCCCCAACTTCAGTTAGAGATTCACCTACGGTCCTCTGACTGCATGTTATTTCTCACAGATCTTTTTTTCACTGTAATTACCATGGAGTATGTCACAGAGGTTGATTGCTATTCAGAATCGATTCCAACCTTAAACAAGATAATCTAGGAGCTGCATCAATCTGCGTGTTCTGTCAGTAAGCGACAGTCTACTGAAGGGATGTGAGCAATGGTCCTCTCACTACAGTTACTTGGTTGTTCAGTGGCTTTTTTCCTGCTCTAAACTGCATAACGTTTCCGAGGTTGTTTGTTCGAAGACATACTACCCAGGGAAGTAATATTAGTGGGCTCGCTGATACTGGTAGTTCCAGTTGGCTTTGAACACCTTATTGGCATCATTAATCAACACAGTGGTAGCTCAGTGGATAGAGTGGTCATCCCTGAACCCCAGGGTTGTGAGTCCTTAAGCAAGACACTTAACCCCCAACTTTCTCCCTGGGTGCTTTGTACAGCAGCTCACTGCTGTTTAGTATTTGGGACAGGTGCAACCTGATAAGCAGTCTGCCCAAAGGCAGGCAAAGTGTTTGCTGGTGTTAAAAATATATGATGGAGAATACTGATTATAAGGATTATTGATACCAGTTTCAAGGTGACTGCAGTGTCTGTAAACAGGTCCTCATTAATGAGTCTGATCTAGTGAGAGGTGTTTATCCTTTCTTTAAGTCTAACTTATTTTTAGCCATGCCACCATTTTTTTACCACGCTAACATTTAGCTCAAATACACCCTCCCAGTTCCTAGTGTCATTGTAAAATATTTTGCTTTGATTAAGCTTGTCTAACAGTTTCCCTGTGTTTCCAGTCTTGGAGCTAAGCTATGCTTAACATGGAACCTGGAACAAATCAAAACTTCTTTTCTGTCAATTTGCTGTTGTTCACATTTAAAACATTATTTTTCTTTTTAGCAAACTGCTCTTATTGTTACATTTTTATTTATGAGCTTTGTTACGCTTACTTTTACAAAAGATTTGATTTTTTTGCTTACCTGTCTGCAAATTACATCAATAACTGTGCCTACTGGAAAGTTATTTTTAAGGTGACACAAAAGCACTATATTGATTGCTTTCATCCATGACTAGACACTATTTAAGTGTACCTGTCTCTAAAATACCACAAAGATAATTTGTACCCACCACTGCAACAGCCAAGGGACATTTTTTTGTGTGAAACCAATTACCATGAATTACTTTTTCAAAAGACCTTAAAGACGTGATTGCATTCTTATCATACAAATCATTTCTGATGTGTGGGAGAATGAATGCATCTCTGTCGGATGATGAGCAGACTGATGTGTTTGTGTGGAAGATGCATAATATATAGATACATTTCTACATGTGAAATTGTGCACATTTATGATGTCTAACCTGTGTCCATTATCTGTGTCCACACTGTACAACAATGCCATCATTTTACTTGTCAAAACAATCTCATGCAATCTGTCGCAGCTGGAAAAAACAGATTTACTGTGATTGGAAAATTTGGGAGCATCGTTCCACCCTGCTTTTGCTCAGATGATTTTAGCTTTATTTAAAGTCACCAGCCGTTACGCTTGACTCCTACATCCGTTTCAAACACGGCGGAGGCGGACAGCCCTCTTGCATCAGTTAATTATTCTGAGCAAACAGCAACTGACACAGAAAATGGGACAAGATCAATGTTGTGCTCTGCTCACAATGTTTTGCAATATGTTGTGGCAATTAATGGTAATTGCTGCAGTGGGAGAGGTGTCAAGCTCATGATTATATGATTTTTGTGAGATCTTTTCTTTTAAAAAATCCTCCCACATTATACATTTTTATTCTTAATTAGGTCACATGTTAGCAAATACTTCACTCAAGGGCATCAGTCATCAAAATATTATCAGGTAAAAAACTCAAATTACAAACATCATTTGCAGTTTTTTGTGAACTGATGCTACACAGCCACAAATCACCAAGCGCACAAATTACCACACATAAAACAGCCAGTAACATCTACCGTGTGCCAGTGAGGCAGCACAATCTGTTCCACAGGACGGTTTACAGAGAAACGCATCAACGCTGAACTGGAAGCACTGAAGTGCGGAGTGCACTTCTAGCAGTAGATCAGAGGACCCTCATAGTCAAGAGATTAGAAGGGATATCAAAAAAGGATGTGGGTGAAAACAAGATGATTTTGGTTGGAAGGGTTTGAGATATCCCTGCTAATGCACAGTGCACACAGTCTGGGTTGGAATTAGAGTTAAAGCTGTGCTGACACTGAGCTGCTAACCTGAATTCTTTGCAGCAAGTTTTGGGTGTGATGCTCAACTATTTGGGAGACCTATTCAGTGCATCTAATCATGATGACTCAATAGCATCTGCCTTATGTGAAGTATGTGATATGTAGCTTCCAAAGCAGCTTTTAAATTCAGAACAAAAATTAACTTCAGAGCAGAAGCATTAAGTTAATTTCTCACAGTGATATCTAGCTGAGAGTATTTGATCTGCTCGGTTGACCTGCGCTACTCACTTTTCAATCGCAAATATGTCTGACAGTGCAGAGCTGACTGAATGTATCCTCTCTTTGCTGTGACTGAGGCAATGATATTGACTTTATGGACCAACCTCCAGCTGTGGTATGTGCAGTTAAGGTGGCTACTGTGATTGAATTGTGATTAGTCTCATTAGCAATAAGTGCATTACTTTGTTTTCCTTTTCTTCAGGCGACACAAAATATGGCCTTAATTGCTTTAATTGCTTGGTGCAGTTCTTGAATACTTTGCTGTTTGTGTGGTTCATGTGAATTTTTTGGTATTAAAGGATCCATATTTTTTCTTAGCTCTCAGTTTATAAAGCCATTTAATGATAATAACCAATGGTTTGGCATCCTTATACAGTAATCTTACATTTGCTTATATATAATCAAGAAGAGCCACTGTTTTTATTTTGGTCTGTTTGCTTCTTCTGTTATTCTCAACAGACAGGCTATTGATTGCTCTCATTCATCATCCTGATGCTTGGCTGCGAAACATTTACATTTACTCACTTAGTGTGAGTAACAACAGTGCAATGTGAGATTATAGCCTTGAGAATGGATGGTCGTGAATCTCTATGATTGACTTGGCATGAATAAATGTAAACATATGTAAGTGTGACAAATTATGTGTCAGTGATGTTTGTCACTCTTTGTGCGTCCAGCAGCTTTCCCAGCAGATTGCGATGGTTGGAAAGAGACTGTAGCTCAGTGGAACGACTGGTCGTCCCTGAACCCCAAGGTTGTGGGTCGATCCCCTGCTGTCTACATGTTGTTGTTGTTGTTGTGTTTGTCCTGACAAAGACAACCCTCAACTTGCTCCCTGTGCTCTTTGCATAGCAGCTTACTGCTCCCTTACGGGGAGCTATTCTTAGGACAAATTTCATGTGTGACAGTGAAGGCTTTTAGTATTTAGTATGTGTGTGAAAGTGGTGGATAGTATGGGGTTGGGTGTGTGACGGAAGGACAGTACCTCAAGGTCAGTTAGAAAGACACAGCAGGAAGAGGAGACGCACAGTTGGAAAGACAAATGTTAGCCAAGCATACTACTGCAAACGTGTAATATTACACACATGCATGAAGGTGCAGCACCAGCAGGGTGGAAACAAAACACCTTTTATTCTTCGTCACTAGCTCTGAGCGTACAGACATGGTGTGAAAAATGACATGCCAAAAGCGTTAAAGGCTTCTTATTGCACACTTTTGCTTTGCGCATTATCATGCCATTCATTTCCATGCAGCTGGTCTGATCTATAGTCCGTCTGTGTCATGCTAAGAGCTCAGATGTCATAATGTCAAAGCTTCACTACACTGATGCCTAGACAGAGTGTATGCTATGGTATTTGTTAGCACTGCTGTGAAGGTGGGTGACTGTGGTCATTGACAGTGGGATGCATTTTTCATCTGCATTCATTACTTCCCTTTTTATTCCTTTGAGTGGAGCCCAGCTGTCTGTCTTATTTGGTCTTGCTTTTCATTTCCTCCTCTCCTTTCTCCTCCCATGATCTTTATTATTCTCTGGTGGAGGTGCTAATCAGCACAAGCAGAGGAAGGTGCTGCAGTTGTGACCGCCTGCCTCACACTTATAATGAGCGCACACACAGTAATTATTGTGTTGTCTTTGCCCATTGCATTTCACCCCAGCTTGCCATGGCAAGTTAAAGGAAAGTTATTTCTGGCATCTAAACCACAGAACCACAGTTTCCTCTTTGTATTTGTATGAGACCACGTATAGTTCCTACATGCATACACATGACCAAGTTATCAATAACTTTTGAGTCAACATCAAAATAATGGAAGAATGGATTTAAAATGATTCAGTGTTGTCTCATGTTTCCATGTGAGTTTATCAGCAACAAAGAGAGACAGAGATGAAGGCAGGGGATGGACAGCAAACCAAAAAAAGGTGATACTGAAGCTGAAGATGCGTGTTTGCCCTGCAGGGCACTGGCAGCTGATGCCTGTGGTGCAAACAGATCAATACAGACAAGCAGCCTGCTTGAGAAGTGGTAAACTGACAAACCAGAGCTCTGCCTATTAACTCTGAGGATGTTGTTTAGCCCTGCTGCAGTCCCATCTGAAGCATTCATAATGACTGAACCTGATGACTCATGGTGACTGCCCAGCTGTGTGTATTTCACAGTTTTTACTGGTGGCATTTATTCAATTATTTATTTTTTAGTGGTACATATAGTCCACTTTGCATGCTAGCCTTTGTGGGGCAGTAGCTCAGTGGGTAGTGTGCCTGTACTTCAACTGCAAGGTTGATGTAAGTGCTGAAATTGAACCCAATCTCCAGGAACAGATTCTGCATTTTTATAGATGATGGGACAAGATGTTGGCAAGTCCAGCATCTTTACTTGCTAAACAGACTGTAAACAATTTGATCAGTGCGCGGAAAAGTGAGTCTTGTCTGGATATCCGCTGGCTACACTCAAACCCCAGAAATATAACCCCAGATGGGTTCTGAGATAGCTGTGAACCAAAACAGCTAGCCTGTGGGTCAGTCACTTTGAAACTGTGAGTGTCATTTGTACACTAAGTGTGGTCATGTGCCGTTTTAAAGACATGTAATATAATAGGTTGCACTCCCTCCATCACTTTTCCAAAGGCAGGTCAATCTTCCACTAAACCATCAACCCGATGACGATATATTGACATGCTTCACCAAACAGTAAGCTATTCATCAAAAACCATATAATTTGTGTTTTTTTTTGGTACCATGTTACCTCCACAGGTTCACTTTAACTATAACCAAATGTTGGGTGACCCCAGTGACCCCAGCCTGCTGATGTGTGAACTGTGTATGTTTGCTTTATTATTTATTCATAGGATGACCATGGCTGCGCACACAAGGCATAGCTAATTTTGCTGCAGTGGCTGAATCCATCCGTTGGCTCAGGAAAATGGCTAAATGACTACAGGAACGGTCACAGGTGGAGATTACGCTTTGCACTGTGACAAATTCAATCATCCTCACCACAGGAGAGAAGGATTTTTTTCGTGCTGACTCAGCTGTAATGCTCTCAGTATTCGTCACACTGATATATTCACTTTCTAAAGCTACAATATGCAGTTTTGCAAATTTGTTTTCTTGAAAAATAAAATATGAGAATTATTATCTGTTATCTGCCTGTGTTAGAAACCTTTTTCATTTATATCAGACATGCTAAAATTACAGTGATTAAATACTTTACTTGCAGGAAGCCTGTGCAGGACATTGTACAGCCTTTGATCTCAAGTTATTAAGTGCTTCATACAGCAGGCGTCAAGACTTGTTTTTAAAAGGGATTGGCTGTGATTGCTTCTGCAACATGTGTGAGTACTAACAGCAGCACAGCTGTCCAGAGAAGACATTTTACCAAGATGGATGATGCTGTTTAGATAGCTGACACCCTTGAACTGTCCCACAACTCTGTGGGAACATTTGACCTCTGTTGTTGAACCGTCACTCCTGGATTTCCTCAATTTGTGGCAGAGACAAATCAGCCCAGCTCTGATTATATGATCTTATCTCCTGCAGTTCTCCTGGCAGACTGGTGCTCTCTTGTTTTAAGCACCTTTACCCACTTCCCTGCTTGTCTTTTCATCATTTTATCCAGCAGTCCTCTACAGAATTTCATCTGGCACAAGATTGAAACATACATAAAAGATAAATGAGAGTGAGTGGTTTGCATAAATAGTATGAGGCAGTATGAATGTCAAAAACATTTGCTCAACTGGGAAAACACAGCGTCTCATTTCAGCACTTTAAAATTACAGTGCTGTGACATTTATTATTGCTTTTTTGCCTTTGATGTATGACAGGCTCTGATTCTCAGGAATACTACCGTGAATACTAATGAATGACTGCCCACAGTGTTGACACGCAACAAAAGCAAGCTATTCAACTTGACCCTAATTTTCACAATCTTTTCAAATGTTTTCCTGCCAAGCTGTGAACATGCTTTTATTAAAATGCCTTAGATGTGGTCCATTAAAAGAGTTTTTTACGCCTCTACAGGGCCATTGTTTTAACTAAAGCTCTCTTTCTTATTGCAGTCGTGGGGAGTTGCCTTTAAGACAGTCTCAACATAGTCATCATTGTCACAATTTAATGCTTGTTAGAGCACCCAACCCCCTCCCCTTTTTTATTTCCACAATCTCATGAAAACACGTATTCATGCTGGGAGCTTTCCAGTCAGTCAATGTTTTTTGTCATGTAAATGTGTGTATAAAACTGTTTGGATCGTGACCTTGGCTCTACAGGAGACATGCATAGGAGTGTCTTTAACTTTGTAACTGTCTGTAACTTTGAAATGCCTGAAGTTAGTCAAGATTTTAATTTCGACATATGAAGAAACTTGTTTGACGCTGTCACTCCTTGCAGAACGCCTGCCATCTCTCAGTCACAGCAAATAACCCTTGTTGTTAGTCTTCACCTTCCCTGATAAGAGACAGTGAGGGGAAAATAAATGGAAGTAGCAAGAAACACAATTATTAAGCCTGGGAGTGAAAGGGTTAACAGTAGTGCTGTGTGATATGGACAAAATTTTATATCTTGATATAGCTAACTTTATATCCCGATAATGATATAAATCCCGATATAGTATTTTTTCTGATGTAACGTTGCTGGTAACGTTATTTTTGATTTGCATTGCGCTCCCTTCTTCCTCCTCCATGCTGCTTCGCCTCTGTTTACTCCCTAGCTACCAGTGCTGTAAACGAGTCCTTGCTGGTGATGTAAAAATGCTACCACATAAAGCAGTAGCATTGCTGCAGTTACATTAGCATTCATTGAACATATTTTGAACTCTCACCATGTATTTGAATTATCCAGTGCTCATTTGGACGTTGAATTGTGCTTTACATGGTGTATCTAAGCCACAACCAGAGTAATGTTAATGTTAGTGTAGCAACAGAGCTAACCAAATAGCCCACACATTAAAATTATGATATGAACAATAGAGGCTTATATTGTACAGTAGACATTTTTATATCGCACTAATATACTTTATATATATATATATATCGTAATATCGTACAGCTGTAGTTAACAGGGTTAAAGGGTGACACTATGTGGAGGTTTGGCTTCAAAAAGTATTGTGATACATGGCATATTGGCAATAATTAATTTTATCTATTAAACACAATTGTTCCTTGTTCAAACAATAATAAAAAAGAAATTATGTCAGCTTATGGATGACATGAGTACAAAAAATAAGCAAAGGATGACAATTAGAGTGGTGGTTGCCATGGGAGCCAGAAATTTAAGTTTGTGTCTTACTTTCCAGCCTCATCTTTTCAGCTCTTCCTGCTGTGAGAGTCAGGGATGTAAAGAAAATGTTGAATTGATTGCCATCTCCAGCACAACCTTTAAACCAAACTAACCATGTTCAGAGTGACACTGAATAAAAGCAGGGACAGATGAAGCCACCAGACTTCTTGTGAGGTCCAACTTCCTCCGCATTCATATCTGACATACAGTAGAAGTTGCATTCTCTGCAGTCGTGTTCTGGCATTTGAATGAGGTGTCTCGATTGTGACATTGTACAGAGGAGGCAGGCTTTATAATGACAGTAAAAGTCAAGACTGAACTTTTCTGATGATTTGAAAAGCGCAGTTTTTGTTGAGAACATTATGTGACAAGCACTGTAAAGGTAATTTCACTGGAGGTGAAGTGTTTTGTAAGTGCTGGACCTTGAGAGTTGGAGGCTATTATGGCACATGAGAGTTGAAGTTATGATATTCAACCCATAGACTTTATAAAAATACAAATAGACTGTACTATTTATGTTGTTACCATAATGTCAGCCACTGGTTTGCGGGCTGCCATTTTGAAGCATCAAGTTCAGCATTTTGGCTCTCAGCATCTTGTTTTTTTTCAGAAATGCCATGCAAGGGTGGAGCTAAGTGTAAAAAAAGTGTTAAAAAAGACATTTTTAGGCAACCGAAATAACAACTCACTCACTTACAACTCCCAGACTGGACAATTCTGTCCGTCACAATGTGGCCACACCTTAGAGCATCGCTTTTCAGACCTGTGTTTTTTTTCTTTTGCTGGTCATATTTCTTATAAGCTCCTGTCCTCTGTGATGGATTTAGATCTCAACTGACAGGCTGATGATGGCGCCGCCGACAGCAGACATGTCTTTGTCCCTTAATTTATCCGAGGTGTGTAAATCACCCTGAATGCCACCCTGAAGCATCTGAGCCACTTGAATTGCAGCCTTATCCCCAAATGGCTCAGGAGGTCATTTGTGAAATGTGAAATGCGTCATAGAGCTACAGAACAGTGATGTGCCCTCGGTTGGCGCAGTAGCGAGAGATATAAGAGGAGCAAGAGATATAAGTCACTGCCTCAAAGTTTGCTCACTATCCCAGAGGGTTGTGCCGTCTGTCAGCTCTCATTTTTCACACTGCCCCGACGCTGGAGTTGAGGTGTTAGCTGAACCTCAGGTGGATAGATGGGGATTTGTTGTGGTTGAAAAGCATTTTAGATAATTGATTGTCCTTGTTTCTGTTGTCGTATCCCTCAGGCACAGCCTCTCTCTCAAATCCCTGACAGATCCTTTTAAAGTGCTTGTTGTCATCACATGCTACTAAAGGAGCACATGAAGAATATTGTACCAGAGAGGAAAGGGAGGATCCCACACTGCAGCATTTTGTTGTCCTTCAGCCCCAGAAGAGACAAGATAGAAGTTATAAACAAAGCATCCATAAATCAGATGAAAACAGTTCTGAGACTGCTGAAACATACAAATCATGCTCACCAGGGGTTGATGCTGAGCATGAAATTACAGTGCATCATATGTGAAGAGCTCCCCAGCTGTTTCACAGGCAACTAAGCAGCTACATTAATTCAAGATATTTTCTCAAAAGGGGGCCGGTTTGAATTAGAGCTCAACAGAGGTGCTTAAGTAGACCTCAGGATGGTAACGTATTAAAGCTGCAGCTCCTCTGATTACATTGCTGAGGATTAATTGGGTTAAGGACTGAATTAATCAACTGCTAGTGTTGTTTTCTACTTCTTCCTTTCAGGTCACTAAGTGCATCAGAATATTTGGGGTTGTTGGAATAACACATCTGTTGATTAACTGCAAATTATAGGCTGGATTAACAGAAGGGGTCCAATCAAGTTTGTTTTTAAAAGACTCCCCTCATTTGCCTCTTTCACCATCCTGACAATGCTCCAGAGAGTATTGAGTCCCTTTCATTGTTTTTTTTTTCTTTAGAGGAGGCAACTGACAAATTCAAAAATATCTGTATTTCCACCCACATGCTAAAGCTGCGCAACTCTAAATGTACATTCAGTGAAAGTATTTGACATGCTGACTGATGTTATGCTTTGGTGTCTTCACTGGTGTTATGCAGGGAACAGCTCGAACTGGCAGACAATGCAGAAGTATAGGGGTGTGAAAATTATATATTTAAATTAAAACTGGCATTTTTCAACCCGGGCAAACCGAGCTTACTAGTTACTAATCCTAATTTGCAGAAGGACGTACTTCCAGGCCACCAGCTGTCGTGTATTACTTGTTACAGTATTTGCTATCACATGCACACTCCAGCAGAGGTGAGCAGATAAATGTCATGGGAGGCTTTCATTGCTTTGTAGGGGAGTTATTGCTGTTGCTTATAATATAGAGAGCGAGTGACAAATTCACACCAGGCAGGAGCTTGCTGCAATAATTACATTTTCTGTGGCTGGGAGTTGTTTTAGTCAGGAAGAAATTCTTTGTATCATCAGCCAAAATGCCACCTGTTGTGTTTACTGATTGGCTGTGGATCCACTCCAGCAGCACTTTGCTGTTAAAAGTTAACCTTTTCCCATCTTTTGTTTTTCCGTTTTTTGCCGCTGAAGCAGATGGCTCTCTGACCTAGATAGACATATCTTGGTTGCTCACCACAGGCCACACTTCACCGTTGCTTGATTTTTTTTGGGGGGGATGGGAAAAATCCTCTCCAGTGTGGTTAGGAGCTGGTCATCATAGAAGGAGGGGAGACGTTATTTTCTGGCACTCTCTCTTGGAAGACATTCAAAGTGTTAGACTCTGTTGTTCCCCTTCACACATGTAAACAAACTGAGGTGTGCAAATGAACAGGCAGATGTTTGGTTAGCCTGCAAGTTTCCCTGGAACACAGATGCCTATGCAGTTTATAAGCCACAATGCAATGTGAAACATATGGTCAGAACAGATAAAAATATAACGATAAGGATGAAAAATCCTGTGATTTCTCTTTAAAGAATCTTATTAAGTCATCAATCAGGGGCTCCAAGATGGCTATTTATGCTTTATATCACTCCTGAAGCTGGCTGATTTGTAACACTTGAGTTATAATGGCAAAGCAAGGAAGGAGGTAAATCGGAGACAGTGCTGAACTGCAGGGTACGACTTCTTACTGACGTCTCATGTTGCTATGGTTACCCAGGTTGATGGGTGGCCTTTGGAGTGACAGGTGTGCTGCTGCTCCTGCAAGGCTTTTAAAAAGCATTTAATACAATTTATCTCTATGGTAATGCAATTACCTCCCATCCTACATCTAATGACCTTTAATGAGGTGGTGCAGAGAGAATACACGATGGCCTCCTATAGGTCACACCACAGCTGTCTGAAATAGTATATAGGGTAAAGCCATACAGTTAAATCATTTACATCTACCCATCACTGACTGAAGGTCAACCTTTTCCAACCACTTTGACTGTTTCTTTAAAATACACGATGGTTTGTCATTGTTTCAGTTACATATTGAGGTTTTAGGGTGTTAATTCATCCCATTTGTGATCCATCTCAGAATTTATGATGGTTGTAGATTCAAAGTTTAACAATGTCTTATCACAAAAACTTGGAAACAATTCCAGGGAAAGAAAGAAAGGAGACAGACCCAGTGTAATCCATCCATCCATACCGCTTATCCTCACTTAGGATCGTGGGGGGGCTGGAGCCTATCCCAGCTGTCTTAGGGTGAAAAGCAGGATACACCGGACAAGTCTCCAGTTCATCACAGGACACATAGAAACAGTGTGAGACCACTCACACTCACATTCACACCTACAAGCAATTTAAATTAGCCAACTAACCTAATCCCCATGCATGTTTTTGGATGGTGGGAGGAAGACAGAGTACCCGGAGAGAACCCATGCATACACGGGGAAAACATGCAAACTCCACACAGAAAAGCCCTGGGCCAGGAATCAAACCTGGTACCTTCTTGCTGTGAGGCGACAGTGCTAACCACTACACCACTGTGCCGCCTAGTATAAACCACTGAATTGAAAAGTGAAGGAAAACACGGTCAGCAAAGGTTTTGTGTTTCAACTAGTTTTGAAATGGAGTGCATTTTCCTATCCCTGTAATCTACTGAACAATACTGCTGTAATAAGTATTGAGGGCAATGCTTTCTTCATATAAGTTCTGTTATCCAGCCATGACCCACTCTGGGTTTATGGTTACAAATGAGTCCATCTGCCAAAT
The DNA here is from genome assembly GCA_029721515.1 of Synanceia verrucosa. Classification (NCBI taxonomy): domain Eukaryota; kingdom Metazoa; phylum Chordata; class Actinopteri; order Perciformes; family Synanceiidae; genus Synanceia; species Synanceia verrucosa. The sequence continues at coordinate 17,737,831 of CM056562.1, read as the reverse complement.
ATGATGAATCTGTTTTTGCATTTCTACATCAACAATGATAAGATGTGGAAATAATACAATTTATAAGCTTTTTCTACAAGTTAAAATACCTAAGTTTACCCTTTACAATTTTACAGTAGTTTTTATTTAATCAGATGACAATAAGGCTATAAATTTAAAGGAGAAAGGCTGTGCTACGCTGGATTGCGTTCACATACAAATAATGCCAACCTGTACATTGTACAAGATAAATGATACTAATAGACCTTTGCCTCTGTTCACTCTGTGTCACACATCCGATCAAATGAAGCCCCATTGTGTTTTCCAACTCTGCGCTGTCTTTTCCTGCCCATGTGACCTTTGCTGTGTCATTATTGATCGTTGGCTATCTGTATGCAACGCACCAGCAGACAGTCAGACAGTCAGACAGCTGACTTAAATCCCAATCGCTCATGGCGGGCAACATGCTGCTGTTGTTATAAAGTCACAAAGGACTGCAAAAGTCACACACTACAACACAACCACACCTCCAGCTTCCTGTATCACCTGTTAAACAGGTTACCTAGCGTAGAATTTAATTACTGGCTCACAAATATTAATTATTGGGGTGATTAAACCACTCTACCACCTAAGTGGACAAAATGACGATGACAGGGTGTTAAAGACACAATGGAAAAGATAATGGCAGTTGTGTCAACAGTTCATAATTAAAAAAAAGTATTTCATATGAAAAACACTTAAGGATCTTAATTTAATTATTAATCACACTTTGTTGTGTATTTTCTCAGGCCCAGTCCTCATTCTGGCTCACTTGTAATAATTGGCCTTGTCACATGCACATTGCTGTGATTTCCAAATACACCCTATATGTATACAGTATACATCAATAACGAAAAATGTGTGGAAATAATACATCCATCCATTATCTACCACTTATCCTCATAGGGTCGCGGGGGAAATAATACAGTTTTTTTTTTTTTGTTTTTTGATTGCAGTGCATTTCATGTTGCACCATGTTGATTTGATCACTAGATGGCGCATGAAGTCAAATAATCAACACTATGTTGCATTAAAACATGATAAATAGCCTGTGATTATTTCCCAGAAAGGTTTTCTAACCGTAATACATTAAATTCATGTGGTTTTTAACCACTTTTTGAAGTCTGAGGAACCCTCACATCTTAATATGCTGAAGGCACTGGACACTTCAAACACTGGATGGGTTTGACGGCTCAGTTTGCTTTGAAGAGTTTTCCTTCATCTGTCCGCCTTAAAAAAAAAACAGCTCGACCTGTAGATTTACACACTGTTCTTTGGAGACACATTTTCTGACAGAAAGCACATTATGACTTCATCACAGTTATAAATAGAGCTGTCCATCAAAATAGATTTTGACTGTGATACAGTATGCCTGCTTGGCTTCTTCACTCAAAAAAATGTAAAGTTGTTATAATGGCCAAGCTACAAACTGAACTGTGACCACTTAAGACCAAACAAAAACTTTCCACATGGCTTGCTAAGTCAATGCAATTGGTTTAAACATGAAACAAAAAGGTTTTCATGTGAGATTACAGATTTCAAAAACAACATTTTGCTGCATTCACTGATTTCAGTCATATGGGGGCTGTATTGCGACCGCTCCATTTTCTGAGTTGTTAAACTCTTCTAATGAGGTTTATGTAATTTAGAAAAGCTCTCATGGATCAGATCATTAGAGGGCTTTAATGGATCAGTTAGCATGCAAGGATTAAGCTGCTGGAATATTCCCTCACTTTCAATATTAGTGCTGGTGAGGGGCCCTTCTTAACAAAACATAAGGAAATGCTGAACTGAAACATTATTTATATTATATTATATTACATTATATTTAAATTGTATCTATACTTACATTGGAAATTTAAAAAAAACACAGATGTATGAAGTTTTAAGGTGCTCTATATGATATCCAGTGCATTAATATTTGCTATGAAAAGGAATAGGTGAGTAATGTGTACTTGAGTAGAGAATTAAGTCACTCTCCCTCTATTTGTTGAAGTCTGAACTGTTTTGTCTAGTTAATATAGATCTTTTAGTGCATGTGAATGCCCCACTGTCTAACTCGCACACAGGGGACAACACTATCCCAACTGATAGTGCTGATAAGAAAGTGTAGTGCACATCCTCTTGTTGTTCACCGAGTTGAGTCAGTTTGGCTTTGTTGGCAGTGTTGCAAGCTGCTGACTCAGCCCCACCGTGTTGATGTTTGCAATGCCTCTACAAGTGGTTATTACTTATGTTTGGAACTGTTGTTCTACACTGCAGCTCTGAAGATACCGTATTTAATGGAATGTGGCATCACATGAGCATTGGTGGAAGATAGCTAGCAAGCTAACATGGATTTAAAGGGGAAGTTCCGTGTTTTACAAGTTGGACCTTATTTCTGCGATAAAATAGTGGCATTTACTCACCCGTATCACTTCGTAGTCATTTGGAGTATTTCTGATTATATTGGATTTGATGATATCCATTTAACAGGAGTGAATTGGGCACAGAAATGCAGCCAGCAAATGACACAAACTCGACCATTTCTCAAATAAAAGATGTTTAATAAGATGGACGACACTGTTACTATTCTCATTTGAGTCCAGAGTTGTCCGTAGCTTGAGAAAATTCAATCTGTAAACCGACTCTACTTCCTGTGTATCATAGTTTACTAAGGACCCCTAGCTCCTACTTATGTGTCCTTCACAGTGCCAGTCTAAAATCTTTGGAATACTTCAAATGACTTCAAATCCAGTATCGTCAGAAATACTCCAAATGACTACGAAGTGATACGGGTGAATAAATGGCAGTATTTTATCCCAGAAACAAGGTCCAATTTGTAAAAAAAAAAAAAGTTTAGAAACACCGTGTCTGAATGTGATTTTTTTTTGTGTTTTGTTTGATATTTACATGAAAATGCCACAGGGCCTTTTTCAGGGGGTCATAAGCCAAAGGTTTGGACCCAATACAAACATGCACCTTTGAGATGTTAATCCATAAAAGCAAATTAAGCCCATGTAATGATAACTGGATACCTTGTGTTTCAAGTGTGTCTCAATTTCTCCACACAAATGGTACACACAAGTAAAATTGGAAATATTAAGTACAGTCATGCATGCTACACAAGTATTAAAAAAAAAGCAATAAAACACTCAGTGTTTTGGGGTTATGTGCCATGTGGAAACAAATTTCAGTGTTCTGTGATTTCATGACAGCACAGAAATGATCATCTGTTGTCAGTTTTTCAGATAATTTCCTGATGGCAGGGTGCCACCCAGTGGTTTCACACATTACAGGAAAACACTACATGGCAAATAAGAAGACAAATACTGTTTAGCGCAGTACCACAAATATGATTCCTAACCACAATCAAGATTTAGTGTCACACATGACAAAGACCAAATATGTAAGATATGTTTTTTTAAAAATAGTAATTAGATTTCAAAGTCGCTCCATAGACTTTTCTGCAAATCAGAAATTGACTTTATTCTTTGTGTTTTGGTTGGAGAGACTCACAGTAAGAAAGTGATTGACATCCAATCATCTACACAGTTTTTTTCTTCTTTGTCTTTTATCTTTCCAACCTACAATATTTTGCAAATCACAGTCCACCTAGTGCTTTGAATATAGACTCACTCATTGACATGGTCTAATATTTTAAGACTGGAATAATTAACCTGACAGATTTCATATAAACATCAGCCCTAACTGTTTTAATAGCCTGCTCCCTGCTAATTTATATATATATTTTTTTCCAAGCATCTTGGGTGTGTGGGTCGAGGCATCTCTGCTCTGGGCCTAAATAGAGTGACTGGGGGGACATGTGACATGTTTGGTGACCGTTTCTGACAGGACGCTAATGATCAACTGGCACGCAAGCGGGTTGTTAGCCAGCCGGACAAATTAGCAGGTTGCATGCAAAGAACTTGGGATCAGGCCAGACCACAAAATAGTTGAGTCATTTTCATTCTTCCCCTCCCTGCCCTCAGAGGGAAGTGCAAACAAAGATAATCTCATTAGTAAAACATAACTTTTGTAAAGGAGCTTTAGAGTAACCATTGATTGAACATTTAATTGCCACCTCTGCAAAGAGATATTGCAAAAAATATGACTTCTGTGACTGATGTAAATGTTATTACTATATAATCTTCATGTGAAGCTGTTCAATTTTATCTCTGTTTCATCGGCCACTTAACCACCCAACAGTTCAGTCTGTGCTAAGCTCTCTAGTTGACCCTTTGACCTGACCCTGCAATGAAAGATGGAAGTGAGACGACCCCGAAGGTGCCACGACCATCTAGAGATCCTCTTATTTATGAGGTTATCGCACAAAATGTCACTTTTTCTTGTTATCTACGTGCATACATACATCCATTTGTCTGTCACAATAGTTTGACAGTCCATCAATATATTTTAACGACCCTTGAACAAAATAGATCCCTGAATACAAAAGACAGATTATCCAGAAATTGTTAGCTGCCGTCATACAGATTAATCTCTCTCCACCAAGGACCTAATTGTGTTTGACATTCATAAGCAAGGAATGTTCTAGTCAAGTGCTGCAACAAACATGGGTGGTCTCCAGATCAGCTTTGTGCACGAAATAAATCTAGCTTAATCTAGTTTAATAAAGCTAAAGCTATGTCTGTTAAAGTTCTGGCTGAATGATGCTGCCTCTTAATGAGCATGGCAGCACACAGACACTAACTCTTATAACAGCAGAGGGTGCTGCTCACCATTTTCTGGTACTGACATCATTGGGACCACTGTGAAGCTTTGTGATTTTTAACAATTTGCTTTTATTATCATTAGCTTAAGTGTTTTTCAATTAAAAACTTAACATTGCAATTTATGGTTTAATATAACTCCCTGCACAAGTGTCATTCAGCATTAACAGACAAATAAAGGAAAAGGAAAAAAATTGTAGGGCAGAAGCTTAGGGCAACTGGATGTGAATAAAAAAACAGTCACATAAGTGAAGTAAATATTATGCAGCAGAGACTGATGTGTGGAAAGAGCAACAATGGTCCTAGCCGTTACTTAAGTTTCTTCCTAAACCACTTAATTTAAATATGTGAAACAACAACATATATTGGAAAAAAACATCACTATTGGACTGGACTGTCATCACATGTCCAGTCAGTTAAAACCAATGAGAAGAGCGCAGAAAAATGCAAAAATAAAGAAAATCATTCCAACTTTGTAAATATTGTGTTCATGTAGGATCAGATTGTTCATAGTAAGGAGCTCATGAAGAAAAAAAGATGAATTTCAGGGCCTGAAAAATGTTTAGAGAGGTTAGAAAGAGAGCCAAAAAGAATAAATAAGAAAATTTAATTGAGAGGGCTTCAAATGCAAGTATCATTGAGAGGAGGCACTGTGTGATACAGATTCACTCTCATTAAGAAGATGGAGGGAAAAATCACAATCACACACAGAGACATACCCCTGAAACATGTAATGTTTCAGGGAGTTTATTAAACTGGGATAGTGAACATTAAAAAATAACACATTTCCACAGACATAGGGTTATGGCACCACTTGCCTGTGGAAAGTTCACTCGATTTTTCTGTTTTTCTTCTGTCAGCTCAGTGAAGCATTGACCACTTGAATCACAGGCCTACGGGTGTTTTTACAGTGAAATATTTAAAGACAATGTGACATTCTGCTTTGAATCATTGAGTCATTTTTGGTGATCCAGACATTGGCTCACATTGTATTGTTCATGTTAAAACTCTTGGTAGTCGTTTAATATTGATGCTGATGCATACTGGGACTCAGTCCGAGATATTCTTGTTATTGATGCAGGCTATGAAGACAGCCAGGGCTCCTCTTTCCTCACAGATGATTGACAATCCAGTGAAAGAGGCTGAAGTGTAAGCCGTGATATTGCTTTACTCCCCATGGTGTCCAATGGAAATGAAATGAATTTCGCAGACATAGCTCAGTGTGTTTCAGGTGGAAGAACAATGCATCTCCTGAGAGCTGGACAGAGGTCACTGCACTATAAGAATATCATAGATTCATAACTCTTCCTCTTTTTTTCTAAAATTGGAAATTTGGAGATCTTGTGTTTTGCTCTCTCTTTCTCCGTCCTGTGTGTTGTTCTATTTTACCGCCTGACTGTATTTCAGCGGTTCAAACCCAAAGTGTAAAAGCCCCTCCAAACAATGTGTGAAATGAATGGCCGCCAGCTGCTGTTTCTTTTTACGGTCGAAGGAAAGGAACCTGCTTTGAAATTTCCTGCAGATGTGATGGCATGACTGGCTGGTGACAAGTTATAAAAGGAGACTCTGGGGCATCCAGTGAGCCCAGACTGAGGGATCAAGCTTGCATGGGGATAAGGAGAAACAGAGTGGGGTCTTACCTTAAAAGGCAGAATCCTGAAGGCTGTAGGCCATAACAGCAGGAATGTAGCCCTCTGACCTGAACGCTCACTACTTTCATACACTCTCCTTTCTGTGCACTTCCATGCAGGTAGAGCACACATCATATCCTTAACAAATACATTTGGAGGTATAAAATCTGAGTAAATAGCCGGCACTGCTGGATGCTCTTGGACTGTTCAGTCATGAGTCATCCTCCTCTTGTAGATATAAGACAGTCAGGAATTCTTAATGTTATCAAGAAACCAGAGGCAACTCCACCGAAAATAAACACGAGGCTAACTTTTTAGAGCCAAGGTAATTTTCCAGTATTGTGGGAAGATTTATTCGCTTTTTGAGGGATGAAATCTTTACAAAAACCCTCTGTGAGTTGAAAGCCTTGAATCAACACAGTCAGTGTCCTGTTTATTGTCAGTGAAGGATGTAGCTGTTAATGCACCAGTTCAATATTCTGGAGGATATTCTTCCTTCTGAAAGTCATATGGGAAGGTTGATATCATTCCATATATTTGTTGGCTCAATATTAAGCTATAGCAATTGGTTATATGCTAGCCTTTCCCCTGTTTCTAGTCTTTAAGCTAAACTAAGCTAACTGACAGTGGATACATACAAACATGGGAGTCACACACACCTTCCCATTAGTGTAATCAGTTTGCATTGACAATCTTGGCAGACAATAGGTAGGTCTCATTCCCAGAGCGTCAAAGCCTTTGTCACGCCTGTCAGCAGGTGATACTGCTGCAAAAGGCACCAGGATTTCCATTAAAAGCATGCAATGGAAACCCATACGCAGCATTATTAAACGCTCAGTGAAGGTATGACTGAATGATGTCGTTTAAAGAGTGAAAATAGGGTTGCACTGTGTGATGAGTTGAGATGAAAAATAGTTATAGTTCTCCTAAAACCACAAATTGCTGTTTTCACGTTTTTTTTTAAATTTTCCTAAAGAAAAAAACTAGCTGTTAGCTGTTGATATTAAGATAGGCTAACCATGCCCTAGCTCTATAGACCTATCACATCTTATTATTTAGACCATATTACCAGATGAGCAACTGAGTCAGAAAAAAAACATTCATGTCCCTTCCTGTCTGAGTCAGAGACATCAAGTATTTTCTAACGATGTAACTACTAATTACTTGTAACTACACAGTCATACAGTTTGTTTGTGGATTCCCTTGTTAATGAATCATTCATGCTATTTCAGTGAGGAACACTCAAGTTGGCTAATGAGTTTAATGAATGAATGGGCTTCACAAGCATGACAATAACAACTATAATGAATAACAGTTCAAGAAAAAACATATAGGCTATATAAGAAATAGCAACACTGAATGTGACAACATTTAAAAGGGCATAAACATCTCTAAACTATTCCTAGGAGTGGCAACTCAGTGACCTGGCCTCATTATCTGATTCCAGGAAGTGAGAGAGTCCAGTCGTCTCATAGCGTGACAGAAATGTTGACCTGCTAGAAGAAAAGATGGCAAGTGATGTCACCCTCATCTATAAGGGGAGATACCCCCTAAGCCCTTTCCCCTCTCTCACACCCTTCCCTCTGCATGGCACTGGAGGAAATCTCAGAGGGTTGTCTGGAGGGAATGCAGCAAAGAGCAAATTTATAAATACCTCCTATGGGTGAATATAGGATATAGGTCGCTGGCCAAAGGAGGGGACCTGAATGGGCAGTTGCTGCCCTGCTGGGGGAATGTCATTTGAAAAGAGACAACATGTAAACAAGGATGATCTTAGGAAGACTCGCGTGATCGCTGCTTTGGTTTCATTCCCTCGTGCTGCCTTAGAAGGAGAGTTCAGATACAGAGAGCATACATTACTGTCCCATCACACTGGGCTCAGTCACAGTCTTATTCTTCCCAGGCTGGAATAAATATGAATAAAAATGAATAATTCATGATTTGTTTGCAGTGTGGGGGATGTTGTAAATTAAGCCGATTAAAATGGCAAGCACAGACTTTTTGCTAAGCCCGATGTCTCACCACTCTGCAGCGTTTATCATAAAGCTGACAGGAGGACAGTGAATACTTACTGAGTGTAAATTTAACCTAATACAGTAATACAGTATGTTATCTAGTGCCTGTCTCTGTACTGTAGCACCAACAGTAGGCTGATGTTTATTACTCAACATGAGAAAACACACCAGACTATATAACCGTTTTAGTTAGTGGAAAGATATAGATTATTATTGATTTATTTTGTATGTATTCCCTAGTTTACTTGCATTTAATTTTAATAAGAGTTTAAAGAGTTATAGTATTATGTTTTTTTTATTAAGTGGTTTAATACAAAACAAAAAATATTTGTAAAAGAAGAAGGAATGGGTTTAAAAAAGAATTATTGCCACCATGGCCACAAAAATGGTTAAGAAAATAATAAATCACCTTATTGCAATAACACAGACGTTAATAAGTAAACTCATTGCACTCACACAGCAATATCTGCATTTGCTATATGCAATACTAATAATGCTAATCATAAAGTTTGCTGCAGAAGCAAAACCTTGGAACAGAGTGATGGTGTGATTTATTGTTTATGAATTCAACATTTCATTTGCAACAGGAAGGTTATGTTATTGATTTCAATTGCTTTCAATGTGGTGTTTATTTTTTCCTCAGCTTTAGCACTAATTGGACAAGGCTTTTGGACTGCTTACTTTTGACCACACATGCCTCCACTTGAACTTGTTTCCTGGTATTTATGTATGGTGACATGTACAGATACACCAACTGTATTTGAATTGCATTACTGTTATAGCAGCACGAGAAGGGATGTAACAGAGCATAAAACCTTACTGGACTATGATGCTGTTACTGCCAAATTATACCAATTTATAGTGTACACAAATGATCAGCATTTAATAATGCAATTACCTTTTAAATTAAAGTTAATAGCAGTGGTTACATGAATTTGAACACTTTTTGATTACTGCCCAGTGCAAATAATCCCAAAAGGATGATGCTCATTAGCGATAAATGAAGTGTACGATTAAGCGTACAGTAGCTCTTGTGTTACTCTACATAGCGTGGCGCTGTGTGTGATTAACTGGGTCTGGGTTTTGTCACAGAGGTATTTTGGTGCCTCTGAGGTGACACTGCTGTGTTTAACGCTCATCCGCTCTCTGCCCTCCTCATAGCTCGGCCCTCACGTGCTGAAGACACAAACTCAACTCGCTATGGTTACTGTCAGCCAAACAACAGTCAACAGTGCAGTGAACCTGAGCTATCCATTGCCTGCCAGACCAAACTACATGTGAGCTCCCTCATATCTGCACTGCATCAACCCTAGCTCAGGCTTATTTTATTCACCCCTGGGAATAAGTTCTCTCTGCTCTCTCCTGTTGTTGTCTTTTGAAAGGGAGCTGCAGCCTTGTGCTGCTAAATCAGCAGATCTGCAGAACACTTGATTCCCAGCTTCATGCTCAGCATCCCAAAGTAAATGTTCCAAAGAAACTGTCTACTACTGAATCCCCGATTATCAGAGTCATGGCACGTTCACTATGTTTCAACAATGAATAATATCTCTCCAGAAAACAAGAAAAATATTAACAATAATATTTCTTTATTTCCTCCTGCTCAGTCTATTGGCTAAATGGAAAGTATATGTGTTTGGGCTCATTTTGTGCTGTGGCAGGTGAGGACAAGAGGAGCTTTATCCCGCTGCACATGGGGAAACATCTTATTAAAGTTTCCCCCCTCATCCGCCTGACACGGCTCATGTCCGGCTATGAGGGGCTCCTTCACCGACACCTCTATGTGAAAGACACTGTGCACATTATGCAGCTCTGTTGTGGAGGTTGGGTGGAAAATTTTTCTGGGTCTGAGTTGTGCTTTCTTTGGCACTGGTGGTCCCTGGGCCAAAGCTTATTCATTTGTGAACTGACAGTTTCACCTTAGCCTAGGAAACTGAGGAGCCAGGTCCCCTGGATCACTGATCGGCTGGAGGAACGTTTATTATAATGTTCATGAATAACTTACCTTGTAATGTAAGGGCAAATGTTTTGAGAAAATAGTCTTTGCATGCATTTTTGACTTTGTCATTTATATTTTATATTGGAGAATTTGCATTGAGAAGTTGTGCATCTTTTTCATCCTCGTGTTTTTCACCATCCTCCTAAACCATGGCATCAAAGTCAAAGAGACAGAATTTAGCAATTAGAACTTTTCCGTTGTTTTCAAGAAAGCAACTGGTTGGGAAATTACAAGGCAGCAGGTAGTGGCAACACCCGCGTCACCTCCCTCTCTCAGCTCATGTCACCAATTTGGCAGTCTGTTTTCATTATTGCCGGTTTGGCTTCACCAAAAAAGGAATGTTCATTTTTCAAAAAAACTGAGGAACAGAGTCAACCAGTAAAACAAGTAGAATATTGTTCTGTTTGTGAGTTTGTGGGTGTCACAGTGAGTTGGCTGATTGTGTTGCTGTATGGCTTGTTTGTGGTGTTGCAGTAACGGAATATCAGAGGCAGTTGGAGTCAAGGTTTCCTCAGGTCAAACTTCCACTGTGGTAATGACAAACAACTCCACTAGGACTTCTGCTTTCCATTTCTGGTATTTTGTCTTCTGCCCTCAGGCCTCCAGAGAAGTCTGAAAACACACTGTTGAAGTTGTGCAACTGAAATAGAGTGCCTTATGTTAGAGGAACTCAAAGCCAGAGAACATGGAGCCAGTGTTCAGAGTGTAACATATGTCAAGTATTTGTGTTGGATTTAATAAAATGCTGGTATTTCCTGGTATTTTGTTTCAGAGAACATATCTGCAGAAATATTTCTAATATGTTACACAACATGCTACAATGCTGTGGGCGCAAGCAATTTCGTAAACCAAAGGGTTTTTTTTGAGTCCATGCCTGTCAAAATGAAGGCTGTCATCAACTCAATGACGTACCGTTGCAGGTGTAAGCTCAGTAATTACCTTGACGGCAAAGGTTTTCATTACCCATGCTCGAAGGGTTAGATGGCATTTGCAATTCTTTAGCACTAATGCTGGGATTTTCCAATGGTTGAAGTTTCTGCCATGACATGGCTTTACTTCTCCTCTAACATCTGGTTTCACAGCATTGTCAGATGCTTCGGCTAAGTCGGGTGGCAGCTGTTTACGAAACCTCTGAGGCCTTTGAGGAATAAATGACCGAACTGGAGGTGAACCCAGATAATATGAAATTAGTTTGGTAACACAAGTATGTATGACTGGATGTGCTAAGAGAGAGGCTTCTCTTAACAAGCATGACACAGTGGCACGTGGGTGTTTGGGGTAAGCCTCAAGGTCTTGTTATGACTTACCCTTCATGTGTCTACAATGAAGAGCTCATAGGGACAGGGGATCAGGGCAAGGAGGACACTGATGAGGGGTTGTTGAGTTCAACAGGATGCATGTATGGGTAACCACTGCTGTTCTGCTCTTTCAGGCTGTGTCTCCTACTCTGCTGGGTCAACATATCTTTATTGTACCTCGACAGAGAAAGAGGACTCATCTATCGTTCAGCACTGAACAAAGTTTGCCCGTCGTTTGTTTTACAGCCTCATCTCACTGTATACACTCTAGTTGGTGATAGCGTGGCTCTAAAGCTGGAGCCCTTCCTCCTCACTTGAGACAGCTGATTTATGTCTGGTCCTGGACATTTGTGCTCTGTGGCTGGAATGCAGGGAATTTCAAAGACCCCTCCTCTGCCTGTCCCGTCCACACGCTAACAAATGAAGCAGGCGCCTGGTTGGGCAGATGAAGGCCCACCAGTGCTCCCACTGCAGGGCAGGGACGCAGAATGTGAGGAATGTCAGAGACGAGAAAATAAATCCATTCTATCCTTCTTTCTGTCAATCTGTAGCCCTTTCTTTCCTTTATGTGTGTCCTGTTTGACTTTTCTCTTTTGTGCTATCTCATTTTTTCCAGCGTTATTCTTATTTTCAATATCTGGCCGTTAAATAGGAATTATTGGTTACTATAAGAACCATAGATGTGAGTCTTTAGGAGCCTACTACATCCAATATTAGGTTTGTGTTCAAAACATGTTTCATTCAGTTTTACATGTTAGAACATATTGTTTTTAAGTTTCGCTTTTACTTTTATAATATAATACCTGCATTTTCATCTTCTCTTGACTTATCTTGTTTAAAATTCCAGTAAAAAAAATAGTGTCTTTAGCTTCTGCAGGAAGTATACCCTTGTGAAATGGAATATTTCAATGGTTACAAGAAGTTATAAGAAGTAAGCCACTATCATTTAAAGACTGCAAATTGATTGAAGGATGGAAGTCATATTATTGGTTGAAACTGGCAGGGATAAGTCCATGTCATATTTTGATTTACAGGATGAATATATGATTGGAAATTATTTTTTGTCTTCTTCTTTTGCATATATTATTAAATAGATGTGCAGTACAACCGGGGGTGTAAAAGGGTTAAAAATGCATTTTTCATTTCATCTTGACTATAACTGTCTTTAGGAATCAACTTTCAGTCCAGGTGTAGGCACACATTACCTGCCAAAAATTAGCCACAATAGGACAAAATTAATTTATTTGTGTTACAATTTGAAAAACACAAATATGCATAGTTTCTGTTGTTTGAAATGTGGCAAATGAATTATGTGACAGACAAAATAATGCTTTGTTAAACACACTTAAAGTCACAAAATGCAATAAATTCAAGACTGTGTAAAAAAAGCAAAGGGTCTCAAAAGTATGGTGTGTATACGGTGGAAGTCAACATAAGAATACAAATATATTATGTTGTATTTTTACAGTAATGTAAAATCAAAGGCACGATGGCTGTGTTTTAGCTGTAACTCAATAGCACATGCATTTTAAACATGCTGCTGGCAAACAAATAGGAAGAAGAAGAATCAACACTCCATAGAAGCTAGACTAGTTATATGTTTTGACAATAAAAACATAAGCAGCTCTGTCTATTGAAGCTAATTTTCATCTCAATGATATATCCAGACACCATTTTTGATTGCTTGTTGAGTCTTTCTCTACACATGGCTATAGTTTACTAATTCCCTTTGTCCTCCCGGGGCCTCAGCGCAGCTCAAGGCCTGCTCTTTGCTGCGGGTTTATCCATTATGTTGAGCACATCATCCAAGATGGACGGGCCCAGATCTAGTTCAAGAGAGAGGAGTGACCCCGTGATCTGGGTGAGGGAATCCCGTGACATGCTCTTCTCCTTGGAAAACTCAAACTCAAAATCACAGATGCGGCCTTCCTCCACCCCACTGTCCCTGTCCACCCATTCTCCGTTGCACTTTGAGAGCTCCTGCTTGAAACCCAGCGAAATGTCATTGTTAAAGTGTCCATAACCGTTGTAGTTGCCGTTGCCACTGAGACTCCTGTTGCCGTTGCACATCTTGTTCTGGAAGTCCCCTTTACCGCTGAAGCTGTCAAAGCTGTCGTTGCTCGTGTTACTGTTCAGGCTTCCATTAACTTTGAAGGTGCTGTTGCTTGTGCTGATATAATAGGATGATGGCTTGTCAAACCTGGGCTCGCTCTTGTTCATTTTGTTAGCTTTAGCGACAGCCTTAGAGGTAGACTTATCAGTCTTTTCCAGCAGATCCAGGAGCACGTCAGGCTTTGACTGCATATCTGTGGAGGGAGATGGAGGCTCACTGCTGAAGACTTCCATGGAGCGTAACAGAGCATCCATCTGCAGGATCTCTACCTCCTCTGTGCTGTCAGGTTTCATAGGAGCTGCCGACCCCATGATGTCCTCCAGTGGCTCCGGGGGCATGGAGAACACAGTGGAAGAGATCAGGGGAAGGGTAAGCGCCTGGCAGCCACCGATAGTTGGGAGAGAGATGGCGTTCTTGAGCACCGGAGATGGGGTCTCTGCAAAGGAAGCGTCACCGGTGCTGTTAGCTCTCAGAAACTCACTTTGGATGCCATACTGAGGCTGAACGTCTCCCTTCCCAGGCAGGAGTTCATACTTCCCTTGGAGGAAAGACATGTCTCCAAAGGCATCTCTCTCCCCACCCTTGCCAATGTGGATGGTGTGGCGAAAGTCCCCAAGCGGTGGACTGATCATGTCTGGGGACAGAATATCTCTGAGGCGACATTTCTTTCCCTTCTTACTATTGGTAGGTTTCAGGTATATGGGTGCTTTCGCTGGCATGGCTGTGACTGCGGAAAAAATGTCAGATATGCAGGATAGAAAAATCAGAAATGCTCTACGAGTTCTGGGCGTTGCTCCTGGGAGGAGCTCCAGTTACATTCTCAATAACACGCCAATCAGATAGGACTCCAAAAATATATTCAGCAAATGCAGCATCGATCGGGAAACGGGATTCCAACCAGGACGTCTGCCAGTGTAAGAAGGTCAAATGGCCACGCTCCTGTAATCAGAGACAGACAGAGAATATGTCAGCATCTTTTCAAAAACTTTAACACATCACTGATACATTTCCTGAAGCTGCCCATCCTGCCTTCCAGCAACAAACAAACTCTGGATTTTGCTGTTCTTCATCTTCCATCTGATGAGTTTAGGAACCAGAGAGTAGAGGAGGATGAGGCCTGGGTAAAAGCTTTTTGCTTCTCTGTTCACATTTCCACACATGAGCCTCCTTTGGCCTCCACAGCTCTGGATGTGCTAATGTGGAACAGCTGGAGCACAGATTGGGAGAGGAGAAGCAAAGCAGGACTTTAGTAGGATCAGAGCAGGGCAGCCCGTTTTATGAACGGGCTACCGCTCAGACACGCACAGAGATAGAAGGAGATGGACCAGAGGGGAGGGAAGGGGTTTAGGAGGTTACAGTGTGAGAGAGATAGAGTGAGGGATTACAGAGCAAGTGGATCTTAAGAAAGAAGGTGATGCAGATTGTGAACTGATTTGGCTTCGAAGAGATTTTAATAAGGGCTGAGATGCCAGCCAGGCTGCACAATACATCAAGATGGGTAAACAGTATTAAGGGGAATTGGATTTGATAAAAGGTGCTTGGTTGCATGCTGCCCTCTCAGAACTTTTCCATTACAAATCCACAGAGAATGTCACCATATTGGCAGCCAGCTTAGTTTAGGATGAACTCTGTGAAAAAAAGAGAGAATCGGTTTGACCATTTGAAATGACATGGCAACCAAGGAGAAAGGGAGAAACACTCCACGGAGGAAGGGAGCTGACTGTGTGTGCGTGATGGGGGGGTGGGAGAGAGCACCAGTGAGGAGAGCGCTTGCCCATTTATAGACATATTTACTTATGAGAGGTCTGTCAGCAGTGACTGTCTGACAGCGCAGCACAAAAGTGCCTGGGCGGTCAGGTCCACCCCAAAAAAATGTTTCACCGAGAAAACATCCACATTCCTTTTGCAACCGACCCCATAGAGACACACAGCATCAGCCTTATCAGAGACACTTTAAGTAGGCTATGTTTATTCAGCAGGCACATTAGTGTGGAGCCAGAGAGACAGACACTTGCCTCGTATTTGAATCCAAATAGCAGTCTGGAAACCATTGTGCTGACATCTACTTTCAACATGTATTTTTTGTGTTTCCAACCTGTTCAATGTGCAGAAGCTGCCACATTTGCCTAATGATAGTCAAGAGTAGAAGGTGAAATCTTTGCACTTCAGGGAATGCCATTACAACACAAATAAACCTGTCAACCAACAAGCACCATGGAGCTATATATAGATATGACAAACAAGGAGGGATGCAGAACGTGTGAGTTTGTTGAATGGCAACACTGCTAACTCTCTCTCTCCAAGGGTCCTTCTGTATTTGAGTGTTGGTGTCGAGTGTTTGCGCGAGGTGCCTGACTGCGCTCGTGAGAGATAGCAGTTTTGAATGCACGCCATGTGTGCGAAGGAGAGCATGTTTATTTGCTAACAGTGAGGAAGAGAAAGGGAAGGGGAAGGAGGAGGAGGGCGAAGAGGAGTGCTGCAGTGTTTGATGAAGGGGGGTACAGCAAAAGCCCTCACTTGTTTAGCTCAAGCTTTTCTCTTTTTTTCTTCTCTTACTCCCTCTTGTGTTTTTTCTTTTTTTTTTGTACTTTCCCCTTTGCTGCTGCTCCTCAATCCTTTCTGACCTTGACAGCTGATGCTCACTGCAGTGGGAAATGGGGTTTGGATACAAAGCGAAACAAATGCACCACCAAGCCAAGAGCTGCTTCCTTTGGGCTCGGAGTGCACATATCTATATCTGAATTCACTTTTAAAATGCTTTTTTTTCAAGAATAGAAGGTCAGTGCTGGCTGAAAAACTTCCTACGTAGCTATTGATTATTGGGCATCCCTGATGAAATTATAACATCTGGCTGGTCTGTGCAGACTCTCTGTCCAGCAGCATGAGAAAATGCATAGCCCGTGCATTATAATAGATGATCATGTTGGTTGGAATCAATAGTATGGATGGAAATCTTCTATAGCAGACAAGCAGTCCAATTCTCTCAGTGGGACATCTGCTGTGCATCCCACCCAAGGTCAAAACCTGTGGCCTGTGAGAAGTCAGCTGGTGCAATGAAAGCCTGGAGGTCTGACCTTCACATCAGCCATCCTGCTGGTGGCCCAGTTTGGCTCATATGGCAAACATGACTGGAATTCTGAAAGCAGTATTCTCATGTTGATCTTCCAGTGATCTGCAGCACAGCCAGTGTGAGAGTTAATTTAATGAGTAGTGTTACTTCATGTGTACAGTATATCTCAAGAGAATCTTAAGAGTGATGGAAATGTTAGTTAAGCTTGTGTTGGCCAGAGAGGAAATCAATCAATAACAACAGCCCAGGATATCCCAGGATGGACCCTTATGGCCTAACCCAGTGAATCCATTTGTGTCTCTGCAGGATGTTAATAGCTGAGCAGGTGCATTCTTATACATGTCAAAGCCAAGGCTAGATTTGTACCCTCCTTTTGGAACTGATCCAAAAAGAGACGGCATGGCACGTGTTGAGTGGTTCAAGCCTGGCGCCGCCACAGAATGCGGGATTCATTTACACCTCCGGGGAAGTGTGGGATCTGATGGCACCTTCCTTTCAAAAGTGCTTGTCTGAGCAGCCATCCAATTATAATGGGGAGCTGCAGGATAAAGTCACTACTGTGTCATTGGGTTAGCAACAACTATCTGTCTAGGCATGACGTGATCTGGAGCCATTCCAGCCTCTTTAAAAATGGAGCTTTGCCTCATCAGCTCGTGCTTTGAGGGTCAGTTATTAGTGAAGGGGAGCGAGGTGATGAAAGCTTCAGCGTAGAGGCAGATAAATGTAGGGTTGGTATCTGGTAATTAAACTAATGGCTTGCGATTTGTCTGGGTATTTCTGGACACCTTCAAGTCACGTGTGATGTTAGTGGGTCAGTATATTCTTAGAGTGATGATGCTTTGCAGTCCAAACTGCTCCAAAACCGGTGATGATGGACGTATAGCAAGAGGGGTACAGGAAAGCAGCTGTCCTAAATGACCTGTATTTGACTTCCCCTACTTTAAACTAGACACTGTGTATCCCCTAAATATTCCTCTCGTGATGGGATTACTGTGCTGACATCTCACATCAGCGCTGTTGAAAAAGTAGCACGCTATTCTGCTCTTGTGTAGTAGTTGTGGTCAGTGTAACATCATCAGCATGTGGGAGACAAACTTCTATTCCTCCCACTGTGTCTACAAAGCAATGTTGTGGAAGTTTGAAGTTTCCAAATATTCTCCTAACATCTAACCATGGCCTTGACTTCTGTCACGCCTTTGAATAGCAGAAAGACCCTCTCTTTGGGGCTGTTATAAAAAGCAAATGCACATACCACAGAGGGTAATGGCAGCCTTACAGAATAGACTGAGCTGTTTGTTGCAAAAAAGCCCACAATTATAGGCAAAGGCCTCACTTTCAGGGGCCTGGTGGTGGTGGCGGGACAAGGGCGAATGGCAGGGTGGAGTATTTGTTCTGTCTTTCTTTCTCGCTCCCCTTGTGCCACCCACAAGCATGGCCAGCACATGCCAGAGTTATCCTTGGCAGAGATGTGCAGGAAGCTGAATCAAAGCGTACGAAACATGAAGGGAATGTCAACATATACTGGCAAAAAAGAACAAATCCTTTCCCCCTTCAGTGTACCCACAAATAACTCCTCTCCCTTGAGAGATAAAGGCAAAACCAGCTCTGTATTTCAGGGGAACATGCCTTAAGCGTGTAGCCGGACTAAAAATGACTCTTGGAAAGCGAATAGGATATCGTGTTGGTCCTAACAGTTCAGCTCTTGTATTACATGTCTGAGAGCATCTGCCGGACAAACGCTCGTGCAGAAGCTCAACTTGCCATGCATGCTTTCACGTTTCACTGTCTTTAAGCTTTAAATGCATTCTGCTCCCGACATTCAAGAAAACATCCCAAGAGCCATGACATGACAGCAGGCATTCTGCAGCAACATTGTCTAATTCAGATCACTGCACCAGTATGAAATCAAACACTCACCACAAATATTCCAGATGAGGAGATCCTGATCGTTCCCAGGTATTGCTGGTGTTCTCCTGAGTGCTGCAGCCTCTGAGGCTGACGTTCGTGTGTCTGTATGTGTGTGTGTTCAGCGGCTGCTGTTCTGCTCCTGTGGCTTGTTGACACTGCCCTGCCTCCTGTCTCTGCCTCAGGCTGCACTTCTGTAGACTGGGATGTCTGCCGGACAGCTGTTTTGGAATTGCTCTCCGGCTCCTATTCCCTTCTGAAGCAAGTCAAGTCTCCTCCTACACCTCCCCTCGCTACTCCCCCCTTCTTCCTCTCTCTCTCTCTCTTTCTCTCTTTACCAGCACCTGTGCATGTCTGTCCTCTCTCCTCTCCCAGATTTTTTTATGCAGCTCTGTGGTGTTTGAGGATCCTCTTCCTGTGCCTTGGTGGACTGCGGTGATGAGTGATCACAAGCTCCCGTCTTGCAGAGAAAGGCACGGCCTCATGGGATGTCTGGCTGTCTCTCCTTCTCTGAAGCAGTCCTTCGTGATATGCACATGGTTCAACCCTTTCCTTTCCTGCGATTCTGCCTCACCCTGTCTGACATTGCGACTTGATAAGAGTCATTCTGTAAATGCAGCAGGCAGCCGGCAGACACTTGACTGGACTCTCCCTGTCTCTGGTTAAAGCCTCTCCTCTTTATTCTTATCTATCACACATGTGCGCCCACACCCTCCCATTGTTTCCCAAACTATAAAACTCTGCATATTTACTTCATATTCTATTCATTTTGTGCTTTGTCATTCAAAGCTACAGCTGGCTGAGGCAACACGGTGTGAATGGACCAACTGCTGCAGAGAACTGCAGCACTGCAGCACATGCAGTGCACATTTACAGATAGGCTAATGGACAGCACATGAATACTGCTGCAGCAAAAAAATAGACTTCCTCAATGGAATTGTTATTTCTCTATACCGATTTTGATTGCAAAGATGCCAGACTGCGTAAAGGTAAAAAACCTTGCCTGTGCATCATATTTTTATTTGGTTCTATTCTTGTGCAGAAAAAAAATCCCATCACCTTGGTAACCAGTGCAGCTCAGAGGTGATGTCACATTTTGCTGTAGAATTTCTCCCCAAAGAGGGAACACTGAGAGGTGTGTGTTTCTGCTTGTACAGGGAATTACAAAAGGGCAAAGAAGATAAATGTGGGGGGAGGGGCACTTGTATCTCAATAAAAGTGTGTGTGTGTGTGTGAGCGGGTATTACTTATGGTTATGGGGACATAAATTTGTTCACACTGTCACATTGTGGGGACTCACTGTACCTATGGGGACAAAATGCAGGTCCCCATAATGTAAACTTACAACTGTCAATTGCATTTTAGGCTGAAGACTTGGAGAACATTTAATGTTAGTATAAGGTTAGACTTTGGTTAGGGTTAGGGTTACATGGGGAGGATATGGTTAGGGTCAAGGGAAGTGCGTAGGAAATGAATGTAAGTCAATTTAACGTCCGTGTATGTGTGTGTGTGCGTCTGCAGTGAGAGAATGCATGTCCCCACAAGCCATAGTATAATTAAAATAACCCTGTTTGCTTTGTCCATCATATGAAGCAGTACATCCCTCTGCAAACACCTCTCCTTCCTGATGAATCTGACAGAGTAGCTTATTCTCCTTAACCTGCTTTTTCTTCACTGTTATATCTCATAAATCACTGTAATAATGAGTCATATGTAATGCTCTCAGAAGTCTTGTGCCGAAATGAACGCATAGTTGTTTGTACACGGCTTATGTTGCTGAGACACCCTCTATTCAACACAGGCATTGTTTAGCACCAGTTAAACTGCAGTTGTGAATGAAGCCCTTTTAACATGGTGTTGTGGAGTCGCCTCAGGGTGATGTCATTGCGCCGTCCATGTGGCCGGCACATGATCTGTAAGCAGAACACATAACGCCGTCTTCTTATTTAGAAAGACCATCAAACCTGGGAAACTCCAGAGCTCCTCTTCGAAATGTAATTTCCCCCAAAAGATAAATTGCTCCATAGTAGAGGGATGGGAAAAACAAGAAGACACACAATAACAACATTAACAACCCTCATATTTCTCTTGATGAAAAGTTTACTGGAATAGTCAGTAAATTTGTGAACTCATGAAGAACAATGCTGGGAAAGAATTTTTTTTGTCTGGACTAAAATCCATTGATAAGAACATTTAATATAATATAAGTTGTAATATAAAAAATAGAATATAAATAGTTTGTAACATAATTTTTTATAACTTTAATAGAAAGTGTTCCTGACCCATCCAGGCCTTGGTGTTCTTCAGTTTCCCTCATATGAGCCCTACAGTGTTTTCCCTTCAACTCATCTCATATATTATTTCACCAAACTCTAGCTAGCAGCATAAACTTATACTATGATGTTTTCTGTTGAAAACATTATGTTTGCCAGGAATATGCTTGTCATGTTGTTTTTGTTTTTCCATCACAAGTCGTGTTATTGGAGGAATTAGCCTCATCTTTTATTCCAGTTGAGACTAATTTGCCTCTGCTTTGGCCCATGTCTTTGCCGTTTACACAAGGAGAGCTTTTTAAGTGAGGTTACAGTCTGAGGTGCCCTGTCTAAACTGTTCCACTGAGGTTACTTTCCTCCATCTGACATTCCATGCTTTACTGATCCCAGGTCAGGTAAACAAGCCTGTCCTTGTCTACCAAAATAAATCAACTGAGGATTTAAAGAAAGCATGCTCAGCTCTTTGCACATTCACCAATTTTCTTAGCATGTTATAACAAGCATCTACAGTAAGTGTGGATGATGGCTTTCTCCTGTTTTAATCTCATGTTAACACCTTACTCTGTTGACACATTAGCCCTACACCCTTCCTCCTCCAGCCGCAACCACGCATGTGTTCACACCCATTGTGGCGTAAGCTACATCATTATTACTTGCTGTCTGAGGAAGGCAAAGCCAGTGAGGATTGGAGTATAAAACACAAACAAAAAGCACTACTATAGATAGTCTTTTAGAATGGTTTCCTGCCTCTATTGCTGGCTTTTCAGTGTAGGTATTTGAAACTCATGATAGGTGTGATTTAAATTCAATTATATGTACTGGAATTTATCATATGGAAAAAATATTGTAATCATGGACTGTATGTATTGATGGACAGACTGGGTGTCTCCATATTTTTGAGCTATGTGCAATAGTGATCGGTGTGCTAGAGCAGTCACAGCTTGTTAAGTTAAAGGTACATTGTGTAAAGATTCTTTTCACCTAGTGGTGAGCTCGTGTAATGTAAGCAGCTGAGATCGAAGCTTGTGCATATCAAAGCACATGCACAATGGTGTGTCGTATAGACCCAAGTGCGTCCACCTTCCACAGCCATTCTTTCACTAATTACATTTTATTGGTCAAGTAACCCCTAAAACAAACTTTACCTTTTTGTGTAAGCTCGCACCAATGTAGCATAATTAGCGATTTCTAGGCCTATGATAATGCAAAATTGTTTACATTGATGTTATTAAACGTTATATTTTGCATATTAATGACATGAGTAGATGATTATTGGAAAAAAAAAATGTATTTTGAAAATTACAATATATTACACAGTGTCCCTTTAACCATCTAGCTCGTGTCAGCTGTCTGCCCAGAAAGGCACAACAACTAACCATAATATCTCTAGAACTAGACTTAACACACAGCAGCTGCTTTTTATAGCTTCATATGAAACTAATTAAAACTAAACTTATGAGAAACATTAATCAAATCAAATCAAAAGCCTTTATTGTCATTATATGACGGTGCATACAACGAAATTAGGAGATTAATACTTTAACATACAGCCTTATGATAACAACTTCCTAAAATGACAGAAAACCTATTTTGGGGAAAAAAAATATTTGGCATATACTTTGACATTTTATTTTGGCTCATATGTCAATCCCTAACATGGAGAGAGCGAGCCTTTTTTATACTGTAGCCAGCCGCCAGTGGTAATAGAAATATTTTGTCTGAGAATGTTGTGTTTTTATCATCCTTATATACAGTCTGTGATATAATCAATAGTACAGTAATATAATACACTATAATAATGTAAAAGATCCTTGTAGCTATTGCCCTATAATTCAGGATGGGTTTTTTTTCACTGCTTTTATAAACAAAATTCATTATATTTTGTTAACAGCCCTCGTCTGAAACTGCTCCATTCAGATACTTATCGAAGCTCTCTCTCAGGGTTGTGTTAATTCACTGTAGGTCCTTGTGAACATATTTATATTCGTCCTGACAGTGAACATTTCACAATGTTCTCAGCCCCACAGGCAGCAAACAGGGAGGGACCGATCCTGAGGGCACCGGAGTACAGGAGATGTGCAGCTGAGCACAGGGAGAGGAGGGGATTGTGGGTAGTCTAAACACTGTCTTGCTCTGTGGCTGCAACCCAAATTTTTTTTGGTGTGTGTGCGTGGGCGATGCACCGTACTGAATTATAGCAGACCACACACACCAGAGGTAGCACCTCGGCTTCTGTGCCTGTTTTAACAACTAAACAAAGTTAGCATGAGGTGAGAGATGGAGTTTAAGAGTAAGGACAGCAAGAGGTCAAGGTCTCAAATGTTGTTATGCGATGCAACTTACAGTGTATCAAGTGCACTGTTAGCAATTTAACACATCTTTCATAGTAATGCATTAAATTCCAGTGTGAGTTAAACCTTAAAAGGAAAATTTCAACAATGATAGTAAATAACTGTCTTTTTCTTGGAAATGGCCAAATGACATGTTGCATTGCTGCACGATGCTGCAGATGTATTTTCAATCACAACAGATATTGTTTTTTTTTTACATCTTTTTACTGAATCCATTGGAACAATCCCTGTTTTGGTTTCACTTCCACAGAAATCAGGAGCAGGAGCTTCTCTCTTGACAACAATTTTAAAGAATTTCAAGCAACACTAATCAATACTTCTGTTCTCGTCACATTGATGTTTCACATAAAAAGTCTCGATCATTGTTTTGGTTTTACTACCCACAATGTTAATGTTTTGCTCTGATTTTAAATCAGAACCACAAGTGAGTGAATATTTATCAGGACGCCAGAAATTTCCAGTGTGCAATTAGGTAGCTGCTTGCTAATGTCATAATATCTGAAAAAGGTTGAGGTCACAGCTTGTTTCACTTTCACCAAAAATGACTTCTTAAAAAGGACAAAGTGGGAGAAACCATCACTACTAAAGAACAGATTCTGATGGCCTCAGAAAAACAGAAGGCAGTGCAGCTGCAGTCATGCTGTATTTGGAGAAAGGGGCACGACTCTTTAATTTTGTTAATGGGAAAAACTTGCCAAGGTTCACTCATTACTATAATTACTGCTATCATGACTGCTGTACCTCTCTACACCAACGTGACGTCCATGCATAAACCACGACTGATTGCAGCAAATTGAGGCATATACTTGTGGAGATGGAACAGGACAAACGCTGAGGGGAAATGTACAAGTAAATTCAATGTAATGTAACACTGCATCACAAAACAACTCCTGGAATGCATTAAACATCTCAGATTGATGATGGCGTAAGAGTGTCCAAGGGGGGATTTTTTCCGAAACCATGAAGAGACTTACTTTCTTCAATCTGACCACATCCACGCTAGTATGTCGATGTCTGGCTCACATCTTTGGAAAGAAAGCAAATGATACATCACTCGGTAGGGAGTGATTCTTCCCACTGGAATTCCAGTAGCTATGCCACAGGCCACCCTCTTGCAATCAGTTTGTGGTCATCCATTTCCACCAGCTTACATCCCTCTCCATCCACAACCAAAAGTGCTATTATTTCCACGAGAATTGGCAGGCTGCCCTTGCCCCTATCATGAGGGGTGAGCAGGATACCAGCTTGAGTCAAGCTGAGGCCAGCTGGAGGCTTGAACCTGAGTTGCGATCACATCACTGGTTGGGAGGAGGATGCTAGGCCAAATGCCGGTCATGGATGTCTCATGTTCTGCTGGTGAAGATCTTTAGATAGCTTGAGGGACAAACTGTACTACACACACAGTGTCCTGAAGCAGATCATTGATTTACTCTTCAGTCCCTGGCAGAGTGTGTTTCTCATTAGAAATGCTTTCCAGGCTCGGAGAACATTCTTTGTCTTCTAGGAATTCCGAGAATGTACACAGCAGGTGTTACATAATGATTTTTCATGTGAGGAGACAATGTGAGTAAACTGATGTTTGGATGCAGTTATTGAGAAACAACTCTTTCCTGACATAGACATTGCATGGAGAAGAGGAAACATATGCAGCATTCCCCGTGACACACAAGTGAGATCCTGGGTGAATAGCTGCTCAGTGCTATTTTTGAGCCTGGAGTATATTACATGGTTGTTGCATGACAACTTTGGGAGGGGAATGACCCCTGAACTGAGACCCAGTGTTACCTCCAATCTGATCGAATGATTACTTCCTGTTTTCCTGCTTCGATGTCCTCTGGGAGTCCATGTGTTGCTCCACTTTGGTTTATGAAAGTCTTATCCGTTTGGTCAGTAAATAACATTCCAAGGAAAGAAAAAGTTTCTGTTCGTAGCTGACATTTTAAATGATATTATGTGCTTAAAAACACTTTGCCGCTGTGAGTCCTGTATCTCTAAAAGCAAGTTGTGCCTTTGATTTAATTTCACTGAGCTGATAATGCCAGTAATATTGATGAGCATTTATGATCTCTGGGAGTGTTTTGTAGCACTGTACATTGTCAGAGTGAGTGTGTGTGGGTGTGTGTTGGCTACTTTTCACTAGCTTTTGCTAGAAGTATGTGTGGTTTTATTTCCAGCAACAGCAATGCACTTTTGTAACATCTGGCGAGATTATCTCCAAAGACTCAGTTCATTAGAAGCGCTGGAGGTTTCCAGCTGCCGACTTAGAAACACTTTGATTAAGTTGATTACATTCATACTTCTTGCAAAATTGCTTAATTGTGTAATTTGAAATAAGAAACACATTCTTGAGGATTTCTCGGTTATTACTGCTCATTTTAGTTTCAACTCTATGTATGGAACGTATCCCACAGTAAAGCATATGATTGGTTGCAAAACAACACTGAGCACGGAATGGAAGAGAGGCACGAAAAGATGTGAGCCTTTTAAAGATACGCATACACCATCTGCTCAACTTTTGATCTCAAGCGTTTTAATTTGTCATTCTTTTAAAAATAACTCTGTTCCTAAATGGACCAAATTAATTTGTCTTTTGTTACCCTGATGATATTGGATAAAGTCTTGTCACACCTGACAATGAACATCATGTCCACATACTGTCAGCGTTCTGGATCAAAATTTAAAATTCACAATTTTAACTTCTCAACCACAGTCAGGTAGACTTGTGGACAGTGTGTAACATTTTGGGGGTTAGGGTTAGCAAAAAAACAACATAATATAATATCGTATTGTTTTTTATTAAACATGAATATTATTATTACCTCCACCAAGGAGGTTATGTTTTCACCAAGGTTTGTTTATGTATTTGTTGGTTGTTTGCTGGTTTGCAAAATAAAATTATGGACAGATTTTGACGAAATTTTCAGGATTGGTCAGAAGTAGTCTAAGTTAAAACTGATTAATTTTTGGTGGCGATCGGTTCCGATTCAAGGTCATGAAGGTCAAATGAAAGGTCACTCCATAGTAATGTATGGGAGATTTCACATATTTCTGAATGCTCCAGGGTGTACAATTTTCAGCCAATCATCACCTAATTTGGTATATGAACTAATAATAATAAAGTCACGATTCATTCAAGGTCAGTAAAAGGTCAAGGTCACCAAGGTCAAATATGCTTTTTTATCCACAACTTCATGGAGGAAGGAAACTGGTCTCAAAATATCCGGAAAAGTATTCTCAAATTGTATTTGCAAAGTTTTTCTGGTCTTTTTTAAAATTCAAATTCAAATGTGACAACATTTGAAAAAATAAATAAAAAGTACATGATATTAATGTGAATACAATGTTAAACGTGGGTTTCAAGATGCATCAAAATCAACACATTCACTCTTCGGCGTTGTGGACTTGCAGGAGTGTACGCTCTCTCAGAATGCTGTCTTGGTGGAGGTTTGCGCTCTCTGAGTGCTTTTCTAGTTAATATTCATAACTACATTAGTGTAGTGTATAATCCACCTGTAACCAAGAATTGTTGTCTTTTCCTAAGCTAAGAATAAGCCATTCATATCTACATTAAGATTCTCCACATTAAGATTATTAATTGTCTCCATCATGTTTCTACAGCCCAGAACAGACGATCCAAATACTGGCTCTAGTGAGAGACTCTTTACATTACCTGAAGATCACAGTAGTTCTGTTACACGTTTGTGAAACTGTGGCAACTAGTGCTTTTAAATGCACTGGCTTGTTGACAACTTTGTCTGCCATTTGGTGCTGAACAGAAAGCGTACAGTGTGTTTACCAGAGCTTTTTAGCTAAAAACAGCTGCCTGCTGCCACTGGAAGTGAGGTTGACGAGAGAAAACCACACAGTACCAGCCATCTGTCTTAAACGTGCATTTTACTGCTCCTGAGCTGAGCTGCTACTGATCTCATAACCACATTAGTAGGTTTCAGTCCAGTATCTGTGTATACCGATGAAACCTACTAATCTCATCACACATGCACCTTCACTGTAGCAGAGGAAATAAAATAGGAAGCTGTGAGAAAATGGTCAGACTCATTAAAAGTCAGTTATGTAGATGTAGATGATCTTTTGACCCTTTAAAGTGGAAAACAACTAGAAGTGATGAGCGTGTTTCTTAAAACGTTTTCACCGAACAAAGTTGCGTAAAGCAGCAATTACTGTCTGCTGTGGATGTTAAGTTTAGCTGACGTCGTAGGTTAAAGCTGACACCAGTAACACAGTGAGACCTGTACAAACATGTTGACGGAAGGGAAGAAGACTGCAGGTATTTTAACTTGACACCTCTTTGGTCTGTCTCAGTCCACTGACCCTGACACTCAGCCTCTGTTCAGCGTCACAAAATGGCCCACTTTATGTAACATCAATACATGCCACACACAACATGTACATTTCTCATCTCAAACATAGAAATTGAGTGGAGGCCTGTAATAAGGACCTGATCCTCAGAAACTCTAGTATGTGTCAGAGGCAGAGGGAGCTGCTGCGGGGGCTAGACAAATACCAGGGATACCTCAGGCTTTATTGTATTCAGAGTCAGCGAGCGTGTTCAGAAGTACTGAGACACTGATCGTGTGCCGTGAAACTGAGCGCGTGCAAACGGCAGAGGCACAGCGAAGCCACAGAAGAGCTAATCATGTGAAAGGAAGACCATTCGATAGCTTAGACTCAAACCGTATGTGGTGTCAACATCAAAGAGGACTCTGATAAATGCATCTTTGAAAGATCTTTCCAGTTAACAAATTAGAGGTTTCATAATCATTCAGCTGTGCTTATTATCTAATGTTGCCTGTAAGCATTCAATATTCTGGATTAAAGGTTTAGGTAATGAAAATCCTCAGATCCAAAATGATACCTTAATAGGCTCTAAGGTCAAAGCTGATTATAATAAAATAAAATGTTGCTGTAATTTACCAGCATGGTTTTTTATTTGCACTTTTTGCCAATCATATGTAACTTTTAGCATCACGAGCGATTTGTTCAAAATGTTGGTTTATGACTGCCGCTCTCTCAAGTTTGATTTGGGAAAAGGGCGACTGTTAAGGTTTCTTAGGCTAGCTCAATCTGCCAGGGCTGTTGCTGCACCAACATTACAGTATACAATATAAACAGTGAATAAGATGCAGTCATCTAGTTTTATAGTTGTATAATTTTATTAGCATTTTATTCATTTTTTGAGGGAATCTATACCAAATGAATACCTTGTGAGTATCATTTCCACAGTATTTCGAGCTACCTATCCCTAGGTAGCTGAAAGCTCAAAGCGTCTCATCCTCACAGAGTACTGGCGTGGCAGTGTAGACTTAGTTAAAACTCTTATTAATGTCTCTTCTAAATTTTGACACAAACTAATTTACCTCCTGCTTGACTTCATCTTTGGCTCGAGGTTGTACTTCTGCTTGAATAAGCTTTTTTGGTTCTCTTCCAACAATCTAAAAACAACACATAAATCAATGTAAACCATAATAGCAGCATGCAGTGCTGTAAGACTCCTTAAACATTAGTTAAAGTGAAAGGTACTGGGGGAGTAAATGTTTCTGAAAATATTAGACGGATATTAAGATTAAAATTAAACAATAGATGCCTAGTTTAGCTCCAAAGTGGCTTATCTCAGTCATAAATGTATTTTATTGTGTGTGGTGCACAGGGATGTTATTCTGTCCATAATAACCTCCTGTGTTTCAAAGAGACCTAAGGATCAAATCGATCAACAGTGACACTTGCTCATCATCCATTATAGTTTATGACAAAATAATGGATGATTATTAAAAGACTAACAATCCATTCATCCAGGTCAGACAGAGACAGTTAGTCTTACCTGATAACATCTCCTATTTTTACTGCGCCATCATTTGTCTTCTGTGCTGCCATTTTTCAACCTGCTCTATTTTTCTGCAACACAATGTAATGCAACCTCCCAACCTCACCAGTCAGCAGGGTCATAGCGAGAGCACACAACTGTGAAACGATGAACTGAGGTCTGAGATCAGCCTATGAGTTTTCCTCTGTGCCGTAATGAGTAGCCAGTATTGTATCCATCATGATTTACTGCTCAGTAAACTATCTTAGCCTCGCTGCTCATGGTAGCTGGGTCACACAGAGGCTGAGGACAGAAAAACGGACCAGACCATATATCCTGATTCCCCCACGGGGCAGATCAAACGGTGATCTACACCTCTCCCATGTGGTATGTATTTGACAAGGGGTGGAGGTGGGGGCATAAGCTCAGCTCTGGTCCCCTCTATTGTCCCAGACTCTGGGCTAAATCATGTGGGCAGACACATCTGACCTGCCCCACCTGGGCCTGCTTATCACTCACTTTCTGGAGCCAAGGTTTGCCGTCAATCAGAGCCACTGATACAGAAAGAAGTGTCTGAGCCGAGATCTAAAGACGAGACTGTTTTATGCGGTGTAGGGTATGGACAGCGAGAGTGAAACTGAAATGTGTTTAGTTTGACAGCAGTTTAGTTCAATAAACCATAAAAGACTGGGCCTCTACATCATGTCATTTATTTAATGCACAGTGGAGAAATACAGTAGGCCTAGCTGACATGTTTCCAGGCCACTAAAGTACAGTAGGTGTGAGTGTGGGAGGGAAAGAGGCAGATAGAGAAGTATTTGAGTGGGAGATACAGCAGTGGTTGTGTTCAGTAGATGCATTCTTCTACAGTGAGCGCCTGTGTGTTTGTGCTTCAACCAGGTGCCTGGAATGCTTCTGCACAAACAGGCAATATTTCACTCATATGGCCCATTGTGTTGCTGAACACGGCACATTTAAGTCAGCAAAGAAAGCTGGACAATAACAAATGTTAACTTAAGGCCTCCCTAAAACAATACAGCTCTCTGTACAGCTGAAGAATTCCTCAACAACCCGTCATCGCATTGTTCTGAATTTATATTCCCCAGCGGTGCAGTTTGCAGTCACATTCAGATACCAAACAAAAGGAATGTTTCACATCTCTTTCAGATTATATTGCCCTGCCTGGAAGTAGCTTAACATTTATTAGCCACTGAATTAGACTCAATTACCTCCACATAATTGTACGATCAGCAAAAGTAACGCTCCAGGAATGTCAGTGTTATTGTTAAAAGTGCATTTCATTTCTCTCTGATGACTGATGCTGTGATTAACATCTCCACAGGGTGTGTTTATCCTTTCCCCCTGCTTACATTTTTTTACAAATCCAGAAATAGCATAATGAATTTAACTCATTGCTGATGTTATTTCTTCATTTTACATTCAAGCTTTTCCATCCAACAGAGTTTAGAACGACTGAAAAAAGTGATAAATATCCATTTTCTACCGCTTATCTTCACATAGAGTTGTGGGGGGGCTGGAGCCCATCCCAGCTGTCTTAGGGTGAAAGGCAGGGTACACCCTGGACAAGTCTCCAGTTCATCACAGGACACATAGAGACAGACAACCATTCACACTCACATTCACACCTACGGTCAATTTAAATTAGCCAGCTAACCTAATCCCCATGCATGTTTTTGGATGGTGGGAGGAAGCCGGAGTACCCGGAGAGAACCCATGCAGACGCGGGGAGAACATGCAAACTCCACACAGAAAGGGATTCGAACCCAGTACCTACTTGCTGTGAGGTGACAGTGCTAAACACTACACTAAGTGATAAATATATATCTATCCAATATTAGAACAAACAGCCAAAAATAAGATGCTCATGGTTTATGACAGACAGTATGTGGAATAAGAGAATTGAATCCATTTACCAAAAATATATTTATTTGACACTAAATTATAGAATATGAATAGTGGGACTTGAGGATATAAATGTATATTCGGTGCAGTGTGATCAGGTGGACAGTAGGGGTGAAGGCAAAATCATTGTAGCTATTTTCCCTCTCAAACTCAATTTTCTTTCTACTTTTCATCTCCATGTGTGCTTCCACTGCATTTACAAATATCTTATAACTCTTAAAAAGGCAGCTGAAAAAAATGAGAAAAGGAGAAAGAGTAAGAGAAGAGGACAGAAATAGCTGAGGGTGTGTAGGCCGGGCTCTGACCACTGGCATGCATGAGGAAGCAGCCTCCACTCCACATGCCAGTGGATGGTTTAGAGACGCTACAGAGCACACAGCTCAGCAGCCCACATGCAAGAAGGCCACTGGCCTTCCCCACCCTCGGCTATTCTGGGCCTCTCTGCCACTGTGGTGGCTTTCAGCAACCACACAAATAAAGCCTGGGAGAGAGAAACACATGAGAAATTGAAGCTTCAGGCAAGGAGTTGCATTGTTTACTGTTGGTCTTGTTTTTTGTTATCTCTTGCCATCGTATAGTTTCTGAGTTGATTTATGGGACTGTGGCATCACACAAAAAGTTGTCCATAGCATAACCAGCACTCATGTTTAAAGGATGAATCTAATTAAATATAGATCTGTATTGTCATTGTTCTTTAACAATGAATGGCAGTTTAGCAGCTATTCGCTTTTGCAGCAATGAAAAACACATGAAATATATATATATATATATATATATATATATATATATATATATATATATATATATATATATATATATATATATAAATATAAATATATATATATATATATATATAAATAACATAAAAATAGAATAAAACAAGATAGATATTGTATGGTATTGATGAATATGTTTACACTATAAATGACAAATTTGGGAGGAAATTGAACATGGCAGTTATATTTTTGCAACTTTTGCTGTCAGTTATGATAAGATTGTACTTAAGTAATCATTGAGAAATGAGAAGAGGGCGTGCAACATAAGCAGTCAGATGACCAGAGAGGCTGCAAATAAATCAATTAATATCAAATGTCTCCTAAACTGCAGAGAGCACCATCGATTTGATACCATATTCCAACTTGGCTCCCCAATAATTTTTTTTCCAAGTTGCTCACTGAGTGCATGAATCAAAGAAATTATTTTATATGTAATTCTGCAGTTTAGGGTTCATGGAGCATTAGAGTCCTTTACAACTCCCTGCAAACATGAATGGTATCAAAAGAAGCACTGAAACTGTAAGAAATTTTAAAATTCTTACACTCTTCCAGCTTCTAGTTTCCAGTTTCTAAATCTTTCTCTGCATAACTCCACTTTCTCATATTCACTATTTTAGTAGATCTTGACCAGGTCATTTGATAACAAAATTTTAACAGTTTTATAGATCAGTCTGGTGTGATGACCAACACGAATTTTCTCAGCCTCTGACTCCAGTGGAGAGAGACTCGGAGAGACAGCAGCCAAATAAAGAAGTTGCTGATGATGTTGTTGTTGTTGTTTATTTATGGTCTGCTGAAATTTATATTTTAAATTTATATTTTTAATGTAAAGCAACATAGCATGTTTCACAGAACAGTTTCCATACTTTAATAATAATACAATAATATTATTTTTGAACCAAAATGTAACTCTCAAATCTACAGAACATCCCCATAGGTGTTCCTCAAGCAACTTTTATATGTCACGTGTTAGAAATTACACAAAGATTTCCTCACTTCCCCTGTAAGGCCTCACTGACCTCAGACAATACAAGCCTGTATGCTGGATGTATAATAAACCATCTTCACAACCTCCCACTGAACTGTCTGTAACTCAGTGACAAAGCCCCTCTGCAGTTTGCGTCATGATAATAACTTCACCTTTGTCTGCTCTGAAGAGGCTAATCAGCTCTGCTTACAGACGATTCAACAATAAATCACCTTCTGAACTGCACCTGCATTTCCCATCAGGATGGAAAAGATATTTAACCACTGACTGATGATATAGACAGCATTAATAGCGATGAACTCTATGGCACTGGTGAAAAGGAATGGCCAAAGACACTCTCATTGGTATTCCTCCCTTTACTTGTGAATTCCCTTTTTTTCATTTCCCCCTTTGGGAAATCAACATTAAACATTGATCAAAAGACAATGAAGTAAGAAATGCCCTTTGAAGCTGATGGACGTCCTACACCAGTGCCTCCTGGGGCAGCTACAGACACTAAATTACTAACCTCTTGCTGGATTTTAATTCATTCATCTTGGTTGTAAGATGTAAAAGCAACTTGTTTTGAGCACACTTAGACAAAGACTTGGATCTATGGAGTACTACGTATAATGTAAAAACTCCAAAAAATCAGTGGCCAGTATTTGGTCAGCCATTTGTGTTTTACGTGTTTCAGTATAGATGAAGATTTATTTCTTTTTACATGATCATGGATTCAGCCTACCTGAGGACGAGTGACATAATCAAACTACCCAGATAGACGTGACTCAGGAGTGCCTCACCTTGACGTACACAGATGCCTGGTGTCTGGAGCAGCCATCATTAAATCCAGTGAAAAATCACTGTGTTTAAGAGGAGATTATCTTGATCTTTTGGTTTATCCCACCCTGAACCACAAAGAGCTGCTGTGTCTTAGTCAGTGCAGACAAGTGATGAAACTTTCACAGAGGACGCTGAGGATGATGATGATGAGCAGCTCTGTTTGTCATGTATTCAGTCAGAGTCTTACCTGTGCTCCTCACACGCTTCATCTCCTCAGGAGGATTTCAATACTAACGCTTTAGGCGCCACCTGCTGGACACAATGTGCAAATAAAAATGTCTATTTAAGAAATATATACTATATTAATGCTGATGAATTTTAAGAGCCATTGATGTCACATTCATCCACTTCAATTCAACTACCTTTTCAAAAATATAATACCAACAACGAGTTGTTCAAACTAAATGTAGTTGGTAAAGTTCATACAGTTTTTTGATAAGTGTAATAAAGCTTATGTGTTTACAGGACAGGGGAGACAACGTTCAAGGCCTAGAATGTGTTTGTGTTGTTTTTTAAAGTTTTGTTTGGACACCATCTATTCTGACTTTTGGAGATTTATTGTGGGGGACGGTCATCTAGTTAAAAAAAATTTGAACATTTGTTATGAAATTGATGTGTATCTGCTCTTGAAGGAAGACACAATGTCTGATGGCATGACTGATTGTGTCCCAGAATTACTGCAGAGGAGGATAGAAAGGAAGGAAGAAATCATTAGACCTCAAAGTCAAAATGCAGAGAGGTTTCTGATGCAATCTGCCCACATTTTCCCAGCATCCATCAGTTGTTTGGGAGCAATAACATTTTGTCATAACCTTATGCCCAAATGTTTAACGTAGCATCACATGGCATTCTATCCACTACAAACTGGTGCACCATGCTTCTGGCTTTTACTTCTATTAGTTTGCTCAAATTGTGTGCTTGCTGTATGTTTGGTTCATATTTTATGTTCAATATGTTAATTTCATCAATTAAAGATAAGCATAAATTATAAAGCTGATAATACATTATTATTATTATTATTATTTGCTAAACTATGGTGTGAAAAGTCAATGTCAGGAAAAATAAATTATAACAATATAAAGTTGAAAGAAAAGAATGTGCAGATTACGCACTTGCACACACACACACACACACACACACACACTGTATATAAATGTACAGTAGTGATAATAGAAATACAATAGTGCTGTCAAAGTCAAAATCAATAGAGGCCTTAAAATATCAACCTGACAAATATGATGAGTGGGACACATTGTGTGGCACCAAGTCACAGCTACTGTAAGTGAAAGGACTTTGAGGGATTTACTAATACTGCAAATATTACACAAAAAAAATCGTTGTATATTGCTCTAGCCTTGTGTAACGATCTTTACACAAATTCAATATTAGTCTTGACCTTCAGTGTCTCATCATCTATGCTATAAAGATCGTTTAAAGTCTGTCAGACATCAGTATGTTAAAACGTGACAATGTGTAGGAATAATTTTGTGGCTATTTTAACATTGTTGTTTCAGGATGCTCAGTATTTTCCTTTTTGTCTGCCACAGCAGGGTGCAGAGACTGTCGGACAGGGGAAACAGGATTTTAATGAGGTAGGTGAGGTGGACGTGTGACCTTGTGTGTGATTTACAGAAAAAAGAGCACATTATCTACATGCAAATGAGCTGCATTATTATCATAAGTCACTACTGGTTTAAGCTCTTTTTCGGTAAATACAGTGTTTTGAAATGGAAATCTGACAACAAAGAGCAGAAACTGGACTTAATATTGAGTTGACAGTTGTATGTTGATGTTGCAGAGTGAGCACATATAAAGTGAATGTATGTGTGCAAATTCAATGAAATACTGAAAATTGATCAGACACAATCAAACCCGATAAATCAAACATGAATAACTGGACAGTGGAGCTCATGCCTTCTATTATTCATGGAAATTGGAGTAATAAACTGCATGTTTTGTGCAAAACAGACATATACTGTTTTTTGTTGTAGGTATAAGACAGATCAAGTGAGTTCTGGTCGTCTGGTGGTGCCTTGTCCACAAACACTTTATGATGACGGCCCCTCCTCTGCCTGGAATAGTGCTCACCTATACAGGGAGTAGGTTTCATTTGGATCTGACAATGCTAATTCCTGTTAAGCTTCATGGTTGTCAATTGAAGCCTGAAACAACCATCTTGGGATGAGGAATAAAAAATAGTTTCTGGGTGTTAGTTGCTATTCCAGCAACAATAAAAACTAGTTTGTAGAAAAGGGGAATTTCTGAGAGTCCTGGTTTTGCAAACCAGCATTTCCTGAATTTCAGTTCAGTTTAACTCTGGCACTTCTTGTATACTCTCAGGAGACTGAGCATTTGTCGACCTGTGCCTATGCACCGACCATTTTAAAGTATTCATCAAAGGGACAAGGCATCACAGTTTTGTGATTCTTAATGTAAGCTGCTAAAATGCAACAGCCTCACTAGTTTAGACATTTCAGCTGTCACTATGGGCCATTCATAATTGTATGTGGATTTTTTTGTTGCAGTTTTTGTTTCTTTGGTGACACAAACTAAAGCAGTAGCTAGCTGAGTCCCTTGTTAGGGACTATAGGGACTGAGTCCCTGTTAGGCTATAACAGCTCTTGATATGTATTTGCAGCTGCAGATGCAAATAAGTGTATACCTATGAGTTCGACTTTCCCAAGTCTTCATTGTGCCTTTCAGTTACATAATACTTTCCACATCTTTACGGCTAAATCAGTCTTTAAACTGTAAATCTGTAAACAAAAACAGCATGCAACTGTTAAAGAAGGTAGTTGTCTCATGCTCTTGAGCAGAAAACTGACAGGGAATGATTGGGTTTCACACTCTGTGGTCCACTGGTCATGATAGCGATGCCTTATTTCACCTTGATTCTTCTCCCGTGTATTGTTTGACAAGTAGAATGGGCTTATTTGTGTGCACAAGGGTAAATATGAGGCAGCTTTGATTTCTTCTCCTGTGGTAAAAGAGCTTGGGGCAGATGTGTGGTGGGTGGATAAAACGACAGTGTTGACAATATCTGCTTATCTTCTGGCTTTGACCCGATGGGAACAAGGCCATGGCTGGATGCGTCTGCCTTATCAGCATATCTACGTCTGCGGGGCCAACCCAGAACCGATGGGCAGGCTTCTTTTTTTTTTTTTTAGCACCGTCATGCCTCCAAGTTTCAAGTGGGCTTTTTGTTCCCAGTGCAGGCAGAATGCAGGCTGTGGGCTAAGGAACAATACTGTGTTCAGAGAGCAGGGGAGAAACTGCACGTAGCAATCCTTCCATCATATTATGCAAGGGAACTCCCTGATACCTCTGTTCCCAACCAAGTATGGCCTTCTATCGCTCTATAGGCTGAAAGAAATAACCCCCTAGAGTGCACGGACCTCTGCAAAGTTAAATAAACATTGTCCCATTTATGTATGAATGAACTCTTAAGGTCCTCAAGGTCATTGCTTTTTTTTTTTTGTTCTCAGATGGAAAGTTTCCCAATCTGTTAATCATGAACTCACCACTCTGTGCAGATGAGCACCAAACTACAAATAAAAACTGCCAAAAAAAAAAAAAAAAAAAATCACAAATATGGACAAAAAGTCTTGGTGTCTTGGTGTTGCATCTTAAGTGAGGTTTTATTTTGAAGTCAGTCACTAATTAGCCATCAAACTCTCCACCAAAGGAAATGCATTTTAACAGTAGAATAAAACCCAGAAAGGACAGCTCCGTGTGATGAAAGCTTCAGAGTTGATGTGATGACACTTGAGCTTGGTTACTTTTTAAATCCTGCTGCACATTCAGTCCAAGTCCAAGTTCCCTCTGGTGAGAGATCATATAGGTAGGTGTTTGTTTTTAACTCCTTACAGAGTAAAGCTTCAGATCTGCACAATATGAATTTATAGTTGAGTAAATACGGGATAGTGATGTATTGGTAGTCATTATAAGACTGAAAGATACGTGCAGCGCATACAGTTGAGATATAAAATTAAATGTCTAATGTTATGCGCCCCTTTAAGCGATTATTAGCTGTTCATGTAATTGGTTTTACAGAACCCACTCCTTACACTGTTGTAGGTCTGTATTGAACTTTGCTCATGGATTATTTACTCACGTGTTGCGATGATAAGGTTGATGAAAGACAGCTCTTCTCAAAGAATACAAATTTGAATACAAAACCAATGCAGACATTGTGTGCAAAAATCTAATGTTTATGACTGCTTAATATATTGTGGATTAAGACTGAAAAATCTTGAATGAGGACAAAATATTTTGTTGGTGCAGTTACATACATTTCATAACAAAGTGTGCTGTCAGTTGACAACCACTGTTATTTTCTGAGATCTGATGCAGAGGATTTTGTAGTTTTATCAAGGTAACGAGGCTGGGTTTATGTTTAGTTCATATAAACAGTATAGCCACTTATTATGCTGCCAGTAGCCTACTGTATATAGAGG
Source organism: Synanceia verrucosa (assembly GCA_029721515.1). NCBI lineage: Eukaryota > Metazoa > Chordata > Actinopteri > Perciformes > Synanceiidae > Synanceia > Synanceia verrucosa. The sequence goes on along the minus strand of CM056562.1, from coordinate 17,699,668 downwards.
TTTAGTTGGTGCTTGGCCCTGATATTTATATATATTATATATTTAGATATTTATGTATTTATTCGCACCAAATTTACAAAGAAGACGCAATCATTTACATTGTGAGGTTGACTCCCGTCAACCGGGAACGTTTCACTGTGGCGCCAGAGCCCACACGGAATGTCTTGGCGGTTACACGGTGTAACCGTCAAAACGTTCCGTGTAATTCACAACGGCTAGCAGGACTGTAAGCCAACAGAGGTGTACAGTAAGTTCTGTATTATTTTATTTAAAAGGTACATGTTTATGTAACATGTTGCTGTGATTCTGTTTTAAGCTTTTAACGCGTCCTAACCGTTTAACCTTGGCGAGTATCTGTTTTGAATGTTAGTACAACGTATGGTTGCCTTTAGCTAGCAGCAAGACGTATGTTATTGACAACTATTGAATATATATATGATTGACAGTGACAATATGTAGTTAAGAGACCCCGTCAGACATTGAATTGTTTAATTTGTGCAGGCTTTATAGAGCTACTGTTACTATCTGACTTTTGGCTGATGACCTCGCTGTGTGATTAGCATGTTAATCCAATTTACTAAACTAACGTCAGTTGTTGTTTGTTCCAAGACAACTAGTCGCTCTCTTGTCTGTCGTTTATTAGTCTTCCTTCATCATAGCGTTTGGCATTATGTAATATTTCCATCCTGGTTGATTTCTTTTACTTGAGCTTAAAGTTTTGAGGATCGTGTCAGTGGTTTCAGTATAATTTGGACACGTTCGGCGGATCGGATTAAAAAGCCCATGCTTTGAATGTGATAATATTGTGTAGTGAGCAGTGAAATAACTGACTGCTGACTGACATAAGGGATGAGATTAAATTGATCCTGGAACATAGCCTGGTCTGTAGCAGGCTAGCTCATCGGAATAAATCTCATCATGGTAATTTATACTACATCATATCCTTTTCTCATCTATCCTGCTTTTGTGCAACCGGATCACGGATAAATTGAGCCAGAATAACCAAGATAGCCCGGCTTAATCCCTTATCCTAGTTTTGTGCAACGGGATTGTTTACGTATAGATGCTGTAGAGAAGACAGTGTTTTCTTTTTCGAGAAATAACATGACATGTTGTTGTGTCCTTGTGCTTCACACTGAGCTAACAAACAGTGAAGTTTGTTCACATATCTATCTGTCTTAAATGTTTATGAAATCATATTTCTGTCCTGCAGGATGGCCCAGGCAGACAGAAAGGTGCTGGTTCTGGGTGCGCTGGCTGGCGTGGCTGGCGTGGCTGGTATCAGTTTGGCTGTGGTGTGTTACCGGGGTTTAAGGTCGAGGAGAAGAGGCTCCTGGTCAGGGTACTACGTCAACCGCTCTAATGAACAAGGGACTGGTATCATGATGGTGGATGGTCTGGGCCTTTCCAGGGATCAGTCTGAGGTGCTGGAGCGCCTTGAAGCCCTGATACAGTGTGTGTCCGAACTAAAGGAGGAGATGAAGTCGTTGAAGAACGCTCTGCCGACACTGCAGGACCGAGTCCGGGAGGAGCTGAGGGGACGAGATGAGGCCCGCAGAGTTAGCCCTCTCCACAGGACCACACCAACACGAAGAAAAAGGGCTGCAGGCAACATCACTGGGGCTAGAGCTGGGGGTCGAAGCTCAGAAGAAGCGGAGAGTGAAGGAGGGTGAGTACTTTAAAGTCACAGAAGCCATACTGGGACCCCCTCACAATGAGCCAAACAAATATTAAATTAGAAGTATTTATTTCATGTTTACAGGATTTACACACATTATGAAACAAAATGTTACGTTGTTAAATTGAACACACACACAGACACACACTATCCCTGGCTAACTTGTAAACCAAATACTAATCAAAGACAGTACTTTTGATTGTTGCTCCCATGACAGTCATTAATTTGCTGGAATATTCTGTGCTCAAATATGGTATTGTCATCACACTGTCTCTTTATTTGTACACTGACACTAATTCAATGAGAGCCAACTGTTTTATAAAACAAAAAGTGCCTTTTGCCAGCATTTTCAGTCATTTTTTTAAGATCCACAGAATATTTTGTACCATGTCTTTGAAAACACTTAATAGCTCAAATGAAAGAAGAGATTCTCTATTTCATCATAAAAATGTTTGTTTTTACCTTGTTCCATTCTTGTTTTATCAGAGGTAGAGTAGAGGCCACTTTCACCAAAAAACACATTTTGTCCAGAATCCGTTTGTTTTGCTCTCTAATCACGATCGTCTCCACTTCCTGCTTTTATCTCTGTGGCATATACTGTCTCTCTGTGCTCCAACTACATCTCCCAGAAGCCCCAACATTACTCACAGGCTGCGGGAGACCGCAATCAGCGACCTGCTACAGAAGAAACACCTGCCACCTTATAATATCGTTCACCCAAAGTACCTTATACAGTATCAGGGGGAAATATATGAGTGATTTAGGGTTGATCAAAGTGTGATGACTTATGACATGCACTTTCTAATGCTTAATGTTTCTGCTGTTTACTTATATCGAAAATAGTCTTATTACATATTATATTAAATTGTATATAGATGCTGATATTGAATGAAGACAACTTTTCAGGTCATTTTGCAGAAACGGTGCTTATAATAATTGAAAAATCATTGTCATAGTCCAGCAGTCTTTACATTAGGTGGCTGCTGCTCATGAGTTGGCACAGTATAACACATAAGCAGCTGTTGGTAAAAAGGGTTTTAGAAAAGCTGTAAATATCCGACTGTAGTATGTGTCTTTGTTACATTCCTTTGATCACAAAAACTATATATGTTTCTATGAGTTTATTAGAATCAGAAACTTTTTTCTGCAAAAACAGCCATATAATGTCATCAGGCCCTCATTTCTTGATGTAGATAGTGCCGCTAGATTAATGCAACATAGATAAGCAACAGATAAATATCCCATCAGGTGGCAAACTGGCAAATTCTCACAATTTTATAATTTTCTGCTTGAGTATTTCTTTCTCTTATCTTGGGCTGGGTATCGTTTAGAATTTTTTGATATGATGCCAATTTCAGTACCTTTGTTTCACTATTGTGTTCATTGGAAGTTGGAACTAGGAACTTGGTCAGCGTAACCCCAAAGTTTAGTGCTCTCAGTGCTTCCCAGCCTTACAGACGTACAACAAAACACGTAGCTACTGTTTATATAAGTAGCAGATGGTGAGATTAATCCGACTTTCCGAGTTGGAGATCCAACTTCACGTGGTGTTCTGATTTAAATTCTGGAGCTTGGAAATTCCAGCATTTGTCTGCAACTTGAATGGGCCATGAGTCAGTACCCAAACACCAGGCTCCCAATGCTGTTACAATAACATTACTCCTCTGTTTTACCAGCAGTGTTTGTGGTCTTATGCTGGGAAAGTAGGGGGATGGATCTGTGTCACTATGAATCTGAAGGGGGCATGACCCCCTGTCTCTAGTGCCATCTGAGAGCGTTGGCACCGAAAGATGATTGATTTTTACCCAATAAGACCGGAACTTTTCAGCGGGTGCTACAAAAGTATTGAAGTTTGGTACCTAGCCCTAGTCTTAGCTCTCTCTGTCTCTTGCTCACCGAAGGCCTTTTCTGACACAACGTAACAACAACACCACCGCACTCTTATTTCCAATGACTTGCATTACGCCACATTTTCACTGCATCTAGCACTGTCATGTGCACTGAACCCAGCGCTGAGTGCAATCCAGACTGTCAGTGTGATGGTGCATGCCAGGAAACAGTAGACTTTTAGAGCCATGAGGCTTATACACACTGTATGGCGGTAGAAACAGATTGTGAGTACGAAACGGGAAAACCTGGAGAGGGTAATGAAAAGCGGGAATCTACTGGAAAAATGTGGGAGGGTTGGCAAATGTGTCAGTGTGTGAATCAGACATCACATGGTCCTCCTAGGTTATCAGGTTAACTCTGCTTATTTTATGGGCTAAATTATAGTTCTGAAAGTATGTACATTTGCCTCAGGTGCTGCAGAGAACAGCAGACTAATCAAGCACCACATGCCCAGTCATCCACCTCCATCCACTGCCAAATGCCTTGAACTTATGCCAACCTTGGATAACATAAACAACAGATGTTTTTTTGAATAGACTATCATTTTTAAATCTCATAAAAACAAATATCAACAGTTAAATGATGATGATTATATCAAGGCTTTAATGTTTTCAGACTTAAGTTTTTATTGGACATGACTGAATAGATTTGAAGCAGTTGTTTCAGGAATCGTATCAAGTCAGAGAATGTTAAGTTTGATGTTGTAGCACAGGGACCTGGATGATTTTATCTGTCACTGGAGAACTTGGATTGACCTTTACTTTGTTTGCATAGGATGTAGAGCGAAGCCCTGAATAAACTGTAACACTAAGTGTGCTACTTAGACATCTTAACCACAGTTTTTTGTGTGCTCAGCGAGCCTCAGATCAGCGCTGTAGGGCTCCTCCCCATCTCTGTTACTTTCCTCACAATGATTAATCAATTGCCTTGGAGCACATTTTTACAACTACAACAGCATAACATAGGCCAATTGAACATCTAGCAAAACCTGGATAATTAATGAGTGTTTGTCCTCTAAGAATCATGTGCCGTGCAAAGTTTGGGTTTTCTACTGTGCTTTGTTTTTTTTGGTTTTGTTTTTTACCAGGAAATATGCTAACATCATTTGTTCTATAATGTTTAAGATGTTATTTAAAAAAGTACAGATATCATGTGCATTTGTGGGCTTTGGAAGTACAGTGCATAGACAGGTAATTAAACCATATCATATGAGTTTTCTTTCTTGATGGATAATTTCAACTCAGCCCACCTCTACTTACATTACCATCACCCTCCTCATTGGCTAGAGGAGCAGATGGAGGTATACGACTGCCCTCTAGCAGGTGTGGATCACAGGTTTTGAGTGATAGTGATAGTCGTCGGCTGCATCAGATGCTTTTAATTACAGCCAAGGATATTATGCTTTAAAAGAAATCACACACTCACCTCCCATAATTAAAGAGCCTTTCCTGCCGCTCTGTTATTGTTGGAGCAGAGTGTGACTGGGAATGGTGCAGTGAAGAAATTCCAACCCTTCAGGGAATATGTAGTGTTCCCCCTAGAGGAGCCGGTTACACCCCTGACCCTCACGTCCTTTTAAAGGGCTCTTTGGGTCTGTTCGGCAGGCTTGAAAGTATTTGGAGCACAATATCCCCATGTTATGTAAGAGCAGTTACATTGCTTGAGATTACATTTAAGATTAGAAAGGTTAATGCATTCATTGCCTGGTGCAAGTGTGCAAACATCTCAGTTCAACATTTTGCTTCCTCAAGAATTTAAACTGCATACTGTCAGTTCTAATCACCAACCTCAATTGTATAGTTTACTAAACTTACTCAACTGTAAACAACTGCTTTAGTAGGGCAACTGATTTCCAACAGGGGGCATTGTGCAAGTATGAAGAGGGCCTTCGACAAATCCTACAGCAGCCTCTGCTGCAGACCTTGATAGATGAATGTCAAGCATAGGCAAAGGCTTGTGTTTATACCCTCCTGGAGCTGACATTCAACATTTGTGTCAAATGTTTTTCTTCTAGGTGGAATAATTGAAGTTGATTCATTTTAAAATATATATAGAAATAATTACTTTATAAATCAACGTTGTCCTGTTTGTTTGCAGAGATATTTCAAGTATGACCTGCATTGCCCACTGATAGACAGTAGTCTGTGTACTGATGTATGTTACTTTTGAGATCAATTAATGTGACATAATTTCAAAATTATAGAGCAGACTAGTGTCGATCAACATGGGGAACACGTAGACCCAGCCACTAAAAGTTCCAGCTGTTTATTCTGTTCACTCCTCATGTGTCACAAGGGCTTCCTCAGAGCTGCCTCTCTGCAGGTAAGGAGGCCCATCAATCAGCCTGTCTGTGTGCCAAGCTGTCAGAGGCCTCATTTAAAGGTCTCTTGTAGGAACTTGTAATTCCTTGAACAGTTCCCACTGGGTTTATTCACATCACACTGCTGTAGCTCAAGGACATTACCTTTCTTTTTTCCTTTTCCAACAAAAAAAATAGCATTTGTGACATTGGATGGCTGTTGATTTAAGCAGATTTAAGCAGGAGTTGTGTTTGGAGAAAGGCAAGCCTGATCAACACACACAGAAATGTTTAGAAAGAGAAAAGACAGCTCATTGTCTGCTTTGTGATTAAAAGATTTAGCCTAACTTCCCTGTGACGTCATGGTACGTGTTGTTCCACAGATGTCCGTACCCGGAGATATTCACGTCTGTATCTTCAGATTCATGCTTCAATAAAAGGCTTTTAGGAAAACAAACACATTTATTGAATTGCACACAATGCAAACCATGTAAACGGAGCAGACACGTTCAGCTGTTTTATGTATCCCAGTCACCCTGGATGATCTCTGACCTACATCTGTCGTGTTTGACTCTGACCCCCCACATCTCCCATTCATGTATGCGTTAGAGGCCAACACTGACTTTTCTGAGAACCTACAAGTATAAAAAGCTCCTTCACCTTAATTTTTGGGTTTGGTAAATTGCTAATGCCTTGTCCCATAAATTGTATTTTTTCCTTTTTTTGGTGACACATCAAAGCGGCGACAATGGCTCTTTTTTTGACAGTCATTGATGAACCTCAGTTATGAGTTTTCCAATCCACATTCACTTTCATAGGATTGTTTTCACCAGCTTCACAAAAAATTTGAATGACTGAATATCCCTGGATTTCTTTGCATATTTGTTATTCAGGGAGTAAACTTTTGTGTCATTCTCATCAGCCATAACCGATTTTCTTTCTCATACTTTTTTGTTTCATTCACTGCAAGAGTATTTCTTCCCTGCCAAATGTCAGTTGGATACCTTTGCATTCACAAACAAAAACATTTCTTTCTTCCTCTTTCTATTTTAAGAACAAAGTGTTACGACATCCAGACAGTAGTGCTATTTATGGTCCCCAAGTAAAATTGAATCTAGTGTGATGGCATGAACATGCAGCATGAATCACAGCATTCATTATCGAAACTTGTGTCTGTGACAAATGAATGACACTTCTTTTTTTCATGTATACGTACTGCAAAAGAGGAGGACAAACTGTAGTTGTTTGCAGCCGATCAGTGGGAAATTAGGAGTTAACATCTAAAGAGTTGGAGAATAAATAAGTGGACTTTCTCCAGTCAGTCGCTGTTACAGAGCAGGCTTTCATTGGTCCTGTCACCACAGCTACACAGACTGAATAAGCTGGTCCGCATGTTCCAAGGCCCGCTGATGTTGGGATGGTAACTCGGGTTTGTTTTAAACTGTGTAACCATGGAGACTACTTCCACTAAGCCCTATTGAGAGATCCTTGCTTTTCCCCTTGGGGTCTGTATACTGAATGGGTGATCTCCTCTGGTTAACGCACCAGATGAGGTGTTGTTGTTGTGAGATGTAAGGTTGGTCATAGCATGGGTGGATGTATTATTCTGATAAAAATCAATGCATTTACTGATTCTGGCACTGATTTGGTTGAATGATTGTGATTCAGGGGTTTCTTTATCTTGCCTTTGTCGTCAGGATTGAAATACCTCTATGTTAAAGGAGCTCTATGACTGCAATGCAATATTTAGCAATATTTAGATGACAATATAGTGTTTTTTCAGAGCACTGCTGGTGACATGGTTACTGCATTATACATTACATCAACATACACAGTAATACAAATAGATCCTTAGCTTCTTCTTCTTTCAACTCAGGTGATTCATGAGCCAGGGAATGGCGTGACAGGAATGTGCTAATCATTCAGTACACTGCTGCCTGCCTCTCCAGCTCCACTGAGTAAATAACTGCAGGGAGCAAGAGAAAACTGACTGCTGAATGAATGAAATGACAAAAGGATGAATGAGTTAGGGAATGAATGAATGAATGAATGAATGACACAAGTCCAATAATGTCTGTTGCAAGGCACTGCTCTATAATAGGCCTATGTTGCGGGCAGACACAAAAGAAGACCACAACAGTCGGTGTAAACACAAAAGCACACACATTAAGAGTTTTTTAAGCTGGGGTGTGTTGGCCAATAAACGGTTTGAGCCTTGCCTGCAGGTTTTCAGGTTTACTCAGGGGTTAGTGCAGAGAGGAGGATTGTGGAACAGCTTTGGCACACTATTTCAAAATGACAGTATAAACACAGATAGAGATTAAAGTAAAGATACTATAAAGTCTAATTTCTTTTATGGTAACAGTGATATTCCATTTGCTGCTAAACTACTGGATGTGAGCAATCATGGGTCAAAGAGTTCCCACTTTATATCACTGGTCTACTGCCTCCATCAAACTTGCATTCATTTATATTAAAAATGTCCTGTTTTCATGCGCCTCAGCCGCCAACAGTAGTGGCTGGAGCCGTTATGTTTTCCGGTTGTCTGCCCATCAGTACATCACAAAACCCATTTTGGACCATAGCTCAAGAATTTATATGCAAATTGTGACCATTTCACAGAAATATCTAAAAGGGTAAAATGATGAAGTGTTTACAGTTTGAACACGCATAAATGTAAACTGCAACTTGATTGGTTGGCAGAGCCGATCAACTGTGAGGCAGTAATTCTAGTTTCATTTTGTTTAATTAAAGGTACCTTAGATTACGAAGATAATGCAGTCTGTTTTTACAAATGAAAAGTCAAAAGCAATAAAACACACCCTTGCTTAGTTTAGTCATGCTGGCTCTTGATTGCCGCTGTTCAACAAAGATATTAAATCAGCTTACTTTAAACCCTAATGTTTTTGCCACTCGGGGCAGAGGGGCCATTGTTAATATTAAAATATATCAGTTTTAAAACAGATATTGTAATTGAAACAGTACAGCCCTGTATTTTCGTGGTGAAATGGGTCTGAATTCCTTCATCTCGGCGGACCATTGCAGCTTTGTGTTGTTGACTTTGTCAGCCGTGGTGTGTTATTCTTTGCAGTTCCTTTCTTGACTGGAGAAAAGCTCTTCAGCTCAAATGCCCTCATGTTACTCCTGTAATCACAGCACTCAGGGTTGAAGGTGTGTGCTGTGGGGTGGAGTTAGGAAGCAGCCTCCGGCACGAGGCACCTGTTGGGACCACGGTGTTTCTTTCTGTGGCCCGCTCTGACACATCCCGCCAGAACCATGGCTCGCAGCCTGAAATACTCCCTTAACCACCAATGACGCACATGCAGCCACTGCCAACACTTAATAGAGGCTTTTCATATATTCACCTATGTCTGTGTCTTTCATTTTTACCTGTACCATTAATATAGCTATTTTTTACTGCTGCTTTTTAAGTGTTAGCTTAGGGTGTTTGTACATACTTAACAGTAGTTGAAAGAGCACCATAAAACATCTAATGTAAGTGTTGCGTGCCTGACCCTGACAAACAAGTCTCCCTGTGTATATAGAAACGCCTTTAGGTATCCACGTTAAGACGTCAAGAGTTTCTTTACAGCTAGTATTCATAAACAATTAAGTGATCCACTTATGTAAACTAACCAGGTGCCATGTATGTGTAAAAAGGCAGCGAAGAACGATCCTTTTTAATCAGTCCTTGGCAGAAAACTACTTGTGAAACTGCTTGTTTGATTGACCTGGGAAAAAAAAATCAGCCTCAGCTGAGGTGTTACCTCACAAGTTGAGGATGGTTTTAGATTGCACTACCGGGATGGGGGCCATGGTCTTATGATTCAGAGACACATTCAGGTGGTTTATTTATGCTTCCTGAGGCCAAGTTTCACATATTACTGATGATGTCTGGAACCACTTACAGTTTAACTTTCTAAGCTATGTTAGCAATATTTCATTACTATTTAATTGCACATGCTGACAGTCTGAATGTGCACATTTTCTTTTACCAAATCATTGTGCTCTGTGTTTTTGTTTTTAGGTATATGACTGCACTGACTGACTCTGATGAAGAAGAGCTCAGTGATGCAGAACAGAGGGATGAAGAAAAACCTACAGACAAGTTACGTGTCTTCCTCGAGAGGATCGACAGTTTGCATCGGGGCACTGAATCTGACAAAAGAGAAAGTCTCAGCCTCCTTTTGGGGCATAGAGAAGAGGTGTGTTGAATTGATCATCGACCCCTGCATTCATCCAACTGACATATGTTAATAATCCTCTGGCTCGATACAGAACAGTGTGTCTTAACTCTTTGGTGTGCTTCTGTAGTTTGGAAAGAACTCAGCATTTCTGTGGCGGCTAATCCGGGCGTACTGTGATGTTCATGACATCAGCTCCACTCTGGAGGAGAAGAAGACCCATGCAGAGGATGGTAGGTGATCTACTAAACCTTGTGTTGTACCTCATCTTCCCTCTGTGGATATGACATGCTATGGTGTCAGAACCACAGCAGTTATACTGGCCAAAGCCCAGAGGTCAGTGTCTCATCTTGAAATCCCAAATCCATACAAGTCTATATTGATGCAGTGATGTCAGATAATTTGAATTGTTTACCCACAGTTATTAGAAACAATGTTTTGGAACTTCAAATTGTATGCGGTGACAGTCTATCATGGACCAGATAAATTTTAAATGTTTCATCCATGTTAACGAAGGGTCTAATCCTCGTTTGATCTACTCTCTCCACCACAACAGCCACACTGTTTCTTATCAAATTTATATTTCTGTAATTAAATGAAATGTCTGGATGATGTTTCAATAAGAGCTCTCGTCATTTAAAGGCTTCTGTACTCTGGGGTGTCCCAGATAAATTGAGAGATAGTTGTATTCCTACCTGATAAGAACAGTTACCAGAGGGTGAATGAATGATTCATGGTATATTGTTCTTGTACATAAGATTACCTAGCCTGCAAATAATCCAGAAACATGTATTTGCATAAACAATATACTTTAACTTAATTGGCATGTATGCACATGTAGATGAAGACCTGCACCTGTGCACACAAGACCTGAAGCCAAAAGAATGCATGCATGCTTACATACACACAAGTCTAAACGGCAACAGTTAATTGATGCTACATAAATTCTGAAATTAACTTTGCGATACCATCTTTGACCTTATGTTTGTTTTTATTTTTTTCCTGTTCACATCAATGTTCCTCCTCATTTTTCAGGTGTCTTAGCAAACACAAACTCCCTAAGCATTCCTTGGACCACTGTGAGCAACATCAGACATGCACACTGTGGCCACAGCAGTATCACACCTGTCTAAAACCTGAGAAGAAAATCTTGTTTTTCATGAGCTGTGTATGTTGTATGTCTCAACTCTGGAAGAATTGAGACGTGTTCCCCTTTCAATAGGGCTGGGTATCATTCGAAATGTTTTGACGCAGTACTTTTCAGTACTTTTGTTTCGATACCAGTTCCAAAACTATCCTTTTTTTTTCAATACTCCAATAAGTTATTTTTGTGTAAATTTAATTATGGTTATCATCAATACTAATTTATTGTTATTATTATTACCATCATTATTAGTAGTATTTTATGATTTCAACTCAAAAGGTTATTTTTATATAATTTGGACTTAGTTTGATGATCAGCGGGCCACTCCCAATTACTCTTTAGGACCCTGGGGAGTGAGAGTTTGCCTCATGGTGTATTCAAAGTCAGAACTTGGAGCTCAGATCAACATAACCTCAAAGTTTAGTTCCCAGCTCTTCCAGCCTTACAGACGTACAACCAAGCATGTAGCTACAGTTAATGTCAGTAGCACATAGCATGAATAGGCTTTATGCACTACTTTCTGAACTTCAGCCAGCTCCTTTGTTTCTTCTCTGCCATTATTGGACAAACTGATTAATCCAGGTGTGCCTGACAGTAATCACAACAACAATAATCAGACACACCTGGATTCAGTTCAGGAAGTAGTAGAGCTGGGCATAAAGCCTATTCTGTCAGGTTGGTGAGATTAATCTGACTTTCTGAGTTGGAGATCTGACTTCACGGGAGGTTCTGATTTGAATTCTGACTTGGAGCTTCAAAATTCTTCAAAAGCTTCAAAAGGTCAACATTCCTGTAGACCTTGAATGCGCCATGAGACTTAACGCACAAATGCTGGGCTCCCCGTGCTGCTACAGTGACATTAATGCTCTGTTTTAGCGGCGATGTTTGTCTCGTTATGCTGGTAAAGTGGGGGGACGGATTGGTGACAGTGTTTTATTAGCATTTCTGCTACTCGTATTCTAGTAACAGCATTTTATGATTAATATTCATAAATGAAAATTCTTCATAAATGTTACTAGAATAAGCACTGAGGCTGCGGCACATCTACTTACCAAGTTAGTGAGTGAATGTGCCGCAGCCTATTCGTTTCACCATAATAAGGGGTTGGCAGCATTTACCTGCCAGCGGCACATGCGCATAAAACACTGTTAATGACATTGATTTGCCGCAAAGTAAATGTGTGAACCCCATTATATCATTGGCTCTACGGTGTTCGATTTGTTTTTTAGTTGCACTGAAAAATGATACAGAATAAATAGTCATGTGTTAATTGTCTATGCACCAAGTAGATTTGCTGTGCACAGAGAACGCGGGAGCAGTGTGCAGTTGCACATTCGCAACTTTGAGGGAACATTGGTTCCCATTGTAACACTTCAAAATTGATTTCATACACGCTGATGCAGATTTCGACTAAGATTTTTTTTTTTTTAGAGCACTCTCACGAAATGTGACATATTATGCAGTGTTACAGTCATTGTCATAATAACAGAAGATGTTCTCGTTGCTCTCCCACGCTCTTTCAAAGGACTTCCCATGCTTGTCACCTGCTTTATTTTTTCTCAAACATAGGCGACTCTACTGAAGTTCAGACTGGATTGACCTGTTTCTCTTTAATCATTCCTCATCAATGTACCTCTAATGAGAGCTGGCCAGGTGCTGCCTGCGAAGTCACCTGTGACAAAGCATTTGACATTCTTAGAGTAGAGCTATTAAAAGTAACAGGGCATGATGTTTAACATTCATTGAGATATTTATAGAGCAGCTGGAATGAGACACTTTCTACTGAGTGATGAAGGATTTCAAACTCATTTATGCATATCCTGTTGTGTTTTCTCAACACAACAGTCAACCCACCCCTTGACTCTACTAGAGCGAATTGCTCACGTTGAGTTCCAGTGGAGCATCATTATAATATCTATTATCTTTTCTTCTTAGGGAAGAAAGTTGGTGAGGAGGCCGTGAACCTGAACACTAAATGTGCTGAAAGTCATCAGTGGTAGGTTTGATTTGTTCAGACATTTCTCTTTGTTCTGTTCAATTAAATCTTTAGAGCTGCCATTTCAAAAGCCAATCAGTAAAGGCTACTGAAAGATTGATGGCATGTGTCTTGCTGATATTGAGCCCCTTTATGTGAATCACCAGCGCTTGAATTCTAATCCAGTTTTAACTATTTCAGTAAATGGTATGAGACAGATTGAAAGCATAAACACAGGTACTTTCCACAGATGAGAGGTGTGGTGGGGGATGTGATTTTGAGTGACATGTTGGCCCTGGAGCAGCAGTTTGCTCAGAGTTTGAGTAGATGTTTACTCAGGCAGTGCAGCAAATGTAACTTGAATGAATCAGAGGAACATCTCAGGAAACCCACAGGGGTTGAAGACAGAGTCAATTAAATGTTTACACCAGCAGGGACTGAAATACAGTTGTGGTCAAAAGTTTACATACACTTGTAAAGACCATAATGTCATGGCTCTCTTGAGTTTCCAGTTATTTCTACAACTCTGATTTTTCTCTGATAGAGTGATTGGAACAGATACTTCTTTGTCACAAAAAAAACATTCATGAAGTTTGGTTCTTTTATGACTTTATTATGGATCAACTAAAAATGTGACCAAATCTGCTGGGTCAAAAATATACATACAGCAACATAAATTAGCAATTTTGGTGACTTAGAAAGTTTTGTCAATGAAATGAGCTTCATAGCATGGCCTCTCTCAAGAGAGCCATGACATCATGTTCTTCACAAGTGTGTGTAAACTTTTGACCACAACTGTAAGCAAAGAAAAGTGCATCTTTAGTCAAAATAAGGATTTAAACATTGGTTTTCAATAGAGCTTCACTACATGCTTTGCAGACATTCATGTTTGTGAGATAATAGTAGCTTTCCCCCAAATATATCCTCTCTGTAGATCACCCCCTCATCAACCTGATACCATCACATGCAGTTTGAGGAATGTTAACTTTGCTCAACTAGATTGATAGTTACATTGGATGTGATCAATGGTCTTCTATTATTGCAGTTTATTTATGTTGATGATTGCTTCACAGCACAAGCTGTACATATTTATAGCTGGACATATTTAGTGCTGGTGATGATACATTTGGCGCCTGTGTTCTCGTGGTTGTGGTCTATTGTCTGACATTCCTAAAATTTGTTGCATCTGTCTGATTCTTGTGGATGTCTCAATAATTATTTCTCTGAGTGGTCTTCAGCACAACATTAAGGTGAGGGGAATTTCGCTGCCATAGGTGATTCTCAGACAAAGAAAATGGAGAGAATTTTGTATACCTCCCTGGTTACTCTGTTACTCAAGGAAAAATCCCCTTGTTTTTAATTAGTTGTGCAGAGTGGGTCTGATGGCATGAGTCCCACTTGTATTTGTGCAGGCCCCAGTGGTGCATTCCTCATCTGAAACGCCGCTCATGTCAAAACTTGACTGCTGATCATACATGGAATCCATGGCTGGAATAGATATGAAGAGTCAGCCAGATGCAGCTCTGTGGCTCTGAGATCAGCTTGCAGCTGCTGAGGTTTATAAACAAGTGCAAGTATTCTTCGAATGCGGCTTCAACAAAATAATACAAAACCATTTTTGTTTAGCTTTAACTTGTTCACCATTGAGCACTGAGCGTATATGAAAGCTATACAGTAAACAGTGCACTATGGTTGCTTGTTTTTAAAATACTAATAGTTTCCCCAGTTTATGTATTTGTTACCATTTGTTCAATTCCCTGAATTAGCGTCCTGTGTAATTGTGCTCAAGTGGTTCCTTTCTGTATACATGCGTGTGAAGTTTTTCTCATGGAAAACAGACCCGAACTCGAGCCAGCAGGCCTGGTTGCTCTGTTCATTATAATTAGCTCATTCACATACCATAGCGCTTGAGACGTCAAGTGAAATATAAGGCCGTGTTTGTTTAGTTAATTAAGAGCAACAGCTTTAAAAAAAAAAAAAAAATAAAAAAAAAAAAAAGAAAGAAAAAAAGCTCAATACTTAATCCTATATCCACTAATGGAATTTGTAAGATTCTTAAACCGAGCAGAAACGTCTAAATTGAATGGACAGGACAAAGTAGGTAAAGCTGCAGTTTGAGAAGGGAGGAGGCAGGGACTGGGGACAGTGCCAGGCAGTGTTGCAAGGAAGTTTATGTCTGAGGTAACTGTTTACTTTGTTACTCTTTACTTACCAATGGCGTGAGAAAACTTGTCATCTGTTGTCCTGAATGCTGCTCAGCTTGTCGTAATTTGGTCGATGATTTTTAGATGTGCTGCCAGTCCTGCTGGCAGTTCCTGCTCTGCCACTGTAACTCCTTATGACAGATTTTTTTTAATCTAGCCCAAGTGAACTGATGGCTTTTTGTATTTTACACAGTTAACCAAATTTGTTTACAACCTCGGTGTTGGTGCTAATTTTTTGTTACGATAACCCAAATAAGGCCTGCAGGTTGCACCGCCACAAAGCTGACTGAAAGCCTCGCAAGACAAGTATAATTGTACACTCACCAACACCTTTATTCTGAAACCTCAATACCCTCAAACTGTTGTGTTAAACCAGTTTTACACTAGGGCTGCAACTAACGATTATTTTGATTGTCGACTAATCTATCGATTATCTTAACGATTACTCAACTAATCTAACGACTATCTTAATGAGTACTTGACTAATAGATTTATTAGTAATAGTGTACACCTGTTCAGTGGCTCTTATTTAGCCGTTGGCTTTCAATGATGACTTTTATGATGACTACTATCATTCAGAAATATTTCTGAACTGTGCTGCTCTTTAGGCTGCTACAATAGTAAAAATAACTCTGCTAAACTTCATTTAAAAGCAAGGACAGGCAAAGTGCTGATAAAAATAAAGTATAATTTTTTTATGTGAACATAGAACAGTCAAAATATCAGCAATAAAAGCAAACAACAAAACAACCCCAAAGCTACCGAGCTTCCTCAAAAAGAAAAGTGAATTTAGTGTGCATTATTCTGTAGTGAACAGAAGCTGCATCCTTCAGGTGTCCCACATGCCTCCAGTGTTGAGCTAGATACTGAAAAATATGGTCTAGTCACTGTTACTAGTAGTTACTTGAAAAAGTAACTCAATTACTTTGTTGATTACTTACACCAAAAGTAATATGTTACTGTTAAAAGTATTTATTTAAATTCTGACTTGGCGCTTGGAAATTCCTACATTCCTATGCCACCTGAACGCACCATGATTTGAATCACTCAAACGCCAGTCTCCCAATGCTGCTACAATGACACTGACGTTCTGTTTTACTGGAGATGTTTGTCTCCTTATGCTGGAAAGTGGGGAAACGGATCAGTGTCTCTATGTATCTGAACGGGACATGACCCCCCCGTCCATAGAGCCATCTGAGAGCATGAATGAAAGCAATCTGAATTGTAGAGCAGTTAGCCGTGTCTTTGATGTGTTTAGAGAGAAATCTTAGATCTTTTAGCTCGTAGTGTTGTTGCAGTGGCCACCGCAATTTCTCTCTAGCTTGTCGGTCATGATGACTCATGCATGCTTGTTTCTGGCTGGAAAAATACGAGCGGTAATGTCACAGACTATTATCAACAAACAAATTTGTTGGCAACGAATTTCATTCACTGATTTTTGTGGACTACGTTTACTAATTGTTGCACCCCTATTTTACACATCTTTAATAAATGTTTAAGTACTATTTATGGTCTATCAATACGTGCAAATTATACAGTAATTGTTCTAAACAAGTTTGGTTTATCTGTATTTATTTGCTGAAATTTGAGTCTTTTTTTGGCGATTCATTTCATTCAGAAATTAACTTGATGCATAGAGAGGGTAAGTCGCAGATGTTTGTTGAAACACTGAAAGGTAAACCGTACCACTTCAGGACTTGGATCCCCCAAATACTTTGAATTTAAATTAAGTGGTTAGTGTATATGTCAGTATCTCATAATTCTTTGTACACTGGTGAAATGACTGTTTGGGAAGGAGGAAAGGGTTCACATCACATCAATTCATTCATTAATTTCTTTTTTTTATTTCTGTGTCGTGCCAACCATTTGGCCCGTCCCTCATAGGATTACAAGACACCATGATTGTACATTCATAATAATAATTCTTTTAATTATAATTGAGCACACACTGTAACTTGTAAAGTACACAGCTGTACACAGCTGTGTACAGCAATTCATTTTGCAGGTATTTGGTCATCAAGCACAGTATTGACATAAGTGATCATCTTCACATTGCAGGAAAGCAAAGGACTTCAAAACAGTGGTCCACAAACCAGTAGGTGACATCAAGGCAACTACATCCACTTCCTAGATAGAATTCTATGGCTCACATTCACAAATGTTTTTGTTAAACTACAAGTTGAAAACCTGTGAGCTCATTCTGTGAGTGTGCATGTAGTTTGTATAGTACCAATATTGAAAGATCCCACTGTTATCCAGGGAAAAACCAGGGATTTTTCTAAATCATCAAAAAACTGTTGATGTGCGGCTACAATCACAAGACATTTATGAACCCCAAAAACATGCAGCATCCACTCTGAGCATGTGCGCTGGCAGTTTGAAGAGCAGAAGTGATGAATGAATGTGATGTTCGTGTAACAGTCATCACTTCACAAGAGATTACGCATACTTTCCCACTCTGTCATGCACAAAATCTCTGTCCTTTTCTCAGGAGAGGTGGATGAGGACTCTTTTGAAGTTGGTTGGGCATTGATGCAGTCAATGAACACCATTGAGATGGTTACTATCTTCATCTCTACACCATTACCCCTATTTTTTTATTTCCCCGTGCATGTCAGAATACACACCTCCACCACTTTCCTCTCAGGTTTCATTCTTCAAAAGCACTCCAGTAATATGTGGCCTTCATGTCTGCCATAGAGCTTTCTAGTAAACCACTTCATAGAACAGAGCTGATATGTGGGACACACTGTAGTGTAAGATGTGTTTTATCTGTGGCTGAGGGGGCAAACAGTATACTTGTGTTGGGTTACATGGGGTGCTTTTGTGACAGTGAGTGTGAAGCCCATTTGGGCTGGCTGACAGTTGTGAGATGTGATTGCATTCTTGTATCACCGGCTTTATTTACAGGTGTGTTTTCCGTGATCCCACTGTGTGAATTCAGCCCAAGCAAATCCCTGGCTATAGGGTCTCTCTGATGGTACAAAGGCCCGCGGATTAAGCAGGGAGTCTGTGGCAGTGCCAGTCAGAGGAGGGAGGGAGGACGGGCTCACTTTGACCTCTACAAACACAACTTTAATTTGAAGCGTGTGCTTCTGTTTGCCACAGTCATCGTTAGTGTCACCGTGGCAGCATTTGTGCTCTGTTCCCAGTAGCCATGGAAACACACGGTGTGCACATAAACCTCAGACCTCACTGTGCTCAGGTTCATCGCTGTGGGAACATTTTGACACATAGCCGCAAATTCTACCTTTCATGCAAAGACAACACTATCAGCTCATTCAGTCATGGGCTAAGTATATCAGCACACTTCACACAAGTTATCCTTGAATTCCTCGAGTTCCTGCTCCCGTTTCTGTGCAAGTTTTAGCCTGGAGTCCTGCCTGGCCTCTCGATGTCTTGAATGAGTTTTCTGTGTTTGGGTTTGAAGGCTGAAATCAATCTGCTGTTTCCACCCAGCAGCTGACACTTAGGCCCTTTTGTTTTTGCCCAGTAAAGTAGGGGCTTTCACAACTCCCAGTAAACAAAAACGTGGACTAACCTTGCACAATGAAGTGTTCTGTCCTCCTTTTATCTTCCCCATGTCATGTTATTTTGTCACCTACCTCCTCTTGATATTTCTCTTTTCTGGCCTTGGGGAGTGATAATATTTCAACTCAGTGAAGAAAGGAAAGGATAAACAACAGCAGGTCAGCCTCTGAGGCCTTGGCCACACGGAAACGGAGCCGACTTTGGTTTGAAAACGTTTTCCATAAACACGGCGGTCTCAGGAAATGTTTGTGTCCCCACGAAATGTTGTAACAATTTGTACAAAACGCATCTACATCCGCTCCGCAGCCTATGGAAGCATTTTACGGCACTTACTGATCAGACAGAGTTGTTGCTGCCCGATCTGTACCATGGAAAAAAGTAACAACATAATATAGCTTTTTTTTTTTAACAAACAAGCTTTATTTAAAATTTAATACAGTGATACACAAAACGGCCAAAGCAATTTCTCGCTTTTGTGTTAGGCTGTAGAACTTGATTAAAGTGAAGGGGCTTGTTTAGAAACTGAACTTTCAGTAAAAATGCAGTTATAGTATGTATGGTGTATACCTAGCTTGTGTGCATGTGCCATTCAATTTAAACAGTCTTTTAAAGTAAGAAATCCAGTCACAGGATATACATTACTTATCTACAGCATGCATATTTCACTGAATGACACCTCTTTTCAGCTTTTTTTTTTTTTTTAAATATATAGCAACAACTCTGTCCGATTAGTAACTGCCGTAAAATGATTTGATAGGATGCCAAGCGGATGTAGCACATGCACAGTACAAATGAGGCTTTCGGTACGGATCCGGTAGTGACATGCATGACTTCAGGAGGAGGTGTGTTTCAAGATTTGTATAGGTTGTACACGCGGTGGCGTTTAGAGATTTATCCACTCCGAGGGCAGTTTCAAAAATTAGTGTATACGGGCTCCTGAAACGCCGGTTCAATGGCTATGAAATAACCATACAACAAAAAACTTTGGCGTTTACTCCTAAACCTGTGTGGACATGGCCTGAGGCTAGGCACACCTCTACACCTTCACACTTCTTACATGCTCACTCCTCTCACTTCTCCCCGCCTCTCCACAATCAACCAGCGATTTCACACAATGACAATAAACATTGCATAAGACCAAGACCAGAAAAACAACACACACCCTCTCTCTGCTCTCATATTTTAAGATGTTCATTTGGGGATAAAAAAAAAACTTATACATAAGAAGCACAGGATGATGCTGATCTTTGTCATAATAACAAATGTGAACTCCCCCTTAGGGAAAAGTCCAGGTGCCAAGATGAGCCAACACTATTATATGCTGGTCTGATTATGAGCAGCTCTGCCTCTTGGGTCCACACATTTCTCAGTAAACACTGCCAGAATTGCTACATGCTTAATAATGTTAGAGCTAGCCAATCAAAAGACAGTAAATATATGTCTTGTGGTCGGATGGATGTTGAGCAATCTCTCCCACAGCCCTCACCTGGCCAATTCTCAATGATCTCAATTCTGATTACTATTCCCTCTGGTATGCTGCTATAACTTCTCCCCTCATCTCACCATGAGCAGGATTTATTACTTTTAGTCACGTTAGCATAGCTCATTCGTATATTATTAACTTATTGGATTCACAGCGCATTGTGAGAGATAAAATTAATCTGTATTAATGTTTTTTGTTTATCTACATCTGTCTATATATATCTATCTACATATGTATAATTAAAGCAGCATGATGAGGCTGTAAGTAAAGATTTTTAATTTTGATTAACTTATTGTGTGCTAGCCGTTTTATAAAACAGAAAGTGCCTTGTTGCCAGCATTTTTGCCCATTTTGAGTCATCTTTCAAGACCCACAGAATATGCCTCCGAAAACACTGAATAGCTCAAATGAAAGAGGAGACTCTCTATTTCATTGTGGAAAAAAAACATTTGGTTTTACCTTGTTCTATTCTTGTTTTATCAGAGGTAGAGTAGAGGCCACTTTCACCAAAATTGCCATGTTTTGTCCAGAATTCGGCCGTTTTGCTCTCTAATCGTGCTCATCTCCACTTTCTGCTTTGATCTCTGTGGCATATACCATCTCTTTATGCTACGACTACATCTCCCAGAAGCCCCAACATTACTTACAGGTCTCGGGATCGTAATCGGCGACCTGCTGCCAAAAAACATTTTGACATATTTTTACGTCAATAGCACTCGAGCATTGGATCTTAAATGACGTCAAAATACATCAGTGGCACTCAAAGAGATAATAAGTTGATTATTTTTGTTGTTTTAGTCTATAAAATGTCAGAAATGGTTGTCATAGAGGAGTAAAGAAACTAATTTTTAGAAGCCATTGTTAGCCCAAAACAAACACTAAAACAAGTTGAACGTTTGACCTGATGATGGCGCTATATGGATAGTGAATGTTTTTACATCCTGAGGAGATGAATTTTGCCAAACTTCATGCCAATACATCCAGTAGCTGTTAGCTGCTAGTGTGGCTAAAAGTGTTTAATCAAACAAAAGACCCCTCACTTGTCGAGTGGATTTTTTGTTAAATGCTCTTCCAATAGACCAACTCCAAATTAGAACTGTTCACTTGTCTCACAAACATTTTTAAGGCACTATTTTTTTTTTTTTTTTTTATAGTTCACAGTTTGCTTAAATTGTATCCAGTCAGATCATAGATCTACTGGATATGGTGTGGCTCTGTCTGCTTGTATCACAGGTGTTCAAAATTTGATTAAAATTTGGAAGACAGGCACAAACCAGCTGCGTCCTGACTCAATTTCCTCAAATCAGATATTTAGTCACCAGTGATGGATTTGTTCAAAGCCTTTACATCCAGCACTCTGTTTTCATTGGAAGCTCAACAGCATAACTGCAGACAGATAGCATCTCTGCGCCTGTGATGTTGTGGGTCTCTCCACTCATCGAGCGCCAACCAGTGGCAGTGCAGCCGCACCCTGCTCTACCTAAAGAAAATAAACTTGTCTTTTTCACTTACAGTTGCTCATAATTCATTGGCCTGCGTTTTCTTTGGGGAGAATATTCTGGGCACTTAATTAACTGTCCACAACACCCACAATAAGGTGTAGTAATGATAGTAAGCATAAAAATAGTTGTAATTTGGTGAACCATCATGCAAAAAATCTTAACAGAATTATTTTTCTTTTTGTACATTTTGATCAGTGGTTGGAACATTGTCAACTGAAGTCAAATTGTTCAGTATTTGTTACTTGCCAGTGACAAAGATCATTGTACCAATTATGTGTGTTTAATAATTACCTGTTAGTCATGTAGTACAATATTCACTCTGCTGCACAGCTGTTGGTGTTATGATCTGTGTCAACATGCTTTGCCTGATCATTGAGGCCCAGACAGAAAGAATGAGAGCGACTGCAGAGAGCAGTAGCCCACCTCCTAATCACGCCCTGTTAAAAACAATCCATTCACACATATCAGACACCTCAGTGCACACACAAACAGATTCCAGCTACCATCAGCACCACCATGTCAGACAACAATGTCAGATGACCTTTGTACATTCTCATCCTTCATATAAAGAGGTATTTATGTCTCTCTGTGGTGTTTGACAGAGTACCAGCAGGATTAAAGCAACCTTGCAGTGGAAAGACTTTGATCAGCTCTCTCCTCTCCTCTCCAAAACCCACAGCGTCATGCTGACTTACAGGTCCTGAAACTGAAATCGCTCTTTGTTTCTCTTCCTCCTGCCCACTGGTCTAAGTCGGTGTATTAATTAGTGGGTTAATGAATAAGGTGAAGTAGATTATCTCTGCTGATATTGCCTAATGAGGAGTCGTGCTAAAGAAGCTTGAATGCTGGTGGTTTCTTATTGTTAGTGACCCAGAGAAAAGGTGGTGTGACTGAAAGCTGAAGTTCTTTCCAACACTTTTTGAGTTCACGTTCGATTCTTCCAGTTGGATCTTTAATCATGGATTTATATCAGCGTGCACTACAGTTAAAACACCAACCGAGTTTTTTGATCTGGTGGTGCAGTTAAAATCATGCCCATCTTTAATGCAATTTCAGTCCAGTTAACTTCATTGATACTTCTCAGTTCTGCCTGCATTATAAAAATTGGGGCAAATGAGGACAGACTTTGTCAAACAAAGTCAAAGACTCAAATTGCAAGAGCAACTGGGTGGATTAAGTGATGAATTTGAGGTGTCCTTGTGTAAGAAAACTCAATCCCTAACTCAATAGGGCATGGATCAAAACCGGTCGTAAGACCACTTTTTGGATGTCTTGGTTGCACAGGGCAGGATTTTATTTCAAAAGTGGTCAAGGCCACAACTGTGCATCGTCTAGTTTATTTGTTAACATCATTTACTTGTCAAGGTATTCCCGACTACGAAACATCCAGTTTTGTAGAGCTATTTTTTTCACTCATCATCACAACATTTTGAAAAAAAGTTTTATCGGCTGTGCTTTTAAAAACAGTATTTTGTTTGCTTCCTTTTATGGTGGTCATGGCCTTCTTCCAGCAGCATTCTGAGTGTGAGGGGCATCAGATCAGTTCAAACCACATTTCTCTTTTAATGAATCTGTATAAACTGGAAACACTGAGCCAAACTGCCGACACCTGATACTCCATTGATCAACACAGTGCTGTCTCCACACAGGTATGCCATCATCTGTGGAATTATGGCAGATTATGACAACATTCAGAACAAGATAAAGAATGGATACAAATTTAAGGTAAGTTGTTGTATACAACAGACTGTAGTCACATGAATGAAACACTTGCATTGTTAAGTTTCCAGTTATTTCTACAACTTGCTATTGGAACAGATACTTCTTTGTCACAAAATCATTCATGAAATTTGGTTCTTTTATGACTTTATTATGGGTCAACAGAAAATGTGACCAAATCTGCTGGGTCAAAAATCTATATACGGCTAATATTTGGTTACATGTCCCTTGGCCATTTTCACTTCAATTAGGTGCTTTTGGTAGCCATCCACAAGCTTCTGGCTGAATCTTAGACCACTCCTCTTGACAGAATTGGTGCAGTTCAGTTAAATTTGTTGGCTTTCTGACATGGACTTGTTTCTTCAGCATTGTCCACATGTTCTCAATGGGGTTTAAATCAGGACTTTTCTAAAACCTTAATTCTAGCCTGATTTAGCCATTCCATTACCACTTTTGATGTGTGTTTGGGGTCATTGTCCTGTTAGAACACCCAACTGCGCACAAGACCCAGCCTTCAGGCTGATGATTTTAAGTTATCTTGAAGAATTTGAAGGTAATCCTCCTTCTTCATTATCCCATTTACTCTCTGTAAAGCACCAGTTCCATTGGTAGCAAAACAGCCCCACAGCATAATACTACCACCACCGTGCTTGACGGTTGGCATGGTGTTAAAGGCCTCACCTTTTCTCCTCCAAACATATTGCCGGCCATTGTGGCCAAACAGCTGGATTTTTGTTTAGTCTGACCACAGAACTTTCCTCCAGAAGGTCTTATCTTTGTCCATGTGATCAGCAGCAAACTTCAGTTGAGCCTTAAGGTGTTGCTTTTGGAGCAGTGGCTTCCTTCTTACATGGCAGCTTCTTAGTCCATGGCGATGCAAAACATGCTTGACGGTGGACACTGACACCTGTGTTCCAGCAGCTTCTAATTCTTGGCAGATCTGCTTTTTGGTGGTTCTCGGTTGACTCTTCACCCTCCTGACCAATTTTCTCTCAGCAGCAGGTGATAGCTTGCATTTTCTTCCTGATCGTGGCAGTGACAAAACAGTGCCATGCACTTATACTTACGAACAGTTGTTTGAACTGTTGCTCGTGGGACCTGCAGCTGCTTTTGTATCCAATGAGCCCTATTTAAATGGCCTCAGAGAAGTCACCAGCTGTAGTCACTCATGATGACTCACAAGAAGTTAAGAGGCCATGCTATGAAGCTCATTTCATTGACACAACTTTCTAAGTTACCAAAATTGCTAAGTCATGTTGCTGTATGTATATTTTTGACCCAGCAGATTTGATCACATTTTCAGTTGACCCATAATAAAGTCATAAAAGAACCAAACTTCATGAATGTTTTTGTGAAAAAAAAGTATCTGTTCCAATGACTCTATCAGAGAAAAATCAGAGTTGTAGAAATAATTGGGAACTCAAAAGAGCCATGACATTATGTTCTTTACAAGTGTATGTAAACTAGTAGTAAACCACCCCTACAGCCTTTTGGTTGCATAATACCGTGTGGAACAACAGCACAAAGCGTTTTATCTTCTGTCAGCGGCTTCCCCCAAACACTGTACCCGCAACACTCTTGACAGGTAAAAGAGAGAGAGCTATAGAGTGCTGGAGAGGGACAATACAAAAGAGAAAAAAACACAATCAGAGAGAGGCTGAATGGAAAAGAACGAGGGAGGGTGTGTGACAGCCAGGAGTGTGTGGTCGCTCTGCGAGATCGCGTGTGTGAGAGGTGTTTGTGAAATACTTGTGGGTTGGTGAAGCAGGACAGATCAGGTCAGAACAGAAGGCAGTGGAAATAGCAGCCATGTCATGAATCAACAGTGAAAATCTTCTCCCTGTCTGTCTGTCTGCCTTCCCCTCCCAGGATCATCTGGATAAAGCCATTGAGCTGAAACCACAAGACCCCCTGTCTTACTACCTGCTGGGCCGCTGGTGCTACGCTGTATGTGACCCTCCCAACACACTGCACAGCACATGAATCTCCTCTGTCTCTCCTCACATGCACAAACAGTGAATTTATGGAGGCTGACCTGTCTGCATGACCTCAGCCCTCCCTTTGCTCACCCACCCATGGTTTCCCCTCATTCATTCCCACTGATGTGGTTTCCCTAAGGTTTGTTTTTCCTTCTGTGATATTTGTAGAAAGCGCTTCAGGAGGTTGACACCAGCCATTGTTAGCTTTGAAACAGACTGTACCAGTGAGACATTTTCATCCGGTTTCTTATGTTGTGTCAGTGAACGCAGTTTTTCAATGACATTCCTGCCTTCTCTGTCAATCATTTAATCATTGCTAGTATTTTTTTTAAATAATCTGTGATGATGTTTACAGACTTTCTGTTGTCGAGTGTTCCTTTTGTTTCACAAACTATTTACTAAACTCGGTGCCAGTTGTCAAACTAACTGCCTGAAAGGAAGGAAGCTATTACAGATATTACTCTGATTTAAATTATATAATACTTACCTACTATGTTGGTACTGGAGAGGGAGTGCGCGACTGTTTAAATTTGGCAGAGCAGTAACACCTGATATTTCCAAGGATTGAGTTTTATGTGCTGTCTGTGGCGCGTTCATGTTCAACAATGATTTACTGTTTGTGTTCAGCCAGCGGTTCTGTTTGAAAAGAGCTGTGATGACGCCAAAGCAACACTACACCTGCAATTAGACACAGCTCTGATGAATGGTGCAAGGCAGGAACATTACATGTTTGACCCAGGCTTCTTCTGGCCATTATCATCTGAGAAAAGTTTCACTAGAAAAGTATCAGTGTACAGGGTAGCTGTGGTCATAGAAATATTGGAAGAGACACTGTTTGTTGTTTTGTGGAATACTTAAAAAAAATTATATGTAACCACACCGGTTCATCAACTTTGTTTCCATTATAGTACAGTTAAAGCACTTCATTTCACTGTTGGTTGCCAACAAACATAAATATGTTACATTATACAAGTGTCTAATAGATAGTAGCAGTATGCATGACAAAGCTCTTTATCTTTAAATAGTTTAAGATAGATATCAATAAAATAAAAAATTCAATTCATACAGAAGAAAGGGGAAGATTTTTAGTGGTCGCATCAGCAAAAATACATCTTTGAAGAAGTTGATTTTTCACAAAGATGCACGTTGGTTTAGTGGTTAGCACTGTTGTCTCACAGTAAGAAGGTACCAGGTTTGAATCCCGGCCTGAGTTTGCATGTTCTCCCCGTGTCTGCGTGGGTTCTCTCCAGGTACTCCAGCTTCCTCCCACCATTCAAAAACATGCATGGGGATTAAGTTAATTGGTTAATTTAAATTGACCGTAGGTGTGAATGTGAGTGTGAGTGGTTGTCTGTCTCTATGTGTCCTGTGATGAATTGGAGACTTGTCCAGGGTGTACCCTGCCTTTCACCCTAAGACAGCTGGGATAGGCTCCAGCCCCCCCGGGACCCTATGAGGATAAGCAGTAGAAAATGGATGGATGGATGAAAAAGTAATTAAACATCTCCTGAAAATGTTGTTTTTCTGACCAATGTCTGTCTTTTAGTGATGTACAGGTATAGCACCCCTGCTGGGTGTTACCACAGCAACACAAATCACTCTTCTAACTAGTAACCATACCCAACATGTGAAACAGTGTTGAATGTTTTTAGGCTGCTGTAAAGTGAAGTGCATAATTGTCTTTTGACATGAGGTGTTTGATTATTTTGCAGGTGTCTCAGTTGACGTGGATTGAGAGGAAAGTTGCTGCAGCCTTATTTGGAGAGCCTCCAACTGCAACAGTTGAAGATGCGCTGAAGAATTTTCTTAAGGTCCTGTGACAGGTGTTTGGATGGATGGATGGATCGATGGATAGATACTACGGATTAATTCACACAATTTATAGTGTTTATAGTGTTATAGCGGTTTCACCCCACATAAAGAAATGAGTGGTGTGAAAGTGAGAGAGGGGGGTGGGTCACAGAGAGACATTACAAATGGGGATAACGGCACACATTCAAAGGTAATAAGATGAGATAATCCTCTCTTTGTCTCACAAACAGGGAAATTTACAAAGGAGGGTGTTGCTGTCTGCTTTTTTCCTCACCTCCATACAGGACAGGACAAAGACTGTACAAAGGGGTGTGACTTTTGGTTTCAGAAAGTTACAGAAGTTATTGGATGTAGCGTCCCTGTTTTGGGGGGTTGTTTTTGGAGTTTTGTGTTTGGAGCATGGCTGCACCTTTAGGAAAATTTCCACAGCCTGTGTGGTCAGGTATATTACCTAAAGTTAACTATAAAACATAAACAAAATTAGGGGCTGATATTCTAATTATTTTATTCTAGTTATTTTTTCTTGTTTAAGTGATTGTATGTTCTCCCCTGAGCTACCTTGATTAATGAACCACACTGTGTCCTGTTTATCTAGTGTTCACTTACCGACTTGCTTCCAGGTATCTCCTGTACCCAGTTTTCAAAGACCAAACGCTCCATATTTACGTAGAAAGGCTTAATCTGTAGTGTGTTCCCACATTTCAACTATTTATATAATTAAGAAATAGGTTTTTGCTTTTGGCCAATATTCCTGTTCATGCCTCTTCCTCATGTTGTGTGTATGTCACCCATCAATGTGATTTAAGTGGTCCCTGTTTCAGCATTCCATATTATGAACATGAATAATTGTATTTTAATGCAACAACATATAACCATATCATTTTTGTATTCAGGTTGAGGAGATCCAGACAGGATATTCCAAATGGAACTATGTATTTCTAGCTAAGGTCAGTACCAGAAACCTGAAGCTGAATTCGTATTACCATTGTTTGCATTGTACTGTGGGAGCCCACTGAAACTAAACTATGTTTTTCTCTACAGTGCTACAAAGACCTGGGTCAGTGGAACAAGGCTAGGAAGATGTGTGAAGCTGCCTCTTCAATGAATGTTGTGTCCAAAGAGGTAGACCTCATCAGTTTTTCCATCTGCATGCACTGTCAAATTCAAATTTATTATCTCCGCCAGTCCCCGAGTAGAGTAATCTTGCACATCGCTCATTTATAGGTGAATGCTAAAGGATCTCTCATGTTTGCCTCTATGTATTGCATGTCATATACAGACATAAATCGACTGTCCACCACCACCAGTACATTGAAATGTACTTTGTTACAGTAGTTAGTGGATAGTACAACATAAGTAGGCCCTATAAAAAATAAGAAGCAGTGACATAAGTAAACAAAAAGATTAATTTGTACCTCTGCCCACTGACTGACCGACCTTCGAATCACAGTTACGTCCATGGGAGGGAGCTCAGGCACCGTCTGCATTTTTACATCGATTACAGTGACACATGCAAATGAAAAACACGTCTGATACACATGCAGTCTATTAGCCATGTGTGGGTTGATTTCATTCAAACATTACAGCAGTGGTTGTTGCAGACACATCTGGAAGAGATTGAGTGCACCTGTCTAATTTTATTGTGTTTTTCATTGTTTTTTCTTCAGGATGAAGATGCACAAAAGGAGCTGGACTCACTCTACCCAGTGCTTGGAGTGTGATGACAGCACGCACATAGCCTTTTGGAGATGTATTTTCCTTCTGTGTGTTTCTGGGTGTGTGTAAATATAGTGTGTATTGAGAGGCCATCATGTTAATTCACTCTGTGAGTGGAGAAAGATGTGACGTGGCATCATACCATCAATGGGAGCTCAAGGCTTCCACAGTCAGAACTGTCCAAAGTCTTTTTAAATCTGATTTGTATTCTAATTATTTTTTAAACAGTGGAAACCAAATAATCACACCTGGTTGTTCCAAATCGGTGAGACTATTAGTTTTCCCTATCTCACATAATTAAGTCTAAAGAAGTGGATCTTTGTTGATCTAGATATTGACTTTGACATCGGACAGGTCTTTGTTCAGCTACAGCTGCTACTCTGCTCCTGTCACAGTAATGATTATCACTCCACTTTACCTGCAGTTAATCAAATGACCCAACACTCTTCGAAAGGTGCTTTCAATGTTTGTTCAGGATCTGTCAACAACCTTCACTGACTTGTTTTACCTGTCACTCTTTCTTGTCTCTTCACAAGAGAATAAATCAGTTTCACTGAGTTTCAGTAGACCCTGAACCTTAAGAACCTTATTTATTACTCATGAAGGGGGTTCATAAGAAGCTATCCGACTGGTGTTTTAAAGCAAAACCCACCTATAGTTCCTGTTGTGGCTTCTCTTGCTGCGGCACTTTCTGAATTTTTATTTCTCATTTTATTGGTCTTATGTTGTTTTTAATTATTTTGTTTTTAAATGAAAATGGTTTAGTGTTTATAGGACTCAGCATATGCAGTATATAACACCTGATTATCCTGCTTACGATTCCAGTAACGGTAATGTTTTTAATCTTGAGAAACAAGAGGATCTCTGTGTAGGTTCTCAGTCGTCCAGGTTGGAGTAAATCAAAAAGAGCAAAAGCGAGTGAAACTTGCTTGAGATTTTTTGAAGACGTTTCACCTTTCATCATCCAAGAGGCTTCTTCAGTTCTAACTGACTGTTAGAGAGTTCAGATACTTTTACTCCTGTTGGAGCAGAAAACAAACAAACGACCAAAACCAACAAAACAAAGCCATTTTTGTCAAACTGGAGAAACCATCCTTGAACAGAGGAGGAGGAGCCATTTACAACTCAGTATTGACCTCCATCCCCAGAAACCGCGGCAACCATTCACACCTGAGTGCATCTCACCTTAACAGCTCTCATCAGGGTAGGTAGGATAACAACTCTCACATGAATGGTAACGACTCCTAACGAGACCTGCTGTTTTGGTGGTTTTGGTCGTTTGTTTGGGTATCTGGACTCTCTGCCAGTCAGTTAGAACTGAAGAAGCCTCTTGGATGATCAGAGGTGAAGTATCTTCAAAACAAACCTTCAGCTAGTCCAGTTGACTCATTCTTTGCTCTTTTTGAATTGATTTGAAGCATAAGAACTCTTCCAGTGAAAGTACCCAGCAACACCAGCTCCAGAAGCCCCTAAAACTAGTCCAAGTTAGCTTTCATTGACAGTCCATCCGTACAGGCCTTCCTCCAAAATCATCATTATAAACGTAAACAAGCTGAGTCAGACGGCTATAGTTACTTTTTTCTTTTTTGTGTGTGAGAGCATTTGATTTGTGGCTGTCAGGCCATAATGGGAATTTTAACAAATATAACAGAATATTTTTGGACAACACCCTTATGGTTTTGCTCAGTTTTCAAAATATCAGTTCAGTTCCCTGAAGAAACAATGACATATTTACATTAAAATGCCCTCACATGTAAATGGAGTCACTGAGTGAGAAAGTGGAGGGAAGTTTGAGGTTTTGTCTTCTAGTTTCGCTGTAATCTCTCTCGTGAAACTGTAATGAACAAAGCCAAGGATCCCATTCATTCCTTTGGCATGATGTGAAAAGTCAGATGATACGATTACATTTAGATAATTCCACTAAAATGTCACCTAATCTGTTTGATGTACCGTTTGATTGTTTGGTCTCATGCATTCCTAACTATGTCACACTTGATAATGTGATAAACGTGATGCATATTGTAGAAAACCACGAGGCTTTAGTTTTGTTGACTTGTGAGATTTCTTTTTGTGGATTTAGAGTCTGATTAAGTTTATTTTACTGTATATTAAGGCTGTGTGCATTGTGAAAATTACAAAAATGATTGTCACTTTACAGATTATTTTCGACCGGCACTACGAATGTATTTGATTTTTTTTTTCCTTCAAATGCCAAAGCAAGTACCATATTCCTCAAACGTCATACGCTACATAGATATTATACTGTACAGTGTCATAGTGTGCACTGAAAGATCAGAGTCTGTAATTAAATCTGTGCAATCCTGATATGAGGTGTCAGTTTGTCACTTGTCTTGCTTGCTTATGGATTTTATGACGAGTACCCTCTAACAATACGTTTTGTAATATCTATAAATCTATAATTAAAATGTACAGTGTTTTTTTTTTTAAATCCAAAAAAAAAACACGTAAAAATGTAACATTTAGGTTCCTGCGTGGCTATCAGTGATTATGGAGTTCAGAGGCATCCTTTCCTTTTTCTCCAGACTGTACTTTATGTGCCCGGGCAATTGGGAATTTGTTACCGGATCAGATTGAAACCACCAGTCTAGTCATGTTAGGTCCTCTCTAAATGATCACAGGTGTTTGTTTATACAGTCATAAAAACTTCACCTTAGCCTCCTGCACTACATTT
This sequence comes from Synanceia verrucosa, assembly GCA_029721515.1. Taxonomy (NCBI): domain Eukaryota; kingdom Metazoa; phylum Chordata; class Actinopteri; order Perciformes; family Synanceiidae; genus Synanceia; species Synanceia verrucosa. The sequence goes on along the minus strand of CM056562.1, from coordinate 17,667,860 downwards.
GGAAGTGGGAAAATTGAAATCCAAGGGAAACTTGATGTTTGTATTCATTCATGATATAGCACGTCTGTGTGTGATTGCATCTAATCTTGATGTCTGTACATGTTGGCCTAAAAGATGTTACCTAAGAGTTCAGATGCTGCAGCTCTCAGATTTTCTTTCTTGTCCAAATTCTCTGGATTTCTGTTTTCTCTCAGTGGTGTAGAAGGAATATTTTTGATTGATTTTTGGGGAAAATTTATTTGCTTTCTGGCTTAGAATTGGATGAGAAGGTTGATACCACTCTCATGCTGCCCTTTAAATATGTAGCCACAGCCAGTTAGCTTAGTTTAGCGCAAAGACTGGAGGAAAAACTGCCACCTCTAAAGCTCACTAATTAAAAAGCTTTTCAAGATAGTGAAGATGTAATGTTTTTTTGTGGTTATGTTCTGTACTAGTTCTGGGCTGGAAACTGGTGTATTTTATACAGATTAAACAAACTGAGCTTTGAAGGTGCTGCAAATCAAAGCAAGCTGTTTCCAGCCATTTTTTTTGAGCTAATTACAGCCTTATAGACTTATTATTAAAGAAAGATATCAGAGTGGTATCATATCAACTAACACCACCAGGAAACAGATTTTCCCTCTAAAAGGCCACTTCCCTCCTGAACCACCAGTTCCTCACGCTTACTGTGCATTGTGTACATATTTTAGTTTGTTGGTAATATTTATCAAAATTTATTAAATTGTATTGCCATGTAAACACAGTATCAACTGAAATAATAAAGGCCATAAAACTAGATTTTGGCTGAGCTCCTGAGCAAAGAGAGGCCTGTATTAAACACAGGTGTGATTGTGTGTGCGTATGGGATAACCACAAAACAGGCAATTAATCAAACATCCACAAGCTATTTGCCTCAATTTTATTTATTTTATTTAACCTTTATTTTACCAGGTAAGTCAGTTGAGAACTAATTCTCATTTACAATGACGATCAAAACGAAGCTTGTATTGACTTTTCAGCCTCTTCAGTCTCAACAGCCAGTGACCAGGTGTGACTCGCTGAGTTAAGGTTTGATATATCCCTCCATTCACAACCGAAGCCCAGTCATGTCTCAGTTACACAACAGCAGACAGCTTGTGTTGCATGTGTGCACATTTTATCCTCGGCCAACGCAGGGTACAGTTTAAACTCACGCTAATCTTGTTGATGCAGTCTTGACAGGTGTAAGCATGTGTCTCACCACTAGTTCATGTGATATTTCATCCACCACAGCATCTGCTTTACTGTGCGAGACGCAGCATTTCTCTTGTTGTCTTGTTAATGAGCATGTTTTCTTTGTGTGTCAGTTCCACAGCACAACACAACAGCAGAGTATCACAGGTCTGTGGTTGTGCTGTACATTAGGAAGATTTGCTTCCTTCTGCAGTTTCCTGTAATGCAACGAGGGGAAACAGCAATAAGCCCGGAGGGCTGATATTGTCTGCACTTATAGCTCATCATTATCCAACAAATACAGGCATATTTCCCATAACATAATTATAAAAAATCTGAAGCTCATATCTGTTTGATGACCTGTCAGCTGTTTAACTCCTTATTTCAGTGCTGAGGTGCAAAAACAAACCTTTCTTTCTGGTTAATAGAGATTATGCTTTGCCACATGACCTCACTGGCGCTAGTTAGTCTTCACATACAGTACTGTACGTGTAAAAACTGAGAAACGGAGCATGGACTGAGCCATATCAGTAATAATCTACTGTAGTTTTATCTGAATTTGTCACGCACTCTGAAAAGTTGTCTGGCCGGCTGGCTGCAAGTCTCTGGCTGATCAAGTACAGGATGTTCTGGCAGGGTGAGATAAAACGCTGTGCAGGGAAAGGGATCTCCCAAACACTTCCCTTTTGTCCCCACCTGATCTGACAACATGCCAAGAGTTCACAACATGAACCGCAGTTCATATTATGTTAATCAGCATTACGTGTGCAGCCATAATGGTGTCAAATCTTTTGAACATAGCTGAAACTTTTGGTAAATGTATCTGTCGTATCACCTTCAGCGTGACAGAAAATCACACCAGTGGAAAAACAAGAATAGTTACAGTGTCTGTTTATTATGTAGCTGAACAACATCATTCAAAACATCAAGCAGCTTGAAGAAATACTCAGAAGTGTGTGCAGTCAAAACCATTAAGCATTAGCAGTAATGAATGTCGTCTAATTAATATAGTTTGGTCTAAATTTTCCGTAGAATTTTTGGGGTTTGAGCTTTTTTTTGACCCTGTTAAGAGCTGATAAACATTAAGCAAATGCAAGATTTAATTTAGTGTTTAGCATTTAGTACTCCATGTAACAGGGGTGGAGAGCCTTTTAGTTTTTAATAATCCTTTCAACTTTGCATCATTTTCCCTCCGTTTCTCTGACTGGACCAGCAAGTTCATGAAGTAAACATTATATCACTGTTATATAGCTATAATAAAGTTATTTCTGCTGTTGGCCTAATACCCAAGTATTTAAGAACAGCCCAGATTACAACAGCATGAATTAAATTAAATTTTAAAAAAAATAGTTTTTAACATTAGTAACACTGTTAACACCACATTCCTGCCCTACTGACAGTATGCAACCTAGAAATCATAACATCGTTGCCTCTTTTTAGGTGATGCTGTGATTTCAGAATGATGAAGACGTAGAACGACAAAAACAAAATATGAATGAATCTCTGCCTCTGGTATGCAGTACAGTATAGATAGAGGCTTGAATCACTTACTTGCCGACCTTTTATGTGCACAAAGAACGGTATAAGACACCAAAAAGAAAGAGGAAAAGCATAACAGGTCCTCTTTAAAGTCACCTGTTATTTCAAAAATGAATCTGAATTACATTACATTTCAAATCCAAGACACTTTACAGTCAGTGCATTAGTCTTGCTTGCATGGGGCAGCAATTAGATGAGTCTATAAAAAAGAAATACAATATTTACCCCCCAGTGCCCAAACCCTATGTGGACAGCATGAGCGCTTCTGTAGATTAAACAACATGTAAAAGAGAGTGTGGTTACTGGCATCTTGAGCATGTAATTTAAATGATAGGGTTAAAAGGTTTTCCATAGAGCAGCATTCACATTCAAACATTAAAAACCTTTGTGAGTAACACAAAAAAGAGACATAAATGACTAAATTACACTGAACTAATATTAGGCTTTTCATACTTGCATTGAACAGCAGTTCACACACACAGGAGCAGCAGGTCTGTTCGGTGCTCCTTTGCCTCAAACAGCATCTGTCGTAGATTTCAGAATATATCAGATGCTGTTCAGAAGTACTATAGTTAACTTGATATTTGACATTTCATAGGCCTTTTTCCTGAGTAGCTAAACTTTTATAATATTCTCTATATGAAAAACTACACGTTAGTAGATTTATTAGACAAAGGGACTATTGCACTCCATGAGCTTATTTGCCTGTTCATGCAGAATCACTGTCCATACTGACCTTAGGTGGCACTTTATTTTTCTCACATAATCATCTCCAGGTTTTCTTGTTTACCTTCAAAATATCTGATTTCTGTATGTTTTGATGTGTTAGAAATTAACTTAGAGAGGGTTTTAAATCTTTATTAACTCTTTGAGTGCCACTGACGTATTTCGATGTCAAAGTGTTTTTCTGCAGCAGGTCGCCTATCACAATCTCCCGCAGCCTGTGAGTAATGTTGGAGCTTCTGGGAGATGTAGCCAGAGCAAAAAGAGACGCTATACACCACATAGATCAAAGCAGGAAGTGGAGACGATCGCGATTAGAGAGCAAAACGGACGGATTCTGGACAAAGTGGTGTTGTTGGTGAAAGCGGCCTCTTCTCTACCTCTGATAAAACAAGAATGTCTCTTCTTTCATTTGAGCTATTCAGTTTTCTCAGAGACAAAGAAAAAATATTCTGTGGGTGTAGAAATGTGGCTCAAAATGGGCAAAAATGCTGGCACAAGGCACTCTCTGTTTTATAAAACAGCTGGCACTCAAAGAGTTAAGAAGAAAAACTTGAAAATTGCAGCCAAATTAAAGGTATTCCTGAAAAGCTGATGTTTTGGAGATGCAGTGTTTTTTTTTTTAATCTGCTTGATAACACACCATGACATCAATGTAGACTTGATGGTTTCTACTTTTCTATCAGTACTTACAGCAGACACACTAAAACCACAAGGGTGTGTTAGAGCAGCTATTTAGGTTAATAACTCCTGTAACCACAGTGCTGCCTGTTGCTGAGGTTCAGCCTGAGCTCTACCGCTGTGCAGCTGACTGCGTTCCTCCACCTTCAATCAAAATATGATGCTAAATGATGAAGGTGAACTGTGGCAGGTTCTCACTATACAGCGTCTCCTGTAAAACAGATGCTGTTCCCTCCTGGCACTATAATACTTAAAAAATGAGTCATCAGTAAGAAGCATTTAGCCTGAGTTTTCAGCTCATAAATAGCGTTTTCAGCCCACAAACATGAACTGTAGTTCATAAGTCTTTTGTGTTTCAGCCTTCATTTGTTTTGTATTTTACAGCTTTGATTTGTTTTTAAGTTTTATGATCCCTCAACCTCCTCAGGGACGGCCTGCCTGGCCGCTGCATCCAGCAGCTTCATGTCGTCGCGCAGAGTCACTGCTATGGAGTAGGCATGAGGCTTCAGTGTCAGACCGTAGTTGTAGTCCAGTTTGACCGGCCTGGTTGGGTCCACTGTGATGTGGCACTGGTGGGCGAGCAGGGCCGTGAAGAGGAACAGCTGGACCTTGGAGAGGTCCTCGCCAATGCACCGCCGCTTGCCCAGAGAGAAGATGAGCACGCTGCTGGTCAGGTCCTTGTTCAGCCCCCCGTTCTGGTCCAAGAAACGCTGGGGGTCAAAGGTCTCGGGATGGGACCACAAGACTGGGTCGTGGTTGATGGACCACTGGTTGATGAAGATGACTGTGTTCTTTGGTATGGTGTAGCCCATGATGGAGGTGTCTGAGATGGTGCAGTGAGGGATGGTGAGTGGGATGAAGCTGGTGTAGCGCAGCACCTCGTAGATGAAGGCCATGACGTACGGCAGCTGCAGCTGGTCGTCGATGGAGGGCAGCCGGCTGCGGTCCACCACCTTGTCCACCTCTTGCCGGAGACGAACCTGCATCTCAGGATATCTACATTCACAGGTGAGACCTACGTTTTAGGTGACAGAGATTACTCTCTTTTCTTTATTTGAGGATATAATAAGTGACCCACTATCTGTAGAAAGCTTTAGTTATCAAATGATGGACACAGAAAAAAAAAGTATGATGGCGATACAATTACTCTTAATCTCTCTTTTTTTTTTTACAAAAAAAGTGGCTGGAGGCATTATCTTACATCAAGGTGTCAGGACAAACACACATGATTATAAAATGAATTTGTGTAAAATCTGCCAAAGATCTAGCTGTGTGGAAAGCTGAATGCTGACTGGGCACTTTGACTGGTGTGCAGTTTCAGCTCTTTATGTTGTGCTGCCAGTACCTGCCTGTGCCTCAGCCCCCCCACTGGGCTGTTACATAACAAACCTCTCAACTTCCTCAAGTCTATGCAGCTTTAACAGTGGGGTGATGCAGTTATTGTTTGCCATAATTCCGTTTTAACGCATTTAAAATGTGAGGAAATGTTGCTTACTTGACAAGTATAAGGATGATCCACTGCAGTGCGGTAGATAGTGTGTCTTGACTTGCTCCAAATATATCCCCCACAGTGGAGGGCACGTAGTCCTTCCCTGAGGAGCGCCCTGACTTGTCTCTCAGCTGATCCATCGCCACTATAAAAGCGTCTGTCATGTCTCTGATGATGCTCGACTGAAAGGTTTTTCTGTGTTCAATAACTTTGTTTCGTATGAACGCGTTAAACTCCAGGTTGAGGTCCTTAAAGTTGTCAAATATGGTTTTGATGGGGTTTGGGAAGTACTGGAGCCAGGGCATCACATCCACTATGCTCCCTGCCCCCACTGTTTTGGTGAACTGGTCATTCCTGCCCACCACCTGCCGAAACTCCTCGTCCTCATAAGTGTACCTTTTCCCAAAGCACACTGCGCTCATTATGTTGGCTGTGGACACGACCAGGTAAGCCATGGGCTTGAAGTGTCGGTGCTCCTTGGTTTTCTCCACAAAGAGCTGCAGCAGCTCTCTCATTTCGCAGAGGACGTGGTGCTCAAATTTCTTTTTGGTGTGTGGGTTCCCGGTGGAAAACATCCGGACGGTGGACTGGGCCACTCTGCGGTGCATCTTCCACCAGTCCGTGATGGTGCCAAACGCGAGGCTGTCCCCGTTGCCGATGTACTGGAAGGAGGTGAAGTCCGGTCTGCCGGCAAACTCGGGTCCCTGCTTGATCAGCGCCTGTTTGATGGAGTCCCCGTTCAGCACCACCACGGTCCGAGAGCCGAGTTTGATCTGGTATACGTTGCCGTATTTTTTAGCCATGCGCATAAAATACAGGTGCGGCGCGTTGCCAAGCTGCGGTGAGTTCCCGATGATCGGCCAGGCGAGCGGGCCGGGCGGACAGGAGAGGGACCGGGGCCGCAGCCAGCGCCACAGGTGGAGGGTGAACAGCAGGGTCACACACGCCAGCAGCACGGCTCTAGCTGGGTTGACTGGGTTAATCCCCTCTGTGAAATCCATGATGGGGATCCTTCAGGTGGAATAAAATAAATATCAATATTAAACCCACACAGTAGATGATACAGTGCATGATACAGTATAAACACGTTTCCCACGTTGAAATTAAATACATATTTTACATGAAATATTGAATCAGGAGGTGATTAAATACCTGTTTATGTCCTTGGTTCATCAGAAAAAAATGCCAGCTTTTATCCAAAATATGCAATGCTGTTTCAGATTTCTTTATCCAAGACTTTGAATCTTAAAAATAATAATAAGTTCTTCTGCACACAACCAGCCTGCAGTCAAGTGTTCAGCCTGCATGCTGTGAAGCCCCACCGCACCGAGTGGACTCATTTATCCTGAAAAAAGCGCAGCATCGCGGCCCGTCAGCGGCTGTGTCTCTCTGTGGGCGCGCAGGTGTGCGTGTGCACGCGCTGGCTTTGTTACAGTGGGCAGGTTTGTTGCAAAGGGAGTCACCCCACCCTCCCACCATCACCTCCTCCTCCACCCACCTCCTCTCTACTCCCTCCCACAAGTTACTGCTGAAAGCGGACAAGGTTCAAAGTTAACCAAAGTTACTGGATTTTAATTTCAAGAGAATAAAAAAAAACACGCACAAGCCCTTTAATTTGCAGATTTAAACTATTTAAAAATGTTCTAACAATAAACGCTTTAATAGTAAGAACAAACAAGTTATTGTTATCATTAGTGGAGGGGTTTATCATTGGTGATGTTATATGACTGATGTGCGTCTTATTTAGGCTATTTTACACATTTTAATGATGACAATCAGCACTTCGCTAGAACTAATATTAGGCTATTGATATTGTTAAGGAAGGTAACACTTAAAATATATATATATATATATATATATATATATATATATATATATATATATATATATATATACAGACAGACAGACGTAAAAAGCTTAATTACACAGTAGTGTTTGCTCTGTTTGAATGAAATGAATAATGAAATTCTAATAAGAATTGAGGGTGCGCTCTCCTGTCGAGCCACCAGGAGGAGGCGGACCCCGCGCTATAACTCATTAATTCCCTCTAATTAACCAGCAGGCTGGACATGAGACACTGCAGCCTTTACAGCTCAATTAACTCTAAAGACTGAGGCAGTTCGAAAGTGCGAGACTAAAGCCTAACGAAGCCCTATGAAGGCGGATTTATTGTTGTAGCAGTAGTAGTAGCTGTAATAATAATAATAATAACGAAAATAATAATAATAATAATAATAATAATACTAACGAAAATAATAATAACAATTTTGGAAGAAAAATTTTTGGAAGTATATGTACTTCAACAATAAGCTGTTAGAAATTAAAAGGACATAAAGCACAATTTCTACAGGTTATGATGATATTATTTTATTAAGTACAATAAAATCTTGTAGTATATACTGCTTTAATCAAAACATAATGATTTTAGCTAAATTATAATACTGACATATATTCTTGTTCTTTTAATGAGCAGCAGATTATTCATAATGCATTTAAATTTAAATCTAATATCACACATAGTTGACTATTATATTTCTGTAAACGAATATGTTCAGCAGATGTATTTAAATTAATTTTTAACGTATGTGATAAATGACATTATTCTAAGTGTGAGCTGTTACTGAACAGAATGCACACTTACCGAGTCTGGATCCTCCAGTGATCTGGTGAGCTCCTTCAGTCCAGCAGTGAATGAGGAGGAGAGGAGCTCCCAGTCCCATTTATTAGCAGGATCCAGTTATTAGACCAAACCCCAGCAGTTCTAATCCACATATTGGCATAAAGGCATGTGCTCAAATCCTTTCATTTGACCAAATCATTGTTTTGGTATCTTACAGTACTTCATCTGTATTTATAACTGATGGAGAAATTGTATTATATTGCATCCCTGTGTGTGTGTGTGTGTGTGTGTGTGTGTGTGTGTGTGTGTGTGGTCTGCCTTATATCCACAATGGAGTCACACACTTGACCTAAGACCAGTTGATAGGGGACGACATGTGCAACTGGGGACAAAGTCCATGTTCAAAAAATGCCTAAATACCACAAAGGTGACCACCAAAGGTCACACAAAGTGTGTGTGTGTGTGTGTGTGTGTGTGTGTGTGTGTGTGTGTGTGTGTCCTTATCATCCAACATGGCCATAAGACCATTGTTAAAATTTCACACTCATGCTCATAATAACTCCATAATTTAATCAGATCTCTTTTTTTCTATTCTTCCTATCACTCCTGTGGGTTAATTAATTTCCCAATAACTTTAATTTCTGTTTTTTTGTTACAACACGAGATGGAAAAATGTTTCTGTTGTTGTTGATAAATTGGGACCTTCCTAATTCAAAGCTTAGTCTCCATGTGTAGCTATCAGTTCATGCCCATTTGATACTGAATTTTACATTTTTCATCTAGAGATCCATCCAGTGGTCTATTATTGTTATTACAGAGAGAGATGAACAAGTAGTGAATCATTTGAAATATTTTATTGTTGCAAACAGTATTATCAAAGCTTCATGCTTCACCTCAGAAAAGCTGTGTTATATGCAAGGCTTGAGTATAGCCCTTAAACTCACATTTGTTTGTGTTTGGATGCAGAGTCTTGCAGGTTAATCCCTTCAAAAGATGCAGAGCTAAAACTTGCAGGAGCCCAGGATCCTCTTCACTGCTGGTTAGTTCAGTTTCAACACCGTGTTTCCCTTCCTGCTTGACTGACAGCTCAATTGCTCATCGCGTGTGAATGAGCAGGGAGGTGTGGAGCTGGAGAAGGTGTGTGCAGGTGATGATGTGCCCAGACACTAAAGGCACAGTTTCCCTGTGAAGCTCCGGCCTGGCAGAGCAGCCGACACATTTCAACCACATCTCTCACATTCAGAGCATAGTTTCATAAATCAGAGTGAGCCATGAGTGAGGAAGTTACGTCATCCTGCAAATGGGATTTGGTGAATGAAACGGGCCACGTACTTTTGATTTGTGCCTGTAATTAGAGGAAGCATGCACAGGACCTCAGTGGAGCTGCGCTCTTCTTGCAGTATTTACGGTGCTTCAGGTCTGTGTATCAATGCTGTGGAGAAAACAGGAGCAAAGGGGACTGCCCGAGGCTTTTCTGAAGGTACTGAGCAGTCACGCACATGTGCTTCATCATAGGGGTGACAACTGAAGGGAAAGACAACTTCACTAAATGCAGTCTACTTTCTGTCAGGATAGAATAGAGCTGTTAACTTTGTTTGGGTTCAGCTTTTTAGGATGCTGATGGAACAGTGAGGTTATTTCACACATCTGTGAGCTGTCACAAGACAGAATAGAAATGATCAAATGTGTTGACAAAAATTCACAAACAAAAATTGAAAATACAAATGAAAGATTTAATTTAAATATCATTTAATTCAACACTCTTCAAGTCGAACTCAAGTAGCTTAATATGTGTGTTGATTTGTAGATAGAAATATATATATATATCAAACATACACTTACAATAAAAAACAGTAATGGAAAATGAGCACAATATCAAAAGATAAAAAAAATCTAAAACTAGAAACAGTGAAAGAAGACTAAAAGAAAAGATGGGACAGGTCAGAGGTCCACTCCAACATAACTGTCTCCTCCGCTCTCTCTAAAACATCCACTTCAAGTGTGAATAATAAATGTCCTGGCATTCATGATTGAATATCTTATCTTAATCTATTTGAGAACTTTCAATATTTAGTATATAGGATTTAGAAAATAGCACCAAGCCAGCTCTGGTGAAATTACTAACGACCTGCTGATTGCATCAGACAATGGGCTTGTCTCTGTAATTGTCTTGTTATATCCTCCATGCACTCCAAAGTCAGTCATGGAGTTCCTCAAGGTTCTATTCTTGGGCTAATTGTGTTCACTTTATGTATGCTTCCTTTAGGCAATGCTATTCGAAAACACTCCATAAACTCTCACTGTTATGCAGATGATACTCAGCTATATTTGTGGTTTAAGCCAGACAAAACCAGCCAGTTAGCTAAACTACAAGCATGCCTTAAGGACATAAAAACAATGGCCAATTTCCTGTTGTTAAATTCAGACAAAACTAAAGTTATTCTAATTGGCCCCAAAAATAATAGATGACTTATTATTTCTAGTCTAGGTAGCATTTCCCTGTCCTCTAGCACCACTGTAAGGAATCTAGTGGTCATTTTTGACAAAGATATGTCCTTCAACGTCCACATGAAACAAACAGAACTACTTTTTTTCCACTTGCGTAACATCACAAAAATCAGGCATTTTCTTTCTCAAAACGATGCAGAAAAATCAGTCCATGCATTTCTTACATCTAGGCTGGACTATTGCTATTCATTATTATCAGGCTGCCCCAATAATTCTATCAAGACTCTCCAGCTGGTCCAGAACTCTGCAGCACGTGTTCAGACCAGAACCAGGAAAAGAGAACGTATCCCTCCTGTGTTAGCCTCTCTGCACTGGCTCCCTGTAAAATCTAGAATAGAATTTAAAATCCCCCTCCTCACTCATAAGGCACTGAATGGCCAGGCACCATCTTATCTTAAAGAGCTGATAGTGCCCTATAACCCTGCGAGAACTCTGTGTACGACCGGATTTGAGCCTGTCTATTCTGCGTCTTGCCGTTACAACAATATTAATCGTTTTTGATATTCTTGTAAATCTTAAGCCTTGTCATATCAGAAATGTAATGGCACCATTACAGACAACCTATGGGTGCACTCTCTCAGCACCAAACAGGAAGCAGCAAACATGGCGAAGATGCCAAAGTCACAGAAGTTTGTTTGGACCGTACAAAAAGAGGAAAAGCTCGTGGAGCATTCTCTGGTGTCTTCTCTTCTTTTTTGAATTTTTTAAGAGTCCTGATCAAGGACACAATGACTCCACATAAACACTTTCTCAAAGACAGTTGTGTTGAAAACAAATCAAATCTTGCACCAAACCAACACCTACTCAATCCAAGAATGAGAGAGCATTTAGGACGAACGGTAAAGAATCATAACTTTCAGAATTTTAGTGTTTGGCTTGAAGAGATAGTGTCAAAACATTGTAGTAATGTTTAATTTACTTCAGGATTTGGAGTCAGGTTTTGCTTCGTCTTGAAGGGATGGTCGGCCGAAGCCTCACTGGAGAAAGCTGGATGTGTGGTAGGAAAACATCGCAGCAGGTGTTCACCTTAAAGAGAGTGCAGATTGTTGTAATTCACCATGTAACTCATAATGTAACAATCAGCACATAAATAAAACTAAGAGTGAATAATGTAATAAATGATATCATGAGAACATTAGAAACTAGGCAGAGAAAAGGTTAATAATAATGTACAGAATCATTTTCTTAAAAAAAATCTCATTGTCCTCTTAAAGGTATAATTTATAATATGTGATATTTCAACATTAAATGTCTTAAAAAAATCTATCTATGTTATATATTATAAGTTGTGTACTATCCCAACAAAGTTCAAATCCAGAAAAATACATTTTCACGGTTCAGTACATTGCCTGAACGTTATTATATGTTATATATATTATATATATATTATATGAAGGCATCATATTCCCTTTGAACAAGAACAGCAAACATGAGTGTTATATTAATTCAATATTAATCTTTCAAATCACTCCAAACTGGTTGGTTTTGAAACACATGGAATATTTTCAGGAATTAGAGGCAATCGTGAACGATTTCCATAAGTTTTGAATTGTTTCACATAAAACAGGCGGTAATTTTCATCTACAATGTTTTAATAAAATCTAAGATTTCTTTGGGACTGTGTCATTAAGAAAAAGTGTCACGAGGGCGGGGAGCTGTTTTAGGTTGCCAGGGTGATAACGGAGCGTTCTGTGACTGACAGGCGATTTCAGCACCATAGACAGCTCCCTAAAGTTGTACTGTTTTAAAATTGTTTTTTTAGTGGAGACTAAAGTTTCCACCTCCATATTCTGTCTCACTGTATTTTACACCTCCACTACCTAAGTTAGTGTATCTTCTTCTGTTGTTGTTAGCATTATACAGCTGACCAAACGCTAGTATTAAGTGCCGAACATGATTTCTCCTTGATACCATAAAACAGAAGTCAAGTCAAGTCAATTTTACTTGTTTAGCCCAATATCACAAATTACAAATTTGCTTCAGAGGGCTTTACAATCCGTACAGGATATGACACCCTCTGTTCTCCCATATGCCTCCCATACACTAAGGGACTTTGAAAACTTTTATAAAGACCATCATCAGACCCCCTCTCACATTTTAAGACTTTGAGAAGAGTTTTGTCTGTGACTTATCATGCACGTCTTTAGCAGAGAAATATGGAGCAGGAAAAGATGCAGCTTTGGCAGTAGCCACCATTGGGTGTGCAAACATTTGTTTAACCCCAAGTTGCTCCCCGCTTGTGCTCCTGAAAGCTAAGCCTAACAGGATGGTTTAAATGCAGTAGATATTTCACTATGTATACACGTAATAATCACAATAAAGCTCTTTAGTTCTTTCTTTCTTATTGATGGAAAATTGCATACCCTTCTTATTTCCACTCAAAATAGAACCCGTGTTAAAATTAATGGTGAGGAAAAAGGGCTTATTTAGATTTATTTATTTAATAATAAATAATAAATAATTTAATAATTTCTGTCAGAGTTAAGTTATTCCAGAAATCCATTGGGAGGAGAGTGGACACACAAGTGAGCCAGACCGTCATCTTTGCAAGACAACGTTGATCCATTGACCACTCAAATGTTTTGGAGTAGAAATATCTCAATGCTGTCCAATACACTGAACACTTAAGGCAATAGTTATTTCATTTATTTATTACAGTCCTACTGCCAGGAGTCCAAGTCTTGTATTCATCAGTTTAGTTCTTAGAAAGCCTCTGTGGGCAAAGATGAATCACTAGACGCTTAAATACCATGAAACAGATTCTGAACATCATAATTTGAAAATGTATTGTTTAACTTGAATACTTGCAAGAAATAAATTAATGTTATTTAGTAAATAGAATTCAGTTCAGTTCTGAAGCTAAACTAACCTAACCTAAATTGGTAATATTACATTGAAATTATGATGCAGTGGTGTGAAATATTCTGGATCATTTTCGAAAGGAGATCAAATAATCTGTTTACTGAAAAACACCACACCTACAGATACAGCATGAGTTACACAGACAGCATCCAGTATACATCCTATACCTGTTTAGATTGTCATGTTACCATCACATCTCTTCAATAAGGGAATTTAAAAAATGATTACGGCATGTGAAAGCAGTTTCAGCTGGTTTGGTTTGAACTAACAGGGAGAAACCAGGATGGACAAACTTCACACTGGTGGTTTCTTTTCTTTCTTGAGCTGAAACAGGAACACATGGAAAGTTTTCTTTGGGAACTGAACTAAATCTACCTGTGAGATGACCAGGTGTTACGATGTTACTAAGTACATTTACACTTTTGAGAAACTATTTTCATTTTATGCTACTTTATACTTGCAACAGAGTATGTTTACAGTATGTGAATACTTCTTCAACCACCAGAGATGACAAAAAACATGTAGCATTGTGGTGCGTTGTTGTATGACACAGAAACTTTAAAGTGTGTTAAATAAATGTTTTTTAAATGTTAATCATAAAACCAGCTGTGTGACAGTGGTCACTGTCAGGACAGTCCTGCAAAGTCTCTGCTCTTGGGATCGCTAGGACTTATCTTCAGTGCTCCTTATTGGTCTTTTCCTTGACAACATAATTGCTATATTATACATATTGTTATCCAGCACGGTGGTACCGGGTTCAAATCCTGGCCCAGGGCCTTTCTGTGTGGAGTTTGCATGTTCTCCCCGTATCTGTGTGGGTTTTCTCCGGGTACTCTGGCTTCCTCCCACCATCCAAAAACATACATGGGGATTAGGTTAATTGGCAATTTAAATTGACCGTAGGTGTGAATGTGAGTGTGAGTGGTTGTCTGTCTCTATGTGTCCTGTGATGAACTGGAGACTTGTCCAGGGTGTACCCTGCCTTTCACCCTGAGACAGCTGGGATAGACTCCAGCCCCCCTGCGACCCTATGAGGATAAACCGTAGATAATGGATGGATGTTATCCATATTGTTTAAAAATGTATACATTTAGAACAGGATTAGAATCCATTTTCTGTTTAATTGTATGTATGTATGAATGACTACATATTTCTAGAACCACAGCAGTTTTGTTAACAACAGTCCTTATAAATTCTCAATAATATCAAACAAATCAAAATTGTAAATGAAATAAATATTCCTGAGTGAATTTTAGAGAGAATAACAAAATGCAGACATCAGTCAGTATCAGTCTTCCCTCTGCTGATGTGATGAACCACCTGCAGATACCATGGTAGAGAGAGGAGGAGGAGGAGTTGGCAAAAGTGCAAGTAGGACTCAATATCAATATATTTTATAGTTATATAACGAGGCACGGGATGAGACAATGACTTAAACATATTTTAGTAATGGTTGTAGTAAATAATGTTTTTCATAAAGCCGTGCCTGTGTCCTTGTGTGGTTGTATACATACAGTTTAGGTTTGCATATAAATAAACAGTGCAGCTGCTCAAAACCAACAGCGCAGCGCATTTGCAGCGGTGTAAATGCTCATAACTGTCATGGCAAATTATGGCAAGAATATAAAGTGTGCATACAATTATGCAATAATGATAATCAGATTCTCAATTCTCAGTGACTTGAATAACATGTTCAGGTTATAGAAAAATAAAAAATGCTGCCCCATTGTAAACATGAAATAGTTTGCTTTGATTTAAAATGATTTTAAACAAATTTGCCAATTTCAAAAATAAATTGTTTTTTCAGTGTGTACTGGTTTTTAGAGTTCAAAAACAAGGAGACGTCCCTGAACTCAATTTCCATTACAAAACCAAGGTTTTGGTACAAGGTCTGAGTTCTCTTTCTTCATGTAGTCCTGAACAGTGTTGTAGGCGTTGCTGATTTTTACTAGAAAAAAATCTTGCAAGAATGAGACAAAGTGAGTACAATGAGTGGTGATTATTTTCAAATACCGGTACCTCTTCCTGCAGCATTTTACCCACTGGCAATATTGGTAAACTATTATCATTATCAAAATAGCGGCCAAACAAATTAAAGCATTTTAATTAATCATTAAATTGATTAATGTAATAATCAAAGGATCTTAGAGGTGCATTTTTAAATCCAGACTATACCCTATAACTATAAAAAGGGGGACTATAACTCCCCTTTTTGTGTGCCTATGATTTCTGTTTTTACATTTTTTTATTCTATTTTATGTCATTTATTTTACATTGCTTATCCTTTAACTATATTGGTCTCATATTTCATTTTTATTTTACATATTATGTGCAAGATTAGAGAGTAAAGAAGGTTATGACTTGCCAGTTGGTAGCAGGGTTCAACCTAATCAGGTGTGCATTAAACTGCCATTAAGTTTCACAATAAATCAGCAGAAATAAAGGCAACTGGCAAGTGATTGGCCACAAATAAGTCTCAAAATCCCACACAAATACACAAAGTAGTTTGCTAATGTAGGTTCAACATTCATAAATATAGCCTAACAACATCCAAATATTGTATGTTTAAGATGCAAAACACTTATTTACAAAAAGTCTATTTGTGGATTTCTGTTGCATTTATTCAAAACAAGAAAAAATGTTTTTATGCATTTGTTAAACTTTTTATATGCAATTATTTTTATTTTTATCGATTTATTTATAAATCCCCAAATTAATTTAAGAAACTTTTTTTTATATTTTTGTATTTATGGATTGATTTATATGTAAATCTGTTAGTCCTTTTATGCATTCTTTAATTCTAAGAACTCCAAAATGAGTTTTCATAGCTATAAGACAACTGTCAGAGCTCCAAAACTGAAAAACCATGACAGCTTGCAATTTGTTTTGGTTTAGTATCATTTCCCATTTCAACTCATATCCAGACAGCTGATAAACATACATTATATCTGCATATGAATGCATAATCTGCAATTTAGTTTTGGCAAGCATTTTTACAGATTTGAAATTGTCATCAAGTGTCCAAACAAACAATAATGTTGCTTGAGAGTACATAAAGAATGTATGCACACCTTGCAAAGTCCATCATCAGAGATGGCTAATAACTTCTTTGTTCTGCTATCCCCAAGTGACAAGAATGATACATGATCTGTATAATGAATTATATGGTGCTGCTGCTTAGCATTTAACTTAATATAACCCACCAGCGTAGCAGTCTGTGTGTTTTTCATGAGGTGTTTTCATTATACTGTCAACCGCTTGTCTGCTTTTACATGTCCGGATAGACAAGTACATACACACACGCAGAAACTCAAAGAGACACACGCAGACACACCAGGATTGTCTGTGCAGCTCAGTCTTGTTAATTACTTTCCATGAGAGATGAATCAACCTGCCGCCGTGTGACTGGTCTGACTAACACCAAACCGAACTGTCATCTGGCTTGGCGATGAATCAGGGAGAGTTGAGTGCCGGGGCAAACCCTTTTACTTTGGTCCAACCGCGAGCGCCTCATTACGACTGAATGACCCCAGTGACTCCAAATGTCAAACTGTCCCACAACAACTCCCCCCCGACTCTCACCCCAATACTTCCCAGAAGTCCATAAAAAATGTATTTTTCTTTTCTTTGCTGACATTGAAAAAAAAACAGCCCTCCATCTAAATTCATGAGAGTGATGCTAATGAGTGTTTCAAGTATCCTAATGACCTTGCAGATTAACTGAGCGCTCATTGAGGTACCTCTATCTATGGTCTTTTTTTTTGTCCGGCCAAGTGCTACGGAGGCCCTTGCCAAAGCGTAGTCAGCAGCCCGTGAAGGCGTCTCCCCTCCATTCTCACACTAAAAGGGCATTTTCCCCCTGAATTCTGAATTGGCGTGCATGTCGAATTCTTACTGGAGGAAAACCTTTTCAGGGGTCTGCCGAGTCCAGTTGAACAGTTTGTACTTCTTTGGAAAGAATGGGAGGATTATTACGTGCTCAGCCGCATGACTGCGCTTTTCAAATCCGTGGCAACTAAAAAAAAAAATCCTTGCCTGCCTCTATCCTTGTAACTGTTGTCATCAGTCTTTGTTTTTATTGGCCTAATTGAAGAGACTGACAAAAATCCCATGGAAAATAACCACAGAATGTGAATAGCGTTTGATGAAGGCGGAGGTGTTTTGTTTTTGCGGATTACTGTGTTAAAGGAATGAATTGAGGATTATGGGGAAATAAATGTTGATGACAAGTTTGATCAGGACCTCACACTTGAAAAATTGACGAAGACACATTTTTGCTCTTTGTGAGTTTTGTCCACCGTCCAGCAAATGCTGCTCCACGCATTGATGTGCTTATGTTCACTTGCTGCAGCAAACAGAGTGATCTCAGAGGCACAATTCACATGATATTAATGTATTGGGTTCATACGCAAATATAAATTCCACCACTCAAAAACACAATATCTATGCTCATATGCAGATGATAGCAGGAGAAACCAGAGAACTATCTATCCCTTCTCCTCCCCTTGTCCGATGAGCCCAAGTCTTATCTGGTCTCTGCATGATGACAGTGTTGCTATTCTAACCCAAACCAGGCCTGTCATTAAAAGTCACTGAAGCTTAGTTGTTTCCCCCCTTGTGTTTATCTCTTTCCTCTTGTGAGAGGTGAAAGGTGAGCAGCGCTGAAAGGGGGCCAGGCCTCTCCTCGGCGACCCCCTCCGCGAGCCTGTCTTTGCTGTTTTTACAAGAAAATAATGATGAGGGACAGTCATGCACAATGGGATGCGGTCTGCAGAGGTGGAAGTCACGCGAGGTGCTGCATCTTGTCCCAGGCAGAACTCCTATCTACCGTATGAATGTTCAAGAAAAGAGAAATAGAAAATAATTTAGTCATACTTACATAGGGCCTACAATTAAACAGAAAATGGATTCAAATCCTGTTCTAAATGTATACATTTTTAAACCATATGGATAACATCCATCCATCCATCCATCCATTTTCTACCGCTTATCCTCTCATAGGGTCACGGGGGGGCTGGAGCCTATCCCAGCTGTCTTTGGGTGAAAGGCAGGGTACACCCTGGACAAGTCTCCAGTTCATCACAGGACACATAGAGACAGACAAACACTCACACTCACATTCACACCTACGGGCAATTTAAATAAGCCAACTGACCTAATCCCCATGCATGTTTTTGGATGGTGGGAGGAAGCCGGAGTACCCAGAGAGAACCCACGCAGACATGGGGAGAACATGCAAACTCCACACAGAAAGGCCCCGGGCCGGGATTCGAACCCTTCTTGCTGTGAGGCGACAGTGCTCACAGCATTTGCAGCATTCTGTTATAAATATACAGTTTCTAAGCCAAGGATAACTCTGATGACATCATTCAGGTTATTTTCTCAGACTTCAGAAAGCTTCCTAAAGAGCCACAGAAACAGAAAGATGTTATCCAGTAATACTCTTAGTTAGAAGTAAACCAACATTAATATGCAAAATCAGTGGAGTTCACCTTTTTAGTTCAAATATGAGCAAACTGGAGTTCCAACAACAATAGTTTTAGAAGAATCTCTCGACATAAAACTACCAAAACAAGCCCCCAGTCTTTGTATCATATTACAGCTTGTTGTCTTATGTTTGTGTCTTCATGGCTGGAAAAACACAAACAAATCGGGCATCAGTCCTCTGAAGCATTAAACTGTGACTTATTTTGCCAGTCATGTGAAAACAAAGGGTCTATAAAATGCCCAGCCACAACTCTGGGATGATCTGATTCTAGTGGCCAAGAAAGTGAATGTTGTCGGCTGTGCATTTGTTTACATGGAGAGGATTGTACTTTTTTAAAAAAGATTTAATGTTTGGAGCTGCATCTCTCAGAAGCAGGGAGCATGTTTTCAGAGGAAGGTCATCTTCTGCACAGTGTATTCTGAGGGGTTTTCATTTCTGCCTCCACAGATTCTTCAGTCTGAAGCTGTTTTTCTGACTCTCACCTGAGATTTCTTTCTGATGGTTCCTCTACCAGACATCCTGGATAACCACACTGGAAAAAAACATCTCAACAGAGTCATGATGGAGATACAGGAAATCATCCCTATCAATATTGCTCTTTTGAAACGCTTTGGCATCAATATCCATCGATTATACCTGGATCATTGGACAAATGTCTGCTGGAAGTAAGATTGGATTTGATGTTTCAGAATATAATGATGAAATATGAGCTGCTTGTTGTCACCATGACTTGTTTTTACATAGAAGGTGATCAAATAAGCATGTTTGCCTTTTTAAAGGACCTTTTCTCTTTGCTATTTTTTGCAAACTCCAAATGATATCTTTTTACTGACCATTTTCTAATACATTTATAAATGTATTTTACTCATGTTCCTGACAGCCATTTGTTTTCATTCATTTCCATATGATATCAAAATGTAAATGCAGTGAGTGAAGCAGCAGCAGCAGATGTTCTGAGTCAACATCGAGTCTGCGTTCAGTTTTTTAAAGTTACAGAGTTGAATTACCAAGTAAAGATAATATGAAACAGTATTTAGAAATATGTTCATTTACTCAGTTGAGTCAAGCATGTTTTAAGTGCCAGTTAAGTTAATTGATTTTCTTATTGTACAGAAATCAATGAAAATCAATGGATTCCTGGTCCGGTGGCTAAAGTACATCTTCATAAGGCAGACATGCACTATTTCTTTACAAAGCAAATAGTTGTTTGCTGTTATATTTATGCTCTCAATGAATAGATAATATTGTCATTTTTTTTTATAATTATTATGTTTTAAATCGGCTCCTGAAAATGTGTCAGTGTGCAGTTCATCGAGGGCTTCGTATGGCAGTATGTCTTGCAGGAGGAAGCCACATGAGGTCCCTCCCTTATAGTCCCATATGAGAGTCTATTCAGGGTCTGAACTGTATGTCCTCATCTTATTGTTTCGCAAGGGGATTGGTATTTCCTTTGGGCCTGTGGTTGTTGCTGATATGACATTCACAATCTATCAGATGGTGTCATATGAAGCTAAATGAGGTCATTTAAGGTTGTTTTTGTTTTTGTTAGTGGCATGTACCTAAATGCTGTGCAAAAGCATTTTTGTCATGAGAGAAAGAAACCATTACTCCATTGCAAAATAATCAACTAAATACAAGTGTTTGGAGTTTGGACGTAGTAAGTAGTTTGACAATATTTTATTATTTTGTTGTTGTTTTATTATTTTGTGTTTTATTATTTTGTGATTTTAGTGACACAGTTTAGAACTAGAAAAACACTCAGAGAGCGTGACCTCCTCCAAGGCAGCGACGGCGACTTTTTATTTAAAGTTACCCCCGTCGCCAAGGAGGTTATGTTTTCACTGGGGCTTGTTTATTTGTTTGTTTGTTTGTTTGTCAGTTTGCAAAGTAACTCAAAAAGTTATGGACGATTTTTGACGAAATTTTCAGGATCGGCTGCAAGTGGCTTAACTTAAAGGGACACTATGTAATTTTTTTTAAAGTATTTTATAACCTCAAATCAACGTCTTCATTCATAAATAGATCCTCGTGGGTGTAAAATATGCCAACAATCTGACTTATCCTCCTGGGCGAAGAATCAGTTATCTGTCTTTACATAGAGCGGGTCGCTCATACAGAGGCTTCCATGTCTTTCTGGTCTATCAAAAACTACAAATTACCGAGAGGGACATAAAGCACTACCTGTAGGACAAAATGCATTTCCGCATTTTGCGATTCACTTTTCACAGAGAAGCAAGGTGGAGACACCAGTTTTACTTACTTGGCACTAAACTAAAACCAGCACTGCACTTTTGGTCATAATACAAGACCATACTTATGCTGCGCTGGGGCCGGGGATCCGCGGTGAGTGGATGCCCGGGAGCACCCCATGCCCGACCACGGCCGGCCGAGGCACACCGGGAAGTCCTCCAGACTGGAGGAGGGCTGTGGGGGTCTGGGGAAAAATGACTGGACCTCCGGGCCGGGGGCTGGGGATCCGTGGTGATAGTGGCCGCCCAGGAGTTGACCCATTCCCCTTACTGTAGTTCCAACCATGTTGCAATGCATGCAGAGTCAAATTTAACGACTAGATAGGAGAAAAAATTACATAGTGTCCATTTAAAACCAATTAAATTTTGGTGGTGCAGTTGAATTGGATCCAATCACCACCAAAATGTATTTCTTTTAAGTTATGCAACTTCCGACCAACCATGAAAATTTCATCAAAATCCGTCCATAACTTTTTGAGTTATTTTGCAAACCAACAAACATACAAATAAACAAACAAATAAACCGCGGTGAAAACATAACCTCTTGGCAGAGGTAATTAATAAGTCATGTCCTTTTGCTTCTGAGAAAAAATAATGTCCATTATCCACTAGAAAAACAAAGTAAACAGCAAACTACACTCCCTGTTGTGCAGGTACATTATTATTGTGTTGAATGTCTCTGACTGATAAATAAAATGTAGACAGTAAAAATGAGTCAGAAACTCTTTGAAGTTTTGCAATGCTCACACAAAAAGAAACCTTTTTTATTTCCATTAAATTTTGAATATGAAAATTGTAGTTATTCCTGGAATATGTATTAAATATGTCAGTTAAGGCATTTTTTTATATTTAAATTTTAAACTATTGTAGAAATTATGGAGGCATTGAGAAGAGTGAAGGAGAAAGATCCATGGTCCTTTGTACTAAAATAAAAAAAGCCAGACATAAATACCAATGTGTAATATGTTACTATAACCTACTGTGGAAACAAACTATTTCCTCTCCACCCACATCCCTCTTCCCCCCTAAAGACTAAAAATCTGTACAGAAATAAAATAAATTCCCAGCGGATCTGATTCTATTGAGAGAAGGAAGGGTGGAGGGAAACAGAGAGAGCAACACGTCAAAACATACCTTATCTCCTGAGCTAAAAACAACAACAGGGGCACACACACATGTTCATGTTTCTAGTTGCTTAAAACATACACAAATGAAAACATTTAATTATTTTTGGGCCAAAAAGTACTTTCAAATTCATCATTGTACTTAAAAATACTTGAAATCGATCAATCTTCATTTAACTTTGAAAGTATAACTAAGTATAACTAAAAGTATAAGTATATTAAGTTGGATCAAATGCATTAATTTTCTCTTGCAAATTATCCCTGTCACAGTCGTTAGTGAAGGTGTGTGCTATGTGAGGAAACTGCATTTATAGCGTTGTCTTTATTTTTAAGACATCCAGAGGGACAGACATCTCACAAATAGGTGTATATTTATTGTATATTACTTTTTGAAATCACAATTTCATTAAAAGGTGCACTAAGGTGCAGCTTTTAAACTTGTTATGCATATACTCTTCCAGTTAATGTTGAAATTTAAATAATTCAAGGTTCAGTCCTTCAAAATCCAGTTTAATTCAACATACCAGCATTAAAGCAGAGCTTAATTTTAAACTGATTTGGCCACAAAATGACAAAAGGACTGCAGCAAAATAAATAACCCGTAAAGCGTGACCATCCCCTGTTGTTTTGGGAGGAAACGGTCTTGCACACACACAAAAAAAAAGACTCCAAGCTGACTGTGAGAGAGTGGTGACAGATCTCTCAAGCATGACGTTCTCATCATGTTGCCACAACATTGTCAGACTGTCACAGCTCTTCAACATGCTGCAGATAACGGTGACACCGGGAGTGAGGTTACACTTGGACAATCAATCTGAAAAGTGGTGAAGGATTTTGGGGGCATGGAAGGGTGAGCAGTGAAACATGTTGCCAGCGGTATGGTGTGCTGCAACAACGTGTTGCAAAGTAGTGCTGTGGAAAAATATAAACATAAACACTGAACAAATGATGCAAAAAGTGTGATTTGAGAAGAGAATAATCATCAACACATAAATTAACAAACTCAAGCTTATGATTCTTGCTTGATTCACTCTCATCAGCTTCGTTTTCAGAAACAGCAGGCAGATTTTTTTTTTAATAAAAACATTTTGTTAAACCCAAAAGACAAAGCTAGCGACGAGCTGTTGAACGCAGAAACATCCAGCAGCCAGAAACCAAACTGTTTGAATGAATGCTAAAATTGCTTTGGGCCTGCTGAATGTAAAAAGGTAAAAATAATGTAAATATGTGTTGGCTAACATGTCAACAATAACAGCTTTTTTTGCTGTATAAAATCAAATAACACTACTTTCACCATGTCCTGTTTGAGTTAACGGTACAAAATCTATCCTTTTCCCTCATAAACCATGTTTACTTTTGAGCTAATTTTATAAAAAATATCAATGATTGTCATGATGGCGTTGATGAACCTACGATACGAATGCTGACAAGTCTAATTGAGGTCAAACGGATGTAGGTGGCAGTCTTCAGTCACTGTTTGGGTGTGTCTAACGGTTGACGACACAAAGACAGACATGCTCTAATAATTCAGACTGAGCTCTAATTAGATCCTAGTGTTGGTAGGTCTTGTTGGTAGGTCCCTCCCTCTTGTCTGGATCGACAGAAAGACCTCTAAACTCTCACGACCCTGGTGCATCTCGGTCTGTCCACTGAGGATTTCTACTCTATTTCCACTTCAAACACAAACTCTTTCCCATGATACCACACTATGCATCCAGTGCCAGTGTTAACAGTGGCCGCCGTGATTGTCAAGGTGCTAACAAGGTGTACAAAGCACTGCCAGGATCAAGTGGGATTGTTTTGTTTCTCTGATTTAAGACTGAAAAAAGGTGTTGCCATGACTTTGATTCTCTGGCAGAGAGGTGGGAGGCTGGCCTGTCACTCTGGATTACTTCTGTCTCAGCAGGGCTTTGATGTACACTGACAGCCTTAGATAAGTTTTACAAGTGGGGAGACATACGTTTCCTCTCTGTGTTTGGATTGGCTCCCATGGACGGGACCCTTATTCAACTGGCAAGTACAAGTTTTTCAGGAGGGAAAAAATGCTATTGAGACTTCTCTTCATGCCAGTGTGCAGGGTATTGTACATGCTACAGCTTTAGGGATGCAAGTGGTCAGAACAACACTGAGCCTTTTTACTTTAATGTTACACTTTGTTGTATTATTCCCCCACTGCAGACAGCTCACACATTCAGCATGTACATTCAGCTGGATTTATGAATGGCATGTGAGAAAGGCTGTTTTCCATTCATAAAAGTATCTGTGTTCTGCCCTGTGTGTCTGAGTGTCTCTTTTGGCATCAGCATTCTTTGTAGTTTACATTCCTGTTTGTAACCAGGTAATGGAAGTGTGTGTATGTGTGTCAGGCAGAACACACCAAACTGGATGGACAAGGTTGTAGCCGCAGAAGCACGCAATGCTCTGCAAACCGTCAGACTCCTGCAGTCATCTATGCAGTCAAGAACATATTTAGTGCAGCCTCAAACACATTCAGAAATTTTTTGCATAGGTTGTGGGTTGATTTTTTTTTTTTTAAATCATCAATTAAATTGCATTTAGTGCCTAAAGGGTCCTCTGAAATAGCTGCCGATAATTTGGTCCTGTTGGATTTGCCATTCATTCATGCATTTGCCATAATGCATGAACTGTGATTTTTTTGTTGTTGTTGTGTGATTTATGAATCGAAGAACTTGGCTGCTCAGTAGATGGGAGCAGATGAGGGTGTAAGATGAGCTGTCGACGAGTTATTGTTACAGCACAACCATCACGTGTGGTGGCTCTGCCCTGACAGCTCACTGTTGCACCGTCTTCTCACGAAAATCTTGAGCGAGGGAGGGGAGGGTTCACAGCGCAGTGCAATATCTAATGAGGAATCTCTCAGAAGTAGCTATTAGAGTCAGTTGCATCAGATAAATGTGTGGATATCAAGATTGTACTGGAAACCCGATGAGCTCAGCTCAGTGGGACAAGTTTGGAGGGTGGGGAGTTCCTAGCACACTCAGGAGGATGACAATACAACTCAAAAATGAGATTAACGCTTACATGTTTCACTGAGTCAGAGCAGCGTCACATATCAAAGTGAATGTATGGTAGAAAGTGTCACTTATTTTTAGATTTGGGTGGTTATGTCACAGGTTTAACGAAGCAACAGATACTTTTGATGATCGTCACTTACAAAGAACACAGTTCATGCGTTATGAATGGCAAATCCAACAGGACCAAATCATCGGCAGCTGTTTCTGAGGGCCCTCTAGGCACTGAAACGCTGTGACTGAGGAGTGTAGCCCGACTGAGCCAGAGGCATCTTTTTTTAAATCCCACCTTAACTTCTGTCTGGTAGATGACAACTACAGCACACAAAGTGGAATTAACCATCTCTCTTGCTCTTAATTATCATTTTAGGCATTAGAGGTGTAACACGTAACACCAAAGAAATAGGCTGCTGCTTTTTAACTCCACTAATGGGTCCATACAATCTAAAGTAATTATTATGAAAAAAGTCAACTACTAACTAACAACAGGGCAAGAATACATTGCTGTAAAACTACTTAAACTCAGATGGGTCTAAGTGATGAATGGCTTAGTTGGTAGAGACAGGCCACTTGTGTTCATTAAATGAGAGAAATAGAGAGCAAAGATCTTCCTCTCTATCACATGGAAAGAGGAGGAGACATGCACAAAAAAAATGGTAAATGTAGATCTGTTACAGGATGAAAATCTGGTTTCTTGAACAGAAGAGACACACCGTCTCTTAACGTGAGGTGCAGAATCAGAATCACAGTTAATGTCATTGATGATGCCCCTGGGTGGAGGTATCTGCTGTTACTAGTTTTGATGGGAAACATATTTCTTTACTTCTGTTATTTCTTTCCTGGGTTTACATCATGATTCATTATAATCCTGCCTCATTTCATTTCCAAATCATTGAGAACCACCACTTAAGTGTAATCTCTCTGATCGAGACCTTTTCAGCGATGCTCATGCCAGACTCCTACAGCACAACTGAAATAAGTGTTCGGTAATTACCGGACTGCTGATGGTGGCACTGACAGCTTCCCATTGTGTTGTGTAAGCCCTGCCAGTCCTTCTGGCTTTTGACATGTGTGTGTTGAATTCAACACTTTCCACAGATCTTAGTGACAGACCTTTGTTTTCATGTGTTTACTCGTTGCTAATTGATGTCAACATCTGCTACTTTCCTTCTTCCACCTACCGCAGGATAAATATAACACAGACAATTTTTGTCACAAGAGGTCAAAGGTCATCAAAGCAGAATTAATCCTCACAATTAAGTTAATTTTGTATGTTCTAGATGTATATCATTGCATTGCAAATCTCATTGCAAAGTCATCTTGTTAACAAATGAGTTTGAATAGAGCTCACTTAAGTGTGACATGACTCAACCTTCATGTTTTTACAAGCATTTAGGTGCATTTAATCCATCTCTGTCCTGTCTGTGGGAAATAAAGCAATGCATCTCAACTGGAACCTGGTGTGAAAGAGTGAGCTGAACCGTCCTGGCCCGTGGGTGTTGTGTGTGTGTCACATTATCCCATGCACACACCCCCATGTACCAGTTGACATATTTCCTAAAAAGTGATATATAGTATTTTGATGTTTCAGTTCTATTTTTAATGCTGATGCCAACGTGGTGGCTATCATTGTGTTTGCACAGTTGGGTCTGTTTTGTTGCTTTGATTGTTTGGTTGGAAAATAAGTGTCGGGCCAGGTAAAGTAAACAACAATGTGGTGCCATTTAGTCTGTCTCTTTTTTTTATGAAACCATTTACAGCTTCCTTGTTGCGGATTTAGGAGGACTGAAGAAAAAAAAAACCCTCTACCCTACCTTCTAACTGACAAAATTTACAATTCAACTGATGAGAAATACGGCTGTGAAATAAAGAAGGAAACCTAATCAATTTAATCTGAGGAATTTAAAAATACAAGAGAAGAAACCTGCTGCCTAGGTCTTTTGATCAAACAAAAATAGATTGGATAAACATCCATTTCCTTGCATTGAAACAAATTGTCTTTTCCATGCAGATTGCAGGTGTGGTGTAATAATGCCAGATAAAACATACAATCTATATTTACTATATAACACACACACACACACACACACACACACACACCATGAGAAAGATAATCCAGTGGCAGGATTAGGTAATAAGAGCCAACAATTATCTGTGCAACAAACATGGTGTTCCCCCTGCGAGGCTGTTTGAGTCACTAGCGTCACTCAGGCATGTAACCATAGTCTGGCTCATCATTAGCGTACTTCCACATCATCCCAGCTCTCACAAACCAACAAAGTCCCAACACATCATTATCAGCTTACTCACCATTGCTTAGTCATGGAAAAAAAGATCCAAGTGCTAAAAGTACTCTATGTACCCTCGGGTTACACCATTCATAACAAAACAGGTAGAGATTCTCAGAAATCACAGTTCTTGTTGCTGTGGATGTAGGCCTCTGTCAGTTACTCAACAGGATGATGCCGTCACATTCTTACACGTCTTTCACAACAGTATTAAATTTAGAACTTTAATTTGAACTTTTAATACAATTCTTTAACTGTATCCTTATGTATTTCCAACAATTATACATATTTAACAGTGTTTTTTACGACAAATTTTTGATTATTGTCATTGTTATATTATAGCTCTTTAGTAGTTTTAACTCAACACATTTTCTAAGTTTATTACTGATGTTAGTCACAAATATCAAAGTGAAATTAAAGGGGGCTTTCTTACTGCTGCTGCTCCACTTTCACTTTTTCTGTGTAGCAGAAAAGTCTAATATTCACTCTTATGGTCTGAATTTGATCAACTCCTGAGGGAAATATATTGCTGTGTAGCTACTACCTTCACTTGTCATTTGTCTGTCTGCATATGGGTTTATGAGAGGTTTTATTTTGCTGAAAACAGCTGTCTACTGCAGCTGGATACTGGTTGAAGAGAGCGTTGAAACTGAATCGAAATAGTAAAGTTGCATGTCGTAAAACAAAGCAATGGGCTGAAAAAGCTGAGAGGGGTAATACCAATTTCTATTGTTTCCTATTTTTATCTTTGCCTGTAACTTAATCACTTAATGTTGGAGAATTTCCTGCAGTAATAGTTTACTATCATCATATTGAGCTGTGCAGAATACTGTAGCAGAGCTGATCATTTGATCTACCTCAGCCATATCACAACTGATAAAAACTGCAGCTCCACCGCACATCATCTGACAGACTCTGCAGAGATGCAGGTGTCCGGTCCTCAGAGCCCAGGTTACTGATGATAGGAGTTGTTGTTTAACAGAGAAAGCCTCTTTGTTGTTCACTGGTGCTGCCATACTATACTGACAACAAAGGTTCCCTTTTAGCATCAGCGGGCCAGGTCAGGGGTCTCGTTCTTCTCAGCCTGGAGAGATAAAAGAAGGGCCTGACTATCAGTCTGTCACCAGCCCTTATCAGCATATGGGACTCTGCTTCAGGAGAGAGGTCTGCAAAAAGACCTCCAGGATGTTTGGTGTGTAGTTCTCCGGCACTCCTGAACCTCTGACTGTTTCCACTGTGTCATCGGATGTCAGAGTATCCATAAAGTTGCAATTGAATGTTTGTTTTATCTTCTCTTTATGTGCTGTAGATTTAAAATGCATGTCACTCCTGTATTTTCGGTATGTACTGTGCAGCGTTTGCAGTGGTGCATTAATGGGAACTGGTTAGTGTAGTTTGGAGCGTGCTTGCTTTCATTGCCCTGGAAACAAAATCCACTTGATCCACTTATGTAATGACATAAGCTGCATAGTCATAGTCACTACTAAAAGAAGAAATCTTTGCAGACGTTTCCAACCGTCTGAAGTGAAGGGCGCACGAGAAACACGACTCCATGTGTACTCCAAATGACCATCACCTGTAGTTTTTTACATCAGTCTGATACAAACAACCAATAATATCATCGTCTAATCACATACAATTATAGTAATGTGTTTGACAGCCTCAGAGATCAGGACTGAAAGTTATCCACAGTTTTAATTCAACATCTAGATAAAAATAATTAATTTTGGTTTAATTTCAATATAATAAACATGCATTTGGCAATAAATGTCATTATTCATTGACAAGGATTGTGTTTTTGCTTTTACCAGTGTTTTAACAGAAACATATCAAGCGAATATCCTAAAAGAATAGCTCAAACCAGCTTTGGCATGGGAACAACATCTGTATCAGCAGCTTTACCTGTGTAACAAGGCACATTTATAACACAATTCAACATATTTGCAATATTATTTGTTATTATTCACTTGGTTTTATTATTTCTAATTACACAAAATATGTATTTATTGTTACGGGACACTCTGAGGCCCCTTCATATAAAGGGATGTCTCATGCCTTACCTTTTCCGTTTTGCTGATGTGCCTCATATGAGAGGTAAGTGAAATTGTGCTGGTTGTGTTTTCCCACTTTTCACATTGTGACAAGTTTCTTTTCAGATAAAAACTTACTTGTTTAATATGTTGGCATATCCCTGTGTTTGTGTAGAGCTCGAGTTGTGTGGCTGCAACTGACGGAGGATTGTTTTGTTCACTTGGCTGTCAGGAATAAATCATCTTCAACTTTTTCTGTGCTCTGGGCTCCTGCATGGCAACACAGTGCAGTAGGAGTTACAGACGACATTAACGATTACGTCACTAAATGTGGATCATGGGCAGCCAGAGGATATTCTTCCAGTCGCATACACTTCTTCTTGGCTTCTATGCTGAATATGTTGGAGGTGATGGGTGGATGATCTCACAGTCAGGCACAAATGACACATAGAATCCATATGGAGTCATGTCTCCTCCACATCACCACCAGACCCTCCATCTGGAAGCCTCTTTTAAACCTCGGCAGTTGACACTGGACATGTGTCATCAGCAGGCTTCCCTGATGAAGGAAAAAAAAACCTTCAAATGGAAAGTGTCAGCACCTGGTGCAGACAGAGTCAAGCAGCTACACACCATCTGTTCTCTCCACTCTCCCTGCATTTCTGCAGCACATCATGATCCAATCAGGGAGTGTGAGGAACGAGGGACTTGATTGGGTTTGTTTTCTCATCCTTGAACAGAACCCCTCAGACATATCCAGTGTAAACCATGGGCAGATGGCATAGAAGAAAGATAAGGTGCAAAAAAGAAAGAAAAGTGAAGTATCAGTGTACTGCAGATATCCATGTTGCCATCAAGACCAGCTGCCCCTTTAAACAAAGCAACTTTCAACACATTGCCACTGGTTTCAAATTATACTATTAGGCAAGTGATTTTTTCCCATCCTCATACATTGTTTTGGGAATATTTTATTTATATGTAAATGCAAATACATATATCCAGTCAATCAAATCTGTGTCAGTTGTGAACCACCGGCTTCCAACACAGCTACGATCACTGAGCTAGCTGCTTTTAAAACTGAGTTAGCCGACTCTCACTCTGTTGCTGTTTAATGTGCATATGTGTTTTTTTGTTTTTTTTTTTAATCTATGTTGTTTTTATGGTTGTTGACTCCTGTTTTTATGTTGCTGTTTTTATGTGCATATGTGTTTTCATTGATGTTGGTTTTTATAGTTATAGACTCACGATTTTATTTTTATTCTGAAAAGCACCTTGTGCTCCATTCTGTAAGGTGATATACAAGTAAAATTTGATTGATTGATTGACTGATTGATTGATTGATTGATTGATTGATTGATTGCTGTGGTTTGCCTTGTGAGTGTGAGAGAGCTGCATCAAAGCCTTGGATGCAACTTGTTCAGTCAGCCAGTCCCATTCTGTCGACTGGAAAATTTGGGATACAGTGGCATGATGTAGAATCTGTGTAACTCCTTTGGGTTAGCAGAGCTCCATTACACAGACACACACACACACACACACACTTTCATATTGATTTACTCCAGGCTACTCATATCTCACAATGAGTCAGCTCAAAAGCACAGTCATCATCTAACAGTCTTTTTGTTGATGTTGTTGTTGTTGTTGTGTGTGTGTGTGTGTGTGTGTGTGTGTGTGTGTAAACGACATAAACATAACTAAATACTTAATGTACATAAATAAAGTTTGATTTGATTTATGTTAGTGTGTAGTGCTGATTCTCTAATAACAAAACGGATTAACTCTTGAGGCCTTCCAATTTCTGACTTGTATCCAGACTGCTAAAGGGCAGAAAAAGGGTTCTCTTTATAATAAGTTAGTGACACACAACAAAACACAAATCTGTGTCCCAGTCAGAACTGGAATGAGACTGGATGGTCTTCCATGGTCCAGGGCTCTCAGTGCTATACTCCAGTGACCACACATAGTTTGTCTCCCTCCCTCCTCCTGTGCTGGTTCAGTGGTCGGTCAGGAGAACTCAGGTGTATCAGCACACAGACTGGGGCTGCTGGAAGTGTGCCAGACTACAGGAAGACCTGTCCTTTCATGAGGAACAATTAGCGTAGCCAAACTGAATGATTGCAAAAAGAATTCCCAACAACAGAAAAATAAATTTGCAAATTTGCAAATTTACAGTATGTTGATGTAGAAAAATTTCAGCATCAAAGAGCAGCCACTATTGTCACAATGCACTAACGCAGACACAAAATACTTGTGATTTCATGATACTGCTGTATGGATGTAACGCCCTAACACACAATTTACTATTGTATGTATGTATTTACTATTGAGTATTGTATGATCATCCAAAGAGGCACCATCCTGCTCCAGATCATGTTGTTTTTGTGTATGTGTACATGCAGGTTGTTGCCATGAGAAGTACCATTCAACACATTCAGACTGGAGCTCATACATTCCCCTGGCCTTGATAAAATCTCACATCTACGTGTGCAGGGCTGCAGTTTGTCTCTATTGGAGGCTTGATGGGAGCACCTTGACAAAGAAAGGACAGCTGAGCTCCACATTTTGCCACTCAGTGAAGTGTCACTAATGACGATGACCTTCATCTGTACAAGGAGATGCTCCTATCTTGATTTGTAGGTGACCTGTGCACTTCCTGTCATGCACGTCTTGTGTCACATAGAGCTCAGGACAAGGCAAAAAAATTCAGGGCCCCATTCTTTTCAGATTACTACACATCAATTAAAACCTAGAAGAGCTAACATCCATTGAAGCTTTTTCCAAACTCATCTTTGTCTCTGGCTTACACCACGACCATAACGAACCAAGGGAAAGGAGTTCAGAAGAACAAGGTGATAATAAAGTCTTTTAGCTAAGAGGTGTTCGGTAGAAAGACGCCTTTGATCGTCTGCCGTTGCCAGCGATTTGTGCCCAGCTGAGAGATAGCGTGCGACTGTATTCAACCACGGCCACCCACACAGATAAAAGAGGAATGGTGTCGTGCTGACAAATGACACCAGGCCTCACCGGCCCTTCAGATGGCTGCACTTAGTTGAAAGAGTAACATGTGGCCTGTTAGGGAAGTTATTTGCTTATTTCCTCCTCTCAACATCAGAAGGGAAATTCCATCTTTATAACTGTAAGTTCACTCTTCACGCATATACTGTTTATCTTTCTCTTTTCAAGGCTACGGGTAATAAAAGGTTTTGAGCTCATTTGCTGCACGCTTGTCATTTAAATAAACACACTTCTCCTTCGCATGCAGGCGGTGGGTGTTGTTTGTTCTAATAGATAATAGTAGGTGAGACTTCTCACACTATTTCTTGATTTATAGTTTATCTTTTGACGTTTTTTTGTCCAAGGTAATTGAAATAATTATGTTCGGGTTCTCATAAAGACACAAGCTACTCTCAGGATACTGTCAGGTAATGCGAGACAGGATTGTTGTGATTTCTGATTAGGGTTGGTAGTACAACAGGCCTGCACACTATTGCGTGTGAACCTCTGGCCCATTGCCACATGACAGAGGAGTTAAAGGACAGGTTGCATGAGAATTGAGATATGTTTTGATTTTGAAAGAGTGTGTGTCACGGAATATGTGTTTAAATTGGCAATATGCATCGTCAAGTGTCACGTAAGACATTGCATTAAGTAACTGTTTACTTCCATTTTGATTATTCCTGTCTATAAATAATTTTGGAGGCTGAGATGATTAAGTTCACAGTTCAGTTGCCACCAAATGGAAAAGTTGTCCATTTGTCTAAAAAAGCCGTGAGGTGTTGACATACTGTTAAATAACTGAGCCAAGAAGGAAAAGGGCTCCATTGTGGCTTTTTTTCTGACTAAATAATTATTTTACGGTGGGTTTTAGTGTGCATTGTGCCTGAAGTGCTAGATACATTTTTAATTGCTTTCACATTAATTTATTCATTTAAATAAAGCCTATTTAATACAACAAAGTATGTCAGAGTGACGCGAGAGACTTAAAAAAATAAATTTAAAAGAGAAATTCAGCAGCTCTCTAGCACACCTTCTTTCAAATGACACAAATATATTCTAATTGCATGTGCTGTCATTTAATAATTATAAGTGCGTGTGGGGACCTTATCAATAATCTTATCTATATTTCGATTCAATGGCGCCCCCTGGCGGAGAAAACTCAAAAGTAAAGCACTTTAATAAAAAAAAACTACAACTCCCATGATGCAGTTTACCCGGCAGGATGTCCGTAATCATGATCCGCTGGAAAACGAGTCAAGTATTTCGGTGTGAATGAACAGTGTGAGCTGGCAATGGACGGTAAATCTGTGAAAGCGATATTATTTGACTTGGACAACACGCTCATTGAAACAAGTCGGGCAGGTGGAGAGGCGATAAGAAAGGTGATAAAATCTGTTATTCCTCGTGTAGCAGTTAAAGCCTCCACATTTGAAAGACCGCCTGACGTGAACGCTGTTTAAAGGACTACTGTCTACCGGATAATATCTGTCATATTTGTATTTTATTCAGCTAAAATAGGTGTGATGAACGGCTCTGTTCAGGTCTGTCGTTTTGAGTGGCTGGGTTGCGTTCACAGGCGGTCGGAATTTTAAAGAAACCTTTAACGTAGCCGGGAATTACTACGTCTGTGTTCATTATTGCGCAAGAGTTTATTAGTGTATATACTGGTGTACCACACTTATAAGTGGTGAGAAGTAAAATATATACATATGCTCACCGAAATATCCCATATTTTCCTTTAAAACATACAAATTCACAGACGTGGGTTTCTACAGATTTGGTGTCCATGTTGACTTCCTGTTCTTTAACATAACCTGCAACAGGAAATAAACGGGGACACATGTCTAATATTTACGTTTCCAGCTGTGAAATGGTCTGATGATTAAACCTGTTTCTCTCAGTGCAGTGAGGGCCTTTGACACAGCTGATGAGTTTCAGTTGTGAGTATTGAGTGATGTTACTCATTAACACATGGCACCATTGTACCCAACCATGTGGTGGTGGAACGTGACAAAGTACATTCACTCAAGTCACGACTAAAGTAATTGTACTGTACAAACTTAAGGTGTAATTTACTTGAGAGATTCCCTTTTCTGCTGCATTATAGTTAAGTATAAAATGTGTCCACATGTATCTGATAGCTGCAGTGTAGTAAATCAACATTTTGCAAATTAAACATAGGTCTAGTGCACTATTATACAGTATAAATATATATATATATATATATATGTATATATATATATATATATATATATATAATAATGATCAACCACAACATACTTAACCATATTATTTACGACTCTGCTTGTCAAAATGTCTTGTGTATCTACACACTGATAGATTTACTGGCACACATTAGGGTGGGGCAACTCACACCTTTATCATTTTAGTGATCTTTTGATACATGAATAGTAATTTGCTGATAATCCTTGTGACTGAATTAAAATGTTTTAAATGGAGATTTTACGTTGTGTTATTGTTGCTTTTAGGAAAAAGAGATATATGATGATGTCTTCTCAGGGCTGCAATGTAGAGGCAGTCATAAATCACCGATGAGGTTGAAACAGTAGTCTCAGTTACATTTTAATGGTCGTGTCTTATTTTTTGTGCAAAATATGCAGGATATGAAGACAAGCATATAGGCTGGTGTCTCCAAACCAACCCTTTGTGGGTTATGGATGAATTATGTTTATATGTTGTTTGACTCTTACAGACCAGTGAACTTTTGAAGACCACACTGGCCCTTGATGACATCACCACCAGCACCATTTGTGACAAGTTCAAGCAGAAGCTTTTGCATGAGAGCTTCGACCCCTCAGCTGGTAGATCCATTGATGAGGTTCGTGTCATCCACTGGGAGGAGAGCATCCAGGAGGTTTTGGGCAGCTCTTCCACATTTTCTTCATTAGCAGCTCAGTGCTACTACATGTGGAAAAACAGTCGCCTGGAGGTTCTCAGTCTGTCCCCTGAAATATGCAACCTCCTGAAACAACTGCGCAGTCGATACAAGCTGCTGCTGCTGACCAATGGGGAAGCTCAGACACAGAGAGAGAAAGTGGAGGCGGTCGGTTGTGAGGAGTTATTCGATGCTGTTGTGATTGGGGGAGAACATGCAGAGCAGAAGCCACTCCTTTCCATCTTCACATTGTGTTTCAACATGCTGGAGGTAGAGGCCCAGGACTGCGTTATGGTGGGAGACTCTCTGGACACAGATATTAAGGGGGGCTTTAATGCCAAAGTACGGGCTACAGTGTGGATCAACAGTGCAGAAAATGCTGTACCAGATGGTCCAGTGAAACCAGACTACACTATCCCTACTGTGCTGGGCCTGCCAGACATTCTGCAACAACTGCAATAAGAACAAAACTGGTGAATTTTAACATTTTTGAAGGAATTTGTAATCATGGAAAGAATGTCATGATCAATTGTCCAACTTCCACAAGGGCACTTTTTACCTGTTATAGGCACATTTCTATTATACTCCACATTTCAGAAGGAAAACCAGATCTTTTTACTCCACTGTTTGACATCTGTATTTACTGTTCATATAAAGGATTTAAAAGGTGCACATAAAATAGACTGGAAAAAAAACCCACCTGATTTAAAGAACTTCAAACTAGCTCCATGACAAGCCAAGTACTTTTATCTTGATGCAGCAACCATCTAACAGAGTTAAAAATTGTAAAATTTTCCCATCAAGTGTACTTACATCAAGTACATTTTGTTGATAATATTTTTCTTTTACATGGATATGATTTTATAGCATCATTATTATCTTTAATGAGTCTGGAGCTGGTACTTATATTGAAGTAAATGATCTGAATTCATGGTACAGTGAAATTTTTATTCTTCTTCTTCTATTTTAATGGCAGTTGGCATCCAGCTTGTTGGTGCATTACCGCCACCTTCTGTTCCGGAGTGTGGGACAAACAGTAGGCTTACAGACTAGCTTAGATTATACATATGAGTACATATACCCCATATTTTTTTATTCAACACATGTGACTGTACAAAAAATATCTCAGTTATTTTACATACTATAACAGATTATTCCCACCATATGCTGCTACTCCGTTATTTCCTTAAAGTCTTGATTAATAAAACACTTTTGACAAAAGGAGATAAAACCTCTCTGGAACCTGTTTCATAATGGACTCTTTAGTTTGGCACATTTAAGACTGATGACCACAGGTCTTGGCCAGTTGTCCTGCAAAATTCACTTAACGTCTAATTTTACTTTGATGTTCATGGCTGCAAGCTCGGCCACAAAATAACGAAAGACATAAGGAACAGACACCGAGTCAATAGAGTCACTTTTACCACACAGAGTACAGACAGTCTTTCGGTGGCGCATGGCCGACCAGTAGGGTGGTGGTTTCTCTAACAGAGGGGAGAGCAGGCTGCCACAGTCAACACACACCTGAGTCACTGATCGGTCTGAGCAGTTGAAGAGGCGATCATGAAGCAGGAATGAAGAGCCGTGGGCCAGCAGGGCGTCTCGCTCCATCTCCCCGAAACGGATGCCTCCCTGGATGTTCCTCCCTCCCACCGGCTGGTTGGTCACCTTGTCTCGTGCTCCGGTGGTCCTCACCTGGAACTTGTCTGAGACCATGTGACGTAGCCGCTGGTAGTAGACCACTCCGATGAAGATGTCAGCCTCTAGCTCCTGGCCACTCACTCCACTGTAGAGCCGCTCCGTGCCGTAGTAGTTGTAGCCACCTGCTTTGAGCATTTCGCCAAAGTACTCAAGCGCAGAGCTCTCCTCTGAGAAGGTGAAAGGCGTTGCGTCGTGGCTCAGGCCGTGTAGGGCGCCGGACTTGCCAGCCATGCTCTCAATCAGCATCCCAATGGTCATGCGGGATGGAAAACCGTGGGGGTTGAACAGGATGTCAGGAGCCATGCCACTTTCTGTGAAGGGCATATCCTCGGCCGGCCACAGGCGACTCAGGATGCCCTTCTGACCGTGGCGACTGGCGAACTTGTCACCAATAGTGGGGTTTCGCGGCACTCGTACAGTAATACAGACACGTTTAAAACGACCTGAGCCAGTGTCGTTGCTGCAGATCTTTATATTGTCCACAACACAGGCCTCTTGGCTCCTAGGAGAAAATAGAGAAGTAGACTGAATGTCGGTTGTGTGCCTCCAGCTCTGCATTGTTTTATCCTTTTGGACATTTTTATATTAATTTGGGACCATTAGCATATCATCGTTGAGTTAAAGAAGAAATCCTGCGAAATCACGTTCACACACAAATGGAACGCATGTGAGGTCACAGTGACTTTGAACTTTGATCAAATCATTTCCTCCTGGAATCAAAGTTGACATTTGTCTCAAATTTGAAGGCATTCTTGAGATATTTCATTCACAAGAATGAGAAGGATGTACATACGGACATACGGACACGTAAGCATAATGCCAGCACGAGGCCTATAGGCTGCAAAATTAAATATACCAAAGAACTGAAGTATTGTTTAATACAACACTGTTGACACTTACTTGTAGAAGACGACAAAGGTCTGTCCAGTGTTGAGGTTGACATAGCTGTAGTAGGGGTCTCCATACTGAAGTGTTGATCCAATGTGTGGTAATCCATCAGCGTCCAGTTTTTCATTTACTTTTGGGTCACCTGGCTTGGTCCCAAACACCACACTGTTTTCTCCCCTCACTTTGTCCGCCAGATCCACCAGCTCAGTCTTGTAGATGCTTCCATGGGCAAAGCCTCTTTCCCATGATGACTTGTTTACAATCTAATGAGATCAAATTGTGTCAGGATTTCACTTTTCTACCAAGAAAAAAATACAGTAACAGTGTTTTATTCACCATGGCATCTTCCATGTCGTAACCTGTGTAGGAAATGACGGCCACAATGGCGTTTGTGCCGCTGGGGTAGTTGTCCAGGTTGTAGTGGTCGTACATGTAGGGCCTGACCAATGGGCTCTGTGGGGTCTGGAGCCGGTACAGCTTGTTGTCTGAGCGATCCATGAATGAGTGCAGGGGGAAACCCATCGTCTGCTTACCTGAAAAGAGAATGAGTTTCATCTCTGATGGGACACAGTGTGTCATGCATCTACAAGGAAAATGCTTGTAATGCAGTGATGGACATGGCAATGAAAGGACTGAAATATTTAAATATTATCAGCGTATACACCTGTTTAGGTGTTTTGGATCCTCTAATGGTGGTCTCAGACTTACCCATCTGACACTGGTACATGTTCCTGGGACTCTGGTTGTGGTCTGAGTAGGGGATGAAGCTAGCCACCACGCTGAGCATACTGTGAGGGAAGAGCTCCTGGTGTGTGGTCACTCCTGGCTCAATCTCATCCTCCATGATGCCCACATTGATATAAAGCTGGAGCAACATCATTAGATAAAAGTGTCATATATGCAAATCTTAACAGTGGTAATTCAGATAACTATCACAGCATATTTTTAAAATCACTGTTAACACATACTTGTTCAAAGGTGCCAATTAACTCTTGCTTGCCCAGAGCTAAGTTGCGTACAGGCCGCACCATACGGCAGGGTGTTGTGAAGAGGAACAGGCCTGGGTACAAGCTGGCCTTGCCAGTTTTTGGAACTAAAACAATCTCAGTCCAGGGAGGGATCCTCTTCTCTTTCAGCACCTGAAGGTGTTTGTTTTAAAGATCAGTTTTCTGCATGCATGGTGTGGGTGGTACAGACAGTTTAAAACTGGACACCATATTCACAGTTGACATACCTTGAACCTCCGCAGGGAGTCCATCACAACTGGGGCTAATTCTGTCTCCACCCAACCTACAACAGCCCCGTCCAGGACCACAGGGTAGCAGTCTGAAAAGGCTTGGCCAGGAGACCCATCCACTGGAGTAACACCTTCAGCACCACAGAAAGGCAAATGTTAGGGCAAATGTTAGTCTCATTTGAGCCATAACGATGGACCATGCACGTCATGGCTGAGTTAAGCAGAATAGTTCACTCACCAAGGGAACAAAGCAGAGCAGGCAGGGATGTGGTGGACAATGTTGGGGCTACAATCTCACAGATGGCGGTCATGTGGTTCATGAGTCCACAGGGCTCTCCATCTGGAGTATGGACAGGACACAGGAAGCCCCAGGACTCAGGAAGCAGCTTACGAACAGAAGTGGTCCTCATCTTGGCAAATGCTGCTCCTCTGTGCACGCAGCGGAAGTGGGACAGGTAGCGGATGAAGTTGAGCTTATCAGCTACAACACACAGGCCTGTGTTTTGAAGCATGCCAAGACCTGTGCACAAAGGGGAAAACAATGTATATTGAATACTAACTACATTTCTTTTTTACCATTACATGCACACACACACACACATTTGACTCATATGGTTGTACCTGTCTTGGAGTTAAGATTCCCAGTGGCCAACAAATATTCAAAGGGTTTGGTCAGGTCAGTGCCCATGTTGAACATCTTCATCACATTTTCAGTGGTCAAACTTTCCTTCACTCTGCTGCCTTTCTTGTCAAAGGACAGCTTCACAGACACCAACCAGGCAGACAGTTTCTCCTGTTTAGAACATTTTAGGGATTAAATCCATAACAAGATTGCTAGAGACCAAGAAAGGACACAAACCTTCAGTGTTAGTTCAAATGACTTCATGGCCTACCTTCATAAACATGAGATAGAGCTGACCAGGAGTGAGCACTTCCTGACACATAATGCTGTCAGGGTTTTCCTCCATACACTCCTGTTTGGCAAATGTGAAAAGCTTCCTGGTCATCAGACACAGCAGGTAGAACTTCTCCAAGTCTGACTTCAGGTGGATACAGATGCACTCACTGGTCAAAAAAATAAGTAAAAACACTAATTAGCTAACCGCAAAAAAATGAAACCGTGTTTCTATCAAGGTGTTGATTTAAAAAAAAAATACACATACTCTAGGAGGAAGTTGGCACACTGCTCATTTGTGTACCACTCAGGAAGGTTCATTTTAACCCTGAAGCGCTCTCCAAGGTAATTAAGCACTTTGCTACGGGTGGTGCAGCCCTCCTCCATGACGATGCGCAACATCTCAGACGCACAGCTCTTATAGAAAGAATTGTCCTCACGTCCCTTGATCAGTTCCTGGTAGATCTGGAAATCTGTGAAGTCCACCAGGGCCTGGATCATAGCACAGAACAAATCATCTGTATTAACTTCTTTAACACTTTGTCATATTTCTCTATGATATCAAACACTTTTCATTTCATTCGATAGCGACTGCTGCAGCCTTGTTCATTTCTAAAACATATGGACCCTTATAACTACCTTGAGTGCAAAGCCTAGTGGGAGGAAGAAGAGCTCCTTCTGGTAGATGAAGTTCAGCATCACAGTCCCATTTTCCAGATAATGGAGGTTCATGTTTACGGCTGTGTGCTCTTCCTTCACACAACGCATGGAAATGCCTGTGAGAAGGTATCGCTTATGACATCCATTTTTAAAGACTTGCAGCTGTAGTTGTTAAGCGTAGACTGTTGTAAGACTGCTTTTGCACATCATATAAAAGGTTATATTTACCATACTGAGTGTATCCCTGGCCCCTGCTCTTCCATTTAGGCCTTGACATGGCAATGGGATAGTTCCTTCTTGGCATTATCAGCATTCGGATAACCTTCTCATTTCCATTCACAATGAAATAACCTCCCATTTCCTGTTAATGTCAAAGGAAGTTTATACTTATTTAATAAGTATGGATACACTAATTACAATGCTGCCCATATTGCAAATATCTAAAAAGAGTATCATACCTCTGCTTCCTCATGGTGTTCTACAAGCTCTTTAGGGGACATGCCATGCAGGTTGCACAGCTTGGACTTCACCATGATTGGCACCTGACCCATGGACTGTTTGATGATGCCTTTGGGAACGCCGTTGACTGACCAGCTGATGTCTGCCTGAGATGACACAAACCACAACCAAATATAGAACTGACCAATGTGTTGCCGCTCGTTGTTTGCACACATCTCAGACTTACCACCAGCTTTCCTCTGTATGTACATTTTCTTCCCCTGCACTCTGCCGGAAACACCTTCATTTCCCTGCAGATGCCGCCTTTGGCGACCATTGGGTTGTAGAGGGTGGCGTCAACAAACGCAAGACTAATCCTGTAATCTTTTAATGTGAACTCCAAGGGAGGAATGGACTGAAACAGACACACCATTAAAATTATTAGACACTTCGCAGTAAAAAATAGTGACACAAAACATGCACAGAGGTCACTGAAGGAATATTAAATGGAGTATCGGAGACTATTTGGTGCGCACCCCTTTCATATTACATTAAAAGTCTGTTCAAGTTAAATAGTTTAGATTTAGACGAGTACTAAACCCGTGTTATGTAGCTTCTCAAACAGAAGTCACAAATACAGTGAATTAATTACAGAACTGCTCGGAGCAAAATGTCAACAATCACGGTTAACAACAGCTTGTTGCTTCATGTAGCTAGCTTTACAGTGCTAACGGTTATTTGACTGTTAGCTGCGTGACATTCAAAATAACTTTAAAAACAAGCAGTTATACTGTACTAAACCGTTTCCTGCCTGTTGACATACGATTATAGTATATATTTAGGCAATAGTATGTAATGCGGTGTGTGTATATTTGTTCAAATAAAGTTCAGCTGACCTGCACAACGCGGCTGAGCCCGTCGCTGACAGTCTGGTCAAACGACTCGATGTGAGCTTTGGTCAAATCCTGAACTGCGGCCTGTTGAGACTCCTTCAGGACCCCGAAGCCTCCCGCTGACAGATTCTTCAGACTTGGACATTTGGGCAAATTACTCCACTTTGTTGAAGAGTCCATGCTTGCACTCTGAGGCACAACTGTGCTTATTTATCACATGTGGACGGTGACACAGGAAGCAGATACTAACGGAACCGGAAGTCTTCTTGTGTCTCTGGTCTGATATTTTGAGGTCTGCCATCTAGTGGTGAAGGCTTTTACTCCCAGTTTCATTTCAAAATCTATTGCAAACTGTATCTAGTGAGTGTTTTAATGATTTTTTTAATGATTTGCTCTGTTTAAGTAAGTTAAGGATCAGTATTTCAGTCTTAGTATGTATAGTTTTTTGAATAATTATGTCTGGATTTTTTTAATTTGGAAAACAAGAAGTTTTAAATTCAAGTTGTGTGATTTCTTTGGCTGCACGTTGGTTATTATGGACACACATGAGACTGCATTGTGATCTTTTGTCCAGTTAAACAACATATTTAGATCAAACAACTGCTTTCACCCACTCTCTTTGTTGTTTTTTATAACAACAACAACATCATAATAATAATGGCACAGTAGCATGTCTCAGTGTACATCCAAGACATTTTTTACTCATGTATTGATCAATTTTGACATTTTGGGCTATTTTACTTCCATAGCTTCTTTCAGACAAGTGGAAAGAAAACAAAGAACATTCACATCGAGGTGTTTATTTTATTACTTTGTAAATTTGCCTCTATACATTTCTCCTAAATTCACCCAGAGTTAGCAGTAGATAATACCTCATTTGCACAAGTTCAATTTCAGGACACCTTTAGAATACAACACATAATTGTCTTAATGTGAGTAATCAACTGGTGAAGTTTTATGACAAAACTATTTGTCTAGTCAGATTTTATCCTATTTATATTTTCACTAGTAGTGTCTTGCAAAATGTTTGTAATTTGACAATACATGTCTTTATTATTTTCTCACTCTGAGCCAGAAATATCCATTTCAGTAGTGAACACTCTATTATATCTACAGTGCATCTCTATTATATCTATCTATGATTTATTCTGAATAAATTCAATAAAAAGTTGAAAGTCTCCTCAGTAAAAACCTCTAGAAACTCTAACATGTCAACAAAATGAGACACAAATGTTGAACCTGGCTACATCCAGTGTTCAGATTT
The DNA here is from genome assembly GCA_029721515.1 of Synanceia verrucosa. Taxonomy (NCBI): domain Eukaryota; kingdom Metazoa; phylum Chordata; class Actinopteri; order Perciformes; family Synanceiidae; genus Synanceia; species Synanceia verrucosa. The sequence continues at coordinate 17,624,167 of CM056562.1, read as the reverse complement.
ATGTTACGGAAAGAGTTACATAATTTGCATATTTAAAGATAAAATCCTAGAAAACTTAATATAAACCTAAAATATAATTTTCTTAAGTATGTTATCAATGGTGATACTGTATCTATTAGTTGAAGCCTCTACCCTACTCACCTTCAGAGTCTCCCTTTAACTGAAAATCTTAATTGATCATAACTCCCCTCTGCTAACACACACCATTTTAATGTTCAAAATCATATCAGTGTTTTGCTTCCACTGGTCATTAAAACAGAGATTCTGTTTCTGCGTTCAAGTGTAAATTTAAATGAGGCAGTTAACAGTAAATTTAAGAAGAAATTATATATATTTTAAAAGAACCCACAGCACCAAGAAGTACATATAGTATAGTATATCATATAGTAAATAAAACCCTCTAAACTCTTTGATTAATTCTCTTCATTGCATCCTTCACTTCTCTTATTGCTGTAAAGATTATGATCCATTTCAGGCTCCTTGCTTAAGTCAGGAATCACCTGAGAAGACAATCAGACAAAACTATGATTAATCATGATTTATACTTTGTTTCTGATGTCGGTTCAAATATCATTATCAATAGTCAGACTGCCATTCCTGCTACAGAGAGACCTTGTGATTGACATGACCTTATGACCTTTTCTGCAGCGACATCAAACAAACTATTTTTAACTCCAAGAACAGCTAAATCATCAGTATGATGACAAAATGTATACGTACACTGATCACAGGTGAGCTGTCTTTACCTATTCCTGGTTATACCAGACCATAGTGATGATGGCCGAGTTTCTATCTGCATATTCAGACCAGGAAGATCTGCGCCTCCTTCGACGATCTCCACCACACATCTGTAAAACAGAGAGGATAGTCAGCTTAGACTTTGTGAAGATCAACATTTGACTATTTAGCTTCTTGTGCCCAAACATGACATCCTTTCTTTATATCAAATACACTCTGTACTGTAACCTGAACAATTATCTTATTCCAAGATACACAAACTCATTCCTCAAACACCTTTTTAAACAAACTGATTTAAATTTACACATTTAATTTTAAGACATGAAAGATTTGCACCATTGTCAGTATTTCTCATTGTTTTCACCTTGTTGGGTCACTATGTTTACATCAATAAAGGAGTATTACGTCCACCCTGCTTACCGGAGTGCAGGACAGGCCCATAGGGCACAGCTCCACTTTGCAGTGAAAGTAGATTTGATCATTTTGCCCATAGAACTCAAACATGCTGAAAGAGAAGGAGGTGGACATTCCCAGTCCGTTTACATCCACCTTCACGCTTTGGTCATCAGGGTTTGGGCATCTGCTCAGAAACAGGAAAACACACATGATGACCAGTTCTCCATCAGATGATTCTTAAAGCTATTTATAAAATCTCAGAGTTTATTCTCACCCGTCAATGATGAGGTAGTGGTGCATACCGACATCAGGTGACGACTGGTCAGTTGCCCAGCAGGAGTCGGTCACCATGACGACCTGGTTGCTGTCCAGCCCCTCCGTCTTCAGCTTCAGCCAGATCCTCTGGTTCAGCTGGATCTCACTACCCACCTCGAGAAGGTCCACGAGGTTGGGGTCTGTGTAGACGCCCATTATCAGAGTGTAATTCCAAACATCAGATTCAGTGTGCAGCACCACAGAGCTGGAGAGTAAACACACACACTTTAAAATACAAGAAGCCACACCTCAGAAGCCAGCCTCCACATACCTGTCTCTGATCCTGAAGGACAAAGTCTGGATGTCTGGCTCTGCATAGTAGCAGGAGAAGTCGATCTTCACTTCGTCGTGGTGGTTGATGTTGCTGTCCATGGAGTCGTTCCTCATCCTGATAGTATTCTTGAAGATGATTTGACTGTTGTTCATCTAGAATGTGACAGGAACACAGGCATGTTTTCAGGTGAGGAAAACCTAATGATAATCAGTGACATTTACAATCATGTATGGTTTTATCATAAGACATTTTTCATTTTAAAATTCCACTTTTCCATACTGAGTAGGATAACCCTGATGAATAAAGAACACTAGTGGAAAATGTCCTCCCAAAGTTAGAACCAGGTTTTTGGTGCTTGTTGAGAGCAGTAAACTAGAGGAGAGCACCCACCATAACCTCCGTTCCACAGCTGCTGCTGTTGAAGCTGAAAGTCACCTTGTCGTCCTCATCGTTTATGTAACCCGTGCAGTTCGGATCATTGAGGTGTAAGGACAAGTAGTCGATGCCTTTTTCCCACAACAGACATTCATACATGGAAACACGGGCAGAGTTCTGCATACAGTACACCTGCTCACCTGAACATCCAGCAACACAAAGAGGAGGAAAAAAGAAACACCACTTCAATATAGATTTAATTCCAGTCAGTAAGTAAGAGTTAATGTTGATGTTGTGTTTTTAATGAAAAAAAAATTCTGAACTCAATTCAGGTTTTAATTTAACAATAATTAGGGAAATAAAATACTCTGTCATTAGGTTAATTTGCCCTCCTCTGGAAAGCACTTTGTACATTTTCTTGTTTTTCTGTATGAAATATAATCAGAAATATGCATTGTTAATAATTTATAACACAGACAAATTAATGCACAAACCCAGTTAGAAATTTCCCACTAGCTGCAGTTTGTAAAATCTAACATTAAAAATATTCTTATTATAAGATAAAATCTCTAAAATGGCCTATAGCAATAAAATACTGGTTCAGTTCAGTGGCTGTGGTCGTCAAATGCCACAGGTGTTGCACCGTACCAAAAGTGCTTCCATTTGGTAAGATGGCTTCAAATGAGGCTCGGCAGAGGCAGCGGGTTTCACCGAGCAGCTCACCGCAGAACTCATAATCTCTGCATTGCTGGTAGAAACAGGCGTCCTGAAAGTCAATTACTGTAGACAGACACACAGACATTTACATTTCAACTTTATGAACATTAAAATCGAAGGTAATTCTAGATTAGAATAGAATAGATTCTATACTAACTTTCTTCAATGGGGGAGATCAGTCAACTGATTTCATTGTATGAAACCCTAGTGAAATAATGATCTTACAGCAGTTGACTGGTGACCTCCAGTCCCCCAGAGTGATATCTCTTGTCAGGGAACAAGACATGGCGTAAGCCTCAAAATACTGGCAGAAGAGACCATCCACTGCTGGGTATTTGCACGAAATGTTTGTGCAGGTGTCTATGTAGGGCTCTGGGTCAATGTGTTCGTGGCAAGCAGTGAAGGGTTCCTGCATCATGACATTACAGCTGTTCCAGTGATGCAGAGAGAAAGGATGACAGTTAATTATCAGTTTTTTTGTGTTTAGCCTCCAGAATCATCCTTGGTCATATGACAGTGTCACTGCATCATAGAAATGAACAATAAAGATGGCTCCTGTTTTAAAGGTGAAGGAAGTGTTCAGTTTTGACGGGTCCGTTTTTACCGTTCAGCTGAGTTTAAGCAGTCGATCGTAATGTCATCAATGTCCTCTTGCACATCTATGCAGCTAGGAAGTGATAAACAGCACATTCAGCTGGAACCAATACAACATTAATAAACAAGTAATCAGGCAGTGCATGAAGTTGTACCCAGGCCAATGAATGTTCCTCTCATCAACCGGGGTTGTGATGGAGCTGTTATCAATAGGGTTGCCACACAAGCCCCCTCCAGGTTCAGCATATCCTGGTCAATGTCAGGAGAGAATTAAAGATATTTTGACATTTTTCCTGCTTCTAACAAAATGTTCATTTGATGCCTTATATGTCCCAGTTGCCATGATGACAAGCTAAATACATACATATACTAGAAAAGCACAAGAGAGCGCAAACCTCCACCAAGGCGGTGGTGACTTTTTATTTAAAGTTACCCCCGCCACCAAGGAGGTTATGTTTTCACTGGGGCTTGTTTGCTTGTTTGTTTGTTTATTTGTTTGTTTGTTGGTTTGCAAAGTAACTCAAATCGTTATGGACGGTTTTTGACGAAATTTTCAGGATTGGCTGGAAGTGGCCTAACTTAAAACTGATTAATTTTTGGTGGTGCCATTGAATCAGGTCCGATCACCACCAAAAAATAATCAGTTTTAAGTTAGGCCACTTCTGACCAACCCTGAAAATTTTATCCAAATCTGTCCACAACTTTTTGAGTTATTTTGCAAACCATCAAACCAACAAACAAACAAACCCCAGTGAAAACATAACCTCCTTAGCGGAGGTAAATATATTGTGTACCTGACACATGTGCAGTGTTGCCATCAAAAGAGATTGTCATGTTGGAGGAAGGAAGCCCGACAGTAACTCTAGATGAGTCCTTAGAGAACTCCACACCATAAAACTCCTGAACCGTGGAGTTGAGCATCAGTGTTTCTCCATTAACCTACATCACAGCAGAGAGGCAGAGTGAAGGAGACACTGGCTTAAACTGCACATGTATACTTACATGTGATTCACATGTGTGCTTTGCCCCACTTAAACAGGCACTTGTACATTTCAATAATATTAAATAACTTAGTTGTATACATTACAACATAAAGTTATATACGTTCAGTTTGAATAATCACAAATAGGTGCTGAGACAATACAGTGAGAACTTTGTGAGCCACCACTGGAGGACAATTGTACACAGATACTACATTCTAAAAAAAGTTACTTAAGTATTTGTATTTAATGCTGTGCCATACTTCTACCACAAGTTTGTCCTGGCATGTAATGATGATCAGTGATTGATCAAACAGGGTCTAAGATGGATTCTGGAAACATCAGCTTACCAAAACACGTCCACCTTGGTACAGACCGATTTCTACGCCTGGACCATCCAGATCCAAGGAATCCAAAAATGGCACATCGTTACGGCGTCGGTCCTTGAAAATTGCCTTGAGATGGAAATCATTGTCAAAGTCCATCAGAGTGTAATTACACCAATCTGGGATATAATGGAGTCTGTTGAAGAAATCGATGACAGCGGAGCCCGTCACTGTGCACACGTAAGTGATTGGAGCACAACTGATAGAAATGGAGATGGAAAGGGAGAATTTTTATTTTATCTTTTTATTTCTGAAATTTATTCTTGGATTTTTAATGAATGCAGCTGAAGTGCAGACTGTCAAGCTCAATACACAGATAGCAGCACTCTGCACACAACAGAGGAGGAGGGGGACACTGGAACACATGCACATAAAAACACACAACCCGCGCTCATCCGTAACATATTGTGAGTTTATACTGTCAAATATTTAACTGAGATATAAACTTAGGTCATGGGCAGCATGGTGGTGTAGTGGTTAGCACTGTTGCCTCACAGCAAGAAGGTACTGGGTTCGAATCCCGGGCCCGGGGCCTTTCTGTGTGGAGTTTGCATGTTCTCCCCGTGTCTGCGTGGGTTCTCTCCGGGTACTCCGGCTTCCTCCCACCATCCAAAAACATGCATGTGGATTAGGTTAATTGGCTAATTTAAATTGACCGTAGGTGTGAATGTGAGTGTGAATGGTTGTCTGTCTCTATGCGCCCTGCGATGAGGTGGCGACTTGTCCAGGGTGTACCCTGCCTTCCGCCCTAAGACAGCCCCCCCGCGACCCTATGAGGATAAGCGGTAGATAATGGATGGATAACCTTAGGTCATGAAGTGGTACTGGGTTGCATTTCAGGTAGGATCCAATAAAGCTACTCTACTCTGGCAAGTCAGGACATGTCGGCCTCTGCAGCTTTGATTTTGATTTGATCTGTGTTGTGCAATACTTCAATAATTAACACATAAGATATATATCTGAAAACATAAACTTTTGTTATTTAAAGTTACCCCTGCCGTCAAGGAGGTTATGTTTTCACCAGGGCTTGTTTGCAAAGTAACTCAAAAAGTTATGGACGGTTTTTGACGAAATTTTCAGGATTAGCGCGAAGTGGCTTAACTGTTCCAGTTACTGTTGTACTGTTCCACAGCCAAAAGAAGATATCTGAAAACATACATATTACAAAATAATAATGACAATAATAATACTATCTAAACTTTATTCAAAATATAAAGATGGCATATTTACGTGTTGTTGCCTAGGCAAAACTGGAATGGTCCACATGACCTGTCAGTACTGAGATCTGCCTCAGTACTACAGAATGCAGTGGTGCAGGTTTCTGGGAAGAGCTTCCCTGAATTAACCACAAGAGGAGTGTCTGGAAGGGAATGGGAGGTTTATAACATTAGTTTGATAATACCATTCACCAAATAGTGTTCAAAATTTAAGTAAAGGAAATTCACCAAAATTAATTAATTAAAAAAAAAAGTACATGGAAATTACCGACCAGAGTATCTGCATCCACTTAAGTCCCAAAAAATGGACACAAATCGATTGTAAATTTTCGTCAGCGAAACCAGAGATTCTTCACCAACAATTGCTTCCACAGTCTAGACAGGGATAACACACACACACACACAGATTACGCAAGAAATTATTCATACCCCTGGCAAATTTTTACTTAAGTTTACTTTCATTCAACCAGCGAATTTTTTTTTCTTGATTGGAAATATTTCTCAGCTTTTATGTCCAAAATTATTCATACCTTTCGTGAACTGTCACAGTCTATGGGGAAAATTCAAAGTTCTATACAACTGTATTTCAAATAGTCCAAGCTGTTCTAAAACATCCTACTTACCCTGACTCATTGGGAACAGATGTTTTAATAAACTCAACAAGTGAAATACAGCAGCTCTCTACAGCTGGTTTGTTGACATTCATGGCTCAGACAAAGGAGCTCACTGAGGACATGCGGCTGCATACTGTGTCACAAGTCAGGAAAGGGCTATAAGGTCATATCTACATGTTTTCAAGTTATTTCAAGTTTAAATTATCAAAACATACAAGACGTTCTGCATTGTAGAACATCTCAGAGGACGTGGTCAGAAGACAAAAGAGGCACCTGTGTTAGCCAGAATGATAGAGAGAGAGGTGAAGAAGAATCAAGGATCACCACCAAGAACATCCTGGTGAATCTAAGCTCTGCTGGTGAAAACATCTCAAGGCAGACAGTCCAACAGACACTGAACCCTGCTGGGGTCCATGGAGGCAGAGCAAGTAGGACGCCACTTCTCCAGATAAGGCACTCAAAAACCTGCTTGGCCTTTGCAAATACTCATCTGGACAAAGAAGAAGACTTCTGGTCTTCTGTTTTATGGTCAGATGAAGCAAAATGTGAATTGTTGCCCACAATGATCTTTCCTTCATTTGGTGTAAAAAGGAGAAGCCTTCAGCCCTAAGAACACCATCCTCACTGTCAAATGGTGGTGGAAAACTGATGCTTTTGGGTGTGTTTTTAAGCTAAAGGACCAGGGAACCTGATCACAGTAAATAGCACCATGAAAAAAGAGCATATGGAGCAAAAAGATTCTCTACAACAACATGAAGCAGTCTGCAGAGAAACTTGAGCTTGAGCACCAGCGGACATTTCAACATGACAGTGATCCAAAATATACAGCAAAAGTGGTGAAGAAATGGTTAGAGGACAAAAGCAGTCATGTTTTGCAGTGGCCCAGCCAGAATCATGACTGAGAATCTGTGGAGGTGTTAAAGATCAGGGTGATGGCAAGGAGACCCTCCAACCTAAAAAAAAGGAGCTCACTGAAGGTGAATGAGCAAAAATACCAATAGAGACATGCAAAAAGCTGTTCAGCAATAATAAAAAGAATTTGACTGCTGTAATAGCCAATAAAGGCTTTTATTACTGATTATTGAGAAGGGTGTGGATCATTTTGGACATACCTATTTGTAAATGTAAATAAAAGCTGTATATATATACATACATACGTATACGTATACGTATGTACGTATACGTACATATTATGTATACATATCTTATGTATATATATCATACGTATGCGTATATACATAATATATATATGTATATATATATACGTATATATATATATATACGTATATACATATATATACGTATATATGTATATATACGTATATATAGATATATATATATAACGTATATATACGTATATACGTATATATATATACGTATATATATATATATATACGTATATATATATATATGAAGTGCATTGGATAAGGACTTAAGTTTCCATAACTGACTGATCTTACTCACAATTTCAGCAGGAACATTGTCTGGAGGTCCAAAAATTTGCAGAGCTGTTAGACTGCCAAAGTTATAGAACCGCATTCTCACCTGAAAGCAGATTAACAGATTAACAGGAGAGAGACAAGAAATATTAGGAAACTCCCCGAAAGCTTTGAAATGTGTTTTTTCTACTTAAAGAATGGTCAATCGACCTATAGAAAAGGGACAGATGATACTCACATATGAGGATCCATCAGTACTGCGTAACAACACTAAGACGTGGCAGTCGGAAATGGAAGTGAATTGTGGTAGTTTGGTATGAATTTTGGATCCAGGTCCTGTTTGAGCGTTAGAGACTCTGACAGTCAGTCTTTCCATAGCCCCTCTATGTCCAAACACAACACAGTCTTGTGGGAGATCATTTGAGTCATCTTTGAAACAAACCGAAAAAGAATCTGGATAGAAAAACACCTGCAAAAACAGAGAGAGACACCATTCATGGAAAATCAGTATGAAGGCTTTTCAAGGCACGGTTTGACTCAGAATCAGTTCATCATTCCATCAAATAACATCATTAATTAAATTTATTCATTAAATGTATTGCACCACTTCTAAATTAAAAAAATAGTTTTAAATTAGTTCAACTCAATAATGGCATCATTTTTCTCATTTTAGGGCTATAGCTAGCAGTTTTGGACAATGAACTGGGAGAATTTTTTGAAGATTTCAAGAACAACTCTCTTATAACTGGAAACTTTATTCTTCATGGATGTTGAATTGAACACAAGCTGCACATTTTGTTTCCTAACAGACAGTCATCAGCAGTCAAACAGGCTGCCTGATAATAATAACTGTAGAGGGAAAGACATGGATTGATTTTACTCACGTCCACCCAATGGTATGTGTGTCCATAATAGGTGATGGGACATGAGGTGATGTTGTACTGTCCCTGAGATGTACCAGTGGACACAGAAAGGGCATCCTGGCTGGCAGCAACTAGAGGGCAAATTTGAGGAAAAATACATTTTACACATCAATCAAGAACCACTTCAATGCTTTTCATTCTCACTCACACCTCTGACTTAAAATGTGAGTGTTTTTAACTTACTCAAGTTACTCAATATTACAGAAGCTGATCTTTAGTTCAGTGCTCCTTATTTGTGGTCTTTCAAGAAGACCATGATATTTATGCAGGAAGCATAAACGTACTCCACTGTGTGGCTATAGCCAGTAAAGGCCTTAAAGATGGGAGAATAATGCCATGGCCTCATTCTTCACCTGACCTAAACCCTTCTGAGGAAACTGTAGGCCCTTCTTAAACGTGAGATGTACAGTGAAGGAAAACAACAACTTCCTGAACAGTCAGGGAGGCTGTGGAGTAATGAAGACATGGACAGACTCATGGATGGATGGAAGACTTTAGTGTTATTGAAAAGAAGGGTGGCTATATTGTTCACTGGTTTATTTTTTGAAATGTCAGATATGTTTATTTGTAAAGAGTTGTTTATTATTCTGACTTTAAAATATGGAAATAAAGAAGCAAGATAGGATTTTGTTTTGTTTTTCTTTGAGTTATGTAATAATTCTGCACACTGATAGTTGCCCAATAATTGTGCACACACAGATATTCTTCTACAAAAGCCAAAACCTCACTTTCACCTCCTTAAACATTCAGGTTTTGATTGAACTGTGGACTGTTGGTGTTAAATAATAAAACTAGTCCTCAAAAGTGCAACTTTATTAACAAATGTGCACACAGTGTATACTTGGAGACTGTTCATAATTATGCAAAGCACCATGGGAGCTGCACGCCTATACTGTATTACAATGATAATAAAGGCATTTGATTTGATTTGACTTCATGGATGAGCATGAATTGATTTTTGCACAAACGTGTTTATTATAAAATGTGGCACCTGTCGTTGAAAATAAGGCTCGTTATTAAACTCCTTTGAAATAATGGTTATATTCCAAAGCAGTGAAAATGTTTGAATGGCTGCTTACCTGTGAGCAGGAGGAGAAGCGCTCCCGGTTTCACCATGATGGAGGCCCGCCAGTAAACTGGCCTAGAGCTGGGACAGACAGTTCACATAGTAAGAGGCAGTAAGTCAAGCTGATTAATGAAGCTTGTGACAACAAAGACTCAGAGAGGAGCTGCAACATGTTATTTACCATCAGTAGAATTAGCACTAGTAGTATTTACATTGCTGGATTTGGTTATAAACTGTTTTTCTTTTGTGTCTCTTTTTTCGTCTATAATGTCTGAAGTGGGCCGGTGATGACCAGTACTGAGTACCAGATTTTTTTGAGTCTGGGTGTGCATCCCTGAACACCTGCATAACTGTGTGTCTTCATGTTGAGAAAAGAGGTATTCCTTCACATTTTAAAATTAGCAAATTCAATAAGTTCAATTGCATTTATTCACTATTTGATTTATAGAAACATTTAACAACACTTGGTGCAGAAAAAGGAAATAAATATCAAAAATAAACTGTGGAGGAAAATAACCAAAACAATTCTAAAAGTTGAAATTCCAAAAGAAGAATTTACAAATCATTTTAAAACAAGACAAGACAAAACACGATAAAAGCACACAGTATGGATGGAAATGGTAATTGCACATTGTCAATGCAAATACAGTGACAAATAAAATGTTTTACTTGAATAATGAATATGAATATGAACTGAAAAAAGAGAGGAAGAGTCTCACCATCTGGAGGTGTGGTGGGGCAGCAGGGAGATGAAGCTCTGCAGATGGAGGTTGATGTCAGACCACTCTGGGATGTTTCAGCTCTCCCGCTCTGCTGTGTCTCTCTGTTTATTTTTATACAGGTCCTCCTGGTTCATGCCTGAAGTACAATGTGTCTTTAAGTTCCCCAACACGACAGTTTGTTCACACTCTAGAGGATATTCTGAACACAAGTCAGAAAGATTAGTGACATGGTTTGACCATAACCTCATCTAACCTTATGTGTATTTACCATTCTTTGTTCCTCTTCATTCTTCTCTGATGATCCTTTAATGGGACAGATGATGGATGTCAAAAAGGAGCATAAAGCATGTGTCTGTGACTGTGTTGTTTTCACCTTGTGAGCTCGAGTGTGTGTCATCAGTACATTTTAAATAGCCTACTGGACTTTTTTTTACTGCTTTTATTTGCTAAATACCTTTTCAGACTATCTCAGAATATATTGAATAATTCATGTTAAATAAGGGGCAGCATGGTGGTATAGTGGTTAGCACTGTCGCCTCACAGCAAGAAGGTACCGGGTTCAATTACCGGCCTTTCTGTGTGGAGTTTGCATGTTCTCCCTGTGTCTGCGTGGGTTCTCTCTCTGGTACTCCGGCTTCCTCCCACCATCCAAAAACATGCATGGGGATTAGGTTAATTGGTTCATTTAAATTGACCGTAGGTGTGAATGTGAGTGGTTGTCTGTCTCTGTGTGTCCTGTGGTGAACTGGAAACTTGTCCAGGGTGTACCCTGCCTCTCACCTTTGCATTTGCTCCAGTGGTTGCCACATGTATGGAATGACTTGAACAGTATCTGTGCTGTTCTTTCATCGTCATCCACATTTACCTGGTCGTCCCACTTGCTTCAGTCCATCATGACCATAGAATCTAGAGCAGTAGTACTCAATCTGATCTGTGAGGAACTAGTTTTCCAGGTGAACCCAAATGCACGACTCAAGGAACAGGACTATCAGAGTAAAAGTTTTTATTTGATTCCAGGCAGGTTGATGCAGGTAGCACAGAGAGGAATCCAGAGATGTGAGCAATGTGCACCAGACAAGGGACAGTGTGTGACAGGGAGACCCTACTCTGACCGCTAAACTAGAAACAAACAAGGGCCACCACAACTAGAACTAAATATCAACTGGAAAAGGCTCTCAAATTTACAAATTAAAAAAAGGCTCAGAAATTACAACACGAAAATCACTCTAATGAGGCTATCAAACTACAAATCAAAAGTACATTAACTAAAGTATGAAAAGTTTATAACATAAAACACTTTGCTCGATGTGCATTTAGGCATGATTTATTCAGAACAGGTGATGACTGGACTATTTCAGAACTTACAGAGACCAGAGGCTAATTGACATTTCTTTTGTGTGTGGTCGACATGCCATGCATGCCTGCACCTCTATCTGAGTGTAGGGATTAAACACAAAAGTGACAATGGAGGAGTGTTTTGCTCCCTGAATTACAGTCTCTGAACACACACAATTAAATGAATCTGGCTGATTAGAGCAATACTCACTGTAATTGACTAAGGACAAAAAAATCCCTCTACCAGCACAGATGCATGTATAATAGATCCACGTATATTGACAAATATTGATAGGAATGGATCCCGAGTGATGTGGAGGAGCTTCCAGTTTGAGCCCCACAACCTCCTCTTCACCACATAACCTTGAGTTGTGGATACATGCAAAATGAGAAAGCACAAGGACCCCAGGTCAGAAATGTAACCAGTAACATTGATTAATGGGACATGGAACAGATGGATAGGAGGTCCAGCAGTCTGAATCTACAGTAGCTAACTTTGGTGACAAACTAGAGGCCTAACTATGAGCACCATCAAAGAGAAAGTCTTCAGCTTAAATGCAGTGATGGTGTCTGCCTCGGGGACTAAAACTGGAAGCTGCATCAACGCAAATCTACTTTTTTAGATTCTACAGGGAAAGATTTTTACCAGGAGTTCCAAAAGGTTGACAAAAAAATTGGACCCCATTCAATGGCACCACCAAAAATTAATCAGTTTTAAGTTAGGCCACTTCCAGCCAATCCTGAAAATTTCGTCAAAAAAAATCCATAACTATTTGAGTTAGTCTGCAAACCGACAAACAAACAAACAAACAAGCCTCGGTGAAAACATAACCTCCTTGGTGGCGGGGGTAACTTTAAATAAAAAGTCACCACCGCCTTGGCGGAGGTTTGCGCTCTCTGAGTGCTTTTCTAGTTTATGTATGTATTTAGCTTGTTATCATGGCACCTGGGACATATAAGACATCCAATCAAAAAACAATTAATTTTTGGTGGTGCCGTTGAATTGGATCCAATCACCACCAAAAATTAAATCAGTTTTAAGTTAGGCCATTTCTGACCAACCCTGAAAATTTTGTCAAAAACCGTCTTTTTGAGTTAGCCAGCATATTTTATCTTGTTTGTATAGTGTCCTGTCCATTTTAATTACTTACACTAACCCACATTGATTGATAAATTGGTAAATATGTATATAAAAAATGTTAGAACAGCTTCGTTTACATAGCTGTGTTTGCTGTCCTTTATCTCAAAGAGCAAATAGAGTTTAAATATACGTTGAAAATGTATTTTATTAGTTAAAATGGGAATTATTTATTATTACAATCCCCAACTCTATTTTTTCATTATTGTAGTTTTATTGTTTTTCTTGCTTCTTTCATGCTGCTGTAACAAGTAAAGTCCCCCAATAGAGGATCAATGACACATTTTTATTCTACTCCATTCATGTCTGTGTCTAGAGTTGGCCTGGGATGTGTTTATCCTGTGAGTCCGGCACAAAGACAGGAAGCAGGAGGGAATTTAATGAATCATGCAAAGCAGAATCTGACACAAGCTTGATTATAATAACAATTCTAACATTCTCTTTTATTCTGGTAATACTGTTTCTGTTAAAGACAAACGTTCATGCAATAGTTCTGATAAAACGTCACCTAACAAAAACACAGCACAGGCATCCCTCTGAGTATGATCCTTGATTTTGGATAATGTCCTGATTATAGCAACTACAAAACATTATTAGATACTGAAACACACAGCGGGAATTTGATCTTTGGTAAATATGAGGAAAAACAGGATATGAGAACAAAAGCAAGAGAAAATGACATCACTGAATTCAATAGGTTTTAAAATGAATGAGGAAAAAACACTTCAACACAAACAAACGAAGGTGCATTTTAACGCTGGAGGTCCGTTGCTTCTTTTTGTGAATATGCAATTCCCCCGAAGGCACCCTTCCCTTTGACAGAAAGATTTCCCTACAAATTTAACACAAATACTAACAGTTTGCGTCCTTTCAAAAATCAACAAACACATTATTTCTGCAAACGCCATTTTGGCTACATCAGGGCAATACATCCATCCATCCATCATCGACCGCTTTTCCTCACATAGGGTCGCAGGGGGCTGGAGCCTATCCCAGCTGTCTTAGGGCAGAAGGCCTAACCTAACCCCCATACATGTTTTTGGATGGTGGGAGGAAGCCGGAGTACCCGGAAAGAACCCACGCAGACACGGGGAGAACATGCAAACTCCACACAGAAAGGCCCCGGGCCGGGAATCAAACCCGGTACCTTCTTGCTGTGAGTGCTAACCACTACACCACCATGCCGCCCTCTGCAATACATCAATTTAAGAAATTAATTGATTTCTGATTCTTCATGATTATTTATAATAATCCTGTTATAACTACTCCGCCTTTCTGCTTCGGCCATTTACATATCCTTCATTTCCCAGAGTCATCCTGTAAACAGAAATACACTAATTATAATTATAAACATGAACAAATGCTCCGATGGTTTCCCTTCATCATACGGGAAATAAGAGAAGCGAGGAACAGCAGGGATGCAAACAGTATGAGAGACATGCCTACTAAAACCTCCTACAATGACTTATTCAGTGATTAAACTGACAGTTGATGACCTAACGTGCTGCAGTCGCAGTTATGAAATACAAAATAATTTGTAGAGAGCGGTTCGGACAGTTACGTGATGAAGACCGTGAGTCTGGCTTCTCTTTGGTAATGACACATTTGACACCGCGTTCTGCTCCATTATCTCGTATCCTGTCCTTTCATGGAGTCTTAAACACACTTTGTACTATCTACTCTACTTTCATTAAAAGTTCAAAAACATAATCTACATCTTTGTTGACAACACTTTACACAGACAGTCCATGTGTTCAGACATCAGTAATCAAACAGACATGAGGGCAGATCTTCATAAACTGGAGACGGAGCTGTGCTGGTTTCTTCTACTGCATGCTTCCACACGTTATTTTAGTCGAGCACAGAACAACGCAGGCTAATACTTTTAGGTCAGGGACACTCGTTAGGATGGACTTAAACCTGGGTATTTGATCACTTTTATCACCCTGCTGCACTGAATGTAAATAAAATGTTGTCTTGAATGTTTAGCTCATCAGACACGTTGGGTTTGTATGTCCATAGTTTTGACCTTTGTCAGCATTATGGGCACAGATAGCAACAAGCGATCTATATTAAAAAAAGACTTTTGAAAAATTAGTCTGATGAGAAATAAATAGCACAAATTCACCAAGCTCTCAAATGTCAAGTAACCGATTTAATGCTAATTCCTGTGGACCAATAATGATCGCGTTGACTTAACTGAGCAACAGTGCAAAGGCTTATACAGCAAGTACAAGTCACAGTAACAGAGCAAGTGAACTGGCGGTCTGTTTAAGGGAGCATGGCTGGAAATGTAAGGCACTACAGTCTCAGTTGGAGCATCTCTTCAGATATCCCTTGAAACTCCCAGACAGTTTGTGGATCCGTTCATCACCTTCCTCACAATCATAAGATGCATAATCAGTGCAGGGATCATTTCTGCAGCTCAGTGATTTCCATTGAAAGAAACACTCCCTCCAGGCGTGACAGGAAGGTTCACTTAACGGCTGGGCTCGCTGCCGTGTGCTACTTGTCAGGTAGAGATCAGGAGTGAGGACGGAGCATGTAGAAGCTGAATGGAGGGGACGGGGGAGGTGTGTGAGTGTGCTTACAGTCGAGTGAATGGGCCCACGTGAAGAGGCCCTCTCAGTTTGGGAGAGGAGCAGGAGTTGGTGGTGAAGGTGGAGGACGGGGAGGAGGAATAAGGTGAAGAGGAAGCAGAAGAGGAGTCGCCGCCGCTGTTCAGGGTAAAGATGCTGGAAATGGCCACATCCACGATACCTTGACAGAGCTCTGGATAGAGTTTCCTGGAGAGAGAAGGGACAACAGGAGCATCACACTGTTTCTGAGTCTAGAGGAAACACTCACAACCCACAGCTAGCTGTGACTGGATTAATATCTAGCAGAGGACACGTCTGTACTGGAACAAAGTCAAGTTCACTGACTGTTCACTTAGCTGTGATACAATCACAATCCTCCATGGGATAAAAACAACAAACACGCAAACATTTCACCAAACGCATTTTTAGATTTAGGGAAGTAGATTCAAAGCTTGTTTTCTGTAAACAGAAGCCAAAAAAAGTCTGTAAAATACAGACTGCAGGAATAGATGTGAATAGGAGATGGAGTACAAAGCTATAAAATTCAGGATAAACGGAAGCAAAAGACAGGCAGAACTGAAAAGGATGCTAAGACATAAACATTTTCCAACATGAATAATCAGCTGAACGTGACTGACTGTGCACAGGCTGGGGCTCCATTGATCTCGATGAGCCACACTTTGAAGCTCTCGTCCACCATGAAATCAAATCCAAAGAGTTGGAAGCTCTGGTAGGACAGGTGCTTGGTGCTGATTGTCGGCTCAATACATGTCAGACAGCTCCTGTGAAACCAGACAGCAAAATCATTTCCTATCATCTGGCCGCTGGACAAGCCACCTTTACCTTATAGTGGCGGTACCTGCAATTTCACTTAGAATGAATACATCTCAGCTACTATTAATCACTGTTCATGCTTCAGGCTGGAGGTATAGAAGTGTGAAATGCAGAATCTCAAGACTGAAATGCTCTCTTTGCCTTTTAAGTTGCATTTGTTATCTATTTTTATCAAATTTACACTTTGATTTATTGCTCGGTTTTCACTGTGGATACTAAAGGAAATATTTCATTGTACAAGTTAACATGTTTACATTGTGTCCACATGACAATAGACATTTTGAACCTAATATTAAATATTATACATGAACTATTTTGTTTTGGAGCCACATGAGCTGAAATATGTATAACTCAGTTGTCAGGAGAGCTTTGCTGTCACTCATATTGTAGTGAACAAGACTTAAAGGGTTTACAGCCATTCTAGCAGCTGGGGCTGAAATCAGTGGCTTTCACAATTGACAAATATTCTTGAAAAACAAGGTTGTCTCATCTTATTTGTCTTGTCTACATCCAGTAATTAATAAGAATAATAAGCCAACCACATAACTTGAACAATGATATGTTGTTTACACTGTTAACTAGGACAGATTGAGCTGATAAACTAGCAGCTTTCAGTAGGAGAGTTTGTGAAAATGCCCCCAACCACACAAACAAGATATCTTTCGTTGTCGGACACAAGTATCAGTGTGATGTGTGACGGCTGAGCTTTAGATGAGATCCAACAATAACAGCCAGGAGCACCTACTTGATGATCTGCTTGATCTGAGGTAATATGGTGGTCTCCAGGGTGACGTTGTGAGTGTTGAGCAGGTACAGCCTGAACTCATCGAAGAACATCTCGTTCCCCTCCTCGTATCGCCCGTAGTTGTGGGAGTGCTCCTTCTGGATGCAGTGGTTGGTCAGGTGGCTGGTCATGTCCTGGAGGTCGGAGCTGTTGTAGGGCTCCGAAGACGTCCGCAGCACACCCTCACGATATAAATAGATATTGTACTGATGGTCCACCAGCACCCAGCTCCTAGTATTAGCATGACACAACAACAGCCTCAGTTACTAAGTCCAGACAGACGAGCACATCCTTCTTGAATTAAACAGAAAAAAACTTGCCTTATGTCAAACTTCCGATGTCCCGGCTCCAGAAGCAGCGGTTTCTCCAGGTACTTCTGGATTACATGAACCTGTCCCTGATTATCAATGTATTCCAGCAGCTGATTAGCATCATGGGATATCAAAATACCAGCACCTGTTGCAGTAAAAACAAACTGTAAAGCTGCCATAATTTAAAACTGTAAACCATACAAACCATGTAAATTGAGTTATCAAGGGACATGGTTGCCTTTAGCGCAGAAAAGCTCTGCTCAGAAAATATGTAACTCATTTGCTTCAAATGAAAAATAATTTAAGACGACACCGGAGGACAATCTACCTTACCTTTCGCTCCAGCAGAGGACTTAGCTATCCACACTGTGCCTTCACCACTTTCTTTTTTAGAGTGATAGGAGGCCAAGAAAACTTCCCGCTCATCTGTCTTGGGATTGTTCTTCAGATGGCTGATGCCATTTGTAGCTGGAGCAACAGGTGTGTTGAGGTTAGTGGGATAGATGATGTAGGACTCTGGAAACCAGTTGCAGGAGTCGGACAGCTCCGGGCTGGTTTTTATTAGCCTAATGGTAAAGAAGGGAACTGATCAGATAATGTAACCCTTTGAATAATTCATCTGCGCATTAGTAACGTGGATGACGACAAAATATTTCATTCAACAATATACACACTTGACCAAGGATGCCTTTCTGCAGAGCTTGTCTGCTCCTCTGTAGTAATTCACCAGCTGCACCAGTCCTGGTTCATGACCTGTAATGTCCAAATGAGGATATTTTAAAGTGCAAATGCAAGGTAACACCTGCGTGCACACTCAGAGCCTCCACTGCACGTGTGAATGAGAGACACAGTATTTCCCTGCACAGTCACAGCATGTGTCTCATTCTTGGTGGATCTACCCAAAATAAAGCACACAACCATAGACACAGACAGCTGTCAGCATCATATGAAGTAAGAAACAAAAGCATATCTACCCAGACGTCCAAAGGGCAGTCTGTTCCGTTCACCAAGCATTAAGTTGAATCTGGGGTTGTCTCTTTTCAGCCTCTTCCATTGTCCAGTTGATTGGAGGATTTTGGAAACTTCTGCATAGACAGTACTGTTGTCGTCTCGGGTCACAAACGTGTATATCGGGGTATTCATAATTGTTTAATAGAAGCGACCGAATGTGTCTGACTTAGTTGTCTGGCTAGTTGTGAGGCTGTCTGGTTGGCACTGCAGCAGACAGACTGTTCAGGGTTATCTCGTCCGTCCGTGCCATGACAATAAGTCAGTCATATCCAAGCAAGTAAACTTACAATTTTCTCTTGAAACTCCGGTTCAGAGGTCTTAGGCTGACATTTACTCGTAGAAAACACCGGGACATGTGACGGACAGCAGTTTCACGTTGCTACGCAGACAGGTTTTCCTCTACTAACCCCAGAAAAGGGTGTGCCTGACTGCTGCTACCGGCTCCTGGGGCTGGTCCCGTCTGGGTTCATCATGATGATGATTAGCTGATTTAGCTTTGGGCTAACGGACCGCGACACTACGAACAGCCATCCAAATAAATTTCCGGTATCTCTCCTAAAGGACAGACACTTTAATACCAAACAGTAGAAAAGTCACCTAATTACGTAGCTATCGACATAATATTGCAAATGCAGGTTATTTTCCCACCGGATGAGTCTGCTTGCTGAAGCTCTGTAAGCGCTGTCATCCAATGTCGACAGCATAAACAAAAAGCCCTACGGTTGTGGTTAGTGTAGTTTACACGTCCATTAATATCAAGAGTAATTGGTATTTAAGTGTTTTTTATGAATAATAAAAGTAAATAAACCCACCATTGTAAAAAAAAATAATCTAAAAGTATCATTAATCAAAAATATTTCCGTCGGAATATAGTACCTAGCGGAGGTTCAACAAAAATAGTACTACAATTCCCAGAATGCAACAGAAAAAGCGACCATCAACCCGTTTTAATGTATTTAGCGCGTTGAAGCCGCAAGATGGCGTTGTAGACCTGACTACAAGTTAGGAGATCTCCACCTTGTGCCACAGTGCGGAGAATATGTTAAAAAACATTTTAAAACGCAAATAAATGCTTCTCACATGCTTGGTAGTTTATATTGTATTATCACGAGCGAAGACACGCTACGTGGGAATGACATAGCAACGCAAGAACACATTAACAAGCCGTGACCACTGTCCGGGCCACCCGTGGAAACTAATGGAGCGCTCCCTAGTTGTGACAAGTTATGGGTCCCGTTCCGATATATTCGAATAGGTTATTTGTCTAAGTTTAGCTCTTTTTTATTCACATAATATTTGACTACATTTCAACGTTTCATCAATTAAACAATTAAATTATTGATCTGGTTTGGTTGAGATTCTACATGGGTGAAAGCGACCGTGAAACATAACTTAGTTTTTTCCACAAACGAGTTGGGACGTGACAGGAAGTCGTACTGCTGAGGAAGAAAATAACGGCGCGAACGGCTAAACGGCGAGTTATAGTACAGAAACTAATATTATAAACCCTGTGTATGCAGTGTGTAGCCACTATATAATAATATCAGAAGGTGTCACTAATAGTAAGTGTCTTTCTCAGCACTGTGGCCTCTCTGTAGACTGTTATAGCATTACAAGGAGACTAATTTCCTTGTCGGTTGAATGAACGTTAACCTGAAGTTAAATGCAGCAGCTTCGCTCGTGAACCTTCCACTAGTACATATTCACCAAAATAGATAATAGTCAAAGGATTAAGTGAGTAACGCTGTCATTTAACGTTACTATTGAAGGTTAGTGTTACTACTCATCCCATGAAAACAGTGTCAAGACTGAGATAACAACCCTGTTTAGAGGTTATTCAGCTTGGTATAGAGACTAACGAAGCATGTTTCAAAATGAGGCCTTGTCTTAGTTGTCTAAATACAGAGATGCTTATCATATGTACATATCACAGACTAAAACGTAATGAGACTTTTTATGTGTGTGTGGCTCAGGGGCGATGCTTACCTTGGCTTTTACTGAGGTCATGTATTTTTAATAACCTTTGTCCCCTCTTCTTCATCAGACTGGAGCAGGCCAGGCATGAGTGGAGCACACCTGGACGAATGGCAGAGGAGGTCCTTTGACATTTCATCTGGCAACTGTACACCTGAACAGACGGCCGATGCCTACCGGGCCCACATCCTCTCCATTCAGTATGCATGGGCAAGCTCCCAGCTCTCTCAGGCCGGCATGGCCAGCCTGCTCAGGACCTACTCGGAGCGCTATGCCGCAGTGCTGGACTCGGACGACCCCCGCATAGGGCTCAACAACTATGCAGAGAGCGCGCTGCATCTGGCCCGCAGTCAGAGGAACCACAGTGACAAATGGGAGTCATCCCTGACCGTGGAGAGTGTGCTGCAGCTGCCCAGCGTGCAGACGATGATTCAGGCAGGGACAGGCGGAGGAGGCTCTCTGGTGGCGCCAGGAGATGTTAACATATCTGTGGGACAAGAGAGTAGGTCTTTGTTCAAACCTATAACAGAGGTCAACAACACAGCCTGTAATCCTACTACTAAGATTACTTCAGAGAGGCCAAGAGGCTCTGAGGTGATGCCAGGCAATTCAAATTTGTTCTCCCGACCTCCAACCCGACCACAGCCCTCTTTGTTTACTCATTCTTCTTCAGTTCTTCCCCAGGAAAACCCTGGCCCTGCAGGGGCCACACCAAACTATCAGTCCTCCTTTTTCCCCACCTCCAACCCATCTAAGCGGAAGAATTTTTACAATCCAGATGCAGGTGGAGCAGTCACTGACCAGAGAGCTGGAAGCAACTTTAAAACGGCACGCGAGCAGTTCATTGTTGATCAGCAGAGAAAACACTCCAACCAGCCCCAAAGAGGTCCGACCACTGGGATGGCAGCGACTGTGAAGAAATCTCTCGGTGCTAACAGGCCTCGAGGTACATTTTCCAAATTTGTGTCACCCATTCCACGACAGGAGGAGGAAGACGAAGGGGCAAGACGCAGTTCCAATCAGGAACCTCAGATCCTAGATGAGCGTCTGAAAAACTTTGAGCCAAAGATAATCGAGCTGATTATGAGTGAGATCATGGACCATGGGCCTCCGGTTGCCTGGGACGACATAGCAGGCCTGGAGTTTGCCAAGACCACTATAAAGGAGATTGTGGTTTGGCCCATGCTGCGACCTGACATCTTCACTGGCCTCCGTGGTCCCCCTAAAGGCATCCTGTTGTTTGGACCCCCAGGGACGGGAAAAACTCTGATAGGAAAATGCATAGCCTGCCAGTCAGGGGCCACCTTCTTTAGCATCAGTGCTTCGTCACTCACATCCAAGTGGGTGGGTGAGGGAGAAAAAATGGTGCGAGCCCTGTTTGCCATTGCCCGCTGCCACCAGCCTGCTGTTATTTTCATTGATGAAATTGACTCGCTGTTGTCCCAGCGGACAGATGGGGAGCACGACTCATCGCGTAGAATAAAGACAGAGTTCTTGGTTCAGCTGGATGGGGCAGCAACGGCAGCTGAGGACCGTATCCTGGTGGTTGGCGCCACCAACCGACCTCAAGAGATAGACGAGGCCGCCCGACGACGCCTGGCAAAGAGGTTATACATCCCCCTGCCTGAAGCAGCCGCCCGTCGGCAGATAGTAACTAACCTCATGACTCAAGAGAGGAACCAGCTGAGAGAGCAAGAGATGGAGAGCGTGGTGACCAGCACCGAGGGCTTTTCAGGGGCTGACATGACACAGCTGTGTCGAGAGGCAGCGCTGGGGCCCATCCGCAGCATCCAGCTCAGCGACATTGCCACCATCACTGCGGATCAGGTACGACCAATCATTTACTCTGACTTCCAGGAGGCCCTGAAGACGGTACGACCCAGCGTGTCATCAAAGGATTTGGAGCTCTATGAAGACTGGAATAAGACCTTTGGATGTGGACGTTAAGTGTGACTCCTTGTCCTGATTACACCCCTTTTAGATGTTATTTTGAATTGAGTAGAGATAAATAACTGGACTTGTTGCACATTGTGTGGGTGGCAAAATCGCAGGAGCAACGTACACTAAAAGCTTTGCTTGTGTTTTAGATCACATTATGCTTATTTTTTCCACCCCCGTTGTGTCAAATAGCTGGTTTGATTAGTGAATCTCTTTACAGCCAGTCTGATGTTTCCTTACTTAGAGCTACTGTGGCAACAGTCAACAGTGTCTTATATCAGTTAAGGAAATTTGTGGAACACCGCCATAAATATATATATATTTATCTTCATTCACTGTAAGTATAGTGGTGAGAGAATGAAAGAGAATAATTAAAATAATTTGTGGTTTGTTGCTAACATTAAGCTCCATGTTGTGTGTTTGTTCCACATAATATCTTTTCAAATCCCTTCATAGGGATTAGCATGCTGTTAGTAATTAAGGATGAATGTCCATCATCTATGATGTTCATTCCCACAGATATTCTCATAATATACTGTGTTAAGACTTAACCCCGTCAACTACTGTTGTTGTTTTTTTGTTGTTTTTTTTGCCAAAATTGGATTGTTTTCCTAATAAAACAAAGTTTTGCCCTTATGTGCGTTTGTCTTTTTTTGTCTTACCCTCTTCTAACGCAGCTCTTTGTCCTCTGTAGTCATTAAAAAAAAGTTAATAAAGCAAAATTTTATTTTCATTTAAACATATTTCCACATTAGCAAAATGAGGTTAGTTCTTCTCAAATCCATCACCGCCACACACACTCCTGAACCCTATTCGTCCTGCACTGAGGTGGCTCCAGCAATCACTTTATTCGGAGCTTTATTTGCACATCTCTGTTAATATTGTTTCCTGAAGTCTTGATGTCCTGAAACGTTCCTGAAGCTGGATGTGCTAATCATATCCATGGAAATTGGGCAACACAGAGAGCATCTTAAAAAAAAAAACTGAAAGCTTTGCCTCCCTTCCTGTTAGTGATTAACACAGCAATGGACTCAACAGGAAAACCTGTTACTGCAATACATCCTTTTTTTATTAGACAATAAGCACAGGCTCCATAACTTAACCCTGGTCCACTGCAGGGTTCACTTTTATATATTTCGAGCTGTCCAGTTAGTGTCTCATCTATCAGTGTCGGCCTTTTTCACAGCAGTCATTTCAGGGTAAACAGGTTTTGTTAATAACATTAATTATGTCATCCATTACATGTGCTATCAAACTCACTGTGATTAATGTTATCACTTATCGGCTGTGTTTACCCTGCTGTGACATTTCCAGCCAGTAGAATCAAGTGAATCAGTTGCCAAGTGGTCAACAGCTCCAGATGTTTTTTGTTTTTTTTTCCACTATCAAGGAGTGCTATTATAGATTGTGCACACATGAAATGAGATTCTCATGTAAATTTAATGAATCAGTCTTTGAAAAGCTGGAAGACCATGAAAAAAGACTTTCATTTATTTTTCATTTTTTTGTCAAGTCTCTGATAAATATTTAAGATGTGTGCGGTTGGCCACTGTATTGAAACTTTGTTGATATAGCCAACAGCGAATGCCATCACACACACACACACACACACACACACACACACACACACACACACACACAGCTGGACCAGGACAGATGCACAGAATTCCTCTGGTGCTGCTGGGATCCATAGAGTCCGGACTGAGAACTGAGCCATATGGCGAAAACTTGTATCACCATTTAACTGCGGCGGTGCAGCAGTGATTCACATCTGAGGTTGTGTTGACAAAAACACACATCAGTATGTTTACTTGTAAAAAAAAAAACCACATAATTTTACTGCCTGTTGCCTGTTGATAAAAGTAATCTATCAGCTGAGTATTTAAGTATCCTGCAGGTGGTGGTGACTTTTGTGTAGCTGCATTATGTACTGGTCAGGTCATTATGACCACCTCCTAATATTGTGATGGTCAACCTTTTTCTGCCAGAACAGCCCCAAACACAACAAACTGTTCTGCTCTGTGTATCCTGACTCCTTTCTATCTTCAGCAGCATTAACTTCTCTGCTCTGTTGGATCAGACCACCAGGACCAGCCTTCACTCCCCACCTGCATCAGTGATCCTTGTCCTCTCATGACCCTGTCTCTGGTTCTCCACTGGTCCTTCCTTGGACCACTTTTGATAGATCCTGACCACTGCAGACCAGGAACAGACCACCAGAGCTGCAGGTCTGGAGATGCTCTGATCCAGTCCTCTAGGCATCACTGTTTGCTTCTTGTTGTCAAACTCACTCAAATCCTGATACTGGAACATTTTTCCTGCTTCTAACATCAACTCTGAGGACTGAATGTTCATTTGTTGCCTTTTATATCCCAGGAGCCCCAATGGAGAGATACCGAGAAGTCCCGGTGTACGTATAATTTGCAGTTCAGATATCAGGTATATACAGTATCAGTGTGTTTCATCTGCTGGAAACCTTGCTGTGTAAACCACCATGTACACTTTTACTGGATATATAAAAACGTATTTGTACTTTATCTGTACTTAATGTTGTCACGACTGTGATACTGCTGTGTGTTGAATGTTAAGTTCATCCTTGATTTTCATGAATTTAATCAGAGCATCACTGTTGCTACCACTTCCACACCAGAGTTAAGTATGCCTTCACACACACCAGGGATTCATAAGACATAATGCATCATATAATCTAATGTTACTAATGTTTTATTTCAGAAAACTATTAGAGCGGCAAGCAGCCTGAAGCCAGTTTGCGTGAATCATTATGATTTATTTTTCAAAACCACATGAGTGTTTGGCTCCTCTGACCACCAGTGACCACAGGGGTCACCAAACCTATCATGAGCTTTGAAGCGTCAGTAATAAACATATTCCTTTTACTGAACATGTGGAGGCGTTATAGTGTTTTATAGTACTAATAATGCTGATGCATCATTTCATGATAAGTATTTTACAGTTGTAACTGTTTATACATTAGTTTAGTCCAGTGGGCTTCAGGATAAATCTGATTGGTTGGTAGATAATTTATGGGACACGAAAGAAGGGAAAGGTGCTGCTGCAGTCTGTATATTTTTCACAATATTCTTTTTCTTTTTCTTTAGTTACTTTCATTTTTTGGGCCTGTGTGTGTGAGAAGTTTAGAAAGGAGATTGTGTCTTTGCTAATAACTGGTTGTCACAAGCCAGACATGTTGGGAACCACTAGTTTAATCTTAAATCCACATCTCGTGAATTTAATGTAAAACTGTCACATTAAAAAATAACCAGTGACTGCAGTGGGTAATAAATGTAGTGAAGTAAAAAGTAGATTTTTCTCAAAATGTAGTATAATAGAAATAGAAATCCCATTAGTAGTGTATTTAGCTACCTTCCTCTCTGCAGTACTTGATGCTCATATCACATGTTAACAAACACCAGCAACAGTAAGGCATGCAGTGGCTCTTCTATTGTGGCCGTCCATCAAGGGGACACAGTCATGTAAAGTGTGTAAAACCTTCTTGTTGGATCATGGATCAAGTCTGACTCTTAAAGGAGCTCTTGTGTCAGCTGGCTGAAAGGGGAAGTGAGATTTGGGATCGTGTCAGGGCCGGAGCTGCTTGGCCAGATTATTCCTCTCATGCAAATGCCCTCCCTCCCCTCTTGGGTCCCAGTCAAGCGTGGGGGGCTCGGCGCTGGCCACAGCTGCTTCCTGTTTCTGCTAAATCACACAACAGCCATCTGGACGAGGCTGTCGCTGCTCATCGCCACCGTGCTCCTCCTTGCCGGCCCTGGCTGGGCCTCTGCAGACCGGCCTGGCCCTCAGAGCCCCGGCCCCTGCCTTCTGCTCCAGTGCCTCATCCTGTCCTCCCAGCTCTCTCAGAGGACCAGACTCTTGAGGTTCTGGACACGGCACATGTCCACATGCTGGTGTTTGTGTGGACAGTCTCCAGAATCATGCGTATGCTACATGTACTCCCTTGATGTCACAGTTTTAACACGAGGGTCTCCGTGCAGACAAATGCCCCTGTGATGTGTCAGCCTGCTGGTGTCTGTTTGGCATGCCTGGTAAATTATAAGAGAATATAAAGGAACGTTTTCAGTTGGAAATACAGAAAGTATATTTTCTAACTGAAAAATCTACTTTAAAACCACACATGCTAATTATGTGTGGAGAGGTGTTTATTTATTCACCTCTCACTCTTTTTTTCTTTCAGTGTTTCTGTTATTTTGTACTCAAATGCCAGTCATTCACTCTTTCTTGGCTCTTCCTTGACAGGTGGGAGTGAGCAGCATTTTGAATGACATCTAAACTTAATTATTTCAGAAGAGTGCAAAATGAAATCTCCATATTTCTTAAACTTTTCATTAAGTCCATGAATCATTTTCAGGTTAATGAGGATATGTCCATATTCCTTGACAGGATGCAGTAAAGATCTTATTAAAAACCAACTATATAATATATAAAAATGATCCCAAGTAGCTGCAGGTAAACCTCTAGTCATTAAACAACCTCCTCAAGTATAAATGCTGCTTTCTTTTCATTAGTATACACATTCAGTGAGAAACAAACCACTTCCCCACTCGCTGTGCATATATAAAATATCCTTTATTGATATTTATGCAAGCATAAAGCTCCTTCAAACCTTAAATGGCTCATTTTCATTTTGTGAGTGAAACAATTCTTCGCTATCTGGCACAAAACAAAAGGCCAAAACAACATTTTTTTGGGATAAAACTAAAAGTAAATTCCAGCAGCGGTCATGTTTTCATCTCAAACACGTTTAGTACAGTTGGACATAGAGAGATGCAGCTTTTAATAACTACTCAAGACAAACATTTATCACTATAATAAATACAAAAAAACAGACTGACCTGTAAATGTGATATAAATAATATGCAAGTTGTTACAAGTACATCAACGGGTTGAAACTTTGAAAGAAAATGGGGTTTTATCTACATTTGATAATTTTTATTGATTGTATTTCATTTTTTTAAAATGAGTTTTCTGCATCACTTCAGGAAATGATTCACAAATGTAAAGATGGAAACCTTTTCTATTCACAATCTAGAAAAAAAAAAGTTCCTGCCTCACTTTCCAAAACAAAAGACACATCTTTACATTTTAAACACGAGGCAACTGTAGATATGTAGGATGTGGCACAGTAACGCTGCTGTGTTGTCTTCACTGAATTAAAAAGACAGTTTCTTCTTTTTGAGCATTTGACAGGAAAATAAATGTGCATTGTATAGTTGCACATTTATCTGTGTTCAACAAACATGCAAACTTTGTATAAAAAAAGCATGTATTTTACATTTTGAATTTCTATGCATTAATTTCATGTCTGCATGTGTGAGACAGTGTGGCATGTTTGCCGTATGTACACTGTGTTTGGAGGACGGGACTCAGTAGCGATGCTCCCCTCGCGTTATGTGGGAGGAGAACTCGTATCGGTCTTGACTCCGGTGGCCGCAGAGGTTGCACTCGAAGGGGTCTCTGAAGCCATGGCAGCCCATGTGAATGGTGTACATGACGTGGTCCAGGAAGAGAACGCGGCAGTGTTGGCACCGGTACGCCCTCACCTGCTCCCCGTCTGCCGCCACCACCTTGAAGCCCTCGGAGGCCATCTCCATGCTGTCTCTTATGGCCTCGTACTGCCTCTGCTGCTCCTCCTTCACCAGTGGCAGCATGCCATTCCTCACCCCTGAGGTGATGTGGTTGGTCAGGTAGATGAGGCCCGAAGCGGCGCCTCCTGGTCGGTCCTCGTTGTTGCTCTCGGTGTCGGTGGAATCGTGGCCGCTGTGGCTGGGCGAGCCGTCCTTCTCGCTGGAGGCCGACTTGGAGTTGGAGAGGAGCAGCAAGTTCTCGGCTGCACTGTCTTTGGCTGACAGGTTGTGGCCCGTCCCTGTGTGGCCCTCTGTAGCCGGCTTGTGGAGGGGGTACATGGAGCTGAGGCCCACATCAGAAGAGGAGGCTGGGGAGGTCTGGACCAGAGGCCGGAGCGATTCAGCCCCCAGGTAGCTGATGGCGCTGTTGATGGCCTGGTCGATGACATGGGGCTGAATCATCTCACCTGCTCCTCCGACATAGGACAGATCTGACAGACGTTTGTCACCTGAGTGGAGAGAGACAGAAACATTTTACTTCAGCGCCACAATGAAAACTTTCTTCTACAACCTGTGATGTCATACATGCTCCTTTCTTTCCTCCTGTCACTCACACTTATTATTTTTTTCTGCTCTCACGGTCTCCTATCAGCATTTCTAGTCTCAAACCAGCATCCCCTACTGTGATAGAATAGAATAGAATAGAATTACTTTATTGATCCCAACTTGAGAAATTACTGAAATGATGATGAAGATTATCATCATCTTAATAGAAAGCTGATACACAGGGTTAAACGCTCATTCATTTATTCAGACACAGGCTTTTCTAACAGTGATTATTTAAATTAAAAGGCAAGATTCCTGATCAAGCTGAACTACAAAAACAGACTTTTTTTTTTTCTGTCACACTGCATGCATTGTGCAGAACGAGAGTGGCAAAGATAAAGTAATTAACACAAAACACATTGCAGCTTTCACAGATGCAGCAGTTACACAAAGTGTTCAGCAAAACTGTATTCACACAAAGGAAGCAGATTTCAGCCCTTACCCACAAACTTCTGTGGCATAGTGCTCTTACGCTTAGCTACATTATTAGCTAGTCTGTCTAGCACCAAGGCTCTGTCAGATCCCGTCTGGCTTAAGTCTTCCCTCTGCTCATTCTGGTTGCTTTCTTCCTTTACTACTGGAAAGCAAGACAGAAAAGTAGATTTCAGAGTCATAGTAATTTGAGTTTGTCCTCTTTAAAGTGATGAACTGGCACAGAGATGTTTTTTTATTTCTGGTCTGATGGTATTTTTCTCACAGAGCACAGAGCGGACTATTCTGACACATATGAAGCACTTGGTCAATAAATACATTATTTCTTCATGCTCACAGATGAGGTACAGATGTGTGTCTCGGCTTCAGTGCAGAGGTCTACAGCACCCTGTCATTAAATAGCTTGAATACGTGGACAAATACAGAACTATAAATTAAAATTTACTTAATTGTCTCTACAGTCATAATAAATATCAGAAGAACTTCAAATGCAGTAAATTAACTTGCTGGAGTATTTAGCAGCAGCTTCATGTCACACCTCTGTTGCATGCATAGCGAGTCCTGCACTCGCAGTAAAGTAGGCCATCAGATTTGGGTGAAAGTGAAGCGTGTGTCACCAACCTGTGTAGATGCTGTTCTGCAGGCCCATGCACTGGAGGTAGTTGTGACAGCGCTCCTTGTGTTCCTCGAGGGAGCTGCGCTGTTTGTAACTCCGCCCACAGTAAGCACATTTGTGGGGTTTTCCAACTGCACCAAAAAAACCATCAGCTCAGTGAAAAGAGCCGTGTTATATTTCATGTGAGGGTAGATATTTAAATGATTACCCATGATACTTTTTTACACTAGCACGTTTCGTTTTAATTGCACAACAATCATCTTTGTTTCTAAATGGCCTTTTCGGCAGCTCTTTCCTTGGAAAATACAGGAGGTGATGGATTTTACATTTCCAATGTGATCAGAGTAAATAGAAGAAGTCAAACTGGCTATTTAGCATGAAGAATGGAGGCCTGACAAAGAAATGAGCTTTGGGGAAGTCCAGAGCAAAAACTATGGCAGCTGTAACTACTTCTGAGGTCACTAAGGTCATATCCTCTGTATTTTTGGGGGGAATTCAGAAAGCAATTTTGGGGGAGTTTACATTTAACAAATTAAATCATACTTAAAGTGGGTATTTTATAAACAGATTCCTCGGTAGACTTATTCAGACAGATTGAAATGTAACTATTTTTACAACAATAATATTTCCCCACTCAAAGTTCATTCCTGGTCATGTGGAGAAGGCTTAAATTAATAATAATAATAATAATAATAATAATAATAATAATCTATCGTAATTACAAATATAAGTAAATAAGAGTAAGATAAAAAAAAATACTGACGATAAAAATAGTAACAATAAATATTATGGCGTCTGATAGTTTTGGAGGGGGAGTGAGCATAATGACCTCAGTATTTCTAAAACTTTGTCTATGGTCGCTGGCACAGACCAAAAACTGTCACTGGGTGACAAATTTATCATCATTATGAAATTGGAAGTTTATTTGTTGATGTCTAGTGAATCCTGCTGCTGTAGACTTACTAACACAGCAAATGTAGATTAATCCACGGCTGAAAGTAGTTTCCAACAAATGCGATATTTACTCCAGTATGAGGAATCTTTCTCAAGGAAATACTCAGCCTTTTTTAAAAAAAAATAAATAATAATGACATTGAAATGACATTTGACATTAAAAATATAAAATAATTCATATAGCATATTTCATTATGTATGCTTTCATGCGGTCTCATGCAGACTTATAAGATGCTTCAAATGATAACCCATCATGGTGATCATAACACTCACTTTATGTTTTGTCACTTATTGTTGCAGTTAAATTGATTTAAGTGCAAAACTCACCGTGCAGGTTATCCCTTCATAGCAAGCTGTGCAAGTGTTGTGTTTATACCCAAACATTACATTAACACGTACTTCTGCAAAGCATTTGCAAAAAAAGTGACACCATATCTGCACCCTGTCAACTTCCCCTTATATAGCACAGAGCTCTCACTGTGTGCACCACATGGCTTTTGTAAAGGCTTCCACCCGGCAGAGCTATCATGAGTGCAGGAGGTTTCAGTGTGGGTGACTCACCTGAGTGGGTGCGTAAATGGCCGGTGAGGGCGTCCCGTCTGCGGCAGGCGTAGCTGCACAGGTGACACTTGAAGGGTTTCTCCCCTGAATGGAGCTTAATGTGACGCAGCAGGTTGCCCTTCTGGGTGAAGGAGGCGCCGCACTGGCTGCACTGGAAAGGACGTTCTCCTGTAGGACGACAACAGAACAGACACAGTTTACTGTAACGAGGCAGATAAAACACAAACAGAATCAAGTGTATGATTTACTGGCAGTAATGTACAGGCAGTTCATGATTTTTATGTTTTTATTGATTTTTTTTATTGATTGCACCACTCTCACCCAACATATGTTAGTCTCTGTCTTTTCTGTGTGGATGAAAAGTGTGTCTCCGCTGTAGGAGTGAGGGGGTCACTGCACTACAAGTGTCCTGAACAAGCTGCATGATGGAGCATCTCCAGGGGCCGGGAGCGACCCAGCAGCCAGGGAGGGTTTGTCAGCTGCAGGAGTGACACTCTCTCTCTCCATGCTACCCCGGCCCCACCGACTTCTGGCTCTCTGATCGAACAAGAGCCTTTCAGACTCAGCCTGCCAGTTCCGTAATGCACCATTGCCTGGGTCAATTTGATCTGAAAATCTCATTTTTTCCTCTTCTTCGTCTCTAAAATAAGAGCGGCACATCACAATGCAAATTCAGCCTCATTTGAATAAAGCGAAGGAAACACTTTGTGTTGAGAGCCAGTCTTCCTGATCAGCGCCTCTGGAATAAACCAATATCCAGCCTCTCCGAGTGTTGTGGCATTCTGCGAGAACATTTTAATATGGCTTTTTTTCTTTTTTTTCTCAAACCCCCCCCCATAAAATAAGAGTCACCAGTGAAGCAGCAAAACTATATAAAAAAGGAAATTCATTAAAAATGCATTTCAGGAGCAAAGACTCACCACAGAGTAGTTTCTATTTAAATAGGAGGCACTTCATTATATCTTTTATTGTACTTTCTTTTGCATTTACATTAGTCTAGTGTTCCTTTCTTCCAGTTTGAGTTTCATTAGTTTCTAAAGCTTGACAGTTAAGTGCCTTTTTCAAAAATGTTCCCCACCACTGGTTTAGCTTCATTACAATAGGATATCAATTTTGAAATTTGAAAAACTTTTAATAGCCAGATAATTGTCACTTCATAGAGATTCCATTTAATTGCTGCAGATATCCTGTTTCTTCACTGAAGGCGTGTTTTTTTATTCTGATGAAGTTCGTCTCTACTTCACATCAGTGACTGTTGCTCGTCATGTGGTAATTCAGAGTCATTTAGATGAGCAGTAATGAATGCTGAAAGTAAAGCTCAAAGTCTATTTCACGCACGATAGGAAGGTTTACATGCATACGGGGCAAAACGCAAGGATACCATCACAACTAAGTGTAAGGGTTTATTTATCCATCACTAATGTTTGTGTGTGCGCAAAGAAGACACACAGCTGCAGTATATTCACTATGTTGCTGCTTGTGTTAGATAACCACTCTGAGATTCATCTTTAAAGCTTAAGGAAATGCTGCAATCATAGACGGGAGCCACGTCAGGCCCCTATACCCCTCATCCTCTCATACCAACAGTGAACATGGGTGCAAAGGAAGGGCAAGAAGTATTGCAGGCGGCTTACCGGTGTGGCTTCGCTTGTGCACCATCAACACATTGGGGCCAATGCAAACTATCCCACAGATATCGCACTTGAGCTTCCCGTTGGGCAGCCGGATACCACCGGCCGAGGAGAAGGCCTTGGCTTCGGGGCTCGGCTGTGAGCCGTTCACCTTGGCCGCCGAGGCATCGACCACGCGCAAGTCTTCCGCGCACTCTTCCTCCTCCTCCACGCCATTCATGTCACAGGCCAGCCCATTCTCCTCATCACTGCGAGCCTCAACTTTAATGTTACAGGCTGGAAAAGAGGGCAAGGGGGGGCCACGGTTTAGAATACGAGCATGATGTTATATACTAAAGATGGGCAATTATCAGTGTGACATGAGAATAGATAGAGCTGCTTATTGTGACACTGTGATGTAGCCTTGAAGTTTCCTTTGCCTGGTCTGAAAGGCCTCGAAATAGGAAAGTGAAACAATTTCTGAATGTTATAAGAGATGTTTGGTCATGATATCCACTTTAACTCACTGAACATGCCTAAAACTAACAGAGAATTAGCTTTGCCTTATAGATGAGCCTCTCATTCATTTTTATGGTATGTCTTTTATTCCAAAACAGTTTTATTCTTTCATTAATATTGTTATTTTAATTTCTAACATTCATAAATTATTCCTCATTGTGTGGGTTAATGTGGTGAGATGCTTCCATTTTTTCTGAATGAGACACTTCATATTATGGGTTAATTTTTTTTAAAGTACTTGTTCAAATGTATTAAATACTTGCTAATTTTATAAAGGTTATAACGATGAACTCCACCTGTGTTTCAGCTGTGAAACTGAAGTTCTGACTCTGTTCATTCTCTCATTCTCTCTGTCAGGATAGAAACTGATCACGACAACTGCACTATAATAAAACTATGAATCTCATAAGGTGGATCGCCTGTTTACTTTCTGAGGACGCAGCGATGAAGAAACACACAGATCATCTCACACCATCACACTTTGGTGAAACAAATGACAGCAAGATAAACAGGAAACAGAGACACAGGAAGTAGCACGAAACTAGGGACGACGGTAGCGTTGATCAGAGTGCGATGAACACACTCACACACACATTTGGCCTTTTCACTATTCAGTAGGGTCTTAATCTGTTTTATACAAGCTTTTATAGGACTGACAGCAAATGTTGCGTGATTGATGAATGCCAACTACTATTTAACAGTATATTATAACCTCTACTTGGAGTCCGGTGTTCCCAAAGTGATCAGAAAGTAAAGAAGTACCCTCTGTGCTGAACTACAAGCTCCTTCTTTTCCTACCAGAGCACTTTAGAAACATTTCAGAGAACCGTCAGATCTTGCAAGTCCCACAGCTACGAGCCTGTGGTTTGCATGTCACGGTGGCAGCCTGATTTCCCCATGCATCTACCTCTGTTTGTACAACTGAAGAGGAAGAAGTGGAAATCATGAAATATAGGAATCTATGGAAAAGGGGAAGCTTCAGAAAGAGGGCCTGTCTAACTGAAATACCAAGAATTATGGAGAAGTGACAGAAAGGGAAGCACGGGAAGGGAATTGTATAACAGCCTGTAACTGAAACGTGTTGGGTTTTTTTTTTTCGTTTTCACTGAGAGCCACTAAAGGAGCATATATTCCCTGTTGTTGTTAGTTGAGAAATTAACATCATCGTGACATGTTTGCTTATTCTATTAAAGTTGTATCATCCGATCGGACATCTTCACACTTTTTTTTTTTCAGTTTGCTGTTGCATCGCAAACAATCTGCTCATCTGTTTGTTGGCAAAATGTCTTTTCACAGAGCAGATAAGAGACACGCTATGGGAAGGAAAGGCTTCCCTGTTGATAAATGCAAAATGGTTGTCAAGCTGATGATGACTTATTTTACTATCCATTACCTTTTGCAAAATGTTTCCATTATTTTAAACTATACTAAAGTATTTTAACATTTGACCCATCACTTTAAATATTTCAACCTTATGTTAAACTAATTATTTAGCCATGTATATTACATTTAGCAAACTTTACACATTTAGCCAGTTATAAATTACTGCAAGCTAACCATGTCAACTATTTATCCATTACAGTTGACTCACTTGCTACCTACATCTACATTACACACACTCTCAACAAGTGGTGTGTAGGTAATTTATGATGAGAAATTGTTTTTTTTTACTCAAATATTTAAATTTTTATTCCTACAAATGACTAGAGCTGCTCTACAATCTGTCCACAATCCTTCATGCAACAGTAAAATTACAAACTGACTTATGTTTACACCTTGTAAAGGGCAGTCAGGTTGTGTGCTACTCACTACTTTTTTTTACACTTTATATTGCATTGTTGCAAACCGTGCTCAAGTGAACCACCAAAGTGTTTCTGTCACACATAAGCACTTTAATGATGACATAGGGGAGGGGTTTTTTTTGGTCGGTTTTGTTTCACAGAACTCAAAGGCAAAACTAAATAAGTGGCTGCACCACTTCAACCCTCCTAAACTGAATTGGTTTTAGCCACATAACCTCTGGTTGCCACTGTTTTGTGGATACTTAACTAATGTCAACAATGAGTTGTATAATGATATATCAATAAATAGGCTTGATCAGACTATTGTCTGGCTCAGTATTGGCTAGAGGCATTTATCTGCACATTTATGAAACAATGCACTGCAAATACCTGAGTGTTTATCTGCAGACATCTATAGTGTTTGGTTATCAGCTAGCTAAAGCAGACAGAGGGGAACCATGAACGCTGGGCTGCCACTCACTTATCATGGATATGGGGAAGTTGTGACTGAACTGGGAATAGGAAGAGGGCTTTTTACTTTTTTTTTATCTTGTTTGTCATGGTCACACATCCTGATTTGTTCGTTTTGGGAAGCAAGGGTCAGACAAATAACAGGTCGCAATAAAATGGCTATAAATTGTGGATCTAATCATTAGATAAAAGGCACAATGCAGCGGAGAAAGAAACACTGACAAATACTGAGAGAATTAACTAAAGCTATTAAAAAATATATAAAAGATTTTTTTTTCACAGAAAAAGAATAATAATGAAGTTCATCTGAGCTTGTTGTGCAGCGTGGAAACACAGGGAGCCCGCTGGAGGTTCCTGTTACAGACTTGCTGCTCTCACTGCCTGAAAATAACCGTGTGTGCAAAACAGTGGAACCACATGTGCTAAACCACGCCAGCAACACTCTTAACGCCACTTGCAGGAACACCAAAAAAATGGCCTGCTTTTTCCCCATCACTCGCCTCCATGTTTTCGGGAACTAGACAGCTCAGTCTCTCTCTTAGTCTCATGTGTCTGAAATAGCAAAGACTCCGTCTGAATCACCGAAAGTGAAATAGAAATCTTTTCACCGGGATGACGAGAGGTCATCTTACCGTCTCACTTTAACCAAATGTGTCTCCAAGGAGACAGCTAAAGTAACTTGTGTTTTTGTTGACAACTCACTAACCAGACCTCCCTTGTGCTCGGAGTCTGTGTTTCTGTATTGACTGCAGAACGAGAAGCAGCAGTGACGACCCTGGGCTGTGAAGACTTATTTGCAACAGGAAACAACCTGGGTTTTGAGGTTTTGAGCTTTCGATACTTTGAGGTCCCATGTCCCACATATAGTCCCTCTGCTTTTTGCCTTTTTTTGCGACAGAGAACTGAGCAGCACATGATCCTGGGTGATAATTATAACTCATCTGGGCTTTTATCACAGAGGCAGCCATGCATAGATGTACCAGATACTTGCACTTCCCTTCTTGCTCTCTGTCCCTATATAGACTCATGTTTGCACACACACTAAAGCAAAATGTTCGTACTGTTTGAACAGAAAATACATACATACACGCCACTGTGTGTTGACTGACATGAGATACACACAGTTGCATAAAACATGGCTCTGCAGGCTCTCCCTAACTCTATTTAACGTTTTTATAATTTTTGTGTTGCAGCATTTAGAAATTCCTGTCTGCGCCTTGCAGCTCAACAGATGTGAAGTCAAAGAGATATCCTTTGTGAGTAAGTGTGTGTGTGTGTGTGTGTGTGTGTGTGTGTGTGGTCTGCCTTATGTCCACATTGGGGTCACACACTTGACTTAAGACCAGTTGACTGGGGACGGCAATTAGTTGTTGTAGTTAGGCTTTGGGTAAGTTTTAGGAAATTAAAGTTTGTCCCCAAAGGGAGGGTGAAAATGCCTAAATACCCCAAAGGTGACTTAAACAAATGCGTGTGTGTGTGTGTGTGTGTGTGTGCAGGTGTGTGACCTATGTGGTGCAGAGATGTGCTGATCTCGCTGAGCTTGGCTGATCTTGTTCCTGAACTCTTTATCTCCAGGAGTGTTGAAACTGTCTGATGGCAAGTTCTTCTTAGGAAACTCTTACACATCCTATTTCACTTAGAGCTGAAGTTACACCTTGTTTAACACATAACTCAAACTGGTCTGATTCTTTACTTTCTACATCCTCCACATCCCCCTTCTCATCTTTGTAAGCAACAATTCAATTTAGTCAATAAAAGACATTGTGAATTAATAACATTCATTCATTCTTAGGGCAATTTGAAAGCTGTGACAGCTCCTAACATTTTGGACAATCAGTGGACATTATGAACGTGCTTGAAATTTTTAAAAAGCTATGAGTTTCATAAAAGCACTGCAATGTGAATCCTCCCTTGTATGCTCCATCCTTATTTTCACCATGATATTCCCTGGCTTGATGTTCACAAACTCAAATCAAGGCCACATTAGCTATTCCTTAAGATTGGGCTTATTAATGACATGCCATGGATCAAAGGGATTTTTTTTACCTTTTCTGCCAATGACCTAAATGTGTCTCTTTGCAGCCTTAAATTCATTTTTCCAAGGGATTTAGAACGGCAAATATCTCCCACTGGATGTGTACAGGATTAAATTTATGCTTTTATATGTATACATGTGTATATGTTATGCTTTTGATATTTTCATTTAGCAGTTTTACTCTGATTTGGACACTGGGAATGAATACTTTACTGCTGGGGAAGGCACGGCGGTGGGTTTGACTCACTTCAGATTGCTGCTTCCTGGATGCACTCAACTCAACATAGCGATCACACACTTGGATTAATCTGTTTGTATTCTACACACTGATGTTCTGAGTGGCTGTGGGTGCGTTTGGTGAGATGTTGCCTCGTACCTTTGTCCCCTCGGTTGTTCTGCTGGTGGGTGGAGCTGGCTGACAGGTCCTCGGGGACAGCCATGGGCTCCTCTGCCTCCTCGGACGCTTCGTTTGCAGGAGGGCTGTCCCTGCCTGGGGAGACACAGCAGAAAACACCCATCACTCACCATGCAGCCCCTCGACTGGTCTCATTCAGGAGGTGGAAAATTACCTCTGCTGTGAGAGCGTGTTTGCTGGGCCTATTGTAACTACTTTGTGCACTACGACTCAATCATGCAACGGACGGTCTTTTACCTGGCATCTGGGCCATTTCCTGGGCCTCTTCTGTCTCCATGCGGTGCAAGTACTCTAATGGGAGAGAGATGGAGATGTAGATGTGTGTAAGTTTAATCAAGTGCAGGCTGAGGAAACAATACATTAAAAACATTATAAAAAGACAGAGTGGAGTAAAGGGTGTACTTCTCAGTGTGACTTTGTCACCTCAGTGAGATCACTCTTGTCACCGCCGCAGACACCGCTGTCCCCCGCATTACATTACAAAGAATTACAGACATTTTCATTACAAGTCTGACAGAGAGACTGAGCTTGGAGAGTGGCCTGGCCCCGGCTGATGGGGCCCGCCGGTAGCGCAGGGTTGCCGGGAATGGGCTTTCAGACCACATTTGTTATTTATTGTTAATTTCCTGCCACGTAATCATCCAAAAATGCAAACTGACTGCCGCAAAATTAAGCAGAAAATTAACTGGCCCCAGGTCACGAGGATGCGGGTGTTTGCCGTTCCCGGCTGATCGGCGCTCGTGTTCTCTCTAATTTACTGAGCATGCATCGCTGAGCCTGCGGCCTGGGCTCAGACGCATGCAAGCCACCATCAGAAACAAAGAGAGGGGAGGACAGAGAGGGAGAGTAATAGAGAGAGAGAAGGAAGACAGAGGAGCGGCGAGATAGATGCAGAGATGTAGATAGCGACGGGAGGGCAAGAAGTCAGAAGCAACAGGAAGAAAAAAGAGACAGAAAAGCAGGCCGAAGGACAGAGAAGTTCTCTTTATTTATGATTTTTTTTTTTTTTTTTTTAGAAGCAATCCTCCGGCCAGGGCTGAATATCTGAGGAGTCACCAGTGCTCGTGGCCCCATTAATAATGGATGGCCCTCAAGCCTGCAGCAGATGGGCCCGACAGCCTCAGCCCAAGCTCCGCCACTTCAAGAAGCCCTCGGTGGGGCCGCTGCCCAGTCCAAGCAGCCACTCAGGGAGAAGTGAAGCTCCCGAAAATAGCGAAACAAGCCCAAGGGAGAAGGGGAACCTAGGCCTTCCTGTTTTACTGACAGATGGCTCCACACATTTGGAACAAATAGTGGGAAGCGACCGGGGCTGCTGTGTCGCAACGCTACAATATTCTGCGGAGTCAAGTCAGGAGCTCGGTGGCCTGCAGACGCCCAGGATACGGGTGTGAAGGGAGGAGGGGGGCAAAGGTCACTGGTGCAGAAGATTTGTTCAGCATAACACCGGGGTGTTGCGTGTTACTCCGCCAAGCGACGACTCGGCAGCGACCTTCTTCAGCATCTGGAGTTTGGAGGTTGTGGGCAGAGGGGGGTATATTCTCATGTGCCCTTTTTTCTGGGCAGATGGTGTGAGGGGAAACACGGATGTGTTGGCGTGACGTGGGGGGGGGCTCTAAATAAAAAAGAGAGTTCCTACATTCAGCCACAACCCACTTGTGTAGGCATGTGGAAAGTGAGGTGCATGTAGAATATTCAGGAAGCAGCTATATTCATGCTTTTATTTTTGAGGTGTTACAGAGGTGACTATCTTTTAAAAAAAAACTTTCCCAAAATTTAGATTACTTCTCCTTCTTTGATAAACTTTTTGACAAGCAAATAACAATGTTTTCACCCACCTAAACTATTTTTAAGATGATTTAAACAAATCAAACTGAAACTGAGGATGGCAGGACCGTTACCCCTTATGGCTCACATCCTGGTTGTAACCAGGGGGAGATGTGTGTGTGTGTGTGTGTGTGTGTGTGTGTGTGTGTGTGTGTGTGTGTGTTAGTGTATGAACTGGGGGCAGGTGGAATCTTTCAACCAGTGAAGTGTAAGTCGCAGAAAAGAGAAGATACGCAGTGCAGGGCGGCTGGAAAACTTTTGGTCTGACTACGTCGAGTGAGGAGAGGCAGGAAGAGGCTTGTGGGTTCACAGAAGTCTCGGTCCCCCTCCCCTCCTAGATGTGTGTGCGTATGTGTGTGTGTGTGTGTGTGTGTGTGTGTGTGCGTGTGTGTTTGGTGGGGGTGGGGGGGTTAGAGGCGTCTGCTAAAAGTGAGGTGCAAAAGCTACACCAGGGAGCAGGGTGGAGATGAGAAACAACGAAACCGTTAACAGATACTGAGGACCACACCAGTAAAGTCTGGATACCCTGGAGGAAGCTTCCACTTGTGTGTGTGTGTGTGTGTGTGTGTGTGTGTGTGTGTGTGTGTGTGTGTTTAAATGAGCGCACATAATACACACTTTAAATGACCAAGTAAAATAAATGACACAACTCGAGTACAGAAAAGGGAAAATGTCACAAAAGGAGACGGAGAAAAAGGAGAAAAAGAGAAGGAGAAGTGTTTTGAATGTGTCGGTTAGAATTAAATCAAGTTTTGTATGATTAAAATTCAACAGAGTCATTTTTTTATTTTTTTTAATAATAAGCCAACTTTATTTGATCTAAATCTGTTTGCTTTAAAGGAAAGATTAAACATTTGATTTCTATTTCCTAATTAACCTTTGGTCTTTTCCCCATTGTTCTGTGTTAAATATATATTATTATTTTCCGTCTATATTTTCTCACTTTGTCACAATGTGTTTTGTTTTACATTTAAAAATTGTGATTTAAGGAGGTTCATGTTAAATACCTTTTAGATGTTTCTGCTTTTTATAGTTTTTTGGCCTTAACAAAAATATGTTATAGCATTAGATCCATCGGTATGTGATGTCGCTATGTCAGTTCATTAAGCTGACCTCATTCTGATTTCATACAAGCAATAACATACTGAATCTTTATTCTCACACACTCTATTTATAGTTTCCACTGCAGACAGACAGTAAACAGACTCACTGGTGATTAATGAAAATATCTGTATTAATAATTTTCTCTCCACTGGGTCTTATGAGAGGGAACGAAGCTGTGGGCGCTTTCTTATCAGCTATTAGGATTAGAGATTATCCTACACTGCCAAGCAATGTGGTGCACGGTCACCTTTGTTCATGTGCACATGGAGATTCTCATCAGTAATTCATGAAATGTATGGGTGTAAGTGGGTGGATAGTGTTAGCGGATGTGTTCTTGGAGCCTGTCGAGGGGGTGAGGGGAGAGTAAAGGTGCACTGAAGAGAAGTTTCCTTCATTTGCATCTGACACACTTCACTACTCTGCTATTCAGACAGTACAATCATTTTAATAACTGTCTGCCTTCCTCTGCTCCCCCTCCTCCTACCTCTGTTTCTACTGACAAGAAAGATGGTGTATCTGCAGACTTTCAGCACTTTTCTCTCCAACTGAGATATGAAAAAGTCCTATTTGTGCAGGTACTGGGGTTTCTTTCTGAGTTTTAAACAAGTCTAACATCTGAAATCAAATGTATTTTATTTATTTTGTTGCAAAGTATTTTATTGAATATTTGCACTTAAGTGTGATTTGAGTGAATTATTAACTTCCTAAAACTCAGAAATTTAATGTGACTTCAAAGCAAGCTTCAAATGCATTCTTATTTGTTATAAAAAAAAAAATAAATAAATGAAGATGCTCTCTCACAGTTTAAGACTGATACAAGATTTAAGATTGTGACTTGCTTTACATCACACAAAATATGTATTAAAGATCAAACAAATTAAAAACAGTTAGATTAATTGTTTGATCAAAAGCTGAGATATTTCTGTCAGAGGCTCAACTTCAACAACCAGGAACTGTAGGTTTTGCAACGTGTTACAAAGATGAAAACACTTTATTTCCTCAACCTTGAATCTTTCTGTTTTTCTGTCTGGGCGTTGATGAACTACTTTTCCACCTCAGTGCAAAAAGTTTCATCAGTCCTGCCTACATGTGTGTTTTTGTCTTCCCTTCACTCAGACCTTTAACAACTAACTGAGACTGTGGTTCGGACAGGTGAACACAAAGCTTAACGGTACGACAAATACCAGATTTATCGATTATTCATTTCATAAGAAGGTAAAGCAGTTAGTCTGTGTGCGTGTACTGATTTCCTGCTTTTGCAGCGGTGAAATATTTTCACAGATGATTTTTTTTTGGCCTCGAAAAAAGATGCTTTACAATCAAAAGTTGTTTATGTTTTTTAATATTTTATGTCCAGATACACAGAAACCATCTCTAATTTACCGAGCGCGCATCTGCTGCAACAGGTGATTTAAGAGGAATGTAAAAACCTATTAAACAGGTTGAAATATCACCTAAACGCGTGGATAATTAAGGGATCTTTGTAGTTTTCAATATTTTTATTCTAATTAAAGTGATTGTGAAATAATTTATCCATATGTTCCCAAAAAGAAAAAGAGACAGGGAAAAATGGGGAACATTCCCCTACTTCCGTCAAATTGCTGGTTATTTAGTCACAAATAACGTGGAAAAAATGAGTATATTTTCATGTATTTCGATTTAAAAGCTGCTCTGGTTTGTTAGTCCGTTACATGATCTGAACCAGAGAGAATTACGCGCACCAGACGGGATCAGATGCTGCGGCGCACCTGCACTGAAACTAAAGGAGTCTCGTGTTTTTTTCCAGTCAGGTGCGCAAAAGTCTCCAAAAACTCTTTCAGACAGAAAAGGCGCTCAGTTTAGAGGTGTCCATCTAAGCCTTTTAGAGGTGAGTGTGCAGCTGATAGGCGCGGTGAGGTCACTTTACCTGCTATTCCTTGAGTTTGCAGTATGAAGTTCTTCCAACTCTCCCCGGCTCCATGTGCAGAAGGTCGCAGCGCCGCGGCCCCATGGAGCTGCGCCCGGAGTCCCTCCCCTCTCCACTGCACTTCCTCGTTCCAGCCCAACATCACTGAGTCTCTGAGCTCTGCTGGGGCATTTTGCTCGCTTTTATCCACAGGCCGAGTCTGCGGCGGGGAGCCGAGCCCTTGGCACTCGCTTTGTGCCGTGCCAATAAAAGCTGACACCCAGTAGACCATTACTGGCAGCCATGCATGAGATGGGATGAGGCGCGAAGGAGAGTGGACCATTCATTGTTTATTTATTTCATTCTCACTGAGGAGGAGGAGGAGGAGGGGTGGTGTGGAGGGCTCCTTACTGACATATTGGACAGCTCCCCTTCTGTCACCTGTTCAGGCACTCTGAAGCAGTCCATGAAATTAACACTGTTTTCTTTCCCACATAATGACTTGCTTTCTCTCTTAAATGATGACTTTCTCTCTGGGTTATGACCCAAATGGTTAATCCACCAGTATGTGTAAGCTCTTTAATCAAATTGATATATAAAAAACAATTGTTGTTGTTATCCATAAATTTACTTTATTATTATTATTATTATTATTATTATTATTGTCATTATTATTGTCATTATTATTATTACTATTATAATTTGATTGCTTGTTTGCATTCCTGAACAGAAAAATGTGTCTTAGTGATTCCAGTGTTCTGGCTCAAATTTGGATTTAAATTAGATTCATTTTTATTATTTCAACATTTTTTTCTGTGTAAAGATGAGATGAGTGTGTCCTCCCTGGCTCAGTCCTGCAGAACATCATGATGCAGCATTACTTGCATTATATTCACTGAAATGTGTTTTTTCCCCCTGGTTTTGTCCACAAACCAGCACACACGGAACCAC
This sequence comes from Synanceia verrucosa, assembly GCA_029721515.1. Lineage (NCBI taxonomy): Eukaryota > Metazoa > Chordata > Actinopteri > Perciformes > Synanceiidae > Synanceia > Synanceia verrucosa. The sequence continues at coordinate 17,580,143 of CM056562.1, read as the reverse complement.
GAGTCCATTTCCATCACATATATTTCTGATTTAGATGAGTTCTATGAGACATTAGATGTTTTTCTAAGTCAATCATTGAAATCTAAGACTGAGATCCACCACACTGAAGGTGAATTAGTATCTCTGAGCTGTCTCTACATATATTGCATATATTTAAGTGAATAAGGTGCGTCCATTCTGCCATCATCCATACTGATAGTGTGAACACATTATATAAGGTCAGGCCTTCTAAGATTAAGTTTAATAACTACTTCCCTGTTTTCTTATAATGTTATAATCTCACCGTCAATCTCTTGCACAGTCGAGAAGTTAAAGCCGGACTGATGGGTGTCTGAAATCATTAAAAGAAATATAAATTGTGGATTAATATTGATAGAAATGATAAATAAATAATGAGTTAGAGCCCCTGGATTGGTTAAAATAACTAATTTGCAGATATGTGCTGCCATTACTGTCTCACATATATCTGGCAGAGCTGCAATTACTGATGTACTCAATGTTTATTCCATTAAGGAACTTCATGCATTCACTGCTGATTAAGAGTTTTCACCTCCAGAATAAGTGGTTCTTGCACTCTGTGAATTTCCCTCCCAATGTCTGCTGTGCTTGTGTCTTTCTTCCCAGCATCCCACTGTCCTGAGGCCTCGCACAGAGCCCTTATCTCAGGAGAGAGTGTGTGTGTTTGCTGGATTGCTGAGTCACCTTTCGTGGGAGGCTGCTCTTATCTCCTAAGAAGCACAACATTCAGGCAGTTGGTTGCAAAAGGAGGAACTCTGGGCAGGAGCACTGCGGCCTGCTGTGTCTTCACGGCCGTCTTACGGATTGCAGCAACGTTTACCGACTTCCTCAAAGACTCACGGGCCGGCACCACTCTCTCTCAGAAAAATGCAAGAAGCTGCAGGCGTTTGGATCCAGGTGTGAAAGAAGCCGAGCAACTCCAGAGGCCTAGAGCAGAGGGAATGCTGGGACTTAAATGTGACTCAGCACTATCAGCGAACGCAGGGGCGTTCAATCATCATGACTGCGTTCCTCCACAGATACCGTCCCAATACAGCAGCTTCACTCGCTGCAGGTCTGAGAGGTCAAACACTGCAAGGACAATGATTCAGTGGAGGTTTTAGAGAAGTTACTGCAGATATGGGAATGAAAACTCACTGCTGGTTGAGTTGCTGATCATCATCCTAACGTCTGACTTCAGGTTTTTATACGATTACTTCATTCTGTAGCCGTTAAGATTACCCTACATGCTCAGGCTGTAATCCACGGCTGCAAATCAAACCCAACATAACCCTGTGCTCCTTCAGGTTAATCCACAACCTGAAGCCATGTTGCTGTAATTAATATCATTACCTGGCAAGCCTCAAAACATCATCAGGCATCGGAGCCGGTCGACTACCGAACAATAGGCTCTGGCTGCTTCTTATTTCATGGATGTTTAAGCAGTATTCACCGTTTCACATTTGGAAGCACGAGCAGCATGTAACCCTTAATTGGTTTCAACACCTTAATAAGTCAAAGGCGTTCAAGACTGATAATCACATTAAATAGTCCAATTTATCTAAAAAGTCAATTGCAAACTGAAAAACTCTCTTTCTTTTGGAATGCATTATGCTGTGAGGATGTCAGAGTAAATTAAATTCCCCTCTGCACACTAAAGCATCTATTTCCTTATGGTAATTATCTGCTGGAATAGACGTGTCACTAGAAGGAGTCAGGCATGCTTGACATTTAGCCTTTTTATGGTGCGGCGATGAGTAAAAATTAAGATGAGGAAAAGGAAATTAATCTCCAGCCCAGGCAGGCATTGAGAGATCCTGCAGGATAGTGGATAAATCAATCATGATGTTTGTGAGCCTGTTTTGAAAAGGAGCCGGTGATGAGATTCAGACCACAGGCTGGAAAATCTGAGGAGGAGGAGGAGGAGGAGGAAGAGGGCACTTTCAGCAAATAGAGCTGTGATTGCTATGAGGAGTTTTACGCAGTTTTAATGCTTTTAAACAGCCGCAAAAACACAAACTTGGGCACCAATTTCAAAGAAACAATCCATCCTTTTAAGAATTAAAAATACACTTTTTGATAAACTGATATAATCATTATTGGATAAGTTCATATTATAGCTTGGTAATGACATGGAGCGATAATATCATAATTTTCATGTTTTTCCTTGTAATCATTTACAGTACCCTGAGGTTTGATTTCATCTGCGTAATATTACCACAAAATTAAATAGAGATATTTCATTCTGCAGCCCTAATTGATGTTTATTATATGTATAAGTCTAGTCACAGCATTTGTCATGGCATTAAACATGTCATTTGTACTTTATGACTTTAAAACAAAAGGGAGGAGGAATTTCTGCATTATAATGAGGTAAAAATGACTAGTTTTGACTTGCAAGGTGATCATATGATTCTGCAAGTAATAAGCCTATAATATATGGAAACATCAACAAATATTACCTCATTAATGTCACAAAAAACATTTTACTGTCAGCAGGTTACTAAACTTGTTCTATACTATTAATTAATAGTTTTGCATTGCTGTGATCTTTAAACATTATTATTACTGTTTATTTTTGACCCCTTATTAACCTGTATTTCAGATTTCAGTCTATTATCACCCAGATACTGTTAATAACTATTACCTGTTTTTATTACTTATTAAATGATATTACTACATTATTACATCTGCACATTTATGCTGTTAATATTGCAAATTCTGCTGCAAATATTACATTTCTACTGTATGTATTAGACCTCTGGTGTTAATAGTACATTTCTGTTGCAAATATCACATCTCTACTGTAAATACTATAGTCATGCTGCATATATTACATTTCTGCTATAACTTATCACATGCTACTGTAAATCTCCTCTGTGAATATGGGTGCTCTATATTCTATATTTATATTTTTTTTATCTTCATTTTAATTTCCTTATTTATGTGTGTCCTAAGCTGAGAGACTCTACAAAATTTCCTTATGCGTGCATAATGACAATAAAGAATCTTGAATCTTTAATATCAGATTATCACCATGTTATTTCTGTGCAACCAATAATATTTTCATATCTGGGGAAACAGCTATCTGACGTATCATACTGTTGAACTTTAAAGGTGCTGCTGAGCAGATTTTATTACCTTTCATCAGTTTATCTGTTTCCAGTCTTTAAGCTTTAACAATATGAGAGCAATACTATTTTTCTCATCTTACGCTCGAGAAACTGCAACTTTTAAATGACCTAAAAGGATGAAATAATCGTCACAAATTAGAATGAAAATGCTCCAGTTAATAGCAGCTGAGTCTAAATAAGGGGATTAATACTTTTCAGGTCAAAGTCAAGATTGCCCTCCACATTAATTGGTGGTTTCTAGACGTCAGTCACCAACAGAGCTGTTATCAGGCTAAAAGGAAGAGTGCTTTCTCTTGATTTACTGGATTCACGACAATGCAAAGGAAAAGATTAATCTTAACAAAGTATGTTGATATGATTTATAACTGAACTGTTAAAGGGGAATTCTAAATATTTACACATGAAATAATGTTCAGTGACACAGACACTGTTTTCAGTGAAGGGTAGTAGTCTCTATGGTTTAATATATGAAGCTCAGTCCCTTCGGTGATGCCAGTCTCTGTAAATTTGTTTGATTACAGTTTGTGAGTTGACTTGTGTCTTACCAGGGGTTTGATTGATGATAGGGGAGGTTGGTTTGATGCAGGGCCTGAAGGTTTGGGGAAGCAGCTAGCATCTATTAAAAGAGGACAAATGGGACTACCAGTAAGTCCAGTTATTGTATTTAAATGTGTGTTCTGCTGGCATTGGCCAATAGCCTTGATGGTCACCTGGGTACTTTCAGAGTGGGAGGATGTGTGAAGCCTGTGGCCTGGCTGTGAGGACAGGACTACTGCAGACTGACGGTCATTAATACCTCTAAACCTCTGCAGGCAGGCTGCTCGTCAAAATAATGTTACGCTTTCTATTTCCACACATGGTCACTGCAGAGTAAGCGAAAAGCGGAGGACATCCAGCAGTTTTAAGTCACTATGACTATGGGGATGTGTGATGGCAACAGTCATGACACAGGGGATAGGATTCATTCCCATATTTTGTGACCCATGCAAGGCAATCTACTGAATCGTTTTTTGGGTGGAGAATTAAGTAAAATAAAAATCCTTTTTGTGCAATCAGAATGAGATCTGCATATGTATTTCTCACCACAACATGGCACTGCTCACAGCCCTGCCTTTGATGTCTTTAGCAACATGCTCAGCACTGCTCTTCATGAGGGGAACTGAACAGTCTGTGAAAACAGTGTCTCCTGTAGCTCTGATGAATGCTTTCTAAGGTTTAAAATATGACACCTGATGACATCTGATGGAAGATACTCTGGAGCTGCATTATGGGAAGTGTAGGCTCAAATACCTTTGGAGTTCGACCCATACTCAAAGCTGGACCATTCCCATAACAATTCTTCTGATTGTGGATCGCTCGTTTTTGCAGCGCCTTTACTGGACTTAATGTGTTTTGTTGTTGTTTCTTTACTTTGTATTGTCACTTGGTTTTTTTTCTCAGTGTTTAGCCTGCACAGTTTTGTACCTATACTAAATGTGTGCTAAACAAATAAACAAAACTAAACTAAACACCAAAAGCTGCTTCAGTTAAGACCATCATAGTGCTGCAACAATTGACTGATTAGCTGTGTAACTATTTATTGAATTGACAACTATTTTATTTGGTTTTGTGTATTTTTCCAGCTGCTTAAATGTTGTTTTCTTCACTCCTCTATGACAGAAAACTGATTATCTTTGAGACAAAACAAGATATTTGTCATCTTGAGGTTTGGCAAGCACTTTCACCAAACTAGGAAAAATGAACAGATTAATTAATAAAGTAAATAGACAATATTATCAACACTAAACCATTCTTTTTAAAACCCGCCTCCAGTCTTTTTAAACCCTGCATTAATAACTGAAGTGCCCCTTGACAATAAATCTAAGATGATGTGGATCAGAAATGATGCACATAACCCTAAACCCACAAGCTCAACAGTATGTTCTTGTAGAACTCCTTGTGAAATGTAAATCTAAACAAAGTATAGATGAAGAGAAACAGGAAAACCAGCTCATCCCTATTTCCTGTCAAAGCGCGAAGCCGAACAAACCACAGACATAAAGCTATAGCTGGCAGACACTTCATAATAATGTCAATTTGCATTACAGTCACATCAACAGAAAAACAACGCCACTGAGTGATGTGTGCGGCGTAAACTGTATTCAATATGCACTTCCTGAGCAAATGAGCCTCGGTTATTACCAAAAAAATATGACTCATAATTGCTCTCTTTTACCTGCCACTGTTTTTAACACCGTTAAATATGCATGTAAATCCTTACTTTCCTAAATATGTTTTCACTGTTTGGTCCCTATCTTTTCTTTTCATGACAAAACACACACACACACACACACACACACACACACACACACACACACACACACAGTGAGCGAGTGAGTGAGCCAGAGAGAGAGAGTGAATGTTCAAGAGGACAATACAAGAGCTCACTACCCAGAGTTAGAAAACCACTCATCTAAATCTGGGAAATTATGATAATGGAGCCTCTCATTATTCTCCAACTCACTCCGAATCAGTCACTGACATCACATCATTATAGACATATTCACACAAACAGATTGGATGGCATAAAAAGGAAGCTGACACCTTCAAAACTTTCTCATCTGCTTTGTCTAATGCCTCCTCATGTTTTTGTGTGTGACAGGAAGCTCAGGTCTCAGGAAGGGGTTGTGGGGGGTCATGGTGGTCACCGTTCGAGACAAGGGCGCCGCTCGGCTGAAAGTAGGACTCCTCGCTTCTTTAATCGTCCTGTGAAAATATCACCATTTTAAGTCAGTGCACTAGAATGAAACACTAATAGACTGACACAGACTGATACTTTAAAATAAAACACCCGTGGGCACAATGAGCGAGCTCTGGCAGGGATATCTGACCGTTGCAGCAGACAGTTAATCAATCCAAGTGCTGCTTGTCTTTTTGTCTGTTTTGGGGGAGAAAATATGGGAGGCCAGTCTAATCAGCAGAGGAAACAGATCTCAGGGGGTGTCAGGCACCAGGAAAATGGATCTAGGTTGTGAAAAACCACGATTACCACGAGCTGCTCTGGATTCAGCCATCTGGAGATGCCTGCTCCAAAAGCCAGTAAAGTTTGCTCGACTGAGGCCCTTTCCCTTTCCTATTTCCTCTTGATGCTATTTAAGACAATCAGAAATGTGCAGTGAAGTCTCTCCTCCAAGTAAGAATGTTATTTTGCCCTCAAATTAACCTTCTTGTCATTTTCTCCCCAGTTTTCCAAGACTTCCAATCTCCTTCCTGTCTGTCTTCAGGAACGACATCCATCGTCCTTTTTTTTTTTAATCTCCGTCTGAACATTTCCAATTAATGTAGCCTTTACCAAATGACCATTAACTTGTATCTCACCGACCCACTCATCCAAAAAAATAAGACACACATTAAGTTGAAGCAAATGCCTAAAGACCAGTGATGCAAGTCAAATACATGCAGGCAGACAAAAATAAGCTAAAAATACAATTACAACTTACTTATCAGATTAATTAAAGTGTTTTTAACACTGTATTCAAGGCCAAATTGCCAATAAAACTGGATACTATAACAAACCAACAGATACTTTGTATTTTTCTTGATATGACAGATGTTGTGATATTTGAATTGGTTAGATCTGTCTCTGTGGACCCTGATCTTTCTACTTCTGACTTGTAGCACAATGGTTTGGCTTAAGATGTTTTTTCCTAAAATGTCTATATGGCTTCATTTTCGTTTTAAACAAACATAATAATATGTCTGTTAAATTAAATACTGGCTGATCAAGCATTTTAAAATATTCATAACCCACTGAGGTCTTAGTATTAATGGTGCGTACTCTGAGCTGTTTCCTTTTAAAATGAACAGCTTTGCTACAGTATCTGAGCACATCTGTGTGCTGGAGTCAGACTATAACCTGGGGCATGGTGTCAGTGATGTGCATTAGAGCGCCCTCCAGTGGCCATTTATGATCAGCATCACCTAATGTCTCAGCCACTTAGAAATAATGTATGTTGAGGATAGAGGTGAAAAAAAAACGTCCCAGTGTGGACAGTGGATGTTAATAAGACCAGTAGCGGTGAGTTAACTGGTGTTTACTTTGAGTCCTTGTCCAGGTAATAGTTTATCTTGCTGCCAAAGTGGCTTCATAACAGTATATCTGTTATGCATCTAATGATTATTTTATTCTCCATTAATAATGAATAATTATTTTGAGATCAATCAATTGCTTAAAATGTCAGAAAATAGTGAGGTAATGTTTTGTTTTGTTTTGTGAGTCTCAAAGCTATTCAGTTAAATATGATATTGAAAAAAAGAAAACAGGAAATCTCCATATTCTAGAAGCTGAAAACAGGATTTTTGCATGAAAATGTATTTGATTACTAACTATTAATCACTGCTGCTCTAATATTGACATGAGACAATACCATTCATATCAATATAGTAGTATTAAAAAATGTTTTTCTATAAAGCTGTGGCAGTATTTGCTCATCCCTGCTCACCCAACTCGTCACATTCTGACACTTTGACAAACTGCTTGGTGTCACTTTTCAGGGTCGCAGTAAACACAAACATGTGAATTAAACAAAAAAACTTGCTTTGGATAGGGCAACTAAACCAGCTAATTGGGTTTAGAAAAAATAACATGGCTGGGCTTCAAATTATTACATTTGTGAGAATAAAATCACTTTTGGCAGGACTGCAGCAAAGCAGGAATGATAACAATGAGTGATGAATTTGCATGATATTTTTTCTCTTTAAACCAATAAAATGTATATTTATTTATGTGTAACAATTGAACCTTTAGCCCACTTATATAAGCCAATACATCTATATATAATTTCTAAGATGTGATGTGAAGACTCACCCAGAGGATTGGGCAGGACTGGAGACAGCAGGGACTGAGATCGTAGCACCAGCAGCCTTGCCTGTATTTCCAGGGATGGTGGTTCGTCTGGCACAAACCAGAAACATTACAAAATACACATTATTTATCAGGATCAGTTGCAGGAGGCTGAACATCACCATGTGAGCAGAATTTCAAGGGTAAAAGCTGTTTCAAAATCTGCTCTAGCCACCCAGGGTGTAATAAAAAAACATGTTGAGAGCAAAATAAATTTCATGCTGGATTAATGGAGCTCTTGGGGAATGAATGTGTCATAAATGTGTCTTACCGTGCTGTAGGCATGTATGAGGACACAACGTTTCTTGTTAGGGTCAGTGGGTTAAAGTCTTCATCCATGTTGTCAATGTTATGCATGTTCTCAGAGCTGATCGTACCGCTGCGCACACACACACAAACAAAAAACACACATGAGGGTAACTGGGTTCATGTGTCATCTGCAGTGACCTCTCAAAAGTGAAGTACTCATGTGTCCAGAGGGATCTGACCTGACCTCAAACACCCACTGCTGCTGGAAAGAAGAGAGGGAAGATGCTTAGAAGCTGGTGATCATCATTAATGTAACTGTTCATAAGACGGGCGAAACTTACAACGAAACAGGTTTCTTGGCATCGCTCCCCGATCGAAGTTGCTGTCTGCTCCACTCAGCTCCAACAGACTTGGAAAGGGTAATAAAAAGATCTTTGAGCAGAATGAATCGGGCACCTTTAATAAGACACTCAATCCTGATTGCTTAATCGATTCACTGTTGGATTTGATAATTTTTTATGGGATTTGATGGCAATATATAAAACTTCAGCAGAGTTACTTATTCTGCCTTCAGTCGTCTCTGTGCTGCTTCCTATATTGTGTGTTTTAAGAGGTCAGATCTGCAGGGAAATGTGCTGCATCAAGGCAAAATAATGCTGGAAGTCACATTGAATATAATGGAAAGAGAGACAGTAATCATCTCCTACACATTTTTCCCTTTCACTCAAACAAAAAGCATGTTTTTTATTTTTACATACAATAACACTGGCTCACAGTAACTACATTATTATATTATTATTGATTTTTCTTACAGCAGTTGTTATATTTGCACCTCTCTCTGGTGCAACCTGCTGTTAGAAATTAAATTTTTCTTCAGTCAGTTGAAGGTGAGCGTAAACCTCCAGGAGCCCACAGATGCAGAGAAACAAAACTCACCTGCCACAGCTGAGGTCTACTTCTGTAGCGCCTCGATGAAGGACACTCGCTCACTGGGTCCGCCATTTTCTCCAGGGTTGTTTCTGGAGCCTTCAAACGCCGCGGTAACTTTGCATCCCAGCCAACTTCTTCATAACTCCTGCAAACAAACAGGAAACTCAGAACCGAGGGCCTTGAGTGTAATTGATTAACTTGATTCCCAACAGTTATTAGCTTCTATTTGAATTTTTAAAGAGCCCCCTTCGTTGCACAAAGTATATAAGACAGCTCATTAATCGGGGAGCCAATTCTTCCCAGGGGCTTGAAGCAAGGCCATAGTCCATCTACATGATTTCAATGAGCAGCAATTAACACAACAAGAGGATACAATGCTCCCCGATGACATCACTGGAGCACAAAATCAAACCTACTCACTCTCAACAGCCCTCAAAGCAGAATGACACAGTGTGTGTGGACAGAACATGGTGAAGTATGTGGGTGGTAAGCTTTGTTTAGCTTCACCATGACTGAAAGGAGACGCTGTTTTCTGACCTCTGTGTTGCTGAAGTGTATCTGAAGTGCTGAGCTGCTGATGAGTTGTCTGTCCACAGCCTTGGATGACAGCAGAAGCCATCCTTTAAAAAACAATATTCATAGTTTTATTGTGTTTTCAGTGGATTCATTTTGTGTCCATTTCAAAAGCAAAACATACATAAACCTTATTATTCAACAGAAAGATATGGGTTTTGAATACTTGTGTGTTTTTTTTTTTATCAACACCATGTACAAATGAAACATCACTTAATTCCCTTAAAATCTCATTAAGCAGCTCATTAGTTTTTGGTATAAACAGAATCATGTCTCTTACACCAGACTAATGATCTTGCAAAGGGCCTCTGATACTTGTAGGCCAGTTATGACTGCAAATTTGACAGCAATCAGCACAAATTTGTCCTAATTAAAACCCCTGCAGTGGCTGCAAATGAATAACAAGATCAAGATAGAAATTACAAATATCTAATAGATGTCAGGATTTAAAAGTCCACAGCTCTGTACTTCAGCACGCTAACATGCTAACATGTTGGGGTTTAAATCATCTGCTTCTCATAAATGATTCATCTAGTTTAATATTTGGACAGCAATATGATATCTGCAGATATCATAATGTCTTCCACGATATGATCTCAATTGTAGTCTATACAGAGAACAGAAATCCATATGAGACAATATATCATGGATAACATATCAATTCACACACGGTGCTCAACACCTTTATAAGAGCACCACTGATTCCCTGATTCCCAAAGTATTTTTTTTCTATAAAAAATTGTTAATCCATCAGTATGCACAAGCTCTTTAATCAAAACGATATATTAAATTCTAAAATATAATTATTGTTGTTATCCATGAAATTCACCAAACAAAAAACTGAAAAATAGCAAAGCACATATTTTTTAATTGAGATACCAACTAATAGTTATTTCCTGACATTCCATTCTGGCTCAAATTTGTGAATAAAAAAGTGATTTCAGTATGAAATGCTCCCTTCTGTTTAAAATGGTGAAAAGTAGGGAATTATGAAAAAAGAGTCTGAATTAAAACACTTCATGATGCTGGATACTATTTGAGACAATGAGGGCAAGTGGTCTAATAAATTTGTTTAACACTGTATATTGAGATATCTAAGTTTGGAGCAAAGAGGTGGACAGACTGTCAGACAGACCAGTGGCGTGTCTAGATTTTTTTTTACAGGGGTGGCCCAAGTGGGGCACCAAGTCATGCAGGGGTGGACAGCAGGATCAGTCACTGTGCATCAACGTAGCATCAGTTCATCTTTTTTTTTTGTCTTTTGTGATTAATTCCACAACTAAAATTGAATCTCAAATGTTAGTATAAACTTAAATATAAATTTTTAAAAATAACTGTGAACTACCAGGTTCGAATCCCGGGCCCGGGGCCTTTCTGTGTGGAGTTTGCATGTTCTCCCCGTGTCTGCATCACCCCCACCATCCAAAAACATGCATGGAGATTAGGTTAATTGGTTAATTTAAATTGACCATAGGTGTGAATGTGAGTGTGAGTGGTTGTCTGTCTCTATGTGCCCTGCGATGAGGTGGCAACTTGTCCAGAGTGTACCCTGCCTTCCGCCCTAAGACAGCTGGGATAGGCTCCAGCCCCCCTGCAACCCTATGAGGATAAGCGGTAGATAATGGATGGATGGATGGATGGATGGATGGATAAATGTGAACTTGTCAACGCAACAAAACAGAATGGGACTACACAAGTGTGAAAGGTGCAAAAACATGATCCAAAAATAGAAATCACAATTTCAAGTCAAATCAAACTAAATGAATACATTTAAAAAAAAAAAAAACCTTCAAAAGGTTGACTTTACAAATCTTCAGAATTAGCATTGTCCTCTTCTAAACCGCTGCTGGCAGGCTGAACAGCATTCTGGTGCAATACTGCCCCTCAGGTCGGAGGTCGAATTGCAAACCAGGTCACATCTGACAAACAGATAGTCCATCATGCACATGCCACCCCAGGCCATCCCCTAGAGTCTAGACACACCCCTGAGACAGACCAGACTAGAGCCACGAGGCTCACATTGTTGTCTGAACGAACACAAAACAAAATGAAAGACAGAAATCCAGATATACTCTCTCAAATGAATCTGAATGCGTCAGTGACATTTGATGTGTTTACTCACTGACAAGTGCACATGTTCTCCACTCTCCTCCCACGTCCCAATATGTTTAAATACAGGCATCAATCAAGCCTCCATTCACAAGACAACATTTTAAACTGTTCGCTATGAGCCGTGTAATGCGAGCTTCTTCTAAACCACAATAATATATGTCAACGTAATTATGATTACTTCAATGAGCAGACTCAGAAAGAAAATAATAAAGCATTATTATGTTCTCCAAGTAAACACCTGCCTACATAACAGTTGGCTAATAGGATGCTTTATCATGTGTGGTGGGACCCAAAGGTTGTGTTCATGGATTACGCTTTCATACTTAATATGTTTTTGTTATGATGGTTGTGGGATTAATTGACCAGTAATCAGATGAAATGCAAACCAAGACAGCATTAGTTCAAGCAAATGTGAGCAGTGTCTGCAAAGCAGTCGACTGAATATGAAAAGTGTTTACTGTATGTGCTCAGAGAGCTAAACAGGAAAGTTTGGGAAAAATGAAAAGATTTGTTTGTTATGTAATAAAACATGCTGCTTTGCAAAACACCAATTTAGTCATCGCCCACCTGAGGTCCAGTGTGTTTACCAGTGGCTCTGCACCGCAATGTTGCTTTAGGTGACGTCCTCAGTGAGTGTGGCTGAACTTTAATAGGGTCGGTTGAACCTTAAGATGACACAACATTGATTAAGTATGTGGGACAGATGCAAATAGTGAACTATGACTATCAGTAAACACATTGGTTACTGCTCTCAAGGCAAGATTATCAATGAGGGGAGCCGCTGGCAAAAATCAACCATGGACCCTTATTGACCCCCACTGTCTGTGAGTTGTGTATAAATCCAATTGCCTTTACAGCACACAGCAGACATTGTAAGTGATTACTACAGGCTACCTTCAATTCAAATTGTAAACAAACAAAGAGAGATGGTCTCTTGACTGCTGTTTGAATGGTAAAAATCCATTCCTCCTCTGTGGCAATACCAATGTTTAAAGTCAAGAAAACTGTCCACAAAATTGAGGAATATAATCAGTATTAGCTGTAGGTTATTTCTACATGTTGAATCAGGGAAACAATATTTGAGGTAGGGGAAAAAATCAATGATAAGAAGATGAAACAATCTGAAAGATCTCCTTAAAGCAGTCAAAACAGTAATTCACCGCAGTCAGGTGGGAATAAACTACATTGTCCTATTTTTGTCAATGAGGCCCAATAAGTGTCATCCTTAACAGTGCCTATCCAGACTTCAGAAACTGTCTAAGGGCCATATATTAACTACAGTCAAATAATCAGAGCCCAAGTGTGATGCTAACATCAGCTGCTCTGGATAACCTGTAACCAACTTACACTGTAGCATTAACATATATCTTACCATATTCATCAGCTGCTGATATGAAGCAGGTAGTAGTGTTTGTCCTACATTATTGGGTTTTGAGAGGTGGCCATCTCATTATTATTTCAGTAAATATCTACTTATATTCAGTCTATGTTTGGAACTATATATATATTGAATATGCATTTTCAGATGAAAATCAGTATTTGTGTGAGATGGCTTCAACTTTTATGCTGAGTCGCTTTGATAGCAGTGATCAGTATAGCCAGTATAACCATTTCAGACTAAATTTCTAAATGTACAGGCAAAATACAACTATATTCTTCATAAATATATTCACTATATACTATCTGAATAAACCAAGTAGTAATATTATTACTACTGCTGTTGAATAACAAGCAGGGAACACTGCAGTATCCAAAATCTTATTCAACGGTTTAGAAACTATATTATGGCACATGGGCAATATACAGATAGAAGCGCAGGAGTTACCACAAAGCACTAATGCTTTTTTCATTATTGAGATCAAAGGGCACATACAGCTGTTTGTGGCATTTGTAGTGAGAATATACTATTAAATTTTATAATTTAATAATAAATCAACTTATTTTTTAGTTGTTGCATCCTCCCAGGCATACACCAGTCCACCAAGGCATCACTGTTGTGTGTAGTTACAGGTGCACAATCACGAAGCTGGAGCCAGAAAAGGTTGTTATTTTTGCTTGAATATGATCCAGCTTTAATCTAGTTTATTCCGTGCCCCTGATTGTTCGGGGCCTGTGAGCAGTTTCTTTGACCCGATACAAACTGTGATAGACAATATTTACAAGTATTAATGGTATTATTTGGAGCAAATGTTATTTTACCATTGAGTCTTGCTCTTAAGACAGCATCAGGGATCTTCCTAGAGTTCCAGGCCTTGTCTTCGTTCAGGTCCACACAGATACCAGGGGGGCTTGGAGCTGTTAGCAGCCTCTCTCTGAAACCCGGAGGCACCCACAGAGAAGAGGCCACATGCTGGAAATCTATGAATTTCTGTCGACCTTTGACCCCCAGGTCCACCTCCGCCCCAGCACTCAGCTGACCACAGCAAGGGTCCAGCAGGGGGACGTCGTCTCGTAAAGGAGCCCGCAGGTCAACATGCTTCACAGGAGGGTGACACCGAGTGAAAGGAGAGTCTGCACATCCAGGTCCTAGTCCACGACCAGGCCCGTGCAAACTAATGTTCAGCCGTCTGATGACATGCAGCTCTGCAGAGAACGGCCGGTAGGGACCGAAACCTGTAGTCATTACTGCCAGGAACAAACTCACAAAGAGTACATGAGCATCTATATGTGTGGCTGACAGATCTGCTGTCAGGCATAATGATGCAGTAAGCACTGGTTGCCAAGAGACTGTCTTTGTTTGCTGCTCAGATCAAATTACTGATATGCAGAGAGTCAACATGACCTGCTGACTGTGGAGGTGTGTAGCTCCACATACCCCTTAGTGCAGCATTTGTGTCTGAACATTTATCCCATATTTATTATAATAATGGAGAACAAATACCCAATAAACATTCCACATTATCTATTTTGGATGCCATGTACAGATAACTCACCTCAGGGGAGCATTCATGACAAATGGTTTTGCCTCTGAGCTACTATATTTTGGCAGCCTACAACTACTAATTTATCACACTGACCAAATAAAAATGTTTTGTCAGACGACGACTGTATTGTCCCTGAAAAATTACTGCACTCTAATGTGTTTTGGTGGCAAATAATAATGAGAAGACTCGGCCAAGCCTCAGGGTTTACTGAACTGACCGTCCCGAGAGAATGCTATATTACCTCTCGTAATGGGTTAGGAAATGTTTATTTTCTTATTCTTTGTGTAGAAGATAGCAGTCTGCCTTTCCCCCAAAAAACCACTAGATGGAGTAACATAGCTTGTATTGTCAGAAGGTAACGCCAGAAAACAGGGCTGTGTGTGCTGTCCTGTCCCTCATGAATTCAATGACAGTCCACAAATATCACAGCAAAAAATGTAAATCCCTGCTGCAATATTATGAAGATACATTTTGCATTTAAAAATACTGTAATATCACAACAAGGTGATAACCATAAAGCAAGTGCTGAATGCCTCAAACCCACTCCCTGAAGAAATATTAAAATTCTTTTCCTTCTGTTCATGCAGTCCAAATAACAACCAGAAAAGATGCTGATTGATTTAAATGCAAACTGGGTTTCTTTAAGTTGACAGTAAACTAAAATGAAAATTATGTAAATCACAGGATGTAAAAAGTGTTTTTACAAATGGTATAATCTAATGAATGCACTGGCCTGAAAGAGCTGTCTAAAATTCACTGAAGCAAAAAAACCTCAGTGCTTATTAATTAGTTTGCTTGGGTTTTCTGAAATGTGCAAATAATTTGCATAAATATACTGTATAGGCACACATAAGCATGATTTATATAAATAGTAAAGGCACCCTGGCTTGGTGGCATTTTTCTTGGGAGAGGATCCATGTTAATGTGTCAGTGGCGATGATGGTGATGCTTGCTGATAGATGGTTTTTACTCAGGCTGTCATTAGCAAATGTAAACACCCAAGAGCAGTTTAAAAGGATGTGTTAAAAATAGCCCAATTAGAGATATTCTGATAACTGAGTGGTGAATATGCCCGACTCCCACACAATGTTCCTCCACAAAAGGAGAGCACAAATGACACTTGTGAGATCTGATGTGGGCTCCTTTTGAAATCAGTCTACAATGAAAAAAAACAAACCATTTGTGTCTTACGTCTCATGAGAGCTGTGCTGATTATACTTTCATACATTTCTAACGAATGAGGTTATATAGGTCCAAAGGTCCACATGATTTATTGCATTTAGAGTCTATTAATTATTCCCATATCAGGAATTCTTCCATATACCCAATTATGTTACCACGATGCTTTGTATCCCAATTATTTCAGTTTTTTTTATGTTGTTGCAGGCATTTAAATACCAGCCTGATATGTTTTTTTTTCTTTTCACAGGGAATCAGATATTGCTGGAGTGAGGAGTCATTACCACTGGGGCAGCCTTGTTACTGAATCCTGTGTTATAAGTTTGCCATTCTCTAGACTCCACCACAGACTCAGAACTTATTTAAATTTCACATTTTGCCCATGGTGCTAGACCCATTGCAGTACAGTGCAGCAGTCATTAATTTGCACAGGCTGGATTCATCTGAGGGAAACTGTTACTCGGGATTAAAAGGCATTGTTGTTGCTGATGCTGCTGCTGCAGAGGGTCATCAAAGCAAAGTCACAATTGTAGTGTTGTGGCTGAAGACAATATGGGCTGAAGCTGCTCTGGGCAGGGCATTATTTTTGTTAATCAGACAACAGGGCTGAGGGTGACTCAGGATGACACCTCAAGATCAGACAGGCCAGGCCGGAGAGGAGATGGCTACCAGGCGTGAGGAGTGGATCATCCAAGAGTGGAGAGGACGTTCCAAAATGCAGACAGAGAGCATCCTCCATCACAAACACTTCAAGAAATTACAGAGATGACAGACAGATCTTAATGTTTGCCATTTTTCATGTCATTTCTATAAATGCTTCGATGCATTAGACACCTGCAGAAACCTGTAGGGCCATATCTCATGAAAGTAAGAGGCTGTCTCTTTGTATGGTATGCAATGCAGTTCACAACAAAGAACATAATCCATGTCTAATGCATCCACTTTTGGGATTAGCCTATGCCTGCTCTTGCAAACTGATGAAAATGCATGGCCACATTCATAGCATAAGGGCCTTAAGTCATAGCTCATGGGTCATATTCATCACACAGTAAAGGCAGAGAATTGATTAGTGACTGATGACCATGCATGAATTAGATTAGAGGGCAAATTGGCTGAAGTGAACCCTGTCTCATAGTTTGTGGCACCCTCAACCATTTGGATAAATCCAAACAGAGTGCACAGATGAAGTCCCTACGAGCAGCGGGGTAGCCATGTCCTCAGAAAGTGGCCAAAGGCTTTATTGTATTGCTGCTTCCCTGCCCTCAGTTGCTGCAGCTCCCCGCTTGTCACACTCAGTTAGCTCAATGAAGTAATGAATATGCCGCTGTACATTTTTCATGAGGGTGGTGGGAGTGAAAAAACTGCTCCTTATAATGCTTTTAATATGGAGGTTTTCACACACACATTTGCCCTGCAACGCACACTCTGGGATATCATGATGCTGCATGAGCATGATGTTTAATGTTAACTTTCCCCAGGGGAGAGTCAGCATAATGCAATGTCACTTTCTGTGATGAATAGTCTATGTTGACTACAGCAGATATACAAGCAGCTGTAAATCAAGCATAAGTTGGGATAACAGCGGCTGTCTTCCTACCAAAGAAGACTGCATTGGAAATAACAGGTGCGGAAAAAAATCACTGTACTGTGAGTCACCTATTCAGGTCTCACATAATTATAGTAATTAATTAGATTAAAGGAAGCACACCCATGAGCTTCCAGAAATGTAGGACTATTAAGTGTAAAAGGGAGTAATAATGATCAAAGATAAATGCAAATGAACACCAGCGAGCAAGCAATAAGGCAAATGACACTGGTTTGGAATATTTCAAATGAATTATTTTCAACCATTTAACATGCATGGACACACATAATGACTCTACTGCCTGTCCAGTGTTTTACATCACTGATTTCCAACCAGATTTTGGGGGGTAAGTGGAAATTTATGGAATACCTCAACTGATAAAGAAAAGCATAAATTAGTTAAAATAACATAAAAATCTAAAAGTAGCTTAACATATAAACGGTTGAAATTGTTTATATGTTAAATCTACTGGATAAACAGTTATAAAATAATTAGCTAAAAATAACGGATGTAGTAGTGAGCTGAGCTAAGCCCCTCCCCCTTGGTTACGGTTGCTAAGCCTGGCAATATGGCGTCAACGACACGAGAAAGACACGTATTAACGGAAATAATGTCATGTTTCTGGAAAAATAGCTCTTAAATACGAAAGAAGATAGACAGAACACATACATTACATACATTTAATTACAATACATTTAGCATCACAGAGCTACCTTGACGATATAATTTGTTTTCAGCGATGACAACAAGGAGGAAAACTCGCCGGTCCCATTGCAACGTCATCCAACAACACTCTTGCACTGCTGGGTAAGTTCATATATTTTATTTTAAACAAAATTTAGTCGTGAATACCTACACCAAATTACCCCACTGTTAGTTGCCTAAAAGCCAGCCTAAAAATGAACCTGGCGACCGAGAAAGTCAAAACTAAGTTAAGCATAGCAGTGTTAATGCTAGTTAATGGTGTGCTAGCATGCGTTACCCCGCAAACAAATGTTTTAGAGATGTATTATCTCCTTTGAGTGCCACTAGTTAATGTGGCCCATGCCCACAATTTAACCATGGCTAGCTCAAAACCAGCCTGAAAATGAAGACAATTGGAGTTTTAAATGGAGTGATGATCTGAAGCTAATGCTTAAGTGCCTTAAATATGCATTGTGTCCTACAGTCAGCAGGGGGCGACTCCTGTGGTTGCTACAGGAAGTCTGATTTTATAGAAGAATGAAAAAAAATTATCCTTCTGCTCACTTGATTTATCCCCTCAGTAAACACTGTAAACATGATTTTAAGGTCTCAGTTGCACAAAATGCAACATGGTGTTCATTTATTTAATTATGGTTTCTGTTTTTTTTTTTATTTTTAAATAGACAATAAACTGAGGTATGCTTTAGAGCATGGTTGTTACCATGGTGGTTTTGTCCTACAGCTTTAACCCTTCACAGTGTGTTTTCAGGTCATGTCAGTAAATTATATCCTTTTTGGTTGTCTGTGTAGCTCCACTCTCTTGTGTTACTTGTGAATTCAAAAACCAAATGTGGCAAATTGCCAAAATGCAAGGCTCAAGGCTTTAAACAGCAGTCAAATCAATGGGTGACTGACTATATCCACTTCTTACATAATGTCTATCCATTCAGAAGGCCTTTTTCACAGAGGACATTTATACTTGTCACAGTTGGAAAAGCACAGATGCAAATAATGATGGCTGAATTTGATGTAGTTGCTTTGATTTCAGGATCCCGATACCGTGCACAAGTCTCTCTCACTGGAATATGTGAATATAACAGATCCATCGTTAGTGTTATTCATGCTTTTCCTTTTATGACAAGTCAAACTGCTAGGAGAAAGGTTGTGAAGCACTGTTTTAGATCATTATACTTTTTCGGATATTTTCGTCTTAAGATGTCTAAAGGTGTCTAAAGGTGGCATACAGGACACCATACCACATGTGTGTTTTTGATCTTTGTGAAACAGCACGCCTCTGATTTTCAATTACAAATAAGATGTTGCATTAGGTAAAGAAACACTGAGGGTAATGGACTTTTTCTGTTGCTCAGATAGATGGACTTGTCCCTGGAGACTTTGGTTTCCATTATTAAACCTCCACCATGTTGCCCACCTCGGCTGTTTCCATTCCCTCTGACCAAAGTGAAATTACCTGCTTCTGAGGCCTTAACACAGCAGAGAAACCACAGGGTGGTCGCCTGTAGCCTGAACCTCCATTCATTATGTGTCTGTGAGGCTTTTTTATGTTCTTTGGGAGGGCAAGGAAGCAAAAAAACAAATTCTGCTAGCTTGTTTGCATCGAGGTCTGACATCCTTATATATCCCAAGGGAGTTTACAGCAGCATGTGAGCTAGTGGTGAATATATTCACTGGGCACTCTCACAGTATGTCTCAAGACCGGGATGATGAATTACCATACAAGGGCCATGGAAAATGAAAAAAAGAATACCTCAGGATAAATGTTGTGTTGCACATACAAACAATTGGTATTCCAAAGGGTAGACACAAAAGCAGCTCCCTTTATGATAGCTTAACAATCCGCAATACAATCTCCTGCAACTTATGCAGATGTGCATGGCTCAGCGACGCTCAGCTGAATTGAACCCCCCCTTGAAAAGTGTTCAGCAAGCAGGTCACATTGGCAGAGGCTGTCTGTTGTGGATGAAATGCTGAAAATGCTGTCCTCCAAGATGCTCTAAGCTGCATGACTCACCTATCTGGCCTATAACAGCCTGTGATGGATAGGGCGCGATTGAACCTGCAGTCACCTATCCAGCCCATGTCACTTAGAGTAAATAGGGGATTTGCTTTCTCACAGGCTTAGATCACTTCACTAATACAAAGCCAAGGCGTTTTCCTCCCATATCCTGTCCGTCTAAGACCAATCAAAGCATATCCGTCACTTTGTGAGATGTGCTCCCCACATGTATGAATGGGGAGACAATTCAACACTGCCACTGTCACCCGAGCACAAGGTAGAGAGGTGAAATTGAAAATGTGAATGTCTGGCTAATGGCAGAGGAAGAGTGCTAGAGATATAATACCAAATCTATAAAGGACAATTTCAGGCCCAGGACTCTGAAGACTCGGGCGCTCAATCATGAAGTGATTCACTCAGATTGATCAAGGAGCATCGCAATCACATGGGAATGTAACACATGGCTGCAAGGATGACTCTCAGAGCTGTCAAGAGATTCAAAGCTGGGTTTAATGGATTTGAGGTGATGTGCTTAGAAACCATTTCAGAAAGTGGAAATACAATCCTCAAAGCATTTTACCAGAATTTAGTAGCTGTCCAGAAAAATTAATGTTGAGAATAGTGGAGTTTGATACAATTAAGTCACCAACAGAAAAAATGAGGGCTGGAATTCATTCTGTAGTCACACAGCAGAAATTCAAAGGGCCCAGCTCTCTGAAAGAAGAATCACAAATCTACTAATGAACCACGTCATTGATAACAGTGCCATATTAAGCAGAAGGCCTAAATGCACTTACAGATAACAAGCCTTCTTTTATTTAAAGTGATTGTGGTTAAAAGCTCAGTGCGCCCCTCAGAAATTGAAGTAAACGCTGCAAATGTGACATTAAATATTCATAACCTTCAGCTGTCATCCAGCGCTTCCTGTTTGAAGATAAAAAACAAAATGATTCACCTCTATTAAGGGAGAAGCCCATGACGGTAGATCGTAATGGAGAAGTGAATTCTTCATGTATTAGATAAGATATCAAAAGCCACATGAGCCGCTTTCTGGAGCTATTATCAATCAGAGTTCCCCAACATCTGCTGCTATAGATGCAGGAAGGTAAACTGCACTTTGAACCTTTGCTCATTTCCCTTTCTAATGGGCTCGTGGAACATATTAACCTCTGTCAAATCATTGTCTCTCAAAGCTTTTAATGCACTTCATAAGTCTGCAGGCAGACCATTGACGCGGGCTTACACTTGTGTATGTGATATCATGAAAGTAAACCTGTACTTTCAAAACTTCAGATTGAAGGTAGCTCTGAAGTGTTTTGATCTAAAACTTCAATCAAACACATCTTGACTCTGAACTTAAAAGACAAACCAAGCTGAAAAAACATTCATATAAGGCCTTGGCATCCCCCATCCCCTTGTTCTGAATTTTACAATGCAGTGTGACATACTTTAATTAATAAAACAATTTAATAAAACAACTCATTATTATCTTTTCAGAAAGATATGGTATGGATTCACATATTCAACTCAGTGCTTTAAAGGACTTTAGAGACCAGGTTTTGGAGAAATTGAAATTATTCATCTCAAGCATTAATTACATGGGTTTCAATAACTGACTGTCTGTGAAACATATTGATAGAGGAGGAGGGTGTCAGAAATCCAAAATGCTATATATTGATGAAAACACATCACATCAGCCAAGGACACAGTCAATTATCTCAGTAATGAACAAGATTCACATTCCTTTTCTGAACGTTTTCTCAGTAAAATATAGACAATATTACACGCAGAAGTTTCACAGTAAATCTGAATTTATGTCAGCTGCAGTACCTTAAGTGTTTCTATTCAGTTCAAGTCTTAAATACATACCTCAGTTTTTAGAAACCCATTTCTTAAGTGACACAAAACAAAGCTACAAATTAAAATAGTTTGTAAAGCTTGAATCAAAAGTGAAATATTGAATCTATGTTGGCACCAGACACTAAAATCACAGTGATTAACAGATCAGACAGACGGATTAATTAACAATTAAAATAATCATTACACTGCCATTTTGAAGTTTGAGTATGGTATTTTGGCCATCACAATTTTTGTTTTATGTAACCAGAAGTGACACAATGGATAGAACAATGTACAACCCGATGCTGAATAAGACAGTTTTAGGCAACCAAAATATGACACTTTCATGAACTGAAAACACACTCTGAAATGGTTTGAGTTAAGTTTATGGTCTGTTTGACTCTACATTTACTAAATGAACATCATGCTGTATTGAAGAAGACTTGAAACCAGTGACTGAGACAATAAACTCACCTTTACAGTGTTTGCTGAGGTGGTAAATCAAGTGAGAAATAGGATCACTTCTACACAATCACATTCTGTTACAACCAGAGGAAGAGATAGAAAGAATGAAATAGAAAGTTAGGGCACTTCTGCATTGTTTTCACTTTTCAGACCCAGAGGTTACCTGCTGAAACTAAGATTTATACACATTCTTCATTCGTAAGTTGTTTCACGTTTTAAAAGTCATATAGGCCAGGACAGTCTGGTCGGTATTAATTTATGAAAATTTAAATATGTAATGTAATATGTTTACCCCCCACACACACACATATCTCCGCCAGCAGGTGAAACAAGGTGACTGGATATGGGACCCAGTCATCCCCATGACATGCCATTACTCCCTGGTGGTGGGAGAATTTGTAGGTGTAGAACTGGCCTGAGGTGGATCCCTATGAAAACACACATTTGCTGCAAACAAGCTATTTCATCAGCTCTCTATAGGCTACTACAATATTGTGAAACATTTATTTTGACTTAACATTTGATTCACTTACCATTAATAGCTTCCCAGCAGTCTCAAAACATTTGTCTGTGCACAGCTTGAATTGTAGATAATGTTAACATGAATCCTGACTCCCTTTCCCTGAATTTAAAATGTTTTTGAAATATTCTCCTTGAAGTAAAACCACCCGGATAAATCTTTTATGCTTTTCTCGACCACCCATTTATCTCTTGTGTGGCATCAATGTATATAATGTACATAATTTTGGCAGGAAAGTTGGCAGCAGGCACATAGAGTCACTATTGGTCAAATGTTAGTGCAGTATTTCACTCATGAAAACATGACCATCATCACAAAACATTTAAGGTTGAATTTTCAGGTTCAAACAATGTACAGTAGCAACAGGCAGCGAGTGACGTGGTTAATTTCCTGTCTTGCGAGCTAATATTCTCATGCCCCTGCTCCAATTGTGCTTCTAAATGATTGTATATTTGCCACAAAAATATAATCCTCACGATCACTTGCTTCAAACATGTTAATATGATCAATAAGGAACATACATGTGCATTCAAACAGGGCACAACAAACAAACAATTCGCTTGCACAATGCAGGTCTCCAATGTCCACTTATTTATTGCACCTATAAGTACTGAGCTGAGGTAGGTTTATTGTACCTAGGGGCAATAAATAGGTGAACACTGGAGCCCGGGAGTGTGCAAGCTATTTATTTGTTCATTCCATTACTGTCATCAGTACCCTGCAAAATGAAGGACAGTGCTATGCTAACATAAACAAGCTTCATCCTATTGTCTGTGATTATTTGTAGTATCAGTGCCACAAAACAAGGTCAAACAGGAAAAGACATTATGAGATACAAGATAGGTCTCTAAAGCATGTTGAGAAAACATAACAACATTGCTTCTCTAAAAAAATGGGACATCAGTGATGTGTGAAACAAAGACTAAAATCCAGTTTTGCCTGGATTAATTTCTCCAGGATGAGTTTTACATCAGTGCTGATCAGGGATTTTAATCCCATCCAGAGTGCATACATGGGTCATTTTTCACCTCACAATGATTACAGCCAAAATGACCTACTGTTTTATGGTGATCATGCTGGTCCTCCTGTAATTTAATTCCTGTCTGTGGTCACTTCCTTGTATTTTAAAGTGGACTGAGTTCTTTTCTTCTAATTCTACTATATTTTTGCTCAGTGTGAAATTTGAATTTTGTGTAAAAATGGAAGAAGTGGAAAATGTTTTTATTAACCTAGCAGAGTGAAATGGAAAGTTAATTTAGACCTTATTTTGGCTATTGTCCTGCTGAATGCCCATGTATATTACAGAGCACATCCTCTAATTTAGAGAGAGGTTAAAATGTCACCTGGAATGATGAGTGAAATTACTGAGGAGTACAAAGTGAACAACCATGCTGACAACTCTGAGGCTAAATGCTACTGTTACCATGCTGATGTATAAGTTTAGCATGTTATAATGCTAACATTTGCTAATTTACCACTGGCATGGCTAAAAATAAAGTAGTTTGAGGAATAGAGGGGACTGAAAGGTTAAAGCACCTGAAACATTTGTGTGGCATTTTTACCTGGAGATTCATGTTTTTCATTGCTTTCTCCTGTCGGGGTCTTGATTCTCCTCCCAATTTCGTACAGAGTGTATGAGACCTACTGTTTCCACTCGGACAACAATAAAGCTACAGCAAATGTTGTTTCCTGATGAGATGCTTGCGACACAATGCAGTTTGAGATGCGCTCGCCACACATCACAGCGACCAAAGTTGGGCTTTACTCGATGCTGTGAAAGCCGTTGTGGCGCGGTTCAAGCCATTAGAAATAATGTGTTTCGGAGTGCAGTGGTGCTGGTGTCTGAAAGGGCCTTCAGTGAGTGAGACATGGAGAACACCAAGAGAAAGAAATACTCGAGTAGGGGAAAAAATATGAAATGAATAAAAATGGACACATTAGTTTATGCCAGAGATTCACACACATTCAGGCCTGAGGGTGAATTATTCGCTCTTCTTTATTGAGAAGTAAATTAAAATTAAAAACAAGCCTACTTCTCATAAATAAAGCTGTTCCAGTGCACTTATTATTTTGTTATCTCATTTTTTGAAGGTCACCGGAATGCAGGAAACAAAGTCTCTGACCCTCCAGTTTGGGTTTGAAATCCTTCCTAGAAACATGATGGCTGACCCATGTTATATCCTCAAAATTATATTACAGTTCCTGTAGATCACCCTTTAAAATTATAGAACAGTTAAGTGGAGAACAAGCTGCAGTTGTGTAATTTCTCATTTAAGTTACAAGATTTCCCAACCAATCCAATGATTTTATATTTATTTTATTTTAGATGATAAAAGTCTTGTAGTGAAGCCGCATACTGATGATGCTTGAATCAAGTTTATTAATTTGACATTGCAGAGCTGGCCGATTTCTGTAGATGAATAATAATTTCATCACTTACTGTAATATGGACACACATCTCATCCTCAGTGCAGCGGTGTGCAGTGTCCAGAACAGGGCAGAAGCCTAATTACATAGTTACAGCATTGGAGGGACCAGGCTAATCCTTATGGGTTTCCTTCAACAGATGTGTCTAATTAATGGTCTGTCTTTGAAGGAGTTTGGATGTGTGTACCACTCTGGGAATTTCATTTCAAAGTAAAAGACCCAGCGTAGTTTCTGGTGAGTAGACTATATGGCAGTCTCAATCATGGCATTCTTCTGTCAAACTCAGAACTGACACTGAATAACTGCTGAAATAAGAACTGATCCAAAGCAAATTGTAAATGTTAATGACCCAGACGGAACAGATAGGGGTGACAGATGACATGGTCAGAGTAATTAACTGGCTGACGCAGAGCAGGCAAGCAGGTGAGGGAGTAATATCTGCAGTAACACTGCAGTAATTCCCCTAAATGGGAGGAAATTTAAGGTGGGCATGACAAGGAGTAATTTGTATTACTAGTGAGGACAGGAGAGAAACATCTTGCAGTCATTAAGCACTCATATGCATAAGCACAGTTCCTGTTTTCCTTGAATGAATGAGTTTGGTTTGAAAGGATCTTTACAGTCGTAGAAACAGAGGAGTTAAGGCTGACCAGAGAACCCTAATAGATGTGTGCCACCGCTCCTCTACTGCTCTGAGAGAAGCCTGTCACATAGCATGTACATGCATTTAGGCTTATTTACCTCGATCCTGCTGGCTGGCTGACAGGCACGTCTCACTGCTGGAGATGCACCATCGTTGTCTGGCAACCCCTCGATCAAAGAGGATTGCGGAGTGGCCGGCACACTGCAAAGGGTGACACACAGACAGAGACAGAGCACAGCAAATGCAAAAGATGACAAGAAAAAAAACAGAAGGACAACATCTGCATCCATTAATCACAGACCTGCCCTTCAGTGTTCATAACCTGAATTTAAATTATTAATCCTCGTCTTGATCTGCTGGTCGATGGGCCCTGTGGCTCTGCACTCATTACTCCTCATCCTCAAATTGAAGATGAAGACAAGAAAAATTGGCTTCAAGTCTTATGACCTTTCAATTTCTAAATTTTAGGAGCAAATTGGGATCAGTGACATATTGGAGTGTCTTGTCTGGCTTTTATTAATAGAGTTGAGAATCTAGAGACCGTTAGACTCTTTTCCAACCGCTCTTGTTTATGTTGTGATGCTTATAGCTATTGAAAATGAAACTGCAGCATTACTAAATAACTTAATATCCCCCTGGAAACTCATTAAATATTTATTTGTAGGTTTCACACAAACAATTCTCCTCCTGGAGCTTTAAAAAACACAACAAAACAATGCTCACATGTAAATAGTGGATTTGTTCGTTTGTCACTGTGACAGTCACATGAAAGGTTACCTGTGGTATCTGAAATGCAACACTGGGTTGATTGTTCTTTTGTTAATGTTGCAGACATTCATGTGTTCTATAAATGTAAAACACCACTCTCACAGCTGAAAAGTACCATCAGAGCATTTACAGAGAACAGATTGGCATTTATTTGAAACATGAACACACAGTACCAAGAGAAATACAAAAAGCACTTTCAAATCAAAACACATATGAACATCCAAAAAAAGAAATCAGGAAACAGTCAAGTCCTTTTGAATTTCCTTCCCGTTTTCTCATTCTTGTTGTTTTTAACT
The DNA here is from genome assembly GCA_029721515.1 of Synanceia verrucosa. Taxonomy (NCBI): domain Eukaryota; kingdom Metazoa; phylum Chordata; class Actinopteri; order Perciformes; family Synanceiidae; genus Synanceia; species Synanceia verrucosa. The sequence continues at coordinate 17,552,919 of CM056562.1, read as the reverse complement.
CTGCACTTGATCGTCTTACACAGCAAATGAGTATTCAGAAATGTATCGCACATAGTCTAGTCTGCACTTTGGTGGTAGAGGGACGGGTGTCCGGATTTGTTGGATGACACCTCATGTCAAGACATGTTGAGGTTTTCACCTCCAAAGACAGCTGTGTGTTCCATACATTCTGTTTTATTGACCTCTGGTCCAATACATTGCTTAATAAAATACAGAGGCTATAAAAAATATTTGTTCACTAGTTCAGCATTAATAACTCCTATATTTGTGTATATTCATATATAATTTAATACATAGATAAATAGATATTCTGTGTGTGGGTTATAAACTTTCATAAAAGCTTTTTTTTTCAGTAATACAGGAGTGACTACAAATGCTGAAATGCCCGAGGGCTCCCGTCCGACCCTGGTGTCCGGCAGACTGGGCAAAAGGCCGAGGGTTCACATACAGATTGGCGCTGGTGTTTCGTGCCATTGTCCCCCTGACTGTTGTGCCAGTCTCTAGCTCCGCTGGCACTCGTTCTTACTGCAGGTGGCCTGACGCTCAATCTGCCATGTGCCCTCCTCATATGTGCAGTAGCAGATTGTACACTCATCAATCTTCACCTCTCGGCCGGCCGGTATCACTGCTGTGTCTGCGTAGCAATTTGGTCCTGTAGGCAGAACCAGAGGAACAGAGAAAAAAGCCTTAATATAATCCATAATACGTTTCAACATTGAGTCTCATATATTTTCATATCTTTTTTGTTTCATTCAGTCATATTATCGAGGGCACTGAAGATACATGATATGCTTTGCTCCTGTGATTTCACAGACAAAAGAACTGTATCACTGTGACGATTATCATTTTGAAGCTTCTGCATTTTGGCCTTTGCCATTTTTTTTTTTTTTCCCAAGAGGGTGGAGCTAAGTTCAACCAAAAGCTGAATAAGATGTTTTCAGGCGACAATTAACCTGTGAAAGGATTAAAGTTGTAACACGGAAACAATGTCCAACCTAGACAACGCTGTGGTACCAACCTGTCAATCACAAGTTGGCTACATCCTAAAGCTTTGTGACGTATTGAGACCATGAACTCATGTTTACAATGTGTACTGAGGTCAGACTTCTTGTTGTGACCAGAGGAGTCACCCCTTGCTGGCTGTTTATAGTGCAAGTTTAGGGAATGTTATCATCCAAAGATGCTGAGTTAATATGCTGTGGGAAGCTCTGGTTAAACTAAATGTACAGAAACCTGATGATTCTTAATGTTTTATTGTTAAAATTCTGAGTTGGGTGCAGATACAGAGATCAGAAAAATCATCCATATGTTGGTGTACCTGTGTTATTGAGGTCGCACTCGCCTGTGTTCATTTTCTGCTACTGGATACACCAAGGGCACTGTTCAGTGTATATAACTGCAGCCGAAGGACTGAAAACATAATTCAAAGTCACACAGCTTTGTGCTGCTGAAAGGATCCCACATCCCTGAATTAACAGACACCCTCGACAGTTTGGACGCAGGTGAAATATGAAATACAACAGCCTGCGAATTCTGCAGTTCTTTGAACAAAAAATCTTGCTTGTTTTTCTGTTGCTCTAGGTAGTAAGTGAAATTAAACACCAGAAAAAATAGGCCGTGAATCAGTGTGTTGATCGAAACATGCAGTAGGCCTACTAATATTGCAACCATATATTTCATATTCACGTGCACTTAAACCCCTGCCACAATCACCAATCTATTGAGTCTTAAAATAGAGCATCTGAATAAAAGTCAGAGCACAAATCGGAGGCAGCCAGTTAGTTCAGATAAGTAGAGACTGTAACATTTGAAAGGAAAACAAATGCATTATTTCTCTTACAAATGAAAAGCTGAGTTCATAAACAATCTTAAAAACCACCCCACCGCACAATTATACGCTCAAAGTTATTTTACTGCTACTTGGACTAGTGTGTAGCTTATGATAGCTAATATTAGCTAGTGTCAGCATTGGGGACTGCTGATAGAGAGTGTTTCTTGCTAATTAAAAGTAGCTGGGTGCTAACGGAGAACACAAGCTAACACTTAACGGATTAGTGTCCTTGTTGCAAAATACATCTAAATTAGCTTGTTAGCCTAGCAGCCTGCTAACAGCCTCAACTAGTTAACTGTGTCCACTGCCGGGGCATTTCACTGAATGGGTTGTCATCCCCAGGACATTATATGCATAAATATGCACAAAGTATCTGTGTAATACATTATATCACCAAGCAAACTGTCCTGTACTTTGTAATAAAAACTGCATATAACAGAAAAATTTGATTTTAGCCCATCCCCACTCTCAAACACTCTGCCATGAAATACAACGATTAGAATTATTCACTATTTTTTATTTATTATTTTTTTTTGTATTATTGAGTGACTCTTTTTGCTCAAGTACACTTCAACAGGAAGTAGCATAATTTCAGTCTCCTAAATATTTTTGTTAAAGAGTCAATCCTGTTACATTCAGTCCTGTTACTTGATGAACCATTTTCCACTTAGAAACCATTTTTGGTTTCTTTCATTGGTGTTTCCAAAAAGCTCAGTTGCTATACAGCTTTTGCTAATAATATCTGAGTAGCGCAGCATTTCAACACAAAATCAGGTCAGGTCATGTTTGTAAATGAGAACTGGTTCACCTGGTAAAATAAAGGTTAAATAAAAAAATAAAATATTAGCTACTTTTAATTATTATTATTATTATCATTATTACTGCTACTACTACTACTATTATATGATAAGGTTTAATTAATGTTAATATTCTAGTATTATGAATCGTGTATAAGACATAATAGGCACATAAATACCCGTCTGCATATTTCAGCTTTCCACAAAGACAGATGGAAAATAAAAAAACACTCTATGTGAAAAAAATACATTATGGCACGAAGGCCAGTGGGACAAAAGCCAGTTGGAAAGTAGGACAAGACTTGAGATACTGTCTCTTGCTACTTTTAGTGGCAGTAAAACAGTATCTGTTGCAATGACCACATTCCCACATGTAGTTCAGTGCTGTTAGTCATCTTATCTTGTTTTTTCAAAATTAGTTTTCCAGCAAACTTGAGTGCAGGAGACGCGAGAGATCAAATGCGCCACCGGAAAATGGGCTCTCATGTCTGAGCTTTCATTGATTGTTTCCCAAAACAGTCACATGAGACGCACATAAGAAACAGAAATAAACATCAGGATGTGACAGTGGCCATTTTCTGACAGGATTTTATTCAGATGAAAATATATGTTGATCACATAACTATGAGTTTTTTTTCTTATTAAGTGGAATTAACTGTTTCTGATATTTTCGCCTCCCTTCTGCCACAAATCAGCACAATATGAGCTTCTCTGCTCATCACAATAGCTTTTCCATTGTCCATCGTTACCGTGCTCTTTAGACCACTGAGTCACTGCTCATGGTTTATGTAGAGGAGCGTTTTCATGCCCATCAGGAAAGAGATGCATCTCTAGGATTACTGTGATTACGCTGAAGTCTGAAGGACCCAGTTCACATGATTATATCCTCCACTGCCTTGATGTGGACAAGTCTGACATTTAACCAAAGTTATATTCCATTTACGCTCATAAATTTGAGTCCATGTTAGATGTGAACATGAGAGCTACTCAACCTCAGATTAAACTAAACCACAAGCAGGCATCTTGCTGAAGGCAGCCTCCCTCTGTGTGAGACTTCAAGGCTATAATGTACAGAGTGGGAATTGTGCATAAAAACCAAATTAAGCACTGTTACACAGTGCTTTAATATAGTTCTGAAGTGCACCCCAAGGGACTGATCTTTTTTATCATTTTGCAGGAAATTGGATCTCACTAATGGAAATTTTGGTGTTGAAGGTAGTTGTTAAGAAATAAGGCCCTGTAAGCCGCCCAGAGAAAAATGAAATACCACTGGTGCCTGGCCTGTTTTGCTGCTCTGTTCCATCCGTCAACATTGCAAATAAAAAAGATCCACTTGCCAAGCCGACAACACAAATGTCCTCCTTGGATCACCTACAGCATTACCTTCTGTGGTACTACAGTAGGTGTGATGGGAAAATTTAAGTCTCGTGAAAGTGCCTCTGTCCTCAACCAGTGACTGGAAAAAAGAGCTCATAAATCATCCATTATCTCTGAAGTCACACTGAAAAATATAAACACTGCGGGAATTGCTTCCACGACATCAGGTATAGCATAACAATGGCTATTTTCCTTAGACTAACAAGGTCTTGAGCCACTCTGTTGTATAATTAAGGTGCTGATAAATGGGGAGTCTCTCAGCTGCAGCCACTGCATTTCATTGGACGGCGGCACCCAGAAAGAGTGCACTAGCACATCAATCAATGTGAACAGTTTGCAGAGACCTGTCAAAATTTCAACCCTAACACATTTATAAGTCTTCAGATGAACACGCACACACCCTATCAGAATAACAACTCATCCTGTGGCCCAGGCTGCTGTCACAACTGATTCATCATCATTAGCAGCATTTAGAAAACAGCGTCTTGAATAAAAGACGCATGTGTCGAGGACATGTTAGGAGAGAAAAATGTGAAAAAAAATAACCTTGCACTTTACAAAATAAATCAAAATTACTTCCTCCTAGAGCTGGGATTAAACCACAGCCTGTCATTCACAGTTGCATGACACTCGTGTGTTAATTAATGCATGGATTCAGTGCCACCGTGATTACTCATTGCTGTCGTCCTATTATTCTGCCATTCATATAACACCCACCTTTTTGTCATTGCTTCATTAATATAATATATCCCACTGTCTCTCCATCACTCTCTGTCTTTCTCTGCCTCTCACTTTCAGTGGCAGAAAGAGGTTTTTATGTGCATCAGGCCTCACAAGAGCTTTTCAACAAGAGGCAGAGACAAATGGACTGTGCATGTGCATGAACAGTTGGGCCCAAACTGTCACTACAGCGTGTTAGAAGTTGGCATGGACAGCGTGTGAAAAACATGGCCATTAGCACCTGTGGCGTTTGGCTCTGTAGCAGTGCCAGATAATGGACAGGGAAACAAGGACACATCCTGATCGTCACACACCTTCATTTTCAAATGTAAAAAAATGAAGAAAGCTGTCTATTATAAGGTAATGGAAAGAGAAGAATAGCAGAAATCACTCATCTTAATGCATTTCTTGAGTACATTTGCATTATAAATGCTGAATAAAAATGACCTTGCTTTAGAAAGACAGGGGGAACTTTGCGGGGAGAGACTATGATTATAACAATATGAATAATTTCTTCCGAAGATGCTGCATAAAATGGGCTCAGACTTTTAAATATGAACCACCTTGCATCATAGCTACCATTGTTAGTAAAGTGCCACTTCATGTGAAAGTTTATTTTTTGCATACGTCGTCTCCAGCTTCTGCACCCACTGATCGTCTTCATGGCTGAACAACACAGCTGCAGACAAGCACGACTGTCACGACCGATGTCCTTCACAGGGGGGGAGCCACAAACCTTCGCCAGCCATCACAGCGGCGTCCAGGTGACAGACTTCTCTAAGAGACTCACTTCCACCTCATAAACAATGTATTTATGTATTTTTTGATGTCAAGGTTTTTTTTTTGTTTAGGTTTGTTACTCTTTGCCACATTACATTGAAAGGTGGAAATTCACACCGAACTGAAGTGACCAAAGCTGAAAACCTCTGAGTGACCCAGCCGGACTGTAATTATTCAGACATAATGTGACTAACCATTACCTTCATCATAGTGGCCTTTCTCTTTTGCACTCATAACTCTGAAGTCCAGTCATGGAAAATTACCTTAGTTGTGATGAAAGACTTAAACCAAATTGAAAAAAACATAATTTTGTAAATTTATGAAATGATGAAAATTGTCCTACTTTCCATTTTATCTAAAGGGAAATTAATTGGAGCTTTTGAGCTTTAGTTATTATTCCTGATTACATCATGGCCAACAGTTATTGTGTAACATGTTGCAACAGACACCTTGTACTGTATTCATTACCGGTTATCATTATGTTTGTTGGAAACTGAATTAAATCAAAATTTAAAAAAAATAAGTAATCATTGTACTGATAGTTAATGGTTCACTAAACCCTGATTATTTAGTTCAGGGTAGTTCTCTTTTCACGTTACACCAAGTGCATTAAGCCTGAATTTCCCAACCCTGTCTCCTAAAAACTGTTCCCGCACAACAAAACTGCATCCTCCATTACATCTCAAGAGAAACATATACACACACATTATCAACAGACTGTGCTATAATGATTTCAAACATGGGATTCATGCTGTGAATTGAAACAAAACAGAGCGACAACTTGACTTAGTTATGCTTGGTTTACGTACTTAACATTAAACCTTTAGCGTAACATTAAAATTGACAAAAACATTGACTTTTGGGTTCACATGGGACACAAACAATGGCCTCTTGGGTGAAGGTCATGTGGTGGTCTGATCAGTCCACCCAACCTCCACTTCACACATTTCACCCCAAGGATGGCCGCATGGACATGAGCTGCCGTGTGGTTAAAAAATTCTAATGGGTGCAGATAGGCAGTACACTGCCACAAAACCCCTGCGAAGGACCACATCTGATGGTGTGACGCCACCTCCTGCTGTGCAAACCCTTCGTGGCTCTGATGTCCAATCAAACGTCTTCAGTGTCTGCCATGTGTCACAGTTTCTGCAAGCTCTGCAAACCATCCATTCAGCAGTTCAGCACAAGCTTTTTCTGTAGAAGCATAAAATAGCTATTTTGCATATGTGGAAAAAAATGTTTTCCTTCAAATGTAATTGGCAACACTGTTTAGTTGCCTGGGAATGTAATTTTTGGGAGACCAGGCTGCAGTTTTATATGTAGCAGCTGGAAACATTAAAGTCAGCTGGAGATGGACAGAATTTTAGTGTTAACATTAGTGTATCCTATCTGAAAAAAATCTGCTAGCATCACGTTATTTCAGCCAACAAAATCCACGGCGATCCAATTGAAACAAGGAGCCTGCTTTTAGTAACTGTGTGAAAATCAAGATTGCCTGTTTAAAAAAGTACTGGGAATTAGATGGTAAATTTGCTGTTATCATTATCACACTGCTGTCTATATGTGCCGTGTGTGAATGGAAAGCTTGCCAGCCATAGCAACAGTAACTACGGGAAGCAGGGCTTAGCTGACAGTCAATTAGAAACGAGCAGTCGTTTTTGCTTTTATTGACGAGCTCTATTTGCTACACCATTCTTTTTCTGTGCTGTCAGGATGAGAAGGAGGCAGCTTCAAATGGGAAAACCACAGCATTTCACATCCATATAAACAACTTCCCTTTCACTCCTCTGTTTTTTATGTATTCCTTTTAAAAGAAAATGTGCCACATCTTTAAAGGCCCTCGATGAATCATGCCTCTCTTAATTTAAATGAGTCTCTAACCCTCTTGGCTACCATGTCTCATGTTGCTCTATTTGAAGTGATTCTGGCTCGGGTTCAGGCTGTTTATCACACACCCCCCACAGATTACTGTTGACCCTGTCTGAGTCTGGAAGAGCACCACTTGTTTCCTCATACGTTGCCAAGGCGATACCCTGCAAGAGCAAAGGACAAGAGGGTGAGAGCTGCGGCTTCTCCTGCATAGATTTTTTTTTTCTTTTTTTAACAAAGCATTCTTCAAAACCAGATGCTGTGAGAGAGATAACAGTTTCGTACTGTAAAAAAAAAACACTTCAAGCTGGATAAAGTGAGGTATTAGAGCTTGAGAGATGTTTTCCTTCTTTGCATGAATCAATATTGTTTAATTTTGTTTAATTAAACTTTATGACGGCGAGCGAGTGACAGTCACAAACTTTAGGGGGTATGAAACCATTTAATTGCAATGTGTTCCAGTGCTTTGAGATAATGAGTAAAAAATGATGAGAACCTGCCTCCATTCACAGCTGGTCTTTGATATTCATGAACAACTGTCTGGGGTGGATGTTAGCGATACCTCTCGCTTTCATCTTCCTCCCCTGGCTCTTCCCCAAGTGTCTCCTCGCATACAGGCTGAATGACACATCTGAGACAGGGTGCTCTGCCACAAGCATTGATTTTGCATGCCTGAAAAGGCCAAGATAATGCCCACGCATATTTGATGAACTGATCAAACATTGAAAATACTTCATTGTGATTTATTTTAATAGTGAGGAAGATGGTAAACAGGAGGGCTGAGAAATGACGGTAAAAGACGGCGTAACTTGTTGAATGAGAAACCAAATCCAACTTTCTCTGTTTTTCACCTCATTTGTTCCATTTTCTCTCCTTGTCATCACTTTTTATATTTTTTATGTTCTTCTTTAAACTCTTCAAGGCACAGTTTGTTTTCTTTTTTGAGGGATTACACATCTGGAGGAGTATTTCATTATTTCCCATTAATGAGCTGTGCTTTGATGTGATACGTTGGATGCATCAGGGTTCCTGGGAGGTCTTAACATCTGTCTACGCCTCAAGCAACATCTGCAGACGAGACAAACAAAAACACCACCTGAGCGGGAACTCTCTGATGACCTCCAGTAACCTTATTTTACATCATTGGTATTTCATCACGGAGCTATGACTGCGGCTCTGTCTCGTATTGAGCGCTGCATGATCAACGGCGGCAGGATGGGACTTAACAATCAATGATCCTCATCATTTAAATCAGGGCATCTAATACCTGGCAAAGAAGTGAAATCCAATGTTTTGTATTGTCTCCTTCACTTCCATTCACCTCCAATTAACGTATCTTGCAATTATTTGATAATTCATTCCCTATGTAGTTCATTTTTTAACATGTTTGTTTATTGTGTTTACTTTAAGGTCTCAAGTCGAGCGTGAAATGAGCAGCAAATTCAAATGTGAGCATGCAACAATTAAGTCTTCATAGAGGCGTGTTTTTGATGGATTATTTTCCAGGCAGAGACCTGCACTGGCTCCAGGTGAGTGGTAGTCTGTCACGTACAAAGATGTTTTCATTATTGTGGAGAGTGTTTACACTTCCTGTTTACAGTACATGGCGCCAATACCCATCAGTTCATCAACTCAGAGCCAGAAATAAGAGGTTGTTGAACACATTCTGCTACAGCGATACACAACTCTGCTTAATTAACAGCTCTGATATTCATCCTGAATGTGTGAAAACACTAGCAGAAGGCATAGAAATGTGTCTAAATGACTGGCACAAAACTAAAAATACATTTACTTTTAACATACAAATATCACCTGCTGCTGCTTTAAAAAGCCTGACTGTTGCACACATGAGGCATAAATGATGCCAAAAGCTATTTATGCATCTCCATAAATACTGCTATGCTCCTGTAGGTTACTCTAAAAGCAGGTTGCTTGACTGTATGCAAGAATTTATGTTAGTATATACCAGTACAACCAGTGGTGTTTTTCAGGGAGTTGCAGGCCAGTTCATTTTTGGCTGGACATGTATCTAGTGACTGACAGTTGGCTCCTTTTTGAATCATCATGACTAAATATGAGCACCTGTGTTAGAGATGATATACAACCTGGATACATGAGGAGAAGTTCATTCTGATGGTGCTTGGGCTTAATTTTGAATTAAAGGAACAGTGTGTAATATTTTTGGGTATATAGTTGTAGAAATATAAATTATGTATGTTTTCATTAGTGTATAAATGAGCTGAAACTAATAATTGTAAAGACGTGTTTTCAATAGCAGTAGAATAAGTTCTTCATATATACATAGGGGACAGGGGGTCAGTACCTGATCCATCCCAGGTGCTTGATCCATCCTGAAGCTCCGTCTAGCATTGCCACCGATGCTACCTACTGTTAGTCTTTAGGTTTAGAAGCTAATCAGAGGCAGAGTAGGGGTGTGTCTTCCCACAAGAGGCCCTGTCCCATTTCAACAACTTCCACTCGTTTTTGCCCCTAGCACTTGGTTTCGCACGTTCACGTGTAGGGGTAGCGTGTCTTATTGCTTTCAAGAGCGAGGGTAAGTGCTTATCATCCCTTAAAACCACCCCTTCAATCGCAGGGAGGTCAGATGCTGACTCGAAACGTAGTGGAGGAAGAAATTACCCACGAGTCTTTGCAAACTCAATCAAAGTTAAGAAAAATGGCTCCACAAAAGACCAACACAAATATAAGTAAGTATATTTTTTCAATTAAACATGCATTTTAAAAAAAATTGCAGGATATATTTGTTAGCGATAAGTACAGTTGATTTACGTACAGTTGTGTTAAAACTTGAGTTTAATAAAATTGCAATTTTTCTTGGTGCACAAATCAACCGGGAGAGCTACGAGAGCCTCTCATGTTGTTAAACACTCCATGTGACGTATGTACCAATGTCGGTGCACGAGGTGACGTCAGTGAAAAACGTCGCTACGCTAAGTGCTACCCCAATTTGTAGGGTAAGATTTCTACCCTAACACTTCTCACTTAATCCTGTAGGGGTGTCTACCTTTGGAGGGCACTTGAAACCAAGTGCTAGTGTAAAGGAAAGACAAATGGGATTGGGCCATACTGTTGTACTGGGTGACCCTGTGTGAGGATAAGCGGTAGAAAATGGATGGATGGATGCTACACCATATTGACAGATAAACCTGATACCTCAGAAACAAAGACGAAATAATTCAAACTTAGGGCCATAACATAAACCTATGGAATTGTAAAGTCTGTGTTTCTGTGTTGAGGAACACTGAGGATATCATTAAGAGAAAAACTTAAAATGGGAATTTACAGTAGAGTTACAAAGAGCTACACCCACTTTGCAACTGTATTAAACTCTCTGTTTCAAACTTCACGCCCACATTTTATAGTGCGCGTTCAGGAAGCTCCTTAAGAGACAAAAAAAGACATTACACAACTGTGTCCACTATCGTACCAACCATGATGAGTAAGCTGGTCTTGACGTGCAAAATTCCTCTTTACTCATAGAAAGTATTTCTTATTCAGACTGTGACAGAGTTAGTTATGGTCAGTAGACTTGGTGTCTCAAACACAGTGAGCTCTGTTTATTGAATGGTAATGTGTGGTAATCTTATGGTAATCGGGTCTGATGTCGCCTTAAAACTGAAAATCCTTCCTGGTTGAATGGGCCACTGGATTTTAGTTAGAATACAGATAGATGCGCTCTCTTCTGTCTGCCACATCTGTGCACATACTGTACTGGATCCTCTGTATCTGTTTCCTTGACTGATGTGCCTGCGAATGTAACCCAGCAAATCCACAGGGCATTTCACCGGGGAAAACCGGCTGCCCAAACTCTGTACAAAGCACTTTCAGCATGATCAATATGTGCATATCTAAAAAGTGGGTAAGCAGCAAAAAAATGAGAACAAAGGACCAACAGGCAAATATTAATAGAGTGAGTAACGCTCCATGACTACCAATGTTTTTTCTCTCGAGGTGTGAGACTTTTAATTTGAGTGGGACAACCTCAGTCATGAAAATTCATCACATGCAAATGTCCATAATGTTTAGTGACTCAAAAATGAAACCTGAATTATCCTAATATGATATTCTGAATGCACTTACAATGAAGTCATCTGCTGAATGAGGTGTTTTGTAGACCAGTTAAATTATTGTCTTGATAACCAATTGCACTACCTTTTTTGCACAGAATTTTTTGCGCTGCTATTTTATTTTAGTTTTTTTTCTACAGGTCAGTCTCACGCCTACATAACAAATAGTAAAAAAAAATCATTCTAGTCATCTAAAAATTGTGTTTTGTAATCACAAATATATTTTTTTCCTGCTTTGCTATTTCATACATATTGTAAATACTGTTTTTATTCTATTACTATTATTATTTATTCTATTATGTCTTTGCTGTTCTATATTGTTTTTTTCATTACTGTAATTTGTCTGTACTTTGTCTATGTGGCGAGTGAATTTCCCCCAATGGGGGATAAATAAAAAACTATTCTATTCTATTCTATTCTGATTCTCATCATTTAATGTATGAATCAGTTAAATCAAAGCATGAAAATCAAAATATCTTGCCTGCAGTTTGACTCTGGAATGATATTAGCAGCCGCACCGTCTGATAACGAAGCATTCCTATGTGGAGCACACTGTGTGGCTCGCCTTTAATCACAGGGATTTTGTCATTGTGCAGATTGCTGCTCGCACCTGTTTATAGCAGACAGCCCTGTGCCACTTTAAGATTCCAAGTCAGAGATACATATCGCAAGTCATCATTCTTTTTGCTGAAGGAAGCAATGTTGCTGACATTGCCATGTTGCATTACAGTCACACCAAGAAAACAAGGGGGCATAATCTAGGACATGCTGTCTGGAATCATCCGAAACAACTTCAGATAATCGACTCTGAGCCACGCGATTCCTCCTTCTCATACAGGCCAAAGCTTTTAAACCAGCAGGATCATAAACCTACAACCCCTAGCAGCGAAAAACGCAATCAGACTTCAAATCTCTGCACCAGAGAGCAGCGACGGATTTGGAGTGTATGCCAAAGCCTCCATCAGATAAACTGAGAATTTAGCAGAAATTGAGACTGCACAAAAACATGTCATAATTGCACATTTAAATAGATTTCATTACCTGAAATATGCAATCTGCTAAGACAAGAGGCTGCAAATACTGCATGCTGCGTGCTTTGTATCAGCAAAATAAGCATGGTGCTATCCTGGCCTCATAACTCCTGTTGAGGTGCCCTTGAGCAGAAACATTTGACACTTGCACACTCTGCTACAGACCGGTTGTGCTTTTTTGTTTGCCGCAGTGTTGCTGAAAGACATGCTCTCTTCTCACCTGTCTTGCAGATGGGACAGCACTGATCCGGCTCGTACTCCGGGTCCACGCACTCAGTCTGAGGACAGGCTGCCACGGAGCACAACACCTCCCCGCTTGGCTCACATCTGCATTTCTCACAGGGAGACACCTGGATAGCACAGACAAAATGGTAATTAAAACCCTTATAAACAGGAATACAAACAGATACACTCCCCTTCTTAATGAATTACTTGGTATTGCTGGCTCTTTGTTTTGTCACTCTGACACGCACATAATGAGCTTAATTCACACACACACAAATATTTGTGCCTGTCTGGCTTGTTTTTTATACTATGTGCATTCAGTGTCACAACGCTACATCGAAAAGGAAGGCCCATCACTCTAAACTTCACCGCCAATGAACGCCTCATTTTAAAGAGAGCCAAGTGGAGAATTGAACTTCACTATCCAATCAGTGGATGTGGAGAAATCAATAGCAATGAGAAAGAAAAGAAAGATGCTTCCAATTTTCTTGGTGCGTGAACAGAAACATTTGAAATGATGGGTTATCCAAGCATTCCTATATTTCTGGAAAATGTGGGACATAAGCTGGGACTGATAGTATATAGTATGAAATTCATCCGCCTTGTTCATTCCCTGTGAAAGGCTTCATTTAGCAGCTGCTTGTATCAAGCCACACACCTTTAATCTCAACAAGAGAGCAAAGGTTAATTCCACCAGCGCTGCCGTAGATTGCAGAGGCTTGCGCCTCCGCATGGCACTCCACTGTGAAAAAAAATGGAGCAAGGCAGCACTCAGTGCAATGTCCAAGAACCTAGCAATCAAGCATAAAAACCTGTCTGTTACTTAGTTTCAGAGCCTCCCCCTCCCCCCCACTGAACCAGACACAAAGGCTGACGTATCTTTAGTGGAAGTAGAGCTTTTCATACGTTTCCCTCTGCAGACTTGACATTGAGCTGCCTGTAACACCACAAGTTAGAGGAGGAAAATGCCATATTAGCCTTAACCTCCTGCTGAGACACTCTGCAACATGAAGAGAAGCATTAGGTGCTGGTAAACGTAGACATATAACACCAACATTGTGGCGCAATCCTGACTCAAACCTTTCAAAGAGGTGTCAGAAGATAAAAGATTAAAGATCTCGCTGGCATATCTCTCTTCACAAACACCCACATACAGCAGCGTGCTCTGCAGAGTTGTAACATTACTATTACTTCAACTCTATCATATGTATCAACAAACTGAGTATGGAAACACTGTGCTGAAGCAGGCTTTGCAAAATTCTGCCTCTGGTAATATTCAGGCATTGTGTGAAGAAAAAAAAAGACAAGTGCTGACCTTTGCCATTATATATCTGCCTACATGCTCGCTTGCATGCTGTGAGGCAAGGTAACTACTTTCTGTGTATCGTGGCTGTGATAAACTCCATTGAAGAGTGTTCTGTCAGCACTTCTTTCAAGTTTGAACGTGTCAGAAATGAGTGAATGTAGTTAATGGGCTCACCTTAAACTCTTCCAGTGAGGCGTAGATCTTGCCGCGAAACTCGCAGTAGTTCTTTTTCTCCTTGCACATTGGGCAGCACTGGCTAGTGTCCACTTTAATGCAGCGAGGGTGAACCTTGGGACATTCTGGCTTGGTGCACAGCGGGCCCTCGTCTGTGCAGAGGCAAGGACACGTCGAAGGGCCGGGGGTGAACTGATCGCCAATGGCGAACACAAAGCCGCTCTCATCCATGCAGCCTTTCCCCCTGTAGTCTGGGTAGGCGTACTCGTCGATGGCGTCCAGGGAGAGGGTGACGTCACTGGTGGGACCCTCGTCTATTTGGTTCAGGCTGTCCTGCATGGTCCACACCTCCTGGGGCTTCCCGCCCTTCAATCCTCCTGTCTGGCTCACGGCAGTCCTGTTGGCGCCCAAAGCATTGATTTGAGCGCTGTATCCCAGCGGCTCCTCGTGGGCCTGCTCGTCCTGGTGTTTGTCCTCATTGGCTTGGGTCAGCACTCTTTCCAGACGCTCTCGGCTTGCTGGTAAGGTCGCTATAGGGTTGCACTGAGCGCCGCTCATCAGGAACCCCAGAACAAAGAGAACTTCTGCTGTCATGGCAACGGAGTGCAGCATTTCTCCCCACCACCAGCGAGGTGGGAAAACACCTTGGCTCACATAACACACTTCACATCTCAGGTGTGAGCCAGTCCATCTGGAAAGAGAAAATTAAACTGGGGTTATGCGCTCAGTATTTTTTCTCTCTCTGGTTTCATTTAGCGTGGAACAGTGCAAGAAGTTTGGGCGAGCTGTGGAGCTAACATCAAGCAAACATCCCGCTGGTTGTGACACAAGTCTGTAGGATCAGTGAATTGGATTGTCAGGACAGGGAGTATTCATAGGGCTGTGTTAGGAAATCGATACTGCTCCGTACTGTAACACTTCCCTGCATCAATCACTCCCAGTGGTGACAGAGTAAGAGGAAAATGGCCAAAGACGGACCTGAATCTAAACCTGCTCTTCTTATGGAACAAAGAATAGGGATCAATGTCTGGGTTTTTTTTTTTTTTTTTTTTTTCAAATGAATCACAGTCAACTGTACAAAAGCAGAAATTGATCTGAAAATAGAACATAATTCCAGTCTGGAAAGATGAATCTACTAAAGCTGACAGAAGAAGCCATATATCAATTTCAAAACGAAGCCAGACATTTTGCAAAGTGCATCAAAACTCTCTCTAAGAAGCCCACTAAATGGCTCATCGGTTTTTTTAATCAAAAGTAAAAGCACATCACTTTCTTCACAGTTTTCAGCAGTGAGGAGTCAATATACCAGCAGCTCATGTCGAGTGAAATCTCAGGATCTACTGCAGACATTGCAGAGGCTGCACATTTTTTGAAAAAGTGTTTGTTTTTGTCTCTTGCTTAACTTGATTTACTGCAGCGTCTTGAAATTCCAATGAAGCTTTGCTGCTTTCGGTGGCCTATTTCCACTCATCCGAATCCCACCAAATGTGTCATCGCTGAGCTCTGTTTAACGGGCTGCTGGCCGTCTTGACATTTATGGCTTATTTTGAAAGAAGGTGAGATTGCTCTGTATTGACTGACTCTGACAATTAACTGTAAAGTTGTGTCTGTGCTTGCTTAAGAATAGTTCACCATATTGATTCATTTGTCAAACTCAATGAACCCAGCTAATTTCCAAGAGAGCGACTGGGAGCCCTAGACAGGAGGTGAAGAGCAACTAAGCGTTAAATAAGCTTTAAGTAAACACAGTAAGTAAGTATGCGGTAATACATAGAAACAGCAGAGATGAGGCCTTTTATCCAGCTCAGAGCCACAGCCTCTCTATATGTTTTAAGTCATGCTTTTTGGTATTCATGAATTCTGATCCATTCTGAGGGAAAAGGGCTGAAATTGAGTGCTGGCACGCCAGTGGTATTTGTGCATCGTTTCAGCTGAATTGCTATGTTTGAGGCAGAATCCTTGGAGCTGCTGTGGAACGGAGAGGAAGCAGAACGAGGTGCATACCGATAACGCTGCTGCAGCTGAGAGAGAGATGAGCCCAGGCCTCATTAGTAAAAGGACCTCATTTGGCTTTTCTCAGCCTCACCTCACCACCTTAACAGCTGTTACTAGCTGTCACACCGATACTGCTGCTGCTGCTCTCCATCAGGACTGAGCAATGGGTGGCCCTCGGGCTAGTCGTCATCTGGACACAAACTAGCCTCAACACCAAAGTATCTTATCTTGAATTACCCTAGGGATTGATAAAGTATCTATTCTATCCATTCCTCTAAAGGTCTCAGCTGTAGATAGATCTATAGTCTCACTGTTGACAAATCCAATGAAAAGACCCAAAAACAGCAACAATCTACTAACAATGTGTGTGATTGTATAAGTGTGAGCATATCCAAAGCCTAATTTAGCTTATTCCTCTGTGCCATAGAGCAAAAACATCAATGAACAGCCACACTGTTTCTGTATGCAGGCTACAATGTGTTATTCCACTTGCCATAGGCTATATTCAGTGTAGTCTAGCTCACAGACGGCTCACAGACTCCCTCTCTCACTATGTAAAAGCCACTAGTGGCTGTGAAACATTGCCAGTTTGTGACTCAGTAGGCTGCTTGCGTCCCCTTTGTGAACATCTTAATGGGTTATTGAAATGCTCCTACAAAATGTATTTTACAGTATCTTTTATTGAATGTTGGGTCTTAATACCAACAGTGGAGAGACAACTGTAGTCCTGACCAGTGGCTGTTCTGTTCTTATCAGGACAATAATAAACGTAAATGTGTTAAACAGCCAGTTGCACACTCTGCTGTAAATACTCACCTCAACATCAGATGCGTATTAATTCATGGGTGAAAATAGTTCCCAACTAATGGACTATTTCATTCTGTTTGTGTAACTTTTGCTTAAAGCTACTGTGCCTTGCTGTTTCTTGAAAATAGAAACTATTTGTGATCATTTTTAAAGATTCACATCTACAGCAGGAATCGATGGGCTCTGTGCTGAGTGCCACACACAGCATAGAAAGAGACCGACAGGTTGTTAGTTTGGGTCTTTTCATGGTATTCACTGAAGCTGAGACAAATACAGAAAACTGCAGCCATATTCTTTAATATGTTTAATCCCATAAAAATAAATCTTCACAAGTAGATTCTCTGGATCGGCAAAATTGAAGTACATTAATTACACCCTAATGTCATCATTAATACAGATCTCATCTTATCTAAAGGCCTAATTAATTCTCAGCCATCCCAGCATGTGTGTCACATTTAACAGGGTAGATCAAAACACAAACATTTTCTGCTGTAGCACTATATTTATAGCAATAAACATTTTCAAGATCCCTTTGTGGATACTCTTTCTTACCTCCGGTTCAAGTTATTGCAAACTTTCTTAAATTTATAGTGTTGCATATAAGCCATTTGGTGAAAGGTCATGGATTTATCTTTGCCCCACAGCCGTGCAGATAATTCACTTTTTTCTTTTTGCTTCACTGCTCTACCTTGAATATTTGCAAAGCCAGTCTGGCTGGAAATTAAAAAAAAACAACTATGAACTGACATTAAGATACAATACACATCTCTTTACACATCTCTGCAGCATTATAGAAGCTTGTGTTATGGACTATTACACAGACAAATTATGAGAATTAATTTGACTGTAATGAGCACATAATATGTGATAAACTGCAGATATGGTTCGATAATGTCTCATTTATTATCAAAGCCTAACGTAAAAACTCGGATCAACAGCAGATCCAGGTGTGTCCTGAATCGGCCCATGCTCCATAACACTTAATACTGACAACTAGTTGCAGCTGTCAATCATTCAGCAGCACACCAGAGTTTATATAAGCCAACATCACTGAGTTCATTCACGCTTCTGACACATTTGAACACCCACTTCTGAGTGAAAAAATCAGCTCTGCAAGTGGAAAAAAACAACTCTCCAATTAACACTTGTCAGCTCCCAACAATTATGTCTGGAAAACAAACACGTATTAACATTGGAAAATTAGCTGCATATATTTGTCTTGGTGAGCAGTCACCTTTTTTTTTAACCCCACTGAGCTTAGTGGTCGTGTTCTTTCCATGTTTTCATGATTCGTCTGTTAGAGAAAGGACTCAGCGTGGGTCCAAATACTGAAGTGGTACGAGCTATTGTCACGAGACATGAAGTGCTAAAATGCCACATAAATCGGGCCATAAATGGTCAATTAAAAGAAGACATATATATACGAATAATTAAAAAAAATCAGACTCTTGTGAGTTTTTAAATGCAGCATGCAGATTTGTGCTGTACTGTAATGGGTTGCACCAAGCCAGGCAGAAATCCCCCCTGCAGTTAAACATGCATTATAATAACTGCAGAAAAACCAAGAGCTTCACTTTGCTTTGCTGTTGGTCTAGGTCTTAATCTAATGCTGGTTCTTTAATTGATTTTTGATTAATAAATAATGATGTAAGCAGAAGCTGTGAGAACTGATGTACTGTGTGTATATCTGGCAAACACCTGGAAGGGGGAATATATATATCTTAAACACATATATTCCTGAAACACCTGTGGTTATATCACTAACGTTTAATGACCGATAGGCAGGAGTTTAAATGCACTGAGTTTCCCCTCCTCTGTTGACTCAGGCAGCGCTCAGACCAGAGATGACGTCAGTTCAAAGCTGACAGGTCGAACAGCAGGAAGACCTTTGCTGGAAACTCAACTGTAGGGGAAGTTGCTGAAATACAATCTTACATCATTTTAACTCAGCATCATTAAGAAAAACTATCCTTCAGTAAGTAATAAATAAGCTCATGCTTCCTGCAGTAAGACTAGGGATGTTGCCATAAACATAAAAATCATCATCATCATCATCATCTTGATATCATGTTAATAATACACATAATATAATATTGTAAATATCACAGTGCTTCTTAAATCATATACACAATTGTGGTTACAGTGTCTACTGTTGTATTTTCAATGTCATTAATTTCTCGAAACATTTTAATTTCTCTTACATTTCTATGTAAAGGTAGTGCGATAATGTGGTTATGGTGAATT
Organism: Synanceia verrucosa; assembly: GCA_029721515.1. Classification (NCBI taxonomy): domain Eukaryota; kingdom Metazoa; phylum Chordata; class Actinopteri; order Perciformes; family Synanceiidae; genus Synanceia; species Synanceia verrucosa. The sequence continues at coordinate 17,533,675 of CM056562.1, read as the reverse complement.
ATTTCTTATTATTAATTGTGTTTTTCTTCGATGTACATCTACATTATATAGTGACTTCTGTTTGGTCTACAGACCAAAACACACTCTGTGACTTTTCCTAATTCTGTGAGAACTGCTTGTGAACATGATTGTGACCTGATAGCCTATTCTAGAAAATGATGTGTTATCAGAGGCTTCAGCTGTAAAACACAGTTAAATGCAATATTTATCTGCTCGAAGCTTGTGACAGGAGTTGATAGCCATTTTATGCAGCATTAACTTATGTCACTGAAATTTAAATTTTCTTCATAAGAGGTCCAACTGACACATTTCTTTGTCTATGAATGATGTCTTTGCCAAGAATAGAGATTATTATATTTGTTCATGCATTCAGCATAAACAAAATGAAATACTTCCTTTTTTGGTGTAATAACAATATTTTATGCTCATTTCCTTACACTGTCACTTTCATCAAGTGTGCAAGCCAAGTTTGTGGCATGGGATAAGAGTTATTGCTTCATTAAAGCCGTTTTTCAAAAGCCATTATTCATATTTTTGCACCCTAAAAAACAATGGAGTAAAGCCAATGTCAACAAAACACAGGAACATACAAATAAATATTGCAAATATCAAATCTTTGCTGGGGCACTTGTGTTATTTCATAACATAGGGCAGCTATCCCTGTCTTCACCCACATAAGCAGTATGTAAAGCTTGCAAATAATTTCAGTGTGAATTTCACTGAAGATTCATGTTTCATGTTTCTCACCGGCCACATCATTAGGAATACATTGCTAGTACCGGGTTGGAAACAATACTTTAATTCTTCATGCCATAGATTCAACAAAATGCTGGAAACATTCATCAGAGACTTTTTGTCCAGATTGCATGTTCAAGAAACCAGTTTGAGATGATTTGAGCTTTGTGACTTGTAGCAGAAATCAAACTCATCAGACCAGGCAACGCTTTTCCAACCATCTGTTGTCCAGTTTTTGGCCAATTGTAGCCACAGTTTCCTGTTCTTAGCTGACAAGAGTGGCACCAGATGTGGTCTTCAGCTGCTGCAGCCCGTCTGCTTCAAGGTTCCACATGCTGTTGTAACGAGTGGTTATTTGAGTTACTGTTGCCTTTCTATCATCTCCAACCAGTCTGGCCGTTCTCCTCTGACCTCCGGTATCAAGAAGGCTTTTTGGCCCAGAGCACTGCCACTCACTGGACATTTGCTCATTCTCAGACTCTTTGTAAACTCTAGAGATTGGTTGTCCTAGTAAATCAGCAGTTTCTGAAATAATCTGACAAGGCTTCAATAATTATGCCACATTTAAAGTTACTTATTCTGATTGAACCTCAACAGGTCGTCTTGGCCATAGCTGCATGCATAAATGCATTGAGTTGCTGACATGTGATTGGCTGTGTGAGCTCTTTAATCAAAATGAAATCTTTAACGGTATACTTATACGTTATCCACGAATTTTCACATTCACTGTTTTACAAAAAAAGCAGAAAAAATGCAAAATTCAGTTATTTACTGTTATTCCCGAACATAAAAATGTGTTTCAGTGGTTTTATGTTATTGTTGATTAATTTAAATGTGAAGCGTAGGGAACTCATTGACACTGAATTAAAGCACTTCATGATGCTGTTTCTCTCTGAGACAAATAGAACAGGTGGTCTAATAAATTTGTCAAGCACTGTGCATATACTGGCACAAAACATCCGCTGTCAAATTGAGCAGACAGTCATCAGTGAAGGACCTGACTCTGCCAAACATTAAAAATGCGTTTTCCCCTCTCAAATATTCCTGTGCTGGCTTCAGAAAGCTCTACAGCTGCATTTTCTGCACACAGTAAACAGCAATTATCACATAATACAGAAGATGTTACCTCAGAATTACAACTCTGCAGCAGTAGAAAATTATAATTATCTGCCATAATTGGGTAATTTCACAATAATAAAGTTGCATTTTGCTCTTCTGCTTCACTCTTAACATTGCATATTTAAATGCTGACAGGGCCTGTGCTGTTACTTTTTAGGGCTGACGATATTTCCTCTTTCAACTGACATTTAAATGTTGCAGTGGCTTCCTGCACTCGTGAATATGAACTCAGTATTAGCCCCAGTGTTTGCCAGCAGGAGTGGGTTCAGTCATTATCGTCACTGTAGATATAAATCCCTCTGTCAAAGGCCAAAGTTCTGTTTGTATCTGAGGCTATTGAACTCAGCTGGTTTGACCACTGAGGTGCAGCAGCAATGATTAATCAAGCAAGCAGAGACTCAACCTGGTTGTTAGTTCACGGTTCAATGATGCTTACCATCACATTGATTTATGACTCATAAATTATTGTCGTTTTCATTACCCAGCAGAGCAAATAAAGCCCACAAGTCTTGACACAACAACCTGAGCTCAGAGTGAAATTTTAGCCCTACCTTGACTAAGAAGATACGGTTATTCATATAGATTGAATTGGCAAGGCTTCAATAACTTAAAATGTGGCAGTTAAGCTTGACCTGCCTCTCACTCCCTTCTTTGATGTCACAGGTTTCTTCCAGGGAGGCTGATAGCTGTTTCACTCACACAATAACTCTATAAATAGGGCCAAATGTACCGATGCAGCACTGTCATCTCCAGGAATTTTCCACACAAAAGCTAAGAGGTTTTTTTTGTCAGTTTGTTTATTTCTAATTATCATTTGGGTTTGATAAATGTGCTCTGCATTTAAAAAAAAATTACAAATATGATCTGCCTGAAAAGCTTCATTGTGCCAGAAGGTGAACAGCAGTGAGTGGTGAGGCTGACAGCATCCTTTTTGTTTTGATTTCTCGTTTAAGTGTGCACAGTTTACATCTGATGATGAACCTCAAAAACAAGCAAACGCTGCATCCACATTGTCTTGGAGAATAAAACTCCTGCAATGTCCCTCTGTAAGATAAAACTGGATGTCATTGAGAGGAAAACCATCTCCTCGGGGCTGGAATTAACTCAGACAGACAATACGCCCTCGCCGCTGTGTGCACTTCATTTATTGCACATTACATATTCTCCTACTTACACTGTTCTGACATCCCAACATGCCATCGATGGCACACGGGGAATGCAACAATTTACTTTGAGGTCTTCTTCAATTTGTGACAAAGCAGATCACGAAGGACTAGACGTGAAATGTTTAGACAGCGGTGGCTAGTGGGCTCGGATCTGACAGGGCTGAGAAAGTATTGAATTAATGATGCCACATTTGAGAACTCGTTTTTCTACAAATAAACAGTGTGAAATGATGAAATCCAATTAAAGCAATAAGGGACACTAAGGCAGGATCTGAGAGCATTAAGCCATCTGCCAGTGAGTAAAGATTGCTACAGGGCTGTCTAATTGAATTTTATCCTCTGACTGTAAATCATATGAGTGACCCAAATCAGAAGAAAGTTTGCCTAAATGTGCAATGCAAAACCGGCAGCCCTTGCAAAACTGTCATATGATCTTAAGATTACATGTGTTGAAGCAAGGTGAGAATTTGCTCACACACAACAAAGCTCTGCCAGGAAAAGTCTGAAGCAGAAAACCTATTAAGGAGAAGAGTGGCAATCAGCTCGACCTTTTGCTGTATTACTCAGACAAGATAACAACGATGATTGCAAGCTGCTTACCCTGAGACAGATATTTAAATAAATATCTGAATAAATCTCAATTTGACCGCAGATAAAGTGGCTGTATCATGCCTTATGATCAGCTAGCCACCTATTCGCTGGACACAATGAATTTCTGAAGTGACATGTTGTATTATTATGTGTTGGAGGCTGTGTAGACAGGATGTTGCATCCTGTAAGCTGGCAGAGTCTTTGTGCAGACACTGAAATCCCTCTGATTCTTCTCAAAGCAGCTTTGCTCCGATTTACATAAAAATGCCAACACACTTTAACTGATACCTATGTAGCCTCCACAGGTGCAACAGCCTTTTTTCCCCTGCAGGTTTGAACAACCTGCGTCAGTTATCCTCCTCCTCCCCCACAACCCCACTTTACATTGCGCTCATTTGCATATAAAAGCTTTTTTATGATTGATGCAATTTAATTTCCACGCAGGCACAGTGGCTTCACTGTGACTGAGTGAGTGAAATAAAGAAAAAAACACAGCAAAGTAAGTTGCCTTGAAACCCGACCACACATGCAACAAACATTACATGCACACATAATAATCATAATGAACTGACACAGGAACAGAGATGAAATTCACCTGTGATCTGATCAGAGTCTGTCCGCGTCCGTCAGCGCGCTGGGGTTGAGACGCAGCCTCCTCCGGACTGTTGGACAGCGGGAGCCACGACAGCAACAAATGATGTGCAATGCAAACTGACGCTCGTTAAGACAGTCAAATGCACAGTGATCCCCGGAGGAAGCTCGCAGGTCACCGGCGTGTCGCGCTCAACTTTAATCGCCACAGTGGGAGCGGAAGCGCTCCGTCTCGCGCAGCTGCGAGTGCCGCGCACAGGCTGCTGTCCCTGCTCCACACTAGCACTTTATTTCTCACGGTGACTGGAAAATAAATAAATAAATAATTTAATAAACGCACGTTAAGCCGAGCTGCCGCTAGATGGGGCAGTTTAGGGATGTGAGTGAGGAACAACAGGCGGTCAATTAGTGAGCCGAGGAGACGCTTCGCAGGTCGGTGCGTCAGGCTCACAGGCTGCTGATTAACGACTTTACTTCATTATCAGGAATTAGGAAGTCCTCTCTGTTAGTTTGGTCACTGGGCAATTTGTGATGAATGAGAAGAGGCTTAAAGCACATTAGCCCATAGCTGCTGCACAAGGTGTAGCCTATTGATTTTGGTAAATGAAACAGAAGTGAAGAGATGAAACAAAACGGTCAGAATTAGAGGGTGATGATGATGAGGTGGATGAGGATGGTAGATCATCTATCATAATCATGTGGTCCTGCATGTTAAATGTTTTAAAGCGGTCTTTAGCTGTCAGGGGTAACAGTGACGGAGAAACGCCAGGAAGAATTAGTTTGGCAGCTCCCAGCAGTAGTGTTTGGTTTTAAACAAATGGCATCTCAGTTAAGCTCTTTATTTCAGGACTATGAGGATACACTCTGCATGCACAGCATGTTAGGAAATTTAAGTTTAATTTTTTTGTTTAGTCTGTTTTTCCCCCCTTTGTTGAGGACTTATTATTTTGGGGAGTATTTAGATTTTGTTTATGATGCTACACTCATTGATTGTGTCTTTGCATCTGTAGTTCTCCCACAGTAACAGTTATCACTTACTGACTGTTGGCACTTTCGTCACTGTTAGCGCTGGTAGCTGTGAGCCAGTGGTTCGCCATTGCCATGTTGAGAGCCACTGAGAGGCAATAGAAATGGATTTTTTAAAATATTTTTTCATGGCTACTTTATGGGCTACCTCTGCTCCAGATCATTAAATAGGGAACTGTTGTTCTGCAGCTACTTTTCAGATAAAGATTAAGAAAGTGTGTACAGCTATAATCACCACGCTAACATGTTTACCATGTTCTCCATCTTAGTTTAGCCTGTTAGCATGCTAACATTTGCTAATTAGCACTTTGCACAATGTGGCTAAGGCCTTTTGCATTTATGTAATCAAAAATCTGAGTTGGACGAATACATATTTGACGAGGAAACGTCAGGGATCGCCAGAGTCGTGAGAAATCATCCTCAGGGGATCATGAATATCGGTACAAAGGTTTTTGGTAATCCATCCAACAGTCATTGAGATATTGATGATTGACACAGTGTACTTGTAACAGAGTGGGCTATATTTTACTGTCGTATTGTTATTTATTCTCCCACTGGTAGAATGTTAACCGCTTAAATCCCTATATTCACAAATGAAAGTACTGAGGACGTGACATCAGTCTGCAGCCCTGCATTCAGATATGGAAAGACACAGACAACCTACAGTGCAGCTGATTAAAAACGTCACCTCTGTAACATTGTTAGGAATGCATTAGATGATGACACACAACATGAAACATGAGTTTCTTTATGAGCATAATAATAGTGTAGGAGATTCAGTTAACCAAAACAATCGCTCAAACATTCTATATGAATTTATGACAACAACATTGGCCTATATAAAAACAGTGAAAACTACAGAAGGAATACCATAGACACAGTAAAGCACCACAGACATGCCAGCTCGTCTCTAGAGGAATATTTTCAGAGAAATGCAGTGATTTTTTTTTTATCAGGGATTGAGTGACAGCACTGCCTGCCAATTTGCTACAAACTTTCAAATAGTTATGTAAATAAATAGGCATGTTCATTTACTTATTTACCTCGTAAATTGCTTTTCCAAAAACTGTGTGAAGGCAGCAAGCTCCACAAATGGGCCGCTCACTCCTGCCGCTGTGTGTCAGGTTGAAAAAGGAAATCATTAATATGGCATTAGAAGCTGGCTGTGAACTCATAACTGCCCTGGGCACCCATCAGAAAACATGCAGCACTGTTCTCTGCTGCTACACCTTCCCCGAGGTTCAAATGTCATCCTTCACTGTCATTACATTTTCTGCTCCCATTAACTATTGATTATCTCCACTTCAGCATTTCAAGCCCTCCTGTGGAAGTGGCCCACATGGCTCACTACCCACACCCTGCAGATCAGGCAGAACAGGAGTGCCCACCTCCTGGTTTTTACCGTAGAAGAACGGGACAGGGGTAAAGAAGGACAGACCTACCTGCCCATTAGCTCTAGACCTGAGCGGACGACTGAAGGTTAAGTTGTTCTTTTCCGGGAACCCATGAGAATTTTGCCACAACATTGAATATTTACGGTGAGGTTAAAGTAAGTTTGCCTCGGTTTTTCAGGAGAGTGCAGGTCAAAAAGTTTGTTTGTGCAGCAGCTTTGTGCTCTCTGCCATCGACAAACTGCATCCATAACACCACAGTCTAGTTGCTATAGTGCAGGGTTGTCTTTGTGTACCTGCCAAAACCAAATGTCTGTGTGTTGCCAACTGCTAATGGCTGCTGTTACTGCTCTCTGTAGTTTTCTATATTTTAGTGCACATTTGCTCTTCGGAGAAAAATATCACCCGATGGAGAAAAATATCTGTTTGCGATATGAGTCACATCATCGTGAGTGTCTGGTTTTATATGGGTCAGAGAGACACACAGGAGGAATAATAATAACATTATTCATGTCTTTTGTTCACTGAAATGTTAAGGATTTTGATCAATACAATCTGTAAATTAAATTAAATATCACATAAAATCCCAAAAAGAATATAAGGTCTTATCTAGTGCATGTGTGTAAAGTCTAACTTTTGTTTATCAAAAAGGAAAAATGTACATGAGAATGTAAATTTTTGCCCTAATTTATATACAATTATAGTTCAGCTCAAAGCCACTTAAGAGTAAAACTATGCATAAATCAGAGCAGATGTTTGTATTTCTGAGTCAGCGTAATCAACAATTTATTCACAAAAAAATATAAGAAAACAACCAATCTGTATTCATAAAAAGTCACATTTATTTCAAAGTCATTTCATCAACAAATATTACAAATCGGCATTTGTTTTTGGGGAGCAGACCCATGCCAGAAACACATGAATAAAACATTTATTTTAATAATTTCCCAGCATCCATTTCAGATGCTGGAAGTTGAAGCATTCCAGTCGTTTAGTTTGGAAAATAAACAAGGAAGAAGGTAGCATACAGAAACAATAAATGAGATAGTTCAGACCAGTCCCGCTCTACAGGATTACTGTGTAGAGTGAAATCCACTAGAATCCAATGTGGCTTTAGGATAATCCCATCAGAACTGCAACAGCGCAAATGCTACTACAGAACACCCAAGCCTGTTAGCACTGATGAGAGCCTATAGTGAAGGAAAGGTTAAGTTGACAATAAAAAACACAACTTCTACTTTACAAGACAAACAGTTAAACAGCCTGCTGACACTAGTTTGCATTATCTAACAAAAAGTGATTGTAAACTAACTACACAGACAGAAAACTAGTCAATATTTGCATCAAGGAAAAATACCTCTCCTGAAGTCTTCTTATAAAGCTCTGTAACGTGAATCCATTTAAAAAATAGGTTCTTCTTTTTTCTTGGATACTAATACAAGCCTGAGTTACCCACATTAGTTGTTATGCATGTCTGCCAGATAAGACTGAGTTAATGTGCACCTCTGCTGCCTGTTTTAATTAATGAGGACATGTTTTGATACATCCTTTCAGTCTAATATTCTCCCAATTTATGGAAAATAAGTGCTGGTACAAGCTATTTTTAAGCCTATACGCTCAATTTTTAAATAATTTATCATCATTTAATAATGTCTTACCAGTCAGCTACAACGACTTCAAAAGCAGACATCAATAAGGGGCAAATTTCTGCCGGTCTGATTTTTTGATGCCAGAGGTTGGCATTTTTGCGTTGTAAGGGCATAAACCCTGAGTTAGGCTGGAAGCGGCTGCTGGGTGGACAGCCAGAAGCGGGAGAGTTTTCATGCCAAGCAGGCTGGAAACGGGGACGGCGTAATGTGGGCTTTGGAGGGTTTGTAAGGTGGAGGGAGAGTGGACGTTAATGGCAGGGGCTGGGGTGGGGGCCGCCAGGACGGCCATAGAGGTAGCAGCAGTGGAGGCAGTGGGAGCGGACTGAGAGAAGCTCATGTTGAGGTCAACTGGGGTCGCAGAGGAAGCGGCCTGCATGGTGTATTTAGCCATCTCTAAGCTGCAGGTTGTGATGTTTGGAGGGGGAGTAGAGATGGTGAAGGGTTAAGGGGAGACGGTGAGAAATGAAAAAGGGGGAGAACAGACGAGACAAAGGAGAAGGGAGGTGAGAGAGAGGAGAAAACATAAGTATCAAAGAAGGAATGTGTTAAAAGCAGAGACAATAGAGACCGGAGCAGTGAGATGGAACAAATCCAGCCTCACTCTGAGCACAGCTACTCTGCCCTCATACAATAGAAAGCTGTTTGGCTGTCTTATCATCAGGCTGTGGTGTGATGCCCTGCTGGACGTGGCTGTCCTGCGTAATGTCTTACCTGGCGTTGATGAGGTACTGGGCGACGCTGATGCTGGCCGGCGAGCCTGTGATCGTGACTTGGCGCATGGCTGAGCCATCAGTGGCGCTAGCAATTTTGATATGAGCACCAGAGACCTGGCGGATCTCATTGATCTTGCTGCCTTGTCTTCCAATTATGCTGCCAATAAACTGGAAAGGGAGAGAGTGGAAACATGTATGGCAAAACAGGTCATGTTTCCATGCTTTTCAGGAATCAGATTTCAGAACATCCCGCTGTGTCACTTTAACAGCACAAACCCACCATGCTGGCTGTAACTGTAACTACAAGATCCCATGTTAGTTAATGAAGCCTGTCAACAGAACACTGGCTTGTTTGACATTTTGCGTCACCAAAGTATTTGTTTTGTTGCTAGGAATTAGATGAGAAGATTGACACACTCTCTTATCTATATCGATCTTACACTGAAAATGTCAAACTATTCAACCCCTTAGTCTGTGGCAAAGCTTAGGTTGTATGACGCATTATTCCATAGAAAAGTAAAACCCATATAACCCAAGATTAAACAATTTATGATTCTTGTGGTAGATAAAATAATCTTATTGATGACAAAAGTAGCATAGTGAATAGACTGCTGTCTTCTATTTTTGGCCTAGTAATGCTCAAGCTACATGGTGGTGTATTTATTCAATAATCAATGTAAAAATAAACAAAAAGAAGTTGATGTTTTTTTGTTATTATATTATAAGAGACAGGATTTTTTTAGTGCTGAAAGAACGCAAACAATGTGGCACTTACATCATTAGGTATTGCCAGCTCTTGTGAACTTGTGGGGGCAGATGCATCCAATCCTGCAAAGTAGGACAAGGAATGCGAACAACAGTATGGCACTAATGGCTTCCACTTTCAATGCATGACAAGTTAACCCACTTTATCACTGTCTCACTGCTAAATTAGAAACATGAAAATGGCATATGTCAAGAAAAACCCCTCTAGACAGACTTAAACACATCGTTACAATATGATCAGCTATTTTCATTAAAATTAGTATGTTTCTCCATCACACTAGTCCTGCCTATGTGTAATCAACATGGTGCACTGCTTTGCCCTCAGTTAGTAGTGGTAGATCATATGAGTACGTGGGGTGGCTGAGGTCAGGGATGCCCAAAAGAAGGCAAAGTTAGATCTGAAGGAGAAATGTTGCAGAGGTGGAGGATGGGGTCGAGAGATTAGGATTTGTTTTTATGGAGAGGGAAATCGGGCAAATGGAGTTGAAATTTTGGGAGGATATGAGAAATGGTGAGAAATGGTTAAATATTTACTAAACTGTAAATATTTCTGACATTTTCCACATTTCCCTCTGCTGAGAACTCCGCTGTTTTACTTTTGTGCTTCATTGTGTCCGCTTCAATCTGTCACACACTCTTTTTGGGTTATAAATATTTAAGTGACTAACTTTCAAGATTGTTGATAATAAACTAGTGTGGTGGCTCAACCTTAAAACGTCGCTCATCTTATTTTCGAGTGGGAATGCCAATGCAAAGAGGTCATTTTGTTATAAAGCCACTTCCTACAAAATAAACCTGTGAGAGAGAGTTGTGAACTCTGAGAGAATGGCGAGACAGCCTCGGTCCTCTCTGAAGTGACAGGGAGTGTTGATGATGTGATACGAGGAGGAGTGAAGATGGAGGGATAGATGGACTTCCCTGGGGAGCCGTGGGTACGTACCAGGGAAGGTAGGGTTGCTCTGCCCAAGGGAAGGGAGGGGGATATGCTGCATAGCCAACTGGTGAAGCTTGGTCAACTGCAGGGTAGGAAGGAAGTTAGAGCTAACCAATCAAACTGGATTATTTCAGAGGAGCTGACAGCTACAATACAGAGCCAATCTGCAGTTCACAAACATCACAGATAGTGTCAGTGTGAAGAGATCCGTCCCCTTCAGAAAGCATGCTGGCAGTCATCTGAAAATACAGTCACATCTCTGCCTACAAAGCTATCACTGATCATGAACTCTTAAGATCTTCACTTTCATTTCAATCAATGCATGCTGCTGCTATGTGTTAGTGTTAGTAATGTCGACAGATCAGGGTTATTGACGTTTCATCTTTGCAGAGTAGGGTGCACAGTGGGCGTTGTGGTGACTTGGAAGGAGTGGGCAGGAGTAGGTCATTAGGACACTTGTCAGTTACTCAAGCATACTTACATCTTGATGAGCAAAAGCATACTGCCCTGGAATAGCAAAGGCCTGAAAGAGAATAGGAGAAGAGATGTGGTTACATGACTGAGAGGTGCAGACATGTTCGGACATGAAACAAACTTGAAATGTGAATTTGTCAGCGAGCACAACGAGTGTTTCTGAAAATCCATCCTCTTCCTCTTTTCCATAGCCCTAATGTGTATGGATTTTCATGGAATTTCATCTAAATGTCATCTGCTTCCCCCCATCCCTCTTTGACCATGGCCAGAAATCCAATAACATAAACAGATGTCTGATAGGTCAGAGCAGACTGAGCCAAAAACAGCACAGCGCATGGAAAACATGAGCTTCAGTCACGACATCTTTCAGGTCTCACACCGCAGGGGGATTATTAATGTAAATGACTGTCATTCATGTCTCCAACACCTTACAGCCTGGCTGAATACTTCCGAATGTCATCATTACCTCATTTTACCTCATATTTATGACAATATGAATAGCTTATTGCAGTGTAATTACACAGATGTGTCCCTCTAGTGGTGAAATGTGCTTAATGAGCAGCATGACTCTGAGCTCCCTAAAATAAGGAGCCTTTTCAGTTGTTTTGCGTTGAACAAAGCTGCTAGAATCCCAGCTGAATTACTCCCATGTTGCTACTTACTTGTGCAGAGTGTTGTGGTGCTAATACTGCATGGGCACCAGCAGGTATGGCCTTGGGACGGTAGGGAATAGTCGCTCCTTTTGGTGGAGACTAGAGACACAGCCGTGCAAACCAAAAAGGCAGAATTTATACACTGCAGGGGAGAAATCTCACTGGCACTGATGCATTTTAAATCCCAGTTTAAATCGCCTGCTGAACCTTTTTACACCCCTTTCATTGGCTGAGAAAGCTACATGAGACCATGAGAGGTCCATAGCAAGCCAATCATACAGCTGTGAATAGACTTGAAAACAGGTTTGCTGTCAATACAAAGAGGTCAAGTGGATACTGAACTTACATTTACACTCATTCCTTTTACTTTTACTAAGAATAAATAACTATAAAAGTGCAGATTCACATATTTGTGCTAAGGAGGATTCCTTTCACATACATTATGTTAGCATGTAGTGTCATTATTGTTGCACATCTGACTCCACTCCAAGCTGAACACAAAGATTTAGCCTTGCTGGAGTAAAACGTGGTGAGGGACTAAAAATATCCTGAATACCTTTCCCAGCTCCTAAACAAATGTGACATACTTGATGCCTAAATAGAGTTGTTGAATGTGAAGATCATCTGCCTTCTGACAATGCTTACCTCCAGCATGACAGAGCAGATGTGTCTTACACACTGAGTGATGGCCTGTGGAGTGCCGGAGATTGTGACAGCCCTCTCTGTCGAGTCCGGCAGCATGTCTCCTGCCACCTGAACCTGAGCGCCTGTGGTCTTAGCGTCGCCAGACAACAGAAGAAACAAGGGTTATTTATTGCTGAAAAGAGCACACCATCACCCAAATTGAAATGCTGCTTTCAAGCACCCGCAAATTGCCCCGAACACATTTTGACATGCAGGGAGCAGCTGCAAGCCAAATAGCAATATGTGCTCCAATATTTGAAGAGGCGTACACAAATATTGTCCATTCAGAACGAGTGTTCACTCTCCGCCGATCTTTACAGGCATAATCAGTGGGATTTTTATGAGCAGAGGACAAAAAAGTGCACACATTTCAAGGGAGAGAAAAACAAGAAAAGTTTCACTTGAGTGTTTGATACTTGGTGTCGAAGCAGCAGACGAGAGTTTTTTTTCTGTTCAAGTTTGGGTGCAGAAAAACAACTTCCTGGTGGAAAATAAAGAAGAAAAGACCTCCTATTCCTACCTCTCTGATCTCTTTGATCTTTGAGCCTCCTTTGCCAATCAGGGAGCCACACTGGCTCCCTGGGAAAACCAGGCGAAGTGTCACAGGTGGCTTGCTTGTCACGTTGCTGTTTGTCATTGCTGCTGTAATATCCTGGGGGAGGATTCAGAAATAAGTTGTTGTTTCTTTCAGCACCAACTGTAAGAATGTCAGCTTTATCTAACAAGTCTCTGAGACTGAGGAAAAAGTGCATTCAGTGTCGGTAAGGAATCGTCCTAAAGTTGTAGAACAACAGGACGTTATTGACGATAAGTAAACATTTTCAGAGGCGTTTGTTGCACATTTGTACCTCTTCAAACTTCTGTGCGATCATGGAGAAAGCCCTGAAGATGCCCTCTGTCGGTCCTGTGATGGTTACTATTCTCTCTGGAGATGATCCCTCTGATATATTGATACGAGCACCACTCTGGGAACACAAATACACATTTAATCCAGCCTCAAATTGCTGTAATGGATCTGCCAGAACACATTACATTATACGTGTTTTCACATTATGGGTGCTCACCTCCTCCCTCATTTTCTTGACTGTTTCTCCTTTCTTATATTGTGTAGGAGAATATAAAACAATAGACTTGATTAGTTTTATGAACAGAAGAAAGCAAGACAATCACAAAGAAAGTGGTGTGACGCTGATGGATTTTAAAAATATATATCTACCTTCCCAATTATGCTGCCAACTTCCTGTGAATGAAAAGATAACAATGCTTAACAAGCAGGTGGCAACACATTTTCACATTTCGAACAGGATGTAATCATTTTAACAAGCTATTACCAGCCGATTAGGATATTACCACTTCCAACTTATTTCCGTGTCTGTCTATTACCTTTCCATGCATCAGCAGCCTCAGCGTCAGAGTAACATTCAGACTCCCATCTGAAGCCATTTCTTCCTTGTCAGACATTCTCTGTGTTTTCCTGGCTTTAATGTAAACTCTCTGCAAAAAAAAGACAGTCACTGCATAAAATCAGAGCTCTGGTGTTTCAGGTTGAGTAGCTTAGCAGGATCACGTTTATATTTGCGAGGTACATGTGCACATACAGGGAATTTGAAATATAAATAAGAGCTAAGAAAGCTAGGAATTAAAATTTAAAAATACATTTCCAGCCTCCTTTGTCTGTTAAAGGTACAGTGTGTAGGATTTAGTGGCATCTAGTGGTGTGGTTGCAAATTGCAACCAAATACTGCATCTCTCTGCCACACCAGAAGGCCATCCATACCATAATAACACTACTTTAGTGGCTCCTGTTACTGCAGTTTCATAAGTACGTCATGTCAGAGAACAAAGGTGTCTTTCAGTTAACGTAAAAACATCTAGAGAGAAGTATCTAGATATAGGTTTGTCTCTTCAGGGCTTCTGTAGAAATTTGATGGAAAATGGTGGACTTCGTGAAGAGGACCTGCTCTCTGTGTAGACATGAAGGGCTAAGGTAATTACACACCGTTGAAAACATTTAGTTATGAATATTATTTTAATTTTCTGCAAATAGATATAAAATAATACATACTGTACTGTTCCCTTAAGTTGGTTTCTATCACTGGTCATGCGAACCACCCAGTCCTTCTATTATTATTATTACAGACAAACTGCTGCAGCTGCAGGAAATGTGAAATGTATCATTTCCTGCACTCAACAGGATTCTGATGGAAAAGAGCTACCACACACAGTAAATGAGTAAAAGCCTCCATGGACAGTGTGTAAAGCTGCATCGTCGTTGTAGAGATAACATAGATTATATAGTATTTAAAAGTTTTATGGCTCATTACCTTAACTGTGGGGCATATAGAGTAGGAGCCAAGGACCCTCTTTTTTAGAATTTAGACTGGTGCTCTCTGAGTTGTGGATCATTGTTGTTTGTCTCCTGACCGTGTAACGGGGGAAGATAAGTCGATCACTGGGTGCAATCTTCACATGGGACCATTTCTTTAGTTCCGGTTAAATACAAGTTGTGAGTGTCCCTGGGATAAGATAAGATACAAAGGAAGCCACTTGTGCTGTGGAGGCCTGAGGATCAAGCGATGTGTGTGTGACTGTCTCTTAATATCACACCACACAATGCCGGCTATGTTGTGGCCGCGTATCCAATTCTTCGTATTTGCAGAACAAATAAAGAATGTCTCGATGCTGTGTAGGGAGAGCAGCTTATTGCACCATAACAGATGGAAAGAAGACTTAAAGTCTACCAAAGACCAAGGTCACCTTGTTTATTACACCATCATGGCTCTGAGAAATGATTTCGGGATTTATTTTTAACACTGGGCTCAGTAAAGCTCACTGTTTTATTGACATTGTGCAAAGAACATTGGCTCGGATGAAGAATTTGTAAACAATAAACAGAACAGTCTAAATAAAAATGAGCAATTTAACAAAGCTAACATGGACCAAGTGAGCTCACACATGTGAAACTTCACTTAACACCTGTTGGTTTTATGTATATTTATTTGCTGAGACCTTGGTGATAAAGGAAAGGGAACATGCTGGTGACATGCTGTTGGTGAGTGTGCATGAGGTGTTCCTAGTTAATCCACACTTTAATTCAATCCTGCTCCAGGGTTTTAAACAGTGAGCACAATGACATTTCTAAAGCAGCAGTTTGACATTTTGGGAAATGTTTATTCGCATTCTGGCGGAGAGTTAGGTGAGAAGATCGATACCACCCTCTAATGTAAAACAGTAAACAGCTGCTAGTTAGCTTAGCTTAGCATATAGGCTGAAAACAGCTAGCCTGGCATTGTGCAAAGACAGCAAATCCACCTGAAGGCTGATGTTACTACTCACAGCAAAGGCATAGCCCAGCACATAACCCCAGTAAAAAACACTGAATTGTTGTTTTTCACTTAAATTAATCCCTGCAGAGATTAAACAAACCAGATGTAACATTATAATTATTATTAGTGAGGCTAGCTATTCTCCATTTCCTTTCTTTATGCTAAGCTAAGCTAGGCTAATCAGCTGCTGGCTACAGCTTCATATTTAATGGGTAGATATTAGACTGGTATTAATGTTCTGTATCAAAATCTTTGCAATAGAATAATAGAGTGTATTTCTCAAATGATAATACTTTATACTCTTTAAAACACGACCTGTGACCCACCCACAGACCTCTGCTTACATACGTGAGTGTGGGTTCGACTCAGGCATGCTAACTCTAACAACAACACAACTGTCATTCGAGCGGCAGTTTCAGTAAATAAAAACAGAGACAAGTCCATAATAGCATATTATTCACTCTTTCCTCTTTGTGTATATCATTATAAAGTGAATACATCAAATAAACAGCAACATCTCTGTCTAATCCTATAGGCCGGGATTTGTTTAGTTAATGTTAAGACCCCTTTGACCCACTTCTGTCACCTCTAGCACGTCAGCGCCCACTCAAGACTTCCAAACAAAACACTGGTGCGCTACAGCACCCTCAGAGTATACATGATAAAACAGATAATCTACAGGAACACAGCTCCCTCAGCACTGACAAGCTTCAGACAATCAAAAAACAAACAAACAGGGAATTAATCCTTGAGGGAAATGGAGAACATTGTCTAAGTGGATTACTTCAGGGGTTTCATGTATTACAAATTTGGGGCTTAAACAAAACATTTTTTATATTCTGAGAATTGCAGTGCAAAGATTTTTGTATTATACAAGATTATTATCTATAATAGTGCCCTGGTTTAAAACTTCGAAATAGATAATAATTCTAACAATGCTTAATACAGTTTGAAATGTGTTACTTGTTTTCATTATAATGAAATATTTCTACTAACCCATGACTAATCACTTCTTAAATATAACAAATAACAATCTATTAATAACCATCACATATCAGACTATAAGCATGGGACCGGCAGCATGGCGTTCCTCCCTCGACACAAAGCTTTAGATTCACGACTGGTTTAACAGGATAGGTCATTGTCAAACTACTTCTGAACTTAACAGCAGCAAAATGTTTTACAACATTTCTGAAAAACAACCATCACAAATAAGCTAACGGGAGTCAGGAGTGATGCATTAAAATGAAGACACACATTCTGATGAATGAACAGAGCCAAAAACTATGGCTGAATTTGAAGTTAAACTTGGCAAAACCCCAACATTACTGTAGTCTGCGCCCTTACTAGTAGCAACTGAGCTGGAGTCTGACCCTGTGGCTTAGTGCTCGTAGTGAGAGGCCTGTAATGCAGCAAGAATCATTTAAAGTACTGACCTTATAGACAAAATACTCCTCTTCTGTATTTCTGGTATCTCCTAAATGAGCGGCCTTTTAGTTTATGGTTCGTGTTGAATGTTTGCCCCCTTTGTTTTCAGTTATCCACAGATTGGACAGATGGTTCCCTCTGCCCTCAGACCGGCTGGAGCGGAGGCTGGCTTTGCTATTAGTCCCTCAGCTTAGCCCAAGATAAGCCTCTATGCAGGGCAAGTGAACCCGCATCTCTTGCCTAATTCTCCCTGTCACAGCCACCAAAGAGGCGTTCCTCTGCACGGAGATCCACAAGCTGGAGTGGCCCGAGGGCAGGGCAGAGAGGCTCTTTGGCTGGACACTGTCCAGCGCAGATAGAGCAGGCTACAGTTACAGCCACTACGACAAAAAAAAATCAGAGGTCTAGCCTTTTGGCAGTCATCAAAAACACATACAACCACACTGAGGAGAAGCTTTGTTAACCAATGTCGCTCTGAGACTAACAACTCTGCATGACTGCTGTGTTCTTCATTAGGTTTGCAGAGAGCCTCCTGCTTGCCGGATTTTCTCTAAAAATAAATCTCCCTGTATGAAATCGGTGCTTTGTACAAGGACCCCACTAATTGAGAGCTGGGAAGGACAATGTGGCGTTTGAGGTATTTAGTGATGTTAAGCCCAGTGTCTTCATGGGGTGCTTCTCCACCCCCGTCACTGCCCCTGCCCTCCCCCACACCAAGCCCTTCTGGCCTTGTAATGAGGCCATACTGGATACAATACAGCCCTTCTGCACAGAGAAAAAATGTATTCAGCTGTGCTTCAAAATTGTGAAGGAAATGAATCAGTGAAGCATAAGTGGCATATTTAATTACTACTCAGTGCATTGCACGGGGACAATGACGGCTGCTGTGAGCCTCATGGCACTCTATCAGGCATCTAAACAGGCTGCATTTCATTCACTGCTCAACTAAGAGTTCAGTACGACTTCCAAGTTTATTTCTGTGATTGAAAGGATTAAATGGTTTTATGAGAACATAAAGATGAAGATAACCTTTTTTTCATTCTTCATAGGATTAGGTGGTTATAGAAAGGTCAATAAAAGTCCCAGAAAATCGAATAAAACTTGTACCACAGTGTGTATTTTTGTTTCCAAACTGCAAACTGAATCAGAGCAACAACAAAGCTGTCAAGGGCCTCTGACAAAGAAAAATGTGCCCGTTTTTTTTTCCATCTTTTCAGAGACCATGAGATGATCAGGAATTTCATGCCAATCACTTGTGACTAGTTTCCTCTCCTTCATGTACCTTGTGTGTCAATGAGATTAAGGAGTCGGGGATTATGTGTAATGGGATTACTGTGAAGTGATTCCTGAGACTTCAGTTACAGTTTCTGAAAGATGGGATGGATTTCATATCAAGAATAGCCTGAAAAGTGAAATGAAGCAGGGTCAGCACACATTTGATCTAAACTGAAGGTTAACTACTGTATAAAATAATTATACTAAAAAATAAAATAATTATTCTCATTATTATCGTTACTAACACTCTGCAGGTCTTGTAGCCTGACATAAAGTAATCATTATACTGAAATAATCTAATAAACAAATCAGTATTTTTTAAATAAGTTTTTGAATGTCAACTGATATGAACTCCTTTGTGTGTTTTCTGTGTCCATGAGGATAAGAGTCAGGGGTTGTATGTAATGGGATTACTGAGACTTGCTGATGTAATCTATTATAGTTACTAAACACAGTGTAAAGTTCACATGTCTTTGAAAATAGGGTCATGGGGGGTGCTTTGAATATAATACTGATTCATCCATCATCACTTGTGCTTTGCTATAATAAAACTTTTCAACAACAACCAGGGTATATTAATCATGAGGAGAAATATCCCAAAATATGCAATATGGAAAATAGGTAATGTATTTTCTGTGTGTGGATTATGTTGTCTTTATTTTCTGGATTG
This sequence comes from Synanceia verrucosa, assembly GCA_029721515.1. Lineage (NCBI taxonomy): Eukaryota > Metazoa > Chordata > Actinopteri > Perciformes > Synanceiidae > Synanceia > Synanceia verrucosa. The sequence goes on along the minus strand of CM056562.1, from coordinate 17,514,485 downwards.
CATAAAGGAGTTGATGTAAAGAAACATTTTCCTTACTCCATTACTTACCTGTGTTTTTGTACCATATAACATACTGGAGAACTTTAGACACTAAACAAACTGAAACATGGCCAGCACCATTATCCCTGTTCATATTGTACATAATGCAAAGTATGGCATATTTTCACATTAGCTTGTAATTAAAAGCATACATAAAATACATGTTGATAAATACTGTATATTGCATAGTTTATTCCTGTATTGATTTATTAGAAATATAGATTAAAAACACACCTTTATGTCAGTTAAATGTGTATGAAATACATTTAATATCCATGCATGTAGGCTAACATATGTATGTTGGAAATACAGTATGTATGTTATTTTTTTTTAAATACATTAATTTAATAAATATATGAGAATAAAGTGAAATATATTCAATATTGTTTGTGTTTGTTGTCACGTGAACAGTAATAATGCTTAAAATAAGGCAGCAATGTGGAAAAAATGCAACTTATACAATAAAAAATACAGACTGTTTAGTGTACATAATGTATTTAAATAGTCACTAATGTCACTAACATTTTGAAAATGTTATAAAGGGAAATGAGCTGAAAGGGAGGAGATAGAGAAAGTAAAAACAGCTTGTCACATGATTGCTAAGCATTTATTACACTAGATCACAGTCTCTAGCTCTGACTATTGCGCAGTGACACTGTCGCAGTTATCACATGTGAAGATAAGTGTCCCACAGTGGACAGTATGGAGTCAAAATACGGGAGGACAGGAGGACCATGAAGCTCAGCTGTTGATCTCTGACCTGACCCTGAAACATGTCAGTGACCTTAAAAGTGGTTAAAAGCAGCTGAAATTGTGTTTGTCTGCAGCGGAAATGCGCTCCATGGATTTCCAGAAACTTTGCTCGTTTGACACTTTTCAGCAGACGTGGAGTCGCTACGGTTATGGAGGAAACTTACAAAACGTGATCGAGCAGGAGTTCACGCGGATTAAAGGTAAAAATTTGCGTTCAGTCAGTGTTGTGACAGACAGGCTGGTGACTACTTTACATGGCTGCTCTTTTCATCGCAAACAGACGTAACATATCTGGATCATGCAGCAACTACTCTGTACCCTGAGTCTCTGGTCAGGGACTATTTCCTGGACTTATCAAGGAACGTGTACGGTGAGTGAAGACGCATAAAACTTCTATCAGGTGCTCCTTATTTAGTCATAAAACTCAAAGCAGTTAAGTGTTGTGATGTGCCCCAATAGGAAACCCTCACAGCCACAATCCCAGCAGCAGGCTGACACATGACACCGTGGAGAGGGTCAGATACAGGTAAAGTCTTCTGTGAGGCTTTCATAAAGGGACTCCACTGAATGCTGCTTTCCTGCATGAGATGAGTTAAAAAACAGAACATTTTCTTACAGGGTATTGCAGCATTTTAACGCCACCCCGGAGGAGTACTGTGTGATTTTCACTTCTGGTTGTACAGCCGCACTCAAATTAGTGGCTGAGAGCTTTCCCTGGAGGCCGCAGACCCAGAGCGAAGCGGGGAGTCACTTCTGCTATCTCACCGACAGCCATACCTCTGTAGTTGGCATGAGAGGGCTCACTTCTGGCAGGGGGGTTGCTGCCCTGCCTGTCTCCCCACAGGAAGTGGAAAGCAGGGCAAAGATGAAGGGTGAAGATGCTATTTGCCAGACGCCGCACCTGTTCTGCTACCCAGCGCAGAGCAACTTCTCTGGGAGGAAGTACCCCCTGAGCTATGTGAGAGGCATCCAGGCGAGACACCTTTACCCAGCATGTGAACACCAGGGCCGCTGGTTTGTGCTGCTGGATGCAGCCTCTCATGTTGCCTGCTCCTCTCTGAACCTACAGGAGTGCCCTGCTGATTTCATCTCCATCTCCTTCTATAAGATGTTTGGTTTCCCCACAGGCCTAGGGGCCCTTCTTGTCCGCAACGACACAGCAGGCATACTAAAAAAGTCTTATTTTGGAGGAGGCACAGCAGCAGCTTACCTTTCTGGAGAAGATTATTATGTGCAGGTGGCAAATATTTCTGACAGGTAAAGCACTGTACAGGCCTGTCAGATCCCAACGTTTCTCTGAAAACACACAGTTGTTCTGCAGCTGCTGTATCCTTATTCTAAAATACAATGCTTTCCTTCTCCCTGATAAAGATTTGAAGACGGGACTGTCTCTTTCTTGGACATCATTGCTTTAAATCACGGTTTTGAAGCTCTTTACAGGATCACAGGTGCAGTGACAGAACATGTTGATTAATAGAATTAAGTGCTAATTTAATTACAGACTCATAATCATTGCCAGATGAACAGCATCCCTGCCATCTTCCTTGTTTGCCTTCAGGGGGCATGCACAACATCCAGCAGCACACATACGGATTGGCACGCTACACTTACATGCTGCTGTCAAGCCTTTGCCATGGCAACGGGCAACGAGTGGCTCAGATGTACACCGAAGGCCAGTTTGAGAGTCCAAGCACACAGGGCGCAATCCTAAATTTCAACCTCAAGGATTCTCGTGGACAGATAATTGGATATTCTCAGGTGAATTAAATAAATAGCATTTCTTTCTGCTTCAGTTTAAATGCTGCATGTTTATGCGTAGGCAGTGAATATAATTCCTCTGTTGCTCTCAGGTGGACAGAATGGCCAGTCTTTATAATATCCATGTGCGCACAGGTTGCTTCTGCAACACTGGAGCCTGCCAGGCCTTCCTAGGGATCACTAATCAGCAGCTGAAGAGAAACCTGCAGGTTAGAGATCCACAAATAAGAAATGTGTCAAACATCTTAACATGTCTTTTAAGGGCATGCTGAGGTAGAATATAATATTGTCTTTTTCTCTTCAAGGCTGGCCACGTCTGCGGAGACAACGTCGACCTGGTGGACGGTCAGCCGACCGGATCTGTGCGCGTGTCCTTTGGGTACATGTCGACATTTGAAGACTGTCAAAAGTTCCTGAACTTTGTCGTTGAATGCTTTGTGGAAAAACCTGTCACAGTGGACCAAGTGAGAATAGACAAGCTGAAAACAGCCACAGCTGCATCCCAGGGTGTAAATGAAGATCCTCCGATAACTGATGGAGAAATATGTAAAGGAGATGAGAGGGAGAAGCCCACAGAAGCATCGCTGAGTAGATGTGGACACAGAGATTCAAATGGCCACAGGGAAGCTTATACGCTGACCAACATCTACATATATCCCATCAAATCATGTGGAGCATATGAGGTTTGAGGATAACCTAAACATGTTTCTGTCACTGTCCTATTTCTTTCCTCCTCTCTCTGATGAGATTTGACTCTGCTGTTCCTCATGCAGGTCCACAACTGGCCGGTGGGACCGCTGGGTTTACTGTATGACAGAAGCTGGATGGTGGTGAATGGGAACGGTGTGTGCCTGAGCCAGAAGAGAGAGCCACGTTTATGCCTCATTCGCCCACAAGTCCACCTCCCTTCAAACAAATTGCTTCTGCAGGCATCAGGTCATGCAGTTCAGTTGTCAGCAGTTCACTGAAAATAAACACACCGCTTAACCAAAAGAAATCAGTCAGATTTTCTGCTATAAATTCTCTTTGTTCAAGGATTTATGTTTTTTTTTCCTGTCTTGCAGGGATGGATACCATTTCGGTTCCCCTGGATAACAAGACTCAAATGCACACAAGCTATCCTGTGTGTCAGAGTAAAGTTTGTGGTGACAGGTGAGCTGGCAATGTTAAAACATCTTAGAGCAGCAGCTGCAGGAAATATTGTGTGACACATGTCATTTGTTCCATAGTTTTTCACACATATCAGTGCATTCTCTCATGCTGTTGTTCTCGACGCTGCCTTTCTACAGTGGATGGCATTATAATGTCTCTTGCTCTAAATTTTACATGGAGTCCCTGTTATTTACCACCATTTTTAACGGAATAACAAACAGTCAGCAAGATATGATATTGATCTCCTCAGATATCCACATGACAAGTTAATAAAAAAAGCTGTTTATCCACTGATTCTTGGATTACTGTAGATGTGGCATCAAATAGTAAGCAGCATCAAACTGGGTAGATTTCCCTCGGGGCCGGAACGTAATCCTCCTCCTGCTTCCCCCAGGGTGGAGACTGTCGACTGTGGGGATGAGGCTGCATCATGGCTCTCAGACTTCCTTGGACAGCCATGCCGTCTGATAAGACAAAGTTCTGATTTTACCCGAGACATGAAGAGGAGGCCTGTTGGAGGTACCCACAGTGAATATACTGTATGCATTTAATCTTTACTGTGTAGTTATTTGTCATACTGTATATAGGCAATCCAAGGTCACATATCCTGCTAATGCTACCTGGTTGTGGCTTTGACCTTGCATTCCCTTCAGCTAGTCATTTGGAATTTAGAAATGTATTTTTTGAACGCATCCAGACTGAGATTGGGGAGAAATAATAATATATCAGTATATATCAGTCATTGCCACAGACTAGATTTGGAGATTTTAGTAGGATCGTCAAATATATTCGAATAATTTCTCCCCAGTCACTTACATCTGCATGAGCCTGAATGTTAGTATTGTTCTGATAATCATAACCTTCTTATAACACTGAGACGAGTGATATGAAAGTTAGCTAGCACACATTCAGTATGTTTTTCTGATGAGAGTATAGTCCACTTAAATGCATTTAAGTGGCCTCCTTCATAAAATACAACTCAACATGAATATTATCATTAACACACACATATAACAATGTTGTGATATATTAAACATATGCATCGCTCTTCAAAATGGCTGCTTTACCTAATCAGGATAATAGAAAGTGGTGCAACAGTAAAAATGACCAACAAATTTGCTCTTCTACCAATTTATAGATGAGACACCTATTGTGAATTCTGGGTCCCTATGGGTTGCGATATCAACAGAAAAAAGAACACACACTGGCAGTTCTTATTCAAATGAGCATATTTGGAACATGACATGTGGTGTCTATGAAGGGGTTCTTGAGTTCATCTTGAGTAGTTTGATATATCTAGTTTAGTTTTGTGTTATAGTTAGTAATAATCGGTCTGAAGTCGGGGAAATGACCTTGATTGAGAACATTTCCAACAGAAAGCTCATGTGACAACTTTGTAAAGATGTGGGTATTTAACAGCAGCCAGGGAGGATTTAACAAAGTGTGTTTTTGAAACAGGCTAAGGTCTCAAAATCAGGGTTTCCAGTCTTTCATCCTGACCTTTAGTTCCTGTCTGAGTCCAGCTCCTACCTTTCTTATAGTGCAACTGATACATCTTTTCATTTGACCCCGTCTGACTGGTGAACGCCTGTATCTTTCACTGTGAGTAAATGCAGGCTTCCTGTTAAATATTGGTAGACTGAGATAACATGAGGTAACTCTGATGGCATCATCAAAACAATTCTCTCAGCCTGTAGGAAGCGTCCTCTAGAGCCACACAAGACATTATGCAACTGTAATCACAGTCTGAGTAGTAGTTTCATGGCGAATACAGTGCCCCTTTAATACCTGTAACTGTATTAGGCTTTTGCTCGTGATGTTGCATCAGTGAGCTGCACGGATTTATGGCAATATTGAATTCACAGTATGATGAATTATCTTAGTAGTTCTTTCATTCATGGATGAGGCAATTCCCATCTGTTTTATCTATTAACTGACTCTCCATTAAACGGCCTATATCACAAGACACTGTATATTGCTATTTTTTTTACAAAACAACCTTATCACAAGGTCTGTTTAGTAGCTGTTCTGGAGCTTTTGATCATATCACACAATCTCTTTGAGCAGATGGTATTTATTGAATTGTAGATGTTCAAATTTACATTTTAGGAGCATTTCAAGGACTTCTTGTTGGCTTAAAAGTTGAGATTTATATTGCTGTATAAAATTACGTACACGGTGATAGAATATTTCATCCATATCTTCCAATCCACGTATGCTGAGTTGTGAGTGATTAATACTGACAAATTTACACCCTCCATATTCCAGCAGAGCCCGTTTTCAGGGTGTGTTAGGATGCAGGCTGCACAATCCAGAGATCAGAATGTTTTGCTCAAATTGAACAATTCACTGGGGTAATATAAAGTCTTTCCCTTCTAGCTGCCACCTCCACATCCCTCTCCCTGGTGAATGAAGCTCAGTATCTCATGATCAACCGAGCCAGTGTGGAGCTCATTCAGAAACTAATGAGCAGCAGGTTTGAAGACATGATGTGTTATTCAAAATAAGCAACGCTACGGTGAAAAAAACATCAGGATCCGTCAACGCCTGTGCATTTACATTACAGTGGGTAATTTAGGCTGCAAAATAACGTGTAATTTGCACATTCCCTTTCCCAGACAGGACGACTCCAACGGCGATCAGCTCCTTGACACACAGAATGTCATTAGCCGCTTCCGAGCCAATTTAGTCATCGCTGGAGTCGAACCATTTGAGGAGGATAATTGGCCACACTTGATTATTGGCAACACTCGATTCATGGTGAGCTGGCACTTTGAGATACATGAAATCTTCAAATGCATTCAAAAAAGGCAGATTTCTCTGAAGTGAATGTCCTTCCTGTGTTATTAACACAAAGGTCACAGGTCAGTGTGGAAGGTGTCAGATGATTGGAGTAGACCAGGAGTCTGGGACCAAAACAAAAGAGCCGCTGATGTCTCTGTCGGCCTACCGCAATGGGAAGGTCAGTCAAGAACGATGAACTGCTTGTTCATGTGGATGATGTGTGCGCTGTGGTAGTGAACGTGCATGTGTATTAAAATATAAATCAGCTATTTTATACATTTTAGGTGACTTTTGGCGTGTACTTGATCCACCAGCTACCAGCAGGCTCCACTAAAGCCAATGTCCTCTCTTCTGGTTCCCTTCTTCAGCCAGAGCCACACAGCTCTTGATCTGTGCTCATGTCCTAAAGATCATTTGTCAAACACTGAGTTTCCACAGATTTCTATTTGTCTGTGCTGCCTTGGCGGCTTTTGTCCCCTCAAGTGTCCAGTTCATATTAGGCCATTCAGATTTTATTCCATCCGAGCCTGTTTTTATGGGAAATGAATGAGATTTCTGGATTTTTTCGTCACCAATTATTGCTGTCTTAAAATGTGTGCAATAAAGTGCATGTGAAAAAATGTGAAACAAAATTATAATTTGAATGTATTACTGTTATTTGAGCCAAGACATGTCAGTTTTGATGCAATAATCGCTGCTCATGTTCACCTCCCAGACATTTCTTCCTCTGTTTATTTCCATGGAAGATTATGTATTTATAGCAAACACAGCATCCCTGCTGTTACCACTGCTGCAAATCTAAAACTTATTGCTCTCTGTAATGGAAAAAAAACCTACGAGACAGTATTTGCTCCCATTGTCATGGGGAGTTGGACATGAGATGTTTTATATTGGAAAGTAATAATATCTTGGTCACCAGAAATTATGTGCTCAGGGTGACATGCTTGTACATAAAGTATGTGTTCTGTCAAGGGGTGGCAGTAAAATTGTCCCTGTAAATTGCTCACCTCAGGATGAGGTGGCTGCTGTGTGTAGTGCTTGTACTAAGTTTGCCAATATTCACATTGCATGGTACATAGAAATGTATAAATGTATGGACAGATTGGATAGGACAGAGGATGGTATTGGGAATTCCAAACAAAAATGAACAAAATAAAAAGGCAAAATAAAGAAAGTATTTCCATGTGTCTTTGAAAGGTGTTAAACTATCATGAGCCTCTAGGACAGTTTCAGCACAGAAAATGGCATTTTACTATTCATCAAACCCTTTTCTCTCTTTAATATGTAATCCATTGCTTCCTCTAACTGGTGCACAGACTCTGGTAATGCAGTCTGAGCACCTTTACAATGATTGTTCCTCAGTAATTTAATTTTTTATTAGTATATGTGTATATATATGTATAATATGTTGTATGTGTGTTCTTTATTCATAAAACAGACATAAAGACCAGTTCAGATTGCATGCACCTAAAAAAAATCACATGGTAAATATGTTTTCTAATAATATAAATTCCAGTCACTGCATACTCCAAACTGTAACATAATATAAATGATGTTAGATGGTCTTACAATGTAATATGTGTAATTAAACCGACATTCAATAAAAGACTGGTTAACAGTGGTCGGCTAATTGTGTTTAAGGTGGCGTCATGTGTCACGTATGTTGTGCATTGTGATAGAGCTACGGTATGTCAAGCGGTGCGACCTTAACAAGCCCAGGTTCCTCCCCCGTACTTTGATCTAACTTTCTGTTAGCCGTTAAACAAGAGACAGAAAAAGGAGGTGAAAAGTTCTCACACATATTGTTCACAAGAATAATACTGACCTTAAATGACGAGGAAGAGGGTCGTCAGACAGGAGGCTTCATCCTCCAGCAAAAGTCAGAGGTCTGTCCAAGACCAGGACGAGAGGACACCGTGAGTTAACTAGCTTGACTCTACTGTTAATACACTGGTCAAGGTTAGCCGCGGTGTTTGCTAGCATCAAGCTATGTTAATAGTTAAGTGTTGCTAGCTTAAGACATTACGTCTGCTTCTGGTAAAGTCAGACAAACTGGATATTTTGTATTACCTTTTCCATTTTAGTATGGGGTGGCATATACCAGGTGGCAACATAGGAGATATCCTCCAGTAACAAGGGGTGTGTTTGATTATGATTTAATAGTTGATGAACTTTTATATTGTTTTCCTGTCCTAGCAGCACAATGAACAACAGCAGAGCATGAGCCATTTAAAGACACGTACGAAAGTGATCTAAGTATATAAACAAAATCACTTTATGGTTATCATTTTAAGTATGCTGCAGTTGTGTTTCAGTTTAACATTCCAGTATCCAGAGGTTTTGGACATCTTCTAGATAAGATTGTGAATAGTTAAGTTAAAGCATCAACTCTGGACAGATGCAGCTGCAGCTTGATGGCTGTTGAAATAAATGACCTTCTATATGTTTCCCTCAGGCAGCGTGGAGGAATCAACTAAAAGGGCTCTTCTGGCTGATTAGAGTGTTAATGGAGGGGGTGGGATATTTTGTCCATTAATTGGCAATAGTCTGAATAGCATCCTCTTTTTCTGCCATTGCAGCTAGGGAGTCAAGACAGACTCCAATGACAGTCTGCCTTATTGATTACATTATTCAGTTCTTCTCACCCTGCAACCACAGACTGGTAGGACATGTGCAGAGCAGCTGTCTACATGTCAATAGGCTTCAGTGTGTATTCTCATCTGTATTCAGCATCTATTGTTTGAGGGGTGATGTGTTCAGTTACTGGTACTGTTTGAGCCAGTGAATGACCCACAGTCAGTTAGTCAATCAGTTACTACTGAAGCATGATTCAAATCATCAAAGTTATCCATGATTTTCACCTAGCACCTCACCAGTGCTGAGTCATCCAAAAGATTCTGCAGCTGAAATTAAGCAGAGTCGTAGCTGATAAAGTAAAGTGAATGAAAAGAGATGAGCTTCCCTGATCTGAACTGATCTGGCTCCTATGAAGGGGTTTAAAATCACCAATAACCAATCCTAACAGTTATTGGATTAAAAGATGGTGATGCACATTGCTTTATTGGGGTCATCTGCCTTTACTGGCACAAACTACGTACTGTAAGACGATCATCAGATGGTCAGTAGTCACATTTTTACATCTGTCTCTGTTCTTAGGTCCAGATGGTGGCTGAAAGGAGGCTTATTGGGCCTCTTTTTGGTGCCTCTGTTGCTGACAATACTCCCAGAATTAATCCAGCACCTTGTTTATACTCACAGACGTAAGTGAATTCCCTCACTCCCTCTGGGAAGTAACGTGAATCTTCACGTTACTCACCAGAAAAAAAGTGCCCACCTCTGTTCATCCCGTTTTTAGTCAGGGTGCCATTCTTCGTTGACCTCAGCCGACCTGCTGATTTCTCCCTTAATCACACCATCAACATGTACTTAACATCAGAGGAAGGAATCTCCCTGGGCGTGTGGTGAGTACAAGTTTTTTCTTTTGTAGCACAGACAGAAAAAGACATTTTAATTTCCCAGCTGTTTTTTTAATGATCCATTTGTTGTTTAGTCGCTAAGCGGGTGCGTTGTTCTGAACTGCCCTAGGCACACTGTCCCTGAAAGTCAGGGTAAAGAGGCGCAGGGGAAGGACTTGGAATGGTACCAGAACACTTTAAAGGATGGGAGTCCAATTTTCATATATCTTCATGGGAACGGAGGCACAAGGTATGATAAATAATGCATTGGTATTTTCTCCCCGAAGACGCAGCGAGTAAAAGTTCCACACAGCTATACGTATGTGGGTTTTTTTAGGACACTTGTCTGTGAATCTTTTCAACAGGGCAGCCACTCACCGTGTGGGAGTAACAACCGTGAGTGGTCACCAGCTCGAACATATCAATCTGTTGAAGGTCTAATAAAGATATGAAAGTCTCTGATGCCATTCTGATGACAAATAACCATTATATGTCAACAGGTATTGAGTGCACTGGGTTACCACGTGCTGGTGCCTGACTACAGAGGTTTGTGAAAATGAAGATTTATGACTCTTCTTGTGAACACATTTTCCATCTCTATGCTTCTTTGCCCTCTTATTGATTGTAACACACAACCCTCTCACATTGATTTAACATCATTTGCAGGAGTAGTAGAGGGTAGAGAGTAATACACTTGACTTGTGCTTGATGTTTGTTGTAAGGCAGTCAAAAGACAGCAGTTACATTTAGAGTTAGTGCCTGGTGCAGGTCTCTCCTCTGAGTGGCTGCCACCTGGTGGCCGCGAAGAGCATCCCTGTGGATGATGTGAGGTACTTTGGCAGGGTTTGGAGATTCTACTGGGGAGCCCACTGAAGCCGGTCTGACCACTGATGCCCTCTACTTGTACAACTGGGTTAAAGCACGCAGTGGAAAGAGCCTGGTTGTCATCTGGGGACATTCTCTGGGCACCGGGTCAGTAAAGAAAGACTCCCAATCTACAGCATTTTAAAGTAAACACTCAAGAAAAACATGATTGAGGTCACTGTTGCACTAACTGTTTTGGATGTGAATTTTATTCCTTTGAAATATGAAACTTTAAACTTTGATGTAATAGCCTTCAACATTCACACTGTAATGACACTTTGCCATGTCTAATTGATGTTATTCAGCAGCAAACTGTGTGATGGACATAATGGCTGAATCAATGCTGAGTAAAACATTTGGCATTTTGCACAAAATCACAACAAACAGGACTGTTAAGAGCCAAAGAGTTCTCTGAAAATAGTGATTAGTTACATAATTTGCGGCCTTTTAGCTGTTGTGGTTCATGAATGGACATTAACAAAGAGAGCCACAGTTTTTTGCCAGCCATTTTTTAAAACAGAAAGTGCCTTGTACCAGTGTTTTTTTTTTTGCCCATTTTGAGTCATATTTCTAGACCCTCAGAATATTTTGTACCATGTCTCTGAAAACACAGAGTAGCTAAAATGAAAGAAGAGACTCTGTATTTCATCATGAAAAGAAAGTTTGTTTTTACCGTGTTCCTTTCTTGTTTTATCTGGAGGAGAGTCAAGGCCACTTCCACCAAAATCACCACTTTTTGTCCAGAATCCGTTTGTTTGTCCAGTTTCCACTTCCTGCTTTGATCTCTGTGGCGTTTATTAACTCTTTATGTCCCAACTACAAATCACAGAAGCCCCGAAATTACTCATGGGCTGCTGATCTGCGACCCACTGCAAACAAAAACACTTTCACGGCGAAACTCGTCAATAGCACTGAAGTGTTGTATTTGAAATGACGGCGAAACTCGTCACTCAAATAGTTAAAGATGACAGTAGCAAATATTCACAGAAAATCAAAAATGCAGTGTATTACATCTGAATCTTGAAACAAACTGCAGACAGATCTCACCATGATCAATACAATGAAAAGAAAGGTTTTTAGAAAATTCAAGCAGGATAAATAAAAACACTTAATGTAACATTTCTTGCATATACTTGCATATACAGTAATTGATTTGACTGACTTGGTACTGTAGATTCATGACAGAAGCATTTAAATGAGTCAGCCTGTCAAACACGAATTGGAGAAGCTGAGGATGTTGCTCTTCTGTGCAGAGTGTCCACTAACGCTGCCCTTAAACTGACTGAGCAGGGTAGGTTTTGTTTCCACTGAACTTTGGCAAATAGAAATAGGAGGAAAAAATTGTATATGATAAGCAAAACTCTTGTTTTCAGGTGATGATTTTGATGGTGTGATACTGGAGGGTGCATTCAATAGTGCTAGAAAGCACCACCAACCACATCATGTGTTTTCCTGGGTAAACTCAGCTTCTGATATTTGGTTTGTTTATTCATGTTGCTACTATTATATGATGATTACTCTTTCAATGCTTTATTTTTTCTCTGTCCAAAGTATTACTGGAAGGTTCCAGGTGCCGGGTACCTTTTCCCAGAGCCATGGGCAGAAAACAAGCCTGTCTTTCCTACTGAAGAAAAGTAAGTTTTCAGCAACACAAACATGCAGCAAGAGTTAGATACTAAATGATGCAAAATATTGTTATTGTTAATCCACAGCATGCTCTTTGACATTATCATTAATAATAATAATAATAATTATAATTATAATGATAATATAATAATAATATACAATTACAAAATATTGCTAGTGAACAATCTAAATAAACCCTATATCCTTTAAAAAAAAAATTAACACTAAACATTTGGGCCGTTCTACAACCGTGCGTTTAGTATGTCCATGTAGCTACATGCCTCTGAGACATTATACCTGGTCCAAACAAATAAACACAAAAACTTAATGCAAAACAACTACAACTAAAGAAAAAAAAACTAAACCTTTCTGAAAAACTGAAAATAAAATAAAATTATTATCACCTTGTTCATTACATACCTCATGTGCCTCAACAAGAACAATTCCTGTTTCTTTCACAACAAGAGCCCTTCCTTTCAATATGTTCACTCATTTATAAATTTATCAGTGTTTTTTTGGTTGTCATTGCTTTTGTTACTCATACCATGTAAACTTACCATAAAATATAAAATAAATCTGTACACATAGTTCATCCAGCAAGCAAATATAAGCATGTTAGGTGCCTGTTTTTACCAACAAAATGCAGTGAGCCAATATGTGTTTTTCTTATTCTGCAGTTTGAAGAAAATGAGATGCCCAATCCTTTTCCTGCATTCAGAGGATGATCCCTTGATTCCCATTGAGTTTGCTCAGCAGGTATTACCATCTGATACACTGTAAACTGAAATGGTATTTCCTCTATAACTGTAACTGGTTAAGTGTTTTATCTTGGATAGCTTTTTGTTTTGGGTATACTGACCTTTCTTTGCTTTTCCCTTCCAGCTGTATGAGGTAGCAGCGAGTGCCCAGACTGCAGAGCGAGTCAAGATGGTGTCGTTTGAAGGCTCTCTGGGGTATCTGCACAATGGCTTATATAGAGACCCCCGTCTGCCTGACATCATAAGGTGAGCTTCTTCACTACTAAAGTGATTATATCCTAGCTCTGCAAAATGTGCATCTGTTTTATATCTCATCATGTCTACTCTGCAGGAAGTTTGTCCTGTCGTTGTAATGTTGAAAAGACAACCAGAAAAACAGAGTGCTGGCTTCACAGGATCACACACATTTAATTCTCTTTACAGCTGCTCACATTGCATAAACATGTGATTTACCTAAGGTATTTGATTGTACGAATCCAAAATATGTTTTGGACATTCACTATTTTAAGAATGAACATTAAAGGTTTTAGGTAAGCAGTTTTTCAAAAGATATGATTTGCTTGTGATCCCGATTCTAATTTGTTATGAATTATCGGAACCAGAAATAGCAATTCCTGTCAGAAATGCAATTTGGATGAACCGTTGTTGTTGTAGGTTCCCCCTACTGGGCATTGTGGTGTGGTGATAATGTCCATGTATAACAAATTTTTGAGTGTGGTAATCCAAGGTTTCAGATGTCTCGTTATCAGTAACATGTCGGAATGATACCAGGAGAGCAGCTGGGAAATATTTGAAGTTTGTGAAATTATTTTAGTTTAACCACAGAATGTATGCATTCAGATAATTTAAAAGAATATCATATCAAATGTCATTGCAATTTACCTACAATAAATTGAATGAGTGTTTGTGTCTATCAGCAGTGTGTTGGTCTGTCTGTCCTTTATTAAGAGAAACACTTAATTATTAGTACAGTTTCATTTGGAAGAACTTTGGGGGAGAACTCCACCTTGCAGAGTTTATGCAACTTGACACATCACAAATTCACAGTGAGTTGGCTTGAATTAATTCAGGTACCTGTAGCACAGTTAAAAATTGCCTTCAGGAATCTGTTCAACCAGTGGGCTTCTTCTATGACTGAAGAAACTTGTAGTGACTAAAAGAGTAGTAATGCTATAAAAGGACAGGAGTAGCTCAGTCTGTAGTGATTTGGGCTGGAAATTGGAGGTTTGCCGGTTCAAGTTCAGGTCGGCTCAAATGTAGAGCGTGGACCTCAGCCAGGATGAGGTGCCAGTTTCTCATCACACAGAACCCCCAACCCCCATCACTCTGACACCTCTCCGTTACTGCATGTGTGTTTAATAAATTGTGTGTGATGTGCCACTGAAAACTGTAATTTACCCCATCGAGGGATTAATAAAGATTTCATTAAAATTTCAAAAATGAGTTATATCGCAATTTTATGAATGCCATTTTTAAAGCTCAAGAACATGTGTGAGCAGTCAAGGAAGCTGGTTTATTTTTGAGGACCACTGTTTGTAGAGTGAAATAACTAAATCTGTGGACCTTTGAAATGCGGCTGTAAATGGTGCATTGTTAAAATAAATATCTTTTATTTTGGTGTTATGGTTGTGATAACAACTTAATTATGATTTACAAATTAAAGCTGTCACATGTTTCTGGCCTATAGAAGAGCTATTTATGTTTTATTTATTATGTTTTATTTATTAATTAACCTGTGATATTTGCATCATAGAGAAGCATGAAGATACAATGCAAATATAAAACCAATGTTTAAGGGTGAATTGACCTTTTTGTTGGGCGCTCAGGTAGTGTTTCGCGTAGCAGCTCTGTCAAAGGTGTGCTGAAGCTGTGGTCTTGGCAGTCAGATGACGTGGCTGAAGGTTGCGGACGATGCGCCGACAGAGTTTGTTTATTCACCGCTTCATCCACCGCTCTCCGCTGCGATTGGCTGGGACGAGTCATGTGACTCAATCCAGCCAATCCGCTGAGCATACGGCGAGCGCTCAGGAAGCGCTTACGCCATATGCGTACGAGAGTATCCCAAAAACTGCCTCTGTCATACAACCAGGAAGAAGGTGGGATAGCCCTACACAGCTAACATCCCCAATCTTTCTGCATACTTTCTCCGAAAAATAATGGGGTCTTCCAGGTGGAAGGTGGCAGCGGCGACCTTTCTCGCTATAGTGGGCTCTTTATTACCTGTCGACGCAGACGAACATGAACACACGGTAAGACGACGTTTGGAGAGGCCGATTGAAAAAGGAGAGCCTTGAAAATAATGGACGTTTGTGCTCTATGCAGCCTGCTAGCTAAGTGTAGCGGCGACGGCTAGCTACATGCAAGAAATCAGAATTAGCAGCTGCGACAGAGAGCACGTCTCGGGTTATTTATCGACATTTAGGCTATGAGCTATCAAATAGATAGGCGTTCAGTTAGCTAGCTAACTTGTCAACACTTATCGGCCTAAGTGCTTATGGCTAACGGCTGCCTGCTAGCTCGTTAGCACGTCTTCCACACTGGTCTTTCCCTTGAGCACCGGCGCACAAGTTATGCTAGCTAGCATCAGTTAGTTGTCAAACAAAATACAAACTACTGGCTTACTTGTCGTGTGAAGCAATTAGATTTATGGTAATCCAGACAAACATGATTTTCCCGTATTGACAACTGCGGTGGTTGCTAAATAAGCCAACGCTTGTCGTGCCCAAAACACCGGGTTAAACGTCAGGGCCTGTCGGTATTTCTTATGTCTTCATTGCTTTTATCAAGCCCGTGCGTCGTGCTTACTTCCGATTATCCAGATAACGAAGTGCATTGCATTGTCTTCTTCACATAATGCATCTGCTTTAGGCTTGTAAGCCGTTAGTATAGATTGTTATAGCACTAACGATAACTTATCTGGCTGTAAACATGTTTGCATTTATTTGCAACGGCTAACATAAAGTTATAGTTTCACTGGAAATGTGATGATAACTTCAGACAAGCCAGCCTCAGTGTCTAAATCAAATCTTTTTTGATTTACAGAGTAAGTATATCCAAGAAAGTTTTTTTTTTTTTTTTCCCACGTACAAGTTTGCCATTGTGTTTTGTACAACAAATTCAATACAGTCATGTATTAATTGTTAAGTCATTGAGGCTTTCTTTTGTAAATTGTCAGCTGCCCAAAATTAAAAACCAGTAGGACTAGAAGAACTTGTCAAGCCTCCCTAAACTTCACAATAAGAGTCCTTGTTTTGCTTTTGCAGTATACAGATAAGGAGGAGGTAGTTTTATGGATGAACACAGTGGGGCCTTACCACAACCGACAGGAGACGTACAAGTACTTCTCTTTGCCGTTCTGCGCGGGCTCCAAGAAGACCATCAGTCATTACCATGAAACACTTGGAGAGGCTCTGCAGGGAGTGGAGCTTGAATTCAGCGGACTCGACATCAAGTTCAAAGGTATTCCACTGCTACGACTTTCACTTGTGGAGAAAATGAACCAATAAGAACATTAGAAATAGAATGTTGTCTCTGCATTTATAAGTCTACTTTTTCTATATGTCATTTTCCAATAAAAAATGTTGTGGCATCTATGATCACTGTAGATGAAGTCATGCAGACAACATACTGTGAAATTGACCTGGACAAAGCCAAACGGGATGCCTTTGTCTATGCCATAAAGAATCACTACTGGTACCAAATGTACATCGACGACCTGCCCATCTGGGGTAAGTTATATTTAAATTATCTTTTTATTTTTTTTAAACCTTCTGTTGACTTGTCAGTTCTCTAAGAAATTGCCAAATATTCAATACATCTGTGTGTAGTCTGATGACTTTGGTAAGTTTTACTGTTGTTAGTCATCTTACAAGGGTTTGCAGTGACACTGGTGTCTTATCACTGTGTTTATCTTGACATTTGATAGGTGAAGCCAGATCAGTTCTTATTCATGGGTGGGATTATCCATTCATCATTGGCCAACTTGCTAGCGGTGCAACAATACACCAGTATAATGCATGAAATGGCTTACTGAAATGCCCTCAGCTCAGTACTTTTGGATGACACTTAAAGGAACAGTGTGTAACATTTTGGGGGCTCTATTTATGGAAATTCCATATAATATTTATATTATTTGGAATTTATATTTATAGTATTTCATTGCTGGTTTTCACATGAAATTGAGAATGGTTGTGTTTTCATAATTGGCTTTATATCTACATGGGGAGTGCATCCTCTTCAATGAGTTTGTCATGTTGCACCTCCATGTTTCTACAGTAGGCCAGGATGGACAAACCAAACACTGAGAGAGAGCCGTTGTGTTTTTACATTACCTAAAGGCCACCGTAGTTCTTCAGTACTTTTGTGAAACTGTAGTAACACCGCCATCCAACCTCTGTTGCTCCTAAAATCCTGTTCAGGGTACCACAGTGATGGATGGAGTGGGACAAAAGGGTACTCAGGTGGCTGAAATCTGCAACCACACTGCTAGATGCAGAAAAATCCTGCAAACTGCACCTTTATATTCCAGCATGTTTTTTTTAAAAAAAAAAATTCTTCTCAGAATAATCTCAGTGCTCTGGTTAGCTGCTGTATTCAATTGCTATCATGTTGTCTGGTTGTTATATCCAAATCAGACTTGAATTTTGTGACTAATCACACCCCTGCAACTCAGTAGTCATAGTGCGTTCACATGAGATAAGGAGCTTTTGACACCAACGTTGATATCATGAGCCGCTATCATTACAGACTCTTATTAATGCTGTAACTCTGAACAAGCTATGAGTGCATGATCATTTACATACGTGGAAATAGTTTGTACTGTTGTGCCTCTCTTACTGTTGCTCAAACATTAAGAGCTGATGCTGTTGGTAGAAGGTGGGGCACTGGCATTTACTCAAACAATTCTCCTTGTTGTATTTTACATGTTATGTTGTAATCACTATAAATAAATATAGACTTTGACCTCATGTCCGGTTTGCAAGCACCCCTGAACCAGTGTGCTTATCATGTCTGAGACGATGATCTTTGGTTGGTAGTGACACTTCTTTTTTTCTCGTGGCCTCACATCTGCAGGCATATGTTGCCACAATGTCATAGCATTAAATTCACATATTAACATTAAATTATTTGTTGTGTATACATGCAGTGGAGAAACAGGAGGATAAACATGCATTTTTGTCCTAGAATTTCTTGCAATAACGGCTTGATACAGGGTGATTGTTTTGCATCAGAGTGGTTCACCTGTCTGCAGACAGCAGGTTGAAACTTGAATGCTGAATGAATCAGATTAATACAGATGATGCTGTTGTAAAGTTGATGAGCAGTGTAGCAACTAGCAAGTAACCTTCATTTGGCATTTACACACCCTTATTTTTATTTTCTATAACTAAATGCTCTTTGTTGACATGTTTGGCCACTTTGGTAAGTCTCTAATTAAAGGCATGTCATGTTTTTTTGTTTTTTAAGGTATTGTTGGTGAGGCGGATGAAAATGGAGAAGATCATTACCTGTGGACGTACAAGAAACTGGAGATCGGTTTCAATGGCAACAGAATTGTTGACGTCAATCTGACCAGTGAAGGCAAAGTCAGACTTGTGCCAAACACAAGAATAGCAATGTCTTATTCTGTGAGTACAGAATGGTCCACCCACTGGTCCTTTTATATGCAAATACATTTTGTTTATGTCTTCAAAGCTTATGGGGCTGGCCTTATTTAAACATGATAATTCATATGATCCAAAGGTATATGAATATAAACCTTTTGTCTGTCTCAGGTAAAGTGGAAGAAGTCAGATGTGAAGTTTGAAGATCGATTTGACAAGTACCTTGATCCATCCTTCTTTCAGCACAGGGTGAGTTGAATATTATACAACGTCAGTGGCTTGTTATAACCGCACCCTTGAGCCTTGCATGGTTAGCATGGTGTAATTGACCTGTCTGGTAACTTTTAGCCGACTATTTGACTCCACCAGCCATTGAGGCAGGACTCTCTCTAAACAGAAGTTTGGAATCCACACTTCCACCGCTGGTGGATCAAAACCTTTATTTCCTGTCCTGACTTGTACAATCAAGCACACCAGCATTTGTGTGATTGAAATACCTTGAAATAATAATAATGACAATTGTTTTTTTAGATTCACTGGTTCTCCATCTTCAACTCCTTCATGATGGTCATTTTCTTGGTGGGTCTGGTGTCCATGATTCTGATGAGAACATTAAGAAAGGATTACGCCAGATATAGCAAAGAGGAGGAAATGGATGACATGGTATGTTGTTTTCCCTTTATTTTATTTATGATAGTGCATACAACAAAATTTGAAGGGCTGCTCCACATGGTGTTTAGTGCAATGTAAAAACAGTCAAGTCAAGGTGCACTGAGAGAAGCCCATTTATTGTGTATGTGGTTGCGCCATGCAGCGGTCTGCGCCGAGGAGAGGCGTGGCGTGTGAGCTCTTGCGCGCTGCATGAGAGATGCCAAGCGCTGCACAGAAAGGAGGGAAATTCACGTTTGTAAAAGATGGAGGAAAGGCTGATTCTTGCCGCATCACATTTTGGCAAGCCGTGGGATACGAAACTGTAGCTCCTGGACGAGCCGAAACTCTCTCACATCCTGCCTCTACCTCAAAGTAACATGTACCCAAACTCTTGTTCTTGCAGATCTCCTCCTCATCATCATAAATTAAGCCAGGGCTTTCCGCTAGATCCATAGAAACAGTGATCATCTGCGCTAGGGAACAACGAGTGGCTTATTTATTAACCAGGAATTAACGAGAGGCAGCTGACTGGACAGCAGTGCGGCAGTCAGACATGCCTGCTGTGAATAGAGAGTCCTGTAGTGTGAACACCTCAAAACTCTGATGGGGGAAGAGAGAGTCACGTAGTGTGAACACCACAGCGAGTCAGATCAGACTTACTGGCGAGCTGAACTTTCCTTTTTTTTGTCCTCAATTTCATCGCTCTCTGCTGCACTCATTTCCTTTTCTCACTGCACACCGCATTTGGTGATGAGCTGGTGCAACCAAACTGAAACTGTCACGTGTTCGCTGACAGCGAATCACAGTAACATCACGTTACTACCAGGGAACGAGTGAGTTTGTTCATGCAACCAGCCTCGTTTTTTTTTGCATGTGATTGGCTAAACCACTTGTCCGTCATGTTTCATGGCGGTAGGTAGTGTTAGCGTTACGGTAGCGTTAAATAAACTCTGTTTAATAAAAGAGTTAAACGATTATTTGTCCAGTTATATATTTTGTCATTTTAGTTTTCTTAAAGTAATTTGAAAATGTTGTCTCGTCTCATTCTCGTGAACTCAATATTGTGTATCGTCTCGTGAGCTGAGTGTATTGTTACACCCCTAGGTGATACTACAGCATGTCTAAGGGGAATGCTTATCGTTCTTCATTCTGGTCTTGCACTTAGTAGCCTGTGCAGCTCCTGGGATCTCTCCTGCAGCGTGCAAGAGCGCAAATACCATCCCTGTGCTGCGCTCTCCTTAGCTCAGACCGCTGCGCCACGCAAAGCCACATACACAATGAATTTGGTTTGAAACCAGCTTAACTTTACCGAAGCGCTGCAGTTGCCGTGTTCCTTTGCCTTCTTCTTGTCTTTAGGTCGCTAATAGAAGCTTGGATAATTGTTGCTCCCATAGTTATTGCATATTGGAGTGAGTTGTAATGTGGTGTTGTGTGTTCAGAGTACTGATGGCACTGAGTTTGTTAGTCCGGGTTTTGTGAAAAATAGTCCATGATAGTCATACTGATCCATACAACACAAAACACATTTTATCGTTTAAAAAATATGTACATATGTAAATGAACGAATGGGGTTTAGGGGAAATATGTTCTCCATTTCTCCAAATATGATGTGATGCGAAGTTTTCAAGTTTGCATCTGATCCATTCTCATGAACGGTTGTGTTCAGGAACAACTTTAGGGAGTGTGTTTAAATTTGGACTCAAGGTCAAACTGATCAGTGTTTAATGGTTAAAGATCACCGTTACCTCACAAAACATACTTTCATAACTCAATAATTCTTATGCTAATTATGACTATTTCACACAAGTTCCAAATAGGGATTTGGATGTAAACTGCATGTGAACTTGGCAGAGGCAATGATTCTAGTTGACTAGCAGTCTGTTATTTGCTGGATTTAACATGATGAGTAACATATATCGTGTTTTGTCATTGTTTTGAGGGTCTTTCAATTGGTTGTCCAAAGATGTTTTCTATCCTTTGTACTTCATGGTGTGTGTGAACATTGACACAGCGTGTTAAATTCCTCTTTGTCTCTGCACCATCAGGACAGAGACCTGGGAGATGAATACGGGTGGAAACAGGTACATGGTGATGTGTTTCGGCCGTCAAGCCATCCTCTGATCTTCTCTTCGCTCATTGGTTCCGGTTGCCAGATCTTCTCTGTCTCCCTCATCGTCATCATCGTCGCTATGGTCGAGGATCTGTACACAGAGTGAGTAGCTAGTCGTACCTTATTGTTGAAGTTCCATTTTGGTCCTAAAATGGGTAGATTTGTTGACCTGCAATTGGATCTCTTATCAAATATTTGATTAATTAATGTAATACTGTATATGAATTGTCTTAGGCAAGACCACTATTCATCATTTTTAGTTAATTAAAAGCAAATACATAATACATTTGGGGCAAAAAAATAATTTTGAGCCCCAATATTTTCATATAAAATTGCTGAAAGTGAAATCTAGATGGACTCAATCATACTCTATTCAAACTGATTTTTTTTGCTGTAGAACCCTAACCTGTTGTAATTGCCTGGCTGAAACGTACGCGTTATAAGCCACTAGATGTTTTAGAAGTAAACGCAGAATGGATCCTTAGAGAAGAGTGAGTAGAATGTGAAACAAAGGATTGTGCTGCCTTAGTTGATTCTGTTGTAGAGTCATCTGCATGTGTGTTTCTATGAATATGAAATGATATTTCTACACTGACTGTGTAGTGGACTTCACAGGGCTCCTCTCGTATTATTTTTCTCTGCAGGAGAGGGTCCATGCTGAGCACAGCCATTTTTGTGTACGCTGCCACCTCCCCTGTCAATGGCTACTTTGGTGGAAGCTTGTACGCAAAACAAGGAGGTAATAAAAAAAAAAAAAACTGTCCGGATCAATCTGTTCTGTTGTGGACTGATTGACTTTATTAAGTCTTGGTAAATGTCTCAAATAATGCTGTTTGTTTTGGCTGAATAATACAGGCAGAAGATGGATTAAGCAAATGTTCATTGGGGCCTTCATGATCCCAGCCATGGTGTGCGGGACTGCCTTCTTCATCAACTTCATCGCTATCTACTACCATGCCTCCAGAGCCATCCCGTTTGGCACCATGGTGGGTTTGACACCTCCCTAAAAACCACAGTTATGATGAACATCTTCAGAGTTAGCAGCATCTGTTTTAACTTTGTGGCTGGAATAAATAAGTCAGTAACGGAGCTGATAATCTGCAAAGTCCCAAGTGATGAGAATAGTGCAGAAAGTATTCATTCATTTATTCAATTGTTTAAACAGCTGTGTGTCAAAAAGCTGTAGTTCAGGCTTGAAAATGATCCTTTGCCTAATACGAAGAATGTTTTAAAACCGATGACTTTCTATAAAATACATCAAACATGACACTTCTTTCCCCCTAACTTAATACAGTTTCTTTTCTTTTGTATTACTGTTGCATTTATATCTGCATTTAGTGCCAAATTATCCAGGTGAAGAGTCCAGAGAAACTCTTTGCCTACTTAATTGCGAACAGCTGTTTGTTGGCACACTCAAGTTGTTCTGCGTCTGTCAGAGGAGCATAAGGTCCATTTTAAGTGTCATGTAACCATCTTGAAAACACCATGTCCATGAGGATTAATTATGAAAATCTGGGAATCAATCAATGCAGCACCTCTTACAATGATTTCAGCTGTTTATTAGATGCCACCAAGCTGATTGAAGCACTTCTACGTTTTGGTGCAGTTTATTTGAAAATATCTGGTTTCAGCAGGCAGGTCAAAAAGTGACAAAGCCACATAGCAATAATCCCTTTCCCTCTCTGTCTCCCTCCAGACACGCCAGCTGTGGTGGCGACACGTAATATTGTCATGTTTCGTCGTAGGCATTTCATTCAGAGCTCAAATCTGTTTGTCTTTGTCTCAGACCTCTGACATTTACCATAATACATAAATCTGGGGGGGGTCGGGCTGGGTTTGGTTGGTTGCTTAATGCATGTTTCTGTAGGTGCAGATTGACTCTCTCAACAGGTTAGGGTGTGCATAATAATAAAACAAAATCCCTGTGCATCTCTGTGGGACGCAGTCAGAAAGCAGTTGAGATAAACCACCAGCCAGTGTAATGGTAATGTTTTTTCCTGCAGGTTGCTGTCTGCTGTATCTGCTTCTTTGTCATTCTGCCGCTAAACCTGGTGGGAACAATTCTGGGGAGGAACCTGTCTGGCCAGCCGAACTTTCCCTGCAGAGTGAACGCTGTGCCGCGACCCATTCCTGAGAAGAAATGGTAAGAGTGGCCGACAGACAGGCTCAGTTTTGTCGTAACTTCTGTGGTATTAATTGACAAAAGGTTTGTTGATTTAGTTTGTAAAAAAAAAAATAAAAAAAAATCAATTATATAATGATATGAAACAGAAAATATGGATATGTAAGATGCACTGCACTGCCCAAAAGTTTAGATACACTGTTATAGTCTGTCATACAGGGTCTTGTTTCATTGTCAGGTCAATAATAATGTCTATAAAAGGGATGCACTGATCCGATCTTGGAATTGGTGTTACTATCAGTATCAGTACTGAAGAGAATTCTACATCGGGTATCGAGGCAGATCAAGGGGTGTTGACAGGCTCTTGTGTTGCACAAGTAGAAAGTGACTTTTCTGTCTACACAAACTCTTTGGGTAATGAAAAATAGCAAAGCAATAAACTGGATGATTTAACATTTTCAGCGTTGTGCCAGGCGCTGTGGGCAGCTGCCAACAGGAAATGGCAGACAGTCAGACTTGGCTTGAATTCCCACTCTGTGCCTCCCTTTTCCTCTTTCAGTGTAGTCTTGTAGTCATATTCACATGTTGAACCTTGTGTGGCAGGTTCATGGAGCCAGCCGTCATTGTCTGCCTCGGGGGGATCCTTCCATTCGGGTCAATTTTCATTGAAATGTAAGTCTGTGCTGTGATACCGAGGGTTTGCATGTTGTGTGAGATGGTCTTTGTAGCAGGTTTCCTGTCCTCATTCTTCAGGTACTTCATCTTCACGTCCTTTTGGGCCTACAAAATCTACTATGTGTACGGCTTCATGATGCTGGTGCTGGTTATCCTGTGCATTGTGACCGTGTGCGTCACCATCGTGTGTACGTACTTCCTGCTCAACGCAGAGGACTACAGATGGTGAGTGTGGTCACAGTTCACCACAGTCTCTGCTCAGACTTCCAGCACAGTTAAAGCAACGTCATGTAGTCTCTTTTGTTTGCTGTAAACCTCAAGTTCTTCTGCCTCAGTCCCTAATTAAGAGCTGAGACAAGATTTAATGATTCAAAAAGTGACTCTAAGTGCTTCTGTACTTACTTTCATTCTTTATCTCCTCCAGGCAATGGACAAGCTTCCTCTCTGCTGCCTCCACTGCTGTTTATGTTTACATGTACTCCTTTTACTACTACTTCTTCAAAACTAAGTAAGTGTTCATACTGTAGTAACCCATTATATTCAGTGTCAAACAAAAAAGAAATCTGAAGTGCATTTCTGATATGTTGTGTTGGTAACTTTTATCCTTGTTGTATTTCAGGATGTACGGATTGTTCCAGACATCCTTCTACTTTGGCTACATGGCTGTTTTCAGCACCGCCCTAGGAATCATGTGTGGTGAGTCCCACTTGTTTTATTACTGCCCTGAACTAAAGACACAAAAACCACAATAATTAGTATATTGTATTTCTGCCAATAGATTCTCCCACACACAAACTTCTTACTATTCTCTGTCACACGTTTCTACACATTAATAAAATCTTTGTGCCGTAAAGAAGCTCAGTAAAAGCTTCTTTACGGCACAAAGGTGGAGTAAAGGAGGAGGTGCACATTTGAGATTTGATCATTGGCATAGAAATTCTCCAGATACTGCCAGCCCTTTCTTCCTACATAGTTTGCCTTTCACTGTGGTCCTTTAAATGTCACTGAATATGATTTTACAAGGAAACAGTGATTAAAAAATAATAATCTACAATTAAAGCACAGTACTTTATTAATTTATAGGCGAGACCTCAAATCTCTGGAGGAGTCACTCTGCTCACGGGCACCTATTCAGTTATTGATTTCTGTGATGTTTTTCAACTCAGAAATTTATTCACATTAAGGTGTTGAAGTGTTCTTTCTCTCCTGTGGAGAGAGGCAGACTGAGAGCCAAGCTGAGAAAAACAAATAGTAAACACAAATGAATACTACATGTTCACTGGAAACAAATGTGTACGTACAGGTAGTTCTTTTTCCTCACTGGTTTTCCAGCTTGAAGTGCAGTTAAAGAGACGGTTCCTCAGCAGCTGCAAGCCAATCTCATTCCTCAGCTTGAAGAGTAATAAGGCGAGGCTGGCAACTCACACCTTTTAAAGCACCTTTGTGGAGCTTTTTCAATCTGCACGAGCTCCAACACGATGCCTTCTGGGTCTGTCTGATTCCTCGCTGCTCATTTCGTAGGCGTAGGATGTGCTTTTTTTATTGGATACCTTCACCAGTAATCATTTTATCCTGTGATGGATTTACCTACAAAGTCAGTGTAGAGTGAGAACTTGCAGCTGCCTGGCCACCGAGAAGAAACTCACCGAACACTTTGTTTTCCAGGTGCTGTTGGATACATGGGAACAAGTGCCTTTGTGAGGAAGATCTACACAAATGTGAAAATTGACTAAGAAGCGAACAGTAACACAGGGATATTAATGGATTTGCCTACGTGTATCCTGAAAGACGGCAGGCACAAGTCATTCTTTATTACTTTTCTTTTTTGCAAAGAGATTGTGAGAATCTCACTTTGTATAATGTCGTTTTTCCATTTTTCCAAATGAATTTCAACGGCGCAACTCAGAACAAGAGCAAATCTGCAGAAGAGATATGAAACACAAAGTTCTGTTTTTATCAGTTGATTTCAAACAAACGTTGGGGCAAATGTTTAAGGCTGACATGGCTTCTCTTTTTTCCGACCCAGTCCCACCTGAGACCAGAGAACACAAATGTTTATTGATGGAACAGTGTAGCTCTCTTCAGTGAAGAGGCCTAAGTGTATTGAAAGCCTTCGTTCTATTGGATCAGAATAGTGGAGCTTTGGGTTTATGCCCGTGTTCTGACTTGATTTCTATTTTGTATTTTTGAAGTCACTCAAAATATTGTTAATACACAGTACAGTCGTTTGTTTTCCAATACTTCCACTGCAAAAAGATGCTATAAAAAGCTGTCGTCACTCGAATCATTCCCCCATTGCGACGACTCATGATTCCCTATTACAGTAGCAGTCCATCCAGTTGTTGAGGGAGGTTTTAGTCCTGCTGTAGTTTACTGTACAGACAAGAACAGAAGGACTGTCAGCAGTTGAGGTACAGTAAGAACCGATTTTTAAATGGATGTTTGATGTGATCCCATTTTCCCCAGTTACTCGGGGTTTTCTTAATGTTTGGGTTTGAATGAAGTCTACTTGTAAAGATAATATATGGATGGGTGGGAGTGTATATAACCTTAATGTACCTTTAGATGTAGATCCCAAATGTATTTTCGTTGTACAGATTTACTACAGGGTGTTTTTTTTTTTTTTTTGTTTTTTTTTTAAATCAATCATTCAGTTAGAAACAAAAAATGGTTGTTTTTCTTTTCTGGTTTTGTTCGGTGCTTGGGACAGGGCTGATGGCGCTGTTACATCTTGCCTGAAATTGCATGAAGTTTTCACCAAACCATCTGCTCGTCTAATTCCACTTCAGTCAGCGCTGTCAGGTTTTTTTTTTTTTGTCCCTCCCCCCCCCGTCTCTCTGATTGTTAGTATCCTCTCAGTCTCATAATGTAACGGTACATTTTGATGACTAGTAGGCCTGCTTATGGACACTCTTATTTTGATTTCATATATTATTTAAAGCTTTAAGAGGCTCTACATCTTCTGGTAAGCAGTTTCCTTCATGTTCTTTTTGTTGCCTAACCTGAAACATCATTTGTGAATGTCAGAAGGAAAGCGGCGATTGCTTTGTTTCTGCAAACATACTGTACAAAGTGAAGTTTATGTACACTTAAAAACTAGATGTTTTCATAACCACACAGTGCTGCGGAGTGTTTCAAACGCTTTTCTCCATTTTGTGTAAATACAGTATGTACCCTACTTGTATGAGAAGTGGCAATGCCTTTTTTTTTTTTTTTTCTAATTTCCAGTTCTCCCCCACTGAAGTTGATTTTGGCACCTCATGTTGTGTACCAATGTCTGATTAGACATTTTGAACCTGCATATTAACTTGCTGTAAAAAGAGAAAATAAACATGTTTATGTACAGGGGTTATTAAGTGTGGCTTTGACTTGAAGGGTAAATATTTTGAAATGAATTATTAGATAATCACATGATTGGAACAGACATGACTCAAAGGGGCTTTATATTTTCATGATGTGATGATGATGGTTGTAACAAAAATATTTATACAGCAAAGGTGAGGAAATCGTTTAAGATATTGACTCATGCCGTTGATGAAAAAGTAAACTGATAATGCCCTGATTTTTGTTGCAGATTAATCTGTCAAAGGTCTTAAAAATCAGATGTGGATCACTGTTTCCAAAAGTCCAAGCTGATGCCCTCAAATGTCTTGTTTTATCAAAAATACTCCAATACATGCTGTTTACTGTCATAGAAGAGTAAAGAAACCAGAATATATTCACATCAAGAAAGTAGAACCAGGATTATGACTATTTTTCTTAATTCATTATGAAAACGGTTGGTCACATACTCATATAGTTGGTGTAGTTATCAAAATATGAATATACAGAACATATTTAAAATTAGATCAGGCTTGTGTGAGGTTTAACTCTCGCACAGATAGCTGTTTAAAATAAAATGACCTTTCCCTGAAGTAATAAATGATGGGATGTTGGCACAGTTCAGGCCGTCACATGATCAAGAAACTCTGTACAAACACAATAAAAGTGTTGCTGTAAAGTGATGAAACATATGTCAGTGTATACGCCTGAAAAGAAAGACAACTATCTGGCACATTAATCAAAACAAAGAGCTGCCACTTAAAGAATATATTTATTAGTGTATCCAACTATCAATGAGTAAACAACTTACTGAACTGTATAAACTTGAACATTTATTTATTTTTAGGTGTACCAGTTGTGTACTTTGTCCTGTTCAGTTGACTTTTTCGAAGTACTCCTTTGAACCCTCTGGTGTTGGTTTGATCTGAGAAGCAAAACAAAATATAAGCTTTCAGAAGACAGATATAAAGAAATTAAAGCAGAGCATTATATCTCCTGTTCTGTGTGCATTTATACTCTACACACCTCAGTAGCTCAGCTTAGTTCAGTCTGATTGTCTCAGCAGCTGCTTTGTTCAGTAATTGTGCTTTACGTTTAGTTTATTCTTTGTTCTGTCATCATCCCGTTGGGTCTGTTTTTGATTAACTGATGTCATTTAGCACCTTGGGCCATGAGAAATGACATTTCTTTCCTGTATACTTGTATTTAGAAATGACAATAAAGAACTTAAAAATAGTAAAACTAGTAAATAACACAACAAAGGACAGCTGGCAACATATTAAGTCCGCAACAGAAACAAATAGGAACACGTCACTGTTAGTAGTGAAATGGTTGAAAACGGTTAATGGGCTTGTATTAAAGAGCACCTGCAGAGTCTTAAAGGTGACCACTTAAAGCTCTATTGATGACGACAGCTGCCAACCTGCCCATCTCACTTTCACTCTCACACTAATTCACACAGCCTCTGGGAGTGATTTGCAGTTCAGTGAGTTGCTAAGGGACACTTTGAGATGTGGACCAGAGGAGCCAGGGATTGACCCTCTCTCAAACCACAGCAGTCTGAAGAAGATCCTTTATGAGACATGTGGCTGCTCCCTAAAGTCTGCAGGAAAGCACTGGACCAGACTTCTTTCTTCTTCACCAGCTGAAAACGATGCTGGCTAGGATCTTCTCCTGAATGACGGCTCCGGTTTGTCACATATTCGTGTGCTCTCCCATCAGTCACTTGGGTGCTTTGAGGACCTCATACATGATTCAAGTTCACCATAAATAACATGATGGACTCATCTCCTATAAAGGAGCTGCAGTAGCATCACTCCTCTCTGAGCTGATGCCATGCGGGCACATTTCAGTGTCCTCTGTATTTTTTCAGAGGACTCTAGCACAAATACTGGATGCTACACGTGTGAGAAATACTCCGGTAAAGTTGATGGACACAGTCTGTCCTTCATGTGCGAATGAGAATTGAATCATGTTCTTGTTTTCTGGACACTTGATTCACAGGTGTTTGGCACCATCTATTGTCATGGCTGCATACTGACATTTAAAAGTCAATACCCAAAATATAAGACAGCTCCTAGTTTTCAGTCTCATTTCCAGGAAAACTATCGTCTTGTTTTCAGAACTCACCGTTGGGGACTTCGGGGTCCAGCTGGCCGGACACACCTCACCGTGAGTCTCCACAAACTGGAACGCCTTCACCAAACGAAGCGTCTCTTCGACACAACGACCCACTGGAAGGTCGTTCACACTCATGTGCCTCACCACACCA
The DNA here is from genome assembly GCA_029721515.1 of Synanceia verrucosa. Taxonomy (NCBI): domain Eukaryota; kingdom Metazoa; phylum Chordata; class Actinopteri; order Perciformes; family Synanceiidae; genus Synanceia; species Synanceia verrucosa. The sequence goes on along the minus strand of CM056562.1, from coordinate 17,484,542 downwards.
TTGGGATCAATGATAAACAGGCCCCTGAAGGACAAAAGTTAGCAGCCTCTTTCACATCTCAACATTTCAGATCTAAAAATCATATCATATCAGTTCACAAAATAAAAATAAAAACAAGGAAAACAGACAAAACATTAATAAAAACTATCATACAGGCATAAATACAAAATCAGTATGGTAGCTATGGAAATATAGCTGGAATATGCAAACATAACTCAACCAGGAGTTGCTATTTATTTTGTATCCATGTTCTTTGATTGGGTTCAAATCCTTCCTGAATCCACCACCTCATATCATTCAGCAGATATATTTACATCTTCTAATGTTTCAGTATTGATGCTGCAGATGCAAGTATATTATTATTATTATTATTATTATAATAACAGCCATACGTAGCATACTCAAACAGTCCTGCAACCACATTATGATACTATAAAAACTATCTTAAGGTTTGTATTAAAAGCAATGTCAGATCAGAAGTGATGTCAGCCACATAACAACAATAATAATAATAATAATAATGATGATAACAGTAGTTGTAGCATTAACAGTTTACAGACATTATAATGATGCTGCAATACTGTGCCAATAAACTACACTAAATACGTAGTCAAGGCAACGCTCTAACTGTAAATAGTGTTGGAAGTTCTTTTTGAATATTTACTTAATTGTTAACCAGTGGTGTAATGGAGGCTGTGAGCACATCATGAGCGTACCTCAGTGCAATGCCTGGAGCCTCCAGCAGAACCCCGTAGTCTCTGGAGATCTGCTTGTTGAGGTCAGACAGCAGAGGGATGTGGATGTGGCCCAAACCTCCAGTCTGACAAAACACCATTAAACAGTTCCTGTCAGATTAACAATGGCACACTAACTGCTGCTGATACTGTTCAAATAGAGTACAGGTTGGAGCAGGACTGGTAGAGTAGTACAATAGAGTTTAATACTGTTAATAAACACAGTATTCGCAGGTCAGTCATTTCCCACAAGCTCAAATCAAAATCAGAAGGACAGATGATGAAAGTCACTGAGTTGAACTTTGCACTGTGTGTTTGTCCCTAAATGATCATGATCACCTTGCGTGGCGTGTTGATCCATGCCAGGTGGGTGAAGTGAGAGTCCACAGAGACACCCACCACTTCACAGTTTATGTCGTGGAATTCGCTGGCCTTGTCGCTGAACGAGATGATCTCCGTCGGACAAACAAAGGTGCTGATATATGACCAAAACAGAGGGTAAAGTAAAAAGGCTCTGTGAGAAACACGTTTAACGCATGTTAATATACAGCTGAATTATTTCCCTTCAACGATCTCAAAACACGACGTGATGGGAGGGCTCAATCTGGATCCATGTGCATCTCAGTCCAAAATCAATGAATCACTTTGTTCTGTGTGCAGGTCAAACACTCACAAATCCAGTGGGTAGAAGAAGAGCACCAGGTATTTGCCCTTGAAATCAGCGAGGCTCATCTCCTTGAACTCCCCGTTCTGAACCGCCATGGCCTTAAAAGCAGGAGCAGGCTGAGTGACAGCAGGCGTCCATCTGGAGGAGCCTGGAGGGCAGAAAAGACAGTTTTCATTTATTCACATTATCTGCTCAGTAAAACCAGTGAAGTTTACACTGATGGAATACGAGAGTTCTTTACACTGAAAAGAGTAGTAATTACACAACACAATGACATCAGTGTTAACAGTGTAATACCTTCAACAGGATTTGATTATGATGATGCTATTAAATACTGTTAACTACACAAAAACTAACTATTGTGATATTACTGCCCAGCTACATCTGATGTGCAGCTTCATGTCACAGGATAATAAACTGTAAATCTTCTGCTGACAGAACTGAATTCACTAAAATATACCAAACCATTTTGGAAAAAAAACATGCAGATGAGCTGGTTATTTTATTATTATTATTATGTTATTTTATTTTGTCCATTGACTGATGAATCACTTTATCACATATCATGATCCACTGTTTTGACAACAGAGTGATTGGTTTGAGTTATTTTTTCAAGAAAAAGTTCCAGCTTCTTAAATGTGAATACTTCTGGTATATTTTCTGCTCTATGACAGTAAATTGAATATATTTGAATTGTGGACAAAACAAGACATTTGATGACTTTTTGTGGCCATTGTCTTTTTTTTTTTTTTTTTTTTAATTTTCTGACATTTTATCGAATAAACGAATCAATTACTTAAGAAAACAATAAATATTAAAGCTCTGCTGTTCTCTTAATTATACTACTTTTTATCTGACATACTGGTAGAGAAACAGGATCTCTGGAGCGACCAAGCCGTGAGGACTCTTGCAGCTCCAGATGCTCCATGTTGACCAACCGCTGCAACTTTCAGTCCTCCTGCTGCAACCTTGGCCTAATTTATAAAATAAAATAACAAAACAAAAAAACAATCAAACAAACAATCCACAAACACACTGAAAAAATCTTAGATATCTTACTTATTATTTTAGATATTTTATTTTGTGGCCTTTTTGTCACAGTAATAAAACTGTAAGTGAAAACATTGAAATGGTCCATTTAGCTGCTTCAGTGGATATTGGATGTTACACTCTAAATTCAAACTCAGTTTTTGTGATTTTCACCAATTTAAACTGTAATTACACTCTTACAACATGGAGTAAATTGGAAATAATTGTCAGATATTGTAATTTTCAGGTTTTCTGGATAAGCAAAAAAATTCCAGACAGAAATTTTGAGGCTCAAGTGTTAAAGGGATATTTGTCTATAAAAATATGAAAACCGCCTTTTAGTTTAAAATACATACATCCCAGCAGTGAATCAATCAATTAATTCTCAAACATATTGTTCATTGTAACGCCATAGATTTTAATTGTGAGGAAAGTGTTTCTATGGATAACATGTTGCAGGAGTATAATCAGTAAATATGTGTTGACAAAAAGACAAACAGAGACAACATTAGTTAATATCATTCACTGACGTTTTTCCAGCTGTGACGCAACACAATGTTCAGTGAGGAAACATATCACAATGACTCAGCAGATTTTTTTTTTAAAATTCCAAAACTTTAGTGACTCATCATTATTGATATTTAATTTACATCATAGACATGTTGACGGTAAATTCTTGTTGTTGTTTAGGAAAAATCCTTGACTCAGGACACTCTGCTAAATAGACTTAACAACTCTAAGTGAGTATTTTTTTTTTCTTATTGGTCCAAAACAGAGGGCGCGGACCGGAGGTTTGTAACCAGTGTCAGTTGCTCCTCTGGTTTAACTGTGCGACACAAGACGAGACAGCGGCTCGACACAGAACTGAACCATTGATCAATATTCATCAATATCTGCTGTCCACGCGAGTCAATGAGTGATTAATAAACACCACACCACAGCCAGGCAGTGTCTTTATCACATGTCTTGAACTTACAGAGGTCCTGAGGAGTCTCCCGATGGTGGCCGCCATTTTGGATTCTGACAGAGGGCGGGCTTTTGAGCAAATGATTGCGTCATTTACGCACTTGCTCGACTAAAATTTTGTACTCTGAAAAAAAACATAAATATAAAATGATGCACTTGTTTAATATTTTGGGTCAAAAAGCAGTGGTCTGGCCGCTACTGCTAATGGCCCGAAAAACAGGTAAAAAGAAGATCTCATGCTGTATTCAGGTGCTCATGAGATCCTCAGGTGTTTCATAAATTGAAGGTTTGATAATAGTTTAATTATAATATTATAATAATAGTAATTGGACCAGTAATAGCAGTAATATACTACAACTACTACTACTACTACTAATAATAATAATAATAATGAAGAAAATGATGATAATAATAATAGCATGCTGAGGATTGTATCTCAAGGTTCACTCAGGTCATCTTTTATATTTATATTTATATATATGGTTATTTTTATGAACACGTGCTGCTTGTTTATAAACATAGACTGTATATATACTGTATATAAATAGAACGTAATGAACGGAACAATAACCTCCGATTTTTCCCGGTGCCCGTGAACATCACATCCACGCTAACGGCTGATCACGTGGTCGAAGGCGGAAGTGGCTTCTAAATAGAGCTTGACCTTAAAAGCATGAAGCGCACGCCGGTAAAATGTGTACTGTAGAAGTATTATTGTGAGGTATTTAATTTATGAGGATGGATCCTAATCTGTTGTACTGGAAGAACCAGGGGCAGGTAACAGCAGCTGTTATGAGCACTTATTGCTTTTATCACTGTCAGTTACAATGAAATGTGTTCAAGTCTCAGTTCTTGTGACCATTTTGATAAGTTTTCTTCTCTTTTTAAGTCCTTCCTCAGTCGACTGCAGATCTGGGTGAATCTCCTTGATCCAGCTTCCCTGCTTTGCTCTGATGTGAGTAACAGACTCACTGCAGTAATCTGTGTACTGTGTAAATAACTGTAATAACTGTCATGCTCAACTAAGCCCCTGAATATCAGTTACTGCCTAAAGTGTGTGCATATTAATCCCAATATTCTACATTAAATGAATGGATGGCAGATACTTTATTAATCCTGATGGAAATTCAGGAACCAGCAGTAGATTTTAAAAATTAACTGAAACACTTTATTCAAGATTTATTAAAATATTATACTTTTCAAACGGATTTTCGTTTTGATATGTATATTTTAAATTTTAAATATACATATCAAAACGAAAATCCGGAATCCCAAAATATATACTGGAACAGTGCAAATAGTGTGTAGTGTGCCATATATTGTCTATTTATGTGTGTGTTTTGTTGGTGCTAAACTGCCTTTCACTGTGTAACAACACTGAGAATAAAGATGTGTTCTATTCTGTGAGATGAGTAGAAACTATTTGATGGTTAACCAGTGATGCTTCTCTCCTCAGGCTGAAATACAGAAAGCCCACCGTCTTCTTGGAAGTGGAGAGCAACTAAATGAAAAGGTCAGATAATGTTGCAGTGGTTGACTTCATGAACCCAACAAAGATTATTTTAATATATAGATATTTTAATCCCTTTATCCATTTTTTTCCTTTAGGATGGAAAAGCACTGAACCTCTCACTTGTAAGTATTGCAAGTAACATAAAACTGCAGATAATATCAAATTTAAATGTGTCTCATATAGAGTTCTCATATAGCCTTTATTTCTGCATGAATTAATGACAATAATTCTAATAATAATAATGTTGTTGTTGTTGTTTTTTGTAAAACCTGCTCTGTGTTTATAGTCGTCTGTCCACGCTGATTCTGGTGCAGTTCTTCCTCTAGTTTTCCGCCCAGTAGGTACAGTAAAATCTAAGCTTTTACCATTTAGATCAATTTATTATTTATTACTGTTATTACTTCTAGTGCTTTTAAAGTATGTTTCTTCCTTTTAAGCAACATACATTCATTGTATTAGAATAAAGTTTGTTTTTATCACTTCCTGATGTGCTAATAAACTAAATTAACTGAGGGTGTTGTACATTCATATTATGTAACAACAAGCATTAAAACTATTCTTATAGAAACTATGATGGCAGAAGTTTTTATCACAAATTAGTTTTTTTGAACCAGTTGCATCATGTGTATTATTACTGTATCTGTATGAGTAAAACGGTGTATTTGAAAAAGAAACAGCTGTTATTTTCTTTCTAGCATTGTTGCCGATATCAACACCTCTGGTACGTCTCTCATCCAGTAAATATACAAAGTTTGTTCTTGATAATAAGTGTGAAATGAACAAACGCAGACATCATCATTTTTCAGGTGGTTGCCAGCTTTTTGCCACACAGCAGTGTGAAACCAGCTCTGTTTTGGCAGGTAAAGAATCACATACATCAAATCTATAAAGATACAGCATATTAAGCATGGCTGTGACACATTATTTACATTAATGATAATAAAAAACAATATTTCAGTTTTTGCTGCAGAGTTACAGTGCTGGGTTCAACTATGCAAACAGAAATTCTTCATCAGAGCAGGTAATATCAATAATATATAAAAATAATACATATATGCTGTTAATTAATCTTCAGTCCATCCCTGCCTCACTCTTCACTTTGTGTTTATCTCACCACCAGAGTAAAAAGATGTCTGTGAAGCAGCTTCTGTTGATCGCTGGAACAGTTTCCTATGCAACGTGTGCAGGGGTGTGTTTATCCTGATTGTACTGCTGTACCATGACTTTAATCTTTCAAAGAAACTTCTATGGCAAGCAGTTTTTTTTTTTTTTTTTTTTTTTTTTTAAATTCCTGTATCTTTCATTTTAGGCGCTTCCTCAAATTGTCATTAACCGACTTTATGTGAGAAGTCCACCAATCCTGACTTTCTTTAGGTCAATATTGCCAGTCCCACTCTCTGGTAAATATTGATCTTTGAATCCTAAATGTGGAATCATAAATATTTCTTTTGCATGTCAGGTACAAGATAGGTCATATATTTAAAAACAAAGACATTCAGACTCAGTTTTGTAAACTCAACATATTTTAAAATCATTTTACTTTTGAAAATAAAGTAGACTAAAGAAAATAAATGTACGTTAATATGAAATGGAGATTTAGCTTATTTAAATCTATGGCATCAACTGTGCATAACATACCATTAGGAAGACATACAAGGCAACATCATTTCTTACTTTCTTTAGCTTCACTGTTCAGTTAGCTGGTGTGGATCCAGTAATAACAGGTAGCACTCACATGTTGTGTCTCTCTCCAGCTGCTTTGGCTTTCTTCAATGTGTTTACTGTCAGAAGTGATGAGTCAGAAACTGGGATCCAGGTGTTTGATTCCAATGGAAATCCTGTTGGCTTCTCTAAAGCAGCTGGAGAAAAGGTGAGAAATATAATCACAGCAGAGCAAATGGACAAAAATAAATGTCCTCATTGAGAGCATGCAGTGTTACATAAAGGTTTTGTTCTTGTACAGGCTGTGAGGGAAACTGCACTGTCCAGAGCTGCTCTGTTTGGTACGACTGCTGCTGTTCCTAATCTCCTGGTGTTGCTCTTAAAGAGGTCAGTCACTTTTGTTATTGTACTTATTTTTATTCTCTTATTATTATTATTAATATTATTACTATATTACCCGGTCAAATTGTCAGAATTTAACAAGTAAATTTACCTTTACAGAACAGGACTTTTCCAGAGGAACTCCCTGCTGGCTGCTCCTGTCCGTCACATTAGTGCTGCTGTTGTTCTGGGCTTGATGATCCCCGTCTCCTTCAGTCTCTTCCCACAGCTGGGAACGGTGAGATTCCCAACCTTCCTTCTCTGTAACGTTTTCTTATAATGTCAGCTGACACTGACCTTGTTTTACAGATAAGTAGGGAAAACATGGAGGAGCAGCTTCAGGCGGCAGCGGACGGTGGACAGTTGTTCTACCATAGAGGACTCTGAGGAGCTCCTCAGATACAGAAACAACCAAAACAAACGACTGATAGCCTGTAAATAAACGTCTTAATGCAATGCAGCTGAAAATGAGCTGGTCATGTGACAGAATGCAGCCTTTCTCCCAGTTTTCATGCAAAATATTTTGTTTGAAGTGCATTTTAAGACATTGAAACAGAACAAGAATATACTTTGATAGTAAATTTATTTAGCTGGAATATTACGTTTTCATAGATAGGAAATATCACATCAATTCATGAAAAATACATTTAGTTTTCAAAGTTACATGAGCATGTCTATATATTGCACTCTGTGTCTTACTGTATGTGAAATACTGAGGCACAAAACCATCCTTTTGGCAATGTGATTGAAAATCTACTCACATGTCAAACAACAGCGCAAATTATACATTAAGAAAAAACACTAAGACACACATAATGCAGTAAAAATCAATATGGACATGGAAGCACCTGTCGTTGTTTGATCAGTTGCAGGCTGATTAGCTCTCTCCTCCCCATCTCCTTTTTTTTTTTAAACAGTCTGAAAAATCTGCAACAACACAACTTACTCATATTTATGTCATTAGTAAAATACAAAATGTGACACAGTTAAAAAAAATGTTGTGCAAAGCCTATTGCAGTTGTGATCTGATAACCACCTAAAGCAATTGCTATCAATAAACTCATTAAAAATCAATAATAAGAACTGCTTGTTGTTACATTTCCTGTCATATTTCTATATTTCTATCTTGGGCTCTTCAGAGAACTTAGTAGTTCGAACCATTAACTTTTGCACTGTGGAGTGGGAGCAGATGTTGCAGCTGCAGAAGAACTAGCTTATTTGTCTCCGTTTCACTAATTTAGAAACAAATACTGAAGCTCCTTGTTGTTCATAACTACTGGTGTTGAAAGACAAGGCAGCATTATTTTAAATGTTTCCTATTGCAATCAAATCCCATGAAAAGACCAAAATCAACAGCAAGTTAGTTTTAAAAGGGTGAATCCTTTAGTCATTTATTGTTTTTCTATATGATTCTGTAGTTTTTGTGTTCCTTCTGTAGTCCAACCAAACTCACTCTGTAGTATTTAGTCAAAATATCCCCCCCCAAGCCCCTCTACAGTATTGTTTCCCATATGACCTGGAAAGTTTCTGCATGCTGACGCTGTTACAAGTATCCATGTGTACATCCTTATGGTCAGTGTACTACATGCAGTAACTCAGAGAGTGGTCGACTCACTTCCTGTTTGGAGAAGCAGACAGGAGCAAGACACAGAAGCATAGCAACTTACTGCTGTGTGGACGCCACGTTACTGATCCAAAAGTCACAATAACACAAACAAACTACAGATCGATGCAGCACTGGACCTGGTTCAGCATGATAAAATGTCTGTTTTCTTGAATGTAGTCCAGTGGCTTCATTGACAGTGATAGAACGGCTACAGTTCCCCGTCATAAACTGCTCTCCAATGGCGAGGTAAAAGGGTGAAAATAATCTAAATGTCGCGTTCACTGAAACTGCTGCAGATATTTATTTCCAGGTGTTTTTTTTTTCCCCAAATGTAGAGATGCTGTTCACATCTCATTTTTTGTTTGTACTTTGTTGAGTCTAGTCAGGCTTTATTTTATTATTTCCTTAACCTGAGAAAGACAGGTCTAGTTTAGAGGCCTTGTCCAGCACCCATCCATCCTGTTCTGCTTTTGTGCTTATTTACTAGTTTTCAATATATGTACATTTGATTCCTCTCTAAATTATGCTTCTTTTCACCAACTATCTACTATCTGGTCTTATGTTGCTTCCCCTTTTCCACAATGAGCTGGGTTATAACAGGTGTGGATTAATGCACATTTGGTTCATGGTGATGAAGGAGCATGTGGACCAGTGCTGCAGTGGGACAAATGTGTTTTTTTTTTGTTTTTATACAATTGGAGCTCAACAGTCAAGTAGAAGGTTCAATTCACTGTTGGTTTTGTATATTCATGGGATTTGTTGGCAATTAAAAAAAATAAAAACATCCTGGTTTAGGCTCAGGATGTGACCCGGGGACACTTCCTACCTTACATGAGGATGACTGTGAAAAAGTGCTGCATGAACACTCTCATGCTAACGGTGAGCGTGTGCATGAGCCTTTCAGACAACACTAATCATCACATCATCACCACAGTCTGTGCTGTTGATGCTAACGTCTTCCTGCAGCTTTGTGTCTAAAACTAATTTAAATCCGTAAGAGCTGCTCAGCAGCTGCCAAATGAAAGAGGAAGTTCTCTGTTGCCGGAGGGAAACGATGCTGCTTTAGACCTTCCAAAGTGATTTTCGAGTCTTCACACTCGTCAGCCAGGGCCACCAGGTTGGCGAGGATCTCTTTTGTCTTGACAGAAATGTCCTGTGAATCAACGGTTGGTTGTCCCGTTAGATCCAGGACTACATTTCTTAAAACTGTGGATTAAAACACAAACGTGTTTGCTCTGAGGGAACTCTCACCTTAATGACCTGACTATCTGACCTCTCAGCATCCTCTGCAGACTGGACGATAAGCTGACCAATGTCCTTATGCAGCTTCCCCATCGCCATGGCCTCTGTGGAGGGACACTGAAGGTCAGTCTGAGGTGAATGCTGCCCTACTCTCTCTACTCAAAGTGTTAATAAGAAAAACATACTGAACATACTGTACCTTTGGCACTCTGAGATACTGTGATGACACTGTCTGGGAGGTTCACATACACATCAAACAAGTCCGATCTATTGCTCACTTCTGGATCTACGAACCCTGCTACATATCCTGCAGAGAAAATGATCATGTTGGAGAATAAATAATTTATTTCAGAGCAGATAGTGGCTGATCACCAACTAAGGAGGCAAAGTTTGAGCAAATAAACCAGGAGGCAGCCTCACCAGGGCATTTCTTGAGATCCTCTAGCTCAGTATCAGTAAGGTGCACATAAGGATGCAAGATGGACCAGTCTTTCCTGTGCCACGTCAGAGTCGGTAGAACTCTGAGGGAAAACAGACAAACAATTATAGGCTAACCAAACGTTCTCTTTTCCCCGGACATGTCCACTTTTTACTTTCCATCCAGGGCGTCAAGGGCGTCTTTATTAATTGATGATAATGTCCGGTTTTCCTTCTGTGTGTGTATTAGCATGTGCCCCCCCAGTTCTTGCATAGGTAAGGTGAGTTTGTTATTGCTTCATTCGATGGAAAGTTCTGGAGCATTAGCCTGTTAGCTACTCCTAACTTTGTCCAGAGTATATAAACTAGCTCACTTTTCCCCCCATATTAACTCATATTTCTGAAGAAAACTCTGGATTTATTTATTCAGTGCTTCCTCTACCAAGTAACTGTCATGTTGTTCTTTTTTTGGGGGGGGGTGTCCTCTAAAGAACAGAAAAAATACCCTAACAACCATAAAATTACTCTAAAAAAAAAACTGAAAAAATTACGCCGAATAACTATAACTAACCAGATAACTATATTCTCCACCGCAATGTGTTAAAGATTCAAGCCAAATATTTTGAATTCAAGTCTTAAATGCACCTCGTAAACTCCAGCAAGGCCTCAATCCGAGGGTGATGGACAATTATTCTCTTCTTCAGCATGAGAGCCGTATACAGGATGATCGTCTCCATGCCAAACTGAGACACCACATCTGTGGACAGAGGTGGAACAGAAACAGGGATGCGAGCTGGATGAGCCACTTTTATTCTGAAGGAAGTTTCGTCGTGATTGGACCATAATAGGATTTTATTCTCTGTTACAAAAAAAAGAGCAATAAATTTATTGTGGTGAATTTCCACTATAGGGAATATCCTCACATGAGGGACATGAGAAGTCTATCTGGCTCACTATCATGTAGAGAAGTGGAAAATATAGTTTAAAAGTTATGATTATTGGGATATTATCAAGACAGGAATTTTTATATTACCCCATGCCTCGTTTCAAGTGACCGATAACATCACTTTCACTATAAACAAGTAACAAAAACAGTAACATGACTATGTGCTATTTAAATTTGCACCCAAAAGAGGATATGTCACCGAACAGAATATCGGTAGATGTTGGTGCTCCTGTTTGACACCTGTGATGTCTTCTTACCTTTGACTGAACCAGCCAGGTATGCTTTCCGAACATCATAGTCTTTTATTAGAAATGAGCCGTTTTCATCACTCTGACAAATTCCTTTGGTGAGGACGTTGACATAAGCCTCCATCATCTTCACCGGGCTGCCATGTTTGATATACATCCTGGATAGGAGAGGAAAACACACCACTAAAATGAAAAAAAAAAACACTCCCTTTAAAGAAAAGTGTCTTAAATTTCTGCCTGGGCTGAACACTGTACCTGCAGAGTATTCTACTGAGAGCAGCATACTTCTCAGGGTTGAAGTCTTTTGCTGTAACAACTATTGAAAAATGAGTGACCTTGAATGAAGAAAATAAAGACAAAAATAAATATACAAATATTAGACATGCTGCACTCTCGCTGTTCCTTTTCCGATATCCTGACCTCAGCAGTACCTTGTTCAGTGCTGTAGGTTCCTGCACCTCCACCGTGGTGATGTAATACCAGGTGCGACAGAACTGACCAAACACAAAGGTGTGGAAATCTCGGCCGTCCTGAGACAGGCAGCACTTGCTGAGCAGGATTTTCCTCAGATCTGAGCCCACAGAGGGGAAGCACCAAACCCACAGAGTGTCTCCGTTCACATCTTTCTCTGGGAGGAGAGGAAATAAAACCAACAGTGAACATTACATATAAATCTTCACATATCAGAACAGTAATTCGGCACACAGTAAGGGGGTCTGTTAATAATTAATCTAAACTTGTACTGCATCATTTAAAATTGCATATTTAAAGATGAGGACTATTTGCAGCAATAAAACAAACATATTGTGTCCATCAGTCCCACCCACATTAACTTTGGGCCAATGGAAAACTTTATTATCTTTTCAGCTTTAGACTGGTAAATTTAAATATCTGGCTTAATTAGGACAAAGCCAGTGTTGTTACTATAACTTTTCTGAAATTGTTCATTAACTACTTGAAACAGGTTCTGAATATTATCAGGTTTACAAGTTCGATAAAATCATACTCTATTTAATAGTGTATAAAAGGTATTAACATGCAAAAACACTGAAAAATTTCCCAGCTGAAGGACAAATAACAGATGATTGCATTTTATCTGATTACATGATTCAAATTGGAAATGTGTCTCTGTTTATCACTATGACACTAGTCTGAAGTATTTAGGATGAAAAGTATTCAAATATAAAGAGTTCCAGTGGCATCTTAGAGTATAAATGTATGCATAGATAGTAAGGGTATGCCTAACTGACATTATGATTAAGAGGCAGTCCTTTTTTTCTCCCCTGTAAGGAACCCATGGACCCAAAATTTTAGAGAAACCCAGTATTAGAACATGATCAGACATTAAACACCATACCAGTAAGGTCATTGACTTTATTACATGGTGATCAGTGTTATTGCTGCCTGACATGCAGCAGAAATGGTCCAATGAGGGACAGGCAGCCCTGCTGATTAGACACTTTACAGTCACACTGACATCATGTGAGTCTCCTGCACGTATTGAGGCTCAAACTCAGCTTGAAAAGTCGCCCGAGAAAACAAGAAATGAAAGTGAAAAGGAAACTTACCGATTAATCCGACGCTTAACATAAACTGCGTTTCAGTTGCTGCCATATTCCATACCTGCAAGAGTTCAAGAGCCACAAGTTAGCTGGAGAAAAAGCACCAACCACCTCCCTTCGTGATCTCTAAATATAGCTGTGAACTACCTTGAGAGCTCCTGCTACGTCCAGATAGCTGAATGCGTTGCTGTAAGGGTTTTAACAAAACAGTAAATGTGTTTATAATTGTTAGTGGCCTTCGGTATTATTTCTCCTGTCAACAGTGTTTCCTCTATTTGCGAAATCTCGTCCTTCTTCCGGGACAGGAGGGATAGTGCGGAAGGAGAGGCGCTGCTGACAACCAATCACGGAGCGCCAATGTTTATGGTACATTCATGGTTACTAAAAACATCGTGAAATAATGACTGCAGTTTGGTAAGCGTTTCTAATTTGAATTAAGACATGATCAGTCAAAACTAATGATGTTATCATTATGTTTCTTTTAACCAGATCTTTTAATATCAAGTATCGATAATCTACAGTAAAGTGTGAGGCATGCATAATTTTATATAACAGACATTAAACGAGGGTTTCCTGAATACACCATTAGTGGAGCTCATACGGGAACTTGAGCCACTCGGAGGTGCCAGGTTTGTTGAAACCCCCGTTATAACTCATCCCTCACATAGGGTCGCGGGGCCCCGTTATAATTTTCCAGTCAAATCAAATGATCTCAAAATAAGTCATATATAGACTTAGCACCCATGGTCGCATATTAGAGAGCTACAGGTTAGGATAATCCAACATGAGCTCACACATATGCAAGAGTGTATGTGGCTGTTGAGCTGCAAAGATTAATCCCTTAATTAATTAGTTGTCACCAATTTATTAGTTAATTAGTAGGTAATAGTTGACAACTAATTGATGAAGGGATTAATCTTTGCAGTAAAATGTTCAATTAATCAATTCGAATATTTTAAATAGAAAAAGATCATCATTGTCTGATTCCAGCTTCTTAAATGTGAATATTTTCTCGTTTATTTACTCCTCTGTAATCAATGTAAACTGTTTTTTAGTTGTGGATAAAACAAAATATCTGAATTGTAGTACGAGACAGCTAAATTTTTGATAGGTCTATTGACAGGGGGATATGGCGTGACGACACTGGCAACCCTAGCTACACTGTTCACGAGGTTCTTCCTTTCTCAGCCAGCACCGTAGCAGCGGGCGAGTGCGTGGCGTGGATGGACTGGTGAAATTGGTCAAAATTCACTCAAGTCAGCCAATCCGAGTTTCACTAGAACGGCACCAAAATGCCGGCGTATTTCCAGCGGCCAGAGAACGCTCTGAAACGAGCCAACGGTGAGTAGGAAGACAACGCCGTGTTTCACATATGTCATGCTAACCGGCTAACTTTAGCCACCGTTAGCTTTCGAGCGCATCGTCAGTAATGCGGAGGTAGCCAAGCTAGCTGTTAGCATGAATGGCGGGGAAGCTCTTTTGCGTCTACGTTAGTACGAAGCTGTCTGGCTGGGCCATTTTTATGGTACTGATTATTGACTTAAGTCAGTGATATTTTCCAAATGTAGCTTCGGTGGCTATAGGTTGATAGTTACCACTCGTGACTGGTTCGAAATGTTATTTACAACGGCTGTTAGCTATTGACAAAGTGTTGCTGCTATCTGTTCTTGTAGCGCAATGCTAATGTCAGGTTAAATAAGCACCATAGGCCTGACGATGTTGGGAAGAATAAGTAAACCACTGGTGGTGGGTTTTGTGCTGAAAGGTTTAAAGGTAAATGTGTACGGTGACCCGTGGTGGAGCTGATGTTGGTCTATTTCTCCATGTGTCGTTCACAGAGTTTCTTGAGGTTGGTAAGAAGCAGCCAGCTTTGGATGTTTTGTACGATGTCATCAAGAGCAAGAAACACCGAACATGGCAAAAGATCCACGAGCCCATCATGCTCAAGTACCTGGAGCTGTGCGTGGATCTCCGCAAGAGCCACCTGGCCAAGGAGGGTCTCTACCAGTACAAGAACATCTGCCAGCAGGTGCGTGAGGGAAACCTGGGATGTTTGCACGGATCCGGATCAGGTAGTTTTCATGATTTCAACAGGGGTTTTGGAATTGAGGTGTAACATCTGTCTTTGCTTTCCAGGTGAACATCAAGTCTCTGGAGGATGTGGTCAGGGCTTACCTGAAGCTGGCAGAGGAGAAGACTGAGACCGCCAAGGAGGAGTCCCAGCAGATGGTCCTGGACATCGAGGATCTGGACAACATCCAGACTCCTGAAAGGTGAGGATGCTTAAATGTTAGATGAGGTTTCTTTGCAGCATAAAAAGCATCTCCGTATATGTTGTTGGATTTCCTTTAAATTGATAAAGAATCTAATCTACTGTAGTCATGCAGTACTGATGTCACAGCTTAGGGTAGATGGTAGTTTACTTGATGATGGATAATGGATTTTTAACATTGTACTTGTTGTCTCTTTAGTGTTCTTCTGAGTGCTGTGAGTGGAGAGGACACTCAGGATCGTACTGATCGCTTGCTGCTCACTCCATGGGTGAAGTTCCTGTGGGAGTCGTACCGTCAGTGCCTGGACCTGCTGAGGAACAACTCCAAGGTGGAGCGCCTGTACCATGACATTGCCCAGCAAGGTAATGACGCACACTGAATACTTTAACTAAATATTTTTTGTGTTTATTTAGTCTTTAATTTTATGAGCTGAATGTGATATTTTGCTTAAAGTTTTTATTTCCCTGTTGGTAGATGTTACTGAATGATAGGTCATACAGAATATAACACGAGTCATCATTTTAAAATTATAAACTCATGAATTCATGTTTTAATAGTGCCTATCATGGAATACATGGAATATAAATGAGTTGTAAAATGTGTATATATTGCTAATTTTGACAAAATTATATAATGTGCATCATTCAAATCGCAACAAAAACACACATTCAGCTGTAAATAGCATGTTGAATTATATCAGCTACATTTTGTAAATAATATTTGGTCATCATTCCTTCAGCATTCAAGTTCTGCCTCCAGTACACCCGCAAAGCAGAATTTCGCAAGCTGTGTGACAACCTGCGTATGCATCTGGGTCAGATCCAGCGCCACCACAACCAGAGCACTGCCATCAACCTGAACAACCCTGAAAGTCAGTCTATGCACCTGGAGACACGTCTGGTGCAGCTGGACAGCGCCATTAGCATGGAGCTCTGGCAGGTCTGTCCACCTGACACTAAAGTTATCACAGATGATATCCATATGCACACACATTCTGTGTCTATTCCCTAAACATTTAAATGTAAAAAAAAAAAAGAAATACATTAGAAAGTAGTAAACTGTAATATAGAACATAGGATCGATCATCTGTCACGTGTATAATTACACAAGAGGACATCAAAGCAAAGATGATATTGTCACTGATGTGATACTGTGTCTTTTTCCAGGAAGCATTCAAGGCTGTTGAGGACATCCATGGCCTGTTTGCTCTTTCCAAGAAGCCTCCCAAACCCCAGTTGATGGCCAACTACTACAACAAGGTGTCCACTGTGTTCTGGAAATCTGGAAATGCTCTTTTCCACGCCTGCACCCTCCACCGGCTCTATCACCTCTCTAGGGAGATGCGTAAGAATCTGACCCAAGATGAGATGCAGAGGTACCGTACTTATTACCTGTCTATAGAATTGCACATGTTTTGTTGTGGTAGTGACCTAATGGTAAGTGATGCTTACTCTCAATCTTCAGGATGTCCACCAGAGTCCTCCTGGCTACGCTGTCTATTCCCATCACCCCCGAGCGCACAGACATTGCCCGGCTGCTGGACATGGATGGAATCATTGTAGAAAAGCACCGCAGGCTGGCCACCCTGCTTGGCCTACAGTCTCCACCAACCCGGCAGAGTCTCATCAATGACATGGTACATTATGTGCATAAGAAAACTTTGTTAGGTGGTTTAAGTTTCAACTGTGCCCCTGAAATATTTTTTTTTCATAAATACAAAAAATAAAACTCTTGTCAGGTGTTCTTAACCTGATCTTGTAAACCTGTTCATATTTTAAAGCTATTCCTACATGTTTATAATTCCATGTTTTCGTTCCAGGTGAGATTTAACTTGCTGCAGTATGTTGTACCTGATATAAAAGAGCTTTACAACTGGCTTGAAGTCGACTTTCATCCTCTGAAGCTGAGTGGACGAGTGACCAAGGTAAACAATCTGGCAGCAGATAATCCTTGATAACATGGAAATTATCTAATCCATCTTTGTAGTTTGAGTTGCAGTATCATCATATCTGTGTATGCTAACAAACATACTGTGCTACTAGGTGCTGAACTGGGTGAGAGACCAGGCTGAGAAGGAGGCTGATCTGCAGCAGTATGTCCCTCACCTGCAGAGTAATACCATCCTGCGGCTCCTGCAACAGGTAACTCTTCAGTCTTTTTCACTCTGCTCGAGTGCTGTCCTTAATCATACCTACGGTGTAAAAGTAGTAATCCCTCTCATTATTCTGTATCCTTTGTTAGGTTGCTCAGATCTATCAAAGCATCGAGTTCACTCGCTTGGCCTCCCTGGTTCCATTTGTGGACGCTTTCCAGCTGGAGCGCTCCATTGTGGATGCTGCCCGTCACTGTGATCTGCAGGTAAGAGCAGGAGAAATGAGGTTTTAACTAATTTACACATATTATTACAGTTGAGAGTATGTATCATACTGTTTTCCACAGACTATCTAATATTTCCTTTTTTGTAGGTCCGTATTGACCACAGCTCTCGAACTCTGAGCTTCGGCTCTGACCTGAACTACTCGACCAAAGAGGATGCTCCTGTTGGTCCATTCCTGCAGAACATGCCCTCAGAGCAGATCAGGAACCAGCTAACTGCCATGTCTGCTTCTTTGGCCAAGGCCATCCAGATCATCAAGCCTGCTTCCATCATGGTGAGTTCACCCTCTTCCTGAGCTCTCTTGTATAGACACACAGAGACACCTGATCAAGGATCTGCAGCAACTTTTTGCATACCTAACTCTTAATTCATGGTGTCTTTTTGTACCATTAGTCTTAAACTCTAAACTTCATTATGCTGTTTTTGTCCCTTCTTAGCAAGAGCGTGAGGAGCAGAACCAGCAGGCCATCGCTGCCTATCTGAAAAATGCCCGCAAGGATCACCAGCGCATCCTGGCCCGCCGACAGACCATTGAAGAGCGTAAGGAGCGCCTGGAGAGCCTGAATATTCAGCGCGAGAAAGAGGAGCTGGAGCAGCGGGAAGCTGAGATGCAGAAGGTTCGCAAGGCTGAGGAGGAGCGTCTGCGTCAGGAGGCCAAAGAGAGGGAGAAGGAGCGCATCATGCAGGAGCATGAGCAGATTAAGAAGAAGACGGTCCGCGAAAGACTGGAGCAGATCAAGAAGACCGAACTTGGAGCCAAGGCCTTCAAGGATATTGATATTGAGGTAAAATGTAGATTTATTAGATTGAAATCTATTGTGCAGAAAAAGCATCATTGTGGTTTAAAGTTCAAAGGTGAGACTAACGAATGTGTTCTGTGCAGGACCTTGAGGAGCTGGATCCTGACTTCATCATGGCCAAACAGGTGGAACAGCTGGAGAAGGAGAAGAAGGAACTTCAAGAGCGCCTGAAGAACCAGGAGAAGAAGGTAACAGAGTGATACATCAGTGAAAATATCCATCACCTAGGTGTGGTTGCTAATTTTTCTTTCTCTTCAGATTGACTACTTTGAGAGGGCAAAACGACTCGAGGAGATTCCTCTTATCAAACAGGCTTATGAGGAGCAACGCATCAAGGACATGGAACTATGGGAGCTCCAGGAGGAGGACAGGGTATATAAAAACACTATCACATGTCTAGAGCAAAGAAAATGAGTACAGCCAGGTGACTCTCTAGACTGTAAAATTTCACATTTTCTTATTGATGTAGATCAGTAACATGAAGGTTGAACGGGAGAAGGCACTGGAACACAAGAAGCGCATGTCCAGGATGATGGAGGACAAAGAAAACTTCTTGTCCAAAATAACTGCTGCCCGAAGCTTCATTTATGAGGTAAGAACATTTGGTCCTTGAATCAGCTCAATAGGTGTAATATGTAAGCAGCATTAGCATGAACGTTGTTTCCAGGACAGAATGACTGACGCAGTTTCAAATTGACTTTTCTGTCTTTGAAGGAAAAACTGAAAGCTTTCCAGGAGCGCTTGGTGGAAGAGAGGAAGAAGCGTCTGGAAGAGAGGAAGAAGCAGCGCAAAGAGGACAGGCGTAATGCTTTCTACCGCCAGAAAGAGGAAGAGGCTCAGCGCATTCATGAGGAGCAGCTCAAGAAAGGTAATTCATTCCTGTTGGCTCTAGTGTCCAGGGACAGTTATGATACAGGAGGGGCAGAAGGAAGTTGTGGCTTTATTTAGGGACTAGCACAACAGTGGGTTTTCATCTTCCTGCTTTTTATTGCAGAGCGTGAGGAACGTGAACGCCTGGAACAGGAGCAGCGAGAGGAGGAGGAGAGGGAGTACCAGGAGCGACTGCGCAAACTGGAGGAGCAGGAGAGGAAGCAGCGAGCTCGTCAGCAGGAGATCGAGGAGCGAGAACGCCGTCGTGAGGAGGAGAAAAGGGCTCCTCCAGAGGAAAAATCCAAGGTACCAACTGGCTGAATAAGGACTTGCTCAAGGACTATGTGCTTGCTTTCCTTTACTGCAGTGTGAAATGCATTTAACCATTTAAATGAGTGACAGTTACACCAGGGTACATTGTACATACCAGTTTAACACAACAGTCTGTCATAAGCTGTTCAGCTCTTTGAGTGACATGGAGGTAAGGTAGCAACGTGTCTTGATCGATGCATTTCACGTTTACAGGACTGGAGCGATAAGGACACTGACAAAGAGAAGGATGAAGGAGGATGGAGGAAACGCACAGAAGGCAGTGATTCAGATTGGCGTCGCTCTGCACCTGACAAGTAGGTGTTGGCAACTTTATTTAGTCATACCATTTTTTTTTTTATTATTAACCCCATTGATCCATGAGGAGCTACTCCAACGTTACCTGTGCTCTCTGTAGGGAGTGGAGACAGGAGGGCCGTGAGGATGACCGAGAGGACAGAGAGGGGTCCTTCAGACGAGAAGGTGTTCGCAGGGTCGGAGATGACAGAGGCCCACGGCGTGACGATGACCGCCCGATGCGCAGAGGGATGGACGATGACCGCGGTCCACGCAGAGGTTTTGACGATGACCGTGGCCCAAGGAGGGGTGGAGATGACGACCGTGGCTCAAGACGTGGATATGACGATGACCGTGGCTCAAGACGTGGATATGACGATGACCGCGGTTCAAGACGTGGATATGACGATGACCGCGGTCCCAGACGTGGTTTCGATGACGACCGCGGTCCCAGGCGTGGCTTTGACGACGACCGTGGCCCCAGGCGTGGTTTCGACGATGACCGCGGCCCCAGGCGTGGCTTCGACGATGACCGCGGCCCCAGGCGTGGCTTCGACGACGACCGCGGTCCCAGACGTGGTTTCGACGATGACCGCGGCCCCAGACGTGGGTACGACGACGACCGCGGCCCCAGACGTGGCTTCGATGATGACAGAGGTTCCCGTCGAGGCATGGATGACTTCAGGGGTTCCAGGCGTGTGGCTGATGATGACTGGGGTCCTAGAAGAGGAGGAGATGACGAGAGAGGTGGAAGGAGAGGCATGGATGATGGACCGCGTCGTGGTGGTGATGACTCCAAACCCTGGAAGCCGCTGGGCAGACCTGGTGAGCCTGGAGCCGTTCAGCTGCTAATGAAGAACGCTTCAGTAATCGACTGCTCAGCAGCACGATGATGAGCACATGCTTATGTTTCAGGTGGTTGGCGTGAACGGGAGAAGGCCCGAGAGGACAGCTGGGGACCTCCCCGTGATGATGCCAGAGATGACGAAGGAGATGGTAAACGAAGTGACACCATCAGTCGTCCAGTCAGGTGCGCCTCATAGACCTATAACTGTTGGTGTATTTGTTGTTTGTAATAAATGGAGATTGGGCAGTCATGTTGATCAGCGTTGCTCTGTTGTTCACAGAGAGGAGAGTAACTGGAGGAGAGGAGGCGCAGACGAAGGAGGAAGTGCCTGGAGGGACTCGCGTAAAGATGACTCAGACCGCCGTGATCGTGACGATCGCCGCAGTGACCGACGTGGTGAGCGCCGTGATAGAGAGCATCGGGATGACCGTGAACACAGAGCGCCGCACAGAGATCATGATGAGGGTAAGCAGATCATGATTTAGGATAAAACCATTAAATGCACATCAGCATCACAGTTTGGTTTTTAAGCCAAAATATGGGTAGAGGTCTTATTGAAAATATAGCGTATAGCTGAACAAAAAACTGAGATTTACCAACGTATGAGCCAAACTTTGTCGCAGCAGCGATTATCCTGAAAAATGGATGTAGGTGTGAACTTCATTTAGCACTTGTCTTGACAAAACTATTGGAGACTCCATGTGGAGGTTCTGCCTTCAGCCAGCAGAGGTAGCTGTTTACATTTATGACTCCTGCAGCAGGTGCCTTAAAAAGATCGCCAGCAGGGCGGTTAAACACACAAACCCCTGAACTGGAGCTGTGTTTGTAAAAACCATGTTGTAATGAGCGTCTTTGTTTCTGTAGGAGGTTCTTGGCGTCGTGGAGGTGAGGAGAAGCGGGAGGAGCGACACAGGGAGAGAGAAAGAGAGGCTGAAGCTGAAGGAGAAAAGGGTTGGCGTTCTGACAAAGAGAACCCTCGTCGCACCAAGAACGAGACAGACGACGATGGCTGGACCACGGTCCGCCGCTGAGTTAACCTCTGCATCCACATGGCTCAGTTAATGATGAATTGGTTTTGAAAATATATCAGTATCCCATCAGCCAGTTAGCCACAAGCTCCTGATACTCATGTGCGTTACTCTTGAATTAAATATTTGTAGACAGTAGTTTTCCCTTTATCTTTAATCTGACTTCCAGCTGTTTTGAACCACGGGCTCTTCACCACCCGAAACACCTTCAGCCAATGAACTTGTGATAACTTAGGCCAATGCAAACATGACTGTTCCCAGTGGTTAAGAGTGTTACTACCTTACATGAAGAAGTGAAACTAAACTTAAAACCGTTGTACCTGTTCTAAAAGCAAACTCTCCCACGGCCTCTTTTAAGCAGTTGACCTTTGCATAGATGTGATGTTGTGCCACAGATCCACAACTCTTAGCTACAGCAATGACGAGGGATTTGTCGTCTGCTTCAGTGATCTCTGCTCTTCTAACGTTTCAGGTGCTGCTTAACCTGTTAAAGAACTATTTACATTTTGATGTGCATGCTTTAGATTATTCAATGGGTCTCGCTTGATAATCCAGTGTGTGGGTCTGTCTCGCAGCAATTCAACTGGTATCCAACCAGGTTGCATGTGTACAGATAGAGCCTTTATTAATAAAAATGTTTGCTGACATCACCTTATTGTCCATTTTGTCTCAAATTTCAAGATTGCAGCACAGATTGGGTCAAGTAACTGAAGACAAGTAAGAATATGAACCAATGATTCTACAAATATCTTCCTGTTAAAATTATTCAAATTTAAGTACCACTGACAAACTAAATTGTGAAAATCCAACTTCATAGGGTAGCCTGTCTCTACTGACAATTGGATAGTTGATTATTTGTCCCAACAATGGGAATGAATGTTTTTTTTTTCTTTGTTATTTATATACATCTCCTGAACTGATGGTTAGATGGACAGATAGAAAGATACTTTAATAATCCTGAGGGGAAATTCATCAGCAGGGAAAGTAACCAGCAGCATATTTTAAAAATACAGAAAATGGACAGCAGAGCACACAGGAAAGATAGCTATGGAAAATGTAAATTTTAAAAGTTAAATACCATACTAAATCCTAAAATAGTATATTCATGTACCAAATAAGTCATGCAAATGGTGTGCATTTAGTAATCAGTAAAATGACCTCTCTGTGCTCTCCAGGCTACAGCCAGACTCCAGTCTATCGTTTGTGGACACCGCTTTAATATAACAAACCACTGGAGGTCAGTGAAGCTCCGTGAAGAGGAATGACAGCCCCACTGTGTGAAGCGTGTTGGTTCATGTCCACGATCAGCAGTGAACTCCGTGGAGTGGAGAAGTCAGGGACATAAGAGCCCACAGGCAGCGGTCAGTATGACATGATGTTAGAGTTCAACATAAAAACAAACTACAGACTTTCCCTTAAATAAAAGCTTGTTCCGCATCAACTAAAAGCTTTGAATTTAATTTGTCTGACCGGTTTTGTAGCTATGATGTGCTATAATCATTATAATAACGGTAATAATGATAATAATAATACTGATAGCAATAATAACAATAATGTGCGTCATATGATAGACAATGATTGACATTCATCAGCTGATAAAAATAAAACACATTCCCTGGATGAACTGTGGCTGAATAAAACAGACATCGCCCAATAATTCCTGATAATAACAATACAATATTAATTTACGAATTTTTAAGATGTCTGATCAGGCGCATTATGGGCTGTACATCCGCTGCTGCTCCAAACTCTTTTTAGTATTTAGTAGATATTTTATTCCATTAACATTATGCGCACAATTGCGCACATCTGCACAAACTATATGACACGTTTATATCCCGCAAGTTAGCGACGATAACAACAATAATAATATTATTAATCTCACATTTTAATTATTGTGCACCATTCCGGCTCATTTCTGTGGCCCCTTAAAAGCGACTTTAATTTTCTGACCTCTGAATTCATAAAAACCTGAAAACAACGAAGTAAAAAATAAAAACAACAATGTATTGAAATAAAATGTAAAACAGCATGATTGTTTTTCATGAGCCTGCATGGACTCAGCTGTAAGCAGCCTGCTGTCAGTGTCTGTCAGTGTGAAGGCCCTGCTGCTGCAGCCGCTCTGCCATCACAGGTAGAAACACCTGAGCATCCCGCACTGGCCAATAATAACACTAAGTGATACTCCATCAGTGGAAAGGCCTCATTCAATTTTAACTCTTGTCACTTTCCACGCAGTGTCCCGCTCAGTTGACAAAAAGCTCTAAATGTACAGCTGAAGCTTGTTTGTCCCATCCAGCAGAAATTAAGAAACTTCACTTGGAAACTTATCCTGATAGAATCTGAAGAAAACGTGCAAAGGAGCAAAACAAGAACAGCTTCTCTCCATGTATCCAGCTAGAAAACAAAACAAAAAAAGCAAAACAAAAAATAGGTACAAAACTGAAAAATCAACGGAGGCCAACTAACAATTTGCTGTATGCTATCCACACACACGGCGCCTATAATAGACTTTAATGAAGCTGATGTGATGTTTGCGCATAATTGTTGTGCGTAATTAAAAATAATCACTGGCTGCTACCAACACTGCGCACACCCTACCCTTAAAATCATTTTTGGAGCTGCCGTGGCCCTTAAATGCAAATAAGAAGACTGCCTTGAGTTTTTTTTCTACTGGTTCAGATGTTAAATATCCTGGAGATATATGTGCGCGTGAGTGTGTGTGTGTGTGTGTGCGCGCGTGTGGGGGGGCTCCTCTCTGGACGAATCCGTTCCGTGTTGCGCGCTCGAGTCCGCCTCTCCGCGCCCCTGCTTCCCATTGACGCACTTTTTAAGCGTCTTCCCCTTCTCCACCTTAAGGCGAGCAGCAGCGGCAGCGACCAATCACCATGCCATTACAGCCTTCAGAGGAAGCTGTTTATGGGACTGCAGCGCTAATTAGGCTCATGAACTAACAAATCTGCCTGCACGAACCCGGCGAAGAAAACGATCACATCCATGGATTAGTCTGGGAGTAGCCGAGCACTTTTTATTTTTGGCTTTCTTGACGCTGCCGCCGTTTCCCAACTTATTTACTGCGTAGAAACTTTGCCCCTTTTCTTGGGTGTGGAGTATTTTTTAAGCGAGAGCACGACCGACAACTTCAACTTAAACTGGGGAACCTGGACTATCAGACCATGTTTCAACCTACACCCAAGAGGTGTTTTACTATAGAGTCTTTGGTGGCGAAGGATAATCCTGTACCGGCGTCCCGCACCGAGGAGCCCATCAGGCCAGCGGCTCTCAGCTATGCAAACTCCGGCCAGATGAACCCCTTCCTCAACGGCTTTCACTCCGGCGGCAGGGGCGTCTACTCTAACCCGGACTTGGTGTTCGCCGAGGCGGTCTCTCATCAGCAAAACTCCGCCGTCCCGGTTCATCCGGTGGCTCCGCCGCACGCTCTGGCCGCTCATCCGCTTTCATCCTCACACAGTCCGCACCCTCTTTTCGCCAGCCAGCAAAGGGATCCCTCAACTTTCTATCCCTGGTTATTACACAGATATAGATACTTGGGTCACAGATTTCAAGGTAAGCTATCAAAATGCTTCGTTTGGCTCTTTTACGCACGAAACGCGCCGAGCGGCTGGAGAGCTTTTCCTGATTCCTCTCCATCAGTGCAAACCGCAGCTGAGGAGGAATTAAACATGTGTCTTAAAGCCGATCCCCTCCAGGTCTCGGGCCAAAACAGACAATTATTTAATGCCTTATTTCACTCAAAGAAATTACCTTGTAATTAATTACTTTATTTACAAGAAAGAAAAAATCTCGAGTAAAATATATTTATAGACTTGCTTTAACTGTCTGCTGTCTGGAGTTTCTAGTCATGGCTACAAAAAACACTAGAATTTTGACCCATGCGTCAAAACCAAACTAATGTATTTCGTTGCTCTGCAGTTTATGCCAAGACTTCTTTAAAATTTTAACCATAAAAGACATTATTTTATAGTTTTTCTAAAGAAGAACAAATACGATGGTTATTTGATTAGCGTATGGCATTTTTTCCAAGACTGGCATGATTCGTATTTGGGGTAATTTTCTAATTTTCTATAAATTGACTTGGCCTGCGTGATATTTAGACTGATCAAATTCATTTATTATTTTTTCTTTGAGTTGCTCATTTCATAGTTTCCATATTTGTAGGTATTTGTTTTATTTCTGACCAATAACAGAAAATATCATATTTTATAGGAATTATATTTTTCAGAAATTATTTTCTTAAGTGCTCTTGGCGGTAGTTTATTTAAACGTCTTCTCGCTGCCTCAATTTTACCTGTGATTTTGTTTACAAAGGCTGTTTTTGAGCTAATTTAATTAGGCCCAGGATTAAACAGCTGCTTTGTGTTCTTCCTCTCGTTCTTCATGCGGTGGATTCACGTCAGATGAATACAATGAGCCATAATTTAAAATATATACAGTACGTGTTAAATTATCAGTTGTTATCTTGTATCAGACATTATTATTATTGTTATTATTATTATTGGCTATTATTATTATGCCGGTCTGCTCTGTGCACAGGCCTGCTGCTTGTTATGGAAATAGCCTAGGTCATGACGGATCCTCGTTTTCTGCTCGTCTACAGGTAATGAAACGAGTCCAGAGAGCTTCCTTTTGCACAACGCGCTGGCCAGAAAGCCCAAAAGAATCCGGACAGCTTTTTCACCTTCGCAACTCCTGCGGCTCGAACACGCGTTTGAGAAAAACCATTACGTGGTGGGAGCAGAGAGGAAGCAGCTCGCCCACAGCCTTAGCCTCACAGAAACTCAGGTAAGAAATACAGTATTTTCCTCCAAAATTAAACATTCTGTCGTTTTCTGTCACCTGGATAATGCGCTCATTTTATTTTGAAATATGCTTCTTGGTGTGGTGTGGCTTGCACAGGCTATTAGCCTAAAGTATAATACTTTTCTAGTCCTTTTTATTGTAATTATAAAAAAGACATTTCTCACATTAAAGCTAATGTAATGTTTTTTTTTTATTTTCTTCAACGTGGCACTATGCGCCACTGAGCCTTTTAATACCAGGCCGCTATAAAATGAATCTTACAGGACAGTAAAGAATATATTTAGCAAAACACTCATTTTAAATAATCAGCTACCAAATTGTCTCTACACAGCAGCGTCCATAAATGCATGTTGTCAATCGAGGACAGAGGCTTTCTGTTGGATCAGATCCACTGCCATTGTATAGGCCTAACCTCATTTCAGGAGGGGTTGAATTACTTTGTTTTGGGGGGAGAATGTTGCCTTTCAAAATGGAGGGCAAATTAACCAGTTAACCATTTTATAGGATCGGCAAAGATACAAAAGCGAGGCGGGTTCAGTGAATTCCCCCTGCCATATTTAAGATGCTGTTTGAGCCCATCAGCCGCTGTCTTTTGTCCGCTGCGTCTCCTTTGGACGGCGGGGCCTTTGGAGGGACTGAAGGGAGAAATGAACCATCACCTACTTTAATTAGCCCACTGAAGGCTTATTAAACGCACCTCAGTCGCCATTTAAAGAGCTAAAGGGCTGCAGAGTGACAAAGCAGGAGCAGACTATTTATCGATTTAGATGTTGTTAATTCCCCACGGCACCGTTTAACAGAGCTGAGTGGATTTAGTGGGAGAGTGTGTGAAAATAGATGTTAAATATGTGACATGGATGTTTAGTTCTTTTAACGCACACGTGGTGGCAGAAATAATCATATTGTGAAAAAAAATAAATGCTCTGACCTACTTTAGGTGAAAGTTTTTTTTTGTGATCTACATCAGATGTTTGTGAGCCCACATTTAAAATACTTCATTTTCCAGAAGTCATATTGCGCATACTTTATGCGTAAAATTTTAAAATTGTATATTAGACTAAAAATTGAAAAAAATTGAGGATTTAAAGACATTCATGGGACAATCTGATTCCCTCTGTGGTTGTCGACTGCAGGTCACACTTCACATTCTTCTCTCCACCGCTGCCACTAAAAACAATGTGTCCATTTTACGCGTGCTTTTACGCACCGGCCAATCGCAGTTTACCTCGTGACATTGATCCCGTTTCTTTTTCCTTTCTCTTTTTTTTCCTTCATCAGGTAAAAGTGTGGTTTCAGAACCGGAGGACGAAGTTCAAGCGACAGAAGTTGGAGGAGGAGGGCTCGGAGTCTCAGCAGAAGAAGAAAGGATCGCATCACATAAACCGGTGGAGAATGGCGACTAAACAGGGGAGCCCAGAGGAAATTGATGTCACTTCGGACGATTAAAATAAGACTATATAAGCGTCTGAGTGAAGGAGGACATGGATAACGGATGCCGTGTAGAGACAGTGAGGGGTAAAAAGCCAATGTCACATTTCAGATCTCCGGAGATCGGCAGCTGAGGGTGAGAGAAACCCGACTGGTGGCTCTGCTGTCACCATGTGGGTCCGTTAATCCAAACGACCCAGGTTGAGTGTCTCAGTCCACCTGGACACTTCCACGCACCAACCACCACCACTACAATCTCCCATCTACCACCACCTATTTTTTTCTCCAATTCATATTGGACGTTTGCACTTCAGAAGGTTTTTTATATTAAAAAAATCAACGTTTCCACTCAAGATACCAAAACACAAAACTGCTTTTGTAAAACTTGAATTGCATGGTATAGTTTTCCCCCCCGGTAGTTGTTTTAATTTGACAAGTTTTCTCAAACCAAGAAAAAAAAATCAATTTTGTTTTTAACTCTATTTTCAAACAGAGATGTCGTGCTTCTTCCTTTTTACAAAGTGTGCAGTCTTTAATTAATGATTCTCGTGTAAAAGTGATTGTGAAAACATATGAAGTAGCGGTGCTGCGCTATAGTGTTTTTTTATTTTAAGGAAATAGAACAAAAAAAATGAATTTCGATTAAAACAAACCCTTCTAAAAAGTGAATCAGACCAGAGAATAAGTACTTATAAAGGGAAGATATCAGGACATTCCTTTAACTAAAGCTTTACCAATGTGTCGCTGTGGCCCCACGCAGCTTTCTGTCAGGATGTGACCCTCCAGTGAAAAGTTGCCAAGAAGGACTAAATGCAAGAATTGAGAGTAAAAAAAACTAACTTCAAGCACTGAGCGTATTCCATGTACAGAAATGCTAAAAGTTAATGTTTCTGTTAAACCCTCTTTTACAGAATGTAAATATTTTTTGTGTTTGTGTTAAGTTTGCTACAATTTTAACACAAAGTATACTTCCAAGAAGTATGTAATTGTCAATATTTTGTCAATAAAGTTTTATCAATATGTCGCGCGCAGTAAGAGAATAGACTTTTGATTATGGATGGAGGCAAAGCGGAGTTCTTGGTGCGCTTCTTCTCATTATGTGGCATCAAACAGAGGTAGAGGGGTTTGTCCTCAGCGCTGCAGCCTGGACTCTGTTGTCCTCCGCTCTGCGTTTGTTTCTCACTCTGATATAAACGGCATTAGTTTGATTCGTGAGGCTGCAGCAGCGTCTGCTCCGCTCCGGCTACAAAGAGTCCCTGCAAGCTTTTGTGAAAGTGCAAATCAGTTTGGGCAATTATCATGCGAGTAATATGAGGGGGAAAGGGGATGCATTGCCCAGTGGTCCACTTTAATCTCTTAATCCGCGGATCCAAGGGGCCTTGGTTGGACATAATTTAGTACAATCTGACTACCCCTCACGACGCGATAAGGGAAGGTTGCAATGTGCCGCAAAATGGGATCTTTGTTTAAAATCGTGTCTTGTGGGCTCCATCCTGCTGCTGCTTTGGACTGAACGGAAACATTATAGGACTTCTTTCTGATGCTGCAGGCTAAACTAAAAAAAGATGCTATTTACAGCCGGAAATTATTTTGTTTACACAAACAAACCAACAGCAAAATAATGCAGTCAATTTAAAAAAAAAATCAGACAAATTTAAACTGGATTATGTTTTTTTTTTCTCTTCTTTTTCTTGTGAATGCACAACAAGCCCAACTAAAGTATTTTCCGGAGCGAGGTGTTTGTTTAATTGTTTCATAAACTAACAGGAGCTGTTTTTGTGGCATATAGGGAATTCTTAATCGGCCCATAGATTATTACAGCAATAAAAATCTTTAGAGAATACCATTAGCTTTGAGGGGGAAAAAAACCTAAAAGCTTTATTACAAACCCAGCTTTGAAATAGGGGGATTAGAGGACTGAAAGGGTCCCACAATAGTTAGAAGAAAAGGTTTCATGCTAATGAGGTTAATGCCCTTTGTATCTCCGGACTCCACAACTTCATTACTCCTATCTCGGGCAACACCGAGCGGCTCAGAGCTTCACAATCCACTCGAGCTTTTCCCTACCCTGCCTCTAAAGAAGGATTTGATAGCAGTCCTGTTCAAACTAGATAATTATATCTTTTCAAGTTGGAATTAAGATAAAGAAAGTGCAGTGGAGGCGGTGAGCCTTGATCCGCCGCAAACAAATTTGGCGCACTATCCCCCCCTCTGTGCGCCTGTATGGACACACAGGAGCGGCTTCTCATTAGAGCCTGGTGCAGTCTGATGCTTTTCAACGTGATTGTTTCAACCCGCAAATATATTGGTCTCTTCTTTTTTTTTTAATTTGTGGAAAGATTTTTTTTTTTCGTGCAGATATGAGGATGAGAATTGAGCAGGTTGTGCTATTGAAAACCCAGATGTACCAAACTAAGAGCGCGGTTCCTGTCCGTCTGTTCTAAATTGTTGAATGGCTCTTTATTCTGAAATATTATTTAAATTAGGATTTAAATAGAGTCGTACCTATAGGCGTTTATGAAATTAATTTGGACTTTTTTTAAGAAAAAAAAAAAAAAAAAGAATTGCATTGCGCATGTAAACTAGACGCATTTTTTGCGTCTTAAAAATTCAACTTGCCATTCTTGGCTCTTATTAAATGATGATCAAGTGCAATTTGAGACTGAGGTCACATGAATGTAACCGAGTGTGTGCCCTGATGTGAAGTGGGCCCTCACACATCAGATCCCTCCACCAGCCACTCGCACTGCGCGTAAAGGAGCAGCTGTGGGGACCTTTGGTGACCCGCTTATCTAAACTTTAAGCTGCTGCGCTCCGTTCAGCGGCCAAACTGCCCATAAATCATCACCGCTCCCGAACAGTTGGATTATTCCTTAAATATTCACGACCGAGTTTGGATATTTTGGGCCCGTAAAGCTCCCGGTGCATGAAACAGTCTGCGACGTGAAATGATTATCCGCCATTGAAAAGAGTAGTCGGTCCTATCAAGTGACCCCACTGACCCAAAACCTCTAATCTGCAATTAGTAGGTATAATTACGTCCGCTGACACCACTAATGTGGTAGGAGGCCGAGGGAGAGAAGACAGACTTCTATTAGTGCTCAAAGTCAATAATTGATCGAACTGAAATCTCTTAAATTGGGAGAAGTGGCTTTTGAAAAGGATGGCTTTGGACAGTTTGTTGCCCCTCTGGTTTTATTCTAAGGAGCATCTCATCAGAGTGACAGAAATGCTTCTGGTGGCACCTGCAGAGGCCGGAGACGTCAGGACTAACTTGATCTGTCCTGTTTCACAAATTGCCTCTGAAATTGATCCTTGAAACGAGAGAATGAAGCGCGCACAATTCCCTTGGCCTTGACATAAGGTGGAGCGATAAATATACAAGACTAATGAGCAATTACTATACAATCACCCTTCAAATAGCTTACATAATAATAAATTAAACATCGGAGCCTCGGATTCAGTTTCTTTCTTTATTATTAATAACGAGGGGAGGGGCCCTGATGGGCTCTGATGATTATGTTTTCCAAACGCAGCAATTTCCAATTCGCCATCGGGAGCAGTCAGCACTTATTGACTGGGACTCACTAACTAGTCCACTGACTTTCCACTGACATGACGCCACAATAATTTCAGTTGCATGTTATTTTTTCCATTTTATTTTCTAATTTAGATTCTGAAGGATGAGGAGTTTAAATGTACAATTCCACACAAAGATTTTAAGCAACACAAGCTCTTAATTTCTCTTAATTAGTTGTGTTACAATAATTAATGTTGTGCCTAAAACAAACTAAATGGCAGTCGTGTAAATTAATATGATATTTATTGTTGCTCTCTTTTTTGATGCTTCATCTCATTTGATGAACTCACAGAAGGGTTACAGCTTGAAGACACACACTAAGAGGCTGGCACCAAAATGTGATTGTTAATAGATGAAGCCAACAGCCACATTACAAGCTCCTCTGACTGACCCCTGTAGAGTCTCAGTTCTCCATGTTCACTGAGGTCACCACACAGACAACATACGGCCAAGTCATGTCGCAGCCCTACAAGTGACAAATGTCCATTTCATAATGAAATGTTCATCAAGAGCTGCGACTCAGACACACTAAACTTTTTGCCCCACCTGCTCAGACGCCTCTTTCTCTTTCTCTTTCAGTCAGGCTTCTTCTCGGCCTCTGCTCCCATAATACCCTGTACGATCCGTGGGTCGCCTGAACTCGGCCTGTACAGTCACAGCTCAGTTTGAGAAGCCCCAGAAAGTTTATTAGCTATTTTTTCCCCTTATTATTTTCATTGGCTGCAGCGGCACACACTTATTTTCAGCACATTCATATTCCTATGACCTGCTGCTAGCCCATGGATTCCTATGGTTGATTTTCTCTAATGATGGGGGGATTTGGGCAGTAATGTGATGCAGTTTCATTTGCATATAAGTGTTTCCCACATATGCACCAGCTCTGAAGAGAGCAATTGTCGACCCCCCGTCCTCTGAAGTTCCAAACATTTTATAGGTTGTATCTGCAAGCATCCCCTATGCGCACTAATGTGTAACACATGGCCGACTGTACACCTGATAAAATACCTCAGGGGCCCTGCAGTTTGGAAAATCCTCAATTCGCTCCCTAAATAAAACAAACAATGGCCTCACTAAATATATCACATGTGCCTGCTGAGCTATTTTGTGCCTCTTGACCTGTGAATCGCCTCCCACGTCATCAGCACTGATATGGGTCGATCTGCTTGTGCCACAACACAACCAGTTAGAGAACAATGTCACAGGAATACTTTTGGCTCATTGAAGCAACCTTGCTTTTGTGCCTGGCTCTGTTAAACCCACACAAAGGATACTAATTTCTTCCGTCCATGTTTTGCATCGTTCCATGTCAGAATGTGATCACATCCAATGACATTAGCTCACATCTAAATCTGGAGTTTTAGTCCACTTCTCTTCTGCTGTTTGATCTCTGTGAAAATGCTGCAAATGTGGCTACAATTATAGCTGAAATGTAATATCGCTGCAAGTGTGCAGGTTATTGAAGAGACAGGTGAAATTGTGGGCACCTGTTCTTCTGCACCCGTCTGAGTATCACTGTCTCCCCCTCTTGGTAGCTGGGAGGGAAAAAAAATCAACCCCCTAAAATACATGAAATATCAAGTTTCTCTTGGCTGAGTCTGACGGCGGTTGAGTGCTTAGTGTCTGGAGAGTGAGGCAGCATAAAATACTGGTGGTGCACTTCTTGGACAGTGGATGGAGCATTGCTGTGCCTCATTCGTTCTCAACAACTGAGTCTGTGACACACATTTAAAACATACTTTCACATCCTGGGATTTTTTATTAAGTGCTTCCTAATAGACTGATGTTGACTCAGTGACTTACATATAATTATTATGCCGTTGATGACCTGCTTATGATAAGTGATTCATGTGACTTATTGCTTGTGGTTTAAATGATGTAATGCAGACTAACCTAGAATCTTATTCTAAAAATAATTATCTTGACACTAGTATGTTTTTTCTATAATTGGACCAGCTGTGTACATATACAGTATATGTATATATAATTTACTAAGGGATGATCCACACCACGCCATTTATATCCTAAACTAATATGCAAAATGTAGATATAAATGACTCATTTTAAAGTAACAAAACAATGATCTGTATTATCAGGTGATTCTATACTTAACACATTAAGCAATATTATATTCATCTCATTCCCCTAAATGCTACACACTGTTCCTTTAAAATAAAAACGATAATTTGATTGTGTAAGAATAATAACAACCAACAAAGGAGCATAAGGGGGGATAATGTAAAGGCATTTCTTAAAACACACTTACATAATTCACATCATGTCTGAGAACTCTCACAAGTAGCTTACAGCACATACATGTGAGGCTTTACTTTATATCTAACTATTTAAAAACACTCTAAAATATTGACCAGTGATTTATATTATTTTCTCTTTTGGAATGTGGATAGAGACATTTTTATCCATATAAACTTAAGAATGACAAGTAACACTGACCAGAACACTTTACTCTCTCTGAAGCCTAATTTACAACAGACAGCATTCATAACACACAAGCAGGGGTTTCATGATGTGACATGATAATTTACGAAGTTTCAACTTCTCCACAGCTTCATGCAGCGTCTTCATGAATGCTGACAAAACTCTTATGCCAACTCTCATTAGCTTTTCATAAAATGCCAACGTTTTTTTGTGATGTTGGTGCGTAGCTGTGCCAATTCTCTGGTCAGTGCTGTCATAATATGCACGACAGGCGCTTAAAGTTGGTTTGAACATGACTAATATTCACAGTAAACAGTATTTTCCATGGGGCATCTCTGGTGTGTGTGTATTTGTGGCTAACTCTGCATTCTCTGCTCTTAGCGTAAAAATGCCGTTTGACAAAATAGTCTGCGGGTTTGATTCAAGGAATTGGATTCCCTGAGTTGTGGTGACAAACATTTGGATTGTATGTTCAGCACAAACACCTAACTACAGAAGTGGTTTCATGAGCCTGAGGACTGAAGGCTGCAACTCCAGCAGAGATGAAGCACAAGATGGTTACAAAACATGGAAGCAATACACAGAATGGAAAAACTAAGAAAAGATTTGTTACTCCTCTCTGGCAGATGTTCTTGAATTTCCGGTCATAAAAAAAGTGCAGCCATGTGTTTAAAATATATTACATAATGTCTGACATCTAAACACAGCAATGTAGGAGAGAAGCTGTTCAGTTATTTGTTCTGGGTATAAACACTGGGGTCTCAACATGGCTGCTCAGAGGTGGAGCGTTGCTCGACAGGCGGTGTAAATGATTGGTGGTAGTCATTCAGGTTGTGACATCTATTATGGGCCAATGAACACCTTTACACCACCACAGAGAAACTAACGCAAATTATACTTGTTAATCATTCACTCATAACGTTCATCCTCCATGCTGCCAAGCTTAGCCATTGAAGGAGAAGGATGCTAACATTGTCTAGCGATCTCAAGTGGAGTTTCCAAGGGCGGGCCTCTAATTAATAACAAGCATAACTTCTTGCGGAGGGTTTATGTAAGCTTAAGGTGAAATAATTACTCCTCCAGCCGCCGCTGCCGCCACTCTCCTCACACACCGAAGGACTTTGAAGTCGGACTGGCAATGTCTGGGAACCCTCCAACATCGACGGTTGTGCAGCACTCCATTATGCATTAGCAGCAACTGAGATGTGCTCTGTGCTTCACCTGACTCTAACTGGTGGAAATGCTCACCGGCTAAAGTGCTGCCTACCGTATAATTGGATGCAGTGTGAACATATGAACTCTAAATGCATGTAACGCACAGAAATGAGTGGCAGGTGACTTTGAACATGTGTGATGATCTGCTCTGGTGTGCATCGCTTCTCAGATTAATGATTCTAGGATATAAAACAGCAGTGAGAGGAAACAGGTGCAACACTGAGTGCAGAATATATAAATGAGATAATGGCAATATATGTCTTTTCAAGTCCAATTACCGCAAGAGCCAAAGCCACCGCACATGGTCTTGCTGTAGCTTTTGTCCTCCCCTCCCCCCGCGGGCAGTCCTATGTGTTTATAAGCGAGATATAATGGTAGCAGGGTGTGTAAGTGCTTCAGGTTATTTTGTATTTGGAGGTGAGGACATGGCAAATCAGACCACTTCACACATGAAAGGCAGTAGTAGGTCCATTTAATTCTCTGTGCCTCTCTTAGCCTGGATCTTGCTGTCCTTTTAGGGGGACTCCAGAGGCTAGTTAAAAGGTGTCTGATTCTCACCATGAATCTAATTAGATCTCTGACTGAGGTCTTAACATCTCCTGTGGAAAAAAAAAGAAAAGAAAGAAATGCATGGAGGAATAAGGTGCTAAAGCCCCTACCCCTCGCCTCCACTGCACCTTGGCCCGAGCAGTCCCCAGCTCCCTCCTTTTCTGGAGAAAAACAAAGTCCTGCAGGCTAATGAAGTTTGTAATTAAGGAGATTCTGTCAGGCTGAATGAGTAATTAGGACGTGGTCTCTCAGGGGTGTTAATGGTGGTCAGGCAGAGCACAGGCTGCATGTATGGCCAAAGAGAGCACCCTTTCATTCCTCACCAGGAAACCAACGAAAGAGGATGGCTTGTTATTTCTTTTTTCCTCCTTCAGATCTGTTTTCTTTCAGGGAGACGGTCCATCTTGTTGTTGCTGCACTTGCTGTATATCATACCATTCATGTTAAAGGTGTTAAATCAGAAGCATTTCTATTGCATCTCATGGCTCTCAACATGGTGGTGACTAAGCTGGTGGTTTGTAGCTAAGAGTGAGAATAAGAGCAAACATTGTCATCAGTCGTTGTTTTCGTCGTACAACTTTAATTCTCTACAGTGTGTTCTCAGTTCATGAACGTTATTTACAACATTTTAGACTACCTAAAAATGTCACTGATCAGTTGTACATGGCTCCACCCTCTCGTGTCACTTCTGGTTGCAAAAAAAACAAGATGGTGATGGCCAAAAATGACAAACTCCAGTATGATATCACAGTGACTACACCGACCTCTCACGTTCATTCTTTCCTAAAAGCATGCACAGCCGACCCGGCAATGTCAACAAAGCAAGGAGAAACTGCAACACACACAAAGGGAGAGCGACTTCATTCTCTGAGACTACTCTGTATCTTTATATAGCAAATAGTTGCGTGCTGTTGATGCTGTGGATATCATACAGAGCACCTTTGAATATTATATATGTTATTTAAGATAAAAAACTTGCTAAAAAGCACTGCAGTATGTGTCTTTCTTGTTTATTGCTTCCAGATTATCATGTTTACATATGTCTATGGGAAACATTACAGAATTTGCCAGCCTACTAATTTGCTATAGATTTCTGATGTGTTGTGAAATCAGATATAATTTGAGGAAAACGGCTGCGGGACAGGACCGAGCTCTGTTCTCGGTGAAGACATCGCCGTTCTAATTATCACATTTACTTCAGATTGGTTGACTGTGCTGCTGATAAAGAAAGTTCACCTGGCCTCAATTAACTATATTTATCTCAGATTATCCTCCATGAGATTTCTGCTCTGGCAAAAAGATTAGCATTATTAAGAGTCACATATGCAGGATGAATACATTTTCAGACAAAGTGACATCTCTTAAGGATGAGAAATTAAATCAATGAAATGGAAATCAAAAGGAAGAAGCTGCATGTTCTTGGGACTCTTCAGCAGCACTTTTTTAATATTCTGCTGCAATATCACACTTTATATACACACTGACAACAAATTGAAAATCAAATTTGATAATTGTTTAACTCTTATCTAAAATTATCTGGAATTAAATTGATTCACCAAAACATGGTAGAGCAGAGGTGAGATTTGCAAATTTCTATGTCTGATGTGTTTGACAGAGGTGGATCTGTGTGATCTGAGGTTAACCTCTACATTCTCCA
The DNA here is from genome assembly GCA_029721515.1 of Synanceia verrucosa. NCBI lineage: Eukaryota > Metazoa > Chordata > Actinopteri > Perciformes > Synanceiidae > Synanceia > Synanceia verrucosa. The sequence continues at coordinate 17,447,082 of CM056562.1, read as the reverse complement.
GAATCATTTACACTGTTTAGACTGGGAAGTGTCCTGCTGCGAGGCACAACACCTGGGCTTTGAACCCATGACCTCACATCTGAGTGCTCTCACTGAAGCCTCTGCTGCCTCCCAGTCAGCTGGAGGATCAGCGTGGACAGACAGGCCCAAAACTCTTCATTTCCTGTTTCGCCTGCAACCATCCCTTCCCAAACTACAAAAAAAGATAAAAAAAAAAAAACATGCTACCTGTGTTTCAGGTAATATAATCAACATACTGTACCATGGTATGACCTTTATGAGTTGTGTTTTTACTGCAAATCCACAAACCAGTTCTGCAAGAAAAGTAAAAATAGAGAACATGGGGGCGTTTCAGTGATGCTCTGTCTTTCCAGATATTGTTCTATATTTAAACATAAGAAGAAGAAGATTTGAAAGCAATATTGTTCTTCCCTTTTATTGCCATTTCCTGTTTTCTAAGGCTTGCTCCAACAGACAGAAGACAGACCTGAGTTGCAGACTCATTACAGGTTAAGTAGAACAGGTGTTTGTCAGCTTCGGGCAGACCTACGTGGACGAGGCCTTTTCATGTTTGCTACTTCCTCACACATTAGTCTTCAGCCAAATTGCTCTGAGTGGAGGCTTTGCCCGGCCCATCCCTCATCGTCCAACCTGACCTCTCTCCCCTACATGCTGCAGGCAGAGCTGGAGATAAAAAAGCTGAAAAACGGCTCTAGGAATCCTAAATATTAGTGGTTGTAAATCAGCCCCCAGTGGCCTATGAATAGCAATTATCTTTTTCGCACTAATAAATCCCCCCGGTCACAGATAAAATGGTTTCCTTTCGTAACCTGCAGTAAAACAGCTAAGTATTGAGCAAGAAAATATGGGGGTGCAACAAATAAATGAGGGCTTTTTAGCTGTGGATTACACTCCGTCATAAGAGAAAATATGTAGTCTTTTGTGCTGGTGGTGGTGTATCATGTATGAAGTGAGAGGGAAACGGCGCATGATCACAGGACTTTGGGAATTTAGATGATATCAAGAGGCAGACTGGAGCTCTTATCGGCCTTATCAATACCTGCTAAACATGATTCACTCCAGTGCAGGGCGACTTTCAGCTGGTAGAAGTGTGCTGAGATTTCTTGAAAATGTCACTGGATGAGGTGGGGGTATGGTGGGTGTGTGAACGTTATTGATCTGATAGGAACATTTTTATCTGCAACAGGTCAACATGGACAAGGTTTAGCTATTGTGGAGTGCTACTCTCAACCAATTAAAGTAACCATCCTTCAACCAGAAGCACAAACTAACCTCCTGCCTTCTCTGCTTGGTGTTACCACTGAGAATAAGTTCACTGTACCTCTGCACTCCACTGGGATTTACAAGACTTCATGGTCATCATCTATATAGGAGAAAAACACAGCAATCAGCAGTGGTGTGGATTTTTTTCCCCCTCTGAGGTGACTGAACCCTTACTCCATTTAAAGACTTAAGTTAACCTCATTAAGCTCGCTCACACACTAGATACATAATTATCCCTGAGAGGATAGCCAGTGCTAATACAAATTAGAAAGATAATTAAGCTACTGAGACTGGCCATTGCATCTCCCAGAGCATTGGACCCATAGAACCATTATGGTGAATTAGAGCCTTTGTTTACAGTCACAACAGCAGCCTTTTAGCAGTGGTCATGTTTGTGAAAAGTATGACCTGGGTTCAAGTTTACTGCTCTTCATTTAGCCGCATGTGATGCTTCAGTTTGGGAACATACCTCGCACAGGTGTTTAAGTTATAACCACAGAGGAGACACTAGATAATGTGAATTCCTTTCTCTCTTTCCGGTGTCAGGCTGGACGACTTCACAACACCCTACCTCGCTGAAAACAAAGAGTCTGTTTGAGAGAAGCGCCTTTGGGTGCTCATAAAAAAATCAATCTAAATGACAATTCACCTCTAAAGTGTGCAATGCATCTGGTCTTATAACAACGCAGTTTAGTGCCCTGAGAAGCCTAACAGCCACTTCAAAGATGCCTTAAACGCCTCCCCGAGCTAGAGGAAACATTTCTCAGTCAATACAGGAACAATAAATCTGGCTGGATTCTACATTCCCCTTTAGATCATATGATACCTGAAGAAGTAAAAGCTCAAACTGCTCCAGTCTGTGCACAACAAACATGCCTGTGTCTCTCTGCAGCGTCACGATTAGATCAGGGCAGGACGTTTTTCGGTGAAAATATGTGAAGAGAAAAAGTTAAGCACACACAGCTGGATGCATTTTAGAGTGCAATTCCCTTTTGTCATAGGAAGAGCACACGCTGTGTAATACCTAAATGAAAATGCTGTTGCGTTTGAGTGCACCATAGCAATTGGGAGAGAAATTCTCACTACAGCTATGCTTTAAAAAAAAAAAAACAAAAACAAAAAAAAAACACGGTATTTACAGTTTGTGTGTCTGAAAAAGTTTTTGGCTGTGTATAGAGGAGAGTTTTTTTTTTTCTTCTTTTGCCTTCATGGCGAGAAGGAAGGAGAGGAGCACGCTGCTGGTTGTGTGCCAGCTCTGCCTCCTGTGGTTTCACGCATAACAACCTTGCATGTGCACAGCTCTGAGTAAAGCATTGATTTAAGAGGGTACTTCTTCTTTCCACAGCTTTAGCAAAACAAGCCCCTATGTTTGGATAGACCCGGTAAGCAGCTCACTGACCTGAGCAATGGGTCAGATTAAGTTAGACCCCCTCCACCATCCCAACCTCCTCCACCTCCTCCTCCTCCTCCTCCTCCTCTTCCCTCGGCCCAGTGCAGAATGAGGAAAGGGAAAGTGCTCTTCAGGGCAGGGTCAGGGGAGTCGCTCAGGAAAACAGGAAACTGACAAAAGAGACAAATGACAGGTCTCACCCAAGCATTTTGCCACAAAGGTTGATCATCCGTAATTGCTGCAAGAATTATACTTTCAATTTTTTTAAATGATACATGTCTTGTGGGGTTTTTAAATTGGAGCAGCTGTCCTCAGGCATATCTCTGTATATTCTCCATAACTAATCTTCCACTGTTTATCACTGCTCAGAGGTAAATCTGTTACCACTGCAGCCGGGATGAAATGAACCTAAAAAGGAGCTCTTACAGTTTGTCATAAACGCAGCAACCCACCTGCTTTAATCCACAATTAAAAGAAACATTAACTTTAAGTGTGTTTTTCTGCTAAATCACAAAGCAAACATTGTGAAACGGCAACAGTCTGAACTGATATGATCTATTGACCCCGCTGTGAGACTGTTCACAATAAGTTAGTTACATATTTTCTCTGGACAAGCTGGAGGGAGGGTTGTGTGTGTGGGGAGGTGGTTCAGAGTAGAGAGGCTGCTTTTGGCCGAAGGCAAAGATAAGCGAAGGGGAGTGGAGGTGGTTGTGGTGGCGGGATCATGGGAGGGGGGGACACACACAATAGATTGAGCCAAGCAATCAGTGAGCGATCAGGGGCGGCGTTTAGTGGTGCTGTAAGATCTGCTAAACTAGCCCTAATTTCCCCTGTTGTAGGAGATGTGTGAGTTGAGGTGGAAAGGGGCAGGAGGAGGGGAGGCCTTTGGTCTGTCAGAGTGGAGTTAATCTGAACCTGGGGCAGCACGTTCACTTTTGATGGAGGCCAGAGATAGGATGCTGGAGCGGAGGAGGAGGAGGGCTGGGAGGATGAAAGATCACCCACACCTGTGAGGGGCTGCCGAAAGTTACAACTCACTCAAAGGAGCCTTTCTACTGCTGCTCCATTTGTCAGGGATGATGGGGGCAACAGCAGTGAGAGCTTCACTCTATTCCTGTTTTCACCGGTGGCTCATTGAGTGCACTCACAGCCACGGGATACAGGTTACATTGATTTGTCTTTTTCACCAGTAAATCTTTTTTTTTTTTCCAAACGCATGTTTTATTTCATATACGCCTGTCTGTAAAGCAGCTGTGTGCCCTTATCTTTTTAATTACACTACCACAACAAAATAAATGTATCTCCCCCTGGACAAAAAACGAAGCAAATATCATCCATCATCATTCTGCACCGCTCCATATTTGATTTAGTCTGGCCCTTTTTGGGTTTCGAGAGGTGTCTGTGTACAAAATCCCCCATAATCCTCTTGGAGAGAAATATGAAGCACCGCCCCTTGAGGTTTGCACTTTTTGGCCCTGCGTCGTCCTTTCATGCACTATAAGATTCATCTGTGCCATCAAGAGCTTTTTCACTGAACTTATGAAGCCAGAAATCTCCTCGCTTTTTGAGATCCACAGCAAACCACAGCAAATATCATAACAATAATCATAAACAATAATTTACTGTTTCAGAGTGTCATCATTTATGAAATGAGGATGAAGATGTCTAAATCAGTGCTTGTGTCAAAGTTAGCAACGGTAATTCCTGTAGACATTTGAGCCGTAAAGACTCTGTTTATTATTAAAGTCAGTAACTAGTTTGTAAATGCATGATGGGTCGGTCATACTAAATGTGGCGAGCGGTTGCAAATGCAGGTTGTCAATAAAGAGCTTTAATCCCCCTCTGTCTGTTTCATCTGGCCTTTTTTGCTTTTTGCCAGGGTAATGCTCACACCACAGCTGGCAGCTCAGACTGTGCCGGGAGCAGCACATCTGGATCTGAGGCTGAGGGGGGGGATAATGTGTGAGTGTGTGAGTGTGTGTGTGTGTGTGTGTGTGTGTGTGTCTGTTGGACAGGTGGGCAGCACTACATGTATGGGCATATCCTCTGAACTATGAAGAAAATGCCCTCTGTGTCCCGACATGACGGGGTGAATTCCCAGGGACAGATAACCGCTCATAAACAAAAACATATGGTGGAGCGAAGAATCATAAAGATTTCTGTTTCCGCTGCCCCAGAGTCACACTGAGACTCAAGTATCAGCCTAAGTCAGAGAATGAGAGACAAATCTGTACATTATTATCCAGACAAGGGGAATAAGTGCGAGAACAAGGCCAGCCCCCAGTTGTTAATGAAACTCTGCTCTACATGTGTGTGTTTTAAAATGAGTCGTGCACTCATGCTAACATATTGAGATGTTTTACAAGTGCTTGCTTTGACATTCCTGTGAGACACAATAGCATTCAGAATCTGTGACGCTGCAAAATGCTCCCTCTCCCTGACACCACACTCATATGTGGACTATTTTTTTTATGGAGTGTGGTTTGGATTTTCATGCTTTTGAATTTCACTTGTGAATCAATTTCCATATGTCTGTCTGTGCTTTGTAACTGAGAGCACTAAGCAGGACCAGAGATCCAAGTTCTGTCTCTCAGCTATTCCAATGAGATTGCTTGTGCCGTATATAATCAAAGCAATATCATTGTGTTTGACAAGTGAACTAGAGGAGGCTTGTATATGCACATCGCTGGGGTTAGAGGCTGCTTGAGGCTCCTGTTGAATAGGTGCAAGATAGAAGAAATGTAAGACTGAATTCCTGGCCAAGCTAACAGGTCAGAGACTATCTGCATTAATAATGGCACAGTGTTGTGAAAAGCAAGCAAACCAGCAGATTGTGTCTCCTGTTCTGGACCAATTAAGATTTCTTTAAAGAACGTTAAGAGCATCTGAACATGACCAAAGGTTAGAGACGGATCTGTCTCAACCCTTAACACTAAAACCGTGGAAGTTTGAACACTCATCACCCTGCAGTTTTGCAGCATGTGTCACACACAGGGAAGTCTAGCAGTGGAAATTAACAGGCACATCTCTACACCTTCTAGTGCTTCACACCTGCAAGCCGGGGCTTCACTTATAAACTGGGTGAAGTGGTGGTTTTAGCAAGAGACAACATTCACCAGACCAGACTGAATCACCTGTAGGAGCCAGCTCATCATTTCTTTTGTCAATGTTTTTGAGAGAGGCACCATTTCGTAGCGATTGTGAGCAGCTAACTGGTGATGCTGGGTGTGAGAAAGCGTTGCTGGGATATGTTGCCACATGGAGGGCAGACCAATTGTGTGTACAGCAGCGTCTCTGCAGGGATTAGCGGTGCCATTAAGTGGCGATGAGTTGCGGTGGGGGGGCACATCCCCTACTCCCTCATTAAATCGCCGGCAGCTGCCCTTTATCACAGCTCCGCTCCGCCACCATACTGTACCATCAGCACCCCCTCAGCACCCACGGTGCCAGTCTAGGACCCTTGACCTGCATCAAATCTCTTTGGGAGCTTTCAGAAAGTTTAATTGCAGGCTATTGTGCAGCTCACACTGATGGTGTGTCTTATGGTTTGCATGCATATACACTTTTTGATGTATTTGTTAACAGAAAAAATATACTAGACTTGAGTGAGGCATTATTGACAGGGAAAAACTGAGATTTAGATGGTGCATAAGGAGTTAAAAATCAGTACTATTTTCTATGCTTAATATATTTGCAGCTCATGTACGGTGTCTTTATTTTTGTTTTTCTGTTACACATCATGTATTTAGTCTGGGATGTTACCTAGCGATGGATGCTGTCCAACCTCTCAGCAAGTGATGTGTGAACATGGAAACTTGGATTGATTTGTTCTGTTCACGCAACAACATGACAACGATCATCACAGCAGAAACATTTTCCAAGAGCAGCCTTTCCTCTTACAGATGCAGCGCTCTCATAGCTCTTTAATCCATTACAAAAAATTAATCCACAACTTCTGTTTTAAGTATGGATAAAAAAAAGAGTGTGTGCTCCTGTGTGTGGCACACAACAGCATATTACAAAGATATCAGAAGGAATCCACACATATTCCTGGGATCTAAACAGCGTTTGAACAGCGAGGGGTGTGTTCAAACACCACCCAGAATGCCAAGCCTCAGGCTGTGGCCGCGGGGCAGAGATGGGCTGCTCTGTAGACAGAAGGGGGAAATAGTAGGTGGGTCAGGCAGTAATGACAAGCTCTACATGTCTTCCCGAAAACACCCACTTTTGTGAAGTTCCCCATTTCCTCAAGGCATAATTCATTTCTGGAACCATCAGGTCATGAATTTGATTTGTCTTACTTTGAAAAGCATAAAACACCTCAATAAATAAACTATCTGTACCTGGAGGATCTTTCTCTACAAAACATTTCCCCTGTAATCCTGAATAAGTACCGTAACAAAGAGACAAGCATACGAGGCAGTTTAGTTTCAGTCGTTAGAGCAGCCCTGCCCCGGCCTCGGCCCTGAGGCGACAGAGCCGAGGTGAGGTCTCAGAAACACAACCTTACACACATGGATTTGGGGAAATTAGACTTTAATGTAAATATAAGCATTTACAGGTGAATATCCTGTTGGATTTCATGAATGTAGAAGCTCAAGCATTACAGCCGCAGGGCAGAGCAGACCAGCACTGCACACAGGAGAGATTTAATTTTTAGTGTTTAAGTAATTCTGTTATATTTTTTCACACTGTTAGATGGAAAATCTACTACATCTTGAAACAAACACAAAGTCACTGATACGCCACGTGAAAAATACAAACTGAAACATGCAATCTGTGGCGCTCAGCAGCTTGACTGGTGGATAAACAACTGAAATCTGTAACCTATGTCAATCTCTGATATCTGCACCGTGGAATATGAGTCTAATTTCAAGGCAATTAAGACGATCTCTTTCCTATTTATTTTTTCAATTTACATGCCTTCTCAGTAACATCTTTTTTTTCTAACATCACCCCTGGAAATAGTTAAATCAAATTTGCATCCCTTGAATTGGGTATATCACAAACCTGATTGCATCTGCAAATCCACCTGTTTTCTAGGGTTTTGGCTTTAGTCATGCTGTGTGAGATTACACTCGAGAAAACAGAATTACATCGATATTGGTGGAAGTAATCGCTCATTCACAGCGTTAAAGGAGCAAGCCGTAAGATTTCAGTCCTGGTTGATTTGGTGACACCCTTTTAACTGATGGTAACCGCAAATATTTAATACTACAAGTCCCACAATTCTGAGGACAGGGAACCAAACGCTTTTGCTGGTTTATAAAAAAGTCAGAAATAATTGGCCTTTTTCCATCACTCTGTGAACAACCATGATGTGATTTTATGCCGCACACAGCATGAGTCTGTGAACAGCGAAAGTAAAAGTAGCTGGTTACCTCTCTGTGCAGCCTGTCGCCTGCAACTCTTCATCTAAAAATGACAGTTTTATTATTTTGTAGATGCAAAGTTAACATGTGTTTTAGCATTTAAATGTTTTTTAATGTGAATCTGCAGCAGTAGGAAATGTTTGGTTTACTTTAGCAGTAACTTAATATGACTGGGATACTGCAGTCTGAACTTTGCGACTTTTTCATTGTAGCGGAACAGAGATTGCTGCCACTCAGCCCCTCCAATTTGTCATTGAGTGTCGTTACCATTAACTGGAGAGTCACTGCAGTTAAAAGAGAATAACAGCCATAATGGAGATCCCTATCCCAGGTTACATATCTGATCGAGGGGCTTTAAACATCAAACAGTCAGCCAAACATTTGGCATTCCTCTCTGAATTTCTTTTGATGTTGTGGTGCTCCTTTCTTCAAAGGTGGTTGTCTTCATACCACCGTGGAGATGTAAACATTATTACTGTTAATCCATTTGGTCATATTCTGTTTGCCTTTCAGGGCGAGGGCCATATTCATTTTATTCAGACTAGCCGAAGAAAAGCTCAGATCAGGGACCGTTCGTCACATTGTTTAAAAAGTGAAAATGTATGAAATGTGTAGCTGCATAGCTAAATGCCATTCGCTTCACTGGAGCATTTATAGGGAGCAGTTCCAGACCATAAAATAATATTTTGTACAAGCTCACTCGCCATAGTTCAGTTTTCCAATAAAAACTCTTCCACAGTGACAATAAATCATTTTTATCTTAGAATTTTTGTCCTTTTTTCCCATACAAATGGAAGGTTAAAACATATGTTACCGACCTCTAAAATAAGTAATTTGTTGGACTATTTTGCACAAATGTAAATAAATGATACATTTGGACTGAAATAGGTCTTTGACTTGGCTTACATCACCTTGATTCTGTTCAGATGGACGCAGCTATAATCTGGCAAATGATGTCTGAAATGTAGAGAACATTAATGACGACTGTAACGCATGCCCAATCATTTGCACAGAAAAATTATAGAGGATTATATCTGAATGGAAGAAAAACATGCCGCTTATTAAATAATTCCCCCCCTCCCCTCGTCTTCATGCTTTTCATGGGTGGTCAGCAGTAATCAGTTTACCGTCTGGCTCTTCCAGGGTGTTAAGACATCCACTTTTCATTTGCACAAACAGTATGATAGTTTCAAGCACCCATTTAAATTAATCCCCCTTAAAGTTTTGTGCAGTCCTTCTCAAAAAAAAACAAACCACCCACTTTTAATCTGAAACCTATGGTGTTTTTTTTAGTGAAAAAGGATTTATCTATAATTCTCATTGCTTGCATCCCTACCCCCATTTACAGAAAACACATTTGCACCCTTTCTGTGCTCACACACACACACACACACACACACACACACACACACACAAATACACAAACACACACTGTATAATTTATAAAGCCTAAGCTCTTTCAATACTCCAAAATGCCAGATAAACTTTTCTCATTTGCTCCTAATTTGGTCACGCAAGATAATGCCAACATCTGAAGGCTTTTTAAACTGCTTTTTAAAATGCATTCCTGAAAGGAGCTGGCACTGGCACCTCTGCACCTTGTCAGCTCCAATAATTATTTCCAATCCGGAGCTAGCCCTTAATGTGCTGATTAATCCAGCCCTCTCCTTGCTGTGAGATGCATTCAGCTCCATTAATTTTTCAAAAAGGCCTCACTCTTTTTGCTGGGAGCCCTGCAGATGTCAGGGCTGTGGCAGAGAAAGCCATTAGAAGTTAACACCTCCCACTCCCCAGAGACTGGCATGGACTTCCCCCTCCCTCATTCTAATGCCAAGCAGCCGCATTAAGGACGTCAGCTGCCAGGCCTGGCATTCCCTTAACTTGGTCATCACCATCTAAGCACCACCCCCCACCCCAAAAAAGAAAACAGCTTTAATATTAATAAGAGTGGTTTCAAGAAACCAACATAATGAGAAACAAAGCTTGGCGTCTCACACGTGGTGTCGACATCATCCCTCTGGTTTTCTTGGGAACATTTAGGATTCGCAGTGATCTCATGTCGTGTGTCGCTGTTCTTATCCCAAACTCGCCGAGCTCGGAGATTCCCAGCCAGGTTTCAGATCAGCCTCTGTGAAAATGTCCTTTAGAACAACTCGCTCACCACTGTGTTCGAATTCAAAGCGATTTGAAATCTGTGCGCCAACCTCCTCTCACTCCAGAGCTTTGTGCTGCTCCCCCCTTATGCAGACTGGTTACAAGCTGTCTCAATTGAGGAAATCCCCCCCTTCAAGCAGCTTTTATCTGCCGATAGGTAGGTGAATGGTGGAAATTAGGATTCCTGGAGAGACTTGGGCTGGAGAGAATAGAAACAAAGACTTCCCCATGTCGGGAACCGATGTCTCTTTTTCCACTGCTTTTCCCTTTCATCCCAAGGGCTCCTGTCAGACAGAGGGAAGGAGAACGAGAGCACATATAATACCTTTTAAGAGGCTGCCAGTTCTCTCCCATGCGATAAGCTCTGCTCGAATCACAATAGAGTTTCAGGACCCTGCAGTCACCCCACTGTAGGCCTGAGAACACACTCCAGCATACACATCAACACCGATATGCAAGCCGCATTGAAATATAGCACTGTAGCTAATTGAACATACAATGTTGGTTCAAACTTGTGCTAAAAGCTTCAGCTACTTAAGCTATATCTGACAATTTGACTATTCCAAACTGACTTTTAAGGTAAACATTATAAACATTCAGCATGAGTGGGACCATCATCTGTCTACACCACAATGCTTATGTTGCCAATATGGAAGTGTATAACTCCACTCAATGGTGGAGATACTATGTATACAGTAGTCTGTATACAATCCCTGCTGCAAAGTATTCATAAATCTGTATAAACAGAGGCAGTGTCAAAATCCCAGCCCTTTTGAATGTTAATGAAACGGAGGTGTTAGGATGTCAGAAATCTGTCCAATAATGATAACAGTACAACTCCTGTTTACACTGAGCACGCTTCAGCTCCCAAAACCCAAAGTGCAGCCTCATTTACGTGCTAATGTGTGGAGGCAGATAAAGGACGGAGGAGCGATCACATGCCCTGTCAGAGAGTCACCCTTTGAACCATCCCTCATGCCGGTGAAGAGGGGGGAAATTAAAGAGCCTCAGCAGGTTTACCACCTTTCAAACACAACTCACACTCCACTCAAGTCTTCACATTTGTGACAGAGCGAAAAATAAACGAGTGTTACTGCTGTAATACACACACACACACACACTGGCTTTAACGGCAAGAGTTCACTGTTGTGTTTATGGGAGATTTTCTTGGACAATTAATCCAAATATTATTTGGATGGAACAGAATTAGGCTGAGGTTGATATAATGTACATGACAGCACCAAACACAGCCATACTCTGTATGAGGCATCAGGCATTCACCTGTGTATTAAATGCTTGCTGGTGTCAGTGCTCGCACAATGTTGGACAGTTTGCTAATTTAACTTTCTGCTTACCTAAAAGTGGCTGAAATGACTGTTTACACAAGAGCAAATGTAAAACACAGATAGGGTAATGTTCAGGAGCACACCTGCTTAAAGCAGCCCGCATAAATGCTTTTACGTTGACAACGGGTTGAATGACAACATGAAATGGGAAATGTGTCTGTGAACTTTAGTGTCTTTGTTTTGGTTGTACAGGATGGACGTGGTCATGTGGCACTGCTGTACAAAAATGAAATCAAAATAAAAAGGAAAAACAGGAGAGTAATCCTGGACTGTCTCAACTTTTTGGGTATGGTCACCCTAGTTTTACTGTTTTGATTGAGTGTGACTGCGCTCATCAGCCTTGTTTCTCAAACTAGGCAACAACAAAAAGAACTACAAACCACCTGCCCAATGTCAAATAGCAGACAGAGAAAGTTAGCGACAAGCAGGTGAACACAGTAGAGTGCATGTAGCTGCTGACGAGTTATTACTGGACTTAACGTTCACTCTCTGCACTCAGACTTTGAACCAAAGTGGTCAAAAATGATTAGTACATTTTTTAAGTCATTGTGGACATACCGGTGACTAAGCTCCAAATATGCTTCTTTCTTTTTTTCATAGTTTCCAAACATATTAATTCCTTTTTTAATTTTCCTGTCACAAGGCAAGTGGTGTGAAATTGTACATACGGTACTAAAGAGGTGAAAAATTTCATCAAGAGTGGATTCTGTAAACGGTTTCCAAAACTGTACACCACAGAGAACAATACAATTAACAAAGAGGAGGAAATAATGTGCACACTCCCAAGACTTTCTTAGTTGTGGTGCTGGAAGTGATGCAGCCTCTAAAATTAAAAATTTACTGCAGCACACACATAATTGTAGACTATTCTAGTTTCAGTGTTTCATCTTCTGACCTTTATGATGACTTTTGTCTTGTCCTGAGGCCAGATGAGGTGAGAGATGGAACATTAACAATATAATACCAAAATGTTTTCACCATTACAGGAAAGAAGTGTGAATTAAACACTTTTCTGACACTGTCTGGACTGTTCCAGTAGGGTAAACCCCACCCATCTGGTGCTCTCAGATGGTTAAAACAAATGAACTACTAGCAAACTTTATGACCCTGATCTGTTTAGGGTTAAAATGAGGTAACAGAGGACTGATGTGTGTGATCCCAGCTGCACTGCTTTTTGGAGGAGCAGGAAGTGAATTCACAGAATCGTCATAGTGTTTAGGTGCGTTGAAGTCTTGAACAAATAGGCCTGGATGTTCTCCATCACCCTGCACCCTCAGCCATCCTGCTAATGAGAGCAGCCAGCTAGGCCACATTAGCGTCGCTGCATTAACCGTTCCCACATGCTGCTGAAATCTAAAGTAATGCACCTGTAATTCTTCCTCCATTTGTTAATATTTTACATGCGGGTTTAAGGTTGACTTCGGCCTGCGGTCACAGTTTGATACTTCTTCGTTCACACCTGCTTACAGTTTTACAGACACTGACTGCTCTAACTTATAGGTGGTTGTGTAATGTGTTCACATAACTCATAATAACTCCCACATAAAAGCACAAACTCTAACTCTGAGGTCGTGTCATGGTGTAATAATTTTCCATCTGTCTGATTTTGTTCATGTTCAAAGAAGACTTCAAATATATGACTGAGCACGTCTGTTACAGTCAAGGCATTTAAATTTTTGCTGTGATTGGCATAATTTGAAACAATGTGGTGACATGGTTACTTCCTCAAAAGAAATCTGCCCACATGGTGAGATGAAGTTCTGATTTGTGAGATATTAGTTCCTTTTTCCGGTAATTCCTGGAAATGGATCAGTCTGTGTGAGGCATAATATTGAATCAAATTTCGGTGTAATTATTCAGGGGAGATTTGGAACAGTGGAACATTTAGGCCTTTATCCCACCCCATTATGTGGGGAATTAACAGCTAGAGAGCTATCTGCATTTGGCAAGAGAAACTAGGTAAACACCCCAAATGGATGAACCAGACAACCTAGAATCTCACTGAATGCAATCATTAAACGTCCCTGCATTTTCATTAACTTCTGGGAGCTGTGCTATTGCTCAGGTTCAACGGAGTAACGTGAACTCACTACACACTGTGCTCTTATAATGCATATAACAATAATACTGTGAAAGAAGCAAAGGTACTATGACTTTAATTTGGAGATATTTTGGTGGTGACAACAAAAAAAATGAACCCCAAATGGCTGGAGTTCAGAGACGGGGCAAGCCAGATTGTGAGAGAATTGCTTGGAGTGGTGGATCGGCATTGCAGGAATTTTTTAATTTCCTGTTACTCAATAATTCTGCTCTAGTTAGGTCCTTGGACAACATCCTGCAGTATACCTTGTCTGATCAATTCAATCCATCTGACAGATGCAGGGGAAACATGCTTTAATCCTTTATCATTGGTCCACAACATGGTGGCCCTGTGTGACTGGCCTGGCAGGTAGGAGAGACCGGCTGTGGTAATTTGGGAGGAGGTCGGACAGTGTGGTCAGGAACAGTGATGTCACACACAGGGGACATACCTCCGACCACCCCCCCCCCACCCGCCGTACAAGTGATTATTTTATCCTCCAGGCTTTTTATGAGCTCATGGTGATAAACGGGAACGATTCTGCTGTCTTTTACTGGGAGAATAAAGAAAACAGTCAGATGAGAAGCAGAACGAAGTGAGCAGTAAGTGCTTTACAGTGGGGGCGTTGACTTCCAGGCCTCCGGGGCTATGGAGCTGGTTTTCTGTTGAGGATCTTCCCCTCCTTAACCTCCACCCAGCCTCCCTCCCAACCGCCCGTTCGTCATGGCGGTTCAGGGTCAGATAAATCACCTGCCATCGCAGGTGCTGACCTGTTGTTTATTAGTAAATGTCTAAATGACAAGCTTTGAGAGGGGGAGGAGTTGGAGAGAGGTAGTCAAGGGGTTAAAGCACTAGTCTCAGGTCTTAAGGTTGATTTAGCAGCCCCTCTGGGACGCTGCAGTACTACCCTGAAGAAACGAATGCCAATAAAGCTTGCAGTGACTAATGTCTGAAAACGTCTTAATTATCTTGTTAAAAAGAAAGACTATGGTATGTAGGATGAGCATGTGCTCTTGGTGCTGTGAGTTTTAAAACTAACAAACAACACATTGATGCGCGATGAAAACATTACAGCTGTCATTTGACCACAACGGCAAAACAAAACAAGTGCAGAGAAAAACTTCACTGTCATATTTTAACTTTAATTGAACACATGGATATCATTGAGAAATCTCTCCTCACAGGGTTTATGATCAGCACATGAACTCAAACCTCTGCATTCTTTCAGAAAATACTGAAGAAATGACAGGAGATACCTGGTTTTCATTTTGCATGCGAAATTATTCCACACCATTTAATCATATGTCATGTGTTTAAATGGTGGAGGATTATAAAGGGATTATTATATTATGAGAACACTGACTGTCAGAAATGACACAGAAAATTACTTCCATCATTGGTTCATAACTGAAACAATAAGGGTGTATATTGTGTAACCTTTGAGACAAGCCGGGATTGACAGTGAAGCCTGATCTTCAGCTTTCTAATAAATTATACTATTGTCTCCTCACTCTTGACTTGGCCTCCCAAAGCATGTGAGCTTGAAAGAGACCACAGCACTGGAGGCCTTAGCATAACACCACTGCTGCCACCATCCAACAATGACAGGCACCTTCCACCGAAGGCAAGTCAACCTTAAAATTTTTAAATTAAAATAATGATTGTCTAAACATTTATACACTCGATTTCTGTGTACATACGCCTTTGTCTAGACGGTGCGTTTTGCCATAAAGCTGGCAAAACAACATTAGCCAGCAAGAACGGCGCAAAATATCTGTATCAAGTGATGTCATCTGGCCATGTAATGTAAAGCTAAGATTGAGCTCGATCAATTAGGATTTGCAGTGGAGCAGAAAATAGCTTATGACAGAGCTAAGGTGGAGGAACGTAAGAGGAAAAATAAACTTCTCCTCTGACACACTCTCTACCTTTGCAGATTCACAATTTAGCCAGACTGTATCCATTCACTCACTGTACTTACTAATAGGACAAAAGGCTTCTTTGTGTTTGTTAAACTATGATCATTTATACAGTTTCTTGCAAATACTAATTTCAAAGGATCGGCAGTTACACTCGTGCATTTTGCTGTGATGTCGACAGTTATTATTCATATTATTTCATGTCAGGCACCTCTGGTTCCTCCAGTTGTTCCACATCAATGTACTTCGGTATGCACTGATACTAGTTTGATAATATGCTAATGCCTCATTAACTACTACCACTTTATGGCAATGTGATGTATCCTCTCAAACCTGCAGCTTGGTTGAATTCCCTAATAAGCCGATCATTTGCATCAGTGGTCTGATATACTTAAACCAGGTTAAATCCATTAAGTTCACTCGTATGGAGAGTTAGCAGCTACTGCATGCAGCCGCTTTAGTCTCTACAGCACCAACATTGTCAGCTGTGTGTTGACCTGGAGTACTAGGTCAGGGTTCCTATACCAGTGTTTTGCGTGCAGTGAGAGTAGCAGTGTGTGTGCAGTTTATTGGTCTGTGAATAAAAGCTACAACTCCTCAACAACTGTGAGGAGACCCAAGCTGAGCTCCCAGGTCTTTATTCCCAACAAATCTGACACAGGTGCTAATGGGGGGTTGACTTAAAGGTGGACCAAGTCTTCCTCACTCTGAGTTTGGCTCAGACTTTTTAAAAAAATGTTGATATTTTCAAACTGTGAAAACTATCCATCCATCTGGTTTCTACTGCTCATGCTCACATAGGGCTGTGGGGGGAATGGAGCCTATCCCTGCTGTCTTAGGGTAAAAGGCAGGGAACACCCTGGTCAAGTCACCAGTTCATCACAGGACACATAGAGGCAGACAACCATTCACACTCACCAGCAATTTAAATTAGCCAATTAACCTAATCCACATGCATGTTTTTGGATGGTGGGAGGAAGCTGGAGTACCCAGAGAGAACCCACACAGACACAAGGAGAACATGCAAACTCCACACAGAAAGGCCCAAGGCCGGGAATCGAACCCGGTACCTTCTTGCTGTGAAGTGAAGTTACACCCTGTGCAAACTATGCATAAGGAAAACACAAAGTTGAATATTATTTTAATAAATATATCACTACTCTGTATTACATAAGCGTTTGAACTTGTACTTGGTCTTAAAAACTGGTATAGGTGTGTACTACAACTTAAATTCCCTTAAACCGCCTGGTATTTTGCTTTATCTTTTGGATTTTGTATAATTTCAGGTTTCACTTCTTCAAATAAGGTGCTGCCTCAGGTCTGGTCACATTGGATCTGCTCGAGGTGCTACTACAAGTCCTAGCTTATTTAACTGGATTGTGAGTGCCAATCACAGGAGCGCTCCCAGCTTCATTCATCTCAACGTTCCTGTCAAACCTGCAGCTTGATATTTGCTTTGTGACTTCAAAGGTTATGGTTATGTTCCTAACAAAACTACTGTAGAACTAGAAACTATAAATAACCTACAGTTTAAATGCAAATGTAAATTGTGATGCATGTTAATACAAACTACTCTGTTTACCCCAAACACAAATGTTGCTGAAGGACATGCAACATGTATATTTTTCAGTGTGTTGTCTGTGTCGATGTGTTGTGGGAAGAGTGTGAAAACAGACATTTATTTATTTGTAAAGCAATCCCATATATAGAAGGTGTTCACATGACCTCTAATGCATATTTAACTGACTGCATTGTTTACTGTATAGTGTGTCATCTTTTTTTCAGCTTTAAATTCACAGTGACATTGCTGGGAATACAATCTACAGGCAAAATCTCTTACTGTCACATCAGTGAACCTGTAAAGTTGATCTTTTCATAGCCTATAATTTGTAGTAGATATTATCAGTATGGATATCAGCACGTCAGAATGAGTTAACGGATGAATCAGTTAAAATGACTTATTACCTGCTCAATCTGGCTTATCACCTTCATCTTAAGCGCCGTCTTTAAGAGAAAACTTCCTCTCGGTAAGCAAGTCTGTACAGCGGGTCATTCTCAGTGACAGCTCAAATCATGTTTGTTATTGAGCAAGAGGTTGAGAGACCGAGGCTTGACAGGCAGGTGTAATAAGCCAGGCAGTTGAGATGTCACCCATGGGTGCCGCCTCCGGCGAACAGCGCCTAGTGAGCGTCTGAGGATTCCTGGGCTATAATGTAACTCTTTGTTCAAGTTGTATGGCAGAAATGGGAAATATGTCCGTGCTTGACGTGTTCTTGTAATACCAGGGTAATGAGTGTCAAAAAGCAATGACCATTCCAAATACCTTTTGGCATCATGCGTCACTTTGGTGTCAAAACCACAATCCAAATGCAGGTGTAGCTGTAATTATTTCACTTTAGGATGTTTGATTTATGTCAGCCATGATCTTTGAAGTGTAGGAAATATGACTTCTTAGTCATTTCCACATCTATATTCTTGATCTGGATCGACTTTGGATGAAAGTGACTGTCCTGTGTGTCAGGACTGTAATAATTTATTATACACATACAGTAATTATGACACACAGTGGTTACTGGCAGTCTGCTTTTCTTAACGTCCCAAACATCCTGGTATGTGTGAATGATCAATTAATGATTGATTCATTTTTGAACAATTACATAAACATGCCAAACAGCATTTTTCAGTGTATATTACCACAACGCAAACTCATCTTTCCATGTTTTTTATCTACCCTATTTAAGGGGGGCGGGGTACACTCCACAATGCTAAACGCTGTTAATCCTGGCCCCAGGCCTCAGACAACAGAAACACAAATTTGCAGCTGCCTTAATTACCAGATTTCAAAAACAAACAATAAATCTGCCTTAGATGGAGATGCAGGGGGAAATCAAACAACCTCTGGGTTTATAGACAGTCCTTACCATATTTTGATGTCTTAGGAAGATTAGCATATATACAGTGGAAAAGGCTCCTATGCAAGAGGATTCACACACTTAAAACAGTGTGTGAACGCTTGTTTCCTAAAGGGAATAAATTCTTGCTTTTTGCGGCAGCTCTAACATTAAAGGTGGTTATTTTCTGAGTTTGAGAGAACAAGGTGTGTCTGTTTCATGCATGAGTAAAATAGCCCTCGCAGGACAAAGATGCCCTCTGTTCAGTCCTGACCACCCGAGTACTGCAGCCCAGCTTTTGAGGTTTTGATTATATTTTATGAGTCCTAATTGTGACTGACCCTCCGGAGGCTTCATTTCATCTGAGGGAAGAAGGGTCCGGTCCTCCCCACTGACTGGGGGCATCTCGGCCGATCAGCATGGCTGTCTGATGACCTCCACCTTCACAGGACGGTGAGGGACACGTCTCAAGTTCATCCTCCCCTTGGGTGGTATGGCTCTCAGTTTACCTCCACCTGTCCACTGGGGCCAGCTTCTCCCTTCACCCCTCGCCCTCCAGCTTCTCTGTGAGACTACTTAACATACCCTGTTCAGCTCCTTTTACAGCCCTTAAACAAAACTCTGTTATTGTTTACTAACACTAGTTAGGGGAAAACACAGCTTTCAAGTCCAGTCATGATGCGAGTAGGTGAGGTTGTATAACAGAATGTGAGTACAGCTCTGAACGAGGACTGAGGACTGGTTTCACTCTGAAGTCCAGTGGCTGGTGCTCTCTTTAGGTGGTAACATAAGAATGTGAGTCTAACCCTTTATTAAACTGCAGATTCCTCGTTGTTTTTCTAACCCCAAAGTGACTCCAGAGTCACATTTGTTCTCTAGGCCTCCGTACAGCAGAAAATGGCCGCTGCATGACCAGATCCTCTTTGATGCAATAATGAAAACAAATGAGTGTAACATGATAACATATTGAGGAGTGCCGCAGTTTCAAAGCTGACATCGTGAGGGAATTGAGGTGCAACCAGGGAAACACTAAGCTACGTTTGTCATCACTCTTGACATTGTCTCTTGCACAAATTATTTCCTCCAGTTCACTTCAGAGTATTAGTCTTCTTAGGAGCTCAATTAATCAAAGGAAGCACGGTTCCATATGCCTCCACAGGGCGACTTCCACTGACCTCAGCATCGCTTCAGACTTAAAGCCATTCCTCATTATTCAGGTCCTGCTTTATTCTCTAAGTAAACACCAAACATCATGCTGGAAAAATAAAACATTTTACCTATTCTGATTGGTGTGTTAATAGATATTTTCACTATTACGGTGCTCTAAATATGGCATTAGGACATGACCCAATTTTTTTATGTGTGAGTTATTGAGCCTCACCCTGTTTATTTACATAAGCACACTTTTATCTTCATAGACTCTGTATCACCTGCTATTTTGTTAGACTCTGAGTTATTTTCTACCACCTCACCTGTTGTTCTCATAAAGAAATCAATGCCTCTCTCTGGCAGTATAATAACATTCCCGCTGGAGAGTAACAGCTTAATTCACTCTTATCACTTTTGGTTGTCTGGCTTCCAGTCAAGCTGGGGTCCAAGAGGTGAAATGAGTTTGGCAACCTCAACTCTAGGCGCGACAAGAGAACACACATCATGGTACAGTTAGTGGAAAAAGAGAGGGAAAATTGCCTGCATAAGCAGGAAAGATAGAGTTTCATTGTCGTCCCGCTAAAAACGCACACTCGTCTTTGGCAGACTTCAAACACTAAATCGGCAATCATTTTTCAATGAGCCCCAGAGGAGCACATTTTAGTGCTCCACCAAACAGTCTGCTGCTTTGTGCTCTCTAATCTCTCACGGTTATGCATCATGGGGAGCTGGTGGTCGTTCTTCAGGCGGAGGTTAACCCCCACCTCCAGACACACAGACAGGCAGACGGACAGACGGACCCGCAGCACCGCCTCTGCTCTGCCTCACCCGCAACATCTGCACCCATCAGGAAACACTCACTTTCTATTGGTGCAGCCCTCAAATTAAGGTTGTCTTTTGATCTGGAGGCTGGACAAAATGCAAATGAAACATGATCCCTTAAATGGCCTTCTCATCTGCCTTGTTAGCCTCTGTGAAGAGGTTTCACCAGCCCCTTGGATTGAGCCCTGCCTCCTCTGGACTTGTATCACACATGTGACTGCCTCACTTCAGAGAGGCCCCCCCCCACCCAGCAAACACACACACATACACACACACACACACACACACACACACACACACACACACACACACACATATACACACACAATGATCTTTCCTTAACCCCTGCATCACTCACATCTCATCATTTGCTTGCACTCAAAGTCAGAGACAGAACTAGGGAGAAATCATATTCAAGGAGCCAATAATCTAAACAGCACTTAACCTGGCCGGTGGAGGAGAGTATTTGTGTGATGAGAAAATCTCCAGGCTCTGGCTCCGTCTCATTAATGAGAAAAGATGAGCGTTCCCCACTGCAATTAAGAGTCAATCTCCTGCATTAACTCAGCGCCCCGCGGCCACACACACAGCACAAAGACAACAGGCCATCCCCTGTCACTCATTTTCCTGGGGTGAGCACTCCCAAGATATATTAAATTAGATGCTCTGTCCTCCTGGGCTCACCTGCTGAAACCTAAACTTGGAGAATGTAATGAATGCAAGAAAATGCAATGAATGCAGCTCCAACTCCATCTGACATCTGATCACATTACATCAGTGCATTATAATCCTTCACACACAGTCAGATTAATAATAAGTAATGATTTAAAATGAGCTGCATACATACACACACACACACACACACACACACACACACACACACACAAAAGTCTCACATGACATGGCCGATCATGATTCACTTTGAACAAATAAAGTGTCACACTGTAACCTCCGAACATGACAAAAGTAAAAATGCTTGTTAATGTTTGTAATAAAAATAAAAAGTCGAGGGCGTCTATCGAACAGCGCAGTAGTTTGAAAGTGATTTACACTATCCACATGTTCGCAGAACATGCCAGAAACAAAGAAAACTGGCCTCCACTCACGAAAACATTGCTCTATAGCACCACTAGTGGCCAAAAACTCCACAGAGTACCTTTAATTAGCAAAGACTGGCTGCCTCCTCACATGGTTGAAAAAAGCTGCAGCATATGACACTATTTTAGGCTCAGTCTACACGACAACGGCACCATAAAGCTTGTCGCAATGTTGCCAGAACTATTTCTGTCTACATTGCAACGCAATAACGAGTGATAACGAGTGACAAGGATGTAATACATGCCACACCAATAGGTGGCGCTGCAAAGAAACACAGAGAGACCTACGAAAAAGAACAAAAGAATGCAATGAGTATGAAGTCCTTGTAATTTAAGCATGCCGAGTGCAAACAAACACAACACAGAAGAAAAAAGCAAAAATGCTAATATACTTAGCAGCGCCTGTATCACATATGGTACTCTGTAATCCACCATCATTGTTCAACAACTTGTTGTGACAGGCTGATGCGTGCTGGATTTTAAGCTCCTACTTCTGGTCATGTGATGATGTGATGTCATCATTATCAACAATGCCGGGTACACACTACAACTCTGAGACGGCACTATCAGATCTTCTCCCTCTGGAACTGTTTGTCAGAAAATACAGTTATAGTCACCGACAACGCCGGAGTCGTCTGTACGCAAGGCAGAATCGGTATTTAAGTTTGTCGGATTCACAGAATTCTTTTGTCGTGTGGACAGCACCTTAGACTGTGTAACACTCAATGAAAAAGCAGGTTTGGATGACTCACTATTGAAATTTGAACATTAAACATCATTAAGAACTCGAAGCAAAATATTCATCAAACAAGATTACTGCAGCACTCAAAAGGAGCGCAATAACGGGCGACAACAAACAAGCAGTCATTTCAAAGCGCACTGCAGGCGTGGTGGGAGAAAATCTGAACAGAAATACTGAGGATAAACACACCACTTGAAAACCATTATTTTATTTATTATGTTACATCATCTTTTCTGTGTAGGACTAGAGGACCAGACAGGTGAATGTGTGTGTGTTGGTGGTCATGAGGGTATTCAAGAGTCTGACAGAAAATAAGAGGCAAGTGGAGAGACGTGAGATTGAGTTGGGGTGGGGTGGGCTCGCATAATGAGTGACATATTGTGAAATCTTTACCTACAAAGCACAGTCTTCTTCCATGCAAATGAGACTCACTTGATAAGGATCTGTTTGATGGGACACATGCAGAATATGAGGCAGTTAATTCCCTCATTAGTATTCCACAGAGCTGATTGGCAAAGACCAGAGAGAGCCAGCCGGAGAGCATGTCTGCAAAACCCAATATTGATTTGTTTAATGGTGTCAGGGAGTCAAAAATCACAAATCTCCTGTCAATTGTTTATGAGGCTGTTTAGCGGGCCAATAGATGCCCCTCGCTTAATTAATACCTCATTACGGAGATGTGATTATATGCTTGAACTGTTAATGGGGCCCCTGAATTTCAAAGACTGCCATAAAAGGTGTTCTGACAAACAGAGCTGGGGAAAACACGATATCTGATGAGACTCAGTGTGTTTGTTGATTTGGGACTCTTTGTTTTCTTCCCTTTTTTATGCTTCCATTATTCGCAGGGCATCACCGCTAGAAGTCAGGACGTTTCCTCTGATTATGTCCGATTTCTGCTTTCCATCATTTCACGGCATGATGTTTTTTTTACCTTGCATCAAAACTATAAATGTAATAAAAGACAGAGTCGTAAACAGCTTGTGAAGATGGTGAAAAGGTGTTTGATAGATAAAATGCACGGTATTGTTCACAATGTCTGCAAGTAAAATGATTGTTGACAAAGAGGCCAATCCAAAGGAAGCAGTAAATGTCTTGTTACAAACGGCAGAGAAGCGAGGGGGCTGATGTTCACCTAGCCGAGCACACATGGCTGATCTGAAGGGCTCTCTATTTAAAGGCCCATAAAGAGAGTGATAATGGCATCGGTTTATGAGGACTCAGCCCAGTGAGACAGGCTGTTACTGCCTCGGCTGCTGTTGTTGTTATTCCCACTGTTCCTCGATGGCCACTAAAGCGGAAAAATGGATCCCCACTTTGGGTTGAAATATGAAGCTGGGCTTATTCTCCCTCTCTTTCTCTTTTTGTGTGAAAAGCGCCCAGGCATTTTCCTGCATGGTTATGGAGTTAAATGCTCAGCTCCATGGCTGGGCTTCTGCACGGTTCCCCCCTCCATTTCACTCCCCCTGACAGGATTAGCAGGTCTCCAGT
This sequence comes from Synanceia verrucosa, assembly GCA_029721515.1. NCBI lineage: Eukaryota > Metazoa > Chordata > Actinopteri > Perciformes > Synanceiidae > Synanceia > Synanceia verrucosa. The sequence goes on along the minus strand of CM056562.1, from coordinate 17,423,345 downwards.
GTTAGAAATACATTAAGTGGACCTTTGCAGTCACTTATTATGCCTGATTATGCAGCTGGAATGGGCAAGGTAGGCTCTGTTTGTAGTTAAATAACTTCTCAGATGCTTCTTTTTCTTTTTTTTTACAGCAGCAATCTTCAAAGCATGAACGGGTCAGTGGCTCAGGCACAAAGCTGAGATTGATTTCCACCCTCCTACTCTTTGTTCCCGTGGTTTAAAGAGGACAGGTTCTACTAAATTAGTTTGGCTGTGTTATTAATGGAATAGCCAATTAAACTCCCATACAGTGGTGTCATGGCAAAACAATGCGGGTGCGCAGCCTTCCCACAGCAGTGGTTAATGAAATGGTTAACTTATGCTGATGCATAGATAGGATTAGGCTCCATCTGGGCAGTGTGCCACAGAGTCCTAACAGCTGTCCATTTTCTACATCAGTACGGCAACGCTCTGCAGAGCCACGCATTCTGGGATCCTATATATATATAACTATCGACATCACCCGAGACGTGCCTAATGTTGACTCCTCTTGTTTTGACAGCTGGGACAAAACTACCTGAGAGTTTTGAGCTAAAACAAGTGGACGATTCAGCGAAGTCTGAGAACGTTTCCCTGAAATCAGCAGAGAAAGTGAGATTGACAGGAGGAAGGGGGAAAAAGAAAGTTCACCAGGGAAGCCTACCGAATGGTGACAGAGGCTGGGTGTTTAGGTGGGTACTGGGGGCTGGCTTACTGTCAGCTGTGTCAGGGCTCAGATGGTCCAAAATGAGAGAATATTCACTGTCGCTCCAACAATGAAACCTAATCCTACGTTCTTCCTACTTAACTCAAGTTATTTTCTGTAACACCAGCAACATTTGTTATTCCTTCATTATCTCTGACAATGTAAATGAGTCATCACATTTAGAAGGGCTCCCTAAGGTGAACAGACCCCAGGAATGATGTGAATGAAATCATGGGCATTTAGACTACGGCCCAGTTCCCCCAGCCTGAAACTCCCAGTTAGAGTATGAGGCAGAGCAGAGCAGAGGGAGAATTAGTCTTCATTGCTTGATGGCTGTTATACTTGGCCATTTCCTGACCCACTGTGAATAAAGCTCCAATTTATGGCAATTATCCATGTTAAAGACGGCACCATACAAATTAGCAATAATGCCAGAGGTGATGAGAATGGAGCGAGCTGTTATTATCATATTTGAATACCTCACATGTGCAGCAGATCACAGTTAAAATGGTTTGACATGTTATCTGCAAGGCAAGCTATGCTAAAGCTAAATTGATAATATTTCTATTTATGTGCTCCTGAGAAGCAGTGTATTTGTGGCAACAGGGAGGGTAAGAGAGGGCTTTTCCTCACAGAACAGCTGACACAAGTGGTCCGTTATTTGTCGGAGGGGAGGTCGGGCACATGGGGCCTCCACACATCACACACCTCAGGCCATGACCACTCAGCAACGCCCTCCCCATCCCGGGCCCGGCCCTGTCACATCTGGCCCTGAAGACCCGGGACGTTCTTGTTCCCCCGTTCAAAATGCACCAGTGGTTCCCATTTAACACCTGTTCGCCCTAATTTCCATTTTCGGGGACGTTGTGGATTTCAAATCATTTATCACTTCCCAAAGTGCTTCCACATGTGTGCTGCCTTTCCCAGTGTGCGGGGTTCCTGCCTCCGGCCAACCTTTTCCAAATGTATTAAAATTCAGTTTGGTCCAAAAAAGTTCAGACACTGATGTTTCATTGTGGTGATGTCTGGTAATTATTAGTCTAAATTACGGCTCCGGCATGTGACTTGACAGGATGGACTCCATGTTTAAAAGGAGAGATGGGGCGTGGAGGTAGGGCCAAGGTGGTCTGTCACGCTTTGTGCACTTTTATAACTGTGTTCCCCAACACTGGGATGTCAGTCAGACTGAAACAGTTTCGCCACCGTGGAAACACTTGTGTGGTTAGGGACCTGAGTGGGTCCACTGGGGCCCACTACAGGGCGGCTGGGTGAAGGCTGTGTCAAAAGCACTCCACTGTGAGGAAAAGACTCCCACATCGAGCTCTGATGACCATTAAATGCCAAATGAAGTCCGGTTGATATTCAAGGTCAAAGTTCATCTTGTGAAACCAGGATTAAATCTCAAAGTGGAAAACGATTTGAATGAAAGTGAAATCAGATTATGTCTTGGGGCTATTTGGTCAACAGTCCCCAGGCCTCAGCAGTACACCAGTGGTGTGTAATTGGCTTTGACAAAATGGGACGAGAGACATGCAACCTACTTGGAAACTTTTAAACGTAGACATGTTGAAGCATCGACCTGTAAAACAGCCCATCCCGTGTATAGCTGTGTTTGTCGTTGTCAAGTCAACACCTTTAATCAACAAATTTACAGGCTGCATTTCATTTCCAACACACACAGCTGGGTTTAACCACAGACACAAAAATATAAAAAAAATTAAATAAATAACAGAAAAAAAAGCTGCACAAAAGAAGGTAAACCTGTGTGCCAACTAATTTTGTTGTCATCATATTAAATAACAACCCAAAATCACAGTAGGTAATGACAACCTTATCATCACCACATTTTCATGTTGGCATGAGCAACACAAGTGAGAAAAAAGATATTTCTACAAACACACACAAAAAGAAAGAAATGTATTCAAATTTAATCTAATTAAAAAAAAGGAAATTGCAACATTTGTGTTTACAAAGTAAGTTTTCTGATGCGCTAAGCTCCATCTTCAAGTGGCCAATGTTTGAAACTGTACTGTAAGTATGCTTAATTAAAGTGGGCTGTGAAAATGTGCACTAATCAGATATGGTTGGTTACAAAGTCCATGAAATTACTAATTAGAATTTCATTAAAAGGTACTGCTTTATCATCTGAGGAAATCGTAACCTTTAAAATGCTTTCAGGAGGGCAGTGTGCCTCTTTAAATGGGCTAAAAGAGAGAAACGGCTGGCTTTTGATGTAATATCTCATTTAGGATTTGAGCTAAATTGGACCATTTAAACACGTCATTGTTTTGGACGTAATTTATCAGACTAATTAATGACAGTTATTGCCTGGGTTGGGCGGTTGACAGAACACCAGGCTCCTGCAGGAAGAGATCACAAAGACAGACGTTTAGCTTGGATGAAAACACGCCATTAGGAAGCAATTGCCAAGAACGAGAGCCACCCCTTTTTTGATTTCTTGTTTGGTTAGACTACCTCAGATGATTAACAATGACATTCTAAGTGTTGTGGAGAAAACAGAGTGTTTGGTTGCCTAGTGCTTATTTTAATCCATGTGTGTAATTAACCGTTTTATTACAGAGCTTTCATAGACGTTAAATGTTCTGCAACAAATACTACATTTTGCATCCTGTTTGAAGCAGTTTAAAGTTTGCATCCTTTGGGTAGTTTACATCTGCCTGATTACTTGTCCTCCTGTCAGTCAGTCAGGATGGGCTGTGTTAGTTGAAGGGATCATATGTCAGCACTCAGGCCTGTTTATCTGAGGGGACAGAGGCAGTGGAAGAAAAGACAATCTGTTCTCCTACTAATGACTGCCTGATTTAAGCGCCTCAGAGTTCACTCTTTTCTACACAAGAACAGAGAATAACTGTCGACATTTGGACAGATATGTGTAGAAAGCTGATTAGTTGATAGTTCGCTCTGGTAACACCCATGAGTCGGAGGTGAGTAGGGGTGAACGGTGAAAAGTAATACTGTAGGTCTCCCTTGTGTCGTGCCCTCCGCAGAGGTGCTGGCCTGCTGCAGATGTTGAAGAGGGAAAGCTGAGAGGTGCATTACGGGGCCAAAATTGTCCGTCAAACTGGATGCAGTTTCAGACGCAGAGCTGAAACAATCAGAAACCCGATCAAGCCCTTCTAAAGGGGATGGGAAGTCAATCAAAAGCAAGGCTCTCGTTAAGTTAACTACCAGTGTGGTGCAAAACAAGGCATGTCGGGAATGCAGCTGTTTAATTTGCCCTGCAGGCTTCATAAACCTTTGAAATACCTACCATGGTGGCAACATGCTGTCCTACCATCTACATGTGTACACACGTAACACCAAGTGTTTCTCATGCAATGTCAGTTCCCACAAGACGAGTGACTGGATGCAGATATAAATGTTATGAGAAGAGAAAAGCAAAAAAAAACACAGATCTTTATTTTTTACTTATGGAATGGTATTTCCATAAATAATCATCAAACCCGACTCTGAAAATTAAAAGACCATAATGCTGATTAAATTGATAATCACAGACACTTCAGGTGATTGAGCTAGAAGCCTGAGCCCAAATGATGTCGTTAGCTTGATTTGTGGCACACCCTGGTTCCTCAAGTGGAAACTAATTTGCGCCTTCGCACGGGTGACACTTAGGCATTAGCTTGTGAGTGTGTCAGTACCTGTAATTAAAGCAGATGGTCAAATAACCCTGTCAAAGTAGAGCCTCTACATGGTCCTAATTCCCTGCCTGTTTGCAGAGCGGCACTGCGCCTTGGCCAATTCCCCCTGCACGTTGTTACGAGGAGTTGTTTTTTTCCCTCTGTTTGGGCCTTATTAAAGCTGTGGCTACAATTAAGGCATACAGTAAATAGACTCGGTTGAAGACAGCAGAGAGGACGTTTAGGCATCAGTCTAGTGCCAGATATTACCTTAAATGACTGGAAATGAAGCCTGTTAATAGAAAACTGCCTAATCTCTGCAGCACAGGTACTCATGTTTGAATGACCTTCAATCAACACCCCAAAAGAAAGGGTTATTCCCTCAATCATTCTTATCCTGGAAGCAAAGAAAGAAATAAAAAGAACAAGTACACCATGGGAGGTCACTAAATTAAAGCTGTGACAGATCTGGAAGTTAGCGTGCGGTTGAGCTTTTACATGAAAATAACCCAGCAAGATTCCTATTAGCCCATTTTCTCTAAACTTGTTCCAATTTTTTCAGGCCGTCCCCCTAAAACTGTGAGATGTGTTTAAAAGCACCACACTGAGATATGTGCTAAATACCAGCTGAGCAAAAAAAAAATCCCCATATGTGTCATTAAAAGGATCATAGAGTATAATCACGGAGCACATGCTGTAATAGCGCATTCAGCACTCACTATACTTTCTGACATGACACTACAGCACATAAAGCAGCCTGTAATTATCTATTTCCTGAAGGTGGAGGGCTGCGTAAAACTACCATGAGCTGCTGTGTACGCCTTTAATAAAACTCCTTTCTCCTCTTTGGCAATCACCCGCGTGGACTGACTCACCGGGCTGCGACAGGCAACTTAAGCAGGTTCACACCAGGAGGGGCAGCAGTACAGCAGCCATCTGGTTAGGAGAACAAAGACCAGTAAAATATAGTGCACACCTACACAGGACTTACTGTGCAAACCTGTACTCTTACTCACTCATTTGAGTGAGGTATCAGACTCGGGCTGCCATCATGTTCTCATCAATCATAATTTAGCTCACACTGGCTTCTATATCAGGTCTCAACATGACCGTTCAACTGTGAGCAGCCAGGAATACATGATAGCCACATCTTTTAGCAGTGTTTGATTAATAAACATAATCAACACAGGCGATATAGTGCTGCTGTTGTCCACTGCTTTGTCTAAAAATACTCTAGTGAGACGTCATCATCCTGTTACTCAGATGGGTGAAGCACTTCCTTAATGATGAAGGGAGAGGGTGATTGTGAGTGGTGGTGGTAGCAGTAGAGCAGGAGGAAGAGAAAGAGAGGGTAAAAAAAAACATTAATTATTAGCCCCAGTGGGATCTCTTATATTCTGTCTAGCCTGGACAACACCAATTAATACAGCAATTATTATCCTGGCCCGTAGCACAGGGTTGACTAAGCTGGCTTGCCTTCTGACGATTATGGCGTGAGGGGGAGCAGCAGAAGAGAGGCATGCTGGAGCGAGATTATTCATCTCACACTAAACCCCTGCTTTTATGATGCATGGGCGATGGGGGAGATAGCCAAAAGAGCCAAAGAGTAATTTAGTCTGCACATTTCAACTCAGCATTACTGCAACACAATCTCCCTATAGATTAATTTCTGTTGGGTGTCATCTTTAAGGGCGTAGGGGAGCATCAGCTCGATAAAAAATGAACCGTGCAGATATTTTTCTCAGACTTTCTCCCTCCTCCGGAGTAGCAAGCAGGCCTAAAGCTGTACTTTAAGTCTGAGACCCTCTAGATCCTGTGTGACAGGTGCACAGTTCACAGTGCTACTCCTCTCCCTGTACCCCGAGGTCTTATCCCAGGCTGTGACCCAGCCCTGCACTGCATTCATTTCCTAAACATTGTCTTCTCCCCTCCTCTCTCTTGGCCCTGATTCCAAAGCAGTGGAAGCAGATGTAAGCAATAGCTCCACCTAGTTTCTGCAGCCCAGCTCTCGCCCATACACTCCTTTTGAGAGCAGCACAGACAACTGAATGGGGCTCAGATGAGAGACGATCTGCCGTTTCAAATAAAATACTGCTCCATATTATCCCCCCTACTCCAGTCAAATTATCCACTGTGCTCTATTCTTCCTCATCATCTCTTTGGACAGGAGAGCTTTCCGTCTCTCTTGTTCTATTTTTGCATCCTCTACGGCAGTGACAGCCCTTTGCAGGAGAATCTTATGCACAGATGCCCCTTTTCCCCGCAGTCACTGTAAAATCTGTGCTGACAGCCAATGAAAACAACACGGATGCTTGCATGTTATCTTGACATGGCCATGTTAAGCTTCCGCTCTCGTGATGCTAAATGGTCGTCATAAACCTTTTAAGATCCGAGCCGCCTAATATGGACTTTTATAAAAACATTATGCTGTGTAATATGTTTAGGTTCAGTGAGGACATACAGTAGGCAGCCACCGCTCGCTGTCACAGCGCTCTAAAGTCAGGCACTTTACCAAAACAATGTGTAAGCTGTATTCAAAAGGAACCAGCAAGGTGTTTACACAGATGCCAATTCTCTCCCCTGAATGTACCATTTTTCATGTAACAGCACATTTTTTATTTGGAAGAATTTTATATATTTAAAAAATAGTAGAGATGTTTTGTATGTTCTACTGTCTCCTGCTCTCTAATCTAACTCCGCTTTTCCAAGGGATCAATCGGCAAAACAATTACAGTCTACAGGATCTAGTCTAACAAGCCCTCAGAGTACTAAGAATGATTAGATGGCGGGTATTACATGAGGAACCCATCTTTGGATTAGTGATGAGCACAATAAATTCTGAAATAAGTGGAGGAATATGTACATCCCTTTCATAGAAGACGCTTAGGTGATTGCTGCCACGAGAGGATTTGTCAGCATAACACAGGATCTCAAACAATAATGTGTGTGTGATAGGACACCGTGGAACACATTCATCGCCGAATTCACCGCCTGTTGTGTAAATGGATTTCTCCTCCGTGCAAACCGAGCGAAGGGCCAGAAAGAATCCTGCGCGGTTTCATCATTGTTTGGTTGAATACATTAAAAACCATTCTCACCATCATCATCATCATCATCATCAAAAAAAGAGAGAGAAAGCAGCATTTATTTAAAAAATAAAACAACAAAGTTAAACCCAGGCCTCCAGCAGATCACAGGTCTTAGTGAGTAACTGGTGCATGTTCGTTCCAGCAGGACCGTCATTTATTTACAGGGGTGTTGTGTTGCGCCTCAGTACAGAAAACCGGCCAGGCCTCTAAGAGGAGGCGCTGTCATTGTCACTGTGAGGTGTAGGATAACAGCTCTTGAGCAGGTTGTAATTAGAGTGGCTGAGGTGTAATGAGGGTGCAAGATTCCTGCTCCTGCAGCCAGTGCCAAACTGGACCTGGGTGCCGATGGCATCCCAGCCACAGCGGGGTTGCCACCTCGCCGTCTCTTCCTGTGACTTGAAGCAGCACGGTGGACGGCTGGCAGACGGCTGCATCACATCAGAGGTGGTGGTGGGGAGGTTTGGATCCAAGTCGCTGATCATCACAATCACAATCGTTTCTCGGCTGAAGTGGAAACAGGTGGGAATGATAATAATAATAATAATAATAATGATCCTGAGTTATTAAAGTGAGTCTCAAGAGACAGATGTAGTGCTTTGGCTTAAAAGCTAAAGAAGACGAGAAAGAATTTGTGGTTTACTGATGAGAATCTTTGTTCATCCTGGGTGTTATTTGAAAATTTTCCTATGGTCACATTTTAACTCACAAGATGTGTACAGTACATCTCTCAACACACACACACACAACTCTTTTTGCACTCTTGGCAAAATGAAAACTTCTGTCAGAGTCAGATTGAAATTTATATCAGTTTGTGAGGCGCAAGCCAAAAGTGATCTTACTACACATTATTTTGATAAGTTTGGTGCCAGAGATAGAGAAGAAATTGAGGAAAGAGGGAGGAAAGTACCCCACACTCCACACACCAGATAAGTGCAGAAGCCAAGATTCCTCTCACTGCTCCATCAGTAAGTGCTCAACCTGACCATAAGAAAACAGCCAACCTTTTGATAGAGATGCCTCTTTGCATAATACTCCACCGTCAACTATACTCTCTGAACTGCACAGTATTATTAGAGAGGAAAAAAAGACAATCAAAATGTTCAAAAACATAAACACTGCAACAGCAACACATTAATTCTGTGCTGGTTCTCTACATTAGCGTGTGTGTAACTGTGATGTAGCACAAAGTTCGTCAAAGTACAAACTTCTACAGCCGAACGTGATTGGACTTTTAAATGAGTTTGTGCATCGTTCTCCATCTGACACTTTGGAGACAACACAGCTGAGGAATAGTAATGAGATGGGATGGGGGGAGAAAGTGGTATGTCAATAAAGTGTTGACATATAATTTTCTTCCCTTGTTTATTTATTTTCTTAATGAAGGGAAAGCCTTTATCTGCGGCTAAACCACCACCATGAAATTCTTTCCCTGGCTGTGTGTGGAGTCAACCACAGTGTAACACAGTTGCACCATGTCAGAGCTGCAGCACTGAGCAATGCGACTCATTACCGCTCTGCTCAAGAACATAACCACAATAAAACCACCCCTTTCCACCAGGGGCAGGCGGCGGGGGCCGCCAATGTATTTGTGTCCGGCCCCAAGAGTGAAAGGAGTGGGCGAGCTGTGGTTATGCCGGCTGGCTCGACTCAGGATTGACTTTAAGTGTACAGTAATGTTGTAGAATATGAAATACTGCTAGTATGAAAATGGTGACAGTTGAGGCTCATGTGCTTTTACTGGGTGAGATCATTCTTTTTAAATAGCTCATTATATTCATGGAAACACAGTTTACTCTAGCATCAGTCTGGAGTAAACTGGAGCTGAGGAGTCTGGCTTGTGGTGAGCCAGTCAGGTCAGGGATGGGCATTTTCCTGAAGTCCTACCGGGCTACAGGGAGCAGAGCCCCACAGGCCATGAACTCCATAATGTAGGCCATCATAGCAGCTCGCCGTGTAAATATGACTTCTGAGGGGCTTCCAAAATACCATGGCAGCGCTTTCATTTCCCCACCATTCGCCAGGCAGCCGCAAGAATGTCAGTGTGAATGAAAGAATGTCTCAGGAAAATGTCGAGAGGATTAATCAACACCTGTACTCCTTGGATATGGATTTACAAACAGTTCAAGACTAAGAGACTGAAAAAAACTGAGCAAAGCAAGAAGGCTGGATTCATCATTATTCACATTCATCATATAGTAAGAATAAATATATCAGATTAGTTCTAGCAGGCAACGGGTTAAACAGAAGAATAAATTTATTGCTTGCTTAAACATTTTTGCAGTGACGAATGTCAGACGAGATAAACTATTGCTTGGAGCAGAATGGGAGAGACAGAACAGGAAATATGTCAGTCATCTAATAGTGGCAAATATAACGACACAAGTGTAGTTTTATCAATAAGATGCACTTAACTGTTAAATATTAAATGGAGTAGAGTAAAAAAAAATACAAATATAGTAGAAGCATAAAATATCATATTGAAAGACAGTACTGGAGTCTGTGTATTTCCACCACAGCCAATATGTCCATCTTTAAAAATAAATAAAATAAAAATTCAATAATTGACTTTCTTTTAACACAACCCTATGAAACAATGATGTCCAGTCAACTAGACATTTTACTCTATTTATTAATGGGATGTTCAACAGATGCTGCACTTACTGTATTTCAAAACATTTCCCCTCTGAATTAAATTTTCTCAAAATGACAGCAGCTTTTAGCTTCTTTATCAAGTGAACCTTCCAGCTGTTCAGTCTAAATGTCTGCACCCAAACATATCTGAGTATAACAGTTATCACTTAATGTGCTTATCAGTGCTTACACCTATTACATTCACACTTATTATAATGAACAAATTACACTTAGTGCAGCGGAGATGCTTTGTGACCTAACACTCAGGAATACACAGCTATGTTGTGTTCGTTGATACGCAGAGAGCAGATGATGTTATGAGGTGATAATGACCGAGCCGGGGTAATTGCTCTGCCAGCAGGAGACCTGTAATCACTGAGCTGTGATTATGTAATGGACCTTGCTGATATTGAACAGGTGAGCTGAGAGCGAGTTGATTCATTTGTAGCATCCTCAACAGGGACTTCATTTACGCACATCAAGATTACGCTGCTATTAAGACAATAAAGGCAGTACAACAACTTGTAAACACCTACAGGGCATGTCAGCGCTATCGTGCCGTTATTCTGATCATGTGATCACATGTGAACGATGTTTATTAGTATTAATATATGTCATTAGATATATATTTCCCTTCATCATTTTTCTCTCATCAAGTTGTGTTTAATATGGTCAAAGGGTGATTAAGGTGAAGTTTCTTAATTAGATGAATTACTTCACCGTATTATTGGAGTATAGAGCCTTTATCAACATACCGTATGATATCAGATGATATCTTACATTTTTGGTGGGTTTTCCTATGAATGTCCAGCATCCTGTGATGCACACTGTGATAAATATTTGCTCCAGTCTTTTCAGAATTAACTTCTGTCTTCACTGGAAGCAACCTGGCTAGGATTAGGTAACAAAACTACTAAGTTAGGTTGAAGAAAAGATCGCAGTTTGGGTCAAAGTAATATTGGAGTTGGCGTTACTTAAGCACAACAGTATATAAATACGGAAGAGACAAATTAATGTAGGTTTCCTCACTCTTTATACTTCCTGGTTGACAGTTATTTATCACATAATATATTATATGCATTATTTTTCACAGGTGTAGCAATGAGCGGTGTTGGAGAACAATCGGCTTCTATTGGCTTCATAACAATACTGTCTCTGGGTACTAGTCATCAATACAGTAATTTTTGGATGTCAACACCTATATTTTTATACACTTTATATTTCTTTTTGACAAACATCACAAGGAAAGACTAGGTGAATGGATCCTTGTAGCGAGAACAGCCTGTGAAGCCACACTGATATTGCCACGGAGCTCCTTTGTTGTCCAGAAGCGCATCATTAAGTCTCACAATTGCATTGGCCTCCAACATGATTAACATGGAGCACTGTAGTTTACTTTGAGTCCAACAATACAAAACTATACACCATGCTGCACCGTTCACAGCAGATAATCGTTATAATAATAGTTGGATAATTGTCTCCAATACTCATAAATCTTCATCTTTAAAGATTTATTTTGAGATTTCAATATCCAACACCTCTGCTACATCACTTGCACCCAATTGCCTTTTCACCTGTGTGTCAGATGAAGGCCAGAGCAGTGAGAACGCTGAGCAGAGCTCGACCTCCAGGACGCCGGACATGGCTCACCCTCTCACCCTCTGCTTGCCAAACACTATCGGCTTCCCCAAACAGGATGATCCACGATTCCCATGCAAGGTGCAGCACAGCACCGCTGTCACTGCCCACCTCTTCATTGCTTGCACCTGCTAAAACATTTGAGGTATTTGAGCAGCAGGGCAACACATTTGCTTTTCATTTAACCTGCCTTTGGAGACCTTTGAAGTACATAATAGCAGAGCAGCATAGGTCCCCCTCCCACCCCCCTTAATCATTTACCTAGTAAAGGCGCATTCTCTGCAGCTAACCCATCAAGCGGAAAACGAGTTTGGCCCGCTATTCCACTCTCCCTCCCTTATTTCCCTCCCAATTTTCCTCCCTCTCTCTCTCTCTGTGTGTCCCTCCCCTTCCCATTGTGAAAGCCTCATGCAGTCACTCACTGACTCTACTGTCTGTGAACGAGGGAGGCATGGAGCCAATTGTTGGCTACGTCTGGGCGAGAAAGGTTTCAGGAGATGGTGTGTCTGGCAGCCCATTGATACAACATGGCTAATTATCTTTTGCGTCCAATCATGAAGACATTTATTGGCGTGGGGACTTTAGCCTTTGTATTTTGGGCAAGATAATGAGACTTGTGTACATCACCCAGGAACATGAAAAAGATCTGGTTAGAAATTTGTGCTGGGAATGGAGCCAGATTTAGTCAAAATGTTTAATCATCTTCAGTGATAATAGCATATGCTTAGGTTTTGGCTTCGTGTGATTGTTCTTATTAGACAGATGGGACTGTCTGAGTGTGAATGTGTGTCCAAGGGGGAGTAAAAACAAGTAATTAGAGTAATTCTCCCACTACTGTAATTTGATTATTATATATGAGATAAATCCATTGGCTTTACATTTCTTATCTGAGCTTTATGTCCTTTCTGAGAGTTCTAGGAAATATTTCCTACAAATGAAACATCTGTTTATGTTTCAGGCTACATTATCCTTTAATAAGAACCACTGAAGTGACTGTCTGGTTCAGATGATTCAGGCTATTTGCATGACAGTGCAGAAGAAAACAGCCAAAAATATACTGTAAATTTTGAGTAAACACTGTGATGAAATGCTCCACAGAGGAGGATGGCTTGAATGGACGAGTCACACACTAACTACCCTCACCTGTGAATGCTCACCTGGACCTGGGAACTTTTAATAGATGTTATTACACGCATTAAAGACACGGCCAAGAATCGGAGGATGCTTTACTGGGAAATGTGCTTAGGAAATGCCACGAGGCAATTTGCCCGACCAGCCAAGGTTATTTGTACATTACAATCCCTGTAACTGTGTGTAATAACAACAGCAGACTGAGGATATTCCTGTTGCAGACGGCGGGTTTACAGATGCAGGTTTGCATCCTGCAGCGATACATGATATTGTCCAGCTGTGGATAGTTACTTATTTCTTGGCATATACTGTACATTTTCTTATTAGAGATTATTCTCAGTAAACACATTGATTCAAATTGAGCTCATTTGAGTTGAACAAAGTGAGGAAATAAAGGAAGATCTGCTCTGAGACCACTGACTGAACTTAAGTGTGAACGTAAATTTGATCCAGCCACCCCGCTGCTCTGGCTGAGCACCCAAAGCGCACATGGAAATAAGGTGGGATTGAGACAAATCTATTATCATACTTAAGTGGGTGTGTTTAGGGCTGAAACAACCTGGCCAATCAGCACTCTCCTCACTATGACATGTGAGGAGTTCAGAGCTACTTTGTCCCGGAAATTCAGTATGAAAATATAGAAATGCATTCGACCTGACAAAGATTTTGGACCTTTGAGTGAGCAGCAATGGCTCTAAAAAACATTATTTTAAACTACTGTGCTGTGCAGGTTTACAAATGATCACAGGAAACAGAACGAGGGAAACAAATAAAAACATCTCTGTACTGAGTTGCTGAGTCTGTTTTCTATGGTGGTTGAAACATCAAAGAAGATGCTGGCTGTACTGAAATCAGCTGCAGCTCTCTTTGTCACACGGCAGAGGCACCCTGAGCCATCAAGGCATATTTGCTTCATCACCTCATTGTTCAAGACTCAAATCCACATTTCTATCTTCTCGCCTTTGTCTTCTTCCAAGTCACATGGCCGCCTCCCACTCTGAAAACTCTGTTCAACACTCCAACTGACCAGGCTTTATGGCATCGGCTACAAGCAGCTACAATTATCCCAAATGTAAAATGCTGTAACTGGTGAAGGTTCAAAGCTGAATGTTAAATTATCCTAAATTTGAAAAGCTTTGCAGTGCGTGCATTTTAACAACCTTTCCTGACCAATAAACTTCTCCGGAAAAAAGCTGGAAATAAAAGGAGCAAGTAGTTAATTAAAACCCACACATCAATAAAAGTGTCTGAGGTAAAATAAACATTGAGGATGGGTGTCCACACTATGCTAATATCACTGTCAGTCACATCTCTCACATTTTACTAGGGCCTTGAGTGCTTCTCTTTAATGCTCCATTTAACACAATCACCGTACGAATGGACCACCTTCACCACCTGGATCTTTCCTTCACAAGAAAACTGGCTGAGGATCACACTCTTGACCCGAATGACTAAAATCGTTATGTAAATCGTTACAAATGAATCTGATACACATGCTTACTTAACATATCTCCTTTCCTCTAACCACGGCTCCTGGTTCAATTGGGAACTTTTGCAGGGTATACTGAAGCTGGTTTGTGCTCCTTCCACTCATTAGATGTACAAGAGCCGGAACTATCTTGGCTATATGGAGAAATATGAAACTGCTTGTTCACCAAAGAACGAAAAATTAAAACTAACTGGTAGGGCTGCTGCCATCAGTTGAATAATCAGCCGTTTTGATTTTGTCGACTAATATTTCTTTAGTTAATTAGTCTTTTTTTTCATGCTGAATGACTTATTCCTCAGAAAATTATGAGCACATTTCAAGCTTTAAAGTACTTTTGTGAAGGAATTCCACAAACTGATAATTACATTCAAGCTACTGGAACAGTGAATTTCTCTGTGAGATGAATAAAGTATCTAAACTAAATGATTAGTCAACAAAATCACAAAAATCAAGTGTCAGTCAACTAATTTCTTTGGTTAAGGACGGCCCTAGTATTTGGACGCAACTAGCACTCTCGATGTGAATAATATGTCATAGTCACTTAAAGACTATTTCAATGAGGCCAAACAGAGACGAGGGAACAGACTTTATTTGTGTTCATATAGATGACTCTTTCTCACCCAGTTATGTCAACCAAACTGAAGGGCTTGTTAAAAAGGGCCTATCTCCATGTTATATATAAGTCCCAAATAATAGGGAAGGGGTAAAGATGAAAAAGGGACATGGGGTTTAAAGTCAAATAAATCACACCTGGATCTGGGTGAAACTGGCAGAGCGCTCCTTATATTGCACTCAAATTACTCCATTTGTTCCCTAAGATATTTTAATCCCAACTGACCTCAAACTTCCCATGAACCAGGGCCTGAACAAAAGGCCGCCCACTGTCCTTGCAGTAAATCTGTTGTCTCCCTTCTGGGCCCTCAACGGGGGATCATAGATCAGCACTGATCTGCAGCTTGCTTCAATTTACTCAATTAACTCTGGTAAAGCGCTTGTAAGTTCTGCAGATGTTGGTTTATTATCGAGGCCTAAAATGTACAAGTGGGTTCAGGAGCCCGGGGTTGTAGCGGGGTTCACAAAGGGGGGGAGGGCAAACTAATTACAAACCTTAGTTTTTGTACACAACATAGATTATGATGTGCATTAACAAAGTCTGACTGTTAGAACAGTGTCAAAGATCTCAAACCAAAGCATCTGCTAAGTAGCTTTAAAGGGAAACTACTTCAATCTTCAGATACTCAAAGGTGGCGATGAACAGGTTTAATGGAGCAAGTGGGACAGACAGATGAGTCCAGTAAAGATGAGCACACAGTGTTGATTATTTCTGTTGAATTTCCAGCCTTTCTGAATCAAGTTCTCTGAAGCTCTTAGCCACATGAAACGCCTTCGTCCCTTCGCTGCAATCATTCGCAGATGACAAACCTCAAGTGGCGAGACGTAACTCATCATCACAAAATTATTGCAGTTATCTCAGAAATGGCCTCCCTCCTAAATAATTTGTTAAAAAAAAAGTTTCACATATTTATCAGAAAATCTCTGATTTGCTCAAACATAAAACTCTATTTTTTATCTACTGCTAACCTCTCTTGGATAAATCAAACTAAAGCTGGCGTAAAGAATGTAAAGTATACAGTAAGGAGGATGCTAATATCAACCAGGTGCTGTTACCATCACCATAAAACTTTCTGCCGACACCATCCATGTGTGCCCATATATTTCCTGGCTTGGCCAACTACATTTCAGTTAAGAGCAGCAACACAGGATGACATTCATGGTGCCTTAAAATAAGGTTTTGACAAATTATTTTCCTCTGTCAAGCTAATATGCTAACTGCAGTCTCGCCTTATCTTTTCAGTCAGTGAGTCACAGGCCAAGTCAAAGTTGAGAGGCTCTGGAGTTTAATGGCTTGCTGGCTGATTTTAAAGTGAAAAGTAACGCTTTTGCTCAGGTACAGCAGCTTCAGCCGCAGCACATATCTCTAATAATAATAATAATAATCATAACCTCTGTTCAAACACGTCAAACCTGAACATCAGCAGCGACATCACTCTCAGGAGGTTTGACTTCTCTGTCAAGATTTTTTTTTATCAACTTGCTGATAAAGGGATCTTTAGCTGATCTGAGCTCAGCTCTGCACAAAGACAGTTTTGACACAAGTGATTATTTCAGCAGCGATGAAATGTTTCCATCACTAGTTTGACAAATGCCCAGCTGCATATTTTCAACATTTGTTTGGCATTTCTCTGAATAAGAGGTGGAGTTTTACCTGGAACAGACACTAATACGATTCAGTCATGCTCTTGGCTCTTGATGTATGGATATACCACAGGTGCGGGTTACCAGTTATCAATAAACAAAGCCCGACACAATGTATTGATTTATGCAAAGTTTCAGACAGATTTACATCCCCACACAACCAAAATGTATGTTTTTGGTGCAAGCGGACATTAAACACTGGAATAAATAGAAAAATTGGATATTCTTTGAGATTAGAGGCAAATATATTAGAAACAAATTTCTCATAATAATAAAAAAAACTTAAGGAACTTCAGGAAAAATAGTGCAGTGCCAAACCATGACACTAGCAATTGTCTGAACGTTGCTGCTCCTAAAGTAGTGGTTTCATTGTAAGGATGTCCTCTGAGCAAGGCAAAGGTCCTGAAAGACACATACAGACATTTTCTTTCATGTATAAGAACATAAATAAATACATTGTAGAATTACAGGAAAATTATCAACAAACTAATCCTACCTTTGACTACAGAGTGGTGTTTTCTTTTATTTCAGTACACATAAATCTTAGCATTTATCCTCTGAATATCCCCCCATCCTCTGGCTCCAAAATATTTAGTTTTACCTATAATGGCCCTAAAAGGCCCTCAGAGATCGTATCTAACAAGCCTTTAAATTTCAATAAAATACTGACATAGAGAATTATAGATTTAATCATAGCTGTGAAAGCTATTCGAGTGACCTTTGTGATATTTCATTAGGCTGCAACTCCTGCAAAACAAGATGTTATGGTTCCAGAGCATTTACTGTAAAACAGATTAGCACTATGCAAATACAAACTACAGCATGGAAGGCACCATGAAAGAGACACTGTCGACATTCACCCCCTCCATGTAAAAGATGAAAAGTAAGACAAAGTCTTTTGGGAGGTTATAAGAAGGAATTCCCCGCTAATGATATTCCCTGTGGGAAGAACATAATTTATTCAAGTTAATGCGTCTTATTTTCTGTTCAAGGTGTGTATTCCACGGAATTACCAAACAAATTTAATTGTTAATCCATCTGCTTTGAAACAACCAAGATCTTGTTCAATAAGCTCTGAGTCAGCTTGATCCAATTAGGCTACAACAGAGACATTTGTAATCATTTGCCATCACACCACCCCTGCAACCTACACAGATACACGCACAAAACCGGCTTATGTTATTTGGATGAAAGCATGAAAGTTGCGCATGGTGAGCACCAGAGTAACACAAACTGATTGAAATGAAGTAGTGACCCCAGAGAGTTTGAGGTCAAGGGTCTCAGGGTACGAATTGTAAATGACATGTTAACCCTGGGGCTTCTTCTAATAACTTTTTGGGGAGAGGATGAGGCCCGACGTTTCTCCACTCTCTTCATTGACAGGTCTTTGGGGAGTGATATGCAAGCATGGAAGTGTAATGAACTTGTTTGCCTTCTCTAAACCCCCTTGCTGTCTCCTAAATCACTTGTGCAGCACATGAGCCACCATCCTCTCTCCCACAGCTGCACTTGCTCTGAAGCTCTCAGCAACAGAAAGTGGTGCTGATCATAAGCAGAGCCGGACCTTCTGTCCAGTGTTGAATTATTGACCGTGTTTCTTTAATTGTGAGATATATGTGTGTGTGTATGTATACTGTATATAGGCTCCTTATGCCAATTCAATTTTAGTTTGTTAGATAAACAGACATTTCACAACCTTCATAAATTCATCATGCATGCTTTTTATATTTATTAATTTTTACATTGTGCCAGTTTACTGCAGCCCTAGTTTATTTATTTTCACAATTTTCTTTTCTCTCTCATTAGGCGTCAATATTTGTAAAATGTGTAAACACGCCTCTTTAAATTGACATCAGCAATACAAACTAACATCAATAGATGTTGAGAAATGATTGTAAAATACATAATGGTATAATTAAACTGGCTTTGATCAATTAATACTGGTTTCTGATTAGCTCAAGTTCACATTTGTGTTGTGGTAAATGATATGTGATTACTGCATTAGTTCTTTTAAACACTTCAGTGAAGCCTATGAGAGATGGGAGATTGCCGTGTCCGTGTCATATCCTGCACAGGGTGCAGCGGAGGGTTAGCCTCAGGTCTGCTCCTGGTTAACTCAACAGATCTTAATCTTCTGGGCAGACCAGGTCCAGCATCTGTGGTATTCAAAGAGGATTGATGGGCAGCATTCCTTGATTTTTATTTTTTTTTTTACCCCTGCCCTTACCCGTGCCCCTCCCGTGATGTAATGACATTATCAATTAGCCCCCATTAATTTAGCAAAAACAAATAAGCACCTCAGTACGCCTCCCTTCCAGCATGTGGTTCTGATTTCCTGAATGTTTGTCAGTGGCCGCTGTTTGGTTAATCCTTTGGCCAAGGTGGTGTGGCCAAGAGAGGTCATGCCTTTCTCCTCCTTTCAGCAGGGCTACCCAGAGCTTTATGATCTATCTCTATTTTACATGCATCACTAATTCCGGTTGGAAGGTCAGCCAAATCAAGCACTGTATGACATATATGAGATTAAAATAATACGATTTAAGGTATTTTGATATTACAAGTGCCATCACTTTTATTTTGGAATGTGAGTTACACGCCACTCTATTTCCATACTGAGCTGTATTTTTCCCTGGTCTTAGACGAGTTGATGCATACCTTTCTTGTCTTTGTGCGTGCACTCATTTGCTCTGGCGTGCAGCGCTATTTTGTTAGCATTTAGCCTAGCCCAGTACTTTCATTGGGATCCAAAAAAAGAACTACACTTGGGAGCACTTCGATGTCGGCGCAGTATTGTAGTATCATCACTCCTGAATGGGCAAAGGGCAAGAGAGTACTGATATTACTGCGACGACGTTGAAGTGCTCCCAAGTGTAATTCCACCATACATTATAGTTATCCTTTTTATCTGCTTAGAAAATTGCCACGATTTATTTTGTGCAACCATACTTGGGGCTATGCTAAAGAACATAGTTCAGTATGGAAATACGGTGGCATGTTCCTTTAAAATAATTATGTTGCTAAATTTGTAATTGTCTACAAACAGCCTGCGTATGTATGAAGTACTAATACCAGCACATGTTCTCATACACACTCTGTACACTGTGGACACACACTGACAGGCAGCTTTGTGGGTGGACACCAATACTGTACCTCAACATCTGGCAACACCACTTATGCAGTGCAAACCACAGTAGCTAAGTGACAAACTTTATTGGCCAATAAATATATAAATATCATTAGGCAATGTTTCTTTCATGTATGTGTTTAGGGATATAACCATAGCACATCTACTGTAGCTCAACTTAAACCTGGAAGTCCAGGCAGCTAACTTCAATCACTGTTTTAGGCAGTAGAAATAGGTTTAGTGAGAATAACTGTGGATCATTTTGCCCCACCCTTGGTGGTTTAACTCAAAGATTAAATCTGCCCCCAGAAACCAAAGTAGGCTATAACTAAAACTCCATTGTGTTTTTTCTAAGTGAATAAGTGGATACTGGTCTCTGTAAATAGCTAAACCTATAGTAGCCAGGATGAGACAAAACACACACAAATATACAAGCAAACAATTAAGGAGATAGTCACCTACACCAAAGAATATCAACAAGCATAATATGGAGTTTACATTATTTACAGGGAATTAAAGCTAAGGGGAAACACATCAAAATGAGCCTAAGGAGAAGCTGACAACCTCCACTGTGAGTCCTGCGTCCCAGAGGAGCAGTTCATACATAAGACTCGACCCCTGCAGGAAATTGGGGCTTTCCCCCCTGTATCTCTGTAAAACATATTCCACTGCAACAAAGGCTATGGAAAGTAGCCTGCTTTTTTACATTAATAAGGAGGTTAAGACTGACACTCATAGATTAGACCACAACGTCTGGCTGCACAAAGACGAGAAGTTGACCCCCTTCTCTTCTCCTCCTGACTGTGAAGTGAGAGAGGAAAAAAGAAAGTTACTGATCTGCTGCTGAAATAGGTTGAATGCAATCTGACCACTGCTGGAAGCCTTTCATCACTTTTATTTTTTAATTACAAATAAGATTTTTTTTGATTAAATTAAAAAAAATAATGAAAGAAAACACAATGTATAGCAATCATAATAGCATAATAGCCCACACAGTCACTAACTGCACCCCTGAAGAAATATTTGTTGGAAAAAAGCAATTTCAGAGAGAAGCAGAGGGAATATCAGGATATCAATCTGATTCACAATTACAAAAGTTAAAACCAACAGACAATACTGAGACATGCTTATGATGGCGCTTCAGGTTTTCATGTAGATATATTATGTTTTAGAAACATTATATCTCCTTCCAACTACGAGTATTACTATTACATGTGCCCAGTGCACAACATTTAATTGTGACTAACTCAAAATCCCCAAAACCAGCATTAAAATGATCTGAAAAGATTGTCTGACCCTGGTTCACTGACGGGGTCTGAATTTAATCAGTTTATGTTTTACCTGTAGCTTCAACATTAATCACAAATTAATAGGTAGGCAAAATCCTCTGCTACACAAGAAGGCTACAAAGTTAGACAAAGGCCACTTATGGAAACTCAAATGTCATCAGCAGATACTCAGAGGAAAGGAAACACACCACTGACCACAGCGGCTGGTCAATACTTGGTCTTCAGTGTTCCCAGTAAACTGAGAAAAACAATGATGATTGTCACTTTGACAACAGCTAACTAGCTAACTTCATTAGTGATGGCCGGGTAAAGCTGAACGCTACTACTGAGGGTCGGTATCAAATGGTAAACCAGCTGTTCCTGGGTCAGTGAATGTGGATTAGCTATAGGGGTCTGTTCTCTTTTCATTCAGTAAATCTGTCTGAATGGTGTCACGCTGCCTTTACTCAGGCCACATTGACACTTCTCTGTGCCACTTCAATACTCATGGCTCATTTACTAACCGGGATGGATTTTATTGTTTCCGAGGACCACTTTCCAAAAGTGGCGACATGCTCAATACACAGTGATTCAACTTGAACTTGAACCCATCGCTCCAAAACCATCAGGTGATGGAAAAGGTTGAAGAGTTTATCCGCTTGCAGATTAAATGAAACAGCAACAATTTTTGTTATGACAAAATCTTAATCTAGACTCCTGTGTTTTCTTGATAGTGGAGCATGTGTTGGTTATGTGATTGCTTCCCTTGCCTATCCTATTTACTTTAGACTGAAGGGAACAAATCTCCAGCTTCTCCTCCTGGTTGTCACACAGTAATTCCTGAAGAGAAATCAAGGACCTTGAAGCGTGTTAATGCTCACATATTGAAGTCTTACAGCATGGTTAAGATACAGCAGCTATGACAGATAAGAAGGTGTGGACAGTGATGCGAAGTTTCTGTGCAGCATGTTTGTGTAATATTGCATCTTAACACTTAAAAGGTGGTGTGACTCATCTCTGGACTTTGCACCTGACTTGTGTTTAGCCAATCAGCAATGTGCATATTTATCCCTGAATCAACTCTGGATTAGGAGCTTTCTAGACAAGATTTAAGTGTGTGGGGTCTTTTTCAGTTAAAAATGCGACTGAAAAACATTTCACAAAGCAGATAAACTTGTAAAGTTATTCAGGTCTGTAGTGGGATAGATTAAAAACACAGCAAGACAATACAAACTACAGGTTAACCTAACTGAGTCTGGCAAAGCACATAACATTTAGTGTTAATTGCTGGCATTTAAGAGCCCTGGTCCACATTTACACTGGCACAGTACTGTAGACATAATGTGTTATGGTGCTCAATGCCATGATTGACTGCTATTTCACTGCACTGTTCAGAAAAAGGAATCATCACACTGACCCATGATATTGTGGGGTTGATAGCAGCAAAGTCAAGCTTTCAATCAGTGAACCTAAGGGAGGCTTTTATGGTAAAGCAGCTAAGGGCTGAAGCTGAAGTCTCCACAGCCTACACACCAAGATATGGCTGGTTTTAATGCGCTTTGTTGTCATTGCATCAATTTTGAATAACAGCTATATTGAACTGATTAAATAAAGATCTGCATGTGACAGATGCTTACTGCAGTTGAGTTAAATCTTAAGTCATCATATGACTTGTTGACCAGCATCACTCTACTTTGATTACATTTACTTACTTTACAACAGGGTTCATACTGCATCTCTCACCAAAATCACAGCTATAGTACCAGTACAGTACCAGTGTGTGCTGTTTTAATACTGTAGCCACATTATATATGTATACAAATATACATTATACAAGCTGTAATTTTATTGTTGCAGTGCTCTTTGACTTTAGACCACTTATCGCTAATGATTAGTCAGGTAGACATTCACACATGATTTATGAGGCCTTAAATCAAGCCAAGTCATGTTTAATCCATTAGCTGTCAGGCTAACTTGTGGTTTAAGCTTTTCACATTTGTGCACGTTTGTTGTCCTTAAGCTATTGCTTTTTAAAATATGCTAAGGCAGCACATGCACAGTAAAAGTAAAAGCTGTGATACATGAAATGACACAATTTGGGTATGTTGGTGATGCTAAAAGCATTCCGTAAATCTCCATGATCTAATCACAGTGAGGATCACTCTCTCAGACATTATTGTTATAATAAAGCAACAGCTTCTTTTTTTTTCTTCCTCTCACATGTCCACAGCTGCGTGGATGTATCGGCTGGGGGATAAGCCAGAATGGAATTTCTCCTTTGATTTATATGGTGGACCTGGTTTTGACCCAGTCCCACTGCTGGAAACTTGCCATCACCCCGTTCAGTTATCAGTAAGCACTTGAAAGTGACCAGACAACGTTTTATGCCACGTTTGGGTCATTCTGGGCAGCTCGGGCTTTTAAGGAGTGGAGTGTCCTGTCAGGTGTACGAGTAAATATGTCATGCACGCATGTTCTCGCAGCTCCATTTATTAAATATTTTTTACTAAGTATTTTCAGTGACAGTTATGTTTGCAAGGTTTATAAGTTTACAAAGTTGAGGCAGTAAAGTTACATTAGATACAGTGGGTAAGGCAAGCTGATGAAGACTCATGTGAAAGTGAAGAGTGCTGTTCTTATATCCCTAGAAGAGCTGTTAAAACCTTCCAATGAGCACTTGTAAAATGTCTGTTGGTAAGCTGGGTAGTAGTCGGATGAGCAGAAAGGAAATCTAGAAATAAATAAAGTGGATTACATCCTCCAAAAGCTCCATCTCTGCCCCACAGCCGACTGGGTACCTCTCCTGTCTGCACAATAATGCTTTTGTCAAGGCTTGTGACCCAGTTGGTACAAAGCAGGAAATTACGTAATTTACAAATATGCTTTATTCCATGATAGTGTATAATTGTACAAATGAAATGAGATTTATCTCACTGGTCCTTCACAAACAGCCATGCAGCTTTATGGGGAAGGAAGGGAGGGGGGCCATTGGAAAAGACTGATAATTTGCCCCCCCCCAAAAAAAAAACATGGCATGGAAGCATGTACTCAACCTTAGGCCCAGGTTATTTTAAGGAAAGCCAATCTTTGATCAGCCAAGCTGAAATGGCTAAGATAAGTGGGAGCTACATCTCGCGGCAGGACTGCGCACCAGTCTGATATTGCTATTTCCTCCCTGGTTTCTCAAGAGCGGTAAATAGCTGCTGCCCCCACCACCACCACCACCCCCACCCTCAACCCCACACTGCACCTCCTCCCCTCCCCCTTATCTACTCCCCACTTTCTTCTGGAGATCTCTGTCACTTTAATCCACAGAGTCTGCCGCTGGTTAACAAGGAAATCCTGTGTCAATTATCACCAACCACTTCCTGCTGGGAGAGCAGCGGGGAATCAAAGGGGCCTGAGAGTCTTTCACACCAGAGAGGAGCAGTAGGCCTAATTAAATGGCCCTTGTGTCCTGCTGGCTGCCGGTGGCCGGGTGACAGATAGCCCAGCCCAACGATAACCTCCTTCAGCTGATGATTGTTTTGATAGGGGAGCTAGTAGGCACTTTAGGCCCCCTAAGGTTGGCAGATTGCGATCCAGGGGTTCAAATTAACTCACATCCAGGACGCACAGGTTTATGGAGAAAAATGATGGCTAAATTCTTTGACATGTATGTAATAATACTGTAATGTGGGTATAACAGATGTAACAGATTCATGCTGAAATGAGATCCAAGCTGTTAAAGCGTCACATGCTTTTTAGACAGTCACCATAAGCTTAAAAAAAAGAGAAAAATCTGGTCTCCTGAAGTACAAGGGAAAAAAAACAGTCATTAAAATTCTGGTTTGGTAGATCTGGGAATGTGAACCTGCGATGCATCATTTGCACACTAGTGGGTGAAGCGTGCATATTAAGATTTGATATGCCATATTTTATCTCGATTCTCAAAACCCGGCGTTCGGGGAAAAAGGGGAGCTATTTGAAGCCCAAATATGCAACGCTTAAAATGACAATTCCCGGACCACTTTCAGGTGAGGGTCTGTGAAAGCACAACTTAAGGTTCAAACTGCTTTATATCAACTTTAAACATCATATGGGGTCAGCAAATCAGCAGCCTGCTGCCTTGTAGTTGTCATTTCACTCTTAACTGCCACTTACAGGTATCTTGTGTCGCCTGCATAATGTCAGATTAAGCTATCACCCACAGTCACTGCCAAAAGTAGCTTTTTCTGTTCATTAAAAAAGTTAGCTTCTAAAAAACTCACCAGAATTATCATTTCAAATGGTGCCTGTGTGAAATATGTTTCCAAGAGATTGCCTATGGATTGTGTGTGATTGATAGAATAGGTAATTTGAGGGTTGGGAGCAAGTGAATATGAATAAATGTGTGGCAAGCATGCACATAAGTCAAACTTTGTAGAATATTTAAACATTTAACAGCATAAATATAATCCTGGAATTTTACATTGCAGCCAAACATTGAAGAACAAAAAAAATATCCAGCTGGATAAAGTTGAACACATTGTCCTCCTCTCTGCCTGCACTCCTGCTGGAAACAGCCTCAACCCCCAGTGCCTTGTCCACCTTTACATTTTCATAAGGAGGAAAAGGGCTGCAGAAAAACCAATTTACTAACAGAGCGACATCATCTGTTTGGCCGTTTATCTCTGACACACCACCCCTCAGTCCAGTGTTGACAGTACATGATATTCCATTAATCTGCCTAATGAAAATTTAACCAGTGTTATAAACAAATAATTGGCCATTATCCTCTCAAAGATCCCGAATAAATTACTTGGGCGTTTTTCATGGCTTCTGAAAGAAGAAGAAGCTGGCCCCTCCTGATTGATGTTGGAATAAATGCGGGGCCGGCTCCGACGCTGCGAGTGGGTCTCGGCTAAGCCTGTGATTGACTTAATGAGAGTCTTTGGGGTGAGTAAATGTTCCAAATTGCTCAGTCATTAGCTTTTGCTCGGCTGTCTGAAGATACCCCCGGATCTGCAGCGCGGGTCTCTCCTCTTGTACCATTCCGCCTGCAATTACATTTTCATTTAGAGCAAACCTCTGAAGTCCGATAGGCAGCCCCCTTTTCATTATGCTGGCCTGCTTTTTCTTTTTTTTATCTAAATGGTGTGAAATGTCTCTTCATTTAGACCAATTAAAGTTGAAAAAGACTGCGCTGTAATGAATTATCATACAAATTATTTACTTAATGCCACAATCTCTCTCCCTCTCCTCCTCTCCTCCCCTCTCATCCTCCTCTCTCTGGAACCGGGGATGCACAGAGTCAGGCAGACGGGGAATACGGAGCTGAGAGAAGACGTGGTGGGAGTCCACAATGGATCCACTTTGAAATGGAGACTTCTTCCAAAATGATACACATTTCGCTGAGGTTATGTCTCTCCTTGGCATTTATCTACGTCTTAGCTCTGCATATGGACCATCTTGACTAATGCAGGAGGACGGGGAGCCCAGCGCTTGAACAAAGGGAATAATATATCGTCAATATAGCTCATTTCACATATTTCATTTCAGGAGATGTCTAAGCTCTTCTTAATTAAGGACAAGCTTATGGTTTCAAATTAACTCATTTAATTGAAGGGACCAGTTCTTGTCTGCAAGACGGTGTGGCGAATGTCTCCAGTCTCCTTCCGGAGGCTGTTGGCTGACACATAAACACTGGGAGAGTTCACAACTATCACAGCAGCCCCATCCATACCTCTGGGATCGCCTCTCTCTCAGCCTCCCTCCTCAACGAGACACACACTGCCAAAGATTCCCTCCATTAGCTTTTCACCAGCAGAGCAGCTATTCAGTGCATATTCTCCAGCCATTATTCGTGTTAGCAGCCAATGCGCCATATTAGGGCTGTTTTTCACCAGCCGACATAATGGGGAGAGGAATGAAACGGTATATTTTCTCCCAGTGTTTTGTTGTTGTTGTTTTAAAAAAAAAAAAAAATTAAAAAAAAAAGTCAATTCACAGCCTGGTCGTGCTGGGTAA
Source organism: Synanceia verrucosa (assembly GCA_029721515.1). Classification (NCBI taxonomy): domain Eukaryota; kingdom Metazoa; phylum Chordata; class Actinopteri; order Perciformes; family Synanceiidae; genus Synanceia; species Synanceia verrucosa. The sequence continues at coordinate 17,396,372 of CM056562.1, read as the reverse complement.
AGCTGGTGGAGCTGAAGTGACTTGTCACCATGGAGACGGCAGCTTCTACTTCATGCCAGAGCAGTTCGGCTAAAGCCCCGAGATGGGGGGGCAGCGGGAAGGGGCTGTTAGTTTGTCCCCATCACAGCCACCCCTTCCCTTACTGCAAATGAGGGGAACCAGCCCAACCTTAGATGGAGGCCAGATTTGTCACCGGAGGCCATATTTAAAAAAAAACTCAAGCTGGTGAAATGAAAAGTCCCAGCCTGGTTAAATTACTTTTACGTCCTGCAAATAAGTTCAAACTCTATGGGGGAAAATAAACCCAAGTGGGGTCAGTTTCAGAGGAGGTGTCAAAGTGTTGTTAAACTCACTGGGCAATAATCTTAAGTACTCCATGATTTGCACTAATTGGTATGAAATCACCCACAGTGCTTAACTGCAGCTACCGCTTTTCGGTTTTCTGCATCTGCTCTGTGTCAGGGGCGATTCTTTGTGACAGCCTGGAAATACAAATACAAAATTTGCCATATGGATCGCCCACCTTTGAGCTTAAGCCACAGGTACAAAGAGGGAATGGATTCTCACCAGAAAATCTTCTCTATTGCTTTTTTGCTTTCTTATCAGCAGCGAAGAATACAAGTTCTATTTGCTGTCATTATCAAGGAGCACATAAAAGCTGCAGATCTTCTCTAGTGCAAAGGAAGCTTTCTGAATATTTTGACATGGGATGATTTAAACACAATGGCGGGATTGCTGTTTGGCAACTTAGACAAGCAGTTAAAAGTGGCGGGGTGACAGACTGTCACAACATTTTAAGATATGTTAATAACACGAAGAAATATGTTCCTTTTCAGACATTATTAGACTATGACAGAAATAATTTACTGTTGTGAGAGGATACTGTAGGAAACCACCTCACTTAGATCTGTCACGGGATAGTGAGTGTCCCATATGGGTAGATGAGGCTATTTGCTCTCTCAAACATCAAGCTGTCTGAGTAATCATACCCAAGTACTCATTATGTGTGGCATGCACCCTAATGCATGCTAATTGCTGTTTATTAATCTAACACTTCCATTACCAGAAGTAACTCACTCTGAAGCAACATATGGACAGTATGAACAATATGGAAGCCATTTTAATTGTTGATGTCAATGAAGAAGGAAGGTTACACTAATATCAATCTGTGGAGGGTATTAAACATGCCCCTGATCAGATCTGCTTTCATATTCATGCTCTAGTTTACATGAACATAAATCAGGACAGACTCATCATCAGTGCTTATGTAAGCAGCTGTATCTTCATGTTAGCTCATCAAAACAAATATGCAAGTAGTGACTTCAAGCAAATGAAATGGCCACTTGTCATGAAATGTTTCAGTCTCAGAGCTGAGTCATGTTTAGCAGTTAGGTGACGTGATTTATAGACCTGCAGGTGAACATTACCTCCCTGTTACTTTAACACAAAGGGGCTTGCTTCTTCAGTATTAATAACCAAGCCTCACCTAAAAAAATTAATTTGAAACTATGCATACACTCTTGAATAAGAGAGGGTAAAACTATTAATTAAAAGTGGAACAGGTTCTTATTTTAGTGGAAAGTGGAAAAATTATGAGCCTTTGTTAGGGGAGGCCCAGGAGCAAAGCTTTCATTAGCCTACATGCATGGCAAAAGCAATTCATCAACAGTAATTTTGCCTCAATGGGCAAAAAAAGAGGGATCAACCTCAGCATGCTATTTATGGAGATTTACAGAAGTCTGGGAAATAATGTGATTAACATTTATCTACAACATGTTTCGAAATGGCCCTCATGTCCACGTTTTGCCTTAAAGATTAAGAAGAAAAAGGGAAATATAGGAGTGAGACAGAATCTGCTTTGCAGTGCAAGAGCACACAATGATGATTTTTTTGGGAGGGGGGGAATTTTCTGTCACATTAGTGGAGGATTTCTTACCCCCCCTTTCCCCTCTCCTCTCTCTAAATATCTCTCTTTATGTGTGCCTGTCCCTAGATGAAGGCGCGGCGAGCAGAGCGACGCTTTTGTCCTACCGGAGTGTCTCTCTCGAAAATGTGAACTGTTCCACGGATTAGCTGAGCAGAGATTTATTTAATGCATCCTCATAGAGTATTGTTGAAATCTATTTTGGGATACGGGGCTTGCCAAGCTCTAAGCCTGGTAATATATGCCTGCTACAGTTTAAGAGAGAGGGTTCACAGACCCTCTTTATGTTGGGATCATATGGATCATACAGAGTCATTGAATATGAAAATATTGAGGGCTGGTAGCATATTTATTGTTTTTGCACAGGGGCCCACAAAAGGCTTGTTTCCATGCCCTCCCTCCTGTCTCCTGTTTGTTTGGCCTGTTTAAATATTTGATGTCCTAGAGAATGATTGTGATATTCACCAGATAAGATACTACGCATGCATATGCCATGAGAGGCCCCTATTTAAGATACCGGCTTAAGGTTTCTGAGAGGCCAACAAAGCCATGGATGGAAAAGACTGCAGTGCATTTGCATTTAAGCGGTGGATTTAGCTGCAGCAGAATGAATACTAATAATGTATCTAATTTAAAATGCTAAGTATTTACCTTAAAATTTATTCAGCCAAAAAAACCTTATAAATAAAATCAAAAGACTCATTTTTATTCAATATCTATAATAGTGTGGTTTCAGCAAAGAGCGGCCTATGTAAATTTCATGAAACACTTACTAGAAAATACATTACAAATTGAGCTACACTTATTTACTATAGGTTGAAATGTAAACTGCTTTAAAGCATCGATCGGTTTCAAGTTGCTGATATGAGACGAGGTCCCAAGAACTGAACCAACATTCCCCAGACTACACTTCCCAGCATGCCTCGGGGGGATAAGGTTTGGACCGCTTCTCCTCACTGTGTACGGGTAGCAATGTGACAGAGAGTGACACAAAAGAGGAAAGCCAGGGGGTGTGCAGGAGTGGGGGAGAGGGAGCCGGACAAAAGAGAAGACATGGGCTTTGCACGGAGGACATGATAAAGCCAGGAGCATTATCGTCAGTGTGAAAGACGGGGGCCATACTTCAAACGGGATTTTCTCTCCATGACAGGATACTCCGCTGACGCAGAGCAAATAGCTTTCTGTAGCAGTATATAGCTTCAGGGCTTCTAGGCTTCTTTGTAAATTCAACAAACTACAATGCAATGATATGATCTCATGCAGGGAAACCAGGATGCTCAGTATCAAAATGACAGGATAGGTAAATACAATGGCGACGAGGAGAGAACTCATCAGCGAATAGTTCAAAATATAGACATTTTGTTTCATGGTTGAGAAAAAGTGGCGCTTGAATAAATAAATGAGGCTCAGTTGAAAGCAACACTGGCAACTGATGCATTATTTTAGCTGCTATAGAGGAGGCTTTAAGCTTTACAAATATGACTCTTGCAAGGAAGCCACGGGGTTCAATCAATTAGTCTGTGATTATTATTACTTCTGTTGTTATTACTAGTCCCTGCAGCAGGGCTGTTATGGTAACCCTAGACGTGGCCCATACTACTAATCCCTGCCCCTTCCCTAACCTTAACCTTTACTCTCTTAATCAACATCATATTTGGAGAAAGTGGGCAAAATATTTACACGCTATCTCGCGCAGCATTCAGTGAGAATTTCACTCTGGGAATTCTCAGCTGCAGTTGTTTGGTGTGCTTGCATATGTCGCAGGATTGTGTGTGTGTGTGTGTGTACAGTATGTGCATGTGTGTTATTCTGTCCAGACTCCATTGTTGGTTTTTCATCTTTTGTCTGAGTTGAAAGTCTCAAGGACATCAGGGTCCCAATAAATTAGAGGAAGAAAGGCTCCCATTGTGGATGGGCTGTCGTGGGTGGTGTACTTCTGTCTTTATGTAGATCTGTCTTGCACATTATGCTCTCACTGACAAATACGACGTTAGGCTTGGCCTTAGAAGTTGTGGTAAAATACAAGATATTTTGAGTTAATAAAAAGGCAAAAAGACAGTAGTACAGCAACCACAACTAGACAAGTTAATATCCCAGACTGGTGGAAAAAGCACTTCTTCTTTTATTCTGTTCAATATTCGCCCCATCTGTCCTCAATTCTGAAAATGACTATTGAGGAGTTTGATCCAACGGCAAATATAAACTGGACAGCAAGATAAAGGAAAAGCACGAAAACACTGAAGCAAGCAAACACCACAGTGAGACAAAGATATTTCCTATGCAAAGCTCGCACACAATGTCATGTGTGATAGCGACGAATCCCATCCAAGTCACACGCAGGGGGGTTGGTGGGGAGACAGAAACGAGGTCGGCTGCCTGCATCTTCCAATGATTCCCCCTCTTAGCTTTGATTCCACTGATCCAGTATCTCACCATATAGCAAGGGACACAAAGCAGATTTCAGCTTTGGGCTAATCTCATTAAGAAACTCTAACCACCCCTATGAGTGGTGGTGGTGGTGGTGATGGGGTGAAGCAACTCATTCTGCACGATGCCAGAGCCAAGGCTCAGGGAGGCAGGTGTAATGTTACATAATTAGCCTCTAAACGGTAAAAAGGAGATTATTGCAAATGGCCTACCAGCCAGCACATGCAGTGGACCTGGTCCCTGAAGACTCACAGGTCTAGTGAAGCTGAAAACGTCCCCTGGGAGCTGATGTGTGCAAAAGCAAAAACAGGTTATTTGCAGTAAGTATGTGGTGTAGAGTGGTCAAGACCTTCTGTAATTTGGTCCACTTTAACAAATGAACATGAGTTTGATTAGAAGGGAAGCAGGGAATTTAAATCAATGCTGCAGAAAAACAGCAGGAGCCTGAATTGACATGTAGCTTTCCTCCTTCTTTCTTCTCGTTCTCTTAACAAGTGGAAATGTTACTTTTAAATACATAAAAACTGCATGAGGGGAATTTAGGGAGGCCCAAGCTCATGCTCCCGCTGAGAAGTCCTGTCAACCACCAGCAGGGGCTCCGCACTGAAACAGCCAACAGAAGAATTGATGAAGTCGGTGTGATCCAGGGAGCCCACACCTAGTCACTCATAACCGCCAGACTGGATTACCACGTCAGATTGTTGCCATATGTGGCACGGCGCACCGCTCCTGCAATGACAGTGATCAACTACTACTGTTCACCGTAGCCATCCACCATCCAACAAACAGTACTGTCAGAGTTCAAACACTGAACGCACCCAAAAAGAGGAGTTCAGCACCACGTCGCAGCACAATAGCCCATATTGTGCCACAAACATGCTAATTAGAGAAACAGATGATCTGAAAGTCTCTCTGGGCAGAGTCAGTCAGGACAAAGAAAGAACGGCGGCATTCCTCTGTTGCCTCTTCAGACACGCTGAAGCATCGGCTCGTTGTTACATAAAGTTGTATAACAAATGAGCCTGGGCTCTTTGAACTGGCTGACCACACAAGTCTGGAAGAGTCACTAGGAGCCCAACATGTGGCAGCAATAAGATGGCCCCGCCCTCCACAAGACATGTGGGAGACACTGCATTCCAGCGGAGCTCATTAAAGCTAAAAAACAAATCCAACAAACACCGGTCTCAAAGGAGGACCATGAAATACGCAGGACAGACACCAACGTTACTGCTGTTTACTTATCTATTCTTAAATCATTTCTATCACTTATTCAACGCAACAATGGAAATGGAGGAAACCTCCAAAAAAAATCTCATAATCCTTAATTCCATTCCCTCATCATCTCTGGAACTTTAATGAGTCGGTGTGACTGACAGCCGAATTCTCAGACACATTTTAAAGACAGCGACATTTACCAAGGCTTTTATAAAGTGCACAGATGTGGTTGGGTGTTTAAACCTGTCATTGAATTTGGCTTTATTTATAATGCTGTTTGTTCCACCACTCTGCCCTTTTAAGCGATGTGTTGTCTGTTTAACTTGGCTATAAACAGAGCGCTGCTGACTGTCTGAACTCCTCCCCACACATTCACTTGAGCAAACAGGCGTGTTTGTTTGCTTTACTGTTATTGTAAAAACGTGACATGATATTCAGTTGGTTGTACATGACTTCACGACATGAGGCCGTGCATTATGAGGATCCTAGAGTGTATTCACTTAAGATTGATAAAAACTCAATAAAATCAAATGCCCACCGGGGAGGCAGCTTTCTCGCTGTAGCAGACATCTGGCATGATTATTTTCAGCTCTTCATCTAATCCTCTCTAAATGTAAACTGAAGAAAAATGTGCCAAATGGCTTTAGAGCAAGACTGAATTTTGGACTTGTGGAAGATTTAAATGAGTTTTATAGAAATGTTAGAGGCATTATTGGAAAACACAGTGAGACAATTGTAATTACTTTTCAGCCTGTCACATTTATAATCATTATCCCACTTTTTAGACATGCCAATTTTTGACTCCTGTTAACCATTGCAGCTGTGGAGAAGCCACGTAACATGCAGCAGGTTTGTTTTTTTTCCCCCATGTTTTGATGTGCTTTCATCTGTGTTGCTGGGCGTTAGATGTTTGATATGTAGCGTTGTGACTGGAAACGCTTGAGTCGTGTGCATGCCATTCAGAGGTGGCCCAGTAAGAGCTAATCTACTTGTCAGGGTTGACTGCCAAGCATATCAGCCCACACACTTTCACAATATGACTTTATTCATACTGTAGATCTGGGACATTAACTGTCTCTGCCCACCAGAACACAACACTTACGCCCACTGCTCCCAGTGAAAGGAACCGACATTATAAGTCTGTGCAAGTGATAAAAAAAAAAAAAAAAACACGGATCCACATCCTTCGCACCTCACATCTACAACCCCCGTTACCTTGAGACTAAAACCTGAACCCTGTTGAGACTCCAACACTCAGTTTAACAGCACTACCTTTGTTTTCACAAGAACAATTCTGCCCATATTGATCCTCCCATTCAATGAACCTCAGGAAAACTGCCAGCAGGATGTTGGGACAGCGCTCTTCTTTACAGTGATTCAGTTCGTATGTAGCAGCATTTGAAATAAAAAGGCTTAAAGGGCTCTAATGTTTACAGCAGCTGTATCATTAGGCACGTCTCAGATGACTGCAGCCATAGTCAGCACAAAAGATTCAGCTTTGTGATTTAAATGAGTCAAACCCCCCAAAAATGGATTTCTGCTTGGACAAATTCACTGTTAGCTTCCATGCAGATGACCTGAATCATCTTAAATAGAAACTGCACATCACCTCTGACTTGGAACCCAGAGATGCATTTGACCGGGCTTATGGCACATTACTGTACCTTTATAAAAGTGGTTGGCATGATTTATTGAGCTTGAATAATGGTGCCTCATGGGCATTTCATAAATCTCTAATAGGGCAGTGACCTCAGTCGCCAGCACTTCATAAATCTATATCAACAAAATTGGAACTTCAAACCATACATAACATAGCAAACACGTCTAATATGTTTGCTTCAATTAAAGAAATGGAGCGCAGATCAAATACGCAGGGTTCATATATACATTAAGAGTAAAAGCAATTATTTAGAAAGTAATAACTCCTGGATAAAGAAAAAAGGACACAGAGACATCTGCAGTCGATTAAAGTCTCACAAATTTACAATGAGGTGGAAGAGTGATGTCGAGTTTTCACACTAATTTAATACAGGGTCTTCTTGACCCAGCTATTATGAGATATTTTTTTTTGTTTTTTGTTGCGTAACATATTATAATGATAATTATAACTTGCTGAAAAGCTGTCAGAGAAAGGGCGGCTGCCAGATGTAAGAATCACTCTGTACTATAGTGAGACAAAATGAAAATAAGAAGGTATCCAAAGTTCACAAAAGCAGAGCTATTCAAATAAAGCAATAAATAAATGAGTACAAATGTGCAGGCCTCGGGGCAGAGAGGGGATCTCGTTGCCAAGTCACCATCTCAAGCTCAGTTTGTACTGCGCCACCAGGGGCAGTGTGCCGAATATGACAAGCTGAGCTGTTGCACATTTGATTCAGTGCAGAGGTGGGCTCAGGCTGACAGAAGCCACTGAGGATATCAAGTGTTTATGGCTTCATTTGTCCATGTGTAGGATAACAAGAACAAATGAAACAATGTGCATGTATCATTGAACTGTTGCAAATAAATATGTCTGATCCTTCATGTGAGGTCCGTCGTTCCCTGTCTTAAAGGAGTGTGTGTGTTTTTATGGAAGCAGGGATGATAAATCATTGTTGATCTCTCGATGGCACTATTAATACGATGTTCTTAGGGCAATATACTGTACTAATATTAAGAAACCCGAGCTATAGTCCATTAATTCCAAACTGGCAAACTATTAATTTTCAGTATGCCATTAAAATTGGCTGAGAGGAATGCTGAATATTTTATGTTACCAATTAAAAGCCTCTTAGTGGATGGATTTTATTTGAATTAACAGGCTGCCTCGCTCCTCTTTTAATTTCCCAGATTAGATTGTTTCAAAGGAAGGGAAATAAGTTTTCTCAGGTACAGTTCTGACTATGGCAATGTGTGCATGCATAATGTGTGTGTGTGTGTGTGTGTGTGTGTGTGTGTACAGTTTTTTTTTAACACACAGGGTTTGCATTATAAATGCATCAACAGTTTAATTGTTTTAATAATATTTTTGTATTGCTTGTTTTGATTATATTTTGACTATAGTTATATATATTTTAAGAAAATGTGCTTCAGAATTTAAAAAAAAAAAAAAAAACACACACAAATACATTTGTATTATTTTTGTAATGGGAAAAAAATACACATACAGGGCAATCCATACAATAACCGGTAACTTTCAGCATGTTAATGCAATTTTAAAACTTACTGAGTTGATCCTAAAATTACTTGTTACTTTAATGATTTGATTGTAAAGTAGATATATATTTTTAAATAACATAATATTGTATATAATTCACTGGGCTGTATCTATACTGTAAAAACAAACCTGCCAGCTGACCTACTGAGGGGGCTGCAGACTGGGGGGTGAGGAACCTGAGAGCACAACCTGAATCACTTTCAATCTGTGTACTAAACTGATGGTGATGAAAATAAGACTCAGAGGCACAAAAAAACACTTGTTTGCAGATTAATGTCTTGAATGGAGGATTGTGAGGGTGCTCTTTGTCGCAGGCCTCACATTGTGCCTTGGCCCTCATCTGAGACTAATACTCAAAAGACCTAAAACCCCACCAAGCTGGGCAGCACTAAAATACTAAAATTATAGTTTATTTCACAAGGAGTGTTTCTATATACTGCAGATATTTAGTAATAAACAAATAAGCCAACTCATTGGGGGGAATTGTTGCAACTGCAACACAGTTTGTGTTTTCCACAATGTCACATTTAGGCTCTAATATTCTCCGGGAGAATGAATATATTTGTTGACTAACAGCACGGATAAAACTCTTAAATATTCAGAATTTTTAATCTGGTTTAACATTTCCACCCGTTTTATGCAAATTACAGGCCATTAGCATAATCTCATTTGAGAATACATCCTTTTAAAGTAAAAGATTATAACCTATTTTTTTTAAAAACATATAAATCAAATGTTACATTGAAATGGTAATGTTTTAAAGTATGAGTGTTCTGCAGAAAAGATGTGCATTTACATATATACTTTTTTGTGCATTAGTGGCTCAACACTACGTGAAAAGATTCAAAAAGAAGCTAAAACCTCCATGAGGGAAAACATCCAACAGCTTAAATGTCTTGGCAAACATGAAACATCCATTTAAAGAGCTACAACAAACAACTGCAAATATTCTCTTTGTGTAATTTTGCACAACATATATGTGCATACACCATTTCTGCCCAATTCTTCATACTTTCCTGATATCAATACTGCTGTTGACAAGATTAAATCAATTTTCCTGGAGAGGAGCGGAGAAGGTAGGACATTACCTCAAGGCCTTTAAGTGGAAACAGGGTCTGTAAAAGCTTCAGCGAGATATTGGGATGGATAAAGATGTAAGAAAGAGCCATTATGCTGCTGAGGTGGGGGGACTCTATCTCCGTCCCCTCCTCCTTCCCTCTTTACGTCTACCTTGAACTTGTGAGGAGTTCAGCAGGTCTGAGCCTACCGTCCAGACAGGCCTCAGGAATGCGAGTGCGGCCACTCAAGCCCGTCTGACCTGCCACCATACCAGCTCCATTTCACCGGGCTAACTTACCTATTCATTTACAATGGGACTTCAACTTTATCTTCCCTTGTAACACAACATTAACTGCCAAAGAGCTGGAAATGCATTATCAGCCCGCCCCAAAGCTTGGATTGCTTCCCTCATAAATAAGATCATTATACGAGTGGTAATCCCATTAAATAGATCATTTTACAAATATCTAAATCCAATTAATAAAGTGTTTTCAGAGGGGGTGCAGCAAACACTGGCTTTTACAGAGCTGACATGATGCGACTCCAGCTCTTTGTTCCTCACTCCCTTCGTAGCAAGGGTGATATTAATAAATACAACCCCGAGCCAGATTGACTCTTTGAAGGAAAATCGTGTTTTAAATGTTCTGGTAGAATAAAACATGAATGTTTATTAAATGAGAAGAGTTCAGATAACTTAAAGTTTACTATAGGTTTGGAGAATCTCCCTACAAAAACAACTTGTCCATACCTTTCACTCTGGCATGCCTTGCAATAGCCTGCATAATGTGTTTATAGGATGTCCTTATGCTGTAATCCCATAAAAATCCCTAGCTGGACTGGGCCACCATGAGCTAAACACTTTAAAATGATTGCCAGATGGTTTGACAAATTAACCATTTATTGAATAAATCCAAACTAGTTTCCTAAATCATTACCATAACCCATCAGTTGAAGTGCCCTCTAAGTGCCCTTCAACTTTTGGACGTGTGTTGCTGCATTGACCATGTCACTTTCTCTGGACCATTAGCCAGAACATTAGAAAGACAGAGAACTACCTTACTAATTAATTGCCCCTTGCATAAACCAACATCTGTGAGCAAAATAGGCATTTCAGTCCTAAAGTAGATGCCCCTCAAAAGATTGTGTTTGTTCCACCGAAGTAATAAAGTGCATAATCCGATAAAGGATGATATCCGAAGCTTTGATTGCGCCTGAAGTGGTTGTTTTACCTTTGTGGAAAGTGCGTCTGCCATGGTAAGAATGTTTTCACATCTTTTCATGGTTTTTAATTGCCAGCTGAAGCTGTTAGGGAAACATTGCTGTGGTTAAATGAATTAGAAAACAGTGCCCCTGGGTGATGTTAACACATTGCACTCTCTCATCCAAAGCATATGCAAGGCAGCTGCCAGCGAATGATCTATGTGTCATTTATTTGACTGTTTATGGTACAGCGTGAAGGAGACCACAAGTCTAATTATGGTTTTGAATGTGCCTTTCACTATCGAGATAATTCCTTTGTCTTGGGGATTCATTTTAATAACTCCTAAACTCATAATGATGTGAGTCACATTGGCAACAGCTTCTATTGCAGTTCAACCTGTCAAAGGAATCACAAAGCCACACATATGTTTGTACCTGTACATGTGATGCCATCATATTAAAAAGCTTTCTTAAATTCAGGGAAGCTCCATGTGTTCAGAGCTGAGCAGAGCAGGGAGGGAGCAGCTTTCAGCACTGCAGCCGACCACAACTCAGCATCCTAATGACGGCATCATTAGAAGTATCAGAGCAGTAATTATTCTCTTCATCTGAAGGTGAGTCCACAAAGAGAGGCTGCAGAAAAATAAGGCTGAGGTGGAGAGCAGTCTCACCCTCTTCCACCCTGCTTCCCCCTGTCTAATCTGTCCAATTCTAATGAAGAGAATGAAAGGGAGAACAGTAGAAAGAAAGAGATGTCAAGATTGAGGTTGGCCGCCCCCCTCGTAGGGTCAAACTCGAGGGGTTAATACCTGGTGTCCGACACTGCACATAAACTCCGCTGAGCTCATCACACTAATTAAACAGACACACATCCTCTCGGAGCTCCGATGGCCAATCGCTGCCAGCTAAAAAAGCAGTCCATTCATGGAGGTTGGCAGGGTGTGCATGTGGGGTGGGCTAGGGAAATGCTACCTGCCCTTCCTCAGTTTGATTAATGTGAAGAACAATGGCGCTCTTGTGGCCCGCCAGCCTCACTCCACTTGGTTCTGGTTCACCGCTCCAGGAGAGGAGACTGCATGTTCTAAACTCGGACGCCCAGACGATCCGCCAACCAGCCATACAACTTCTCGACCACCGCTGTCTCCTCAACAACCCTTTCCTCTACTTTGTGTCAGAATACACTGTGATCTTCAATGACCTCACATGTCATTTTTCTATTTATCTCAAAGAAATTGCTACTTACTCTTAAGTAGAAACAAGTAACATCCTTTTGTGATTTTGTTTCTGCAAAAAAAGTCATGTTTCAGGTTTTTGTGAGCACAGTTGTGATAGAAAGCTCTAAAATGTCATGGACTATTTTGTTAATGTCCCATTCATTAATGTCTCATTTGCTGTTGTTGACATTAAGTTAAGTCAAGCCTTTTGTTTTGATGATTCCACTATGTATTGAACTACCGTTTTGCGGATGCCTACTCGAAGTTTTCTCCAGAGCCTCTGACCATCTTGCGTTCTTGCTGTTGGCATAAAGAGTAACAGTCAGCAATTACATTCGAGGGATAAAGACATCAGCGCCATCTCTCTGAGGGAGTGGCAGCATAATGAAAACTTTGGGTGACTTATTTAATTGCAGCGCTCCCTGAACTCACAAAGACTTGTAGAGGTTTACCAATACTTTGGCAATACGGTCTGCTTCGGCTTTATCAAAACAAGGAGACAAATTGAGCCACCTGCATGTCTTCATAGCTTGACAACTCATCTCACTTGCAAATTGGAAGTATTTTACCCCCCTACAAAGACGTCCGTAGAGGCTAGGCTCACCAGCCAAGGCTTGATAGGTCTTCATGCGGCTACGTGACACTTTAAAAACAGTGGAGACTTTCCATCATACTGGAGGCTGGAAACAGAACATGCAAAGTCCCAATGATGACAGTCCACATAGATGTTTGGGGAGGTAACAATTATTTCATATATATTTGTAAAACAAACAATGACGCTAAAAAGCATGCAGCAAGGATTATGAACTCAGGCATGTTGGTGCTATATATAAAACATGAGACTTATATAAAAAAAACAGCCTTCCTTTTTTTAACCAAAGCTGAACCAAGGTGTCCAAAGAATTTTGTTCACCAGTTCCTTGTAAATTATTTTTACGTATTTTTTAAGTAATCTTAAATTCCCCTCAGGAGCTATCTATCTAGAGGTAAAGCAGGTTATAGATGAATGAGGCATATTGAAACATTGATGTTTTCTTATTTTTAAGGATAGTATTATCTCATCAGTAAGCCAACTCATATGTGAATAGGCACATATTAATTAAGAAATAACACTAAAAGGAGAGAGATTACTGCATGTCTGGTACATTCACATTCACACAGAAACTGGTTATCACCAGGAATAGTGCTGATGGGACTGTAGATGTAGATGACTTAACAAAAAAGGGAAAAAAGAGAAAAGACAGAGAGGGAATGAGGCAAGAGATTTCAATTCCTTTCATTAAAACTTATTACTTTGTATTTTATGGTATTGTAATCCTCTCTATAAGCAATTTGTAATAGCACAAATCATTATTTATCTCAGATTAATTAGATTAAAGACCTTTTAAATCTTGTCTGGTGCAGAACGCCCATGGAGCTTCTCTTTTCACAGTGGAGATCATTCCTGCCGATCACTTTTTTTGTGGATTAGAGGATTGCTATTAATTGGTCAATCGGCTAATTGTTCTTTTTCTTAATTACTCACCGCAGAGGAATAACAGGCTTTGTTTAGTGACCCTCATTTACAGTAATGTGCTTGTCACATTAGAAAGGATTCACACCCAAGCCAAAATAGAAGTTATTGGGCAGAAATATATATTACTTTGTATTTGAGGAATCACAAACTAGATGACACAAATCGCGGATCACTGATCCATAGCAGAAATCTTGGCTGAAAAAAAACTTTTATATTGGAACGACACTAATATTCACACAAGGAGACGACAGAACAACATCTATTTTTGTTTTTGTTCATTTCATCCATGCAGATACACTGTAAAAACACCTGCCATGATATTTGCAGGATGAGGAAAAGTTTGCTTTCAAGTCTGGAAGCTGCCTGGTGTATAAGTAACCAACACAGGGTAGAAACTAGAGAGGCAGAGTGACAGCAGATCTACTTGAATTACACTGTTGTTAACGCAGAACCACTGTTACATAAAACAACAAAGACATGCGTAAGAATAAGAATACACGGCATCTGAAGGTGGCTCACAGCTCCAGCCATCTGCTTTACAACACACAGGCCTGGACCTCACCGCTTCCCAGGGTCGAGGACTCTTAATGGGGGTGGTGTCCTCTCTCCCTGCAGGGAGATGTTTATCATGATTTGTGGGTGTGATTTTTTTCATTCAGAGCCACATCATTACGTCACTGCAAAACATCAGTACATCACAGCATTTTTGTTTTCACCCAGCAAAGCTTGTGCGATGTGAAATCAAAACAAGGCTTTGCAAAAAACCCAGAGCCGACAAAACTAACTCTATGGCGTCATATTTGTGCCACATTCCTGAGCAAACAAAGACAGATTTTGAGCGAGCAAATGCACAAGCAGGAGAAACACTGAGACTCAGCGGTGATTGTGGCATGTGCAAAAATAAATTTACTAATCACAGAATATATTTCTGTGCTCAAATCTGCATTTACTCGCTCAAAATCTGTCCTTGTTCACCGAGGAATGTGGCACAAATATAACGCCATATAACTGTTTCTGGCTACCTGTCTTCATCTAAATCGCTTTGAGCGGCGACTCTGTTTGAGAACAGAGATTGTATCGTGGCTGTCAGTGAGATGGGGATCGTCTATGGCCTGGGCAAATCCACGATCATGGTACTGGTGGGACACTATTGTTCTGGATTTCAGTTTCAGCAGTTTGTGCAAAACCTCTGTGTGTCCCGGAAGTCCTTTCAATTCATTTGTAATCGAAGCAGGCAGTATTTGCTCTGGTCTTGTCGATCGCAATACCCCTGATGTAATCAGTGCTTAGCTCTGGCCCAGCAAATACTTGGTGCTTGCCTGGCCCCAGTTTTAAGCACCAGGGGTCGGTGCTTAGGCTCTGGAAACACAA
The DNA here is from genome assembly GCA_029721515.1 of Synanceia verrucosa. Lineage (NCBI taxonomy): Eukaryota > Metazoa > Chordata > Actinopteri > Perciformes > Synanceiidae > Synanceia > Synanceia verrucosa. The sequence continues at coordinate 17,381,250 of CM056562.1, read as the reverse complement.
AGAACTGGTGCTAAGTCAGACTCTGGCTCTGAACCAGCCCTGGAACCACCCTGTGGAAAGGGGGTATGAGAGAAAGACTCATATTGTACAATAGTTATTTACTTTTATCCTCAGCTAATGAAAGAACAGCCAAGTTCCAACAGGCAAACAGCTTGCCTCAATTACTATTTTAATATACAACTATTTCCAAGGTGTTTCTGATATACTGTGTTCACTAAGAAGGGGCAGAAGTGAGGTAACCTCTGACTTTTGACTACCAGAATCTTATCAGTTCATCCTTGAGTCAAAATAGACATTTGATTAAATTTGAAGACAGAAGAAATTCCTCCAAGGTGTTCCTGAGATACTGTATTCACGAGAATGGGTCGTACAGACAACCTAAAAAGATAATACCTTCAGCAAAAGCTGCCACCAGCACAAACTCACACTAAAAAAAATCTGCTGTAAATAAAAGTGAAAAACTCAGCTTCTTCTACTGTGCCTACCTGATGTTTTGGTTGTTTCAATGGTTGCATTCATCAAAGTACAATTTGGTGGCACCAATATAGAGGCCTAACACAGCTCAATCAAACAAAGCCCTTTTTATAAATACATTTTAGTTTTCCATTTCAAATGTAATATTTTTACAATATTGTTTGACTTGAAAATACTGAGATGACATGAAACCAATGACATTCAACTAAACTGAAGGTGGTGGCAGGCCAAACTGATGTTAATTCTCTGAAACGTCGAACTCAGCCCAAAAATAACAAGCAGACTGAATCCTGAGTCAATTCAGTAACAGGTTAATACTTTCTATTAGCACAGCACACAGTGATGTCACATCCTCCTGGCCGAGCACGCTACTGTAAACTGCCTACTGCCATCATCTGTAAGATGACCAGAGAGCGCAGCTCAACAAGGAGCTCTGTATGAGAGACCACAAAGCCAGACACTCAAAGACATTGGCAGACAACACACTCCCCTCAAACGTGGGCTTGTTTAGCTGCTGGCACCCGAAGGCATCAGTCAGTTGTATGCCAGCTGAGCTGAAATGTGCCCACAGAGTACACACTGCAGCATCACTACCAGCGCTCCTGCCCTCACCTTGTCTACCTTGGCACTTTTTAGAGTTTTATGGAAAAAAGGCCCATTGCAAATGACAAGTCAAGTGCCAGACAGCATATTTATACATCATAATTAGCAATAATGAAGCCCAGTAGCCTACCTGCCAACGATCTGATGCCAGTGTTACTATGTTGTGTTGACTAGAGTGTGTGTCTGTTGTTTACCTTCTACTTATATGAGAATTGTACAAATAAAATTGGTGAAAGGATCCTGTGTTTTGCTAAAAACCATTAGATCCAATAACAAACATGTAATGATGATGAAGCTTGATAATGCAGGTAACACTTGAGGATGAAAATGTTTATGTATCACTTAACACTTAACTAACCTTCTATCGAGATAAAGGTAAAACCTGCAGGCTGCAGCATGCCTGAGATTTACAGAAGAGAATGAATGAGCAGGAGATGATTATTAGTTACTCTCACGGTTTGTCATGTAACAGATCATTCATTTTAAAGGACCTGTCAGGACATGGTGAATGACTGCAGCAGATTCTCATGATGTTTTGTTTCCAGTCCCCATGATTTGAGGCCTTGTTTTGATGCCAACATGTTTAGATCTGTCCTCGGAGATAAGTCTGAGCCCTGCACAGCTAGACATTCTTTATGGAGGTAATGGAAACAAGTTGCATGGATTTTTTACCGTGAAATAGGCTACAGCCATCCTCCTGACGTCTGGATTTATGGCCTGGTAATTCCCCTCTGGAGTAATTTGGCTGGTACATCTGCAGCTTAGCAGCATTCCAGCAGAGCTCTCCTGTGCTGTGAAGTCAGGAGATGACTGATTGATTGATTGTATTACTCTAGTTTTAACATGGCTTTACTGAGCTATTGCAGTGAAGTTCTAATGTGCTCGATCTACTGCAAACTACAACTGTGTTTGACGCAAGCAGTGAGCGGCCTGTCTGCTGCTGGGTTGTCCTGCTGTGATGAACACAAACTGCAGCAACAGCAGTAACAATACACACACTGACTGGTATTTTTTAGATTTAGGGAAATTTATCCTCCTTCCACACAGAAATATTATATAGAGTACATCCAGTTCAGTCCAGAAGCGTTATTAATACAGTGTCGGGAAATGTTCCGCTTAATGATGATTACATGTAAGTCTTCTTTGTTGATAAATCCAAAATGAGATCATCTGCAAGGATTTCTCACTCCTCTGTGGTGCCAATCACAGACTAAAATTACTAAATGGAAACCTATGGTCTGCTGACAGCGCATGTTTACTAGCTTTTAGGTGATAAGTCCCAGGCACGTGCTGCCAAGACAGTGATAATGACACCAGCCGCTCACCAGCTTGTTGAGGAAACACTGTCCTAAGAGCTCAACCTGTTCCCCAAAACACCCGGGCCTGCAAAAAGCTCAAAACATCCAAATTTAAAATAGGGTTTGAGGCTGAGTGAAATCTGACTTTAGTCAAAGTAAACTTACTGAATGAAAACCAACTATTCTTTAATGTTGCTTGTTTCTTTATTGAAATTAATTACTGCCATCATACAACCAAATATGATGCATTTGCAGTCAACCACTTTTTTCCTCCTGCCTTTTTAATATAAAGCTAAAATAATATGAAACAATTCACATTTAATGTTAGGAGTGTACAGTGTTTTTGAACAGTTTTAAATAATCATATAACATTATGTAATGCATGTCTGCTATTGTTACCTCTTTTAGTTCATCGTTTTCGTCATTCATCTTGTTAGAAATATTCACAAAGTTACAGTTTAGCTAGCAAGCTAGCAACAACAACACTAGCAACTAAGATAACTACACTGAGCTTGCTAACCCCAAAAATCTAAACATAAGGAGTTCATTTAACGTTGTTAAAGCAACTTTTTGTTTTGCCTTCCTGTTTAACAGTTATCCTCTGACCACTATCCAATAAAACACAGGAACAGCATGGTCAATTCACTAAGATTAAAGTTATGTTAGCTACGTAATGTAAAGTTATGGTAATGAGAAATGGTTCAAAGGGAAATGCTGTTTTTTACAAACTGGTCCTTATTTCTGGGATAAAATACTGTCATGTACTCACCCATTTCACTTTGGAGTCATTTGGAGTATTTCTGATGATATTTGGATTTGATGATATCCATTTAACAGGAGTGAACGGGGCACTGAAATGCAGCCAGTAAATGACATAAACTTGGCCATTTCGCAAATAACAGACGTTTAGTAAGATAGGCTACACTATTACTGTTCTCATTTGAGTCCAGAGTTGTCCGTAACTTCAGAAAATTCAACCTGTACACAGACTTCCTGTGTATCATAGTTTACTAAGGACCCTTAGTGCCCACTTATGTGGCCTTCACAATGCCTGAACTAAAATACTTATTTTTTTTATGTTGCCACATAGGCATACATGCTTTGTTTTAGTTCAGGAATGGTCGAGTTTGTGTCATTTACTGGCTGCATTTCTGTGCCCGCTTCACTCCTGTTAAATGGATATCATCAAATCCAATATCATCGGAAATACTCCAAATGACTCCGAAGTGAAATGGGTGAATAAATGGCAGTATTTTATCCCAGAAATAAGGTCCAATTTGCAAAAAAAAAAAAAAAAGGCACTTCCCCTTTAACATTCCCATAGTGACATTTAAAACCACAGCTACCTGCACTCGGTTCATTTAAATGTATTTTAGTCATTCAAACACATTGAACATTGTTCGCAGAATTAGCTAACAACATGCAACAACCACGCAAACACAAAATTAGCTAACAAATAGGTGAGCCAGCTAGCTTGTTAGCAACATTACAGTTATCTCAATATTAATAACAGATAATGTATAGTTTTAATGTAAAAATTACATAATTAAAGCAGCTAGCTAACGTCAGCTAACAGTAAAGCAGCTAGCTAATGTTAGCTAACAGTAAAGTAACTAGCTAACTGTATACATTAGCTTAATAGACAAATATGATTAAAAACATCTTAATGAGGAGTAACAGTAAATATAATTATATAATTAATATAATTAATAATTATGACCACACGTTGAGCGTAACTTTTCCTTCATCTGTTCAATTGTATTATTTACAGATCAATTGCAAATTACAATGATCGTCATTCAATAAAGTATGTTATATTGCCGAAAATTAAATCTCAATGTCAGCTAAAATTATACAGGTTGTATGCAAAGGGTATTCATAATATTTTAACAACATTTTGATAAAGGCCCTGACAGTCTTTGAAAGAAAATAAAAGTCTTGTTAATATTAGGATTGGAATATATATTATTACTTTCAAATAATACAAACGCATTTTGGTGTACAGGAGGAACCGTTTGTGTTTATTGACATCCCTTTTTATAGCTATATGAATTCTAATTCTGTGCTCGCTGTTCAGTGTTGACAGATTCCCTGGTTTCTCTGGTTGTCATCTGGCTTTGTTCACCTGATACCAGACGCGTGGCAGCTATCAGAGGAAGACAACACCATCGATACAAAGCACAATGCTGGTTCTGCAGTACGTTTGACACCTGATTTATCTCAAGCACCTATTCAGATGAGTTAACTATCCAACAAAGAGTCCCGCGTTGGAGGCCTGGGTGGGGTCTGATTCTCTGGGGAGTTTGAGGGGGTAACCTTGACATCTGGCCCCCGATCATCCAACAAGTTCAGGCCAGCTGCCCAAATAGGTCTGGTTTTTCCTCTAAAACACCTCATCCATCTGCTGAATTTCTCCTCATTTAAGTTTCTCCATGATTGCCTGAGGCATTTCTACTTACGGACACGTGCAGGGTGACACTGATCCCTGCTATGACGCCCATCCATATTTAAAGGGGAGCGCAGGTGACCTGTGGGTGGCCCTCTCAGGCACGCTTGGGCTCTCCTGCACCCACAGAATCTTGCATAACACACTTGTTGGATATTGCCTCAAATTACAGCAATATGATATAAAGCACAATGAACCAATGGGCTTTAATCTACGAGGCACTCAGATGACACGTGCCGTACAAAAGCTGGGATCTGTGAAATCCGATCTGTTGATGAATGTGTAAGGATGACAATGACTCTGCCAATTAGCTTATGAATACAACAGGTGACACCTACATAAAGCCCAATTACACACTTATTTGTGTTTGGCGTCTCTCGAGGCAGACTATAAGTTAACACAGGAATAAATTAATCATGACACATGCTATTATTTTTAAATTAACTTCATGAGCATGGCTGCATGCAAATGTGACTGACACTTAAATTTAGCCTCATCAAAAGAAAAATAGTTTAACCCAATTATTCAATGAGCACAGTTGATTCTGTCACTATTTCACTCACCTGTAGCATTCAAAGGATTTAAGGAATAATGTTGTAATTTTGTGTTTTCCTGGTTTCCTTGGTTACCGCTGAAATGCAGTGGCAGCTGCTGTGGTGTTGAGGTGAATGAGGCGACTCTTCAGGGACTACAAGATTAGGATGACAGGGGAGAGAGGTCATGTTTTAACCTGCAATGTAGCAGGGCAGCGGGAAAGCAAACCGACCAACAAAAGCATCGGCCGGTAAACAACACAAGTGTTTCTTGTCTCAAAAGACTTCACACAGCCTTGATGCACTCATAGGCAAATTAAAGTGGAGTTTTAACAAGCAATCTCACTTCTCGTTTGTCAAATGATGCCACTTCTCTCTTTTGCCAGGAAGGCATGGGAATTTCTCCAGAACAAAAGGAAGAGCTGCTTTAAGCGAGGCGGAAAACAAAAGCTTTGACACAAATCAGCACAATTAAAAGCACTAATCATAGTTTTAATGCCAGTGAGATCAGAGTTAATTGAGAGCGGCTTTTAATCTGTCCACAAGAATGATAGGACAGGTGTTAAAGAAAAGGAACAGCTGAATAGAAATCCACTTTATGGATGTTTTGCATCAGATTTTTACTGCAGAGTTTGATTAACTGAATTTAATCATGGTTAAAATGTCTTTACAGGTTTTTCTTCTTAAATGCAACACAATACAGCAGCAGTTTTTTATGTATAGTGAGTTTATTGAAAAGGACATTGGAATTGGATTATAATGACAGTGGTGATAATATCTAAAATGTATGTTTCAAACTATAGTACATGGAGAATTTCTAAACTTTTAGAAACACATTACCAAATTCTTCTGAATAATGTTGGCACTTTATATACAGTCATCATTAACAGTACTTTACTGTTATCTTAGTACATACATCTCCTAGACCCCAACGTATTTTCCAGAACTACAATAATAAAAAAGCCATACATTCTTGTTCCCACACCTCCATGTATGAAAGTCTTGCATATTGGCTATTGTGTGAAAATAAACACACACAAAAAACTCATCTATATCTTCTCCATCAAAAAATGACATTAGTTAAGCTTACACACTGTACAATTGTGAGTAAAATACATTACAATAAAGTGGTGTGATGAAAATTAACCCAATATAGTGGAATCACGCATTTCTAGATCAGGAAAATGCAATAATATAAAGTGTTACATAATCAAACACGTGTGATTGACATGCTGAAGTGACAAGAATCCAGACACACTTTATCTTTTTGCATCACAAGTTGTGAGTCTGAGTGACTGACAAAATGTCCTTTACGGCCTCCACCATGTTGGGGCGCTCCACTCAAATGATGGTTGATTGTTTTGCACCAGACTTCATTTACAATTCTGGAAACTCAATGATGCTTTGCTAACTGGTGAGATCTTTTACAAACACAGTCATCATTTCCTTCAAAACTGTGTGCCACATTACAAGCACCGTCAGGGGATTTAGCGGGAGCTTAAGTCATAGTGTCTGGCAGCCGTATGTGGCCTATGGCAAGCAGCATCATATTATCAGGAGAAGACTTAGAAGACTGCCAGAGGAGGGTTGTGAGATCCGACTTGAGCTTCATGTCATCTTCATCAAAAGGTTCGACGCATGCTTCATCAACATGGAAAAAAAAAATGCCCCCATATGTTTGTACACTTTTCTTTACAACTGGACAGACTGCTTCACCTACAACACTTACAAAACATACTTCAATATATGTGCAAATCAATCTATATAAATTTAAATTACGAAACCGGTTGTGGCCAAATTTTAAAGGAAATTTTGCCTCCAAGCATTGCTTTGCATATTCAAACACTGACATTAATTGGATGACAAATATTATGCAAAGTGGCAAGGAAGGAAGTATAATAATGATGCAGGGTTTTATTTCCCTACAAACCCTTTACAATGCTGTACTAGAAAATGCTTTTCATTTAGATTTGTGTTTTAGTCTGACATCTTCCAAAGCACCAAATTATATTAAAGCATAAAACAAATGTAGCTATCAAGCTGAAAGGAAAAATGACAAGCAAAAATCAATTAATTTGAGCAAGGCACCACACATTTTTCATTTGAACTAAATAACCTCAGGGTCCAAATGTGTTCACCATTTATTTATTAAGAGCTTATCGTTTGCTTTGTCATCACTCTAGCAAAGCCACAGCGCTTCAGGGCACATTGTAGACCTGAGTGTACATCACCTGTTTCATACTCTGCATGAGTGCTAGGACCCACACTAACTACACCACACTGTCTTTGCTTTGCTACCAAGAGCCTGAGTATCAACAACAAAGTGTCACTTAAACTCAAATGAAAGATGGGTGGTGAACACTTAATACTTTTATTCCCACTTTTGAAACTGAATCTATACTTTGAAGCTCAGACAGAATGAAACCCCCAGGAAGCACATTTTCCAAACATTGTATAGCACAAAAAATGTGCAAAAAGTCAAAGGAGGTGAAGTGATATTACAGTTCACACAGTATGTACAATGGTAGTATCAAGAGCTCAGCAAGGTCCATGAACAACTGGCTTATTACCAGTGCAGGCTCGTTGGTAAAGCCTGTTACACAAGGCGACAGAGAGTTTACACTTCAGCACATGTAGGAAGGCAATTAGTGAGAAGTTTTTCCATGGTGGAAAACAGATTTTATCCACATATCTTCTTAATTAGTATCACATAAAACTCATTTCATGAACCAATTCAAACACGTTTAGATGTATAAAACGATCAAATAACCATTCTTCAATAGAAAAGAAGAATACCCCGTCACATTGTCGCACAAAACCATATAAAGTATACCGACAATAACCATAGATAATAACCGACTAATGGCGAGAACGAGGAGGAATCACCCATATGAAATGATCTCTTTGGATACACCAAATACTTTAAAGGCAAGTGAGGTTCAACGGCCTTGTTAGTGTACTGTATATTATTATTAAACATTTCAGACAAAATGTATTTCAAAGCCAACCAGCATACATTCACAGACAAAAGCTTTTGGCTTCAAGCCCCCCCCAAAAAAAAAAAGATCACATGCCTTCAGAAGAAGTGACTACTTTCTCAGCAGCATAAATAATTAGCACACACGTGACAAACTGTTTCTCAGTGTTGTTAACAGTCATGAAAAAAATGTGTTTGACTGTCAACATCCCATAGATGCAGTGGAGCTCTTAGCTGTGATTTGGTATCATACAGTGTAAAGGTCAAATATTGTATACGACTGGAAAGAAATTAGAAAATAAGATATAAACACCAGAAATAAGACCAACAAAAGGACACAATGGTTTGCCAGATCATTAAAAACAGTGTGCAATATTGATCGTCACAATAATACAAAGTGTGTTTAACCCTGTACATGAAACTGCTTTCCATTACATTATAAAAATGTAAACCTAAACAATCAGAAGTGATTATACTCTGAACATGTAGCTCAAGCACACCTAAAGGTGATTAAAAACGCGGCCCCTTTCTGAGATTAAGTAGTCATTTAGTTCATTTTAGGTCCAGCAGTGTGATCAAGCACTCAGTATTTGTTCAGTAGAAACTAATAAATTCACAGAATGAAGGAGTTTAAAATGGAAGCAACACAGGTTGTTATGACACCAGCATCACATAAAAACTGTGAAATGAGGACAGTCAGCTTCTGACACAGGCTGCCATTCAGTTATTTGTGCCCCGAATGACACTCATTGGCTGTTAGCACAAACAAGTGTGAACGGGCCATCATCACCATTATTATCATTGTCATTAGTACCCAGTGAGCTGGTAAGACACGTTCATCTCAATGTATGTGAATGACAGACTTTGGACTGAATTAATGATGCAAAAAGAAAGAGAAAAGAGCTGATATATACTGAGGCACAGCACATTATTAATGTGTGTGTAGGTAAAAAGAATTACATAAAAACGCATCAGTAAGACCATAATACATGAGATTTCTTGGGATTTCTACCAACTGTACAGTGTTACAGTAAAAAGGGTGGTGAGGGAGGGGGAGTGGAGATACAGTCGCACTTTTAAACATAAAGTACCTTACAAAAACATGATGGTTATACATATGTAAAGGAGCTATGAGACATTCATAAATACAGATTGTTCAGCATATATCATGTGACATGTGCAGCTTGGTACCATTAATACAATCTTCAGCAAAAAGTGTATTTGAAGGAGATGAAAGAGGCTCCAGTGAATCAAATCAATATTAAGGGATGAATTTGACTCAAAGATGTGATTAAAATGTAAACAAGAACATCACCAGCAGAATATACAGCAAATTATGATTATTGCACTTACAAATCAGTAAAATGATCACCTTCAGCGAGCGACAGCCTCGGACCGAGAAACTTAAATGATAGTCATCACAAACAGCATAAAGAATAAAAAGTCAGTAACTGATAAGGGCAATGACAGTAAGTCAGTGAGAGAAACCAGACTTCAGGACACTCTACAGCAACTTCTTAGCGAAACTCTCCTCCAGTCTTTCTGAGAAAACCCATGAATCACTGTGACTGTTCCTCCACATGTGTAGCGCAGAAGAGGCTCAGAAGACAAAGCTGCTGCTGCTGCCTCCCCTAAATGTGTTTCCTAGCTTAGATGGGAAGTTTGAGGCTTGTGTTTGACTAAAAACACAGCATCTACAGTTTCGTCTTCTCAACCACTTGGTCGTCTTTCAGCAAACTTCACACAAACTGACCACACCATCTGGTAAACATACATTTGGCTGCATTTTCAGATATCTGTATATTTTTTTTCCAATCTGGATGTAATTTTCTCATGTTTTTGTAACTTACTAACAGGTACGAGAATTTCTGAAATTTAGTATTGAGGGAGATCACTGTAAACGGCAGCCACTCGTGGGCTGCACTGTAATCCTGTTGGGGCAAGTTTACATTTACGTCCACCAAATGTGCCTGTTTTTGCTGCCAACATCTTCAGTGACATGGCTGAATATTTAGACAATTTCAACAATGTGGATGAGGCCTTTGAATTTGATGGATGCTTGTATTTCTACAGTATATCACAATGAGACTTACTCCTTTAAGGAGACCCACACTAACAAACTGACCGGATCGAGCAAAAGGTAATATAAATATTCAATTTTCCATAATGTTGTCAGACACATAATAACAATCTGAGCCTGCCTATGTTTTCGCCTGTAAAACAATCAGTTTTATTGAACGTAACGATACACTAGAGCTGCTCACAACTCTTTTCGTGGCTGCAGGTTACAGCGTTATCCTTCAATGCTGGAACTATTTCAGAAATTTGTTCCTGTTAATCACTTCCAAACATGGATCATCCAGATGTGAAAAATGTAGATGTTATTCTTTAAGAGCTTCAGAGCAGATGATGGCAGCTGTATGTGCAATAGACATCTGTGAGTTCACAAGTGCATACAGTAGAGGTAAACCTAATCTTTGTTGAAAAATAAATAAATGAATATGGATTTGATTTGACTTTAATCTCAATCGATGAATTTCTCCTGCTGACGGGCCTGTGATGTAACTCTAGGAATGTCAAACAGAGAGGTAAGAGGGCAAAATACTTATGTGTACTAGAATAACCAAAACATTTAAAATAAAGTATATAAAATCAACAAAAAAAATTCTAAAGCAGAATCAAACCAATAAATTTGGCTTTGATCAATCCAGTTTGTTCCCACTTATTTTACCACACTGATGCACCAGCTACTGCTGCTGCTTCATTAGTACCTTTTCATCCTACATATTGTCTTTCTACTTCTTTTTAGTAAGTTTACCCGCCTTTTTTTTCGGCTCATAGGGTGTCCGGAGAATACTCGGCGTCTCTTCCATGACACGCACTAGCAGATCATCGATGTAATCTTCCAGCTCCCTGATGTGGGCGTCTTTCTTTTTCACCACTTCTTTCTGCTTGATGAGTTCCTGCACAACTTCTTCAAAGGACAAGTTGCTATAGGCGGCCACACTCTCCTGTTTCACCTCCTAAAAATGAGAAACAAGTAAAAGCTCAATTTAACCCCAGTAGATTTTGAGGCTCCATAATTACCATATTTTGCACAGATGTTCTTCATTAAAATAGACTGAAAGGGTTGAAGGATCCTCTATGAGACGTCAGCATCCGATAGCAGCGGCGAGAGTAAAGATCGCTCACAATGAGACTGAGAAAATAGAGTAATTAGACGTGTTGGTCGAACATGACATAAACTGTCATGTGTTTATCTCTTGTTCTCTGTTGCTAATAAACTGAGAGTTGTTAAGATCAAACTGTCAATGGCAGGAGTTATGAGCCAAAACTGTTCAACAGTGTTTATAATGAGAATCCAGAGCAGTTTAACAGCTCTAATGGGACTTAACTTGGGAAAGTTGTTCTTTTTTCTTCTAGTAGTTATCTGAAAGCATGACCTCTAACTACAGAAACAACAACCCTAACAAGGCTGCCAGAACTTAACAATAAAGATTTCCCAGAAAAATAAGAGCTTTGTTTTAAGGGGGGATATCCAGGCTGCATATTTCTGCAATTAAAGGTCAGGCTAATAAATACCAAAATAAGGATGCAACTCAGGCCCAGCGTTGCTCTTTGAGGACGACCTATTTGGACGGAGCAGTGTGGTACGGTATGTGAAGATCATATTGCACAGTTACGAGAGGAGCTGTAATCGTTTTTAATGAGGGACCACTTTATCGCTTCAGTGCTGGGCATCCTCCCCTGAACGGATAGAGCAGCAAAGCCTTCACCCTGTTTAAAATACCACACTTATCAGCTTCCACTCCCCTGCACCATTCAAGCCTCCACTGCTGGGTAAAGACAATGCAGAAAGACCTGGAGCGGGACTGCTTACCAGGTATCTTATCGCGTCTAACAGCACAGGGGCTACTGTGGGGCTACACAAACCAAAATGAAATATTTGCCACTGAGATTAAATGTCCAATGTAAGGAGGGTTTCAAGAACAGAGCTCGGTAACCCATTCCTCACGCACGCACACAGGCACGCACACACACACACACACACACACACAGCTCGCTAAAAGATACTGCACTTAAGCCATCCGGGAGGAAATAAGAGAACGGACAAACTGATGTTGGTTTCACATACGAGCATGTGTACGTGCACATGCTCACATACACAGCATTATAATCAGGAGCTTTAGTGGCTGGTCACAAAGGCCTGGAAAGGATTGTGAATTGGCAAAGTAATGATGACCAAATTTCTGCGATCAGTAGTGAGGAGAAGATAAGGCGAACACTTGGCATTCTCCAGTTGTGTCATTACAGTTTCTAATGAGCTCAGCTTTGAGAATCTAAAAGCTCAGTCCTTTGAAATCTCTCACTGCCCCCCTCCCCTCCCTGTGTGTGGTTAATTAGGGCCTTGAAGCAGTGGAAATGGGAGCTGCCATTTCTGCAAGGCACTGCGGCATGCACAGGGGCACATGTGTGGATACCGACAGCCCTCAACACCCACAAAGAAAGGTGAGGAAAGCTATTATCAGCATTCTCGCTCTCATTTAGGCATCACTTTAGCTGCTGCTCCCACTGCTCAATCATAAATACCAATTCTGCTGTGTAATAGTCAGCAAATTTCAGAGTTTTCTTCACATTAAAAAGGCAAAAAAATGTAAACTAAATACAAAATGGTAAAAAGACATTCAGCTAATAATATAAATAAATAATGTAAAAAAAATAATAAAAATCATTAAAAAAATACCCTCTCTCAACAAAAACCTCCAATTATGGAATAAGCACAGCACACTGCTATGACTGACCTCACAGACCGAAATTTCACACCACTTCAAATTATGATCAGATCAGACATGGTGATCGAAGTGTGCAGCTGCTAATTAGATGAATGGCACATCTGATTTTTTTTTTTATGCCCAAGAGGTCTCAGAGATCAATGTCACCAGCTGCTATTATGTCAAAATGAAAGTTTGAGTTCTCAATTAAAAATGTGCATGACACTACACAAGAAGTAATGCCACGGGTCATTTCTCCTCATTTTATCCATCTCTCAGTCTTTGTCAGGTTGAACTGAAAACGAGCTACAATTTCACCGAAACGCATCATTGGCCATCTTTCTTACCTTTTTGTTGCCATAGAAGTCCTTTATGTGGCCAAATGTGAGGTCTTGTCCTGCTGACTTTTTATCACTGCAAAGCAATCAGAGAGTAAGTCAGTATTGACATGACTGCATTGCAGTGAATATTGTTGGTACAATCATCACCATTCCATTAATACTGAGGTGTCTATCACTAACTCTGCTGAATTTGGATATCTATGGTGATTCATCAAGAAATAAAATGTTTTTAACTGAACACCTACATATAAACCACCTTTTTATACTCCTGCACCACATTACAAATGACCACTGAGTTGCTGTATGACAAAGGCAGCAGTAAAGATGATGGACTAGTGCCTACAGAGATAAGTGGTTAATTGGGTGGTCTATCTCTGCAGAGGATCTCATTATTATAGCTCAGAGGGCTCCGTTATCGAGTCAGGCTCTCTAAAGAGTCACTAATGACACCTTCCACTGTGATAAACCACAACTTAGCCACAGAGATCATCAACTCTTTATGTAACACAAGACATAGACGTAACCAACAACATGTAACAAACAGAATGAGAGAAAAGGAGCTCTGTCAGATAGTAGATTTTAATCAACAAGGTATTCGAAACTTGATGGGAATGCTGTAACCAATATCCTGTAGCAGAGTACTGGATGTCCCATGGGGTAATATGATGAAAAACATGCAGGAGTGACATGCTACAAATGTATGAGTAACTGCGGTGTATGTGCTGAATCATTTGGCCACATGGATGGAGACTAAATTTAAAGGTAAGGTCAGGCATGACTCAATTGACAGGACAAGCTTATTACAGTTGTGTGAGACCCAGATACCGGATTTGTTTTGCCAGAGCATTTGATTGGTGTCAGGCTGTGATGAAAATTTCAACTGTTTAAATGCACCAGCTTACAAACCTTGCAGTGACTTGTTTCATTATTGATGTGAGATGTACTAAGTCAACTTTAAAGATACACAAGCACCGATTGTACATTATGTTAACCACAAAAGGACATTTATAGAGGTTGCTGCCTCAGGAGGCGGAATTTTGGACTCAATTAGCACTAATTTTTCTAATGTCTTCTGGATTATAGTTGTTATCAAAGAACAGACCTATTTGAAAACTAGAAATTTAGTTTAGGGGTGAATGTGCTGAGGTGCAGACTGATGTTTTAAAATTAGTCAGGGTTAGTCATAAACATAAGAAGGTGTTTTAAAAATCAGGAGTACCTCATTCAATATCTTCTTTCTTTCCTCACTGGTGGATTAATATGAAAGATAGTTGAAAAAGATGGCTTTAATATTAGATGTTTTGTATTTACGGTCATCTATGTTGTGTAAATGGATGTATCCACTTAATAATACTGGCATTTTGAGAAAAGTTGTAGAGCTACAGGTCAAGTGACTGTTTACAAGGAAACCAGAGCACTGACATTATGAAGGCAAGATAGAGGAAAGGTTTCATTTTAATTTTGACACCATGCAGTAAAATAAAAGAGAGACTACCTAGCTTTGTAGTTGGCGATGAACGGGTTAGTGTCTGCTTGAGAGTCTCCACTGAAGGGGTTGGGGGATCGTAGGTCCCCAGAGCTGCCCGAACGCCCCCCGTTGTTGGTCTTGCGGCCTTCTTTCTTTCCCGTCACTCGTTCCAGTAGGCTGACCTTCTCCTTTTTCTCCTTCCGCTCCCACAGCTGCCCTTGCTCCCCCTCAAATGGGTTGTGGTTGCGTGGGAGCGTGGCATACTTCTGTGGCAGGGTGTCACTGATATCAGTGAAAGGGTCACTGTGTGCCTCGCTGTCCTGGTAGCCTGGCACCTCGCTCTGGGAACGCCTGTGAGGGCCGCCTGCACTCCCGGGAACAGAAACCAAAAGCAGATCATCAGCTGACATTATGATGTAGCAACGACATCCATCACAAAGGGTCAAAGGGGTTTTTGTTCTGTTTTAATTTCCGATTATCTGTGACAGATTTCAGGATGATGTAATCTGGCTTTCTAATGGCCAATAATCACTGTGATGTCATCAGAAAGGGTAAGTTTTAAGCTGCTCACAGTTGTTTTCTGTTATTTTTTTTTTAAATCACCACTTTGGGTTGTGTTTACTCATGATGTTTTTGGTCTTGTGGCTCTTCTATCTAACACCACAAAACAAGCATTGTATTGGGAGCAGGAAGGACAGCTTCTTATATTATTTGTACCCTCCGAACTGCTCCCCTGAATGCTTGTCTGAATAATCACAAAGACACATGGTCAAAAATCATCAACACCACCATAATTTACTGCCTCAGATAGCTAGAGATCAGACAGTGAATCGATCAATGCTTATCATTTGCCTTTCATGATCATTTGTAAATTTGCTTACAACTTCCCCTAGCAGAGGAATGAAAACTTCAGCACAAAATGACCATAATCTGTCATATATCATTCACTGATTAGCAAATGTTTGGAAATAAGAATTCTAGAGATTATTAAAGGTGTTAGAGTCCACCCTGCTCTTCTCCATCGTTGTGTTTTTTTGACTGCTATACAACACAGGACAGTATAAATGAACAGCCAATTTGTTTCAAAAGCCATCTCTGTGCTGTTAATGTCACCAAAAGAGATGAATTAAGGTCACAGATTACCATAAAGGACTAGAATTTAGTGAAGGTTTATATACCTTGTACTGTATATACCACTAGAGGCCATAAGAAATTGGAACAGCATCCCATTAAGAGTAACAGTCCCACAAGAACACTTAATGAAGACCAGGTAGACGCGTTCCAAACTAGCACCATTATAACACTGCTCTACAATTCTGGTGCTTATAAATTGCTCTATAATTTGGTGCTTATAAATGAGGTCTTTGATCCTTCGCCCCATAGTGGAAATGTTTGAGACACCAGTCTGTTGCTTAAACTGTCATCCACTCTTGAAAATGTGATTATGAGAAGGAAGCAACGACACTGATCATCAGTGACCTGACTTGGTAAACTGAAAACCCTGCAGATGTGACAAGCAGCAATAAAAGCTTATCTATAATTTAAAAAAAATATTGGAACAAACCACTGCAATAAATGCGAAAGCGTTGGTCCTCACCACTTTCTTCTATGGAGTTCATAGAGTCCTGTTTGGGCCGAAAGTGCGTCCCGATGAGGTCCGACATGGAGTGGGCTGCAGAGAGTTTCTGGGCCCCAGCAAGTAGTGATCTCTTTGCCTTTGCTTCAGGCTGGGGTTGTGTTTCTGGGGCGAAGGACTGCCTGTTAGGCTCCGAGTCGCACACAGCAGAGCGAGGCAGGATGGCTGAAGACGTGTCGCCTAAACCACTGTCGTGTTTGCGACCCTTCATTTTGCCCTTCAGTTTGGAGAAAGGCGAACGGGGCTTTTCCTTCATGGAGAGGTCAAACATGCTGGCCGTCATGTTGTTCCTCATGAACTGGATGCTGACTTGGATGCGACCTCGTTCTTTCCTCTTCTTGCCTGGCTTGGACTCCAAGGAATACCAGCTAAAATGAGAGCAGAGGATGCTTAGGGATGAGCAAATTCAATGGGACAATTTATATAAAAAGAGCTGGATTTATGAAAATCTTCTACACTGATTACATGTAATTCAGCATAATTCAGGAAGACAGGTATACAGAGTCAGAATGTGGTAAAAGTCTTTACTCCATCAAACAATATGACAAAGTGGAGAAAATAGCCTCCATTCTCTCTAATGTGCTCTACCTACTTCTTTGCGGACATCACTGAAAAGGCTAATTTGAGCAGACTAATCCAAAAGCTACACACAAATGCAGGGGCTTAAATCGTTTGAACTTTTTTGTAACACAAGTGAGAATACAATTTATCATTCAGAGGATAAACATTATTCTCTGCAAACTGAACATAAGAAATAGCCTGCTGCTGAATAATATAGACCATTTCTGGCGGCTTTTGGGCTCCTATTTGTTTAACCTCTCTGCTTCTTCAACTGTAAGTAATGGGATTTGTGCCTTCACTCTGAGCGAAATAAAGTGGCATTTGCACAAATCTGGCCTTTGTTCAGAAATGCAACGACGAGCAATTGGGAAATTGCAAAGCCACGTTGCAGGGCAGCCCAACATCATACATGCTAATGAGACATATCCTCTCTGTGTTATATGGCTGGTGACAATGTCCTTTAAGACACCAGCAGTTTATTCTGTCCCCTTTTGATGCATTTATCTTTGAAACACTGTGGGTATATTCTTAACCATTGTCACACATCAATGTATTTGCAATTTTGTACTCGCCCACCTCTAGCACGGTGCTGTTTGATCAATATAATTGTTCTCATCTTACAATGAAGATCCCTTAATCTAAACTGACTGAAATGCAACATTTTGCTCAATTACTGATATTTCTTCCTGGATTTAGGGGAAGGTTTGTCTTATTGCCATGAATTCTACCATGAAATATATAAATAAACGTATAATCGGTTCAATCCAAAGTGCTGGTATTGGCTTTTCAAAAACCGCAGCTGTTGAGCGCTATTCTAAACCGCGTGGCTCGCGGCTCTAGAGCACCAGTCATGAAAGGCCTCGCTGGGTCCAATTCCCAGGTTGTGCGTCGCGCTCAGCCGTGGGGCCGGGGCTGCACCTCACGTGTGTCTCAAGGCCAAGATAAACCTCCATGTGCTTGGAACCACAATCCTCCCACTCGGGCCCAGACCGCTGGGAAACTCCTCACAATCAACAAACACAGGTGTGCGATAATTATGGGCTGCCTGCTCAGATATCAACACGGGCTTTCCTCTCCAATATGTCAGTTCAAAAACATTGCGGATAGGCCATGGTGAACACAGACCCACTGTGCAGTGTGGATATAGTATCGAGGGTCCTGGCTTCATTGTCAAGTATGCTTACTGTGTGGGATTAGGCCAACAAGCAACGCGAGCATATCTATTACAGAGCCTCAGCTGAAAAAGTGCACGGCCTCGAGGTGCATCGGCCCAGGCACCTAAAACAAATAAAACCCATCCACACACTGATTAGAACATATTGTGATTCTCCCAACTGATGGGCAAAGAGGAAGTGTGCTAATGTCTTTCTGCATTGAATGTGCAGCAAGCTAATCAACACCAGATCCAGATCGGTTATTCTGTTTGCTTAATATGGGTTAAAAAATGTGTGTGTGTGTGTGTGTGTGTGTGTGTGTGTGTGTGTGTGTGTGTGACAAACTTCTAAGGGTCAACATCCACAAGTTCAGCCTCATATAATACTGCCTTGTCAAGCTACGATGGTACATGGGTTCAGCTTACCTTCATACTGTAATGTCACAAGAGGATAAACCTTAACTGAACATACCTAAACAGCCATGACAAGTTATCTGTTAAAAGACTACCTCACTAAACAGGAACCCACTGTTAGACACCAATATCAGGCCTACTTCACCTGACTTGTGTTACTTTTGGGCTAAGGAAATGTATCCAGACATTTTAGACAAAACAGGAAGACTAAAAGTAAAGTCCACACAGAACAGGCCAAGATTCAATCCCAGCTCATTTTGGCTGTGAGGAAAAAGTCGTACTCCATTCACACACCTTTGAAAACAATTAGGAGTGACTTACAAGACATGTTTAGCCAGCTCTACGAGTTTCAATTAGGCCAACCACTGCTCACCACGTCAGTGATTAAGCTAAAAATAATCGCTCAACAATGTGGGCCAATACATTACCAAGCCTGAAACAACAAAGTCAACAATGTGGAAAAGTTCGACCAATCTGTGGTCACTAACTGAGTGTAAATGTAATACCTCATCTGTAGTTCAAAAAGAAGCCATGTGGTGTTTCTGTTAGACCGGTTCACCTACAAGGCGACAAAAAAAATCTGCTCTTTAAATTAAAACATTTCTATCTAATAAAATGTATTTCTAAAAAAGTACATAAAGAGAATAAAAAGAGAATGCAATTGTATTTAAATCATGTGGTCTACATGAGTTAAGTCATGAACTTAATTGAGAACAGAGCACAGCGAACACTCAAAACACAACACAATGTGTTATTATGTGTAGCCTAATATGGCAATAACACATGTAGAAAATGTGACAAATAACAACCCGGTCTATGCTGTAATCCACTTATGACTGAAATAGTTCTGCAAATATTTTCCACTTCCCCTCAAAAGTCCAGTCCTCTACCAGCAGCACAATGACGAATGACTGTGAGCTGGAGCCCTAAAGTACGTGACAGCTACAAAAATATCACAGACAAGAAAAATCAAATACTGTATATATGATGTTAAAAGTGCATGGAAATGTATTAAAATTATATCAATGTCTAAATTTCAACTACTGTAAAACTAATGCAATCCAACAAAGAAAGGATATCACTGTGGTTCTAAAGAATAGTGACACATTTAGTCAAACAATTGTAGTTCAATGACTCTATAGATAACAGATGATTTAATTTTTAGTGTTCAGTGATTCACTTTATGTAATCAAAATGAGATATACTTCCAAAACATGTTGACATCAATTAAGCAAGTGAGAACACATTTTTATCTTCTCATTTTCTTGTCACTGGTGTTTTGCACATTTTAAAGGATGTACGCACATTACTGTAAATAATTCTGCTTGAAACCTACAACGGCAGAGTAAAACTGTAATCAGTGCATATTCAAATATATGGCTTGTTGTGAAGAGGTACCTTGAGTTGAAATCTGAGATTTTACTGCAAAACTTACTCTGTTTTCTTCCGTTCCTTGTTATCAAAGATTTCATTAAGGTTGATGGACCTCTGACCCAGGAACTTGTCCATCCCAACCAAAGACCGATGCATCACTATAAGGCAGAGCTCATATACTTCTGGGTTGCCCTCCAAAAGTAAGCCAGGTAATTCAAAGGAGGCTTCCTCTCTCCAGACAGGGCTAAGCGTCTTCTCTGCCACCGACGTCGAGTATTTTTCTTTGCCCAGCTGGATGATCGTGTAGGCATCGTTGGTGCCATTTTTGCCCTTGGGTGGTAAATCGCTTGCTTGCAGGACAGTGGCTTGGACATGGGTTGGAAACCACTTTTGAGACTGCTCGGCCAGTGACATCATCAGCACTGGTTATCGAATACAAGCCATTAAAAATAAACTAAAAGATAATTTATGTCGTTAGTGTTTTCAGTGAGAGTGATGTGCAAAAAGCAACAAACATGTTTCACTATAGTTTGATGTCCATGTCAACATGGTTTATGTACCTACAGAGCAATCATTACAAACAATGACAAGTCTGACAAACTGAGCGAGTCTCATCTTCTGTTAAATCACAGATGTCCAAGCCACTGGTGAGTCATCTGAAAAAAAAAAAAAACACTGAAATAAACAGGACAGCATCAGTATCTTTCCCAGAACAATAACATGACTCAGGTGGGTGTCCAGGGAACATTGACATTAAACCAGATAATGTTTTCTACTAGCTTTAATGGCAGTCACTTGCACAAACTTTGTACTTTGAAGAAATTATTGAAAATATGAACACTAATAAGTTACTTTAGTTAAGTTCCAGTATACTATTTTGTACAGTAGATACAAATATATCTTCCTAATCTGTAGTATCAGGAAACTGATGATCTCATCCAGTGACACATTTTTTGCTACAGAAACACTGACTGACTCAGTGCGATGATGGCATAGTTGTTTTATACATATTACCTCCAATTAATCTTATCTGAACACAGGGAGAAAAAGAGAAAAAAAAAGCCTGAGAGAAAAAAAGTCTAACCATAAGTAAAATGCCCATGAGTGTTTTGTGAACTATAAGACATCTCATCTGTAAAGTCTGTGTCTCTGATGTCCAACTATAAAGGAGAGTTTTATTCACACATCTGACCTTAGAAGAAAACTCTGCAAATTAAAAAAGAGGCACTGCCACGTGAATTATATTAAGGTAGCGTGAGCATCGTTTCCACAGGTTTTGCCAAAACAAAATAAGTTGCTATCCAACTGACTGGTCTATTCAAAAAGCAACTTGACACAACACTAAGGAATATTAAGTTATGGAGTTCACATAAAGCTTTATTATTGTTCATGCATTTTGTTAGCATTGTAACGTTAGCTGTATGTGGCTAACTACCGAGCTCGCTAGCACACAGAGCATCACAAAGAGCTGCTTACCTCGGTGTCATGTTCACCGACACCAGAAGGACATTCAGCACTTCAACTCAACAGAGACACTGGCTTCATACACACGCTCCTGCAACGGTTCCTGAGTGAAAAGCCAGCTAATGCTAACATTAGCTACTGTTGTTTCTATACATTGCTACTGCTCACTTCTGTCGGCGCAGCGGCGAGATTCACTTCCTCATCTGACGTCACTTCCACCTCACGTACGCGTTCGACGTACGCGTCCATGCACACGCGGACGCGCACTACAGATAAACTGCATAGGTTTTAAGATGCAGATGATGAAATAACTGAGATAAATATTGAAAAACCAAAGAAAAACGGAAAAGAAATATGATTAAAAAGAACATATTGTACAGTCTGCTGTAAGCAACATATATATATATATATTTATATATATATTTATACATTGTGTGTGCATGTGCTCGGGTGCACTTTACTTGAGAGAGAGAGGTAAATCATACAAACATGGGAAGTGCTTTTGTCTCATGAGTGGGACATGGAGGTGCAGATAAGGGGCTCACTTGAATGAACACAGACATGCTTGTCACCCCACTTGACAAGTGCATCTTAACCAAACACACCTGCCTATGTTGGTTTTATCGTTCTGCCGCAACCAGTGCAGTGTGTACACACACCACTGGCCTGGGGCTCTGACTGGGCCATCCATCAGACTGAGATTATTGCACTTATCGAGAGCACATCTCTGAAATGTGAAATGTGAAATGCTAAGGCTTAGTGAAATATTGGGCTTACAAAAATGTGAGTCAGATAGCATTTAATACATTTATGGATCCCACCCCTCATGTTTTGCATTAACTGGGGGTGTAAACATTAGGTGAATAATTACAATACAATGTCATTGTGCTCTACCGACACCACAGCCACCAATAAGTTCAGAAAACATTTTTTTAATCTCTGCTCCATATAGTTAAACATAAATATTGTGTCTTGTGTGTGATATCTTGTGCATCATTTTATGCACAAACACCCCAAAATCATCCTGGCATATTTGGTGTCTTTGAAAAGAAGAATTTATATGAGATGACATAAACTGTAAGATGATAAAATATTTGTTAACCTTTTGTCTCTTTCATACCATTGTGGATAATGTTGCCAACCAGTAAACAGGACTGTTTCATTTATCATGATGATGAAGTACCTCAAGAAGATTTTTTTAAAAATTTAATTGACTTTGAATTTAATAAAAACATTGATATAAACATTGTTTAACAGTTTTTCAGTATCATATCAAAGTGATAATGTGACATGAAGTTGTGGGGGTTTGCACAAAATTTGGCTGCACAGTATGAGTTTGTAACGTCTAAAAATAATATGACCAGTTCACAGTTGATGGTGAGCTCTGATAATTCTGCCTAGTCTACCAGTGGAATAAACTGTTTCAAGTATTCACACTGCACAGCTCCTGGTTGACGTCCAGGTGTTTGGGAAGTATTCAGTCCCATCACTACTCACATTCCTTTCCAGGAATATTTTATTATCTGTTGTGGTTATCAGTGTCAGGTTGAGATGAATAAAATGCATATACACCATCAGGGTCATGACACTCTTCCTTAATTTGACAATAAGTCAAACACTTTCATATATTACCCTCCATAGGAACATAATACCACCATATTGAGATAAAACATGAAAGCTGCATTCCAACATCTCTTGCATGCTTTTATTACTCCCCTCTAGTAGAGAATAGATCGGTGCGTATGAAAACAGAATATCACGCTATAAATTAGAGCGTAAGGACCTACGGTCTATTTTCTGAGGGAATAACACTGAAGGTCATAAACTGTCCGACATGCAAGTGAACCTGCATGCATGGCCGGGTCCACATGTTGAACCATATTAGCTGTGGCCCCTAACGGCCGCCATCCACTCCGTCCACATGGTTCTGGTTTAGGCCCCTTTCTTCAACACTAGATAGGTTGTATTACATTTATTAAACACTTTAAAAAATCTCTGGCTGCAAGATTGTCCATCTGTTGAGGACAAGAGAAAATATATGAAAGAGGCACAAGGCGCAGCGGGGAGAGGGGAAACAGTTGTGATGTCAGGGCCGGCCTTAATGTGGTGCAGGTCTAAGTTCTGGACGGATGACTGATTTAAAAGGTATAGCTTTTAGCCAAGTGGACAGTTAGATCACAGATGAATTTTAATAAAAAAAGAAGGAGAAAGGCACACAAATCACCTCTGCTTTACTCTCAGGAATGTTTTTGTGCACGGCTTTGATATATAGGTGCAGATGTGCGACTGCAGCGTGACGAGCGGAGCTTAAAAGGGCTGCTAAGCTGGGGCAACATGTCAGCCCGGTGACTCCCTTAAGGCCTTTATTTCTACCTTATAACCTCAAAAACACTGAATAGAAACTAATGCCAAAAAACTGCAACATCCTCATCTACCTAAGCTCTTTGCGTGCCTGATGATTACTGACAAACTAATCTAGAGATGCAGTGGAGACATCTGAAATGGCTGCTTTAACCGTCATTTTAATCATATTTGGTGAATTTCTCAGCACATCCCAGAACTTATCAATAAGCCAAGACTAAAAATCCCACTAATTCTGGATCTAACCATCCAATTAGCACAGGTTTGTTTGTGCAGGAGGTGTTTCCTCTTGTATGTCAGTCATACTGTGTGCACAGCTCTCCACTCTGCAACCAGTAATTACACAAAGATCCCTCATTTCACCATATTTGACTGGGACACCAGGCTGTGCAAAAATCATTTTCTGGCTTTGCAGAACAGCGTGTCAGGATGTGTTGTGGCTGCAACTAGTCCTTGTCGAACCAGTGTCATTTTTTTTGACATGTTGTCAAACTGCCTCATTGGAAAAGAGTTGGCAACAACGGGCTTGTTTTCTTGTTTTATCCATCATTTTATTTTTAATTTGCTCGTTTATCAAGATCATCACACTGACATGTAAAGGAAAGGAATCTCAGAGACATGTTTTCACAATAGTATGGAGCTTGAGATCAGATGCTGCAGGTGTCCAGTCCTGGGCTGTGGTGGTGAAGATGTTAACCATCTACACTCTGACTTTCTCCTCTAGCCGAGCTGAGCTTGTTTTCAAAGCTGACATTTCAGGACAGGACGAAAGGATCTCTGCTCCTTTACACTGAAAAGAGTTGAGGTGGTTCAGGTACACAATCAGAACTCCTCCCTATGAAGATATATCAGGCATGTCCAGCAGAGAGAAGACCCACAACAGTCTCATTTCACATCACCATCTTCCCTAGAAACACATTAAAACAAGTTAAAACTAACTTTAGCTTCTCTATTTATGTCATTGTATTATGTATATATATACTGTAGTATCCAGCCCACATTGAAAGACACAAAAAAAACAGATTTAGAGCTGAAACATGTACATGTACATTTTTTTACAATCATCCACCCAGCTAATACAAAATGGATGACATTTTATCACAAAAATAGCATTTAAATCATCATATCATGGTCAATAAAACATAGAGTCAGCATGAACTGTTGAAAAGTCCTTACTTTTATATTCTGTAAATGCAAGAAAAGAACTCCAGATAGTAGCCTCAATGCATCCCTGTGGGCCTCTAAATTAGTGCATTCTTACATGCACAGTTTAATGTCAGCAGCACACTCTGGGGTCATGTTTAGCGGGGCAGGCGAACAGGTGTCCGTCCTGTTCTAGTATGAAAAGACCAGAGGAAGCATCCACACATGTATGCCCTGCAGTCAGCCCCGTACAGGATGAAATAATTCATCAGAACCGTTCAGAAGAGACACCGTGAGGCAAAGTTCAGAGGCATGCTAATGACAAGAGCATGTTTCGCAGAGAAAAGGAAAACTGTCAGCTCTGAATGAATTGGGAACGGCAGAGCTTTCAAACTCTTTATATCTTCGTATAATCTGTGCAGAGGGCTTGCAAGTGTCTTGTAGAAATTGGTGGTCTTGCAGCACATGGTCCATGCATCATGTTGTGTGCATTTATTTCGTGTTTTTCCTAGATGAAAAAAGTTGGAGAAGGAATATTGCTTTTTTTAATCCATGTTTTATCAACTGAAAATATAACACATGAACTACTTTATTTTTCTTACTATTTTTTTTTAAACTGTACTGCTGAAGACAGAATTTTCCATAGTCAGAATAAAAATGCAGCAGCATTTTACAGTGGGATGATTTAAAGTCATTTAAAGTAATGAATGTAGTACATGCTGTAAATGACTCTCCAGATTACCATTTTTATAAGACGGGGAATATATGGTGCATTTGCATAGCCGGTAGGATATATGTAGGTTTATATATCTTACCTTAACAAGCAGTGAGATATTTAAATGTAAAACAAATATTGCATTTGGAGAGACTGTGCATTAAAAGACACACACAAACATAAAGTAGTTTTACCTTAGCCCTACAGACAAAATGAGTGGGATGTCTCATTACGTTCACCAGTCTTCAAAGCTAGAAGCAGAATGGAATCAGCTTATTACCAGTTTCTACGAGGATAAACATCCCACACAGCTACTCAGTCTGCACAGTTTTATAGCAATTTGCCTATATTAAGAATCAAATTAACATTTTCCTGACACACACATATATACACATTTAACACAAAATGGCAAAGTCAGACTTGTGTGAGAAACTTCCTGTAGGGACACTGGTCCTGTAAAGCTGCACAGTTTTGCATAACTATATACTTAGAAATGAATTATCTGTGAATTAACTGTTAATGTTGCACCCTTATTCCTTTGTAATACTGTATGTATATGTGTCATCTAAATATCATGGCAGCTGCACGATGAATAAAATGGAAATGGTAGTTTATGTCAAACAGGCAGTGATTTGGCAGCCACTTACAGAATTACTTTTCAAAAATGTATTTACAGTGAAACTATTACACAAAATAGTTTTGGGGCATTTTTAAATATGTTAGTATTTAATAAAAAATGAGGAATATGTGGAACAATACTAATGACTAATAGCAGTCCAGCTTAACTGTTGATTAAATTAATAAAACTGAAGCTAAACCTTGAGTCCAGATGAACGTAACGCTTTTAAAAAGCAGCAATCATGTTTTCTGTTCAATAACAAGTTTGATGTATGCTGCTACAGTAGAAGTCACTGTAAATGTGTTCTTGCTCTGCTAAAATGGATTGTATTTAATATTAAAGACCGTATCTGTAGGTAATATATTAAACTGCACTGACAACCGTTTCCTATGAAATATGAATGTTATTGCTTTGGATCACCCTACTGGCCCTCTGTTACTAAATACAGAGCATGCTGAAGCATTATGGTGCACCTGAATGAATAATCGACCAGAGACACAATAAATGGATGATTTCAGTGTCTGTTCCTGCCCAGAGCCCAAACTTTTATTGAGTATTGTGTTCATGCAGTGAGATAAAAAGTCAGAATAACACTGTGACTAAAAGCTTTAAAGATGCCAAAATAAACTGGAATATTGGCAGTGTGATGTCAGGAAGGTCGTGAATGGAAAGATAATGTCCCTCCAGCTTTGAGTAACACATGCCCAAATAGATGACCTTTGTGTTCACTCTGTTAAAGGCCAAGAAAGTGTGAGCACAGAAGACACGTTTCACAGATTACACTACGGATGACTTGTCAGGTTAGAAGATAACTGCCATGACCTGCCATGAGCGTCAGCGCCCCCTTAGCATCAGAGATAGTCACAACTTTAAACCTCAAAAGAAAGAGAAGCGTTGCCTTTAATGTCTGTTTTTGTGTTGTTGTCTCTTTCGCAGCAGAATGGTGAAAACAGTCGCCAGCGTGTGCTGAAGTTATCCGGTCATCATTCCCTGGAGTCGTTCCTCACTCTGCTGCTCCGTCATCATCCCTCTTGTTCTTCTTCCTCTGCGGGACATGTCACCGACACTTTCTAATCTCCACACACTACATCTTCACATGAGGCTAACATGTCTTCCAGATGTCTCCATCCCGGCAGCTTCGTCGTGTCTTTCAGCATTGAGCCGGAAGAACGCATTTTTAATTGACACAAGTTCTCTGTGAGGTGATGATATGTTGATAATTGGGAAGTCATTTTTGCATTGTCGGTGTGACAACAAAGGTCAAGCTCTGTGATGGAGAAACGCTGAAGTATTGTCTAATTTTTTTGTGTCACATCAACCACAAAAGGTTACCCAGATGACATTAAGCAGAGCTGACGTCTCTGATTGGCAATTTGAGGCTCATGACCTTTTTGTGATGCACACGGTCAGACCTGTACTCTGATTTCTTGATATTAATGAATTTAGTAGACATTTGTTAGAGTTTTTTTTAAGCGTTGAGGCGTGCGAGACATTTCTCTCAGTCAGCTGATCAGCCTCACAACCATGACACTTATTTAAAATGTTTAATCTCTAGTCTTTGTCAGTGAATGTGTGGCACTGGGACTATCAATCATATGTGAGACAAACTCAATCACACCTAAGATAAGTTAATCCCTTAAATGTGAATTGATTTTGATACCAACAGGGTGCACTGTAAGCCTCTCCATCTGTTTGTAAATAGTTCCCCATTTTCAATTAGGAATAAACCTCATTCTAATGCCTGCAGAAAAAAAGTCACATTCAAATGTGGCTTTTGCCGCAAATGTGCTATTTTCCAGCAGAAAGGCCAATTTGATGCTCATCATGTGCCCTGGTGTACCTAAGAGCTGTTTAAAGAACATCAATGCAAAGAGGGATTAAATATTCCTGTATTTTGCTAATCATTTATGAAATGCATAATTATCTCAGCTGCTTGTTGAGTGGATTAGGAATCATTGATTCTCTCTCTCTCTCAGTGTATATACATATATATATATATTGTCTACCTAACCCTTTCAAACTCCGCAATCGAAATATTCTGAATAATACGTACGTATATAGTTGGCAGAGCTGCACCCTGGGTTCATATTTCATGCAATGTGAATGACTAATCCATGAAATGTGTGGGTGGGATGATTAACACAGACACCAGCACTGAAAATATGTTTGCTTTGAAACTCTGAATGTGATACGAACATGAAACTATGAATAATTGGCAGAGAATGGAGGCTGTGTAGATTTAGAACTCAGAAACACAGTTTATGACTAATTGTGTTAAGTGAAAATAAAGTGCACTTTTGTTCCTGGGATAATTAGCTTTTTAATATTGCGAGGGTGGCTGTGGAGGCTCTCCTGGGCTCCGCTGAGCACTCTCGCTCTCCCATTGGGGGAATAGTTGCAGCGCAGCTTCCATGTCGGCCTGCAGAACAGAGGAGAAACCTGCAAGTACGGAAACAAACAGCTCCTTCTGCAACACAAGTGCACCATCACGGCTGCAACGAACAGTTAGTTTTATCAACGATTAATCTGTTGGTTATTGTCTCGACTACTTATTTGTCAGTCAAAAGCTCAAGATGACATCTTGTTTTGTCCACAACTCAAAAACTATTCGGATTACTGCCATAGAGGAGTAAAAAAACATATTCACATTTAAAAAGCTGGAATCAGAGAATTTTTACTCAATTATCAGAACAGCTGGTGACTAATTTAATAGTTGACAACTAACTGATTAATCATAGCAGCTCTCTCAGAGCTGTCATTCTGTATACAAATATACATTTTTTTTTAATTTGTGTGCATTTTTATAATTACGGTAGACAAAATAACCTAAACAATGCTCAATACTAAATCATCCTTTCAACTAAATCGGTGCTCATATTATTTTCAACACCATGCAGCAGCATTTCTCAGCCCTCTACATATCTCCACAGTATATGTGTCACAGTCCTGCTGATAAGTTTCAACAGTTTGTCTTTGTCGGTGTGGTTTGATTGTGTGTATCATAGGTTGATATAGATATAGTGATTTTCACAGTTTTTCACTGATGCACTGAGAGTTTTGACTGTGGATAATGTCAGATCTTTTTTTCTAACAATCAACACAATTCAAAATGTCAGCATGCTGTAATCGTGACAAAGCACTTGTGATTCCACTCTTTGTCAGGCTCACAGACTGCTTATGAAGTGCTGGATGATTACTTATTGAAAAAACTCTTTAAATGTGACTGAAATTCACAGAGAAGGAAACTATTAAAGGGGCTTGAAGGAGCGGGAAATTTAGCCTCCGAAATGGG
This sequence comes from Synanceia verrucosa, assembly GCA_029721515.1. Taxonomy (NCBI): domain Eukaryota; kingdom Metazoa; phylum Chordata; class Actinopteri; order Perciformes; family Synanceiidae; genus Synanceia; species Synanceia verrucosa. Next base: position 17,351,606 of record CM056562.1, on the reverse strand, counting down.
TGAAGGAAGAGGAGGATTTAGGGAAAGGGGAGGACAAAGTAGGAGGCGGCGAGGAGGGAAGGAGGGAGTAATTACTCGACGTAAAGGCCACAAACGGAGCTCCTGCTGACGCTGAAAAATCAAATCTGTCAGCAATTAGAAGGAGGCCAAGCAGCACTTGTCAGTGGACAATGGGACAAGAAGAGAGGGGGTGAGCAATTATTAGAGCTGATAGAGTACCTTTATTTATCTAAACAGCAGGTTAGTTGCCCAATCTCCCCCTTTGTCACTTGTTGCTTATGTGAAAGGGGCACCACTTAATCCGAATGGTGTTCCTTGTGGCAACCAATGGGTATTATGCCCGGGCCAAGAGCTGGAGAGGGCTGCTTTTCAGCGTGTAGGCCACAATAATCCAGGGGTTGATCTCATGCTCTTGCAATGCTTCCTTTGCTCAAAGCGCTGATCAGGATCCCTTACGTTTGAAGCTATTTATCAGAAGTTTAGGGAGGAGGGGGGCACCAGTCTAAAACATGTAGTCATTATCAAAGACTTCTGCTCCTTGAAGGGGCAAAAGCCCTCAGTGAAAGGATTTCACATGTGTGGGGCTTATTTTCATTTAAAGCCAACTGCAAATACAAACCGCAGCATAAACTCTGAGGTTCTCACAGAAATACACCAGCATCATGCTGAACGAGGGAAGACTCTCCTTTGTTTGGTTCATGAAAGAAATGTGATTGAACGGAGGCTCTGGAGGGAGTAGTTTGGAAGCAAAAATTCGTTGTTGGTTGTTTAGAAAGTAATTTTATAATTTAAGAGGGAAGAAAATCAAGTTTTCAACTGGTGTTTTGGAAAATGTGTCAAGCCAGTTCAATAACAAGATGTAAATATCCCAAAAATATTGCTTTATTCTTGGCTACCCCACCATCATTAACAGCAAACACACTGTTTCAGTTGACTACAGCACGTCCTCCACTTGTGTTGATATTTATTTATGTGTGCCATTTGTTCTTGTTTTTTATTTTAACCTAAAAATATTTCTCTCAGTTTGTAAAGGTTACTGAGTGCAAACCAGTTGCCAGAGTTACTACAGGCAGTGTTATGCCACATTAATATCACCATGTTTTGTCATCGTGTCCATTAAAAGGTAAAAGTTGTCGGTGCAGTTAATTGCGTCGGTATCTCTCAGGTGCAGAATGCAGAAGCTTCACATGCAGTTTTACATCGAGCACTGAGGATAATTTAAGTTTGACAAGTCAGCAATACTGTGAGGAAAGACTGTAAAATGTCTGATGAAATGTGAAGTTTATGGTTCTTTAAAAGAAGAACTTGTGTTAATAATTAAAGCCAAACTGAGAATTATTACAAATGTAATTTGCTGATGATGTGAATTCATTCCATTAATGACGCGTGTATATTTGTACTTTTTCTCACTCGAACTGTGGAAGTTAAGAGCTGCGAATCATCGACTCAGATGTGCAGTATCTTATAATGTGCTTGATAACTCTTGTGCTGACACAGACTAATTTCCTCAAACATCCTTAACTGGAAAAAGGAATTAATATCAACTTCACTCTCAAGTGCTCTGTTGTTCAATTAAAATTCAAATTGGAAAATTTTATTAATAATGTTTCGACTAACTTTTAAGAATAACAAGAATTGGCAAAGTTTATTTGAAGTATGGTTTTGAGTGAAGAGGTTATACTTTCTGGATAAACGTCTAAAACGTCTTTCTAATATTGAATATAAATATTTTTCATTTACTCATGAAATTGCCTGGAGAGCTGGGAATAGTTTCCAATGTGTTTGGGCTGAATTACAGGGAAGTTATTGCTTCATGACATGTTGGTGATTGCAGTGCCTGGACACGCTATCTCTTACGTTGGGCCTCGACCTCCCGAATCGCAAAGAGGAGGATATTTGCGGTGATGCAGTCCGATTGTCAATAAAGTATGCAGAGTGCAGTAAAGTGGTGTCTTAAATATTCCTTTTATATATGGAACCCAGATGTGAAAAATATGAAATCCCATAAATCACCAGAGGCTGATTAGCTCCCTTTCATTTGGCCATTGAAAAATGTATAAGTACATCGCTCATGGCTCAAAGCAGATTTCTCAAGATTACAGAGTTGCATAGTTTCTAAAATAGTGGTAGTTTTTTAATGTGGTTTACAGAGCACTCAGATGGGAGAACAAGCGAGTGAGAGTCATAAAGTGGAGCCTCCGACGGCTGATTCTTTAAGTCGACATTTAGGTTTTTGCCTGTTTCTCACACGTGTAAACATGTGCTGCTGCTGAGGAACATTAGTGATGTGAGGAACTCATTTAAACTCATTGTTAGGAATGAACGTGTCCAGAGTGATATCTATTTATCAGGGCGAAAAAAGAAAGAATCCATTCATATGGATTTGGGAATTAAGTTAGTTTTATATTATATTTTATATTAAGTTAGTTTTGTTGGAGTGAATGAATCCAAGACTCATTCCATGATAATCTGAAAAAAAAATTGTCTGATTGGAAACTCTGTCGAGGAAAATTGGTGATCACGGAGAACACATGAAGAACATTGTTTCTTTCCTCCAAATTGCTTTCACAGCTTAAACAAATTTAATAAGACTTCTTTTGATTGACAGGAGGGCGCTCTCCCACAATGTCTTCTTTTTGCTCTCACATTCCTCGTCAGCAGCTGTGCGGCCGCTTTCAATGAGTTTGAGGCTGGAAATCGGCGCAGCGCACACACTATCACCTAGGAACAAGTGGGACTTTTATACGAGTCTCAGTGGACCTGAATGTGCTACTCATGACACATTTCATCAGTGTTATTTCGTGTCATTGAGAAGTTTGTGAGTTTGGTCGGTGTATAGTGGTACAGAGGTCCTCATTAGATGGTGTTTTGGGGTCAAAAAGCCTTTAAATTTCATTTAAATCCATTTGACTTTTGCTGGACTGACATTAATGCTGCAGAGGAAGTGATGCTTGCAGGAATTGTAGGAAGACCTTGTTTATGTCAACAATATAAGAATAATAACGCCACCTGTAAAGTCAAAAATAAAAGGAAGAGAAAGCCCACACAGGCTCTGTGGCACAAAAACACACAGCAGAGAGTTATCGCACAAATAAAACCCAGATTACCACTTTAATTTGTCGTCAGTGGGGATTATTTGCTCACAGTGGTGTGTTTGAGGGGTAGTTATGTTTCGTCGGTTTTCACAGTGGAGGTCTGTGCAGGTGGCTCGGCTGTGCAGCCCGGCGGGGGTTTTCGGCTGCCTCTCTCCCTTCTCCACAGGTGCTTATTAGCATATATGAGCTGCCACATGTTCCCAGCCCGGCCGCCGCCTGAGGGGGCAAAATCAGTCTTCGCCCGTAATCTTCACAGCCTGACCAGGCCCTCGCTCCCGCCAACAGGGGCACATGGCGTAGCGTTTATGAAGCACGGCAGACGCATTACCCCACCGTTTTCTCTCTCTTTTTTCCTCCACTCCTCCCTGAACTGCTGGATAACCTTTTCTAAGCATCTGCCCCTTTATTTCCATATTCCAAGTTTAAGGTCAGGATGAAAAGAAGATACCGATGCACATAATGCATATATGTAAGAGATATCTATTCTCAAAGGCAAAGAGTAATTCAGCTGCAGACTTTACGTTGCAAATGTTCTGTTACTTTGGCCAGCAGTTGAAATGTTTTGCACCTGGTCGGCTTCACAGAAACCCATTGTCATCTTAACGGCCCCCCCGCTCTGTGAGACATGTGAATGGTTACGCTGTGTGTATGGTGGGGGGGGGTGAATGGGAGCTGGCCGTGTTTGAAGTGGGCATATGGTCGTCGCATTTGCATTTAATGCCCTTCAGATTACTTGTTTTAACTCGTGCTAAACACCTCACTCGGTTGGGGCTAATTTGATGAGGTCATGGTATGACCCCATGACCCCGCTCTCTCTCCATGTTGGCTAAGTGAAACCAGCTGAGTCACAGAGTGGTCACAGAGTGTTCGTCGTCACCGGGCTCTGCAGCTCCTCTCCAAAGCAAAAGCATCCAGTCAAAACACATCCAATAGACCTGGAAAGAATAACAAATGCCCCGGCTTCTTATCACTCCACTTTCCACTTTGAAGATGTTTGCAGGAGCGGATTGCACCAATATACATTCAGCCAAGGATGTGTGTGTGACCTGCAGGACCCCTATTAGGATATTTATTTTCCTTTACATAGCTATACTTTCTAATGTTTCAGAACTCTTAACAAGAGGTTTAACTATGACTTCTCCAACACAAGCAATCTTAAAATTATGTTTTTTTTTTGGGAACGGTGTGTTGAGCACAGATTCCATTTTTTGCATTTTTTACATTTTTAAATAATATTAGCTTGTTAAAAAACATCATAGTCATAAGCACACATAGATGTGTAAACACATAGACTCACACACACCCTCCTCTCGACATGAAAGGCTGTGCATAGTAATAGTAAAAGCCCTCTTATGGTATGTCAGTGAGGCCCGCTGAAGCACTGATCCACAGCAGCAAACCGGCTCTTTTCTATCGCTGCAGACTCAAGTGTTGTCCAGACTCCAGAGAATAGTCCCGTATGGTCTGAAGGACTACATTTTCCTAACCTCCAAGGCCACCGCCGCGAAGGCGCCTCAAGAGAGCCTCTTTCGTGTCAAAGGGGGAAAGCCATTCAGCTCAAGAACGGCCTCTGGCTTTTGATCAGTTCACAAGTTACAGTTTTGTCGAGGCCCTTTTTTCATGCAAATTCCAAATCTTCAAACACTGTGCGGAAATACATCTCTTTCGGATGTACCGTAATAGGTAGTGCTTTTAACATGGGAACTTTCACAGCCAAGGACTTGCTTGAAAGCCTCCTCAGAGTAGTGAAAAGCGCGCTCAGCAGCCAGGTGTAGATGGTCGCCTTTAAGAGCTGCTTTCTGTCCTGAGTTCCTTCAAGCCAGCGCCTTTGTATTTTCACCGGAGACTTTATTGACTCCCAATTAAGGGATTAGGATAAAGATTATTGGAACCATTTTCAAAACACATAACGTTTACTGGCTTTCCCACACCACTTTGGATCACCACTCGTGTTTTGGCACACATTAACTTTATTGTCATAGATGGAACAGCTGTTTTGGAGCCCAAAGTGTTATTGAAACCAGTGCAGCATCCAGGATAAACTGTTTTCATTCCCTTTGACAATTTTTTTATAAGCTTGTGATGTGAGCATAAATATTATTCTTTTTTTTCTCTCTCTCTCTTTATATATATATACACACACACACACACACACACACACACATATGTATATATACACATATATAAAATACTAATTTCAGTGGCTATTTGCAGTGTGGGGTTGCTTAAATAAAGTTCTGAGTGGTCTTTTTTTTCCAAGTGGGTTTAAATTCGAAGGTGTTGGAATATCAGGTTTTATTTGGGGTGTCTGTGTGTTTCATGTGTTTCTCTTGGCACTCTAAAACCGCCCATTATGCTCCTATTAAAGTTCATGTTGCTGGGATATTGGGACAGAGGAGGGGTGAACCAAACTCTCGTCAAGGTCATGTTCCAGTGGAAAGAGCCAACAATGCCAGCGCTAATCCCTCCCCCTCCACCTCGCTCTGACCCGTCCTGTGGCTTGTAGAACTCAGTGGTGGGAGAGGACAAGAGGCCCGGCTTGTTCCTAAACTCAACCCGGCATTAGGCAGCCCAGAGCTCCTGGATTATCTGCCAATTAGCACCAATTGTGCCGGACGGCATTAATGTAATGTTCTATATTTTTTCATACCGTTTAATTTTTTGCTCCTCTTCTCTCCCCTCCTTCTCTTTCGCCTAATCAAGATTGTCAGCACTCTCGTCTGCCTTTTCTCATTTAAAATAAAAGAGTTGGGGTTTAATTTGGCATTAAGGAGCGTAGAATATGCCTTGCCAGCAGAGCGTTTGTTGGAGGGAGAGAGTTAGCAGGGAAAAAGGGGAAAGGGGGGGAGAGAGAAAAAAGAAGGGAGAAAATCATTTTATGGGAGATACTGTGAAGGACTTGTTTGAACAGGCCGCGAGCCTCAGTGTCCTGCTATATTAGTGGGGAAGTCAGCTTTGTGCCGGAATAACGTGTTGCCTCACTATTGTGCCCCCTACGGTGGAAGGGTTTGGTGGGTTTGGATTAGGAGACTCCATTACATTACCCTAATAACTGGATAAAGCCGCCTCATCCAGTGCAACTGATCCTCAAGTATTAACGCTCATGGCTCGTTACGGCGTTTCAGCAGCTGATCTGCAGACAGTTGATTTCTCATTATAACACACTGATAGGAGCGCACAGCTGCAGCAGACGGTGCCCGAGCACGCCACGATGTGCAACTTTCATCTCCCAGCAAATGTGTCATTTATAAGGAAATTCCAAGACACTATTACAGTCGTTTTCCTACTGATTTAGATTGGCGTGGCAATAAACAAAATCAACAAACCGCCCCACAATTAAAGAAGCTAAATGATAATCTTTAGTCTGCTATGAGGGGATTTCCACATGGTGAATTTTATGTTTTAAACTTTACACATAATTGACTCTGTACTCTCCATAAAAGTAGCTAATCATTATGAAGCACAGTAGTTTCACACAGGTAAATTATATATCTGTTGCAGGTGTTAGGGCATGTCAGAGGCGGCATTAAGACACTCACAGTGTATTTTGATTGTGATTTTTTTTTTTTCAAAACCGTTTCATTTGCCTTGTATAAGCTGTGCGAGCTGTTTTCACACACCGTGAGGGAGAAAAAGAAAGACGAGAAGAGCAAGAGAAAGTGAAAAAGTGAGGGAGAGAGGTTGTGAAGACGACAGCAAACCGAGCAGTGAAAGCAAAGACGAGTTTTGTATTAAAATGCAAAAATTTTTTTGTCATTTTAGATCAAAGTGAATTGATGGAGAATGACCTTCATTATAACGTTTGAACATATAAAAAAGCGGCAGCACGAGAATGTGGCAGATTACATATAAAGCCCAGCTTCTTTGATGTTAACTGTCCAGACCAATTAGGCCTGAGGACATGTGTGAGTCCTGACGCTTTCATGGATGGATTCAGGTTGACTGCAACCACACACCAACCTATCCCAGAAATTTCCTCTAAATTAAATCACATTTTTTTTACCCTGACGTTTGAAATGATTTTTATTAGTTGTTGCAGAATTAGTTGTATTAGCAGCTTCTAGTTGAATATAAATTAGCGGAATTATAAATTATAATTAAAAAAAAAAAAAAAAAATGAAAAAATGCATGAAATAAAAGTTTTCTAATATATATAAATATCAACTGGGACTGTAAATGAATAGCGATAAATGTCCTTACATGTGCTCACAGTGTGTCCGGAGGTCTGCTGTAGGAGGAGCTCAGGTGAGGCCAGAGGCCACTGGTCATTAGCGATCCAGCTCCCCTTCATAGTGTTAATATGGGGTCAGGCTGTGGACCAGAAATCCACAATCACAGCTGGCACATTCAGCATCTCCACGGGTGCTGTTTTCACTAGTGGAGTGAAAACAATCCGCCTGCTGTTCCCCCCGGTCCGCCAGGCTGACCTTGCCCTTGGGCCACACCACCGTACACCACCCCAGCTGTTGCCACTCTGCAGCAGGAGAGAGAGAGAGAGAAAAAGCCTCGTCGCCTCGCCGGCCCCTCTCGCTGGGACCTTTTCCTTTCGCTGTGGGCCCTTCCTGCAGGTGTGCTAAGGTCCTAGCTCCCCCTGTTTGATTACGACGCAGGCCAAACACCACGGCTCTCCTCCGCCCCGGTCCTGCGGGTTTGATTCAGGGCCTCCAAATGCCTTTTAGATCCCTAATCCTAAACACTTAAGCCCTTCCTGATGGGTTCAGCTCCAGGTCCCAGCGATTTAACCAGTCCAAATAGTGAGAGCACTGAGGGGTCGAGTTCGGCCCGAGTTGCTTTTTGCCCCTTTTTAGCTTTTAAATCAGCGTATAAACTCTTTCCCATTGCTTGATCTATCAGTGCCGTAAAGTGTTGTTCTTATATTTTAGTCAACGTTACTCTTTTTTACATTGATATCGGCTCTCACAATCACATCTTCATGAACGCAGATGAAACAGCTTCTAACAGAAATCCTGGGATACACGTACACGACTGAAGCAGCACTCTATAGTTTTTCTCATCGAGCGTGTACGTTGGTTTAATCTTTCCCATTTTCTCCATGCTGTTTAAGTAAACAGGGCTGTCCGGGCCTCCACCTGTTTCAGGGCACTTGAGAAATGGACTTTTCCTGAAAAGTCTGTGACCTCTGACCCCTGCTGAGCAGGAAGGGGCTGCCAGCAGGCAAATGCCCTCCTGTGTGGCCAACTGCCATTTAACCCCATAATTGTTACAAGGCAGCTCCTGGCCGTCCAAAACTTGGTTTCCGGAAATCGCTCTTAAACAATCAAATAAACGCACATGCGGGGAATTTGCCATGCCCAAGGCCCTGAGACTTGTGAAGCAGTGATTACACATTCACTGGTTGGACTTGACACCTTTAAAAATATATGTAACAATATGTGTGTCGATATGTATGTTATGTGTGTATCTGTGTTAATAATGTAATACATGTAACTTTAAAAATATTTTATGTTATTTCAACTGCAACAAACATTATAAGCTCATAAGGTTTAAATTTGGCAAGTTGGATTTATAAGTCATTTTGAATTGAACAATCTAGTTCACTAATACAGTTCCTAATTGAAATAATGGGTGGAATTATTCAGCCAACATTTCACCAGTTAAGATCATTTAATTTTTGTGTGGTGTTGAATCACAGCTGGCCTCAGGCTGTGTTGTAGATACAGTATCCACTTTACCTTTATCATGCAGCGCTCCGGACCATCAGGCTTTCTATGTGGTTGGCTGCACTTGGTTATTTTTTCCATCCCTGCACATTTGCTTTTTTGCTCGGCGCTCACCTCCAGACTCGGGCTTAGAGTGTTTCCCCAGCAGCCTTTCTGATAGCGGCGCGCTCGGTGATTGCTTCCCAGGATCAGAGCGGCATGCAGCACGAGCAGGCGGCTCAGCATACCACACATGCTGCGAGATCAAAGGTCATTCTCGGAGGCCCGGGATTATGGGGGAGGTAAAATTATATTTTTTATCCTTCATGCTTTGTTTTTGATCACCCTATCTGACCCACCTCCACCTGCACTCCCATGCCACCTCTCACTGCCACCCTTTACACTCAGGTGTTAGTTTTCAAGGGGGCTCGGGAGCTGAAGGAGGGTTTGAGATTTGCTAATGCAGAAAAACAACAGACAGATTGGATGCAACCTTGAGCGGCGGGTTTGGAAAGAGCTTAAAGAGACTCCAAGGTCAGTGGATGTGGGAACTGCTGCTCTCTCTTGGGTCTGATGGAAATAGTGACCAAATCAAAGACGGCTCGTGAGTGATACGTTCACTGAGGTCACGTCTATTTATTACTGCAGGAGGAGAGTATCACATATACAGCAGGCCTATAATGGAGGGGACAGTAATGATGCTTGATAGATGTCATCAGCAGGTGTGAATGACTTGTCATTATTGAAGTTATTATCAAAGTGACTACAGCTTCACATTAGTGTGTGTGCTGAAGTCGTACCTCTTTTTGTTTGGTAATCGGACAGCTGAAGATGCTCTCCTCTTAACTTTTAACTCGTCCGCCTCATTTGCATGCCGCACACTGTAATTCTGCATTGTGTCAACGGCAAAATTGTTCACATTTGTAAACAAATAAAGCAAACACAGTGAGAGTGTGTCATCAACATGGTCTTATAATTTCAAGGCTATTGCAATAAATGTCATGGTGGTTTCCACCATTGTAAGGAACATCAAACACTTTTTAAAAAGAACAAAAAAGTGTGTATTGTAATTATTAATTCACAGAAATATTACCCCATGTGTAAGAGTCTCTAGGGCGCATTTGTTTTGTAATTTATTTTTTTAAGTATGTCCTGTGCGTGTTCATTCATCTGGCAGAATTAATTATGATGTTTAGTAAATATTGGGTTTTAAATTCAGGGAGTCAGAACTTATTTAGGTTTATTTATTCTGGTTGAACAATAAATATAGGTTTGAAGGAGAATAATAAAAGTGCGTAAGCACGTTCAGAATTAAAATGAATTATGTGGAAAAGGGCACAAATAATAATTTTATTTTATATTGACATTTGTTCATCCTTTTGACACAAATGTTTCAAAAATGTTAAGGATCATATAACTGAATATTCCAATTACTTCAATAAATTCATTCATCTTCACTGATAAAATTAATAACTTAAAGATGTGTAAAAGCAGTATTTTTATTTATTTACTTTGATAAGTAGCTTCAGGTTTGCCTTGAAATTGAAGGGAATGTAGGTAGTGTAGTATATTTCCTCTGCTGCATAATACTACATTGTATAATGTAAAAACAGCTTCATGTCAAAAAAAGGATGCATCAAGCATCATATTTTTTATTGATACATCTTATAATTTAGTTTGAATTCAGTTGTTTAGAGAAAGTAAAATAAAAAGTTGGTCACAGGAAAATTAGTTTGAAACAACTGTAGTACACAAAAGTACATTTTGGATTTTAAACTAGAACACAAAAGAAACATATTTCACCTCGATCCCACGACCAAAAGAAATCAGCAGTTACAGTAGATGTCATTTTAGTGTAATCGCTGTGATTTTGTCCTGATATTCTGTTGATGAAAGAGGAGAGTGGGTGAATAGAGGAGAAGGACGAGGCCTGGAGAGGACGACGCCGCCCTCCATGTGACTCAAAATACTCTGACGGAGTGGGAGAGGACCATTAAGTGGTGTGTTATTTACACATCATAAGCCAGTCTATTATATTGACATCCAGACGACCCACTCCACCGCTGCTCTATGCCTCACTCTCTGTTTGCTCTCAACACCAGCATGCTGATTGGGTGATTTCCTGATATGACATTCCAATGCTGCTGAAGATGTTCAAGATCTTTTTTGTCTGAAATAGTCCGAAAGCATTCATTACCCGCCGAGAAATGAGACAAAAGGTCAAGAAAGCAGTGTGACGGGGTGGGGCCATGTGAAGTGGAGGTGGGGTTTACAATCCAATTGGGGATTAAGTTATCTCTTATATCTCTTACTTACAATAAATCCACACGTCTCCATCAGAAATGTCTTGTTTAAACTGTGGAGGAGCATGAAGCAAATGTTTGACTTTATTTAAAATTCATTGTTCAGCATTACATCGCCGGCTGGGGTGAGCCCCGAGATTGCAAAGGTGAGCAGACGGGCTGTATATTTTTTTATTCTGATCCAGAAATTGCAGAATTGCCATCCGGTTGTTGTTCCTCCGCACCATTCTGCCATTTACCAACAGCATCAAAATATTTGACATCCCATAATGGGATGGCACCCAGAGTAATTCTTGTAACTACTGTTGACATAGGTACCCCAAGTAAAATAAATCTATTTTGGCCATTGATGTGAATGAACTCTCTGTGAACCATTGCAAGCATTAATGCAGATAAAGAAGGACACATTCACTTCACACGGATCATCACAGTAAAACTATGGCAGAGTTTTTACTGTGGCCCAACACTTTTCAATAACATCTCAATAAAGCAGCAGCACTGCGGAACAATTATCTCCTCAGGAATATATATGCACTTCAAAGTGATCCTATGAAAGGTGATTTCATCATTCTAACAGGATGTGAGAAGCATTACAAGAGTTCTGCATTCAAACGCTCAGAAATTACACTTTCAATTTGCCTGAAATGACTTACGAAATGATGTTTGCTGTTTGTATTCAGCAAAAATCTCTCTTTTTCTGTCACACACACACACACACACACACACACACACACACACACACACTGCAGCACAATACAGTAGCCTTTGAAAGTAGTCTTCACAAGTAGGGGAGAAATGCAATTATGAGAGGTCATCTTTTACCCCAAAATATTTGTTTAACCGTTTCAAGGACTGCAGGCAGCATGAGTTTAGTGCATGTTATGAATTTTGACAGATTCATCTACCAATCATAAGCACTTAGGCAAAAGCTGAGAGAGACACGCTTTAAAAAAAAAAAAACACTCATGGCTTCAATTTATGATCACAAGTAATCCAGCTGGGTTTTCATTAACATTTCACTTCCATGTCCAGAGCTCTTCCTTTCTTCCTGAACAAAATAAAAGTCATTATTGTTTTGTTTGTCAGCATGCTGTCAAATATAAAACTCCAGATGTTGTTGTGATCCTCAACTGAAGATTAGTATTATTTTTTTCTGAATTGCAAAATATTAGGATCAGAGCAGTCAGTCATTTTGATTCTATTACAGTTTAAAAGTTTAGTGACTAAATCAATAAGATCTTGTTAGACTGGGGATACCTAGGAGACCCACAGGAGTCCCTGAGCCTTAGTTTGGGCACCGCTAACACGGCAGTACGATCTCAGAGCAGCTGCTCCACGCTAATCAATCTGTTTTTTTATTCTTTGTTTTTTTCCATTATGGTTGGTCATCTTATTATTATTATTATTATTATTATTATTATTATCATTAGTAGTAGTAGTAGTAGTAGTTTTATTTTAAAAAAAAATAGCAATTAGGCTTTCCTCAGAGAAGTGTGTTTCATCTGTTTGTAGTTTATCTGAAACCTGGCAGTGACTGTAAATTAAATTATAGTACATCTAAGCTGCACATTGAGGTTAAATTGGACACCAATTTTATTAGTTTTCTTCATCAGTGTCTCTCACCTTTAAAATAGTTCAGAGAAATAAAAAAGCCCTCACACGAACACGTGTTTTCACAAATGTTTGTCATCATCTGATAACAGAAAAGAAACTGTGAATCTGTCAAGTTGTTTTAAGCTGATACTTTTATTAGTTTTATACTATACTTTAATTAGTTTTATGAAACAGTTCACTTTTGTTTAATGGGATCATTCATTTACATGAAATACATTCAAAAGAAAATTTGCATACAGTTGTAACATGAATTGTTCTTGCAAATATTTCAATAAAAACTGCAAAACTATTAAGTTAATTGAATAAATTTAATTAATAAGCACCTTTTTTTTACCAATTACAATCTGGAGCTAGTGGAAACTTAATCTCATCTAAGAAAACTGCATCAGCAGCAGAGTCATAGAGCCAGTGAACAGTCGACTGTGCGCTGTTACTAATAAATACTTCTACAAGTAAGAACATAAGATTAGTTGGAGAATTATTTGAATAGGAAAGAAACAATAAAAACAAATAGGAGGCTGATTGGGATCTACTGGGACTATTTCCTCTCACCTCTCCTATGATCAGCAGCACCAACCAGAGCTGGAGGCGTCCCGCTGGGAGATCCTCTCTGTGGTTATCATACCCCATCTAGTGGCTGCACAGGGTTAGAGGAGGTGGAGGGAGAGGAGGACGAGTGGGAGGAGGAGGAGGAGGAGAGTCAGCAGCACCTTTTAGACCTCTACTAGCTGCTCCCTAAACAGCAAAAACAAAATGATAGGTAGAAAGAAAGAAAGATAGAAAGAAAGATAGATCGATAGATAGAGAGATGGGCAGGAAAAATAAAAAAACTGTCTTACTTCAGCTGCAATAATGTAATAATAATAGAGACTTTGGATGCAAATGACTATAAAATTAAAAGAAAACAGAAATGTAACTTAATTTGGTTTGTTTGAATACCTCATTATGAAAAGCTCCAATGTGGTCTGACAATATGATGGTGCACGACGTGACACTCTTTTAGGTGCAAATTGAATTTGATTTAGAGGAGGAAAAAAAGGCTTATGGAGGTGCTGAGACTGAAGCGGTTCATGTTACAGAGATATGAAGCCATAAGAATGTGTGAAAGCAATGCCCTCTAGATCCCCTCTTTTCACAACCCTATTATCCAATTGAAAACTGATCTTCAGCGAACTCCCATTGTGCGCCTCTCTCAGAGAATAAATGCACCAAAATTGATCTCAGGTCTCTGAAGTGGACCCGCAGAGCTGGAGTTTACACATGGGACCATTTTATTCACTTCTGGTGGCAATTTACAAACATGCAAAATGGAGAGAGCTCTCCACCACAACCTGCGAGCCAAAAGCAGGAGCTCCACCTGTCTCATAACCTTGTTGGAGCACTATTTTCCTGCCTACAGATGACAGGGGGGTGTAGCTGTGACTATGTCAAACAATGTGTGTTAACAATTCAACAGTGCAGTGGGACGGTCATGCAAAAAGATCAGGCAGTTGGAGGATCTGCTAATGTATTGTGACTCCTACTGTCAGCAGTTCAGCTCTACACTCTCTTCCTGTAATTTCCAGGCATCTCCGCTGCACTGATACCATTTCAAAAAGGCTGCTCACTATAACTCACACCGAAGCTGTGCTGCCTATTAACTGTTTGCTCTGGTTTTGATGTCTTATACTGTACTTTGTAACTGCTGAACTGGTATACAAACAGGTAATAAATAATTTCATTTAATATGCTGTAATATGTAATTGATTTTTCTCCACTGATTACTGGAGTTTAAAGATTTATTAAATATATTAATATTTAAAATTAATTATATGCAATTGTATTTCTGTATATATTATTTTTATGATTATTTATACATTTCTACAACTAAAATAGATAATATATACATATTACACATTTCTTTCTAAAGTGTGAAAACATATATAACACATAGTGTACCACAGGGATGTGGTTGAGGACCCTTATTATTTCTCATCCACCAGCATTTTAATGGCTTTTCATTTTCTTTGCTGGTGATACAAACATTGATTTTACATGAGGTGTGATTAATGTGTTTCCTTTACTGACTATATTAGTCCATGAATTATTCCTAAGTTTGCTTCTACTATAAAAAATGATTAATAATATGATACTGTGGTGAATTTCTTAAACTCTATATAGATTAAGAATATAAATATGTGCTTGATATTTTCACTTATAGCATAAAATATTGATCACAGATATGTTAAACTGTTAATATACCAGCTCTGAATACTTCATATGATTTCTAATTGTTAGACATACATTAACAAACACTTAAATGTGTGTTAATATCCTGCTGAAATGAGTTTGAAAAAAAAAAAAAAAACGTAGGCTCCGACCCCTGACTTAAAAAAAATGCTGCAATATTGTCTCCCCAATGTCTCAGAAAGTATTATCATGGACAAACAATAAAATAGTGAAAAAAACAGTCACTGAATTAAATGAAATGAAACCAATACGTGGCCTCAGCCTGCTAATAATTTCCATACCGGCTCTAAACTGAGGGGGTTGAGTTAAAGTGTGACCATAATGCTATTTACCACTTTATTAGTGTGTTTTCATACACGCAACTTGAAGTTGTGTAGTTCTTCTGTTGACCATACCTCAGTCAGTGGTTCAAAACAAACAGGAGCTTCAGGATTGAGCTGTAAAGTTGCTCTGATAGATTAAAAACCAAGCTGTCACCCCATTATATGGTTTATAATTATAGAGCCCTCAGCTGTTTCAACCTATTTCCTGAGCATCCTTTTAATCAGGCCATAGCCACCATTACATTTGTTCATCCAATGGGTGATGCAATCCCTGAAGCCAAAGCTCTCTATTCATTAGATTGTTTTAATGTGCCTGAAAGCGGTTCTGCAAACAAACAAGCGGTTACAGTGAAAAGAGAGGGATCCCTGAGTCCAGGACCGACTGCAATTCCAACTTGTGCCTTTTATCTTATTAATCCCACGCAACGTCATTTTGCAGGTCCCCGAAAAGGACTTATAAATTGCGTCTAATGGGCTTCAAATCAAGCACTAATTAAAACTGCATTAACCTTAATGAATCAGAAAAATTGAGACCATAATTTATTGGAGATGTGTTTATACAAGGGCTGGTTTCAATAATACATGACGCAACCGGCTGTGTGGGATGAGCCCGTCTTCCTAATGCGAACCTCCTGTGTGTGTGTGTGTGTGTGTGTGTGTGTGTGTGTGTGTGTGGGGCGTATTTTGGCCCTCGTCGTCATTACAGGCCCTGTTAGAGGTTAACTTTAGCAACATTCAGGCGTCTTTAGTCTCGCGGAAGGAGACGGAGCCGCATGGTGCCAATCAGCATCACAGGTGTTCATAATTGTCTGTCTAATTGCTTCATTACTGGCGAGGAGGCCTGAGCCCCGTCTGTGCTTCCACCACATCTGGATTTTGGGAAGCCCTCTCCGGCCCAAACGAGATGCTCTCTCCTGAGTTTTAACATGTATCTGCTTGTTGCCGTGATTTCCCAGGAGCGCATCATTTATTTGTACGCCGTTTCTGACTCAAACGCCTTTAATGGAAATTCCCATGGCTCTCTTGGGGTGGAGCGCTTATGGCGTTGACGAGAGGAGCAGGGGCTCATTTGTTTTCACGTGAATGAATGTGAAAATTCGTTAAAAAAAATACAAGATGCAAATGATGTCAGTGTGCTCCACTGAAGTACAGGGAGGTTTTTCCACCCTCTCACTTGTATGGTTAGAAGACCCTTGAGATTTCCCTCAAGAGACCTGCTGTCCTAATGAATCAAACCTCTCCAATGTGGGAAGAACCTGAGGGGGAAAAACTGTGAGTCTTTATTACTGAGGCCTCAGTAAACCTGCCAAACTCTCCAGAGGTTCATCTTCACTCTGTTATGTCAGATTACTGACTGAAATGACAAAATAATAAAAAATAAAACTTTAAAATCTTAAAATGTCAGATTAGTCGCTGTCTAGCAGTGGTAATGCCTCTCCCCGTAAGGAAATATTAGGCTGAGGTCACGGCCACTAATTAGGCATTTAACATGCCATTTTGCTCCTCTCTCTCAGATAAGCTCCACGGCGGCCGTGTGAATCGGTACGAGGGAGGGACCGAGGCTCGACCTCAAACCTCCAGCCACCTCTGCCCACCCACGCAGGGATGTTATGTGTCCACGCTCACGTCAAGCCTGGGCCTGTGCTTGCCAATTAACTTCCATCCATATGGATTTCAACTGTGGCTTTTGGCAGATGTTTGTCCAACCCATCCCTCAATTCGCCACATGAGGGATTCGGTGTCACCTTCTGGGAGTTTCCTGTCACATTTTGATTATCAGTCTCCCATCAGGTGGATTGGTGTTCCCCCAGAGGTGAAATTACAGCCCAGTTATTTATACATGACATGATCTCAGTCACTTCATGGGAGTTGATGCCAATGTTCACCTGTAAAATCTGAGCTCAAACTGGATGAATATTGTGGATTATGTTCATGTCCACTGATTATTAAATTCTCCCCTCAAATGTGTAAAGTTAATTCAATTATAAAAACATTTTTGGCTCCTCTCCTCCATGCTGTCAGATGCAGACGGGCATGTCTTGACTTGATTCTCCCTGACAACAGTCTTCAGTCAGGCATGTTGAAGTCCTCTGAGGGCTCGCTGGTGTTTCATGTAATCTCAACCCTCCAAACACAACATGCTAGTCTTGATTTGTATCATGCCTCAGACATTCACACCTCTTATATGCATGCAGGAATCTGGCTATGGTGACGTTATCATATAATGACCAACAATGAGCATTTTATGCATAACGACCGATTGTCTATCAGCCCCCAGAAAGTCAAAAACAAGATTTAGTTTGCTTTACAGGCTGTGACGTCTGCCTACCTACTAAGAGGAGTCAACATTTCCCGCCATTGTCTGCCCCACATTGACTCGACAGTGAGTATTTCAAATACAAGTGGTGAAATATTTCATGTTCTTTGCAGCTTATGTGCAATAGACTTGGCAGCAACACAATAGCTATGGGAGGTGATTTATTTCCTTAAAGTAATTAAATGCCTACTTGATCATTTTTTTCTGAGAAAATGCAAGAATGTGGCAAACAAATTAAAAGAGCACTCCATGACTAAACCTGTCCCTGGGATTGGTGGAAACATCACAAGTGAAACAGGAGCCAAACCTTCTTAATCTACGAGGCTACATTCGTGAGTTTCTGAGGAAACATGCATTCTATTTCTGTTTGAGCCCGATTATTAATTTCAATTTATGTAACCCCACTTACTCCCACAGTTTAATTAATGATGCTTGTTATCAGCTGTGTTTAAGAGGTAATGGACAATGCTGAATTTTGAGTGTTTACAGTGCTGGAGAAAAATCCTGCTCTACCCCTTTGTAATGGACTGCCAGCAAACAAGAGATTAACAGTGTTTGTCACTCTTCCTGCAGCTGTGTTATAATGCACAGCGAAAAGGGGAGGGGGGGAGGAATTAAGCACATAACTTTGAAATGGTGACTTGAAATAGCTACCATGGTCAGAGGAACTGGCATGCCCCTCCATCACCTAATCCATACCATAATTCCTGATCTAATTAGAAGGAGGCTCAGTGCTAGGCCTGCCATAAAAGAATAAAGGACACAGGCAGACTGTATGCCCAGCGAAGGGAAGGAATAAGAAGTCAGTGAAATAGAAAAAGAGAGAAGTCGGAGCAGAAAGAGGAAGAGGCAGGAAAAACAAGTGCACAGTACAGTGAAGTGAGCAGGTAAACATGGCTGACCTGATCTGAGCCTCCTACACAGTAGAACATATTTAATTTGGCTCAGCTGTGAATGGAAACCAAAAAGTATTTCTAAAAACGGTGCTTAAATCGCTTTTCTAAACTATTTGAGTTGCAGTAAAACAATGGAGCAACACTAGATGCTCACCAGCCACCATGTGAACCGGCTGGTGGAGCTCATTTGCTTTAGGTGCTAATCTCTTCATGGCAGATGTTTACACATTTGAACTACTCGCAATGCTAACAGTGCAGCATCACACAATAATTCTAATTCACTTATGCTACAGAGTACTTAAAGGTACAATGTGAAGGAAAAAATAATGAATGAATTATCAACAGAGAGTAGAGAGGTTACTGTATTGACATCTATGTATTGTGTCGCAGATAAACACCAACCAGGCATAATATTACTATATGACCACCTGTCTAATATTGTGACGATCCCCCTTTTTCTGCCAAAACAGCCCCAAACACAACAAACTGCTCTGCTCTCTGTATCCTGACTCCTTTCTATCTTCAGCAGCATTAACTTCTCTGCTCTGTTGGATCAGACCACCAGGACCAGCCTTCACTCCCCACCTGCATCAGTGATCCTTGTCCTCTCATGACCCTGTCTCTGGTTCTCCACTGGTCCTTCCTTGGACCACTTTTGATAGATCCTGACCACTGCAGACCAGTAACATCCCACAAGAGCTGCAGGTCTGGAGATGCTCTGATCCACTCCTCTAGACATCACTGTTTGCTTCTCGGTGTCAAACTCACTCAAATCCTGATACTGGAACATTTTTCCTGCTTCTAACATCAACTCTGAGGACTAAATGTTCATTTGATGCCTTTTTTATCCCAGGAGCCATGATGGAGAGATAATCAGTGTTACTGACTTCACCTGTCAGTGGTCATGTGTTTCCTGAAAGTAGCATGCTAAGTAGAGAGCCCCACAACACATAACACATGCTGAATCATTGAAGTGTCCAATCTGCCCTCAGTCCAACCTGAGAGGACGAAGAAGAAGCGCTGCAGTGGACTCGGCTTGTCAGTCAAGTTTAAGGCGCTGGGTCTGTGTACGTTTTGATAGTCTGTTTATTGGAAAATCCAAAAACCAAATCCAAAGTGGCAGAAACAGAGGATTTTCCTCCCTGCTATGAGGAAAGCAGTTCACTGATAGGAGAAGTGTGCGGCGGCTCTGTGAGACAGTGGTGTAACGGGTCTAACTTCTCCAACACTGGGGTTTGTGCTGGCTAAATCTGAATCACTGCAACTCTGCCAACTGAGGGTCCACCTCCAGGGCTGTCAACAATCAATAGATATAAACAATAAACCAAGACCTGTTACCAATGTCACGTAACTTAATAAACATTTCTATTGTGTCCTTTGATGTCTTATTCTCACGTACTGTGGGAAATAAATTAACTTAATAGACAACTGAACAAAGAGCTAGCCTGCTGCTAATATCATTTATAACCTCGGTAGTGTTAGTGCCATTACAGCAATTATGGGCACAAACTGATTTCTAATTTGGAGACAAGCTACAAAAAAAAAAATAACTCCCCTCTAATCCCTGACTCCTTTCATGAATCATACAATGACTAATTTCAATGACTCATACACCAAAACTCAAATAAAAGAAATGTTGCACAGAACAGGAAAACGTGACCCACGCTGCCAATCTTTGTTTGTGACGCAGAAATCTTCATGCTTTCCCCTTTCATCTGGACAAGATGAAGTCATTTAAACAGCTCAGCTTCAAAGTGTCGGTTTGAGGTCTCAGACTGGACCCTCGCTGCAGGAGCAGTGTTGGAAACACTGATGCAACACCAGAAATGGTGGCTGTAGTGGTTTGGAGGGGATGGGGGGGAAGTCACCTCATGTGTCTACCTGATCAGACATGCAGGCTAAATTTAAATTTCCAACATTTGAAGACCTTTCAAAGCCAAACTGCATAAAACCAAGTGTGGAGATAAGATACCTGCCCTGGGTACTCAGGTGAAAGTAATAAAAAATCACACTGCTGCCTCTCCAGATACAGTACAGCTACAATAAGTTAGCTGAGGATTACGCTGCTGAATAGCCGCAGGCTCGGCGTGTATCATCAGCCTGGATAACTGCACTATTGCATACTGCACAATCGTGCATTGGCAGTAATGTAGTCTGCACTGTGAATTACATTCATGGGGATGTCAGTAAACTCCCTTGTGATGCATCGTTGTGGGTTAAGAAATGAAATACACTGATCCACCAGTAAGATAGAGTGCTTACCAAGGTCAAGGAGGCTCCCCAGCGTAATTATACGACTACCAAACACAAAGGGCATTGTTATTGGACAAGTATAATGCTGCACATTACCAGAGCAACACAGCTGTTTCTATCAGCGAACACTAGCTGGGGAAGACATAGGGCGGGCATCAATTTAGCCTACTTATCTAAAGTCTCTAATTACTTGGTTTATTTGATAAACAGAACAAGGAGAATCCTTAAATGATTCGGCGAGATCCAAAGGGGATTAATTTCTTACTGCTTGAAAAAAAACAAATCACTGGTAGAATCCCTTATTTCACTCTTTAATCACACATTAATTAGGAGCAATAGGGGCACCAGTTACACTTGGCATTTGGTGAGATTGCAGGAAAAAAAAGGGGGCCTGCATTAGCCTCTCCAGAGGAGCAGACGAGCACATCAGTCTAAGACAAAGACGACACAATCAGACAGAACAGCAGGAAGTGAAGTGAGGAGCTTCTCAAGCCTCGTTTACCTCAGACTGGAAGCTCACCACTCCCTGGTTTGACAGCAAATGTGGTTCATATTTTAAAATAGGTTTTTAGGATGTGGCTATCACACACATAGCCATACTGCCATCCTCCCGTCCATCTTCAACACCTCAGCTTATTTACAGACACAGCTTCATATATCCCTGCTGGCATTTAGTTGGTAATTACTCAGTTGATTTACCTTTAATTTAATAATCAATAAAATGTTTTTATTTTGGGAAAACATCTAGATGGGAAAGAGGAAAGCCCACGCAGCTCAGATAAGAAGTCCATGGGTTCATGCACAAATATCAAAACAGAGAACTGTTAAAAGAGGAGAATGATTCGTCTAAACATGGACACCATATGAGCCAGTTATGTAATAGCAAACAGCATAATTACAATAAAGCAATTACACTGTGTGACAAAACATGCAGCCGCAACACAGAGGTCACTGAAGTGAGAAAGGGCTGCACGTGAACATGTAAATGTCTGTAAGAGCAATAAAAGTGTCCAGTTTAGAGCGAGGAATGAGGAGCTGTGTTTACACGCATGGACTCACTTAATGAATGTCCAGTTTGTTTGACTTATGCTATTTGCAACCAGCTGGCAAAAACACAGGAAAAGCCTCTTTATGCTCATTTCACTCTATGAGTTCACAAATGGAGGAAATGGATGAGTAGCAGTAACTCTCTGTGGCTTCATAATTCATCCCTAACAGATACCAACACTTTCTACTGATGTATAACAGCAGCTTTCTCAGCTTAGCATGCAGTAGCTCAGTCCTGACATGTTTTGCCTTTTTCAGTCACACTTAAAGGCAACAGAGTTGCTTTTGTGTTGCACTCAATGGTGCAAAATATACGTAAAGAAAATTGAGCAGTTTGCCTAAGAATGACATGATAACGTGTAAGGCTTTTAGCGTGCAATGAGAGCAGCTACCTTTTTGCTGTTTTGGCTTGGCATTTGTACTGACTACAACGTAAATGTATCATTGAACGCAACACTTCATTCATGATATTCATGATATGAAAAAGAGCAGTTATAGAGGGGAGGGGAAACAAACAGGACTTTCATCTTGGAGACTGATATTTTATTTTGTAAGTTTTGTAAGTAGGCCTATTAGCGATGCTATTTCGGTACATACTTTACCAAGTTTCCGTACTTCTTTTAAGCCCCAAACTTAAGTAGTTTTGTTTGGATTTCGTGACATAACATTCAAAAAGCTTAAAATGAATTCTCATAACACGACATGGTGATGTTGTGCTATTTATAAAAATACTGTTTTTAATTTCACTCACCATCAAGACCTGAACTAAGATCTTGACAAGATTGTCGTCAGCCAGTTGTGGCGTTCATTAAACATCTGGGTTAAAGGGGAAGTGCCATTTTTTACAAATTGGACCTTATTTCTGGGATGAAATACTGTCATTTACTCACACATTTCACTTTGGGGTCATTTTTAAGTATTTCCAACGGTATTGGATTTGATGATATCCATTTAACAGGAGTGAATGGGGCACTGAAATGCAGCCAGTAAATGATACAAACTTGACCATTTCTCAAATAACAGACGTTTAATAAGATGGGCTACACTATTACTATTCTCATTTGGGTCCGGAGTTGTCTGTAACATCAGAAAATTCAATCTGTAAACAGACTCTACTTCCTGTGTATCACAGTTTATTAAGGACCCCTAGCACCTACCTATGTGGCCTTCACAGTGCCTGAACTAAAATACTTATTTGTCACATACGCATACATGCTTTGTTTTAGTTCAGGCACTTACCCTTTAAATCCCTTTAAAAAGCACCGAACCTACAACATCACAGCACCTGAGCCAAAATACCACTAAAAGGCTTTCAAGTGTTAAATGTTTTTGCATTTTGACTCCTTATCTGAGATGAAACCCGTATCCAACACAATGAACAAAATGGCCTGTAAAATGTGTTTTGAAACCATCATGCTACCAGTCTGTTTTCTTATTTCGCGAGCTTGAATAAAGAGGTAGCTTCTCAAGCAATCTCGGCCTTGTTTGTTTAAGGTAATTACTACTTGTCCTCCCATCCTGCCGGCCCAGATGATGCATGAAAATTACCATTCCCCTACTTCAATCAAAGCTGGAAAAAGAAAAGGGAGAACGGGGGGAACAGAGGCGAGCAGATGGGAGGGGGAGGCGGTGAGAGAGGAACCCACTGAGCTCCCTCCCTGCATGACAAGAAAGGGCACTGTCTCTGATTAATTAGCTGGAGTTGGTAATCAGTTTAATAAGACTGAAGTTGATGGTGAGAGGTCCCCTTTGGCAGAGCCACGCTAAGCTTAGCACTCCGTTCAGGGCCCTCGCTTTCTTCCACCAAGTAAACATGCAGTGTCTATTTACATAAACAGTTGTTTCTTTTTTTGCAGGGGGGAATTTTCCTTCCAAACTGCCTGAAAGCCTAACACCACCGCTTAAGTCAATCCCAACAATGGCAGCGGGAGTCGCAGACAAATTCATGAATTTTTCAACATATGAGAACTAATTAAATTGAGGCCTTTTTTGAAATGAATATAGTGTGAGGTACTCACCAGACGCACACAAAGAGGGTATAATTCAGCGATTGAATTCTGGCTTGATAGCATTCAGCCTTTTACTGTGGTGAGCCATACAGATGGCTGGGGTCCTTTTCATTCTTTTCTGTCTTAATGGCAAATCTCATTACTGCAGTTATCATTGTGTGGAGAACAAGACAGGGAGGACGGCCGGCCGCAAAGCCACACGGTGCAGGAATCTACCTGTCTGCGGCACAACATGATACTTCCTGTTGGGTCAGGTTTTCATGAGTATTGTTACAGCCCAAACTTACTGAATACAGTTATATTACAATAAACAATACAATAGACTAATATTTCATGATGTTACAGGTTTGAAATGGCTCTCTTAAAGGAGCAGTTTGATGTTTTAGGAGCTGATCAATCTCAGGTCTTTCTTTTCAACATGAAGCCGGAGCACAGCATCAGTTAGCTTAGCAGTTGTTAGCATTGCAAACTTACTTAAAAAAAATCCTGCACTGAAACTCACTGATCAACAGTGACTTCCAGAAAAAAAATCCACTAATTGTCCATCACATAACCACATATAAAACTGCAACTCCTCATTTTCACACTTGATTTGTGCAAAGATCAATAATGTGCTAATTAATGAGCTTTAGCCTTTGACGAAACTTCATCCAAACCCACAGAACTCTGTTTTAGTGGAAATCCCACAGTTTCCACAAGTCAAGATCACTAATTGATTATCAAAGTTGATTTTTTTTTTAAGTTTTAGGAAATGTCTGGGGAAAATATGTATAGAGGAATTTCAATGGCCAGCATTTTTGTATATTTTTCTTATTGCAGATAAATCTGACTAGCGGCTCTCAGCTCCAACCCACTGAAGCAATAAATCTTCAAAAAAAGATCACTAAACAAAACATCTGGTCTCTGTATTTTTTTTTTTTTTTTGCAAATATCACACAAACAGGAGTAAATGGTGCATTTTGGGAACTATTTTTAACTGTAGATTAATACACAATTAGTGTTCTAATGCATATTTCTTATGTGTGTAGTGCTGAGTCACTTCAACCTACAGTGTGTGCGCATGGTGCTGAACCAAGAACATCACACAGCTGTATCAGGATGCGGCTCCGCTGACGATATTTATACTAGGATCAATGAATTCTTAGTTTGGGCCTTTTAACTCATTAAGTGCCAGCCCCTTTTTTAAAAAACGAAAGTGTCTTGTGCCAGCGATTTTGGCCATTTTGAGTAATCTTTCATGATGCACAGAATATTTTGTACTATGTCTCTGAAAACACAGAGCTCAAATGAAAGAAGAGATTCTCTATTTCATCATGAAAAAATAAACTGTTTGCTTTACCTTGTTCTATTCTTGTTTTATCTGGAGGAGTGTAGAGGCCAGTTTCACCAAAATCATGTTTGTTTTGTTCTCTAATCTTGATCATCTGCACGTCTTGCTTTGATCTCTGTGGCGTATACCATCTCTTTATGGCCTGACTACAAATCCCAGAAGCCCCAAAATTACTCACAGGCTGTGTGAGAGTGCTTTTTTGTCCCTGCTGCTGAAAAAAGGAAAAACGTACATATATACATCTTTGGCACTCACAGGGTTAATGGGATTTGTTAACAGTATTTATTTAATATCACCATCTTTTAAGTGGTTGAAAAGAATCATCAGGGTTTAACTCTGTTAAGGAGACCTCTCAGATGTAAATGTGTATTCTCAGATATCAGAAGCTCAAAGTGGATTTCTTTCCAATTTGACATTTCTAGCTACTCAAACTCAGACAAATAAAATAATTGACATCATTGCTGATTTTCTTTTCTACCACTCACACCTTTTTTTTTTTTTTTTTTTAATATTCATTAACTATTCAACCTTGTAGCATCTCCACAAATCATTCTCCTGACCAGTCTTATTTTAATTAATTGAAAATACTGAGGACAAATTAGTGATATGAAGCCTCTCACATGGCAAAACGTTTGTAAAAGTATGATTTAACTTTCTACATTGTTCACTCTGTTACACTAAAAATCTAAGACTTAGACGAGTCTCGGAATAAAAAAAAACCAAGTTGTTGCCGTCATGGCCGAGCAGTTTCTATCTAAAGTGAACTCAGAGGACGGAGCCAGAGATAAGGGTGCACCACATCACCCCGTTGCATTAATGATCGTCCACTGTTACAACACAAAGACAGTCAAGTAGCAGATAGGGCACCGAAATAATTTAAGCAGTGCTAAGTGGTCTATTGTCATTCAAATGATAAATTATGCTTGGCAGACATCTTAGAGTCACTTTTACAAAGAGTTGCTATTGTTTGTGTCAAGACAAGGTTTTAAGGAGTCGGAATAGAGGGAATTACTTGGGAGAGTTTGGTGTTTCTTGGGGTTTGGACACAAATTGGTTCCTCGCTCATCGGGCCTGCCCTGACTGTTCGACAACCCTCCAGCATCACAGCAACATCACAAAGGCCTGCAGGGCTCAGACAGCACTGAGTGTGAACCAGGCTCTGAAGTCAACCATGAAGCTGAGATCAGTGTTATAAAATGATGACAACTTGTTTCACCGTCAACTCGTCAAGTTGGAGTTTACATCCACGTTTGCCAAAGTGCCACCGCTTCATTTTATCCTATCAGACATTTGTGTGAAATTAACAGCACATTAATTCTTAGGTTATGGCCAAAAATAAGTTGTGGTTCACACAGTGACCTTTGACCTTTGACCACTGAAATCTAATCAGGTCATCTTTGAGTTCAGGTGAACGTTTGTGCCAAATTTGAGGGAATTCCTTACTAGTGTTTCTGAGATATGAATCTGGCGGACAACCTAAAAACATAAAAATCTATTTTTCGCACGAATATTTTATGTTGTAAACGCTCTTAATCCTGAGATTAAGATATTTTTAATCATAATTTCCTGTATTTATTTTCACTCGATTTATTGTGAACCTCAGCTGCATTATTTTATTTTATCAGTAAGTAATACATAATAAATATGTATTATTTATATTTTTATTTCCTATAAGACAACTGTTTTACACAATGATTAAAACTGCTATTACAGACGTTTAGCCGACTTTACAGTCAACTCACACAACAGTTGTTAATGTAGCTTATTAGTGAAGTAGGTCTACTTCACTAATAAGCTGGGATACTGTTCAGAATTTCATTGTCATAAATAATGTGCCATTAAAGTCATCAATTTAGTATTTTTTACATTTAGATAGTTTGATAGATTCTTCCTTAATCTAGAGGGAAATTCAAGCAAACATAGAGAGTGGAGAAACATTACAGAAATAAAAGACTGGGAGATGCTGGGTCACCATGAAATAGTCATTTAAATAAACCTGTGGAAATTACAGATCTATTATTAACAAAACTATTGCCTATAACACTCAATGACCTCTGCACCTCAGGGTTGAGTCAGTTTTGTTGCTGCCATGTAATGACAGTCAGGATCACCGGTATTAATTGATCAATAACAAGTCTAGAGCGGTTTCTTCCTCCTTCTAATCAAGCCAGTGTTTGTAATTACCTGCTCTACAGTAGGTGAGTGTTCTTCATAAGAACTCGGCAATAAATTACCACACAAGCCAGACTCATTGAGGTCTTTCCTGGGACAAATCAAGGTAATGTTAATTACACCATTAAATTCATTTGCTCAGCGTAAATCCCCTCCGGCTGCTCCAGATCACGCTGTGTCTATTCTTAAGGTACGACTAGATCTGAGGCCTAAATCGTGGAAATAAAGCCGGGTCATATAGGTGTGTTGATGCTCTGTAACAAGAGGGGAGGAGTTAAATCCATCCATCCATTATCTACCGCTTATCCTCACATAGGGTCACGGGGGCGCTGGAGCCTATCCCAGCTGTCTTAGGTCGGAAGGCAGGGTACACCCTGGACAAGTCTCCACCTCATCGCAGGGAGTTAAATGATCATTCTTAAATATGGACCACAGTCAAACTGTTAACGTCTCAATGCACGTCACCTGGACGTCCTCATAAATGATATTCTCTCTCTTCAGGTACGTGGCACTGCTTAAGGTGTCATTACCTCTGTTGGGACTGTTAAATGGTTCTATAAAGAAAAATGAAATATTCATTAACTTGGTTAATAATTCATTCTGATAAAATGCAGTATGTGGTTTGCAGAGTGAAGATGAATGTATAATGAGTGCAAGCTCAGCATATTTGTGCTTGGGAATGTTTTTATTTCACGATATCAAAAGAGGGAAAATTAATTGAAAGTTCATTTTCTTTTTTTTTTGTTCTATAAGTTATGCTAAATGATAAAATAGATGCTTTCCAAGCAGTTTCAAACTAAGAAACAATTAAGAGTGACCCGGCACACCCCAGTATGGGTATGGGTCTTTATCAAACTGTAAATGTTAGCTTGACCTAATTCCCACAGTTTGAGGAAACTATATGAAGCACTTTGTACTTTGCTGCCTGAAAATTGGAACCATAACCTCTGCTTATCATGTGACAAAAGGCTGCAGAATGAAACCATATATTCACACATCAAAAGTCCCTGACTCTCTCGTCCAGAGACGTCAGTAAGTGTTGCTTCAGTTAACAGTGGTAAAGAGTTCTCACACCGCCATGCTGCACTGTAAACAGCGCTCATCCAAACACTGTCAAACTAATTTCCTCACAGCACAGAGGTTCATTTTGGCTTTCAGATGAATCACTCCTTTCTCTAACTATCAATTGTGACACCCATAATCACTGGAAGACTGTAGCGCTGAATAAATGGCATATCTTTTGTGTTATAATTCTGTGCATCTTGACAAACATGACCCATTAAACAACCCTGTGGCCTTTTTTTTCAAGAGCAATGATTACACTAATTAAAAACGGCAAAACATCTGAGAGGAACAGACGTGCCAGAATTAAACAGGTCATTAAATCAGCCGAGGAATATGTCAACATTCGCACTGCCTGTCGCTCCCACAGTGAGAGGAAGAGGGACGAATATACCTGATGTGCTGAAATGTGTTTATTATTCATAACAACATATGTGAAAAGAAACAGCTGTATGGTGACCCTGAGGTACGAAACATAACAAAACTTAAAGAAAACACAAAACACTTCCACTGCTTCCCCATTAAGTGATGATGTTTTCTTGTTGTTGTGCTGCAACAGAAACTCTGCACTACAAACCCAATATGCGCTCAGTCACACGTTAGTATGAAGAAACAGCACTTCTTATCTTTTCAGAAGCACACTGATTTGTGAGAATCAAAGTCTGAACTCATTTTAAAAATATATTCCACTAGTAAAGTGAAATCTTATATTTAAACTTAAATTGAAGCGTTATTGATGTTACAGCTCCACCTGTCAACATGTGCATCCTGTAACTATTGTGCTACTGGTTTGATACTACGGTTTGGGACACATCTGTTCTGTTTCAGTGTACTGAAAAGCATCAGGGGGTTCTCTAAACTGAGGAACTCATACTGTGAGCGTGCACCCTCTTATCAAAATGCAATATAGTGCTGGGTGTCATACAGTTGGGCTATGCACACAACACAGTCTTACAAACGCAACGTTATCTGCAGTTAACATATGGAATTTAAAGTGGAAAACAACATTCTTGTTTGTTATAAACATCAAAATTACTAAAAATCTGGACAACCTGACAGTTAGATAGAATAAACTGTGTCCATTTCATGTTGCGCTAATGTTTACCTGTCACAGTCGCCATCTTGTTTACGTAGAGGGAGAGTTCTCGATCAACAGTATAAGCTTGTACTGGATCGGGTGGCTTAGACAACACAATTCTGTCGTTTTCAAACGCTCCGCACAGCATCATCCCTTCATCCCTCTGCTTCCTCTCAAAGCAACTTCTTTTCGTCTAGAAAAAACCCTTGAGCATGTTAGAGTGGATATAGCCTGGCCGTAGCCCTCCGTAATCTTCCGCTCTATTGTCATTTCCCTGCACGTTACGTCTGGGTTTGATCCCCTTGGACTCGACTTCTCAGGATGAATTCCATTCTGGTCAAATCAGCGAATATTGGGGGACGGGGGAGGCGGGTGTTAATGATGACGTCGAACATATGCGCAAGCATTTGCGTTGTAGTCCAGTTGGTTGTAGTTTGGTAATGGTGGCGGAGACGGAAGTGAGGGAAGCCATTTAATCAGTTTTGGCTAGGCTCCCAAATATTCAGCAGCTGAAGTCGGAGCAAGAGGAGAGTTTAATCAGTTTTATTGCTGACAAAGATGACATGGCTTTACTCCCCGCAGGGTTCGGCAAAAGTCTTATTTTTCAGTTAGCTCCATTAGTGTCGAAGGAGTTGGCTAGCCTGAATGCTAGCGGCGCATTACATACGTCAAGACCAAACGTTAGTGATTGGGTAAAATCAGATCCAATCGTTTCAAACTTCAACAGAGTTCACGCCTCTCGTCTGACCTCGTTCTCAATGGAAGAATGGCAGCTCCTCTGTACTGGTAAGACCAGGCTAGAGTTGGTGCAACCATTGTGTTTTCTATAAATGTTCTGTTTTGGTCTATTCTGTTACTACATGTAATGCAACGCTGCTATATTTTGACCATCAGGGCAAATTTCCTCTTTGAAAAACACACCTCCTTAAAAATCAACACTTACTTCTGAAAGCGAAACATTTTTTATAAAATGTTCATATTGGTTATAACCTTTTTTCAATAGGAGCACCTGAACAACACAAAGCAGCATCACCATGTGTGATGTACACGTCATGTTAGGTGTGAGCTCTTTATCAGCTGCATCTCTGAGATCTCGCCTTCCAGTTAATCCTCTTCTCACCGGCGATAGCAGCGAGCGATAGCACTGATGTTGTGTTACCAGCAACATATGTTCCCTTTCATACAACAGCAGCTTTCCAACCATTTAATGGGATTGTTGTTGTTTTTTTATTCTCTAACCCCCCACCCCCAACTCCACAGACAACAAACACTTTTCCTAGAAGTGGTTCGACATGTGCCCAAGGAATTTGTCTCCGCGTTTCACAACAAATCAGCCTAGGTCAGGGGCTAAGATTGGCCTCCAGGAACAGACTATTGAAAGCAGCTCCTCAGCGTAGACGAGAGGGGAAAGTGGATTTTCCAGCTTAAAAGCAGAATCATCTCTGCTCAGGGCATTATCCTGTGTTCCAAGAGATTAATAAAGTGAGATGCTATTGATATGGTGCTGCTCCTGGATCAGCGCTGGCTGTGTTCACTGACAGCTACTAGCTTTAAGAAAAAGCTACGTGGCTTTTAAATAAATGAAAAATTCACAGGTGCCTTTCGTTTCGAGGTGATAACACCAGACATAACCTTATCGAAAAAGTCGATGTCGTTTGAGAAGTCTATAGTTTATATGCAATAATCACACCTGTGAACAAAACAGACTATCGACCGTTCTGTAGCCGAGGAGTTATCCAACGCTTTCTAAAGACCCTAACATTGACATTTTGTCCTGTTAATAAAACATATCTCTGATGTTTCCCCACTCCTCAGTCAAGATATATTTTTCATAGCAGTCATCAAAGTGAAGAAATCCCATGTTGTACTTTGATGTGCTAAACGCAGTTTTAACTGGTGTCTCATTACAGAGATAATTAATAGTTTAATTAGCACCAATTCTCACCAACTGACAGCTTCTCAGACACACGCTCATATGATTCACTCAAATGTGAGATGATACCAAAAGCTTGATTATTTTTCTACTTATGTCACATGTCACAGGTTTCTTCAGCTCACATTTTTCATATCATTGATTGCCTACAAACTTTTATTTCTGATGTTTAGCTGGTAGTTTTCCTCCTGTCCTGTTTCAGCCAACGCAGCAAAGCTACGAGCTCCTCACCAAAGTGCCCAAATATGTGCAATGCAAACAACTTAGGTGGGATTAATTTGAATTCTCATTACCTTGAAGCAAAGCAATCATTTTCTATGACTGGAAAAAAATATATATAAGCATTATGAATAAAAGTAATTATCATGCTTGTGCTTTTTTGCGTGCTGTTTGCAATTAACACTCCCTGGAATCTGAACGAGTGTTTCAGAAGAGCTGCAGATCAAAAAAAAAAAAAAAAAAGAGATCAAAGTAACAACGAGAGGAATCGAGGAGTTTACGGATGCTGAAGAGAGCTCATTACACAATGAGCGGCGAGCGTAGGCTTCGAGAAACAGCGCGTGGCTCTTGTTTCAGGCTGAGAGACAATAGCATGTCTCCCAACATGGGTGAGGGCCAACAGCAAAGCCTCTGTTTCATGTCTCAACCCCCCCCCCCCCAAAAAAAACGTTCACTCAACTTCCAGTTTACAACTGTTTACAGCAGCCAAATTTCATTTTCTTCTCCCAAATCCTATCGCACATTATCCTGTACATTGCATT
The DNA here is from genome assembly GCA_029721515.1 of Synanceia verrucosa. Taxonomy (NCBI): domain Eukaryota; kingdom Metazoa; phylum Chordata; class Actinopteri; order Perciformes; family Synanceiidae; genus Synanceia; species Synanceia verrucosa. The sequence continues at coordinate 17,319,524 of CM056562.1, read as the reverse complement.
AGAGCCATAATCTTTCCTTTCTCTTCCTCGGCAGAAGAAAGGAGCGCCTTCATGATTAACCCACTTTACAGCAATAAATAAACGCATCATCCAGTAATGTACACCAGATTTAATTTGAAGGGGGGGAAAAGGGCCAGAGCGCCCAAATAACTGAAATGTAATGAAAAATAACACAATGCAGACACCAATGTGAGCCTTAGGAATTAATTTGAATGCTTCATCATTTTTTTCCTCTCTCGTGCTCTCCGGATTGGTTTTTTCTCTGCCAACTGCGTGACTTTCCACCCCCCTCACACTCAAGTCTTCCAAATATACAAAGAGAATAAAAAGTAACAGGATTAAAAAGAACGTTTATCAAATTAGCTTCAAAAAATATAAGAGCCGTACTCCTTTTGCTGCTTGTTTGTCACATGAAGCCCATGTTGCTTTTGGTTTCCCATCGTCTTTTAGCCTCAAACCTGCAACAGAGAAAAAAAAATAATATTACAGAAGAGCTGTCGACTCCAATCTCTGCTTGAGTCGTCATTCAGAGTCAAGCTGATGCCGGTTTCAGTATCTCCACAAAGTCACACGTGGCAGAAGTGGTGGCAAAGAGAAACAGGAGGACAGAGGCAGGCATCCTACCCCCAGGCTATTTGGTTCTTCCTCTTCTGCGCTGCCCTCAAAGCTTCCTCTTCCTGTTTGCGTTGCACAAAATCACGGCAATCAGCAGCTTGAGCGATTTTCACAGCCAGCTATTTGGAGGCAGACAGAGGAGAGGCCCATTAGAGAATAGAAATCAGCTTCCTGACTGATGTGTCAGCTGCCTCCCTCCTTTACAGCTCAACAACACATGCACGCCGTCCTGCTGTCCTACAGTTGAACACATATCCCATTAGGACCTAGGACAGGCTTTATCAGACGTTGTCACAGGAAGTAACTCCTGCATAATGTCCAACTGCTGAGTAATATCACGTAAAATCAATACAACTTGATGCAACAACATGCAGCAGCAGCGTGTGGGAATATAAATAAAGAAGAGCTGAAGAGGAACATCAGGACATTTTACATGTGTATTGAACATATAATGAATGATGGGTTAAATGCCTTTTATTATTTACCGTACATATTTGGCTTTGTTTTCACCGTAACTACTAAGTTCAGTCTGTTTACTTACTTATTCGAGAAAATTTACCCCCGACCAAAGGGTTAATAGAGGGAAATAATTGACAGATTAATTAATAATGCAAACAGTCAGTAGTTGAGATTTGTGACGTGCTTCTTATTAGCCATTTCTGATCCAACATACTGGAAATGTGTTTTTGAATAGCAGAGCTCTGTTCTGAGTGGAGAGTGAGATGTCCCATAGCTCCATAAATTACAAGAGCACCATTTTATTTACATTATTCTAATATATTTCGCCTTTTGTTTGAGGTGTTTTAAGAGAAGTCATATTTTTAAGCTCCTAGCTTATAGTCACTCTCGCACATTGTTTCTTTTTGATTACTTCTTTTTTTCTTGTTTAATGTGCAAATGAAATGAGAAACAACGTTCAGCATTTTGTCGTTTATTTCCCCTCCGTCTTAAAAACGTTGCAATGGCATTTTTTCGCTCGTCACCACCAGTGCAAGAGAGACTTTTCTGTCACGAGTACTGCAGGCAGTCCCTGAAATCAGAAGTGAAGAGAATGACCGTGACTGCAAGAGGCAAACATTCAAATCCCGGGGAAGACGTACGTATTGTGAAGCAGAATAATCCCAATAACCCCAGTCACACAGAAGCATGGGAAACAAAGAGAAAAATCCTGCCTCCTCTGCCACTCCTGAGATAGGTTTATTATTCAAGCAAAGGAAAACTTTGATAAACAACTTGGAACAATTTCACCAAACCTTTGGGTAATTCTTCTATAATATTCAGAGCACAATCAGGAGGGGGGGAGGGGGTCCTAAGGTAATGAAGAAATGTGCCACCACTGCACCACTTGAAAAAAAAAAAAAAAAAGACCTGCTGGAAAAAAATGTTTCAATTATAATTAAGTGGGATAAACTTTATTAGAAAGACTGAAACTAAAATATCTCCTAATGCATGCTGGGATTAAGCAGGTCAGAGCGAGCAGGCAGGAAAAATTAAACTCTAAAGGCTTTTTATCACCATATTTCAGGAACCAAGGGTGTAAAATGTTCTAATTTGGGATACATTAAAAGCCATAAAGGTCTTTCAAAAAGATTAATGGTACTTTGCTTGGATTTAAGATAAGGGCTTCGGCTGGCTGCAAGTACTGGGCTCTGGCAGGGCCCTCAAGGCATTCATCTATACAGTCACTGGAAGATTTGAGAAAGCGTCTGCATAACCTGAAGCGTACATACTATGACAGTTCTCCAGTTCTTTGCCATTTTATAGCTTTTAAATTCCTAAAATCATGTTTTCTCCTCTCTAAGGGAGTTATAACGGGTGACTGCTCTCACATTTTCAGGAGATTTGCGAGCGGATAAAACCACACCAGGGCTTCCCTGCTGCTTGATGGAGAGGTGTAGGTGCTAAATGCTTCTGAGTGTCTGCGATGCGCAAGGAGATTATAAACCAGACGTTTATTAAATTGTTGACAAATCTGAGAGCAGCTCCTGCTCTCTGTTTGGCTCATTGTGGGAGCAAATCAAATGAAACTGCACAACGCTAAATGGTTTTATTTGGAGATTTACAGACAGAGCTTTTCTCTTTTTTCCCTGCTTCAGGATTACCCACATTAACCTGCTCTCCTGTGGCGTTGCATTTGAAATGCAAAAGGTCTTGAAAACACACCTTCCCAAACATTCCAAAAGCAAAATTAAAAACCACTTCCATGCCCCTCATGTCACCCTCTTTTAAATTCACAACATGGCGTTTACGATATTTAAAGCATTAAAGGTCTATAATTCTTTTCCTTTTTTATCAGGTTAGTCTACAGTCCTTGATTGTCTTTACCAGGGCTCAACATTAATGTCAACCAAGTTACCTAGGAGACAGAGCAGATCAAAGAGACAAAAAAAACCCTCAAATGTCTGATTAATCAAGCCTGCAAACAGCTTATTTCTTTTAGCCTGCATGCAAGTATGAAAATGAGATTCCGAGAGCAGTACATTGTGCAGATTTGTTCATTCTTATCTGAACAAAGCCAGTGGCAGCTTATTTCATGGATCACTGGCACTGTCAGCGCTGTGGCGCCGAGCAGGTGACGGCTCCTCTTTCTGTGGCGAGAACAAAATTAGCAAAAAGTCGGCACAAATTAGCCTCTCATATTTTCAGTAATATGACATTATTTTTCATTTACTTTTTTTGATCCACTTTTCGGGATTTTTTTCCCCCTCCCTTTGCGTGCATCTTAGTGCCAAATCCTTTCACATCAGAAACTGGTGGAAAATAAGAATGAAAGTACAAAGCCGGTATAAAAGCAGGAGACAGGAAACCTCCTGCATTCTTTGTTTATGCGGCTGCTAAAAGGCAATTTTTCTCACTCCACCACACATTAATATACAATTAAATGTCCATCACTGCCATGTTTCTGTGCATTGTGTCTCTCTCTCGTGTGGCCTGCGCACAGCTCTGTTAAAAAAAGGTTTATTCAGAGGATTAATACTCTGACCTTTGCAAGATTTGAGGCCAAAAAAAATCATCATGCACAATGCTGGCACTGCAGCAGCAGCAGCAGCTTTAGGCCACTAGGAGGGTTAAGTCAATAGTACCATTTTCTGTTCGTTCATGTTTGGGTCGTCATGGAGATTCAAGTGAAGACCCAAACATGAAGCCTAAACAGGGAAAAAAAAAACACTGCATTGCTGCTATTCAAGCCATACACCAGAAAAAGTCTATCTTAATGACTGTTTCACACTGTGTTGTCATGCATGTGTCTGTTCTGTTGCGTCATTTCTGAGGTGTTTGATAAATAAAAGAAGCATTAGGAAGTCTGTTTGAGTGGTGCTGGGTTCACAGAAACACTGTGGCAATTAAACAGCAAGTACAAAAAGACAATAGCTGAATGAAAAGATGAGGAAAAATACATCCATGTGGATAAAGTGTTAAAGCTCCTATTAACAATAAGAAGTAAATGATGGCTTTAAGGAAGAAATGGCCTTAAACCCATTCATAAATTTCCTATCCAAGAAGCCTCTTCCAATTAAAACGTGTGAGAGGTGGATTAACAAGGGCTATATGGCTTTGCCTCGCTAAATCACCTCCCCGAGCTGCTCTGCTGCATTTGACGTGTAAACGATTAATGACCAGCCTAATTCCCTTATCACACTACCTTAATGCCTAAATAATGTGGCCTTAGTCAACTTTGGAAAGCAGGGCTATATAAGAAAGGAATGAATATCAGATTAGACAGCTTGTGTGTTATTTCAGCATAATTTCTTAGAACTGAGGCGGAGGGGGAAGGAAAACGTGTTTCTGGCTGCAAAGCCTCAGTGTTGCAGCGACATCAGGGAGGTCAAGAGGTCGAGAGGTCAATCAATACCACCCGTATCGCATTAAAGAGGAGGGAGGATGAAGTTTCATTCAGTTTGTTTTGACACAAGTAAGTAATAGTCTGGATTAGACACAAAGAATGCAAATCAACCAGTCTATTGTCCTGTATAAGACAATAGATATTAGAGTGATTCACCTCAACGGTGGAAAATCCTTAATCGCTGAAAAAATACTTAAGTATTACTATAAAATAGTGAAAGAATTAAAAGTACTGAATGTATAATGTCACAGTCATACTGTTTCATGCTATATTACGTTATATACTGTTTTACTGTTGGTTGAGCAAATTTTTAACACATTTCCTCTAATGATCTGGTCTGTAAATGTCAATAAATGGTGACAAAATATGGTTGTTTTGTCCAACCAAGAGTCCAAACCCGTTATTTAACCATTTAAGAGACGTGAAAGCAGCAAATCCTCAAATTTAAGGACATTTTTGGTAATTTTACCCAGGACAGAATAATTAAAGCATTAACGAGTCAAAATAGCTTAATAGCATATTCTTTTTCTGTCGACTGATAAAATCGATTAATCCACCAATTGTTTCGCCTCAATTTCACAACATTTCTGGGTAGTTTAATATATAATAATGCATCCTATTGTATTAATTCTATTAATTATTATTAATTATTAATATTATATTGTAGGATCATCACATTTTGATTGTGAAATCATAACATTTAAAGTTAAAGTTAAGGAGCATAAAGTGGCATAAAATTAAAAAAATTAAACAGTGACTTGAGTTTACACAATAAAAGTACAATTTGTAGTTAAGTACAGTACTTGCAGTAAATCTACTTACTTATCCAACACTAGTCAGTTGATTTATTGATTACTCTGCCTCTCATTGCAGCTCTGCTCAGGGGTTTAATAGGAGCTTCTATTTCTCTGAATCAAAGAACATATAATGTGAAAGCATTAACAATTACAACATGTCCAAATTCAACAGAATGCACCCTCGTGATGCTATATTCCCACAGTGGTTCATGTGTTTTCTATAATCTTGCCTCCACTTTGACAAGCAAAAAGAAAGCCACTCCGGGGAAGGCGCAGTGGAAGCGCCATGTCTCCATTCGTCTCTATTAGTAATCTGATGCTAGATACACATGACATGTCATCTTTGGGGAGTAGACAAAAAAAATCTGTAAAAGTTCGCCTGCTTTGTGCACAGTCCATTATCTCTCCCCTTCTGAGTAGGGTAGGCTTATTAGCAAGCTTTGAACTCACACTTACAATAATATGCCATCAACAGTTTTATAAGCTAATTAGAAAAAACAGTTTAATTAATGAGTGACTGGCAATAAAATGGCAATCATGAAAAAAGAAACCGAGGGTGCTAAGCTTCCACTACCACCAATTAAGGCCTAATTACAAACAAATTATATATGTGTTTTGCTGTGGGCTTTAATTTAAAAAAAATGCTTTAATTAAAAGAGAAAACATGCTAATTAATTAAACAGCACACAAATCTACATTGAAAAGTATGCTTTGTCTATCAAGTAATTAATGGAATACAATAATCCAAATGAGATTCCCAGGCATTTGATAAAAGCTTAGTACCCATTTCAAAATCCATTTCAAAATTAATGGGCGAAAATTTAATGTGAGTCATCCAGAGATACAATAAAAGTTCATTCGGTGATAAATTGCTTATGCTGAAGGAAAAATGAACAAAGAGGAGAGTTTCCCTAAACTCTGTGCGAGGAGGCCCGAGGGGGTTTTCAGGGGAGACAGAGTCAGCCTCCTACTCTGATGTGGGGCGGAGAGAGTCAGCATCTGATAAAGAGCACTTTCCACAAAAGCGCTGCTCATTAATTTTTTGATTACAAACACAGGGCATGGCAGGGAGACGGTGGCGAGAAGGAGGGAAAAAAAAAAGAAAAAAGGTGTTAAACAACATAAATATCATGAAACGCTCTTAGTTCGGCTCTTTGTTTCTGCTAAGCCACCATGTCTCCTCCAACAAAATGCCACGACACCTTTGTTTCACACCATTTAATCACAGCTTTCCAAAGGGTAGATTTCAAGGACAGTGGGGCTTTTCCTTTCAACTGCTGCTGCCATTGAAATACAAACTGGGACATAATGAGGGATATTAGAACCATCCGCAAGTTCAGACACTACAGACACCATAAATGCCACCAGTTAATATACACACTCATTAGGTTCATTATTGTATATTAGCAATTAGCAGGGAGCACTTTTAAACAGTTTAGGCTGATGGGGTTAATCTTGCTCTAAAGAGAGCTCCACCAGCCAAAGACCATGCAGACTCCAGGTTGGTCAAAAATGAAGCTAGATGTCCAACACAACCCCATCACCAAAATACCAGTAATACTGCACACAACTCAACATAACCATTTATTCACTACTTTTACTCATGCAAAAAAGAGACAAAGGAGTACGAGGTAAAAAAAAAAAAAAAAAAAAAGAAATCATCAGAAAACTGTGCGTGATGTGTGAAAAACTTCACAGTATCTGCAAACATCCAGAGCCGAATGGTGCAAAGAGGTGGCACTTTGGACACATGTTCAGTACTCTACCTCGACAGTGAAAGCATCACCACTACAACAAGGTAAACAAATAAATAAAACAAATAGGTCACTGGAATGAATGATATACTGTAATTCTAGTGCAACATTAGAATAAGGAGCAATATAAATTAAAAAAATAAGAACAAGTGATATACTGTAAGTAAACAAGTGTGTCCTGTAGAATAAGTAGAAAAATATATCAAAATAATTAGGTACAAAGTAATCTCAGAAGAAATTTGTGCGGGACTAATAACTAATATAGATTAGAGTAAACCAATGTCTAAATAAGCAACAGACCAGATGTCAGCAAATATACAACATAAATTAACAGAATGGACCAGCTGGTGTACTATTGATAACAGAAGTATGGCACTTGTCAAGAAGTGAAAACAGTCAGATCGCATATTAATACATAAAAGTATTGCACAATGTGAGAGTATTCAGACTTTATCTGGATTACAGCAGTGACTGGGTTACTGAGTGTAATTAAGATTAAAGCACTCTGAACCAGGTACCTCTGTTAAATGCTGGTATTCCACACTGCCTCAATGAAAATAAGTAAACATATACTGTAGGTTTCTTTATGTGGTGCCTTCTGCTTTTTTTCATGTTGGTTCAGGAGAGGCCAGCAGCCATTCGCCTACTTTTTTTTTTATTTTTCATACTATTTCGCTCCTGGAAGTAATGAAATGGACTTGACACTCTGTATTGTTACAGACTAAGAGAGTTTCTGTTTTGAAGTGGTAATGCCTCTCTAATAGCTGTGATGAGTGCTATGGGGGAACTATAAGCTCTAACTTGGCGTGACAGTCTTTTGTGGTGAAATATGCCCACTTACTATATAAAAGTACAGCTTCTGACTGTTTCAAAAGACCTCAGTTTCTCCGTTTTATGAAAAGAAAAAAGAGTGAGGGAGACATTATTTGTTGTAAGGATGATGTTGAATGAAATACTACAATGAGAGGGTTAATTAGTATGACAAAGAAAGAACAGCAGTATTTTTTTGGGCAATACCAACCAACCAGGGTTCAAAAAAACAACACACAGTTCTGACTGATCAAAACACTTTAATACAATCAATATTTTAAGTTGGTGCTAATTTAAATCACAGCTTAGTAATCCTATACAGAATGTAGATATGAATAACACTTTAGGATTAGTCTTAGACCCATTATTCTTCCTTATATGTTAACATTTTTGCTGATGATTTGGCTTTGTTAGTTCAAAATGTGTCTTCTGCCATTGAGTGCATTTCAATAAATTTGGGCAAAACTATTTTATATGTCTCATAACCAAATATTTCTTAATGTGTCACAATAAAAGGTTACATCTTTTAGATACCATGCCAGAAGTCTAATGCTTGTCAAAAAAATATGATATATTAATTACATAATATAGTATGATTCAATCAAGGATCACTTATTTTACATTATTAATTTACATTACCTTATGTTCACATACTAAAATCATCCAATTCACTCATCACTCAGGACCCACCAGAGGTATGGAGTGGTGTCTGTCTGTATTTTCTTATTTTACTATTTGGGATACAGATTTATGGCCGTCAACACGATTGTGCGTCAGATAGCATCCAAGAGGAAGCTACAAAAATGGCAGACTCCAACGAACAAATCCATGTTAAACATTTCAGCACACTTTAAACCGTAAGTCTAATATTTGGCATAATTCAGAACAAAAAAATACAGCTATTTCTACTGAATCTAAATCTGAACATGTGGAACAGTTTAGCAGATTATGTGAGGGACCAATAATCTACTACAATTGTAAAAAATTTTCAAGAAAACGGAAAGAAGAGATACGTATTTATGGCTTACATATACATACTGAACCAGTACATTACAGATTTCCCTTTATGTCATCCTGAATACACGACCACTCTAGAACAGCTTCATTGTGCTTTACAGTACTGATGAATTATCAGTTTTTTGCACCGGCTCATTCACCAGGAATATGAGACTCTGGATGCTATCAAGCCTCCTGACAAGCTGTGAGCCGTTTATACTATATGTGCCAGTCACTCCATGTTATGCTAATTACTGAATTAATTAGCCCATATGCAATTTGCAGCAGCGTAAAATAATGTGCACTAATCAAAGAATGGAGACCCAATGTTCTTAACTGGAGGACTTGCACCTTTTAATCTACTGAACTACCAGCGCTACTTTAGAGGCGAGAAGCTTTTTACATTATTTTTCTGTGAAAATAAAACTGTGCCGAGAAGGATCAACAGACATATTTATGAGAAAATAAACCCTATCTGCACAGTTTAAAGGAATACATTAGGGAGCTTTGTCTAAGCAATGCAGACATAAATAATATTTTGTTACCTAAAAGGGATATGATTTCTTTGCGCTGTCTTCGGGGGCGTTAATACTTTCACTTAAAAGCGGAGTATGTCTTCATGAATTCATCTAAAACAAAGACTAACAGCCTTGGGAAATATTCAAAATCTGTAATGAGAATAAGAATAAAAAAGAAAAAACTCAACCTGCAATATCCGAGCAACGCGTCTCAGAAGTCTGACAGATGAAAGAACACATATCTCAGAATTTGTATGGAGCCTTCAAAACAGTTTTTTTTTGTTTTTTTTTTTTTTTTACCAAATTGTTTTAATGTTCAGATTAAAAAGAAGAAAGTGGAGCAAATGGAAATCATTAATTGATTTGAGGGAGCTGGAAACAGCAGAAACAAACATTTCCGTCTTATAAAAGGGGGGATTCTGACAGCAAGCTCTCTATCTTTCCTCTATTTCCCTTTGCTTTGAGGAGATAAGTGGGAAACTGTTAGATTGAGGATGAAAATACGCTGAAACATTGTCATCCAACATGTAGCAGCGTTTTCTTAACAAAACAATGCCTAGAGGGACAAACAGGCCTCTTTAGTTCTTCACAGCTGTCGGAATGCTTTTGCATTTTTTGCGAAGAAAACCTGTTCCTATTCTTCCTGCGAAAAGCCTGCCACAATCATGTCTTAGTGTTATGACCGTAAACAAATTAAACATCTAAGCCACTGCGTACCAAATGAGCCACTCAATTATAACCTTGAAATTGATTCTGGCCACAGTGGGGATTATTGATCCTCTAAATGTTTGTCACAGTGCTCCTGTCCAAAGTGAACAGGAGTGCTATAAACAAACATTAGACTTAATGCTATCTGCACTACAGGCTGCATCATTTAATACAATCCTTTAACTGATTTAGAATCTTAAAAAACCTTCTGCCTTTTAGCTGCTGCTTCTCTCCTTACGCCCCAAATATTCAGAAATGCCTTTCTTTGCATTCAAAAGTGAACGATAAAGAACTTTATGTCACCCACGTTTTGGGGATTTCAAAATGGTCAACTGACTCTGCTCTCATGAAATGAAGTTATCGCTGCTAAACAATGAGCAGCAGCTGCCAGACTGCTGTCATGTCCCATCACGGCTCTGGCACGACGTGAGGCAGGTGCCAGGGAGGCGAGCACCTCGGCTCAGGCTAAAACCAATCCACCAGCGCTCTAAGAGGCTTTCTGAAAGCACAGCACAGGTGCCACTCACAAGAGCTTTCATTTAACTTCCCTATATTTGACCACTCTGCTAGCAGTTAAGATGGGAACATAAGGGCTCTGACGCTGCACACTAATGTCCATTACACACTGGAGATACCGGGGTCACACATGTAATGCCAATTCAATGAAAAGTGCCTTTTTGTTGTTGTCTTAGCATACTTATTCATATAAACTTATTTCCAGAGAAAGATTTACCAACACAATTTTTTTAAATAGCAGAAAATAAAATATGCCAGCACACGTTCTGTGCTCCTGTTTACAGTTTGTGGTGTCATGTCTTGCTGAATATCATCTTTTTGGGAGACACATCTACTATGAAGGTCAGACTATCTACTGTGATTTCTGAATCACAAGTTGAGAGGAGGAAGGAGCTATTATGGGTGCCACTGCTTCTAGAAGTAAAGTCCCATTCATTTTATCAATAGACAATGCAGTGTTACATGTTTACCAGTTGGACCACTTTTATTACTTGAGTGTGCATCAAATTCATGTAGTTTAAGATGCTTAATACATGATTAGGAGCATTTCTATTGCCTCTGCCCAGCTCTCAACATGGCGATGTCAGTGGTAGGTATCCTGCTACACATATTTGCAGGTATAGAAAACATGAAGAGCATGAAGAGAATATCAGCAAAAAAAAACCATCTAATCTTTTGCCTCAAAATTCAGGTATGTGGCTGGGAGCAGTTGCCTGGCAACCAACAGAACTCTTGGAGGTTACTAGTCGTCAATAAGAGGTTTAGAGCTTAAGAGGTTCTATTTTCTTCATCTTCCTACAGACCCAGACTAGCTAGTTCTCCATGTCCAGTTTTTATGCTAGGCTAAGCTAACTGGTTGCTGCTTCATATTTCGAGTTCTGATATGTGCGTTTCCCAGCAAAAAATGTTGCCCAAAATGTTAAACTATTCCTCTGAATCAGTTCACTTTTAGATTCTTGGTAAATTTTGGGAAAAAAAGAACTTGCTACAAGTCTCTGCCTCACTTCTTCCATTCGGGCTTATGGGTATCATAGCATTTAGAACTCACTCTGATGGACACAATAGGATTTCTTGGAAACTATTTTTAAACAGCATAAACATAAACATAAACATATAAACTTGAAGCACCACATTATATGGGAGAATCCTGTGTGTGTATGTTGAGAATCATTCCCTGAACCAGCAGCATGCTACTGCAACTCTCCTGCAATCACAATGAAATGTGAGCCCACAGTGATTCACATGTTTGTGTTGCTATTATTACAAAATGAAAAAGCTGATGGGATGCTGTAAGCAACATGCATCATGAAACAAAGAAGTTTAACTTTGATGCTCAAAGTACGCCAATTCTCCCAGTGAAGAAGTAACACCGCAGCTGTATGTCTTTTTAACCACAATTACATGTGTGTGTGGGCTACATTTTATGCTAAATTAGTTTCAAACCACTTGATCCTTGATGCCTGCCAAGGCGGTTAGTTACAAAACTTCAGGCACTGCATTTAGGCACATGTACACTTCAAAGGTATGAAACTCTTACCTGGAGAATGACTTAACAGTTGGCTTGAAAGCAATGCACCCTTCATTAAAAAGCAGAGCCAAAAGTCCTTTAGACACTGCAGCACTTCAAAACTAAGGGGAGGGCTTTCCATTAACTCAATGGAAAAGGGCTGCAGGACTGAATGGCGGCTGTCTGCGTGTGTTTTTGTTCCTCTATGTCTTTGCGGCAGAAATGGCCACGGATCCATTAGCCTGATTTGTCACAGCGGGAGCACCCCAAAGATCTCTTATCAGCACAACGTACCTCTCGAGTGGCGAGTCTGTCGCTCATCTCCTCCGCCTTTGCAATGTCCCCTTCAGCTATGGCCCTGTCTATGCTCTTTTCTAGGCCGGACTGCAGAAGAGAGAAAAAAAAAATTCAGATTTTTTTTTTTTGAACTAGGGGTAGAGAGAAAAAAAAAATCAAAGAGTAACTTCAAAAGTCCCCAGGGCCTTATTTTTAATATGATTGCCATTACCACAAATATGTAGATTTCCCTTCACAAATGAAAACCTTTTTGATTGGATATTAGTGGGGAAATCTTAGAAATGCTACAGGAGATTACCAAACATAAATGTGACTCTTTAATTACACATTTCCATTACAGGCCCGAGCAGAAGGGGGTGCAGAGAGGCCCCCGGTTACTGATGGCAAGGCAGTTCTGCTGTGATGTGCCTATCTGAGGAAGCGGAGCACCAGATTTCTCCAGCCCCCAAAATTTCATCATGCTAAAAAATACTCTGAAAAGAGGCTGTAATTATTAATGTGTCCCCTCTGATGTATTGTTCGAAGACCTTGACTCAACTGTAAAAGTACAGAGACGATAGAATCAGGCTTAAAAACGCAGAATTAGTATAACAATTTTCTCTGCAACTCTGGTTGCTAGGCTTTGCTTTATATAGTTTATTATTCTGCATATGAACTGAAGCTGACACTGATACAACCTGACTTGTGATCTCAATTATCGTCTGTTGTATCTAACTAACAAAACTCTAACTGACAGGCCGTCATCATTTAAGGTCACTGAAGAAATGTTGTTAGCAGAACAAATTATTAACAACATCTGGCTGCTATGACAGCTTTTTCCTCAAATGACTGTGTGAAAGACTTGGCAGAATAAAAAGAATATGATATATTAATTACAAGGAAGTGCATTTGAGGGATGAAGGAGCTCCTCATTATGTTGATGTGACAAGTTCTGTTTCATTCAGCTTGTTAATCATTTCTTTTATCCTCACATAGTTGGCTTATTCAAAAGGAGGCTAAATCAGCAAAAACTCAATTTTATGCTGCTCTGAGATAAATTAAGCACAAAATACTCCAAAATAATCATTAAAAGGATTTCAAATTGAAATGAGAATAGTTCTCATTCACTGGGTCAGCTATAATGTTCATCAAGCTTGCAAATATTTTGCTTCATTAGCAATTTGCAAGCCTTTGCATAAAATGTTCATTCATCTTTAAGTGCTGAGATGTATCCGAATGAAAGTAAGTTATAATTTCTTCAATGATTAATTCCACAGGACATTCCCATTTAGTATCTAACCATTAATTTCAACATTCTAGTTGTGGTCATAGCGGCTGTATCAGGTACTCTAACCCTATTTTCTTCTGTCAGGCAAAATTTAGATTTTCATTAGATTTCTTGCAGTGGAAAAACCTACATTTCACTTTAATTTCAAGTGCACGAGAATCCTAATGTTATCACTAAACATAATCCTTAATATTCATCTCAGTGTCAGGTTGAGTTAGCATAAGGATTCTCCTAATCCTTATGTCATATCACCTAAAACAATGAGAGGATACAGTGGCTGGGAAGCACAAAGGATGGGAAGTTGTTACTACAGCTACGACTAACAAAGTATTAAACGTCAGCAGATAAGTAGGAAGCCATGAGTCTCTGTTACCTTCGGAGGGGGTTTGGAACATGCAGGGGGATGAAATCGCTCATTTACACCAAAATGCTGCTTAAGCTCATCCCAGTGCTTCTCCGCTTCCTTCTGATGCTCTCTGCTGACAGAGAAAATGTAGTTAATGTTCATTACATGCAACCCAGTACTGAGATGAGGCAAACTACCTCTGTCCACCCCACAACTGGACTCTATTTCATTTAACTGCTGCGCTGAAATCAGATCTGTACGTCTAGATGAGTGTCTGTCACACAGCATAGTAACACCATTAGTGTTGGTAAAACGGTGTAATGTTGGCACAGTTATGCCACACTAGTTGATGCCCAGAACTCGCTGACATAAAGATGATTTAGCAAACTGTTTCTTGCATGCTTACCACAAAAACATATACTGCCATTTACTAAATAGGTTTTTATCCACTGGATCATACTCCTGTCAAATAGTTATGAGGATTAGCTTGCTGTAAATTTACATGTTTGTGTTAGACAGTCCAATAAAGCAATCATGTCTGCTTGTTAAAGAATGCTTTAATTTTGTGTTATACTGTGCCATTTGTCATCTGAAAATTGGCTGCATTCACAAGCATTTTTATTGTGGCAGTCCAAAATTTCAGGTTTTACCATTTTTCATCTTTCATGCCACAGTTGCATGAGAACAATTATATGATTAATTTTTGTACAAATTAATTTCTCAGGTTGGACATTATAATGGGCGGCACGGTGGTATAGTGGTTAGCACTGTCACAGCAAGAAGGTACTGGGTTTGAATCCCAGCCCGGGGCCTTTCTGTGTGGAGTTTGCATGTTCTGCGTGGGTTCTCTCCGGGTACTCCGGCTTCCTCCCACCATCCAAAAACATGCATGGGGATTAGGTTAATTGGCTAATTTAAATTGACCGTAGGTGTGAATGTGAGTGCGAGTGGTTGTCTGTCTCTACGTGTACTGTGATGAACTGGAGACTTGTCCAGGGTGTACCCCACCTTTCACCCTAAGATAGCTGGGATAGGCTCCAGCTCCAGCACCCCCGCAACCCTATGTGAGGATAAGCGGTAGAAAATGGATGGATGGATGGACATTATAATTTGGTACCTTGTCTCTGTAGGTTCCTCACTCTCTGTTCCTGTAGATTAACATGAGAGACACATTTAAAGGTTTGTAGGATAATTGCATACACATTAGCGTCAGCTAAACAGACCAATAAGATGTTGTGCTATACACAGTATTAAAAGTAGGTATTAAGTTAATATATGTATGTATTCCTACTATTTAATTTGTGCTCTCCTTTTTGCCATAGAGTGATTTGAATACTTTTGCCCACTGTACCAGCAATATACGGACACCATTGTGGCTCAACATTAAAATACACGGTCAAACATGACATGTTTTATCACTGACACCTTTCTTGTGTCGTCTTCTTTTTCTTCGTCCGGGTACCTTCATTTTCTTCATTTCGTCATTCTTCTTCCGTAGATCCTGGAATTTCTTCATCACACACACAAACACAAACCAAACTTGCAGTCACAACCCTTCGTCTAGCTCTGCTGTACTCATGTTACTGTGTGCAAGCAGTCCAACAGGGCTTCAAAATATTTCATTCAGTTTGCTAGTTCCAGAAGAGCCAGGGATTCAGCAGAATTTGTAAATACATTGCTATTGTCAAAGTGTTTTTTTCTTTTTTTTTAAGAATTTGTCCTCACTCTCAGAGAGCAACACCACATGTGCCATACGACTACCTCAGTTTGATTGCTGCCTGCAAAATCAACATACTTGCCACGTTTCCTGAGGTATACCAGGCATGCTGCATGTCGGGGAATCACTGTCTGCATCACTGGTAGCGTGAATCGACTGTTCCTCCACCACTGAGACTGTGTTTTCCCCGGCAGAGCTCAACTTTACAACAGAGCTCTCACACTTAGCTTCCTCTCTTTTCTTTTCAACATCATCCTCCTCGTCATCTGGACTGAGGTCGTCTTCGGTTAAACCTTTGGGCAAGAGTCCGCTGTACATACCGAGTCAGTAGATTACAGTCAGATTACACGGTGTAGTATCATTTAGCTAGACTAAAGACGATTATAAAGTGGTAAATCATAGATTTTGACAGCAGATGCTGCTTGAGCTGTTGGAGCGGGGCTTTCATTTCCGGATAAACACTGTGACGTTTCAGGAAAGAAAGCACCGATTGGCTGATAGCCCGGAACGTTGAGCATATGATCCAATCAGAACTGTGCTGTGCAGCAGAGCACGAGGGCGAAACAGAAGCTCTTATTGGCTGTTTTGGTACAACCGTTAACAGTTTAAGGTTTAATTTTATTTATTTTTTGTTACAGTTTTATGGCGTAACGTCCCAGTTTTAGTGACATCTACAGCGCGCGCAGAATAAATTCAAGGCGTTGTAGCCGTCGAAGCTAGTCTTTGCAGTGAAATAAAGTCAAGAAGAGGCTGTTGTGGAGCATTTCTAATTGAGGTGAGCCAGGCTACTGACAGGTCCGTGAATTACCAGGAACCATTCAAATGTTAACCTATATTTGTGTCATGTTCTCGGCGAGATAAGCTTCCCTCTATGACCAATGATTCGCAATTTGCTCAAAGCGCTTTGGGCATTACATTATTATTAGAATGATTAGCATGCAAATCTTGTATAGCCCCTGGCACTGGCACAGGCACATCTACCCTTAAATTGCTCTTTCACACTCATTCACATTAGGCTTTCTTTTGGTTGCATCTTATTGCAAAGCCAATAATCTACATAAATTATAGCCTGTATTTTGTGTGTCATATGAATGTAGAATAGAGAGTGAGACCTAGAACACCAATGTATGCATAAAAGGGTCAATAGGGTGGACACATTGTATGGGGAAGAAGTTACTGGGAGAAAACTTATCTAAGGTAAACCAGCAGTGTCAAGGATTGTGTGCAATTATTTAGTACTGGATCAATAACTGACACCCATGAAACAAAATATATTCTATTTTACCTTGTGATTTATGATAAATTACTATTCTTCGGAGTGAATATCATGGCCAAACTTCTCAAATGTTCAGCAGCCATACAAAAACTTTGCTTCAATAAAATCCAGTATAAAATTGGCACATTTATGGCTCAAATACAGCATTAATCAAACCAACTTGCAACAAAATTGATAATTGATCAGAAAGCAGCAGTTAATCAGATATATAAGAGGAAATGTCAAATATCCTTGCAGCTTTTCTCTGCTTCCATTGTAAATGAGACAATAAACTGAATTCATTTATTTTTAATCCATTTAGGGTTTGGGTTGTTGGACAGTTAAGTAATCCAAAGACATTGTTATAAACTGTGGGCTCTTGTTTTAGGAATATGTCACATTTTTTACATTTTAAGGAGATAATCGACAAGTTAATCGATAAACATTTGATGCCAGCTTTTGACACATTTTGATCACTGGTGCAAAGTAATGTGGTTTGATAGCCAGCCCTGTCTTGTGGCCCGAATGTGAGAATAATGACTAACGCTGGACTCCTTGCACCCTCCTTGACCTCCATATATCCATAAGATTTACAAAGTTCAGCTTTGCAAAATTTATTGCATGTTGAACTGGGATGATAAGGCGTATGCTATATTGAATGTCATCTCGAACGTGTAAAATCTGTCTCTCGTCCTCTGAAATATGGAACCATTAACTGGTATAACTCACTCAGCATTACTGTGACTTTAATTACTTGTGTGACAAGTTGATGAGCACAGCAGCGTCTGAAGGTAAATGAGAGTCACAAAGTCCTGTTAATACTAAACAATTTTTTGGCATTACAGGTCTGAATCATTTCCTTATTGATTACTCGACTTTTTGTTCTATTTCACACTTGAATTAATGTCTCTCAGCTCTCCCACCATCCATCTCTGGGTCTCCCCCTCTCTCTCTCTCCCTGGCATGTGCTCCAGTTCATTATTTCCGTCATTTCTTGGTAATTTGGAGTTGGCTGTTTAAAACTTAGAGCCTCTTATTAAGTTTTGGCCATGGCGGATAAGAGGCAGGACTGTAAGAGCATGGAGATAAACTAATCATCTTAAAACCCTAATTATTAGTATCTTACTGTGACAGACTGTTTTTGCGAGCGAGCCAAATTGAGCCTCAAATGAGGAAAGGCATATCTGTGGAAGTGGTAATAATTTTAAGTCATCTCGATCTGGCTTGGTGTGGCAGAATTCATTAGTGCAGATTAGCACTGTGTGTACAAAGTAAATGAGATATCTAATAGCAAACGTGGAGGTCCGGGGACTCTTAATTTCTTCCCCAATATGAAGGATGATGTTAAGAGGTGATTATTTAGCTGTATTTTAACATTGTGACTTTGTAGATTTGTCGGCTCCCTTAACAAGCGGTTACACTAAACAGTGTCAGTAAACTGCTCACCTCTCACCTTCCTCTGTGTGTGAGCTGCAAAAATGTGATGGGAACGAACCCCCAAATCAGATTAAACTGTGTTACTCTGATGCAGAGGCAAGCTGATTTTTTTGCGAGGATGTGAGGGAAGTTAATTATGTGTGTAAGGAGAAGGTTGGGGAAAAAATAATACGATTACAAAGAATAATTTGCTGATATAATTACACCAAAATTGGGTACACACAATTGTAAAATACATGTATTGCTTGACCTGGGTTAGCCAGTGAAATAAATCCTCCTTCTATAGCCTTTGTTAATTTGTTTTTATCATCTCCAAGTGGTGTTTGTGCAGGCAGTTCAATTTGCATGTGTAATTCCACTGTGCAAATTGACAACAAGTAGATAATTCTTGGAAATAGGCTGGTTGCAGGCCCCTGCTATCTTCCCAAGCCTATTCATTTTGAGGAACCGCTGAGGCATGAAACTCATACATCAACTATTTCCTGACAACGCTGAGGCTTATTGTCCCCTAAAATGTCATTACAGCCATTATTTATGAAGCTAATTCATTTATTAAACCATATTTACTCTGACAGAATTTGTCACATTCTATCCGTATCCCGAGCGTTGCTTGTGAACAATGTCTTTCAATGAGTATGCCTGAGCACGTATGGCCTCGCAAAACTTTTGAATCAACCCTCATAATAGTTGGAATATTACGTAGAAATGGCAACAGTTCTTCGTTTTATTGGCTTTTATTCATGGGAACTTTTCACTGCAAAATCCTATACCTTGTGTCACTGTTGTCCACTGGAAGTAGTTAGGAAATAACCTGCCTCCTTGTATGTATTTTTAACGTGAACGTGATCAGATGGATTTTAGTAGTGCTGATAAATCCCCCCTCTGACAGCCTCCTTTCCAAATGAGTGTGCATTAGTCACTTTTAATGCATTGCAGGCACACATCTGAAGCTAAAGAGTTCTCGTGTGGAGCCTCCTGGCCTGTTGCTGCTGACTTATGGATCTGTCAGTTTAGCACAGCACATTTCATGACAGTGTGGATAATTTGCAATTGTGAGTGATGAAGTAACGCACTGGGGGGGGTCATACATTTTAATGTTACATGTTGGCTCTGGATTATTCCATCATACTATTCTCCCGCATCCCTTTCTTTGGACTTACCTGTCACCCAAAAGCACTTATCACAGCAGTGGTGATGAGTTGTGTTTGAACTGTTTTGCTATATTGATTTGGAGGCATGACATTTTAATTAATACTGGGTGTTAGCTGTCATATAGGCAGCCAGCCTCATTGGGTAGCATATGAGACAGGCGAGGTGGGGGCAGTGAAGATAAGACTAAAGTGCTTACTGTGAAAAGGCTGTAAAAGGGATCAATGTGGAGGGAAAGAGACAGTCATGGGCTGAATTTAAGGTGGGGAAAAAAACAGTAATATCAGCGCTAACTGTACTTCTGTCAAGGCCTATTCTCTGCCCCATAACACAAATCACTGAGACACAGCGTGGCCTCTGTCTTCCACAGGTTGCAGAGAACGCCATGTTACTGGGATTCTGTGTTGCCAGCAGTGCTAATAGACAACCAGGGGGAAATTAGGTAACTTTGTAGCACTCCATTGAACAGCAATAAGCTTTCAGGGCTTAGCGAGCATAAACACATTAAACTGATGAGATTCATCAGCACTCTTCTGTCAAATCTATTGTGCTCACAGGCAGAGCTTAGTGGCAGCAAACCACAGAGTGGAACACCAACCAGTGCTGTTTCTACCCTTCTGGATGCTTCCTGGTTTACCCCGACTGAGACAGGTGAGCTGAAATATGAACCACAAATCCAGTAGACCTGCCTGTCCACCAGAGGTTAGCGTGTTACGTTTTATCTCACTGGGGGCGTGAATATTGCTGTATATGAAGATGCAGTACCAGCAGGGGGCAGTAAAACCACTTAGTTAGGTTTAGGAAAACATCATGTTTTGCCTTAATATAAATATGTAAATTAAGTATAAACAACACAAGTATGTCAGTTGCTTACAGGTATTTGCACTGCAGTAAGTACAGACTTCATGGTGAACAAATGACACTGCTGTATCCAAGAAGTATGTTATTACTGTACGCTTTTTTTCATCGAACCGTGCTGGATACTGAGATACCATTTCACCTGTAGTATAGCAGAAATTATTAAGCCACTTGAACTGCGTGGAAATAGCAAGAGATTTAGTACAAGGTCAAAACATGACTCCACTAATTCAGTTAATATTTTCATGATTGAGTTATCATTCCACGTTTTGAAAAAAAGAAAAGTTAGCTGATCCCTCAGTAGTGTCTTTTTGAAGTCAAATTTACTGTGGATACAGACAAAGAACTAAACAAAGACAACAAGCAAAACAACAATATAACAGCTGGACAGAAAATTGTCTACAGTATGTACAGGGTTGTAGTGCATAACAGAATAGCAAGTCAGATAGGACAGTCATTATAAACAGATAATGTGCAGTCTGTTTCTTCTATATAATAAAAAAATATTATATACATGTTATTGCATGTGGTTGGCATTACACTATATATGATGTGCATTTGCAGTAAAATTCATATACAGTATTTGCTCTAAACTGCAAATATAACTAAAATCACAAATCAAGTCATAGTTTTGCTATCAAATGCTTTTCAGTTGATTACCAATAATTTCAGCACAATAGGTGTGTTTATGTCCTGTGTGAAGCTGGTGTGTTAAATCTACACGCAGCAGACTAATTGTGGTCCTAAGTAAAGGTCTCTGAACAGCGTAATTCCGACCTTTAAGCAGGAGCACACGAGACATTTGTTCATTTTGCAGTTAGTTCACCATATTTGATGTTTAATTGGTGTAATCTCAGAGCTGCAAAGCTGGAGGACTTTACACTGATAAAGTGATACATTTAAATTGAAATATTTCTTGTCAAAGGTAAGAAGGGCCCCTCAACTTCATTTTACCATTTATCTGTTGTCTCTCTTTTTTCACAAATCACTATAGCCTCTTGCCTTTGCTGAGTTTCACTGGAGGCAACCTGATTGCCATGAAATTAGCTCTGTTTGAATCGTTATATGGTCCAATCAGATGAGCTGAGATTAAATCTGGACTGGCCTGCCAGAGTGCGACCCCTCACATCAAATGGACTACATATTCATAGGTTCACTTGCATGCTTGATTATGGCTGCATATGTGGAAGGTACAATCTTTCTCTCTTCCTGTTTATTTTTATTCCACTTTTCCTGTGTGAGAATGGAGATTGAATATGAATCTAACACCCAAAATTTAATTATGAAGAAATCACATTTGCTTCTCCATATTTCATCCCTTTCCACAGTTGACTGTGTAATTTTTAAATAGTCTATAATTTCCAGCTGTCTGCTGTCTAATCCAAACTGCAGACATTGTTGTGTTCAGCAAGTAAATAGTGTGCATGTCCTCGTAGATATTCATTACCTTCCCTGGCATAAAATAATGCCTTGGAATAATGGGAATTATTACCTGATGAATTAATTATGTTGATAGCATCTATGGTAGGAGGCTTAAATGCCATTTTAAATTACACGCAGACATTGGAAAACTTTCAACTTCTCATTTGCATAAAAGGAGCAGAAATATGGATAACGGCTTAGGAAAGAGGCAGAGAAGCCTGATCTATTTAATATAGGACTTGTAAGTCACACAGAAATGAGAAGAACATAAAATATTTCCCCTATGCTTGATGTAAAAACTATACATGAGATGATTACTGTTTGCATTACTGCATGACTTAAATAATACTAATAATAAATTATTAAATTAAAAATTACATACTGTATCTATATATTTTCATTTGTATTATAAAGGTTACACCCCTATCCATTTAAAACTAAATTTGTTTTTACAATGGAGCTGTGACAATTTTTCCATTATTTTATTTGAATGTCAGAAGTGATTGTCTCCTGCAAAAGTTCAGCATTTTAATTGACTTAATGGACAAAATACCAAATTAAAAACAAGAAATGAAAGTGGTCAGTGCCCTGATAAGAAATGACCAGTTGTACTGAATCCTAATACTGATGTAAGTCAATGTTTTTCTTTTATTATGTGCACAGGGCACCAAGCACTGCTGATACAAAAAGAAGACATGATGTCTATCTTTTGATAAAGCCTGTTAATGAATATTACAGCAATATGACTGAGATACAATGAGATGAATTGGATATACTACAGAGCAGCAGCATTCTTGTTATTAAATAACATCACAATCATGATGTCTAGCTGTAATGTTGTGGTTTCATATATATGTAAAATGCTCATTTTCAAATGCTTCATTGCCATTGTCAGAATATTTTGTGTACCTTTTGTATTTATTTGCAGTGCAATGAATACAAACCTATTGTTCCTCCTCCATACGAGAGCCCACTGCTAATTAAGCCCCTGCTCACCTACAGTAAGTTCACAGGTAAGCTCTCCATCACGGCATCATGGCACAGGAGGAGGAAAAAAAAGACCCCATATTGTGGAAATCTCCTTCTCCTTAGAGAAAGCGAGGGGGAGAGAAAGTAAGAAGGAATGCCTTTCTCATTACACTGCTGTCATTTACTCTTCATCCCCCGTACTCTTTAGTGGCATTAAGACGGGATGTAAATTTGACAGTTAACGCTGTTAGAAAATGGCTAGTTCAAGAAGGGCAGGAATTAGAGATGGGCATTAGACGCTGATAAGCTCCTTTCCTCTGCCGCGGCGGCTGCTTAACATTCATGGGAAAGTCATCATCAAACAACGTTATCACAGCTCTGTTGACGGCTGAGGAACATCATCACTATGATAATTTTTTTTATAGCTGTGAGCCAAAAAAGCACTCTTTTATTTCAGCGGTTTGTTAATGAGATAGGAGCTTGTTGGTATGGGCAAATGCAAACTTGCCACTCTCCAGCATTTGTTTGAGCCCTCCACCCCCACCCCCAGCCCACTCCCCACACCTCCCACTGCACCCCCCTCCACACTGTTTAATGTTGCCGGGGAGGCATTTATGTACTCCTTTCCAAGTGCTCTGTGTACATTGCTGAAGGAGGGCCTTTATGTGTACCTTTGCAGATCAGTCACTCAAAGAGAGGAAAACACGGTTATATCAACAAACGCTCTCTGCTAACAGCCCTGTAGCTGGCACCTGTCACTCACCTGGGATTTAGTCATGGATCTGAATAACGGGACAGTGCTGATGGTCATTGAAGCCCAGTAAACTCCCACCAGCTATAGCATGTGATCAACTCTGCTTTTAATGATGAAAAGGGGACTTAAACTGTCGGCTGTTGAGGCCGTCAGTAATTGCAGCTCTAAATCATTTGCATTGTTTCTTCCCATTCAGTCATTATGCTCCTAAACAGCTTGGTTCAGAGGCGTCTTGCTCCCTGTTACCACTGGAGCAGTTCACACTAGCTGCCATGGTTAAGCAGCTTTCCTCTATGGATAGGGATGCAAACTGTGGGCTATAGATACCAAAATCAGATTTTGGCTTAATCACAGTTTGTGTTTGTGTGGAGTGGGTTAAGAGAGATTTCATCTTTGGAAATCCTTACCACTTGGGGAGATGACGAGTCATCTCTAACTTGCTCTAATTACTTCTAAAAACTTTTTGTTTGCATCACAGTCAATGAGATGATGTGTAATGTTCTTACACTGCAGTGTTGCATTACTACATTTAAATCCTTTACATTCAGAAACACATCATTATTACAGTACTGTAGTGTTGTTTAGGGTTGGGCAATAGTTCACTGTGATAATTTATGATCTTTCAGTGGCATTGTGTTGTGTTGAAATCATATATCGAGATATGGTCATACACTTTTACATTGTCTAAAAATGTAATTACAATCACATACTAGCTCAAATTTATCCAAAAATGAGATTAATCTCTAATGAAGCTATTGTCTTAATATGATCTATCTGTATTTGTATATATAATATATCTAATTTCACTTGAAACTGTCACTTTAATGTATATATATAAATGATTTTGTCCATATTGTCCAGCCCTAGAGTTGTTAAAGAGGTAATTCAGTTGCGAGATGTTTTCATTTTCTGCTCAGATCATTGCTCACCCAGTACAGTAAATGGATATGCACCAACAGGGCAACAAAGAGTTAATAGTTATGCCTAGTTAGTGGTTATGATGATCAGGTTTAAGTATCCATTAAAAAATTCACCTCATTGATTTGGCCTCAGAGCTGCATCAGTCTTCTCATCTCCTGTTTGTGGTGAACTTGAAGGACAGGAGTTTGTGTGTGCTGTTTCTGGTTGAAACAGTGAGTCTTCAGCAAAGCTTTTCTTATTTTTATGTTTCTGGCACAGAGCAGCAACGTGTCAAACCCAGGTAGAAGAAAAAGCAGCGGCAACCTGCCTCCACGATGCAGTGCAGCTCCTGATAATCATTGTGGCAGATGTAAAAGCAGCAGAAGTCAACACTTTCCGCTATAGACATTTCTCTAGACATAAAATCATGCGTAGCATTTCAACATGTCAGTTAAAATGCTCCTGAGTGTTAAGGAGTGTTTTTCACAGCTTTTTGATGCAGATTTTGCATGGTGCCTCTGTTTATTTGATAAGGGAAAACTGGAAGACAAAGGAACAACATTCTGATTTACACCTGAAAAATGAAAGTTTACTTCGTCGCATTAAGTGCAGCAACTGAGAGAAATGTCCCTTTCTGAGTAGTTTACCTCTTAAAACATATGTCATTATTTAGGGCATGTCTGTTTTTAATAGATAGTATAGTAAGTGTGTTACTATAGTTAATAGATAGTATAGTAAGTTTTACTGACTTCACAATGAAGTCAGTAATAGATGTTATTAAATATGAATAAAAATAACTAGATGAACAATGAGTCTGATATACAACAAATACACAGTGTAGCACACTTAGGCCAATTTAATCCAGTGCATTTACCCTTTATTAAAATGTATTGCATATTTTAAAACCCTCCATAGGATTAATTAAAAAAAATCCATTTCAGTGTTGCTGTTCATTCCATTATTGGCTTTGTTTATGAATTGATTGGATTGCAGAAAGTTTTTTCCACCCTCTAATATTTTCATTGCAGGGTGCTGTTGTATAAGTCAGCCTGTTGTACAAGTTAGGAGTTTCCTTGGAAAAATGAGCACAATGCAAATCAATCGCAGATGTGCTGCGATCCACAGTAATTCTGTCTTTTGAGTCGAATCCACAGCATTACAGTATCTCGACTTTGTAGTGGTCTCTGAGTCCATTGTCATGTTAGTTCAATAGTCCTCTGTACTGTAAACCACCACTGCTCTGTTATTTAGAGCCACTTTGGGAACACTGACACATGAGCTTGCATTTCTGGGTACAGAGTTCCTTTGAAAAGCATGGAAAATAGATCTGATCATTTAATAAGACAGACTTTTTTTTGCTTAGAAAATACTCTTTTCATTATCAATATAATTAACTCAATATATCTTTGAGAGTGTATTTTTACTATTCAGTGCCACCTCCATGTTTCTGACCAAAATTTTCAAATCCACCCAGCAGAAGAAGGACTAGTAGAAACATTTGGAGCTGTGTTGGAGGATCGGTTCAGTCTTCGCCTCGGCAGCTTGTAAACTCCTCATAACTAAGCCACAGTTTGGTTTTCCGTATTTATGATAATGAAATGTAATTCCACCCTTCAGTGACATTACCATTGCTGCCATATTTTGAAACCATTACTTAATCACATTGTCAAAATCCCCATTTCCTCTCATCAATCCTACACTGAGCTTTATTTGTGATCCTCTCTTTCTTTTGCCCTCACCCGTTTTATTCACTCCATTTCTCCCGTTCAATTTTGCTTCACACTGCTGTTTATGTTTTTTTTTTGGGGGGGGGTGACTGGATTAAACCTACTGAAATAGCTCTTACTCAGATTTTAGGTCATCTACCAAATCCATTAGAGGGAAATATACAAATAACCCCACTTTTCTCTGCCATCCACAGTGGTCTGCTCCTGTTCCTCATCTTGTAGCTGCAGAGGCTTACGGTGCTATTAATAGTAGGTAATCTGCAACAGTTTTATCTACTAATATATTTATGGTTATTGTGTTATGGGAAATAAACACTTTGTGTGGCTTATTCTAATGTATAGTAAACATCCTTGTGCCACATTATCAATAACAGAGAGGCAATGAGAAAGCCAGCTGCAGCACTTCTCATAACTCATAGTGTATTAATTCATAATTAGCGGGTTTAATGAAACAGATATTGCAATATTAGTTATTAGGTGTACAGTTTCAACAGAAACAAATCCGCTCATTCAGTACAATAAAAGTGGCCACATGAAAGAAATAAAGTGAAGAAGCAAAGAGCATTGAAGCTAACGAAGTGTATTACACACTTATTAAAGTAATTTTCACTTTGCCTCCCAGACCTGGCCAAAAACACTTTCAAATTCTCATTGTACTCCAAGGAAGGCTATATGGGACTTTTTTTTTCCTTGTTAACTTTGAAGTAAGCTCGAAAATGTATAGGTAGACAGGGGTGGCATCAAATAATCAGCAACTTCAAAAAGCATGCGGCCACTTAGCACTCCTAAAGCTAATGTCCCCAAGACATTCAGAATGGAAATTATTCAAACTCATTTAGTGGCAGCAAATTGGTCTAAGTTCAATCAGAAAACAGACTGACACTGAACAAGAAGTGCAGCCTAATTATACTTGTTTGTCAAATGAAAATTTCATTTGGGCAGAAATGAAACCTCCGAGCAACTTCTTTTTAAGGTGAGCTCCTAGTTGTATTATCAGCTAAATGCAGTAAAATCCATAATCATGTGATGATAATGAAAATGGAGCCAATGTTAACATTCAGGCTTTTGGTGCCCCGGGCACATGGTGATAAAAATTAAGTACCATAGTCCTCTGCCAGGCACGCTGACACCCGGGCTGGTCTTTAGCCTCTTAGATGCGTTTTTGCATTTTAAAAACTTTATCAAAGCACTGTTGCAATGTGGAAAATGTCAACGTGAAATGCACTGAAGGCAAATTGGAATTTCATTAATAGTAAAATTATTGCTTTTGACTGATGTATTACTATGCTTGTTAAGAGCTGGAGAGTGGAACGCTCGGCTGTCTGGTCGGCAGTCTTGCCTCTTCTTGTCCCACACCATTTGCTGAAAGTTAGAGATCTGCTTTCCTACTGAAAAACAGCAATGAAGTTCCCAAAGTTGCAGGAAGCGAAGACTATCTAGTTAAATAAGTTAATTTAAAGGGTAGTGATGTCTCCTAATGCAAAGCTACTGAGCTTATTAAAGAGAAAAGAGAAAGGATAACAAAGGCTCTATTGTATGAGATAACATTAATGTCTGGGTAGTTTCATGTCTCTCTGTTTTAACATGAAGCTGACGTTCTCCTCCTGATTCACCAACACAGCATGGATTTGTGCCGTGAAGCGGCAAGGTGTCTCCTCAATGTTAAGTGTTAACATTGTAAAACATCTAATCTCAACCGTGGAGAACGGTCCTCAGAGATCCCACTGTGCTCTGGTGTCCCAGGTAAATAGACCTAACCTGGTGTGAAGGTATCAGTTCGCTGAGACTTGTGCTCATTCATGAAGCCGGCGGTGTTTATTGATTTACCTCGTAATCCTCTCAGTGTCAATGTCGTCAATGATGGAGCAGGAAATGGGAACGGCGTGTCAGATGGAGGACGTTTTCTGACAGCAAAAGGAGACAACAGATTAGCTTTAATGGGATATTCATGTTCTCCTGTGGGGTTGGGATGTGTGGCGCTCAGTCTACAAGTGGACCAAAATTATTACCTTGAAAAGTGATTTTAAAATGTTGACAGGCCAGCCAGCATGATGGGGAAGCTAACATTTCATATGATTTTTAGTGTTTTGCATGACCCCTGTTTTCCATTTTATATAAACTATTACTTATTTATTTTCAGTGAGAGGTGAAAACAGAGTATAAAAAATATGAATAGGCATTACTATTATATAGATGTTACACATATATCAGAATATAATAAAAAAGAGTTGGAGTATATATATATATAGAGAGAGAGAGGGAGATATTGATAATATATATATATTATTATTATATATTGATTTGTAACTTTGACACTTTATTTGTTGTATATTATATCAGGATCACAGGAAATATAACAGGTTACATTATTGTGTGGTCTTTAACACTACTGTAGTTCATCCACTGCTGCAACACAGAAAAGTTGTAGCTGTACAGATTTATAAAGATGAATTAAGCTTTCATTTTATCAAAAGAAGTAAACATGGCCAATGTTATTGCAGTGCTTTAATGTTCAAAACAGAGACAGAGACCCCTTCTGTATTATTGTATTATTATACATGACACCTTGCAGTCTTGACAGGATACAGCTTCAACGGAAATATAAACACATTTTACACTAGAAGAAATTGAGCACTACATACAACAAAATGCTGACTATTTTTTTTATTTTATTTGTATTTATTTTATTTTTTTTAGCAAAATGTGTCAAACATCTATTAGGTACAATTGAAAGGTTGCACATTTTGAACCCGGTGTGTTAGCCTTAGTATAGCTAATTAGTTAGTATGATCGGCCTCCAGTAAGTAGATATGATCACAGATTCATGCCTGTGGTCAAAGAAAACAACACCAACAAGATCAAATTACAGTGAGCTATCCTGTACTCTGCAACTATACATAAATGAAGAAATCTACCTAATTGAGATTAAACTCTCATAATGACTGGAAGTGTAACATGTACAGCTCATAACAGTACCTTCCTCAATAGCATCTACATTTAAACATCAGTATTTCTACCTGGTATTCAGCTGCAGGCCTCCTGAATTTTCTAAGAATTCAAATCACACAATGTTGTCAGTCTTTTTATCTAGTTTAATGACACTATTAATTGGATTTGTAATGATGTTTTAAGCAAACTTATTTCAGCAGACATCTCTCAGGCAATGGCCTTGGTGATAACGCTGAATAGTGCATGCCTGGCATACATACACACAGCAGCAGGGTGTTTCATAGTATTTGTAGTGGAGCTCTGACCTCTTGTGCCTCATTGTGGAAGTGCAAAATCATCATGCTACACTAGCAGTGGTGCTCTGTAATGCAATATCTTTGTAAGTATGCACTTTAATTTTAGGTATTAAAACTCCTTGGAGGCCTCTTTCACAGTTGCTCCATGTGTAGCACTTTATGAACCCCTCGGGTGACTTCCAGGAAAAAAGCGTCACAATAGTCCCTGTAGGAACGGGCTGGGTCACATTTTGAAAAGCCCAAAGAAATGTTCCACAAGGATCCATTTATTGGACTGTGAAGGGACCTTTATCAGTCTCTGAAAGGACACATGTTCATGCTGGATGACCCAGGCTACTGTGCCAACTTGCAATACAGCAAATTTGTAGTCAGTGTCGTCATCAAATCAGCATTTAATTAATGTATTTGTCTGGTGGATCCCTGTGGCTTTATTGTTTCACATAGTTTATGACGTCTGCAGTCTGACTCGTTATTCCTGCCACCTTCAACTGCACACAGTGAGGGTTATATCCCCAAATCCTTTGGTTCTGATTTCTGTCATACTCAACAAAGCAGCAGGATAGGTTCGTCCTCTCAATGTTACTGTTGCTAACTTGGACAAACAATCCCACCTGGCATAGTGACAACCAGCCAAACAATGAGAGTCACTGATGGTCTCTCAGAGGACACAGATAACTTTTGGAGGCAGGCCAGTTTGAGATCATCAAAAATCTACCAGAAAGGACCCAGGAGTTGTTTTTTTTTTTCTCAGAGCAACCTGACCTCACCATATGTTGATAGCAAGTAACTCAAGAAATGTGATTAAAATGAGGAAAACTATGGGGAAATGTTGGTTACAGCTGGTGCTTTATATCACAGTGACCATCAATAACTGACCACAGTCACTGTTGCTGTGTATTTTTATTGCAAAACTGCGAAGATGAATATGCTTTTTTGATTAAACACCATACTGTATTGTATAAAATAAAAGATATATTGTGTTAATTTAATGGGACATGATCAAACACCATTTTTTGATTCAGCTTTATAAAACTGTTTCATACACTAATGTCAGTATTAATCTATTTACACAAGCACTGCATTAATGAATGTCATGTTCAGTTCACCAACTATGTTTAACCTGCTGTATGGGCTCCAAAATATGCATTCAAGGAACCTTAAGATAGTTTGATGGAGGAGGAACTTTTCTTGAAGCATTACTATTTGGAGTGCAGGTATTCATCTTTATTTTCGTGCTGTCACCTGTGATTTGTAAACCTCAAGCTGTGAAGTGCTTCTTCACAGCCAGTACCAGGAAAGTAAAGAGATTCATGGAGGGCTGCATATTGCTATGGCTATTGTTGATTCATCCTTTGACTCCATCTTTGTCAGCTCGATGAATCCTAATGAAGCAGAAATCTGTCACATTTACCCCACAATGATGGCAGCTGGCAAACTTTCTCTGGGAAATGAAACTATTATCTTCAACTAGACACGCACGGAGCGAAATATAAATAAATAAAGTCACACTTATCTAGTGGCCAGTGTGATTACTGTAGCCAAAGCTGACATCCAAATTGACTGTCTTATCATGCTGAAGTGATTTCAGCTGAGTGGAGACTCTAGATGAAAGCAAAATGATCTTTAAATAGTCGGTAAAGATGGCTGCTCGATAAGTTGTCCCACAACAGTTTTGATCATTGAAGCATGCATTCTGTATATTGCCTATTTAGATGTGTGAGATAAACTTAACCGGGCCTCTAAATGATTTAGAAATTACATTTCCTTCAATGCAAGGTAATGACTTTATGGCCTTAGTGAATTCTTAATGTCAGGACGTGTTGTAAATGCTTCAGGAACATGACGTTTTGAACATTTTTTCCATCAAACTGGTAAAGATAGATTCTTTAAATACTATCTTTAACAAATACTACACACTACGGATCTCTTCTTCAATCACCTGTATGGTTGCTGACCACAGGTTGAGTTTAAGCAGTATTTCAGGAGGAAGCTTTGACTACCATCTGTCTGAAAAGCCATGAATTGAATTTGCCGTGCCCTCATACGACAAAGCATGTGTGGTTGGAGCTCCGCATGTGGAAAATGTCAAAGCTATTTTCCTTTTTACTAGTCAATGCAATGCTTGTTTAATAGTAATTGGAATCTTATCCTGCTGTTTGCTCATCATTTCCTGTGCCTGGTTATTCCCCACCTAAACTCCATTTAAGTTTTTAATAACATTTTAGAATAGTTCCCATTCAGGTAAACAGAATCTGATTACCTTGATGGATTGGAAATGTATGTCTGACGGTAGTTATTTGATTTATTTATTCAAGGGGCCTCAAATGGAGGCACTTTAACTAAGGCAAACAAACCTTTTCCAAGAGCAGAGTGGTTTACAGAAGCTGGGAGATTTTATATTTCTCTATTCCGCCACTAAGATTGAAAATAATGTCTGCCACACTTTGTTTGTTTATTCAGCCAGATTTTTTCATCAGTATGTCACTGTGGCAACCTGTAATGACTTCTATAATCCACTGTTCAAGAGGAAAAACACTGTCCAGTGGGGTGGTTTAAGATATTTCTTAAAACTGAGCACACTCTGTGCCAGAGGCCAATGAGCTGGAGTCTAAAACTATTCTCTGATAGTTTTGGATTTCCCTCTCCATAAGCCTCTCATTGTGTTGGGGACCTGCTTTGTATAAGTGCTTGCCAGCTGCTTACCAAATGAGGTTATAGTGTTTCCCTATCAACTGTAAATTTCAATAATTTGTTGGAGAGGCCTTTCAATGTCAGTTTTTATCATATTATCAATGACGACTCAATTTTCTTCTGCCACTCCATCTCAAGCACTGACCCCCGGCCCTATTACAGTCCTGTAATGAAGTGCAATGGAGTGGTAATTGGTCCACATTATACCAGATCAGGTAACATTAGACTTATTTTCTTATCACAATGAGCCCTGCTGGTGACTCTCAATGAGAAACCAAACACAGTTCCTTTCTTATGCAGGCTATCATCCAAATAACATTTCAGCTGGAGACCCTTTCCCCATTTCAGTTTTCCATTTCAAGATTGCTCTCCATGTCCTCGGACTGTGCTTTGTCTCTAGCGTCCTCCACTTTAAAAGTCTCCCAAACAGCCTCAGAGGCAGAGCAGATACGAGGTAGCGCTTTCCCGGGTTGGGGGAAGTACAGTAAATGAGACGGTAACATGACCATTATGTCGGCAGTATTAGATGTACAGTACTCTGCTCACCCTCTGTTGTAGCCTTCTGCTTTGGAGTGCAGGAGTGTTTTTCATGTTATACTGTTATTTAATTAGTTCATGAAACAGTTTCTAAAACACATGTTTAAACTTGGCCACATTTCTCCCATTCCTCAAAAATTACCTTTTGGGAAATTTTCACCCAGGAGGCACATTATGTGGACGAAGTGAAATTCAATTCAGTTCACAAAATTGGCACAAATTAATTTTTCTCACAACCATCCTAGTAGTTTTGTCTGACAGCTATAAGAGAGACTTCATGACCAAGAAAAGTTGCAAAATAATTTCTGCCCAGGTTGTAATCAAAAAAAATAAAATGCACAATCTCCAGTGAAATAAACCAAATATAACATTTTGTGAGGGTATTTTAGCAGAAATGCAATATTTATTAATTAGTTTTATAATCACCCAGTAATAAAGTTGTTGTGTTGTGATTCAAAAAGAGTCCTTCATATCTTGTCCACCATGTTTTGCACTCAGCGGCTGGTGTTATCTGCATCTTGAAATGGGAGGCGTGAGCGGAGGGGTATTAAGTCAGTTGCAGTCTGCAATCACACCACTAGATGCTGCCAAATCCTTAAAGCAGTCCATCTAATTAACATCCAGACATGGCTCGACTAAAACCAGCCTGGTCAGTAAACTGTTCAAATTAATGTTAAAGAGTGTAACGCTGATTTATCCAGTGCCAGAGTCAGTCCTTGTATGAACCTTTGTGCTCCAACAGGCAGGACATCAGGTCTCTCTGGCCGAGCTGAAAACACAGTGCAGAATAAAAAGACAGGATATTGGATAACAAGGTTAAAACATAGGAGCGAAAATATTCTCTTATTAAACTCAGGCTGCAGGGATTTGATTTGAGCCACCTAATAGATAGAGGTTTCAAGGGAGCCCAAACAAAAGGTAACGGGCCGGTCATGCTTATTGTAGCTAATGGCAGAGTCAGAAGAAATTAGGGGATTCTTTTTCTACAGGAAATTGTAGTTAAAGGTGGGTCATGGATCACCCTGCTCTTCACAGGCAGCTTCAGAAGTCAGAGAGTGAACTTTGCTGTGGCCATTAAAAGGTCTATGCTGGAGAAAGAGGTCAAAGCAGGAACAAAACTAATTGCATTATTGGAGAAAGGCAAAGTTGTACAAATGGATTTCATGGCTGAAGTTCATGGTTAGACAAGTGAATAAACTCTTGTGTTTCGTAACTTTTTTTGTAACTATAATTAAAGAAACTGAAGATTGTGAGGACAGGGCAAACCCACACAAACACAAGGAACAGCTTCTTGGCTTTGATTCGACAAGTGTCTGGAAGTTTGTGGAAGTAATTCTGCAACAGATGTGACGTTTGGTGGAAGAGGAAAAAGCTGTTTCAGGTGCTGAAACCCCTGTGAGGGTTTAGTTGGGCTGCCATCAGGTCCGTCAATTCTCATGCAGTGGTCGTGATCACTGATGATTGCTTTGTTTTTTTTGGCATTTACGTTGCCTTTAGATTGGTTCAGCCTAAGCCATGCCAGGAAAATGTACCTGAAGTGCAGCTGTCAACACTTGCAGCGTGAAAATGTGTGAAAAGGGCTTTAAGCTCTGCAACCTCTCTGTAAATGTTCAAATATTTTTACTAGTTCATTGAATTGAGATTTCAGATATTTATGAATCATTGTGTCATCACAAAGACAGTCATTTGTCTGTGAAATATGATAAATTCTAATGTGGGATTGTTATCAAACAATACTTATTTGTTCCATAGTATATATTGTATTTCTGATGACATTTTATAGTAAGTACATAGTACATTCTCCCAAATTAAAGTGTCAACATAATGATTCCATAAATGAGTAAAGTTCTTGTCTTTTCCTTTAACAGCAGCAGCAAAACATAAA
Organism: Synanceia verrucosa; assembly: GCA_029721515.1. NCBI lineage: Eukaryota > Metazoa > Chordata > Actinopteri > Perciformes > Synanceiidae > Synanceia > Synanceia verrucosa. Next base: position 17,285,003 of record CM056562.1, on the reverse strand, counting down.
ATTCTCAAATGGCATCCATTTTCATTCTTTTATTTATCTGCTTAGTTTCACTCCATTCTACACCAAATGACTACACCAAATATGAAAAAAAAGGTCCTTCTTGAGGCATTTGTTAGTTTCCAACAAAAGTGGGGCAAACAGTAAGATTCCCCTGGAACACCTCCTTTGATAACTAATGCAATATATTTCTGTTCCATGTCTATTCACTGAGCCTCCCCTGAACAGACTAACCTGCAGAAGTCCAAATCGTTTTTCTCCTCAAAGATTCTGCCAACTAAAGATGCTCAAACCAACTCCCTGAAGTTAGAGAGATGTTGTTCTGTCACTTTAACCAATACAGTATATTTAAATAATATACTTAGCACACCTGTGTAGAGGTACCTGCCTTGTCCTGACTGCTTTCTTCTGGTGGTTGTCTGCATGCACAGAGAGTGGCGATGAGTCAGTCTGGTGGTGGATGTAAGTGAGTCACTGCTGCCCTCTTGTGGTTGTATCCATATGGTGCCTTGTCTTGCTGTTTCATGTCAAAGGAGAAATTTTTGGGCAAACTGAAACTTCTCATCTGGATGCTGTACAGATGAATTACAGTGTGTGATAGTTCAATTAACATTCAAGCACTTACATAACAATAAAACAGTAGATTGTTTTTAAATTCCTACACATGTATCAGCATAAATCCTAAACACTCACCCTCAGAATGTCAACTTCACTGTCACTTTTAATGCTGTTGTAGACTATATTTAGGTACACATATGCTCTACAGTGACCCAGAAACAGTGTGCCAGCATGTTTAAAATTACATTGCCTAAAAGTTTAACATGAACTTTTATATCAGCACATATGTGGTAGTAGAGTTTTAGGTGCTGCAGTTTTGTGATGTGCATGCTTGTTAAGGAAGTGGAAAAACGGAAGAAGCATGAGACTCACAACAGGTGAACTGGTGTGTGTGTGTGTGTGCGTGTGTGTGTGTGTGTGTGTGTGTGTGTGTGTGTGTGCAATGTTTTTAAGAACAGAGCAAAGGTTTATCAAAAGTGTTTCCTATATAAAGAGCAAGAAACTGTGTTTATCTGTTTTTCACCTTCATGTCTCAAAGGACAGCACAGTAATACGGTTAGCGACCATTGATTTTATTTTATTTAATTTTTTTATTTTTTCCTTTTAATTTTTGCTTTCTTTGCCCTGGATAACAGACAATCTATAAAATTATTAAAGAAAAACAGCCATGTGTAATTGCAGACATGTTGCACCACATCACTTAGCTCCTGTGCATTTTCTTACTTCTTCAACTGTTCCAGGAAGTGGCTCAGTGTCACCAAATCAGGAAACTGAGTGTTGCTACTAATACAACAGAGCAAAGGGCTACGGCTGGTGAAAGCTAATGTAGTCTCTGTTGGAGAGGAGCTTGATTAAACCTGAGAAACCTAAAGGACATATTTTGACAAATGATGCCTCATGTGGAGTGATTCTTAGCACTTTTGAGGCTTCGCAACCATGGAAGATCTTGTCTCATGTGTTAAATCGGGTAAATACGACATATCTTCTACAGCATATTTGTCTTTCTAGTAAGTTTCTGGTGGTGAAAATATGGCCTTCAACTGTACAGATTTTTACACTATGTTAATTAGTCTTTTGTAATATTTTATATTTTCTTATATATATATCTATATATATGTGTGTTTATTTAATTGCACTTTATTTAACTGAATGTTCATTGACAATGTTTCTGTGAGCTTATAAAAAAAGAGGAAGCTAGCATCTTAGCCTTCTTGTACGCTTGAATTAATATGACGGGTATTTTAGCATTTCCCACATGTCTAAATTCGAAGCCTGTTACTGCTCCACTGAGAAACAGATGGCAGGTCGCTCAGCCATCACTGGCGGACTGTGATCAAGGTGAAATAGTCGTGTTGGGTTTCTTTCCCAGTTAGCATGTACAGAGATGAACTTGACCTGATTAAACACTGTAATGAGTCAAACAAAATTACTCTGACCAGTGTTGACAAGGCTCAGTGTTTGCACAACGCCATGGTGGCTCGGCCCTGAAAACTCAAACAAAGTGGACATTCATTCTGTGACCACCAGTCACCTTGACATTTCACTGCCGGACAGCTGGTATGTTGTGAAGAATTTCCACGACAAACATTGCCTGGTGCGACATGGAGGGCAGCACATAATGTGGCCAGTGTTGCATCATTAGTGTAATGTTTGAGCTGATTACAGGATTGAGATTCATTGCACGTGGTTAGTCTGGATCAGCAGTGTAGAAGGAACTACGGATTTCTAATTTTATGCTTTGGAGGGGCAATTTTGAGCCTGTTTGCACTGAAAATACTAATTACACTGTAATATGTTGTGTTTTTTCAGGTAAATCTGAATCAATTTCATCACATGAGCTGTTGATTGTGCACACCGCTGAAGCGCAGGAATGGGCCATGTATTTGCAGCAGATCTTGAAATCCTCCAGAAAATTTTACAAAAGGTCAATTTTGCTGTATGAAATCAACCCAGCCGATCAGCTCCACGGATATGACTTTGAGTATTTCCAGAGATGCAGGTGCATGGTGCTGCTCCTCACAGGAGTGATCCTGGATATGCTCTGTGACCCTGAGCAGCAGGTATTGCTTCAGAGACTCCTTCACCCTCCTCACAAAGTGGTAGCGCTGCTGTGCGGCGTGTCAGAGGACGACATATCAATGGAGTGTTTTAAAGACTGGCCGAGCTGGAGAAAGCTCTACCCTGACGATGAGCCTGCCATCTACATTTCCACCATTTGGGATGCCATCACTGAGAGTAAGCAAAATGTATCAGTCATCCAGGTCGAGGTAAATCAAAAAGAGAGTCAACTGGACTTGACTCTCTTTTTTGCTCTTTTTAATATCTCTTATTTTTTTTAATTCAAAGGCAAACGAGTGGAGACTGGATATAAGAGTGAAGCTGCAGCAGAATTTCACATGACAGCAGCCTCCTCAGCTAAAAATCCCACTGCTGACGAAACAGAGGAACTGGGGTCAAAAGAGCAACGAGAAACTGCCTTGAAGGATAAGGAAGCGTCGAGAACAGGGAATTCAACAATTGGAGAACTTAGTACGCATCTCACCTGTCTCACCGTTCAACCGAACAGAGTTCTTTGTGGGGTAAGAATGAAGGAGCCACATAGTAATTACATCAGAGACAACATTAGTGTGGATCAGAGCTGTGTAAAGAGTGTGGTATTCAACTGGTGGTATTAATTCCTACTTTTTCTTAATTTCTGTGAGAGAGACAGTAGAATACAGAAATATTTAGCATTTACATCTGTTAGCTAGTTGTATCAATACTTGTTTTCTTCAACGCTCTAACGCTCTAGTTGAAAATAATCACTATAAAGATGCATATGTTCTATTTATCCTATTTTTAAGGGAGGGGAGAGACTTTTTATCATTTTCACACACAAAGATGTAGAAGATGGGTCGGCACCAGAAGTGGAGTTTTCGTCTGAAAATGTTGCTGCGAAAAGGGTCCCAGGCACTGTGGAGAATGAATACACTATAAGTGTTACTGCACCTGGTGGGTAACTCAAGTCATGTGACCTTAACTAGTTTTTCAGTGATCATGACAAGATCTTGAAAACTTCTGTCCATTAGATATGCCTGCTGGAGTGGTATCACTCACCATGTACACTGACCAATGCTGTGTCAGCTTGAGGCCTGTCACATATTATACCAGTATGGGAGAACTCAGTCGCTATCTTGAAAATGCTGCTGATCCTGTTAACTTCATCTGCCAGGTGAGACTTCATGCCACCATGGTTGTTTTACTAATGTTAATAGCTCTCTGTGTTATGCAACTCATTTTGTACTTTCAGGCCTTCAACTTGATGTCCAGTTCAACTGAATCTCTGGACGAAATGCTAACTGACTCGTTAAAATCCAGGATGCCTGCAACTGGTTTTCAGCTGTTTGGAATCAGGCAGATTGAAGAAGACAATATGGCAACATGTGAGTACAATGTTGATTTCTTGTTCTGTGAGATGATTTATTCGGGGGTAGATGTACTCTTGTCGCAGATATTTGATCCACATCTGCAATGTCTGTTTGTGAACCCTCAGAGGGTAAAAGCAGCTTTTAGGAGGCAACACAGGTTCATCTGATTGCTTTTTATCCTTCAGATCAGCGTAACGAGGAGCTTCCCACTCTGCTCCACTTTGCTGCTAAGTATGGCCTGAAGAAGCTGACCTCGGTTCTCCTTAGGTGTCCTGGGGCTCTGCAGGCTTATAGTGTGATGAACAAGTCTGGAGACTACCCGAACACGCTGGCAGAGAAGAGTGGCTTCTCTGATCTCAGACAATTCATGGACGAATTTGTTGTATGTCCAGAGATTACTTTCCTCTGACAATCAGGTTGTCTCGTGTCTCTCTACTCAGCATCTGCCTGCCTCTTGTGTTCAAACAAATCTAGGAGACAGCAGATATGCTCAAGTGTCACATCGAGGACTCCATCAACCCAGAGGAAAGTGCGGAGGTGTACGAGTCGATGGCAACTTCCTCTCAAGATATCATGATGAAGTACTCAGGTTGCTCAGAGGACATATATGAGTCAATGCTGGGTATTGACCCTGAGTGTGCAGAGGACCTATGTAAGATGATTTTATTTATCGGTCCTAACAACCGCAAAGTGCATAAGCTGCTGCTGATGATGCTGTTTATTTTTTCAGATGAGGTGATGAGTGCGGTAGACGAGAACCCAGAGGAGGCAATGCTTCGGAAGTTCTTCCAAGGTATACAGTTATATAGTTGTCATGACCTTTATGATATAGTGTAGTATATATAATGTCGTGGGAGTTAAGTGGTTATGTTGTGTCCATCAGCAAAACCACATGCCTGTGAAAAACAGGACAACAACCTCCCTAAAAATGAGGAAGAGGAGAGAGACAGTCAGAATGATCATTTAGATCAAATTGAAGAAGAGGAGGATCCATACAACATCTGCCTCGAGGATATCTATGATACTGTGGATGCAAATGGTGCCTATAACCCTTTAATCCTGAACCGTCCACCAGCCCCCATCCCCAGACCTGAATCTGAGTCAGATCCTGAAGGGTCTGTAACCTACATCTCCAGAGGTATTCAGCCATCTCTTTATCCATCCTGAAAATGTTCTCTTTTTAAAAAACTGATCTGCAGGCAAAAATAGATAACTCAGTATTTTCGTTAGTATTTTCAGATAAAGCTACACCCCAGTGTAAAATGATGGAAATGGGATATCCTGCAGGTAAAGAACAGCTTAAATGACTGAAAGTAACACTGACAGTCTTTACTTTTTCAAACCTGTTTTGCTGTCATTTACATTTCAGTGTCTCATGATAATCTCTGGTTGCATTCAACCAAGTATGGAAGGAGCCAAAAATGCTGTTGTAAAATATTAAATAGGTTAATGGACCGAACTCTTTACTGCATAGAAGCTGTTATTTCACAAAAGCTTTACTTGATTCACAGTTTAGCAAACAACTGTACTGTACTTTAGTACAAATTTGAGGTACTTTTACTTATTCCCCAAGTTGTTTACTTCACTGTATCTCTGTTTGCTAAAATTTATCAGACAGCTTTAGGTATTTTGCAGATTGAGATAATTTATACAAAGTATTAAGTTACTATAGGGTAAGATAACCAGAAATATATAAAGTTATTTAACCTCACCTTTGCCAGCTGCTACATTAAATTAATAAATGCATTAATACATAAATCAAAATGTAATCAAGGCAATGTAATGTAATGTAATATATGTGATTCTGCACAATGAATACATTTACGTTTAGTAATTAAAGAACTTAACCACTATTAAGGTTGTAAACTTTGCTTGCCATTATACAAAAGACAGTACTATTAACATTACTAATATGTGCTATTTCCCTGTTGGTGGGATGAATAAAGGTTCATCTTATCTTGTTGAATATGTTAGTTTTACAGAATTGATAATACAGATTAAGATTTTTAAATCCTTGCTGTTTTACTCCAGCCTACATGTCTCCTTTCCATATTAAACAGCGTGAGAAAATGCAAAATGGAAAACTTGACGATGTTTGATGACTCCTCTGTTTGTGTTGATTGACGACCTTTACCTACTGTCCAGCTCGGCCTGTGGTGGACCCCCCCTCTCCTGCTTATGACCCCTACGCTGGGATGAAGACACCTGGACAGAGACAGCTCATATCTCTGCAGGAGAGGGTGAAGGTGGGGGAAATTACTGTTGATGAGGCTGTCCAAGAGTTCAAGGCCTGGCAGTTTGACCATGAGCGGAGGGCCAGCTCCATACGCTATCAGCAGGTACACCATATAAAGAAACTTTATGATCTGCCAAGTGCTGATTAGAGGTCAAGTAATGAATTTAACATGTGACGTGTATGTGTTGTTTTTGTTTTGTTTCTCCAGGAAAATCTGAAGAGATTACGAGACAGCATCACTAGACGTCACAAAGAGAGAGAGAAGTCAGGAAAGGAGCTTGGTGGGTATTTGACTGATTATTAAAATAATGATTTTATTTGATTTGAACCAAATGAGTAATGCAGCTCTCATAAATCTCCACAATGAAGTGTATGTTACAAAATGATTTATTGATGAACTACACACAGTGGAAAATCACATCCTGTTGTTTTTATAAATGCTAATATTTGATGTGGTCTCCCCTCTTAGATTATGAGATAAGTGCTCCGCTGCAGAGGAACCTGCACTGGGGCTCCAGCGGGACCATAGAGTGCTCTGTGTACGAGTCGGCTCCCAAAGCAGCGGCTCCTCCTCCTCCTCCAGTGCCTCAGGTTATCCAGAGAGGCAGCTGGAAGACCGGCAGCACCTCCAGTACATCCAGTGAGTCCTGATACGAACACTAATGTTTGTGAGCAACACTGTGGCTCAGAAATAATAGACCAGTGTCTATGTTCTCAGCTTTTTCTCCCACTGCTTTCTTCCCACTTTCCAATTATCTGCACTTCAGAGGCAATGTAGTCTCTGAACTCATGTGAGTGAGTCCTTCCCATCGAGTGCGAGTTCACGTGTGGAGCTAGGCTGAACGATATCCAGCTGGCGAGAGTCTGATTAGTTTCTTGCAGTGAAGTTCTGTGAAATTATCGACTGTTATATCGAGCGTTTTTTTTTTTTTTATTGATATTGATGACATGTCTATCGCGATATATATTGCTATCGTTTTATCGCCCAGCCCGCTGACCTCTACTTGATGGGCCTTTTGCTCTGTTGTAAGAAAAAACATTCACATTTCTTAGAAGTAATGTCTTGTGATTCCTGCTAATCAGAAACTACACCCTCACAAGCTATTTTGAAGCAAGGCTTCACCCTTCGATTTTTAAGATGTCTTGACTTACAAACAAGTCCTGTTTGTACTAATCTTAACCCTAACCCTTTTTATACTGATAAAGAGATATAGCGTTAAACCACATCTTACAGTTTCACTCCAATCCCACAGTGAGATTACTGTTTGACAAACTAGGGTTCTTTGTTAAAGACAGGCTCTGCAAGTTTAAAGAAGACATATTGTTTTTTGTGAGCTTTTCAGATTGCCTGGGGCAAGTAAAAATAACCCACGGGCCTACGGACCCTGCGCAGACATGCCTGGTCCGGCCAGCAGCACAGACTCAGATTTATTTAGTTATTTTTTTTTAATCGTGTATTTCCTCTACCTATTTCTGTCCTGGAGGAGCCAGGTGCAGAGTGAAGGCAGAGTTTTATGAACATAGGTCATGGAGCCTGGTGCCGTCTGTGAGTCATTATTGGTATGATAATTTGTTTAGTTTTGGAGTGGCAGTGATTTACAGCTAGTGAGTCGTTAAGAAAGGTTTTATTGAGTGACATATTGTCTTATTTATTTTTACTTATTTAAAAAATGTAACAAATGAACATGGACTAGTTCATTGTCATGTGTGAACAGAGCTTGTTCTTTTTAGGTATGAACTGGCACGACACTGGTGATCAGGTGGCTCACCTGTTCAAATGTGACATCAGATGTGAGCTAGCAATAAATACTGCTTTCTGAAGAAAGAAGTGTTCTGTAGTGTTGTATAGAATCATCAGGAAATGGATTTTTAACATGAGCGAAAAGTATACAGCACACAATGAGAAAAAGAGCTTCTTAGGCAGGGCAAGTAAGAATTTAGATGGTGCAAGTAGATTAGAGTAGTACTTGCCCGATAGGCAAGTAAAAATCCTTAACGTCAGACACCGCAGTATGTGAAAATTAAATGTTTGTATACAATATCAAGGCATGCCAGTAAATTTAGTAGAAATCCAAAATACAATTATGACAGCATAATTGAATTGAGCATGATTGATTTTGATTATATCGCTTGTTCTTTCAAGGTTTTTTTTCCTCTGCTCCTTTGATGTTGATGTTGTCTGGACATTAAACTCTTCTTGTTACAGAAATGTGGGTACACATACAGTACAAATGCCTTGTAAATGCACTGACGTGTTGACAGTTTGAAGAGCTGACAACCTCATGATTCTGGTTCTCACTGATGCACTCTGCCTGTTCTCTGTTTAACCTCTCTCTGATTGCTTATACCTCTCCCTGCAGACATGTTGTACAACTGTAAGGTCTTTGTTGTGAGATTCCAAAAATATATTTTCATCCATATTTGGTGAAGTGGTTTTACGGCATCATTCACCCACCACAAGCACCAACCTTGCATGAAATTTGAAGTCATGTGTTTTCTCTCTACATGAACTCATTGTTTTCTTCACATCAGGTACTGAGAGCAACAGACTCAGCACTCACAGCACTTTTAGTTACAGCAGCGGGACAGAGCCTGACTTTGAGGTGAGCCCCAATCAACAACAAGAGTATTTGCATCTTTAGTGCATGAGGAAATGACAGTCTTTGCACAGACTTGACTACTTTAACATCACAAAGTGTTTCACACTTTCATTGCTGCATCACTGTCCATAAACCAAACTGAACCTTCACTGTCTTGCTGATGTGTCTGTCCTCTGCATGAGTAACATGCCTGACATGACTGATTGTTCAACAGAGTCTGGATACTTAGGTTCTTCATTTCCTAAAATAGATCTAGTGCAAATGTAAAAGTCAAACTGCAAGGCCCCCACTGTTTCTGTCTGATGTTTGGCACACATTGCTGGTGTCTCAGAAATCACCCGTCAGATCATAATCAGAACTGTGAACTTTTTTCTCTGTAGATTAAACAATGCATCATTTTGGTCATGAAATGTCAACATATTTTCCTTAAAGTCTTCTGAATTGTGAACTAAACAAAGACATTTGTGGATATCATCTTGGGCTTTTGGGAAATGTTGATCAACATGTAATTTCCTGACATTTTACAGACCAAACGACTAACTGATTAATTGAGAAATTACATCCCTACACACCAGATCAAGAAATGCAGCAAATCCTCTCAACTGAGCAGCTAGAGCTAGAGAGTGAAGTATTTAAATTATTTATTGATTATCAAAAAAGTTGTGCATTGATTTCCCACTAATCCACTACTTAAGAACATTCACTGGCTAAAGATAGATGCATACACAGACAGACAGATAATTTATTTATCCGAGGGGAATTAAAGCAGCATGTGAAAAATGCAGAATACATGTCATCACTGTCTGCAATTCTTTTTCTTTTTGTCTTCAAAAGGATACAATAGAAAATGTCCCTCCTCCGCCACGACCTCCACGGCCGTCTGTTGCAGCTTCCCTCACTCCACCCAGGATTCCTCCACGGGCCCCAGAAAGGTCAGTTTAGAGACCAGTGGTATGGTCTAAGGATGTTACAGTGAAGAACAATATGGTAAAATAATACCATGAGGCAACGTGGCAATGGCTAATAACAACTGAAATAGAAGTGAAACTGTGAGAGTGCGACAGAAACTAGCATAGAGAATACTAAATAATCTACAGGCAGAGATGAGTGAGTCAAGATAGAGGAAATTGTCACCCACTGACAATTCACAGCTGTGCAGTAGAAAGGAAGTGACACGGTGGGGAAGGCATTGATGTTCAGGTTGTGTAAACACATAAATATAAATACACTGAGAAGACTTTCAAATGAAGCTGGTTTGATTGTCAACTATAACTGCTCTGGATTCCTGTAACATTCAAGAAACTGCAGTCTGGTGTTGCAGTTTGTTGTTTTTTGTTGTTGTTGATGATAAACACATTTGACAGTCACAGTTCTCTCAACCCTTTACTGTATGTTTAAGCAGCACCAGAGCTGGTAACTTTACTGTCTGTTTTATTGCAGGGTGCCAGAGAAGATGCTGCATGAGCGCTACATATCTTGCCCAACCCGAGCTCTTCCTCAAAGACCCACTCAGAGACACACAACCTCAGCACCTCCCGTACCTCGCCGCCTGCGGTGATCAACACGCCTCCACTATGACTGGGCTTAGTTTCTGAAGTTAGGAGTGTTTGATGAGGGATGGAGGAGTTGTTTCCTCTGTAAACAATCAGGATTTTACAAGATGCTTCTTGTTCCCATAATATTTCATTGTGTGTGTGTGTGTGTGTGTGTGTGTGAGAGAGAGAGAGAGAGAGAGTCTGTGGCATTATATATTCTATATGTTTTACTGTAAAATCCGTCCATTCATCCATCCATTATCTACCGCTTATCCTCACACAGGGTCGCAGGGGGGCTGGAGCCCATCCCAGCTGTCTCAGGGTGAAAGGCGGGGTACACCCAGGCTCCAGTTCATCGCAGGGCACTGTAAAATACTTCACTTGTAATAACTCTGGAACATTTAAAGATTTTACTGTGGCAAATGTAAAGAAGACTAACTAAACACATTTAGTTCCTTTTTGTTGGGGCTCTTAATTTGAATGTGTGGGGGGGGAAAGAGAGTTAACTGGTTTTGAGTGACTGGATAATTGTGATATTTAAACATGGTTGGCTGTGCTGTTGACTGAGCCAGTGGCATTAATGCAGTTTAGTTCAACAGAGAAATTCCATTTTTATTGTTTATTTTCACATCATATTGTACTTCTTTTACCTCAAATGATGTCTTCGTTATACTTCTTAAAGGACTTGCAGTTTGTTTGTGATATTTGTGTCTTTCTTAAACTTGGAGAATTCATGTATGGATAATAAAATAACCTTAAGAAGGCTGTTTTTGTCATACATCAGATTTTACGTAGCCTCCAGATTTCATAATGTATATAAAAATATGTTCTTTTTGTATGCATTCTTATGTGAGTTAACACCAGTATGGATTTTTTTTATGCAGTATGAAGTTTGGTCACTTGAAAGTGCTCCATATTCTGTTTAGGTTGCATTAAAATAATTATTTTAATACAAATAATGAGGGTTTACATAGAGCTTTTCATAACTCAAAGACACTTTTCAGAGGAAAACATGAGACAGAAAGAAGAGCAGGTGAATGCTTGTTTTAAGACATAGTTTTTTGAATGAGTGTAGTGAGCCATTTTCTGTTTGAACTTTGTCCAAGTTGATTTTAAGGATGCAGCAATTTAATGAAATTACAGATGACTCACTGTCATGAATATGAATGAATCCTGACTCATGAATCAGTTTCCTCTGTTCTGGAAGAAGAGACACAAAGTGTGAGGAAGTGTAGTCAGTCAGGACTTCCGGTTAAACCTTCACACTAAAATCTTTATTGATTAAAAAAATATAGGCCTAGGAGTCATGCCTTCATGAATGAATGAATGAAAACACAAGCCAAGGACACTATACATTATGTGAAAATAGAAGCTTGCATATACATTCAACAGCTCTTTTTTGTTTATTTGTATATTTCAAATTTGTAAATTTCTTTGGTAATCAAAAAATAGTTACCAGGTGTGTCTCCACTGACCTGCCTGCATATTCTCCACTCGAAATACACCTATGTAGAGACATTGTCAATACATTCCAGTTTAATAACAACCATAGCCAAGATCGTGTTTTTTAGAAAGATATGTTTACTATAATCTGTGCTCATCAATATTCCATATTAACAATGGATCAAATGACTCCAGGTAGTAGATTCACTACCTGGTCCTGTTACTGTTGCTAAACATATTGTAAACCAGATTCACTACTGTGTTGAGAACGCCTTAGCTCTACTGAGGAGTTAGCATCTTTTAGTTTTTGGTGTTTACAGGCCTCCCGTTTTACTCAGTCTCACTGTTAATTTTAATAATATACTTTATTTAATGTTATCAACCCCACTTTGCACCATAACAAAGGCTGTTTTTGGCGATTTTTCGCTGCTAGCTAGCTAGCTAGCTAGCTAACGTTACCTGACCAGCAACCACCATGGCAACCACGGTCAGACAAGGTTCGTCACTCGCTAGTGAACATAGTGGAAGCGACCAACTATTGAGGTACTCTTCTCGGTAGACGAAAACGGTGTTCATAACAGAGTGGATATTGGATTTAGAGTCAACAAATGGTCTGAAACTGGATTCATAATGAATGCTAACAATGCCCCAGGTAAGACCAACCGTTTGCTAGCATGGTAGTCATTAACTTGAAAATAATGTTAATAATAAGTCTAGTGCAAGTGGTTTAGAATACTCTTAATAGGGAAGTCAATATGTTTTAATGTGACTGCAAGTTCTTCCGCTTGTTTTCGGTGACGTGACTGTGTCCCGGCTTTTATTGTGAAGGGGGAACGGCCCAGCCCCCGGTGCTCTGTGTTGGAGGTGTCGGTGGCGTTGACGCAGCTGAGGGTGGTGAGGGCGAATCACTGACAGTACTGCTGGGGAGAGAACAGCCGTCGGCGCACAGAGCTCAGTGAAGTGTGTCTGCAGCAGCGAGCATAACACTGGATTACCATCACACAGAGGTAAGCATGTTCCTGCTCTGGGTCACTGCTGCATGCGGCAGCTGCTGTGTCTGTTTAGTGTTTTCTGGACGTTTGTTATCATTCAGCCCCAACCTTGCATTGTTTTTTACATCCCAACAGCTGACTTTATGTTATTATAACATGATGCAAAACCAGCCCCACTTAATGCATCACTCATTAAGTGTGAATTCAACAGACTTTATCAAACACAAGTGCTTTTGCAAATCGGCCAATTTTGGATTTTGCGTCTCAGCAGAGAGGCGCTCTGGCTTTGGGACAGTTTACTGCAGTACAGGCTGATCAGTGAGACCCACTATGGATGCCGCACTCTGAAGCTGAATGCACAGGAGAAAAGACAAATTGTCCAGTCTGGGAATTAAACGCTTTTTGACTTTACACTGTGCAGAATACAGCATGGAAATATACATCACCCTAATCATTTCTATTATGGTGGTTTCTTTAAATCGGCAGGTATCAGTGAGGCTTATTAGCTGTTGTCATAGTGAGTCACAGGGAGCAGACTACAGGCTACTCCACATGCATACAATAATGCTCAGGACCATGCACTTAATGGAATGCATATAATGCGGCATGGAGGTGTTAGGAATAGTTCATTGAACAGTAATTAGCAGTATTTTATGAGAGGTTTGTCAGATTGGTCTGTAGCCTTTGTCACTTTTGACAGGATGATTTTGATGTTGAAAATGTTGAGGAACGGAAGTTTGAGTCCATTCTCATTCTCAAATTCTCAGTGCTGATAAAACCAGTGGTAATGGTATTTTAGAGGAATATTTTAGTCTTATTTTGCACTTCTTCTTCTTCTTCCATTTGAAATACTAATGTGTGAGTGTGAGCAGCCGTGTTCTGTAAGTGTGTAGTAGTTGTGAGTACACTCAGCAGTTATTGACACTGGACCTGAATGTCAAACTTCCTGTTCTCAGATCTGCCTGAAGCTTCATAATGAACAGCATTTGACATTAAAAACAACTGCCTCACAGCTTAAGTGCCTATATAGACGCTGTTACGTGTGAGCTAAGGCCTGGACCCCGGATGCAGAGACTGAGGCAGCGAAGATAACTTGAAGTGTTTATTCTCACCACAAAATACACAAAGTTAACAAAAGGCGAGGGCAAGAGCAGGCGATGGACGAGTGGCTGGCGTTGCTGGAGTAGTAGAGCTGGAGACAGGTCCGACGTGACGAGTGGCTTACATAAACAGGCTGCTGAGATGGGGTAATCTGGCACAGGAGTGGAGACTGGGCCGGGCTTAAATAGCAGGATGAATGAGTGGATGAGAACCAGGTGTGTCTCTGTGGAGAGAGCCAACCAATCACCGCCACTGCTGCACACACACTGCCCTGGAGAGAAGAAGGAGGGGGAAGGGGAGACAGGAAAACACAAAACATGCCACACAAAACAAAAGGCACCTACAAACCTAACATTACCCCCTCAACGGACGCCACCTGGCGCCCACCAGGCTTGTCTGGAAAGTCCCGATAAAAGTCATTAATGAGGCCCGGTCCAAAATCAAAGAACGGGACACCCAAGATCGCTCTCTGGGCCATAACCCTCCCAGTCCACCAAGAACTGATATCCCCGCCCTGCTCATGCGGACGTCCAGCAGCCGGACAGTGAAGGCAGGGTGGTCGCCAATAAGCCGGGGGTGGAGGGGGGTTCGGCCGGAGGGCACAGAGCACTGGTGGACACAGGTTTCAACAGTGAAACATGAAAAGCTGGGTGAACATGCAATGCAGCGGGCAACTTGAGTCTCATCACACTGGGGTTGATTACTTTTTCAATTTCAAAAGGACCAATGTACCTAGGGGCTAGTTTCCTGCTCTCTGTCTGCAGAGGGAGGTCGCAGAAGAGAGCCAAACCCTTTGTCCAGGCTGATAGTGGGGAGCAGGAGAGCGACGTTGGTCTGCCAACCGCTTGTTGCGGGCAGCCGTCCGTGAGAGCCTCTCTAGCTTCACGCCAGACCACGAGCTCGCCGGAGGTGCTCCTGTACCGAAGGAACTGCCACTTCTGTCTCCTGGATGGGGAAGAGGGGAGGCTGGAAACCCATGGAAGCCATGAAAGGGGACATACCTGTGGCAGAGCTGACCAGGAGTTGTGGGCGATTCCACCCAGGGTAGGTGGGTGGACCATGAGGACGGGTGTCTCGAGGTGACGCACCGGCGGGCCGACTGAGGTCCTGGTTGGTCTGGCCCGCCTGGCCATTAGTCTGAGGATGGTATCCAGACGAGAGGCTGGCCGACGCCCCAAGAGCCAGGCAGAAAGCTCTCCAGACCTGGGAGGAGAACTGAGGCCCCGGTCCGAAACAATGTCCTGAGGGATTCCATGAATTCGAACACGTGTTGGACGAGAGGTTGGCGGCCTCTAGAGCTGTGGGAAGTTTGAGCAGAGGTACAAAATGCACAGCTTTGGAGAAGCGATCTACAATAGTTAGAATAACAGTGTTACCCTCAGAAGGTGGGAGTCCCGTGACTAAATCCACCGCGATGTGAGACCAGGGACGATGAGGGATAGGTAAGGGCTGTAGGAGACCAGCAGGAGTCCGGTGGGAGGATTTGCTGCGGCACAGACGGAGCAGGCAGAGACAAACTCCTTGGTGTCAGCCAGAATGGTCGGCCACCAAAGCTGTGCTGTAGCATGGTGAGGGTTCGATGGAAGCCGGGATGACAGGCGATTTTGGAGGCATGTCCCCACTGAGCACAGGAGTCCTGGGCGGAGGGTGGAACGAATATCCGGTTGGGAGGACAGCTTTCAGGAATGGGATGGTCTCGCTGGAGCCTCCTGCACCACTTGCTCAATCTCCCACCTGGCCGCCTCACCACACAGGAGGATGGGAGTATGGTCTCCACAGGTGAGTCTTCCACTGGCGGGTAAACTGTCGACAAGGCGCCGGGCTTGATGTTCCTGGACCCAGGACGGTAGGTGAGGGTGAACTGGAAACGGCCCAGAAACAAAGCCCACCGAGCCTGCCGGGAGTTTAGTCGCCGTGTCGACCGTAGATAAGAGAGGTTCTTATGGTCGGTCCAAACCACAAAAGGGTGTGTGGAACCCTCCAACCAATGCCTCCACTCCTGGAGAGCGAGAACCACCGCCAGAAGCTCCCTGTTGCCTACATCGTAGTTCCTCTCTGTAGGTGTTAGTCGACGAGAGAAGAAGGCACAGGGGTGCATTTTGTGGTTCACCGGGAGCGCTGAGAGAGTACGGCTCCAACACCAAGGCCGGAGGCATCAACCTCTACCACGAACTGAAGTGAGGGATCTGGGTGGGAGAGCACAGGTGCAGAGGTAAATAGACACTTTAAATGGTTGAAAGCAGCGTCCGCTGCCTGAGACCACACAAAAGGGAGTTTGCAGGAGGTGAGCTGAGTGAGCGGCGCTGCTACTTGACTGTAGTTACGAATGAACCTGTTACGTGTGAGCTAAGGCCTGGACCCCGGATGCAGAGACTGAGGCAGCGAAGATAACTTGAAGTGTTTATTCTCACCACAAAATACACAAAGTTAACAAAAGGCGAGGGCAAGAGCAGGCGATGGACGAGTGGCTGGCGTTGCTGGAGTAGTAGAGCTGGAGACAGGTCCGACGTACGAGTGGCGACATAAACAGGCTGCTGAGATGGGGTAATCTGGCACAGGAGTGGAGACTGGGCCGGGCTTAAATAGCAGGATGAATGAGTGGATGAGAACCAGGTGTGTCTCGTGGAGAGAGCCAACCAATCACCGCCACTGCTGCACACACACTGCCCTGGAGAGAAGGAGGGGGAAGGGGAGACAGGAAAACACAAAACATGCCACACAAAACAAAAAGGCACCTACAAACCTAACATTACCCCCCCCTCAACGGACGCCACTCTGGCGCCCACCAGGCTTGTCTGGAAAGTCCCGATAAAAGTCATTAATGAGGCCCGGGTCCAAAATCAAAGAACGGACACCTAAGATCGCTCCTCTGGGCCATAACCCTCCCAGTCCACCAAGAACTGATATCCCCGGCCCTGTCGCGGACGTCCAGCAGCCGGACAGTGAAGGCAGGGTGGTCACAAGCCGGGGTGGAGGGGTTCGGCCGAGGGCACAGAGCACTGGTGGACACAGGTTTCAACAGTGAAACATGAAAAGCTGGGTGAACATGCAATGCAGCGGGCAACTTGAGTCTCATCACACTGGGGTTGATTACTTTTTCAATTTCAAAAGGACCAATGTACCTAGGGGCTAGTTTCCTGCTCTCTGTCTGCAGAGGGAGGTCAGTGGAAGAGAGCCAAACCCTTTGTCCAGGCTGATAGTGGGGAGCAGGAGAGCGACGTTGGTCTGCCAACCGCTTGTTGCGGGCAGCCGTCCCGTGAGAGCCTCTCTAGCTTTCACGCCAGACCCGACGAAGCTCGCCGGAGGTGCTCCTGTACCAAGGAACTGCCACTTCTGTCTCCTGGATGGGGAAGAGGAGGCTGGAAACCCATGGAAGCCATGAAAGGGGACATACCTGTGGCAGAGCTGACCAGGGAGTTGTGGGCGATTCCACCCAGGGTAGGTGGGTGGACCATGAGGACGGGTGTCTCGAGGTGACGCACTCAAGGGCCGACTGAGGTCCTGGTTGGCCCGCCTCGCCTGGCCATTAGTCTGAGGATGGTATCCAGACGAGAGGCTGGCCGACGCCCCAAGAGCCAGGCAGAAAGCTCTCCAGACCTGGGAGGAGAACTGAGGCCCCGGTCCAAACAATGTCCTGAGGGATTCCATGAATTCGGAACACGTGTTGGACGAGGAGGTTAGCGGTCTCTAGAGCTGTGGGAAGTTTGAGCAGAGGTACAAAATGCACAGCTTTGGAGAAGCGATCTACAATAGTTAGAATAACAGTGTTACTCTCAGAAGGTGGGAGTCCCGTGACTAAATCCACCGCGATGTGAGACCAGGGACGATGAGGGATAGGTAAGGGCTGTAGGAGACCAGCAGGAGTCCGTGGGAGGATTTGCTGGGCACAGACGGAGCAGGCAGAGACAAACTCCTTGGTGTCAGCCGTAATGGTCGGCCACCAAAGCTGTGCTGTAGCATGGTGAGGGTTCGATGGAAGCCGGGATGACAGGCGATTTTGGAGGCATGTCCCCACTGAGCACAGGAGTCCTGGCGGAGGGTGGAACGAATATCCGGTTGGGAGGACAGCTTTCAGGAATGGGATGGTCTCGTTGAGCCTCCTGCACCACTTGCTCAATCTCCCACCTGGCCGCCTGCCCCACCACACAGGAGGATGGGGAGGTCTCCACAGGTGAGTCTTCCACTGGCGGGGTAAACTGTCGAGACAAGGCCGGGCTTGATGTTCCTGGACCCAGGACGGTAGGTGAGGGTGAACTGGAAACGGCCCAGAAACAAAGCCCACCGAGCCTGCCGGGAGTTTAGTCGTCAGTGCCGACCGTAGATAAGAGAGGTTCTTATGGTCGGTCCAAACCACAAAAGGGTGTGTGGAACCCTCCAACCAATGCCTCCACTCCTGGAGAGCGAGAACCACCGCCAGAAGCTCCCTGTTGCCTACATCGTAGTTCCTCTCTGTAGGTGTTAGTCGACGAGAAGAAGGCACAGGGGTGCATTTTGTGGTCTACCGGGAGCGCTGAGAGAGTACGGCTCCAACACCGCGCCGGAGGCATCAACCTCTACCACTGGTAACTGAAGTGAGGGATCTGGGTGGGAGAGCACAGGTGCAGAGGTAAATAGACACTTTAAATGGTTGAAAGCAGCGTCCGCTGCCTGAGACCACACAAAAGGGAGTTTGCAGGAGGTGAGCTGAGTGAGCGCTGCTACTTGACTGTAGTTACGAATGAACCTCCTATAAAAATTTGCAAAACCCAAAAATCTCTGGAGGTGTTTTCGGTGGAAGGGACAGGCCACTCACTCACAGCTTGAACCTTGGCAGGGTCCGCCTTTAACTGCCCTTTCTCCACCACAAAACCCAAAACTGACGGAGGGGACATGAAACTCACATTTCTCAGCTTTTTACAAAGAGTCTGTTCTCTAGCAGTCTTTAGTACCAGTCTGACATGTTGAATGTGTTCATCTAAATCCCTAGAAAAGATCAAAATATCATCTAAATACACAAAAACAAATCTGTTGAGCATGTCTCTTAACACATCATTGATTAGAGCCTGAAAGACGGCCGGGGCATTGGTTAGGCCAAAAGGCATCACTAGGTACTCAAAGTGTCCGAGGGGGGTGTTGAAAGCCGTTTTCCACTCATCTCCTTCCTTGATTCTGATGAGGTGGTAGGCATTACGGAGGTCTAACTTGGAAAAAATGGTAGACTGATGCAGAGGACCAAAAGCGGAATCTATCAGTGGAAGAGGGTACTTATTTTTTACAGTGATATCATTTAAGCCTCGGAAGTCAATGCAGGGACGCAGAGTTTTATCTTTTCTTTTCCACAAAGAAAAAACCAGCACCCACAGGGGAAGAGGATGGACGGATAAGCCCCGCCGCTAGAGAGTCAGTGAGGTATTGCTCCATGGACTCCTTTCAGGCTTGGACAGATTGTATAGTTTTTGGGTGGGAAGAGGGGCATCCGGAAGCAGCTTGATGGTGCAGTCATAGGTCGATGTGGGGAAGGGAGAGGGCACTGTCCTTATTAAAACCTCCTGGAGATCATGGTAAACAGAGGGAATGGTGGACAAGTCAACAGGTCTCTGCTCAGGTGGCGAGGGGGGACTAGGAGGACTAGCTGAAAGGAGGCAATGTGAATGACAGAAAGTACTCCAATTGGTGATGACAGATGCAGACCAGTCAATATGGGGGTTATGTAACTTGAGCCAAGGAAGACCCAGAACCAAAGGTGACGTGGGAGAGGGAATGACCAACAATGAAATATTTTCCTGATGGTTACCTGAGAGCTGCAGGGTCATGGGAGCAGTACGGTGGGTGACACGAGCAATTAACTGACCATTCAAAGCGAGCACATTCCCTAGGCCTGTAGAGTCTCTGTGGGAAGATTTGCTTGGATACACAGTTCAGAGTCAATGAAGTTGTCATCTGCCCCACTATCGACCAGTACTTGCAAAGGTAACGTATTGTGAGGAAATCTGAGCATACCTTGCAGTTGAATACGGGCGGAGGGTGTAGGAGAGGAGATTGTGTGGCTCATCAGCGCCCTCCCGGTAGCTGACGCAGCCTGCTCTTTGGCAGTTGTGGACAGAAGGCAAGGAAGTGGCCAGACTGACCACAGTAGATGCAGAGCCGGTGCCGAACTCTGCGTTCACGCTCTGCAGGAGACAATCTCGCCCTACCCAACTGCATGGATTCCTCCCCGCCATGAGAAGAGGGAGAACTGGAAGTTGGAGCTGGAATGGGGGTGAGGTCCCGGGGGGTTCCATGTGGAGGAGGTGCAGACGCCAAGGAGAGGGTTGCAGCAACAGGTGGAGGGACACCCTGTCTCCCTATTCTCTCCCTACGTCTTTCTCTCAGCCGGTTATCAAGTCTTATAGCTAAAGAAATTAACTCATCTAGAGACTGGGTCTCATCTCGCGGCTAATTCGCCCTTTATATTATCAGCTAGTCCCAGAAGAAAAACGCTTTGCAAGGCTAGCTCATCCCACCCGCCTCGGCTGCCAAAATGCGGAAGTCAATAGCATACTGAGAGACTGGGGCAGAACCCTGGCTTAAGAGAGAGCCGGCGGCTGGCTTCTTTTCCTTGGACCGGTGGTCAAACACTTTACGCATCTCATTGACAAAGGAGGTATAGGACTGAGTTAGCGCAGAATTGCTAGAAATTGCCAAAGCCCACGAGGCAGCACGATCTGACAACAAACTCATAATGAAAGCGATTCTAGATCTATCAGTGGCGCACGCCTGGGTTTGTTGATCAAACACTATGGAGCATTGGTGTAAAAACTGGCTACATGTCCCTAGCTCACCGGAATACCTGACTGGAGAGGGATGAATGGTTCTCTGGAGAGACTGGGTGGAGGAGCTGAGGACACTGCTGAAGGAGCGTTGGAAGGTGGAGGATCCCTGGGGGGAGCCAAAGTGGAGATCTGGTTGACGGCTTGATCCATGCGACCACTGAGCTGAGACACACTGGTTGAGAGATTCTGTAGGGTTCCCAGAATCTCGTGGATGGCTTGCTCCAAATGCCCAACACGAACCTTGCGTGGACAATGCCTGCCGAAGTCTATCTGTCTCCGCGGGTCCATGTTCATGGCCAGATTACTCTGTTACGTGTGAGCTAAGGACTGGACCCCGGATGCAGAGACTGATGCAGCTAAGATAACTTGAAGTGTTTATTCTCACCACAAAATACACAAAGTTAACAAAAGGCGAGGGCAAGAGCAGGCGATGGATCTAGTGGCTGGCGTTGCTGGAGTAGTAGAGCTGGAGACAGGTCCTGACGCATTTGAGTGGCGACATAAACAGGCTGCTGAGATGGGGTAATCTGGCACAGGAGTGGAGACTGGGCCGGGCTTAAATAGCAGGATGAATGAGTGGATGAGAACCAGGTGTGTCTCGTGGAGAGAGCCAACCAATCACCGCCACTGCTGCACACACACTGCCCTGGAGAGAAGGAGGGGGAAGGGGAGACAGGAAAACACAAAACATGCCACACAAAACAAAAAGGCACCTACAAACCTAACAGAACCTCCTATAAAAATTTGCAAAACCCAAAAATCTCTGGAGGTGTTTTCGGGTGGAAGGGACAGGCCACTCACTCACAGCTTGAACCTTGGCAGGGTCCGCCTTTAACTGCCCTTTCTCCACCACAAAACCCAAAAAACTGACGGAGGGGACATGAAACTCACATTTCTCAGCTTTTACAAAGAGTCTGTTCTCTAGCAGTCTTTTTAGTACCAGTCTGACATGTTGAATGTGTTCATCTAAATCCCTAGAAAGATCAAAAATATCATCTAAATACACAAAACAAATCTGTTGAGCATGTCTCTTAACACATCATTGATTAGAGCCTGAAAGACGGTCGGGCATTGGTTAGGCCAAAAGGCATCACTAGGTACTCAAAGTGTCCGAGGGGGTGTTGAAAGTCGCTTTTCCACTCATCTCCTTCCTTGATTCTGATGAGGTGGTAGGCATTACGGAGGTCTAACTTGGAAAAAATGGTAGACTGATGCAGAGGACCAAAAGCGGAATCTATCAGTGGAAGAGGGTACTTATTTTTTACAGTGATATCATTTAAGCCTCGAAGTCAATGCAGGGGACGCAGAGTTTTATCTTTCTTTTCCACAAAGAAAAACCAGCACCCACAGGGAAGAGGATGGACTGATAAGTCCCGCCGCTAGAGAGTCAGTGAGGTATTGCTCCATGGACTCCTTCAGGCTTGGACAGATTGTATAGTTTTTGGGTGGAAGAGGGGCATCCGAAGCAGCTTGATGGTGCAGTCATAGGGTCGATGTGGGGAAGGAGAGGGCACTGTCCTTATTAAAAACCTCCTGGAGATCATGGTAAACAGAGGGAATGGGTGGACAAGTCAACAGGTCTCTGCGGCTCAGGTGGCGAGGGGGACTAGGAGGACTAGCTGAATGGAGGCAATGTGAATGACAGAAAGTACTCCAATTGGTGATGACAGATGCAGACCAGTCAATATGGGGGTTATGTAACTTGAGCCAAGGGAGACCCAGAACCAAAGGTGACGTGGGAGAGGGAATGACCAACAATGAAATATTTTCCTGATGGTTACCTGAGAGCTGCAGGGTCATGGGAGAAAAGTACGTGGGTGACACGAGCAATTAACTGACCATTCAAAGCTTGAGCACATTCCTAGGCTCAGGTAGAGTCTCTGTGGGAAGATTTGCTTGGATACACAGTTCAGAGTCAATGAAGTTGTCATCTGCCCCACTATCGACCAGTACTTGCAAAGGTAACGACAGAGGAAATCTGAGCATACCTTGCAGTTGAATAATGGGCGGAGGGTGTAGGAGAGGAGATTGTGTGGCTCATCAGCGCCTCCCGGTAGCTGACGAGCCTGCTCTTTGGCAGTTGTGGACAGAAGGCAAGGAAGTGGCCAGACTGACCACAGTAGATGCAGAGCCGGGTGCCGAACTCATGCTCACGCTCTGCAGGAGACAATCTCGCCTCTACCCAACTGCATGGATTCCTCCCGCCATGAGAAGAGGGAGAACTGGAAGTTGGAGCTGGAATGGGGGTGAGGTCCCGGGGTTCCATGTGGAGGAGGTGCAGACGCCAAGGAGAGGGTTGCAGCAACAGGTGGAGGGACACCCTGTCTCCCTATTCTCTCCCTACGTCTTTCTCTCAGCCGGTTATCAAGTCTTATAGCTAAAGAAATTAACTCATCTAGAGACTGGGTCTCATCTGCGGCTAATTCGCCCTTTATATTATCAGCTAGTCCCAGAAGAAAACGCTTTGCAAGGCTAGCTCATCCCACCCGCCTCGGCTGCCAAAATGCGAAGTCAATAGCATACTGAGAGACTGGGGCAGAACCCTGGCGAAGAGAAAGAGCCGGGCGGTTGGCTTCTTTCCCTTGGACCGGGTGGTCAAACACTTTACGCATCTCATTGACAAAGGAGGTATAGGACTGAGTTAGCGAGAATTGCTAGAAATTGCCAAAGCCCACGAGGCAGCACGATCTGACAACAAACTCATAATGAAAGCGATTCTAGATCTATCAGTATGCACGCCTGGGTTTGTTGATCAAACACTATGGAGCATTGGTGTAAAAACTGGCTACATGTCCCTAGCTCACCGAATACCTGACTGGAGAGGGGATGAATGGTTCTCTGGAGACTGGGTGGAGGAGCTGAGGACACTGCTGAAGGAGCGTTGGAAGGTGGAGGATCCCTGGGGGAGCCAAAGTGGAGATCTGGTTGACGGTTTGATCCATGCGACCACTGAGCTGAGACACACTGGGTTGAGAGATTCTGTAGGTTCCCAGAATCTCGTGGGATGGCTTGCTCCAAATGCCCAACACGAGAACCTTGGCGTGGACAATGCCTGCCGGGTCTATCTGTCTCCTGCTGGGTCCATGTTCATGGCCAGATTACTCTGTTACGTGTGAGCTAAGGCCTGGACCCCGGATGCAGAGACTGAGGCAGCGAAGATAACTTGAAGTGTTTATTCTCACCACAAAATACACAAAGTTAACAAAAGGCGAGGGCAAGAGCAGGCGATGGACGAGTGGCTGGCGTTGCTGGAGTAGTAGAGCTGGAGACAGGTCCGATGCATTTGAGTGGCTGACATAAACAGGCTGCTGAGATGGGGTAATCTGGCACAGGAGTGGAGACTGGGCCGGGCTTAAATAGCAGGATGAATGAGTGGATGAGAACCAGGTGTGTCTCGTGGAGAGAGCCAACCAATCACCGCCACTGCTGCACACACACTGCCCTGGAGAGAAGGAGGGGGAAGGGGAGACAGGAAAACACAAAACATGCCACACAAAACAAAAAGGCACCTACAAACCTAACAGACGCATGGACAATCACATATATACCTGTACCTCTTGTACATTTTGCAGTATAGGAAGCACAGAATAGTCTTTTTTTTAACTGTGAATTTGACAAAGAAGATGTTCCACTCTCTTAAAATACAGAATAGCGTTGATCTTTGTGCTAATTTAGAGCAGGTAAAAATGCTTAATAATACTTACAGATAGCAACTATACATATCCATTAAATTCCAAGTTTCACATGTTAACTTGTCCCTTTATCATACTTCTGAGTATTTCTGAGAGCAGCGTGAACTCACTAAACGGATGTCATTAAATCCCACTGGAAAGAACATAAATCATCGCCCACCTAGCAAAATTAGTTTCTCTGCTGTCATAGAGGTATTGTTTTCTGCTGGAGCTCAGCACATGTATTTGCTTTGTCGGCCTGTGTTTTCATTCATAATTTCACTACAATGGTGATTTCTTTTTTACTCCAAGGGATCAGTGCAACATGACGCTACACAAGCGTGATAAAATATTAACCCCAACACAAATAATTCATTGAACTTCTTTGAGGACAGAGGCAAAGCACTCAGAAGGATTTTCTAGCAAAATCTCTTTTTCTGTGTTTTGTTAAATGGATGGCAACACATTTTTGAATATCTCACTGTCTTCTGCTTGTCTTATCACAGGGACACAGTTAATAGAGATTGTGTATCTGGACAGTGTTTATGAAGAAAGAACAGGACCTCCATTAGTTACATGTTGAAGGACTTTGTGTATGAGTGCTCTAATCAGTTTGTCAAGTCACTGAGTGAAACAAGTTGAAATCTCTCCGAAGTATCACTGCAGTAGTTCAACAAATGAAGCAGACTTCTGGTTGACAACATGTCGGCAGAGGGGTTGTCATTGTTTACACAGAGATAGGTTCAAATGAAAGTCAAATGTTACCTATCATGGCTCAACCATTAGCCATTTGTTCAGTTACTCAAAGGGCAGCTGAACCTCTATGTCCTTTTTCACATATTGTTGTGCAATTAAATCAAGTCAGTGGGTTCAAAAGAATTCAACATGTATGTATTGAGTGTACAAATGCACAATGCAGTATAGTTTATGGTATGGTTTTACATCAACAGGATTTCAGGATACAGAGAATGACTAATATACTAACAGAACATGGTGTTGAAGTTTGGCGCCAGCTTTTTTAATTAATAGTAACAACTAGATTTTGCTTTTTTTAAAGGCACAATAAATCAAGATCAAAGTGGTGCATTTCAAGCTTTTGAGTTTGACAAACAGGAATGATAACCTGTGGCGTAAAGCATGGGACCTGTTGGTATGAGTCCAGCACAGTTGTTAATATTTGATGAAGCTTGTTCCACATCATGTTACACAGATCCAACCTAGATTCGAGAGGAGCAACCCTCAGAAACATGAATCTCAAAACTGAATTTCCAAGATTTGCCAGAGCGGCCTGGCCTCTAGGTCACCTTGTTTTCCCAGGATGATTTCCATTTGGTTTGCAAATATGACACAGAATATAAGAAAATTTGACATGCATTCTCACACTTCATTAGAATTAGATTTCTTTGCTAAATAAGCCTTTTAATTGACACACAAGAAGTTATATGTAATATAAAGTTTAATTGGAAAGTCATTTTATGATATTCCTCTTTTTGGTAAGATATATTTCTTAAAATAATCCTTATTTATTAGTCAGAGTTGATGCATGTCAGCTGCTCAGTGAGGCTGGACGTTAGCATGTTAGCGTGACATGGACCAAAACCTGTGTCAAAAAGCAGCCTTGTCTTTACCGTGAATAACGGATGGCTTTGAACACCAGGTTTCTGTTTTCACTTCATGTTAATGTTACAACAGGTTGCTTAGCAACCTCCACCTCTCCCCCCACTCGTCTGGTTTCTCCATCTGCTGCCATTGGCTGAAGTGGACGGTGAAGTGAAGTGTTATGCTTTGGCTTTTCAAGATCCATGGCACAGAGAACCCCCCCCCCCACACACACACACACACACACACACACACACACACACACGTAAACAAGGCAGTAAAAAGACAATTTATGCTTCAGTGATGGATCTGAGCAGCACTCCATGCCACCTCCACCCTCCTCCCCCTATTTTATGTGAGCAGCTGATGGAAAACAGCAGCATCATCACAGCAGTTGTTGGAGGATATTTTGAAAAGAACCAGCATGTGTCCTTCCCCATCATCGTCATCACACAAACTAAACCAGAATTACCAAGTGACAGTGATGCATGGCAGGTTTATAAATCACTCACTTAATGTAATAAACAACAATGAAACTCTAATATGTGTGCCGCCACCTACGCATGAACCAGGCTGTTACTGATGGAGCTGCCTGTTGTGTTTGTGTCTGGGTGTGACGTGACGAGTCAGACTGGGCCGACATTCCCGAAATACGACAGATGATGGCGACCCACTGGAGTCTTGCTGCACGCTCATTTCACACGAGGATACCTTCATAGCACTTAAAATTGCTGGATTATCACATCGCTGTTTATATTCATGTTTAGCCGCCATATCCTATGACTCAATTATCAAGTAGTCCTGTCACATAGCTGGGAGAGTTATATTAGGGAGCACACTCAGAGCGTCCAGTCCACGTCGGAGTCAAAACACCCAGCAGAGACGAGGAAACGCTTTCAGCACTCTCTCAGACACTGATTTGAATTGTCATCACAGCTCACCTAATGTGTGGTTATGAAGGAATCTGTGTGCACAGCTGATCTTGTTATGACATCAAACGAACATCACATGTGCTTCTTATTCATACTCCCAAATTAAATGGCCGTACTGTATATCATCTCATGGAAATTACCATTATATGTTGCAAGTAGCTGTACTTATATATGTTGATAATCGAGTTTCTTGATTAATCAAATACAGATAGTGTTGAAAATGTAGATCCAAAGCCCAGCAAAATGTGCTTAAATGTCTGGTTAAAGATACTGTTATCAAAGAAACCAGAAAATATTCTGACAAGAAACAAAAAAAAAAATACTCACACTGATCATCAAAATAGTTGCCGATTAATTTAATAGTTGACAGTTAATGGATTAATTGTTGCAGCTCTAGGATTTCCTAGAGCTGCAACAACAACAACAGCAACTTAAAGACGATAACTTTAGTGGTGAAATATGCATAAAATAGCTTTAGTTGCCATTTTTGTGAGGTTAAGTTACATTATTACTGGACTTGTATCACAGTTATGATTCTCTCCTTTTTTGCTCATAAGCTTTTCTTATTTGATTTTTCCCCCTTTGCTTCTACCAAAGTAAACTCTCTAAAAGCCTCCTAAAGAGACGGCGCAGAGCTACTTGAATATTCAGTTTAATGTTTATCCTCACTCTGGGGTTTGTGATCCAAGATTTCTCACTCTTGGAGTGCAGCCTGGAGCCCTCGCTGTGAAGATGTATCACCCTGGGTAAGCTGTCTGCACACTGACATTCTTATTACACTGGCTCTAAAAGCCTAGCAGGCCTGTTATAAGCAGGCTGGCCCTCTAACACAGCATCTGTAACAGTTCTCCCCAGGACCTTCACACATGCCAGCCAAGTGTTCCCTGTCCTTGGTCTGGCCGTGGTCACGTCCAATAGCTGTCAGGGCTTCTCATGGACACGGCGGTGGGCTGCAAGCCAAACAACTTTGATTGGCTGGTGTGACTGGTGCTCAGAGAAAATACTTACAAATACTTACAAACATCAAATATGATATTTCATTAAGTGTTCATATAGACTCAAGCTTAAGCCCCAGCCATTGCCAACATGAATGCGTAATCCTGTAATGACCACCATGTTTAAGTTACATACATTTCCTTTTATGCTGCAGTTGTTTGAAATGAACTTCAAATAGCTCCGTGGAGGAATGTGTAGAATCCCAGGCTGCTGTCCAGCGTGGAAGCAGTTTATGGAAGAGAGCAGGGAGGGTGGAGGGGATGGTGGAGGTCTCCTCTCAATTTGAGGGATAAGCTGCTGCTGCAGAGCGGCCCTTTCGAGCCATGTTTGGAGCTGTTTGGTGGGATCCATGCACATCGCTGGATAAGCTCTCTCCTCTCTGCCATTTGTTGACAAAGCAAAAGTCAAACTGCGTTACATAACAGCCCATTCTGTCTGTCCATAGTACAGCTGAGCATGTGGTGAGAGCTCTTTTGTGTATAGCTCACTTTTAAGGCAGTCTCTGACTGCCACACAGAGACCCCCTGTGTAATACATCATAGTTCAACACCCCTCCTTTGTTTAGCTTTCACAGGGTAGAGACAGACAAAATATGCAGTCTGATTCGGAGAAAGTGATTGTTGCTGCTCTGGTCTACTGGACATTCAACTCGTAAAGTAATTCAGGGAAAAATCAATTTAAAACAGCACATAAATGTGTTAGATACCATCCAGTTTGCTTTTCTCATAAGATGAGTGTTTCTCTCTGATCCCAGCTACATAAAAGCAGCCATTCTTTGAATGATTTGTTTATCAATTCACATCAATTATGTCTTCAAATTAAGCACTTCCTATTACTATACAGACAACCCTTTCTCATTCCCAGGGTGTTAACTACAGACAATAATATTATGTGATACCAACACGTAAGGCAAACTTTAGCGCTGATAAAAGACTACAATGTAAACCCATCCTCAGCAGTATTACTATAAAGAGTGCTTTGGAAGTGTGCTGATGTAGTTTAATGGTAAAAAGACATACATAGGGTGGGATGGAAGAGAGATGTAGTCCAACAAACATAGGCGTAAAAAACCAGGAGGACGCTGTTAGTGTCGGCTGTTAGTGTCCCTTATTCACAAATGTAGTACTTTTAAACCAGACCATCATGTTTTGTTGACTAAACATAAGAAAGTGTTTTTATCTGAATTCACATCATTAACCATGTGTTTGCCGTGACGGAAAAGTGACGCAAAGGCGTCTGACAGAGTGTCGGTATGTGACAGTGACAGTGAGGTCGATCAGCTTTAATCTGGGGTTTATTGAATGGTAAAATCTGGGGGGAGACAAAAATTCAGTCATTTATTGGAATGTAAATTGAGATTGCAGAAATGTAGAAATTACAGTAAGGCACACACATTTTATAATAAAAGTGTTGAAACTTATTTCATTTAAATCATAGTTCATCATTTTGGGGAATTCACTCACTTTCTGTCCGTGCTTTGGATGAGAGGCTTGATTTTTTCACTCTATGTTGTTACTAGACTATTTTGGGCGTTTTGATCTGATTGTTGTACAAAACAGGCAATTTGAAGATGTTGCTTCAGGCTCTGGGAGCTTTTTTGAGACATAAAATTGGGTAATTATTAAGAAAGGTTCAATTGCAAGTAATTGATAATGAAAATAATTGTCAACCCCAATATATTTCACCCTACATAAACATCTACATGTTCTCACTATCTTACAATTCAATAGTTAGGATTTTGGTGTCCCGGATCTAATCACATATTAACATGCAGTCAGTGATAGTCGCACTAGTTCATGGTGTTGACTGCAGTATTTAAGCAGTTGAGTCATCCAGTGGCAAATACCAGCTGTCCTCCAGAGGGCCGTCTGTCTCTCATCTACTGGCCCTGCAGGAGCGTTTCCAGGGGGCAGGAGGATTTTATATGGTGGTCTGCACAGTTGGTGAGTGGGTGCCACATTCCCAGGTGGCATGTGGTGACAGGCCCATCTGGGCACGCCTGTTGTCAAAAACAAACAGACCCCCTACATAGTGAGGGTCAAGGTCAAAGCTGGGACGGTCCCGTCCAGAGGAGACCCTCAAAGCTCAGCCAGTTGCCCCAGGAGACTTCAGAGGGACCTGGTGTAAGAGGAGTAAGGACTCATCGTGCACATCACTGAGTAGGTATTACGCCTCCCTACTGTAGATCCACAGTGATACCTTGGTGTGATAGGAACCTTTTGGGAGTTGCTTCTTTTAGAAAGATATTTTAGTTACACCCCCGAGAGCATTCAGTTGTAGATTTATGTATCTGTGTGTGTGTCACGTAGTAATGGAGCTGCAAATGGGATGAATCATCCTGTCTTTGCTGTGCATTCCTGCTTTTAGGTAATCATTGAGGTTTGAGCTGACAGGACATTTCATTGACTGTGATTTCCTCGACTCTGGACTGTGAATTTTAACAAAGCACAAATAACACACTGCACTGTTAGAAATGGAGTATTCAATGTTTCTCGCCAAGAAACCCTGGTGGAGAATGTGAGCTTCAATGTTAAAAAGTGAAATACTTTTATCAATCAAGCTTCTCGGTTTAACTTTGTGCCAGAGAGATTCATGAAGTTAATATCTTTTGTGTAGCAAAAACACCTGAAAGCTTCCTAGATTATAAGGAGTGACGGTGCATTTAGCAAACTGCAGTTTCACAGGAGTTTGTCTGATAAAGTCTGCTCTTACTTTCCTGTTTGTCTTGGCCCAGCGAGTCACTGCTGGCCGTCCCAGTGCTCCCGAACTGATCTCATCTTTTTCATAGGCTGGATGGATGACGTCGTTTGCCCATCGCTGTTCTGAGGCATCCTTTCCTAAAAAGGCCAGGGGTGATCTCTGCTCTGGTGTGTTTATACAGCGAGCTGAATGCTGCAAACTGTCATCTTCCCATTATCTATCATATCTGAGAGGTTCAAATTCTCCCACATCTCTGTTATATGTTCTGTGCATATTCACCATTTCAGGGTTCATCTGAGGATACAGTGCAAGTAGAGTTGAGATCAGTGTAAGTACTCCTCAAAGGAATGCCTGTTAATGGTTTTGGAAATGAGATCATGGATGTGTTGTCTCCCTGGGATGCAGGGGGTCAGGAAGCAAGTTGATTTTATTAAAGAGAGAAGGGAAATAACTACTCGGAGGTTGTGATGCTCACAGAGACTCAGCTCCAACACTGGAGGATGTTTTAAAAGGTTTCTCTCTTTCTGTGCCTGGGGGACTTGTTTGGAACAGCTCCCATTTTCCCTCGCCTATTTGTGGAGGTTTCCAGCTGGAGCATGAGTCCCCCTGCCTGTTCTGCAGGTCGGCTTATTTACCGCCGTGTGTAAACATGGTACACAAACAGTCCCACACTAACTCAGAGTGGAACAAGCAAAGAGGCAACTTTTAAAGCAGCTTAAAATTAAAGAAATTCTCAATGGATTTTGTCTGTTTCCACTGTTTTTCCATCGCCATCATCCATAGCCATAACAAAAACACTACATCTGTGTGTGTACATGTATGCTTGAGCGATTGTTTGAGTGCCTTTGTGTGTGTGTCCTGACTTAATCAGCCCTTTTTCCCTGCATTTTAAAGGGGGATGTCTCCTAAATCAGTCGTGCTGGCTGAGCACAATAGGAGGCCTGGTGGAGCATTGGGAAGTGTTTCACTGCCACTTTTCTGGTGGCCTTGGTGTTGCTTTTGCATGCTCCACTGATGCAGCTCAGATTAACATAAGTTTGTTCTCTCTCCCACCCTCCCTTCTTGCCCTTAAAGGGGAACATAGAGGCAATTCATATATCATTGGTCCAAGACTTCCTCCCAAATTACACCACTAAAGGCATGTGAAACGAGGCTAGTGATGTCATCAGAGATGGACTGCACCTGCAGAACTGTTAACAACACTTTAATCTTTTTACCTTCACTGAGTTTTAAGTGTTAACAGCCACAGAAAGTTCCTTACCCTGATTAAATCTTAATATAGTAACTGTTGACAAGATTAGATGTTATTGGCTTCAGGAGCAGTCAACAAGTTGTTCCTCTGTTTGCTTGGATAGGACTAAGAAAACATTTCATGTGCAAGATTTTGCAACGTGAAAGATGTTTGCTTCTTTTTTAAGCAATTTTTTCTATTAAAACAACTATCACATTTAAGAAGAATCAGAAAACTTTGTCAAGAAAAATACTCAAACCAATTAATCAGTTATAATTGTAGTTGGTGATTTCTTTAATAGCTGACAACTACTATTCAATTAATTGTTGCAGACTTGATTAGACTACAGCAGATGAGCAGAGGTTCTTCTTGTCTGGCTGCATTGTATCTCATTTCTGTGTGTAACCCAACCACAGCACTACCACAGTGTTTTCTGTAGGTGTAGTATTGCTCCAGTGCGCAGTCCTCCATAATGAAAGACGCTGCGAAGGTTAAAATCACTTTTCCTAGACTACATTATCTGAGGTAATATGATAACTATACAAAACAATTAAAATAGCAATAAAATATATATATAAACTACAAAAATAGACCATATGCTAAAAACAGGATAAATATATGTCAGAAAGAATATGTAAGTTTAAACGGGTGGGTTTTGAGTTTGGACTTGAATGAATGAGGGTGAATGAGGCTGCTCATGGTGGTGAGACGAGTGGATAGAGGGAAGATCTGAGTGTGCGAGAAGGAGTGGAAACATGGGAAGATCTGAGTGAGCGAGAGGGAGTGGGAACATGGAGGAGGTCAGGTACATACGGAGGGGTGAGGTCGTGGAGGGCCTTGAATGTTAACAGGTGGGGGCTTCTGAACCAGTTAGAGCTGATGGAGGGATCTGTGGAGGAGCCCAAAGAGAAAAGAATTATGACACCTTGTCAATTATGAGTTAATTTCTTGTATTTTTAAAATGTATATTTAGTCATGTAAATTTAGTTTTTATACTGTTCCAATCTAAAAAAAAAAAAAAAAACAACAATAATATGCTTTTTTCTTCTGTGTGCTTCTCTGGCTCAAAAAAAGATATTTGAGGTGGTGACTCGCTACATGAATACACATGAAATTTGTAAATTTGGGATTTTGTTATCAAAAAAACAACCAAAAAGCATTTTACTTCATCTTATTTTCTTTACTACAGTACTATCTTAATTATACAAACATCAGTCATTATTGAACTGTGTGTGCCTTTGCTCTACCAATCAGTCTTTTCATATATCTGGAGGCTTATTTTTAATTCTGTAAGACACAGATGTACAGTGTGTTAATATCAGCTGAATACTGTATTTGCATCCCTGTGTTTCTCTTCCAGGGCTCTCCAGGAGGGGGCAGCGATAGACTAAGTCCAAGTACTAGTAAGTCCTCTCTGAAAGCACCACAGAGTTCTTTCGTTATTGATTTAACAATTGAATACTGATGAATTGTATTTAAGTTTTTTTAACAGAATATGTCAGCATCTTTAATTCCTTAAAACTGTTTCTACGTTTTGTTCTATAAGTTGGGTGGTTTTTCATTTATTTTGTGGTTAACTGAGGAGAATTTTCTGATAACACCTCTGCCACATGAAGGAAGACTCCTTGTCTTTGTGTGTGTGTTGAAGTCCTATCAGGTCCTCGAACATCCTGCGCTGTCAGGATCACACCTCTGACGACCATGAAAGGCTCTCCTGACCTGATACCTGCCGCAGGTGACGAATCCCTCCTCATCAATCTTTCAGTTCCTACAACTCTAGGACACCTCATACTTTTAAAACTCACTTTAATAACCTGTGTTGAGACGGGAGGAGCTCCAGCTGCTCTACCTCCATCCCTGACAGCGTGATCATGGCAATTAGTTTTACAGGACAGTAGGATATTAATCTCATGGCCTGGTTTAGAAGTTTCATTTCTATTTTAGTCATTTGGGGCATGAGGTAGCAATAACTAGGATTCACAGCAGTCCTGAAGCAGGAGCGCACTCTCTCTGGAAACACCAAACGTAAGAGTGCTATGTCTTGAACGATGTGGAGCAAGGGATGTCAGACTGTTATTTTGAATGTTTTCAGATCTGGATCCCAGCAGAGTGTGCAAAGGGAAAGGAGTAGTGACTCTGAGGGCCACCCTCGTCCACATAGATGATGAGGGCTGCATCAGCGAAGAGTCAAATGTCATCACAACGCCAAGTAAGTCAGGGTGAATGCCACAGATGCTTCGTAATAACTCTCCACATGGTGAAATAATATTTAGAGGGCAGTAATAATCGCATGGCCGTGTGAAAACAGGACATGACACTGTAGAATGTGGATGGACAATGTGAGCTTTGCCGTAAGTAAAAAAAAAAACATTTCATCATGCTCTTTAATCGTAGAAATGCCTCACATGCCTTTCAGAATTCTGTTGTGATGTCAGGATTATATAACTCGTCGTGTTTTGATGTGTATGCTCAGGCAGTAGGCACACGCAGAGCAGTGATAAAGGCCGGCTGCTCATATTTTCATGTGAGTGTCAAAGAGTTTTATTGTTGAGTCCTGCCCACTGCACTTTGGAGCAGGGAGTCGTAACTGTGGCCTTGTTTGTTGCATTGGAACCGGGCTGGAGGCTGGCCAAGGCTTTTGGGGAGATGCTTTAATTGTTATAGAGCCTGAATATAAAGGCCATCGGAACAAACGGCCTGTACAGCTCAATGAATGGACACTTTGTTCTGATGACAAAGTTCAGAGATTGTGGGAGAATCTTTTTCTTTTTTTTCCCTTTCCTGGGCATATTAACATCTCTGAAAACCTCCAAGGAAAGCATTCACGCCCTGCAGAATGAAATGGAGATTTATGTGATCAGCAGTTAGCTGTTATGTTTTAAGTTCACTAAAATACTGTACTTTTTAGCATCATCCTGTGTTTTTATTCTTGCTGCGCTGGCTGCCAAACATACAAGAGTTCTGGACTCCTTTCAGGTGGCTGGACAAGCCAGATTAATGGAGACAGCTCTAAAGCAGGATTGGCTGAGGGAGGCAGCAACATCACAGCTGATTTACCTCCAGTAAACAACACTCAGTGCCAGGTACGTTTACTTCCACCCTGTTTAACACAGGATCTTTGTTTATGAGAGTTGTGTGACTGCTTTATTTTGAGGTCTTTATTTGATTTCAATTACATTCCTAGGAAAAGTTTGAAATCATATTTCCCCTCACTCTCAGGCCAATTCAGCAGAGAGCAGAAAAGAAAACCAGGTTCCATCCTCCACCGACATTCAGAACTGCGTCACATCAACACCCAGCTCTGTGTATCCCTGCACCAGCACAGTTAACCCCACCATAGTCCTGCTGCAACATAACAGAGGTGAGTACACCACTCTGTGATGATGGGGATGATGGGGATCAAGAAGAGTTGCAAAAAAACTTGTGATGGCCATGCTTTTACATATCTGTGTGACATCTTATTAGCTGAGCTTTATGGTACCGTTGACTGTCTGTGATCCATTAGCTTTGTCTTGCTCCATGTCACACATAACCTGTGCTTTCTCAATTTTGCTCCATTGCTCAGTCACATCCCACTGTGCTGTCCTTGTCCCTGTCTTTCTCTCACAACAGAGCAGCAAAAGCATCTTTTACATTTTGAAGGTATGCAATGGGGTCCTGGTGATGTAACAAAAATGCTTAAATGTGATGTTTTTCTTACCTGTATCATTTGTACAATGCTTATTTATGTCACAAAGAAAAAAATAAAATATACTTCTCAATAAATTAAAAATAAATAAAAATAAAAGAAAGTAAATAAAGAATAATAATAAGATTAAGAAAATAAAAATTGAATGCAAAAAGTTATGGTTATTTCACTTAGCCAGTAGCCATCCCAGTTTTATTGCAGAGCGATATTTTTGTGTTCCTCAACTAAAGCATCTGTCACCCTCCTACTGCCTCGACACGCCAGTTAAATGAAAAAAAAAACCCTCATCAAGTAAATGAGTCATGCATGTTTTAATGTGTCAGTGCTTTAGAAATGTTTATTTGTTGACCAGGAATGTACCAGACTACAGAAACAGCATGGCCTTTTTTCGTATAAAGTACAGATTCCAGACCTGCATTCATGTAGGCAACATTTCTTACTTGACACCTGTCAAGGTGTCACATGTCATTGAATGCCTTTACTGCTGTGAAATGAGAAAATAAAAATGGGAAATATAATTTCAATATTCCATGTAGTAACATTTTTGTTTTGAGGAAATGCACTTTGATGACACAAGAAATGCATTTTTTCTGGTGTTTTCTGCCCTGGTTGTGTCATCTTGCTCCATGCAACCTGCAACTCATTAGTTATATCATAAACACCTTAATGTGACATATGCTACCCATAGATTTTCCTTGTAGGATGACACATATACCACGTATTAAAGAACAAGGTCTCACCCATGCCATGCTCACTACTAGTTCTGCTGCCATGTACTGAATGCAGCCCACGTTATGTATATGTCTCGTCATGTAATTCAATGCAATACTTTTGTCACGTGTTGTGAACTTTGAGTTGTCTTGCTTGATTTTTGATGTCTTAACAGGGTTTTTTTTTAATTATGTTTTTTGTCACAGATCCAAACCCAGAAAGAGACAAAAGCCTTGATCCTGGGAGAGACTCAGTCAGTCCAGTTCCTGATATGGACTGGAAGAGGCTGCGGCTGTCACTGCACTCCCCTGTCCTCAGTCCTCTCGACAAACCCACTGTGCCCGTACGGGTGAGCAACAAAAACAGCTGTCAGATTTGCTCACCACAGAGATTTAAAGGGTGTAATGTTGTTGTATTTTAACATAGTTATTTATTGATTCATGCAGATTTGGATGCAGAATTTCTCACAGGAGATATTTTGACCTGCCATAGCAGGTGAATCACCTGTGTAACTAATAACAGTAACAAAGGCTCTGCTCCATGTAGGTGCCAGCATAATCATCTTAACTTTTTCAACCATGACCCATTTTTCCTTCTTTTTTGAGTCTAACCAATAGTGCCA
This sequence comes from Synanceia verrucosa, assembly GCA_029721515.1. Classification (NCBI taxonomy): domain Eukaryota; kingdom Metazoa; phylum Chordata; class Actinopteri; order Perciformes; family Synanceiidae; genus Synanceia; species Synanceia verrucosa. The sequence goes on along the minus strand of CM056562.1, from coordinate 17,248,193 downwards.
ACAATTTCTGAAATTGGTCCAGTAATAAGGGAGAACGTTGCAGAGGACGGCTGCTCACAGGGGCAAAATGGTGCTATTGGGGATAGCTGGCACCATCATTTACGTTCACTAAAGTGCTTGTTTTCACCACTGACAGGCACTGATTGTGATTAGAAGTGTCTGACATTATGGGCCGAGTCTGGTTCAAGGACAAGTGTTGTTCTGAAGTCAGTATTGGTGGACACCACGGCAGCAACTCTCCTGTTGGAAAAACACCACATAAATATATTTGTCTGTCATCCTCACCTGTTGATTAAACTCTGCTCATCTTAATTTCAGAACACTGAAAAGTCCAAAGACTGGTACAAGACAATGTTCAAACAGATACACAGAATACCTGGTAAGATTCCCCTCTCATGTTTGTCTATTGGTGTCCAAGCTCTGTGTGTGTTTCTACATGTGTGTATGTATGTTATGTCACGCTGTGCTCTGTCTCTCCATCACTGTGCTCAGAGCCTATTGAGGAAAACCCTTACCGCCCCACCTACATTTTCCCTGAGAACTATGACATTCACATGAAATCAAAAGGTATCCGATGGCAGTGCCTCCTGTCTCATTGGCTTTTCTGATCTGCAGCCCTTTCAAATACTTGAGCTGTGTCTTACAAAAAAACACCTACCTTGAAGATGCCCAAAGTATTTGAAAGGCTCTTACCTAATCTTTCCAAATGTCTCTTTCATAACATAGAGACACTGTTTCCGTAAGTTTTATATCGGCTGCAGGTTTCGTGCAGATTTGTTGATGTAGGCCTTTTTTCACAGAAGATATTTTGAAACGTAACAGTAGAAAAAGTACATGTACATGATAAAATCAGTGATCCATTTAGCTGCTTCATTTTCAGGGTCCTGGTTTTGTGCATGCTGGCTCACTACCACACTGCCATGGCTTACTGGGACTCTTTGATACAACTTCCTGTTATTAGTCTCCTGTTGTGACAAGTCAAAGTGTCTTTTCTGAAAAAGGCCTGGATACAGGACATCATTATTATTATTAGGATTATACATTACTCCATTTAATTTATGTGGTACGCAGTGTCACAGCCATTAAAGGGGCAGCCCATCATTTTTACACATGACAGTCAGTTTACTTGTCCAGAACAGAAACCCTAATGATATTATTTAGGTTAGGGACTTCAGCTTCAGAAACTTAACTTTACAAACTAGGGACATGGCATTTAAATAGTGCTGCATTATAGGGAATATAGTAGCCAGTAGTGTTTGTAGAGCCAATACTGGGGCCGTGTCTAGACAATAACCCACAAGCTGCAAAACCGCTCACAAAGATAGTTGCCCAATGACCTATCTTAACCTTAACCATTCAAGGTCAGCTCCCATCCTTAACCATCTAGTGAGAGTTTCAAACTTGGGTGTTACTTCCTGGGTACAGTCAGATACTAAGCACTTCTGCAGCAACAACTTTGACCGTTGTTTTAAGTCGGTGCCCCAATTTTATGGAAATGCAATACTGAAATGTTGGAGTGCTCCTTTAATGTTCTTTAATGCTAAGTTCTTGAAAGTAAAGTATATGTATTCAGTATATATATACATTCTAATTAAGTTGATGCACGAAGCCTTGTAGTGTATTTTTACTTTTACTTAGCAAATCATAACAAATACTCATGGCTTTTCTCTCTTTGCTGTTAACCATCTAATGTTAAGCTGTAGACAATTTTTTTAAAAACAGTATTTCACTGTTCAGAGTCATCATCATCATGCAGATGCAGAGTATGATTGTGACCACTAGATGCTGCTACAGTCCTGCACTGAGGCTACACACCACACAACCTTCAGACTGTCTACCTGCTAACAAGATTCACCAATCAATGTTTTGTAGATAGTTCAGGTCAGGGTTCAGTTCCTGGTTTTAGTTTTTAAGTCTATCAATTCTAGTGAACAAGATTTGTGTGCAGAGGAAGAGCAGCCTGAATGCCATTTTTTCCTCTTTAGTTGATCTTTCAACATAATGTAGGTTTCTCAGCCTCAACTTGACATGATTTTCTCCTTGTGTGGTTGTGAATGGTATGATTCTGTGAACTTTATCCCACACTTATGCAGAGATAATTCTGAACCTTGTCGCTTTCCAAAGCATTACTTATTCAGAGCCTTGATGCTCATCGATGCTTGGATCCCTTTTTAGCTCAGTAATGCTTCCTGTAAAGTGCTTTGATTTGACATACTTTGATTGTGTTTGGTGAACCTGTAATGCTCGACCTAATGGAAGGTGTGAGGTAGGGAGGAACACAGGAAAAGAGTGTTTTTAATGCCTTATGAATTATTTAGTTTTGTGCTATATTCATGACTTTTAAAGTAACACAAATGATTTGGGGTCATTGTCTGCTGGCCTTTCAGATGACTGTCCGACTCCCTTTGGGTACTTGGAAGATGGTGAGTTTTGGAATAGAATTACAAAACTGTATATCATCCATTATTAGTATTTATTTATTAAGCGTCAACCCAATATAACATGGTAGTGTACATGATTAACACATCTGTCAATGCATTGATGTTAATGTGTCTGTTTTCAGTGAGAGCTGTCCCACGCTCAAAAAGTGATGTCACAGTCGATTCGAGAGGCCGGTCGATGCCTGTGCCGACACGGTCCTCTTCCCTCAAACCCTCCACCAAAAGGTCAGCGTCTTCCATCTGCTCCAGCCCTCCTTTTGACATTCACTTTGATATTTAGCACAGCACTGTTCATTCACTGTTGTTGGTGAAGAAAAGAACTGTTTACAACTCAGAATGTTTGCTCTATATTAATACTTAACATTACGTAACCCACCATGAATATAATTAGATTTGTTATAAATCAATGTACATAATGTTCTCCCAGTAAGATGTTAACGTTGTCTTTTGATGAACAGCTGTGTTGGTCTTTACTTACATGCAGTGCTAATAAGCGTGACTAAACATAGCTGTGTGCAGCAGGGTGAAAAAGGCAATGTCTTCTTCCTGACTTTGCAAATGTGATGTTTTTTGTCCCCAGTTTCCAACAGCATGTCCCCTAGTTTGTACTGGAGGTGTGATTAGTTTCACTCCTCCACACATATGTCAGCACGGACACAAAACGATCTGCTCTCAGAAATGAGTGATGGACTGATGAAGGAGGACAGGTGATAGAGGATAAACTGTTGCCCACTAGAGCTGCAGATGACATGTCGAGGACTGACCTTCCTCTATGTGAACAGTTATGCATGAAGGGGGGGTATACATACGGGGGTATATATACGTCTTTGTCCATTTTTAAAAAAAAATTATAAATGTTCTTGATGCTCGGAAATAATTTCATTCAATGCGTTGCTGTTGTGAGAATAGGTGTAAGATGTTTGTGTCCTTTCATGGGGAGTCATTTTATTACAGTAAGACATTCTCCCAGGAAATGCTGCGCTCTGTTTTTTGTCACTGGGTCCAATTTTATTTACCTTATTGAATTACCGATTTGGCTCTACCGGATTTTCTGTCATATCATCATTAGAGGGACAGGATGAGAGAGAGAAAGAGAGAGAGAGAGAGAGAGAGAGAGAGAGAGAGAGAGAGAGAGAAGCAGTGATAACAAGGGCAGACGTTATGTTTGAATTTGAAAAAAAATTCTTAGCCTATGCCGGTTGCCATGGAGACTACTTGATAAGGATTGGCTCTCTCCCATCCCACACCCCACCCCTCCCTGACACCCGCCTCTCCTCAGGAACGAGTGGGAGCCCCCGGATAAAAAGGTAGACACCAGGAAGTACCGCGCAGAGCCCAAGAGCATCTTTGAGTACGAGCCGGGCAAATCGTCGGTGCTGAAGCTGGAGAGAACGGTATGCTTGCCGCCTGCATGTCTGCCTGTTTCTCTCTCTCACTCTCTTCCTTTCTGTGTGCATGTTGTGTAAGCTGTCCCCCCACTCTCCACCCACCACACCATGCACACCTCCACCCACCACCCTCTGTATCTAAGCTTGTGGGTGGCAGCCTCACTAACAGCTCGGGAGGCGACGTATGTGTAGCCTGAATCACCATGTGCACCACATTCCTGAAGGGTGTCCTGTTGCGGTGACAGATGATCCTGCTTGGACAGCAGGGGAGTATCGCTTACAAGGGTAGCCATTGTCTTCTTTTCTCCAGTTTAAGGTTACTGGACCGAATCAGCTCGGCGTGAGAGGACCCCAGCACAGACTCAATACATGAATCCTGTGTGTGTGTTTTCTTGACGGGAACTGTGATGCTCTCTACCCTACTTCCCTCTCAGTTTGTGCTCAATCAAATGGCATTAGTCAGTGTCCCTGAGGGCCGTCTGTTGAGGATGAGCTTTGTTACATATAACAGATGATTGTCAGCTGCCATAGATCTACGTTGTAATATTTACCAATGGAGAACACCCACATTTTGCTTTTATGTTCCCCTCTTACATAATTGAGGACATGATTAGTATTGTGCTTAGTTGATTATGTAATAATTGTTTGTCTGATGCTTAGTGACATCAAGCTAGTAGATGTCGTTAGCGAAGCTCTGGCCCGATCCCAGTCTCCCATTAGAGAGAGGGAGTTCGCTCCAGTTCATCCTGGGACCAATGTGAAATAATGGACTCAGTTATAATGAATCAGAGTTGTTGACACATTAGATGGTCATTTTCTACGTCAGCTCTATTTCTTTTATTCTCTGGTGCTTGTTGTCAACTTGTGTTGGCTGACTTATACTATTTCCAAAAAATGCATGTTTTGTCGGTCGTTATCAATATGTGTTTGTTGATTCAACAGAATAAAAAGAAAAAAACAAATATGTAGTTAGCAACAGTTTTGGCGTAAAAGAGTTGGTTACATTTTTTCAGTCTATTTTAATGCAATGCCATATGCACATTAAAATACTGGCCTAGCCAGCTGCAATGGAAGACGTAATATTGCATTCAACAGTTCAGCTGAGGCTAACATGATGCTTCAACAGTCAAAACAAATGAAATCTACCAAAGTTTAAGTGTTTTTGGCTCAAAATTCTCTCTTTGTATTTAATTGGACAGTGTTTCTTTGCAGAGCTGCATTAGAAGGACATTAACAGTATGTATCAGAGCAGTAATGACGGCGACTTTCTTTATATAGATATGTGTATGTTGGTATTGTATTGAAGGCATTGTTTGACATTCTGCATATGTGTGCTTTCTTGTTCAGAGTTAGATGAGCAGATTGATTCCACTATTTTTATCCATGAAAGATGTAGCTAGATCCAGTAGCCACTTAGCTTAGCATAAAGACTGGGAATAGGAGAGAATGGTTGACTTAATAACAGCATCTCTAAAGCTCAATTATTGTCTTACTGTTGGAGCTGTGTTCAGTCTTTATGCTAAGCTAAGCTAATTGGTTGCTGGCCGTAGCTTTGTATTATTTTCTCTGTGCAAGAAAGCACTTTTTCAATCTATTCCTTTAGGAGACTTGAATAAATGTGAACTATCATTAAATTTACTCAAATTAATAAGTAGGTAACTTCTTCAGTGAGAATACTTACAATACTGTTGATAATTTATGTTGTTGGGTAAACACAGACTCAGTCACTAATATGTCCTCAGCTCATTACTGTGGAGTGTTTATTCTGTGCTGTCTGAACTGTCTTCTCTTTGTCTTTCTCCTCCTCTTCTCATTGCCATGCCCCCTAGACTCAGGATGTAAATCCAGAAGATGTAGATTTAGAGAATGAACCTTGGTATAAATTCTTTTCAGAGATGGAGTTTGACAAAGCGGTAAGTGGTCGCTGTCTCTAAAGAGACAGTATTACTTTATTGCATGTGATAACATCCATGTTCAAATAATGCCTAAACAGTGTCTGTCTATAATGACTCTTCAGTTAATGAGATCGACTACTGACCTGTATGAATCCCCGTTTATCTACCATGAGATCTTTATTTACTTTAAATATTTACTCTTTTTGGAGGTGTATCTGCAATTCTATCTGCTGCAAACCCTCAACAGTGTTTGATATAGCTACTGTCATTCCTCATTCCTTCCTCATTCCTTGTGCAATTTAAAAGCATTTTGTCCCCAGCAGTGTCTAAAATGGTCAACTAAGATCTATTTTTGGACTTTAAAAGTGTCTGTCAGCAATTTATCTGTATCTGTGATGGTGAGTGAGCACAGTCAGCTCCAGCACCTGAAAACTGTCTGACCACTTACGTTAGCTTCTGCTTTTACCCTGTGCAGTTTAAGTAATCTGTTTAATATTTAATAAGGCTGATAATTGATTATGGGTTTTTTTATCCTGCAGGAGTAGCACAGGTGCCCGTGATGAACAATCAACAAAATTATCACAGGGCTGTTTATCAGTGCCCTGTCTTACAATAGGCTCTTGCGATGTCTTGCCAGCTGTGGCAGCACCTCTTCTTCCATATCAACACCCTAAACACCCAAAATGAACACATTGTTTTGTTCATTTTGATGTGCCAGCTAGGTGAGGCCTGAGCTGGATGATTCATCCAGATGTGGACCTGATGAGCATTATAAACCAGGATATTCCCAGGCCCTTCAAATAATAATTGCTGCTCATCTGCTATCTGGTGTATTTAACAAAACAAGTGCAGGCATGCTGAAGCAGTACACAGTATCATGACAAATCCATGCCTCGGGCCTTGGTCGGCACCAGACAAGTGTGGCACAGTCCGCCCACAAACAGATGTTCGTTCTCCTTGCTCTCTGTCAGTCAGAGCCATGCCGCCACCACACCCTGGATCATATGAGGTGGCACCACTGACTACAACATGAGGTCATGTCCCAGCATCAGCCAGACGCAGGGGCAGGGTCTCCTGTTCCGGGTTAGGGTATATGTGGAGGAGGTTTAGCGATGGAGGCGGCCTACTCTGTCTCATGGCATCCTGGATGTTTGCCAGATGATCTCGGCTTGATGACTGGCTCCTGTTTAATGTCAAAGTCACTTCTAAAGCTGCACCTGGTATGCCTAGTATTTGACCTTAAGGCCCAGCCAGACACTCTGGCTCATTGAAGTTTGATTGACATAGCAGTACTTGTTCTGTATTACTGAAGAAGGGTTTTTTTTAAGTCTAAAAAAAAAACACAATGCTCAGGAGCTAAGTGAGGAGCTCGGCCTTCATGGCTCTGGACCAGTTAGATCATATTCTTATTAATAACTTTATGTGGAGAACCGCCTCGACTAATGAAGTTGTATTGTAAAAAGGGAAACTTCTTGACAGCATTAGAAGTTCATCTGGCTCATCTGAGCTACATCTTTATGACATTTTACTTGTGTTTTCACAACACTAATTATCCAGTTGTCATCTAAATACCTATAAAGAGTGGGCTTAGTGTAAGTAATGCATTGGATAATCTTCCCACACTGCACTATTTTCTCTTGTTTTTTATCCTGTCCTATCAAATCATCATTACTCGTCCAACAATGGCCACTCTAACTCACCTAATAATGACTGCGTAAGAGTGACACCTGTGTGTAATCACAGTAATGGTCCTCTTGATTAATATTAATATGTTCTGGGTTCAAGAGCAGGCAGAAAACACACCCAGTGACAGTTACGGTCAAACGTGGGCTCATCGATGTACATGGATAGCTGGAGCAGGAATTCTACGCATAACTATAGTCAGGAAGAACGTTTTGGCCCCCTGCAACCGCCAGGGTGACTCCATCTGTCGAGCATATGCTGATGAGGGGGCTGCTGCCACACTGTCTCAGCGCTGACTTACATAGTGCCTCCCCAACCCCCCCCACACACACCACCACCTGACATTTTCTAAAGGAGGCAACGCTGTAAGCCCGCCAGCTCATTGTGCGTTCATATTTAACCTCTGTTACACACTTAGCTTTTACCTTTAAGCATTTAGCGGCAATGAGACGAGTGGCACTCATGGCTATAACAGGCCCTTCACACTGGGGGAGCTGTTTGTTTTCATGAGCACATATCAACACAAATAACATGCTGGAAAGAATGAGATTCATGTTACCGTGACCTACTCATGATTGCTATTTTGAATATGAAAGAAGCTCTGAGAAGCCGGACACACCTGTTAGGAAACATGCACATGAAATTCTGCAGAAACGTTGTCAGAGGTGTTCCACTGACTCACCGAGGCCTTCATTCATGTCCATATACAGCTTCTGTCACACGCCCACTGGTCTGAGTGAGCAAATGTGTCTTTATCTGATAAAGTCAGAGCTGTTTTAGCATCTCTTTCACCCTTTTTCTGTTTTATTATATAAGCTGGATAAAAATAGTGTCTAAGTGAATGTGAAGTTAAGTGATATCAGTGTAGGATTAGTTTCAGACTGAACACCCTTATTTATGAAGAAAGGTTCACATAAACTGACACTAATCAGGCATCTTGTAAATAACCAGATTAAGATTCCATTCCTTGACGCCAGATAAGCCTTCCATGCTTGCTTCCTGTTCGCTTTCCACTGATGCTTTGTCTGTATAAGCCCAATTACCCAGGGGGGCAAGAAGATGCCATCATCTCCCCTGATATCAGATTTGATCCAAGCTGAGGCGGAGCGAGGAAGAGCTGCAGATTATTCAATGACAGTGGTGTGTTCTCCGAGACGACATGGAACATTTGGCTTTATAAATAGATCAGACCATAGACCTGCCAGCCTGATGTTCTGTTCTTACAAAGATTGGCATTTATTCTGAAAGGTTATAAATGATCATCCTGCCCTGGCAACTAAGTGCAAAGGCATGTTGTGGCAAACGTTGCAGTGGAGAATGCTCCTTGTCTGGTCATCGGTGTGGAAGTGGAGACTTGGCCGTGCCGTGGGGAAGTGGATGTGGTATTAACAGCAGGGCCAGGCTGGCTGGGATGGGGATTGTGCAATCGTATTTGCAAACAACACTTGCGCTCTTATTCATAGTGCCCGTGTCACTTCTGTTATTTTTACCTGCTGTGACGTCCGAAAAGAGGAAAGCAACAGAAACAGTGGGCTAAAATTAGTTGGCTCAAAACCATTCAAAATACAAATGGGTGCTACCACACTGAATGTGTTTTGAAGATAATATCAGCCTCTAAGTACCCACTGTTTTCACACTTGTAGTCCTTTAAGTATTTTTCACTCACTTTGTGCTTTCTACCTTTAGGTTTGTGTTTTTTTTTCTCTTTATAACAATTTTCTGTTTCCACAATGAGTGTTCTGTTGTCTCATTTACTTTGCCAGTGAGCGTGCGTGTGTGTGTGTGTGTGTGTGTGTGTGTGTGTGTGTGCGTGTAATTCGGCCTGCTTGCACCACCAGCTGGTTAATTGTCCCCCGGTCTGGTCCAGTGGTAATGAGAGTGACTCAATACCAGACAAAAGAGACGGTCTCACCGGGAGACAGCAGCCCATTGGCTGAGCCTGTGACAGCCCCCTCCCCGCATGGGCGCCCACCCGCTCACTGCCCCCCCCCCCACACTCTCCTCATTGCCGCTTGTTTTCTCCAACTTGCATGCAGGCCAAAACACACGCTTACTCCTCCATGCCAAGCCCAGTCCAGAGAAGCTAAGAACCCTGGGTGCTCGAGACAAAAAGCCAGACCCAGAGCACCAGAGAGGAAAGAAGAGAGAGCCTGACAGTGGCTAATGCTCCTGCCTCTGTTCTAACTGGAGGAGACCTTCCTGTGGATCTATCAATGACTTCTTTGTTTGGTTTGTTGCAGAGTGCCCCCTCTTTCAGCCCCCTGGAAACAGCCTCCGACCTGCAGCAGTAGTAAGTCCACGCTTCCTTCTTATTCTAGTACTTGTGCTTTCAATCTTGCTTCCTCCTTCCAGCATGATGGTGATTATTTGGGGCATGTTATGGGGATAAATGTCAGTGAGAGATCCCTTCAAGCTCACCCTCCCTCAGCAGGAGGACTCTTGCTTCCTGAGGAGATCCTGTTAATAAGGCAAAAAGCGTCCAGAACAGTGTGTCCTCTGTATGTATTTCATGGTGTTTTTTAGGGGGGTGGGTGGTGGAGCCATGACTGCTATGTGGTGATTTATTTAGACAGGCAACCTGGATGTCACTGGGATAGAAGGAACTCGACCAGCTGCTGCATAACTTGAAAAACCGTTATCTTCTTCTGAATGGGTGTGTACAAAACCATGAGCGGAAACTGAATTATGAAAGAAGATGCGAGCTGCCACTATAACAAAACTTCTGAATTTTTTTTTGTTTTTCTCCAATGAGATTGACATCTTCTATTTTTATTTGTGTAATAAAGTGTAAGGAATTTAAGACTGAGCAATGGTGACTGTCTCGCGCTGCAGTCCAGGGAAAATAAACTTCCTCCCTCCAACAACTTTCCATCTGCCACAATCATTATGTCACCATGGCCAAGTGTTTGGAAAAAAATCCCCAATCCACATTTTTAATCCATTAATTTGTTGTTAATTTATAAAGGAAGAGGCTCCTGGTTAAAGGGTGTTCACTCAAACAAAACTTTTCAAAGGAAATATATGTGCCTTCCCTCAAAGACACATGTGTTTTGAGCAGGATGTGTCTTTTTTCTTGAGTCTGAGTGAGAAATGTTCCAGTAAAGATACAATATTATTGTAAAATGCAAAACCATATCTGCCAATTTAGCGTCCTTAGATAAATGAATGAAACTTAAAATCAGTTTGTGTCCTGGATTTGTCGTTCGCTGTGTGTGCTTATTTTTTATGCGTTAAAGCACATTGATGTAAATAAACCCAAATTGTTTGTATGACCTGATAGTAAGAGCTGCCATCACCATGCTCCAGTACATGCTCAGTAACTGGCATTTAAATGAGCTCATCATTCCAGGGCAAAAGATAAACACGACAGTTAACCTGTCACAGGTTGGGTCTCAGGCAGCATTCCAACCATTGATTTAACCAGAACCATCCCAAGAGATTGTCTTACGTCTCACATGGCTCCTGTCCTGCACATTTCCTGTATAGCATTTATGTGAATTCTTGTAAGTAACCCAGAATCAACATGATTTTAATGGCTCTCAGCAGTCAGCAGTGTACATAGCTATGAAAGAGCTTTTTGTGTTGAAGCAGTGAGCAAGGAGAGTAATGCATCCATACATTTGTACAAGCTTGTAAAACTCTGACTTGGCAACTCTGAAGATGTAAAAACACATTTTGGAAAATACAGTCTTTTTTTTCCTAACTCTAGTATAAAAACAGCATGTTTTTGTTGTTTTTTTTATGTTTCCCTGATGATACTGGACTGAATTTAATGACCATGACTGCACAAATAGACAAGCAGTGTGAGTAACACGTGAGCAGCATGTGAAGGAGCATAAAACCTGACAGTTGTACAGGTGCATGGCCAGTGCTGATGCACCATGTGGGAATGTTCAGAGAATATTTATAGAAATCTGCCCCGTTGGCCTCTCTGGAATGCCAAGATATGTGCAGTAGCTAATGCCTTCTCTCAACATTACCAGCCTCCAGATTTCTGTACTTTCTGTCTCAAGTTTTTGTCTGTGATTATTTTGTCTCCCACAAGTCTGCGAAGCCAGGAACTACCTCAAGATCTACTAAATAAGAACCATATGACAGCTCATTACCCAACTTGCGCGCCTCTGGTTATCATAAAAACATGCAACACAACTCCCCTGAATGAACTGTATTTAATTAGAGTTCTTCTCTGTCTAGCTCCTCAAGCAAGTCTGGACATAGCGAGGTGGAGAAGGACGGAGGATCATCCACGAGCGAGCCTGGGGCTCCAGAATGCGACCGCCATGTTTACAAGAGTGTCCTGGAGGGCGGGGACATTCCCTTACAAGGTCTACGGGCCCTAAACAAGCGCCAAGCCAGCTGTTCCTCCTCTAAAGGTAGGATAGGAGCCACGTTACATGTGTGGCAGGTGTATTTGTGCTTATGGGTGTGGATGTGGGGGCTAGACAGGACGGCAGGCCATTAAAGGCCTTTCCTGCTGAGACAGAACCAATGAGTTGCAGACCTGATGTTGGACTGATCAAAGTGTCAGACAAGGATACATGTGTTTCCATTTACCTGTCTGTTGGAATCCAAACAGTTTTCTTCGCTCCCAGACCTCACAGCATCGACCAATCACCTCACAGCATTCATTCACCTCCAGTAGCTTTTGATTTATTATTGATGCCATGGATGTTTTCATCAAACGTGTACTGGCCATCTGCTTTGGAAAACTCATACAGCGGGAGTGAGGTTGTCTTGTTAAGTCGATGGAAGTTAACCTTGGGAGAGTCTCCTCTTGCTCCAGTTGTGAGCCGCCAGTCGCTAGGCAGGCTTAGGGCAAGACTCCAGAGCGTTCCAGTGCCAGAGAGGGGATGGATGAGGAGGGACGAGCGAGATAAACAGACAGGGGTGAGATAAACAGGAGGAGCACAAGGGGTGGGAAGGCGTGAGGAAGTCAGCTGTCAGTGTGAGGTCAGGGGCTGGAATGCCTGCACACATGGAGAGAAACACTGGGGGAGGAGATGTAAGGAGGAGAAAAGAAGGGACAACTTAACCCCAGTTTAAGTTTTGCATATCTCCACAACATTAACTAATACATTGACTCTTGGAATAAAGATATAGTTGGGAATAAAGATAGTTTTTTAGCTATTTTGGCACTCCAGTCAACTGATTAGCAGGCTTCTTCATTAGCCTCCTGCTCACAAAACCAAGCGCTAGAAAACAACACTGCATCATGTGTTTCTGTCTTGTGCTCATGAAATAAGAAGATAGCTGTATTAGTCTTTGTGTTTCTAAGAACAGAGCCTCCTCAAGGGCTTTTCAGCTGCCAGAACTCTTAACTCACTACATACTGCATCTAGTGAAACATCTAGTTTGTTTCCTCAATGTGTTTTTTTTCTGGTAGATTTGAATGTGACAGATGGGTCACTCATGCTTCAGAAGTGTCTCACAGCATATGAAAGTCACTTCCAGGTTCCATCTGCAGCGTTATCACAAGCGTACTGTAGCCAGGATCTGACACAAGTATTTGTCAGAGGTTTTGACAGTCATATAGCTCTGGGCAGCTTGACTCAGGACTCAGGGCCTACAGAACCGTGTAGGGGAACAGTGTCACTGAGCGCTTATCGCCGCGGCCGCCTGTCTAATTTCTAAAAGTAGAAGAGTAGAATACATGTGGTAGGTTAAAGCAGGACAGGCAGCAGTCATGTGGCAAAAAATGTATGACTACAAAATAGGTAACAGATTGTTTCTGATGTACTGATACTGCAGTGTTGATAATTCCTTAACATCACATAACATTTCATGGCATATTGCTGTTTTAATCCTTCATGTTCCACTTACATTTCTGCTTATAGTGATATTGAAAATGCAATATGAGACTGTGTGAATTCCCCCTCGTTCCAGTTTCACAAAGCATAATTCTTCACAGCTATTTATTACTTGATAGACAGTGCATTAAGTCTGCTTCATCTACTTTTAATGGAACTTGGTCTTTACTTTAGAAATGTGCCTGACTGTTTTAGTGTGTGTGAACCTGTGACCATTGTAATCTAATATGTTGTTTATTCTGTTGTCCTGCATGCTTGCCAGTGGATTATAAAGGTGGGAATGGCTATATAATTTCACCCTGCACCTCTGTAAATAGTCGATCGGTTCTTGCCAGTAATGCTATAGGTACCCAGTGTAAGAGTATGAAGCCTCTATCTGCTGCCAAAGCCTGCATACCCCAAATCCTGCCCTCTAAGTTCAAGCCCAAGCTGCTGCCGCCCAGTGGTGACAGTCAGGAGAGCAGGACTAAAGCTGTCAGGCACCCAAAGGCCCATAGCTGTGACGATCTGTACACTGGGACATGTGCGGCAGACTTTGATGGAGCAGAGGACAGGGAAAGTGGGCAACATTCAGACTTTGTGTCCAGCTGTGGCACCGAGTGTGCGTATGGCCTCAGGAATGCTTCCCCTGCAATTAGGAGGAGTGCATCTGAGTTTTCCAGCCTGTACAGAACCATGCATCACATCCAGCGGCCCAGCTCGGCAGGCTGCAGCCCCCACGGCAGCGTCCGCAGCCTGGCCTCTCAGTTTGAGAAGTCAAAGGCCGACGGGGGTGAAAGGTCAGAGTCGGGCAACATTCCACGGGACGCTGTGTCGTCACGGGTCAGCGAGTTTGAAATGATCATCCAGCGGTCAAGCTCGGTGCCCAGCCGCTCCTCCTCCCTGCCCACCCTGCATGCCGGCCACAGCCCTGGACACAGCCCCACCCACCTCTACATGGCATCTGCAGTGTCAGCAGAGTCCCTTTTGGTTGCTGAAGCCACGCAGATAGATGCCTGCACCCCAGTGGAGGCAGAGGGCAAGAACTGTGATGGGGAGGCCTCATCACCAGACAGTGTGACTGTGGAGGAGGCTGCTTCCTCCTCAGAGGACAGAAACAAAGTCAGGACTGAGTCCCCCTCCAACATCGAGGACGAAGTTGAACAGATCTTCAGTAAAAGTTCCCCAGAGCTGACCCACCAAAGTGTCGGAGGATCAAAGAGTCCCTCAGCACTGCTCAGGGCATCCCCCCCACAACACAACCATCTCCACCACCACCACCTCCTGCACCACCTGAACCATCAGCTCCTCCTCAAACCCAGCAAATGCAAAGGCTCTTGCCCGGCCTCCTACACCCGCTTCACCACCATCCTCAGGCACGAGAGGCAGCAGGCCACGACCCAGCAGGAGAGGCCACCACCTCTAGAGAAGAAGACCACTCTGCCTGGGAACCTCTTCCTCATGGGCCCTGCTCCCTTCAGGTTACGGAAGAACCTGCAGTCCCACCATACTCGGAGGAGCTTGCTGGCCACCAAGGTGATAATGGGCAACCAGAGGCCCAGTGCTTTGTCTCCTGAGCCCAGACCTCTGATCCCTCAGCGCCTGTCCTCCCTGGAGGTCCTGGAGAGGCTGAGTAACGGGGAGGGAAGCAACACCGACCACCTGAGTAACGGGCAGGGCTTGGACGCCAACGGGAACCTACTGCAGCCGCTGGCAGCTCACCGCAGAGGTGGCTATCTCCATCCCTTCACCACTATCCTCTGTCCTCCCTCTGTGGTCACTCATTTATCTCGACTCTCTCTTCACCTTGTGTCCCCTTTTCTCCACAAAGCGACGCCGCCACCCTCCATCTCTAGTCTGTGTGGTGTGTTTACAAAGTGACAGGGAAGCCTTTCCATCTCATTGTGTCAGTGTGCTGTTTGGTGCTCTTCCATTTCACTGTGAATGAGTACGGTCACATCAAAACACTTCAGTGACTGTAGGAGTTTCAGGCAGCTTTTGGTAATGTATATAATCTCCTGGTGACATCAGATTTGAGCTGTATGCAAGAGTGCAGAGCCTGCATAAACATCACATCATTACACAGTGAATTCTATGTCTCATTACATCACTATGGTGAAGGATAAAAGTAGATGAAACATGACATTTGACACACAGTCAGTCAAATTTAGTAATACATTTGAAAGCCTTATCATAAAATACAATCCAGCATTCCTCCATCATGTTTAAGCAGGATGTTTAGATATAACATTGCATACTCAAACTGATGTTTCACCATGTCTGTCTTGTTTTTTTCTTATGTTTTGGGTACAATTTTCATCCGCCATCTTTCATTCTCTCACCATGAAAGGTTTGTTTTAGAGAGGAAGTTCCCTGCTTTGATTTCTTTTACGTAACAGCGGGGACAAACCTGAAACATTGGTAGTCGTTAGTTGTGGCCTTTGTTGGGACACAGAATGAAACATCTGTGGTGGGGAACAAATTAAGTCATGAAGACATCTATTATTGCATATTATGTTTTCTTTCCTGCGTTTGTTTTTCCATGAACACACATCAGATCATTCTGTGTTCATTCCTCTGTGCATGCAGGAATACTTTTGGCTTTTTGGATGTGTGTGTGCTTTTTGTTTCAGTGTTGCAGAGATTGCGGTGGTCATTCAAAGCATGCGTAGCTTTATTTATTGTATATTTCTGTTCATTGGAATTAAGGAGTCTACTGCAATATCACCATCTTTATATTTGTTTTTTTGAGCTGGATTTTGCCTTGAGGTTGACAGTAATACGCTTCATGGCGTAATCTTGTGTCCATTTCTGTTTCAGACTCATCCCCAGTTCTCGGGGAGAGCCAGGATGAAGTGTTGCGAAGGCGTCATGGCGACAAAGAGGTGAACATCCTTTTAAATTTCAGCTAAACTTTCTTACATTGCACTCTCACTGACGACGCTGCAGGCAAGAGAGCTGTGTTATGAATGAGGAAATCATATATTATACATGACAAACAATGTGTGACATGAATAAAAGAGTAGAGGAGACCCATATCTGGAGGGGGACCAACAGTGCAATGTGGTTTCCTGGCAGAAAATCTTGGAGGAGCAGCGGCGGTTGAAGCGGGAACAGGAAGAGGCTGATACAGCGTCGAGGCGACACACAGGCATTGTCCCGACGCACCACCAGTTCATCACCAATGAGCGCTTCGGAGACCTGCTCAACATCACAGATAACACAGAGAAGAGGAAATCAGGCGTGGAGGTACAATGCATGGCTGTGACTTATCCTTCTGAAAGCAGGAAAAAAGAGGCAGATGGTTTGTCAGTTTGTGCATGAGTCAGGCTGAAAGGGGGGTGGGGCTGTCAGCAGGGTTTCTGCAGACACAGATGGCTTTCTCTTCTGGGTCAAAATTCAGAGGGTGGGAACAGTCATAGCAAAATATGAGTTGTGTGTTTACTGCTGAGTATCTCCAGTCAGCTTCCACAGAGCACACAGTTTAACCGCCACACTACATACAGTATTTACATGTTATGTCACTGGTATGAGCTTCACTTTTGTGGTGTTTACCAAAGTGTCCCTGCTCCCCTGGCAGGACAGTCTCACAGTAAAAAAAAAACCCAGCATATGTCCCAGAGGACAAGTGACCGAGTCAGTCACAAGCACCTCACGTCTGTCAGAATATGAACGTTCAGACAGGCTACTGAACCAACGCCTCAGGCAGATTTACAGCTCAGTACACATGAAAAAGCACAGAGAGTACAGTAACTAAAAAGTGACACAGTTCTTGGTGTGTATGGGTGTTTCATCTTTTGGATAACTTTCAGCCACTCAGTACAATGTCAGGAAAATGTATGTAGTTGTAGTTCATGAGGTTAAAGTTTCTTTTTTATCTCCACAGAGAACTCCAGCCATGGCTCGCTTCGACTTCAGAGCAGAAACTCTAAAGTGAGTAATCTATCAATCTGTTGTTAGCATAAGCTTCTAGATGTGTTAATGATGCTGTTATATTGTGTAGATTTACATGTCAGCAAACCTCCTCTATGCAGCTTTTGACAAAATGATCAACCACTTGGAAAAAACTGTTAGTAATAGTAGAATAATAAAGAACATATTTACTAGTTACCTATTTTATTTGAATGTGAATAAATCCCACCCATCTGATACTCTAAGCAGATTCACTATGAGAGACCACACTTTATTTTCATACTATAAAAATATTTAATTTCATATGAATAACTAATCTCCTGTGAACATTTCTAGAGAGTTACCATTTCAGAAGGGCGACATAGTCTACATTATTCGACAGGTGGATCAAAACTGGTATGAAGGGGAACATCATGGAAGAGTCGGCATTTTCCCTCAAAGTTACGTTGAGGTATGTGAGTTATTGAAACTATTTCCATGAGTTTTTCTCCATAAATGCATTTTTTAATGTAATTCCCAATGGCAGTGTTAGACGTCTTGCACAATCATTTTGCTGCGAAGTGTATTTTCTTACTCATTCGGTTTTGTTACTTGTGCCCTTCTCCAGCTCCTTCCGCCTACAGAAAAAGCCCAACCAAAGAAAAGTGCTCCAGTGCAGGTACTGGAGTACGGGGAGGCCGTCGCCCGCTTCAACTTCAACGGGGACACGGTAGTGGAAATGTCCTTCAGGAAGGTATGGAGTCATATCATTTTGTTCCTTGCACTTCATTTATTCATTTTAACTGAACGTAGGAACTGTTGTGTGTCTGCAGGGAGAGAGGATCACGCTGATTCGTAGAGTTGATGAAAACTGGTATGAAGGCAAAATCTCAGGCACCAACCGCCAAGGCATCTTCCCCGTCACCTACGTAGAAGTGAACAGACGACCCCGCGTCAAAAATGGGGTGGAGTATCTCGACCCTCCCGTCAGCCAGTCGCCACAGCGCAGCACCAACGCATCCCCTCAGGTAAGGAGGCCAAACCATCAAGAGTCAGTAGAGTTTTCAGTAGAATTTCTCCTCTGTGTTCACTTTCACCTTTTCATTTATGTTTTGCCCTGTAAATTTTTCATCTTTCCTTTTCTTTCCCTCATCCCCTCTTTGCTTCCTTCTCCTCCCACGTTCCCGTTAAAAGCTGTTTCGTAATCGCCTGGCCACCTCCCCGCTGCCCCTCCCTCGCTCCCCCCGCCGCTCAGTGTCCCCTGAAGTCCATGCCATCTCCTCTGAGTGGATCTCCCTGACTGTGGGAGGAGGCAGCCCTCCCGCCGCCCCCACCCCCCCTCTGCCGCCGCTGCCCACCGTGTCCTACCGCTGTGGCGAGTACCTGCCACCGCCCTACTCTGCCAGCCCTGTGCCGGTCATCACTGGCAGCCCCTACTGCGTCTCCCCCATGGTTTCCCCATCTGCATCCCCCCTTCCCCCACCTTACCCCCCCAGACCCAACTCAACCACTCCCTTCCTCACGTTCACCCCACCTCAGGGGGGTGACTTCCTGCTCTCCCCTCCTTCACAACGTCTGTCACGCAGTATGAGCCCCTGTGGAGGGCCGGTGCTGGAGGGCTGGGTGAGGGGGGAGAAGGAATTGACAGAGGGGGAAGGCACAGAGAGGGACGGGGGCCATGGCGCCCCAGGCAGCAGGCGAAATAGCCCTGCAGAGGTATTGTCTGCATGGTGTGCAGTGCTGCATCTCAGGAACACTGGCTTTTGGCCACACTTTGATTCCCTGAAATAGATGTTTAATTAAGCACCGAATCTGACATTTCTGTGTGGAAGACATGACTAACTTGTAGATTTGCCCTGAAGTTGATTGTAGCCCCATGAATGGAGCCAGGATAAAGCTGCATGTTGTTGTGTGCTCTATTAACACACAAGTGTTTCCCAGTGTGAGTTTCCGATTTCCTCACTGTAAAAGCATTTCCAGGATTGATTTGACAGCTCAAGTTTCTTTCTCTTCATAAAACTCAGTATTTGGTTGCATGTTGTTGTTCCATGCAGAGGTGTGATAACTTGGATGCCATTGGAGTTGGAAGTTTATTTAACATAGTGACATGTTTATTGGCGAGTATTTATAGGTTTCACATGTTGGCTTGTGTTTCAAAAGCTGCTGCAAGGTTGAAATTTCCACCTTCAGAGAAATTGGTGGCTGAAGTATGACAATATTTCCAGCAGGTGCATATGTGGTACCAGCATAAGAGGAGAGCTTTTATTTTGAAATGTCCCTGCTGATTTGACATTTTTGTGTTGCAGTTTGTGAGGAATGAGGCTGACCATCATGGACGGAGCTCCAGAAGCCCTGTGATGCTGTTTGACATCCAAGACAACAACAATGTTAACTCCTTCGCGGTAAGCTGCTGTAGGGTTTGTTCAGTGGAGTCATCACCTGTTTAACTTTTTAACCCATCACTTTCAAATATCCATTTCACTCACATCATCTATACCTTTGTGTTACATTACATATAGGAGACATATATTTGCTTACTTTGTTCATTCTGTATTGAGCTGGAGGTATTGGCCGGTTAGCTTATCTTAGCATAAAGACCAAAAATGGGGGAATCAAGTTTAGGATTGACTGAAAGAAATTCACCCACAAAGGAACAAAAATAAAACCTGATGCATCCAATAAAACTAAAGCAAAATCACACCAAACAAAAGAAAGCTGCCAAAGTCATTAAATCTCGTTTGTAATGTCGGCCATCACTGTTCCATTGTCAGAGAGTTTCTGACCAAGAAATAGTCCAGCATATAACTCCCTGTAAAACTGCAAATTGTTTTTACACTTACACACAGTTTTCAGTCATTATGCTAAGCTAAGCAAACAGACTACTGCTTCAACTTTATATTGAATGAATGAGTCTCATCTAACTCTCAGCAAGACAACAAACAAGAGAGCCCATGTGCAAATTTACCCAAAACCTCAACTTGTCAGCTTCCCTTTAATGCTGCATGTTCATACTGAACAGTATCTTGTGAAAAGTGAACTAATATTTCATATTTCTCTCACTCCGGTGTGTTGCCTCCTCACGCCTCTCCTCCTGGGCTCTACCAACGTCTCCTCTGCTTTTCTCCTGGCTTTTAACGGATCACTTCCTTTTCTGCCTTGCTACTTACTGGACCTTCCTTCCTGTCTCGCTCTTCGCCCCCCCCTTCCCTAACTCCTCAAAAACAACCTACCCTCCCCTCATCTTCACCTTGGTGGGGCCGCCGTCTGTCTTTCTCTGACTTCATCTACTAGGAGGCAGTTTGTAATGAGATCTTGAATATAGCTGAGACCTCGGTGAGGTACTGCAGCACCCTGTCCCACCACCCTCATGACTCTGTCCACAGACTGCACCCCCACCCCAGTAAACAATCTCTCATCATTTCCCAGCAACCCCTGTCCCACAGCAGCAGCCCGGAGCCGAACCGTCTCAACTGTGGAATGTGAGTGAGATCTGTGCTGTGGTTTCATTTTTGCCAATTCCTTTTTATGTCTCAGACTTAACCAGCTCTTCCTTGTGCCCCTCTCCAGTTTCCAGGCTCTGTACAGTTATGTGCCACAGAACGAAGATGAGCTGGAGCTGCAGGAGGGAGATCTCGTCAGCGTCATGGAGAAGTGCGATGACGGCTGGTTTGTTGGTATGTGCCTGCAGGCGTTTGGGATGCATTCCTCAGAGACGCAGTCACACTCGTTGTGTCACATCAATCCATATAGGGTTTCTGTAGAATGACAGCGAGGGACTGAACGTGTGCAATGTGCACACAAGCAGAGTCATTTTCATCGTGTCTCGTCCTTCCATATAGGGTTGCTAAAGAATGACAGCAGGGGATTGAGTGCAGTACTTTAATTTTAGATAGAGCCAAAATAGGTTATTTTTTTGTTTTTACTTTTAACTTGGAAAAAAAAATATTGTATTTTTTTTTTGCCTGATCCACATTTCTCTTCTCTTTACTCTGCAGGTACATCAAAGAGGACAAAACAGTTTGGGACTTTCCCTGGGAATTACGTGAAGGAGGTTAAGCTGTAAAGACATCTAATCTGGCTGTAACAGTGTCAAGCTTGGGAAATCATTACTATCACGCATGGCTGTTGGTTAGCATTTAGCCAGATGAATCCATTTTGTCTTGGAAAGTGATTGGTTCGGCCTGAGGTATGTCAAACTGCACAGTGGGAGGCAGAGACGGAGACATTCACTGCCCAAACCTCAGTATGGTGTACACCTTGACCACATTTTCCACACTAAATGACGTGAATTTGTCCATCTCCACATGTGGAAATTTCCCATCACAAAGTAGCTTTTATTGTACAAATAATAGCTTCCATCTTGTTCATGTAATTTACAGTATAGAAGTGTTTACGTAGCACCTCAGACTGCAGGCTGGCAGCAGAGCGGCGTATGGATTAAGGAATGGATTTTATTACGTGTACTGGACTTGGGAGGATTCAGAATGTATTATTATGGGATGTGTGGTTCGAGCTGTTTGTCATGAGCTACCTTTCAGGACCAGAGGTGTTCATTATGATCAATAACTATGATGGCCTATGCTGTCATTGTTTGGATCAACATACCAGATGTGTTTAGATTTGAGATATTACTTAAATCCAGCCTCTGGAGTTAAAATACTTTGAGGCCCATGTAGAAAATGTTTTACTTTCTGTTCATCATCATTAATCATCATAACATCAGATTTGAAAAAAAAAAATCACAACATTCACAACTCGGTGTAACCCGAATGTTTTGGATAGCGGTTCAGTATTGCCTTCATTCACTATCCACCAGTTGTTATAAAACAGTTGTAAATGGTCACATCCATGACAGTGAAACAGTGATGCTAGCTTCTCGTTTTTTCCAGTTTCCACAGCAAACACAAGCACAGCACTGTCTTACATTTCTGATAAAAATGAGGAGAAACTGTTAATGCACATTTTGTATTTTCAGAAACTACGTATTTATCATTTCATACCTCTTCTGTAATAAACCCAAGTGTATGTAGATGGATGATGGCTGTAAGGTAGCTGGTGGTAGACGCTGCCTGGCTACAGCTCAACCACAGGACAGGCGTGGTAGCACTTAACTTCCTGTTTGGTCATTTAGGGATCCTACCTAACAAGATAATAGATTAATCACAGAAAAAAGTAGTTTTACGTAAAGCCAACAAGGTGTCTTAGAGTATAACCATACTGATTTTTAGGAGCGTATTTAGATTTTAACCATGCCCTTACTGACATGATTGTATGTTTTAGCAATTGTAAATGTGTACAGAAAACTTTAAGAGGCCTTCTAAATATGGCTACATATTTTCATATGTGATGACGACAACATGGGTAGCGCAGTCAGTGGAATGATTTAAATGATAAGTACAGCATGGACTGTAAAATCAATAACAGAAATCAAACTGCAGCATGAATCACCATCAGTATATTCAATGTTTTCCACCTTTAACCGTAAAGCAAACAGAGGTGATGACGGGGAAAACGGGCTGCTCTTCGAACTTCAAACGCTCCCTGATGGAGGATCGCTTTGCTATCAAAGCAGTCAGGGACGTCTCAGATCCTGGAACAGTCAGACGCCACATGTCAGAATAGATCCTCGGCGTGCACAGTTTGAAAGATGATAGCTATTGTTTTCCCTGCTTTGTGTTTTCATCAAATTCCTCGTTGTCATCAGCTGCTGCTCGGCACTCATCTGCCCCTCACAGAGCTGTCAAATAATACCCGCAAATAACGCTCAGTGCTTGTTAGGACCTGCTCAGACTGGCAGACAGGCAGTTTGTGAACTAACTGCTGAAAAAGTATTTAGTTTATGCCAGGTGGGCTGAAGTAGTGATTTATCTGATGTCAGATCCTTTTCCCAATCATGTCTAATCAAATGGTGCCAGACTATCAATGGGCCTTTTTAGTTTATATCTGCCCAAGTACACAAATTCAGAACCATAATGTGAAGTATTAAAGCTGTATGCAGCTGCCACATAAAATTTGATCATTTGACAAATTTCAGTAGCAATCAGGGTTTCATCCTCTATGATGTTTGTCAGTCCAGACAAAAATCAAGCATTTATTTTTCTTTTTTTTTTGCCAACATCAGCACAGGAATGTTTTGTAAAGATAAAACACTGCATTATGGGTTTGCCTGCACAGCACTGATATAATATTCAGGTATTTTGTTACACCACAAAAGTATGTTTTCCCCTCCGCTGCTGGCTAAACATTTCTGTTCCTGTGTAACTTCAGCTCCACATGAATGTGCTGATTGGCAACAAAAGGAGCTGCATCTCAAACCTGATGAACACATGAACAATCACTCATCCGGTCATCATAACACTCTAGGTTGGTTCTGCGATATTGTGCTCCATCACAGGATGTATGAATGTATGAATAAATGAATGCAATAACGCATAATATGTAAAAACAAAAAACAAAGAAAAAGTGTCTGTACATGCAGACTGTTGAGCAGCATGGCACAAGAAGGATTGTAAATATGTAAAATAAAAAATGGACTGTGAGTTTGGGAGCGTCACATGGAGCTCTCAGTCACTTGCAGTTAAAGGATTTTTTTTGGGCAAAGCACAGAGTGGCGTGTTCCCGAGCACCGAAGTTTGACGCATATGAACATTACGCTGCCATTTGTGACGATCATAATTCCTTCTGCTAGATGCAAAATTGTGCCTCATTTTCATTTATGCATTTGGAGAGGGAGGAAGAGGTCTCACTGAAATGTAGCCATGACATATTTAATGTAACCATGGTTTCCACGTTAGTCCCTGTCTCTGTGATGGGAGAACATTTACTAAGAACTTGTCTGTTACTGTTCAAGTGTGACACGATGCTTTAACTTAATGATTAATAATCATGAGAATGGACTAGTGTGGTGAGACGCACAACCTGCAACTGGTTTGGTTTGTTTGCTTCAATTTGCAGTGCTGTTACATTGACAAAATTAAAATAAAAGATATTATGTACACTGATGTGACTTCGGTATTATGCAATATTTAATAAACCGTTTAAACCATTTGGTGTGGTGACCTGTTTTGATTGCAGAGTTGGAGCTGTGAATTTATGGCTGTGTAGCTTATAAATGTTAATGGAGGAAAGTCCTGCAGTGGTTTTAAAGGTTTATGAGTACACTTGGTTTTTAAAGGCCCTTTCTCTCTGTAGCTGTGATCATGCAAATTCATGTGAGCTAAAGGTGGAGCTGTTGGGTTGCTGAACTGATGTCTTTCTTTGTGGCACATAATTTCTCTTGATAATTGTTTAAATTGATGCAACTGTGGTGAAATAAGCTTGTAACACACGTTAGAGGATAACTGTATGGTTACATAAATAGTCATGGTACCTAGCAATAATCCCATCAGGGTGATGATGTTGACAGATGTGTTAGTTGAGCTTTAACAGTCAGAAGCAGATGTATGTTTCATTTTAAGCCTCACAGACTGCTCTGGCATGCCTGAGGGCCCGTTAAGGATGCATGGAAAGCCCACAAGAAAGGAGGCATTTCACTCGGCCAGTCTGTCTGCCCGGAGGTTTTTCTATTCTTTCTACTTCAGCAGAGATCCTCTGGCAGGAATTCAGGTTTTGGGAGCGGCACATTCCACATCCTGGGATTTAGCTCTACCATAAATGGTAAGCTCGCATATAACACGGTGACGTAGCGAGAGGCCGACATCCCTAAAACAAACAGAGGAGCTCATCTGAGAGGAGAGAAACATGAAGAGGGATCACTCTGCTCTGCTTTCAAAGTAGAAAACTTATGCTCATCGGAGACCAGAAACACATCGAAGAGGTTTTTAACATGCTTGCTGCAGTTGTTTCACACATTTTGAATGCATGTCTTTGTATGTTGCTTTTCAGGTTTAAAAACATCCCACCAAACTGGAGAATGGAAGCCAGAAAATTATACATATACAATTTTAAAACAATTTGTGCCAGTTTAATACGTGTAGATAGGAATTGATGTACTCAGGTTGGATTTTTACACCCTTAGGGTTCCTTTCATGTGGCAAAAATGTAATAAAATGCCCTCTCAGATGCTCCTTACAGTGAAGAACATAATGAAGTGACCTTCCAGTGCCCTCAATGGTTCTTGTAAATAAAGAAATGATAATAAAGCGGTCTGACAGTGGAAAAAACAGTAAAATACCCCATGGTGTGCCCTTCTAGAGGATAAAACATGATAAAGTTACCTTCTAGGTTCCTGAAAATAAATAAAAGGTGATAACGTGTCCTTCCAGTGGAGACAAAACAATTCAGTGTCCCTTTAAGTGCCCTTAAAATGGAGAACACAAACAGGTGCCCTTTTTATTTGTATTTGACACACAGAAATAAGCTTCGATTAGGCTTTGGACACACATTAATTGATGGTTTTCTTTGTCTTTTGAGACACACATTGTATATCTGGGTCATATTATTGCTTGACGACTGAGACAAAATCACCTGACCTCACCTTTAAGCTCACTCAGCTTCCGCACGCACGTTACGGAGTGAGACATTTTCTAAATACACGATCTTTGTTCGCTCACTTAATCAGCGTGGAAACTTCAAAACCTATTCGTCCGGTAACCGGAGGGTCCTCCCACCTCTCCTAGGCTGGAGTCAAGCCCAGAGCTCTGCCTGTCGATCACTGCACAGGTCATCTGCAGTAGGAAGTGCTGTGGTGTTCAGAGGCAGATCCTGAAACAAGGTCGATTCTGTTCCTATAAACCAGCTGCTTTAACGTGATGCCTCTGCGGGTGGTGCTGCAGGGTCCCGGGCCCTGGGGCTTCAGGCTGGTCGGGGGAAAAGACTTCGATCAACCGCTGACTATTTCCAGGGTGAGTGAGTGTTTTCTGCCTGTTGTGACCCAGTTTAACCTAACCTGGCCTGGTCTGAACCAGACTTTCACCCCCGACTTAAAGTTAGCTAGCTGGTTAAAGTTAGCTAGTTGGTTAAAGTTAGCTAACTAGCTTAACAAACGATTAGCCGTTTCTTGACTGATGCAAACCGTAATTTAACGGTCACTAACGGTAACTGTTACAGTGTCGGTATGAGGAGGCTAGTTTTGGCTACTGACAGTGATGAGTGTCCATTGTTTTACTTTTATGAACACCTTTTTTTTAACTTTATTCAGCTACATCTCCCTGTTTCACTTCTTATTTCAGATATATGGTGGTGTGTGTGTGTGTGTGTGTGTGTGTGGTGAATTATGTTTTTTTTTATTGATTTAACTTGAGTTAATCATTATCAAGTGAATAAATATCACACGTTTGTTTCAGTAACCTCCATGTGTTAAAAGAGTGTAAAAATTGCAAAAACATGAAATAAATATATTAAATATATTATACTTATTCATATATACACAGAAAGTCTTTACAAATTCAAGACAAAGAAAAAAACATGAGCAGGTATTATAGCAAAGTGGAATAGTAATGATTAAAATAATACTAGATCATGTAAAGTACTTTTACCTATTAACTGCACACGAAACAGCTAAAAAATGTGTTTTTAAGGGAACACAGCATATATAATAGTGTAACTTAAATTAGATTAAAAAAAATTAAGATGAAACTTTATTGATCCATTCAGACAGTACCCTCTGGGAAGTTAAAGACTTAATATAATATATCAGTATTTTGTCATGTTTGCAGACTTTTTTTAATATTCTCCATCTGCCTTATTTGAATCTTTTAGTCCTAACTTCAAATTAAAGAATAATATGAAGGAGAAAGTCAGTGTATGTTGATATCGGAGTGTCCCTGAAGCCCTCAGCCAACAGTTATTGTAGCCCATTCAACATGATGTAGAGTATTAATGCAAAGCTTTATTTGGCATCACACGTTTTACAATGGGACGCTCCTGTGACAGTGGTGAATCTGAATATGACCCTCTGCTGTGTACTTTAACTGGGTGGCGGCTGCTGCTCCTGTTGTAAAAGTATTCACAGTGGTCGCTCTACTCCACCCATGGAAAAGTGATCAGGAATTCCTGGACGGTGCCGGAGTCGCTCTCTGCTTCAGGCTGCTATCTCCAACTAGAGGGCCCGGCCTTACTGGCTGATCGCCTGAAAACACCTCTCTGCAACTGTGTTTACTGTAAATAATAAAATGTGTGTAAATATCATTCAAGGTCAGAGTCAAACAATACAGCAGTAGGATTAAAGTCTTGATTAGAAAAGAAGCTGTCAGCATGAAATATTAAGGTACAGCTGGGTCTCTACTGTGTCAAATACCTTTATAAATCAACCTCATATATGGTCCAAAAAGATTCTCATCAGTTACGTGTTTTTTGTTGTAGGTGACTCCTGGGAGTAAAGCTGCCCAGGCCAACCTGTGCATAGGAGACATGATCTTGGCTATCGATGGACAACCAACAGAGAACATGACTCACCTGGATGCGCAGAACAAGATCAAGGGGTGCACAGAGGAGATGGTGCTCTCCATAGACCGGTAGGATGACGCTGTGGCCACAGGCCTGAAAAACACTGAGTAACATGAGACGGCTCAGCTGCAATCCAGGTGTTCCTGACCTGGAGTTACATGGTGTTTATTCAAGGACAAGTCTGTCCTTTGTTTTGTTGAAAAATTTAGTCAGAAGTGTGTTTACGCTAAGCTATTTTGTAACTCTGTCCTGTGTAGGTGGATGATTTGATGATTTGAAGTCGCAGGGGTGTTGTTGGTGAGTTCAGCAGGCAGGTTGAAGCAAATCATTTCGTTCAAATTAAGAGGGAATGTATTAAATGCAGGGTGGGGCGAACTGTTGAGGAAGCAAAGGAATGAAAGCGTGTCTACCTGTTAGGGGAAAGAAAGAAAGAAAGAAACTGACAGAATATCGTATTCATTTGCAGCTACTCTGACATGAGTATGATTATTTTGTGTTTTCAGCATTTTTCAGTACTATTGACGGAGGCTTCTTGTCCTTTCTGTGCTCTGCAGGTCTGAAATTAAAATGTGGTCGCCGCTCTCATCTGAGGAAGGGAGGACTCATCCCTACAAGATGAATCTTGCATCAGAGCCAAAGGTAAAGTGTGTGTAAAAGCTCCCTCATTTAGCTGACATCTGGACTCTGTACAGGTAGTCAGAGTCTGGAGGGAGGCCTGCACAGTAATTTCCCACCGCACCCACAAAGCCTTCTGGGTTGGACTTTTTTTTTTCTTTTTCTTTACGCTGCCAAAGATGAAGTCATTGTTTACTTCCCAACAGGCGGTTTCCTAGGAGACGGTAGTTTGTCAGCCAAGCTCTAGGCGCAAGCCTCAGTTCCTGCCCGATGACTGACTGGAAAGTTGCAGCCGCAGTGTGAATTCATGTAGGAAACGCTGTGATGTGTGTGTTTCACAGGTCACACATGTCATGCATTTTTCTCAGACACACAGTAACATGAGTCACCTTGACGTCTCTTCACTGTTTTGTTATTATTTGAAGTCATTGTTTTGTATTTTTCAGCTATGGGTCAATGCTAGTCGTCTGGTTCTCTGTCTGTTCACTTTATCGCAGAGACTCCGTATTTCTAAAGTTTAATTGTCAGATGCTTGAAGCATGAGCTATATTTGGAGGCATTTCCATGTTTCCACTGTAATGCATGAGTTACTTTTTGTGGTATTTATGTGCCCACTTTCATGGCATGCCAGTGTCATGACATGCTTGTCTTTAAAGGCCCGCTATAATTAAGGCACAATCCATAGTCATATATTATCCTGCTAAATTATGTGTGAAGTGGCAGTAGAGCACGCAAATTAAACTCTTTTGACGTGTTCAGTTGAATATTTTCAAGTTGCAGCATTATTGACCAATTCATTTCTGAAAGTGCTAAAGGTGTTTTCATATACTGAGAAATAAACCAAACATGGCATAAGCTGCATGTTTGTGTGAAACACGGTTCATCTGAAGGCGTCAAAAGTTGTGACCACCAGTGCACTAGGAGTGTTGCATGTGTCAGACAGATCTCTGCTTAGTTGCTCACAAAAAGCTTGAACTGTATTGTTTTCCTTTTTTTTTTCCCAGGAGGTGAAACACATCGGCTCGACCCACAACAGGAGCGCTCTGCCGTTCGCTGGTTTTGGATCCAAAGTTGTGACCAACCAGTACAACAGCCCCTCTGGTCTCTACTCTTCAGAGAACATCAAGGACTTCAACTCGGCTGTGGACGAAGTTAAAACCATCACTACAGCTAGCGAGCCCAGTAACAAGTAAGAAGATAACCCTTTAGACCAAGTGGTCCAAGTCCAGACTGGATCCAAGAGGAGTCAAGATTAGGTCAAGATAGACCCCATAGCAAAAAAACAGGTCTGAAAAATGAAGTCAATGCTGAAGAGTCTTTAACTTCTTTCTATCCAGCAGGAGGCGACTCCTCTGGTCTGAAATCTGATAAGATAGAAGTCAGTGATAAACTGACTGTACTTTTCACTTGATTTGTCACCACCGCAGCTTAAATATCTAAAATAAGCAGCTTAACATAACTTAATGGACTACATACAACTCTATCAATAGAGTGGTGCCACAAACCAAAGGGTGTCATCACGGTTGCTACATCCACTCATTTATTTATTTATGCCATCAACATGTACAGGTTGCTTTGTGAGCTTTATTGCCAAATATCTATTTTGTCTTTTGTTGTGTATGACAGATTATACATAGTGTTACTGGGCTCTTTACCATCTACTGTCCGTCACCTTTAAATCACAAAGAGCAGGTCAGAGTTCAGCAACAGGTTCTTTACATGCTCCAGCTTATTATTCCATGTCACTTTTATTTATGTTTCACAGTCTGATTGAAACAAACCCCAACAGATTTATCCACATTATTAACATTATTACTACTTTTTATTTTCAACACTGATGCTACTGTTTTACTGCACATGCTCTGAAGAGAAAGCTTCAGTTCAAAATGTCCTGCTATAAATGTTTGATCAAAGACTCCAATGTCCAGCCGCAGCGCATCTAACAATCAATTATTGTATTGATTGAGGTCGGCTTCTAACTGCTTGAGTAAGTTGACTCTGATCAGTTTGTTCAGCAGAAATTGAGTTTAGTAATGAGTGAAGGCTCCCAGAAGGCTGTAGGATTCAATGTGGATATGATGAGGTATTAACTCAGTGACAGTCAAATACGTTTCAAAAAATGGTACTGCCCTTAAGACCAGGAACAGATGACAGTGTACCCAATATTAAACTGTATCACAATACATTATATTTTAGAATGGACAGACTAAACAGAAGTGTGATGAATGAAAATCAGCAGGGCACACAAAAGATCAAAGTTTTATGATCTGTTTTATAGCGATGCTCGTTATGTTTCAACAGATCAGAAATAATGAATCTGCTTTCAAATATTATTTTTTTGAACATTTCTGCCTCCTATGACTCCAGTATACATTTTGAATTGTGCACACCTGCTTTGTAGAGCTCCATCAGATGCAGCGCAGACTGGCAAGCGGCCGACTGTAGCAGCAGATTCTGAGGTTTACAAGATGCTGCAGGAGAACCAGGAGTCTGACGAGCCTCCTCGACAGTCAGCTTCATTCAAAGTGCTGCAGGAGATCCTTGAGACGGGTACAGATCATTCCTCGCTCACAGCTCCTTTCTGATTCATTAAAGTGACAAAATCCTAATATGTTTTTGTGTCTGATGCTTGCAGGTGACCCTAACAAGCCTTCAGGGTTCAGGAGCGTGAAAGCTCCTTCGACAAAGATTGGCTCCTCAGTGGGAAACGCAGAGAAGTTACCCAGCTGTGACAAATGTGGATCAGGGATCGTGTAAGTATTTAATGATGCTGCTTTACAGGTATCAGCCCAGTTTTAGTGGTGCCAGTGTTACTGTTAGAAGTGTTAAAAGGGTTTCAAACCAAAAAAATAACGTCACATTTGTGACTAAATGTTGTGCTGCAACAACTCCCAGAGTGTCGCCTCTGGGGTTTGTCTCCACCTTGTGGCTGAATTTAGTTCAGACTCGGATGATTCTCAAGTCTTGATGCTCATGTCTTGAAATTAGCAAATTAGTATGTAGTGTATTTCCCCCAAATTACATTTCATTATATGTTTCACTTCATTTGGGTTGACTCCACTGGTCAGTGTTCATCACAAAACAGCACTAAACTGATTCAGGTTTTTCTCAAGTCCAGTTAAGATCCACTGACTGAATGGTTAATTCTGCACCCAGACGCTCTCAGTAAGCCTTTCTGATTATAGGAATGTTAAGAGTTGTGTGTTTTGTATATATTGTGTCCTGAAATACTGTAGAATAGTTTATTATTTTTTTGTATTATTTTATTTTATTTAATTTTATGTTACATCATGAAGTGTTTGTTATGTAATAGCAAGAAAAATATTATGTGAGCCCTGGTTCAGTTATGATTTATTCTATAAACAGACCACTCAATATTATGTCTCGCAGTATAAGAGGATCTGTTTCCTCACATTTCTCTAAAGTAGACTGTAAGGGCAGGGAGATCTTATCGCTACAGGATACCATACAATGTTTTTTTTAGCTAAAGTGTGTAACTTCATCTAAATCCAGCTCATGAAGTGCTGTCTAGATAAATGACATAATGTATGTGTCTTCTTCAGGGGGATAGTGGTAAAGCTGAGAGACAAGTTCCGTCACCCTGAATGCTACACGTGTACAGACTGCGACGTCAACCTAAAACAGAAGGGACATTTCTTTGTGGAGGACCAGATTTACTGTGAGAAGCATGCACGCGAGCGAGTGACTCCGCCTGAGGGCTATGACGTGGTCACCGTCTTCCCCAAGTAGAGCGTCTGCTGAGCTGCTCCTCCGGACTGCACGCCACTATCCAGCATTTATCTCCTTACAAGACTAGAAATGGTCTCCTCTCATTATGCTTCAGTACAGTCACTGGTAGGCAGAACGGTAAAGAATGACATCTTTGAAAATGTTGATTTGCACATTAACTTTGGCATCTATGACAGAAAAATCACTATGAGATGATGCTTTCATATTTTCTCTCCCTAAAATAATGTGTATTTTTTTAATGTTCTTTTGAATCATGGAAACAATGGAAAGTCAGACTTTTTCACCCCAGAGATGAGTTTTCTACAGTTTTATTAAATAAATAGACCTACTTTTTTGCAACATACATAACTCAAAAACACATTTGAATATCATTACCAAATAAATATTTTTAGCTTAAACCAATTGTCTTGTCCATCTAAATCGCTGATTGTGCTTCAAGGTATTAGCGAAACTCAGTGCAACACAAGAACTGATCGAAGTGCTTTTTTTAAAGAGTACATTTACAGTGAAGGTAGAAAATGCTGCTGATCTCTGGGAGCCAGAGGCATGTGTGTCAGTGACGTCACTGCAGGTGTTTGGAAGCCCAACATGAGAGCAGCAGTAGCTGGTTCATGATGAGGCCCCTCACTCAGACCCTGCTCCAAAGTCAAAAGTGCCAACAGTCTTTGGCGTCACTTTCACCACAGAGCGACTTGAAATAAAAAGTCACTCTGGACTGATCCCTTGAGAAAATCTTGCACTTCGTCTGATGATAAGTGTGACAGTTTGTCTGCTCAGAGGCCGCTGCGGTCAAACAGCCAGAGCCGGCAGGTGATGCTGGTTCCCACTCAGCAGATGAAACACTCGTCGGGCTGCTCGCGTCCGATCCCAGCGGCGGCGCGCATTCCGGCGTGTGCCCGTGTTGGTCGGCCATGCGCAGAGTCTCGGTCAGAGCCCAGATGTAGTTGTGGGCGAAGCGCAGAGTTTCGATCTTGGTCAGCTTCGCGTCCTCTGGCAGCGCCGGCAGGATGCTCCTCAGCGCGTCCAGCGCGGAGTTGAGGTTGTGCATCCTGGAGCGCTCCCGGTCGTTCGCCTTCATCCTGCGCCTGCCTCTCTGCCCGGTCTGCTCTACTCTGCTTCTGTGCTTCATGTGTTTAACTGAAGAGGCTTCAGCTCCGGTCACAGTCGTTGCTTCTCCAGCCTCTGAAGTGTCACCAGCTTCATTCACAGCTGGAGAAAAGCTGCTGCGCGCTCTGGGTGCGCGCTGCTCGTTAGGGCCGCATGGTACTTTAGGAGACATCCTGTGCAATTTAAATACAGAGAATCAAACCTCTGTTGCATAAACACGAACATAAAAGAGCATTTATTTCACGGTAGGGAAATAATGAAGGTTTGTAGAGATTATCTTAAAGCCTTAGAATCTGAAAATCTTTTCCATTAGATTTTTTTTATGTCCATAAATCTCACTTCATTCCCAGCGCAGGTTTTACCTCTGATATAGTGAGGTGTTAAAACGTGAAAAAAATCAGGTTTCGATAAACTCCAGATGGATGGATTTATTTGCACTTACTCGACAGGTGATGCAGCGCCCGTCGTCCTTGTTAATCCTCTCCTGGAGCTGGAGGCAGCAGACACTAAAGGTGCAGCTGACAGTGAAGGATGGATGCGCATCTCTGCATTTTATATGGCCTTTATCTTATCTTTTTGCACGGTGGACGCCTGAATCAACAGCGCCTGTCAAAGGGCCAATCAGCTTCCAGACAGCGCGTCCTTCACCCTCTCCCCCTCTCCCTCTCATTCTTCACTCTGCTCTATGTCTTTGTATATTCTTTGTCATTTTCCAAATAAATACATGTGTGCCGGTAAAGTGGCATAGATTTTAGGTTAACCTTGTTTTATAGCCTGAGTGAGGAAAAAAAACTTTTCTTGACCTTCTTTTGATGAGAGAGCTTTCAGGACCACTGTTGGTCCTGAACTTCTTCTTGGGACACTTATACTAACTCTTCATTATGGTAACAACATCATGTCAGTCATGTAAACATTTCTCCATCTCACAAAGCCAATGCTGGAATTCTGGGAAGCCATTGTTTCTAGTATAAAACGTAGAGATGATCACCCAGGCCAGAAACTGAACCTTTTATCTACCTTTCATCCATTTAGATTTAGTGCAGCAGCTGCAGATTTTCAGGCATAAAAAAAATATAAATAAATATAGCTGTCTTTTTACGCATAGATATTATTCATTCATCCACGACCAAGTTCTACAAGAATGACTTGGAGTGAAAATGGTGAGTGTTCACCTCCATTAGAAGCCCTCAAGATCAGTCAGTAGTACTTTGTTTTTGTAATCACAGCAAAAATGTCTCCATGTTCATAAAGAGACGCTGGAACACAGCTGACTGGTTGTGTTTTATGCGTAAAAGCTGGAATTGCAGGGAATATTTAACTTAATCACTTTATTCCTCCCCAGAAACAGAGGTGAGAGTTTTTTTGTTTTTGTTTTGTTTTGTTTTTTTGCAGATGTTATCAGAGCTCTATCTTTAAGGCTTGTAATGCCGCATTTTACGCACTAAAATATTGGCACGTGTTGTACCGAGCACATGGTTGGTTTTGATAAACCAAAACAAACTGGCTTCTAAAATCAACTTCAAGTGCACCTCGGTACTGAAAACTAAGATAAAAACAACAGCAGATCCGCGATATTTTATAAATAAATTGTTTGTTATCAAATATGTTGCTGCGTATTTTTGATTGTACGCATGACCTAGGTTGGCATCAACTAGCTTTAAATTGCTGCAGTTACTGTTTTTTACTTGAGTGTTGCCAAAAAGTTATTTTAAAGAGAAAGGTAAATCTTTCTCAGCTCGGAAAATCGGATCTATATCAAAGAAAATGTGGTTTTAAGTGACACATAAATTTGGACAAACATTTGCTTTATGCGTTAGTGCGCAAAGCAGGTCGTTGGGCAAAGACAATTACGCACGGGTCCACCTAACACGGAGTATTTGGGAGAGTGAAACCTATTATGTGAACTGATAGTACAAAGGCTCCTGTTGTGTGAAACTACAATAAAAGCTTGATTTCTTCTCTAATGTGAGCCTGTATGTGTGCGCTATGACATGTCCAAAAATAGATCCATCCTGTCGCCACAACTCGGTGGCGCATTAGATTTTATGTTGTAACTTCACTGTTAAAAAGTTAAAGATTAGTAAAATAAGTCAACAGCATGCAGACACGTTTCAGCTGTGGTGGGGGAAGAGGGGGAGTGTGGCAGAGCTCAAACATGATTTACCATTGCCAACAAAGGATCACAAAAAACTTTCTGTCTAAATATGTGTTTTGGGAACAATCTGATAACCATATGCTTTCAATAAACTGGACAAATACACTAATGAGATACGAGATGGAGCCTTGCTGTTATAAAAGCCACGAAAAGTCTAAAGTAAACGGAATATTACCACTTTACAAATAATCATTGATGCCAAATCCATATTCGGATATCATGGACAGGTGTGGGTTTGAAGTTGTCAGTCTCTCTCCTTGATTTTTATCAGTGTGCTGTAGTGTCCTGCTTGTTATGCAAAGTGTAGGCAAACATAAGCGCCTAGTTGCTGTGGAAATAGCAGATATCGGAGCAGACTTGGTACGAAAAGTGATTTAACAATATTTAACAATAAACTAAGCAAGCTCCAGAGCAGGTGATACCTGCCCGATGCTCCTGATTAATACTTCCTCTACCACTTCACTTTACAGTCTCTTTTGCTTATTTATTAAACGAAATCTATTTATTATTATTTTAGCAAACAGAGGTACCAGGTGGGGCTTTATTTTCGTCTTCAGCTTTTTGTTTGAAGGACGTTTTGAGGGGGGCAATCAAAGTCCAACAACTCGCTGACCAGATTGTTGTCATCCCGAACCAGCAGCGAAGCCATTCAATGTGCACCCCTCCTCCTCTTCTGTCTGGCAAAGAGCTGCCAGGAGGGGAAAAAAAGAAAAAGGAAACTTCTTCAAGAAAGAAAAAACATCTTAAAAACATTTAATTGCAACCCGGATGCCATATGTACACCTCTTGTGAAACCCCTCAACAATGTGACTGCCATTTAGAAAGTATGGAGTGCGCCTTTGGCGACGTGTGCGCTTTTGGAGAGGTGCGCGCGTCGTGACCAGAATGACCCCGAACACACTTTACACAAGAAGTAATTCACTTATAATGTGCTTTGGAGTTTCCTTTCACAGGCAATGCATTGTGCCTCTCACCTCAGCTTTAGAAGACAGTGCACACCAATTACAGTGGAATAGCTGTCCTATGGACACAGTTTGTTTTTGTAAAGATTTAAAGCACGAATAGGGCTGTGACTGCCGCTTTCTTTCACCCTCTAAACTGATGCACAACGTTGTTTTTTTCCTTTCTTCCGACAGCCTGTTTACCACTTTAAAGTGACGTTTTTGCGGACAAAAGAAAACAACAACAAATGTGTATTTTCTACAATTGAATTGAATCAGCTTTATTGGCCAGGCATGTTTCATACGACTTTGACTCCGGTTCACAGCACTCTCTATGTACCAACATAGAATAAGAAAAAACATACAAGTGACAACAGCAGCACACAAGGTAAAGAAATAATAAAAGATAAATAACAAACTAGCAGCGGCTCAACTGAACATAACTTAACTTATACTTTGTGAGATAAAAAGGTGCAAATGAGATAAATATTAAATAGATAAATGTAATAAACCGGTGTAAATTACAATCAATTTTTAAAATGTGTAATTTAATCTAATTTAACCATTGAAGATTAACACTGATTTTTCTATGAAAAACTTATTTTTTAAAAAAAATAAAATTTAATTAAAAAAATATCAGTTTTACTGGTAAGGATGCTTTGTCTGGTCCCTTTAAAGCTATAGTCTGTCATTCTGTTCAGAAACACTTTTTGTTCTACTGGGTGAAATAGTCCTTCCATCCTGAGAGCAGTCAATTCATTATGTGTTCAGAAAAAGGAAGGAAAAGAATCAGACCTCTGTGGCTGCAGGACTGTAAAAACTCTGACCAATCCCTGCCATTCAGTCTGAATGGAAAGAACCAATCAGACGCCTTCATGTCTCGTTCTGCTCACCCCCTCTGTTGACGGAAATATTCAGTACACTTCTCTGTTGAAAGGAGAATACGTTCTGTAGGGAACAATGGCAGAGAAAATGCAGCCAAAAGTATGAAAAGTGTTACTTCTGACGGATCACCCTGCTAAACAGGCAAAGAGCAACAAAACAGGCTCTGGAGAAATCTTAGAGGACAAACAGAGTCAACATTGGTGCAGCTTTTGGGTGGTGGAGACACTGGGGAGCAGGGGGTGGAGCTTAGAGGAGGTGCCAATTTCAAATCTTGCTAGCTGTCTTGCTTGCTCTACAAAATAACTAACTATACCTTTAACTTTCAATATGGAGTT
Source organism: Synanceia verrucosa (assembly GCA_029721515.1). Lineage (NCBI taxonomy): Eukaryota > Metazoa > Chordata > Actinopteri > Perciformes > Synanceiidae > Synanceia > Synanceia verrucosa. The sequence goes on along the minus strand of CM056562.1, from coordinate 17,210,935 downwards.
GGTGGACATAGTGCATGTTTTTTTCTCACAACTCTAGTGGATTAAATCACCAGTGAAATCAACAGGATACTTGGATCGAAGAAGGCAGCCCACTCTCATGTGTAATATAACAAGTGTATCTTACATGTTCTTTCATCTTCCATCCATCCATTTTCTACCGCTTATCCTCACATAGGGTCGCGGGGGGGCTGGAGTCTATCCCAGTTCATCACAGGACACATAGAGACAGACAACCACTCACACTCACATTCACACCTACAGACAAGTTAAATTAACCAATTAACCTGATCCACATACATGTTTTTGGATGATGGGAGGAAGCTAGAGTACCCGGAGAGAACCCACACAGACACGGGGAGAACATGCAAACTCCACACAGAAAGGCCCTGGGTCGGGAATCGAACCCGATACCTTCTGTCACGATCTGCGACGGTGCTAACCACTACATCACTGTGCTGCCCGTTCTTTCATCTTCTTCGGTGAAAATTATGAAAAATAAAAACATGTACATGTAGCTCATAGTGCCCAGGACAATTTAATAACTGTGGACAACCCTGCCTTCAAGAGATAATAACCAGCAGCATGTCACAGACAGTTACAGCCATACAGCCAACTAAAGTTACTGTTTAATGGTGCATCCATGTAACATCAGAGATAACTTTCTGAGATGTAGTTCTTTCTATAGCTAGTTTTATCTGAAATTAAATAAATAAAAAACACAAAAAGAACGAAATCAATCTGAACTGTATAAGACGCTTCCTGTGGGCGGCGTGTCATGTTGTTGTTGCAGTACAACTGATCAGCCGCTGCGAGGCGCTGTTTTCCCAGGATACAAATGTTTCATGTCACGATGCCTTCAGGTGATATCTGAAATAAGGAAGCTATTATTAGAATATATGTGAACAACAATTATGCTTCCAAAATATCAGTTTTGAAGATTTTGGCCAATAAACTACTGAATAGTAGCAGCTCACAAGGCCACTAAATAATAAAATAAGAGATAATAAACAAATATTAACTTAACATAACTAAACTACTATGAACAAATCTAACAGTAGAGTGGTGCCATAAACCACCACAAATAGATAGATAGATAGATAGATAGATTATTAAAGGCAAGTGGAGTGTACTTGAATGCAGCATCAGCTCTTTGCTAACTCATCCAGTTGTCGGCATCAAGAAGTGCAACTATCCAGTTTCTTACACAGTAGATCTACAAATCATGCAGCACCACTAGTCACACGTGATGAACATGTCCTCAGCACTGTCAGGTCTGCGCAAGCCCAAACGGCGCGCAGCTCCCTTCTTCTGTCATTAATGCTGCGTTCGCGGTGTCCTCGTAAGTCGTAATTTACGAATTCCGAGTCGTAAATCATCTGAAACACCCGTCGAAGTCGGATTTACTCCTCGTAAACTCGTAATTTCTTGACCATAACGTCATAATCCAAGTTGGCAGCGCCCTGGATTAGTGTAGCATTACACGTTACAGCCTACAGTAGACTCAAATGTCTTTCCCTTACATAATTACGCTGGAGAACAAAAGCACACCCTCTGCGTCTTCTTTGTGCCTATCAATTGTGCTTGAGGACCTCATATTGCTGCGTTATCTTTCTGCATTCCGACAGAGCAAGCACAACAAACTTTTTACTGGAGGCGTCCATCTTGGTACCATCTTGTTTACTGAACGCCGTCAACTCCAGTGTGACGTCATTCACAGTCGCGAAACCCGACTTCCGATATAGCTCGAACGCAACATTATACTTCCTGGATCCAGGCTAGCTTGCTGCTGTCTGGTAGTAGCCTGTAGATGAGAGCCGAGGACTCGAAGCAGGCTGCTGGAGGTGACTTTTCTGACTAGCAGACAATTAAAGAGGAGTTTGCCTCGACAACATGGATTATTGGGTGAGTTTTGCTTCACTTTTCTCCGTTTTATTGTGTCATAGGACGGTGGCAGCTGCTGCTGAGACGCTTGGCGATGCTTGTTTACCAGCAGTGAAGTGAGCTGTGGTCCGACTTATTTAGCTTTCAGGGATGCTCCAAGTCCACAGACAGCCTGTTTGACTCTCATACGAAAGCCTTACATTACTGACTTATGGCTGAAACATGCATACATTGCTACGTTGGTTCCTGAGATGAAACACAGTATGTTTTCAGACTACCAAGACAATAACAGAAAGTAGACAGTGGTGCTGCCACATGACCTCATGTTACACTCCTATAAACTAAGTTTTTTGGACGAGATGCTGGTAGTCAGGTTTAGAGCTCTCTCCTATTGTTTTTTGCAGCAGTCGCTGTTTTAAAATTAGAGATCCTGTTCAACTCAAATCCACAGGAAGCTTAAACAAAGCGTTGGTGCTTCCACTAGAGAGCTGTTCAGATTTGAGGGGTTTTTCCTTCAAGGCGCACAATCACTAGGGGGCAGCTCATCTGACACATTATCTGCTGTTAGTGCACAATGTTCCTCCCAGCTGTCTGCCCCAACATCAAGTCACAAAGAGAAAGAAGAAGTAACTAAAAAAAACAACATGATTTTCTCCCTGACCTGAATGTCAGTTCATGTCAGGATATCCCTGAAGCGTTGTTGATAGATCAACAGCTATAATTATTCCACCCTGAGGGATTTATTTGATTAAAAGCTGTTGTGCTCCCAGTGTGTTTTCCCTTGATGTATCCAGGAGCAGCCACCTCACGCCCAGTACATTTCCATGAGAACATGACCTGCCCTCTCAGACAACAAAAGCTCTCCTTACAGAATAACAGTCAAAATGTTGTACAAGGGGAGCAGAGGACTGGGCGTCCACTGCTCAACAATGAGTCGGACAATACTGGGACAAGTGTCTTTGTGTGAACTCCGTATAAGTTTTCCTGAGGCACTGAATGGTTTGGAAAAGTGTGGGTGGACCTGAAAGCAAAAAAGAAAATGTCTATTGCCTTTTGTACTGATGTCAGATAACGCTGTTTAATCTTTTCTTTATGGCAGATGGGTGACAGCGATCACCACCTCTGCCTTTACGTGCAACATGATCCCTATCATGAAGACTGAAGTCGAGCCTTCCAGTCTACACATTTTAATGTCTTTTTTTCCGTTGCTTCTTCACACTCGGTTCTATGCGGCTGATCTGGCCAAACCTGTATAAGAGCATGTTATCCAAACAGGCAGGTATGGCAGCTGTCTGGGCAGGGGGCGGACTCCTGTGGCCTTCAGTCACTCAAAACAACCCTTATATTCTCAACATGAAACTCTCTTGACATAAATGTTCACTGATGCTTTGAATTACACAATGAACACAGTGTTTTTCAGATGCATCATGGTACTATTATGGGATTTATATCAGGCGGCGCAGACTGGGATTACTCAAGATGTTGTCTTTTGAACCTTAAGCTTTTCTCCACCTGATTGTGGCTGAGGTTGAAGAAACAAGGGTGCTTGTTATCAAATTGCCTGTTATTGTGTCATAAAACAACCCCAGGGAGAGATAATGGAAAGATAATTTGCTGCACTTATGAAATAGCATTCATGGGTCAGTTATGGTGATTATTGCTGTTATTTAGGGTCAGGTTGAGCCTTAAAATGCTGCATTCAATTTCAGATTGACAACAAGTCATTTTAGCATTTCTTGATGATTAGGCTTATAATTTTTGGTTGTATTTTCCGACAAACTTCCTGTCTGTCTGCTCCTTATTAATTGCAAAACATCCCCTCTGCTGGCTGGATGTGTGGTTGGTGGTTTGGGTGCAGGGAGGAGTCTGGTGATCGTTGCTCAGACAGCAGAGAGGGTTCAGTCACTCTCACCTGGAGAACCAAGAGACAGACAGTGTTTGTGTGAACTCTGTGGGTCTGACTATGTCTTCTGATGTAAGTAATTCAGTTTAGGATTTTTGATGTTGGGCTTTATATGTACATAAAAAAACTACATATTAACAGTTAATAACGCTTGGATTTTCAACATTTTGCATATTTATTTCTTAATATGGGAGGGCTGTGTTACAGAATATTGTTTTACTGATTTTACTGAAGTAAGAAATACAATAAAACACAAATATTAATAATATTTAAGCTATGAATTGAATATGTACTATATATATTATGTTCAATCATAGTTATTTTGGTGCTGTCGCTATCTTATGTGAATGTGTTCTATAACTAGCTACTCTTTCTTTTTCTGTTTCTTTTCAATGACTTATTTAAATTCAAGGTAATTCAATATGTATACGTGGAATGTAGTTTGTCACTGTAGTGAGTATTTTTTATCAACACAGGAACACGTGAAATGCAGGTGCACAAATCATCCACCTGGTCAGGATATGTCGTAAGAATTAATTCAGATTGAGTCATTGTTGTTTGTCTCTTCCTCATATTCACATAGTCAGAGGAGACTGACTGACAATTTATAACGTGTCCTGAATTGATATTTCAATCCACGTGTGTCTCTGTGTCCAGAGTGCCTTGGAGGTGTATAAGGAGATGGTCCTGCTGTACCTGGAGGAGGGCCGGCGGCAGGTCAACTTGCTCTGCGCGGACCTGGAGCCGTGGCAGATCATCGGAGCGACGGTCATCACCACACTGGGAGCGGTCTGGATCAGAGGCTTCCTCTTCCAGCAAGAAAGTAAGCATTCATATGTGATATATGGGTGCAAAGTAAGAGGATTATATCAGACAGGGTAAGACATGAAACAGGCTAAATAATCTCAATGCTCCTATTTGGCCTATTTAATAGCTAGTTTAGCTGCCATACTATAATTTCCAGGAATATTCTAGTTTGGTATCTCAAAATGTGTACTAAGCAATGGGGCAACTTTGATGAAAAGCTTATAGTTAAAGCTTGTCAGCAGTGTGCTCCAGTTAGCAGTTCTTGTTTCTCTGGTATGGTTGACTGAGTCAATACTTCAATCAACAAGACTTTCTAGATCGGCTATAAATCAGTTAGTGGTTGAATTCCTCAGCAACAAGGTCAGCTCCTCCCGTGTTGCTCTGGCAAGAAAAAGCTCTTCATGTCCCAGTGCTCTAATGTCCTTTAAACACATTGTGTAATGTGGCTCTGAGTTTCATGGGCTACGTCTTGTCTTGATGTGTGATTATAGGTCATAGTCAGCTGTTAAATGTTTGTGGTTGCATGTATGTCAGCCTTTCACCATAGCTGCTGGCTTGTGTTTTTTTTGGCTAATAGGTCTCCCGTCCCGAATCAAGAAGCTGTGCTTTCGACTCATCAGAAAAATTCCCTTTGTTGGCGCATCAGTAAGTATCTGTGGTCAGTGTCTTCTTCTTTTCCCAGCAGATGTGCCTTGACTCTGGCGTCTGAGACTCTTATGAGTCACTCTTACATGACTGTGATGGGGGTGGGTGTCAGACCTTTGGCACACTTAACATCATATGCACTGGTGATAACACTCGGTTACTTCTGGTCATTATGTCATCAGCTCATTTCACAAAATGTTGATAAAACAGTGGACATGTTCAGTCTGTAGCAGTTACCTTCGCTGTTTTTAGGGAATAACATACATAACAACATATCCAGAGACAGTCGAAGCCTAGTGACTTTGTACTCTCTTTCTGACAGATCCAGAGTCAGCTCAACAAGGCTTTGGATGACATGTCCTCTAGTCTGTGTACTCTGAAGGAGGGGATGAGCTACACTAAGCAGCTTCCCTCAACAGGCCTTTCTCAGAGCCAAGTGCTGGAAAAAATCAGAGAGTACGAGACTCTGAGTAAGTCATCACTGATTCCTGAGCTTTGCTTTCTGCAGCCGACTTCCTGAACAGTATTTATAGTCTTTGTTGCTGATAGGAAAACTTGTTTCTTATTGAAAAGAAATGTCTTGTGTTGTTGCAGATGAGGTGCAGTGGGAGAAAGGATGTGTATCAGGTGCAGTGTACTGGGGTGATGAATCACTGACCAAACTCCTGGTGAAGGTATTTATCTTTGCATGCATCTCTGGTCTTTGGCGTCACAAGCACAAATACTCATGGTTGAACTTGAATACATTTTGCTGTTTGCTACAGTAAGCAGAAGTGACCTATTTTTTGTTGCATTTTTTTGACAACTCAGCTCTTTTCTGTCCTTTTTAAAAACACTTTATACTGTGTGTGTGTGTGTGTGTGTGTGTGTGTGTGTGTGTATATAGACGATCGACAAGTGAAGCCAAGTTATTTGATAAAGGAGCTGTGCCATGAAGTTACACCCTCTATGTAGTAATTAAAATCTTAATGTATAACTTCAAACTTATCAGAAAAATGTCAAGAACTACCCAAAATGACACAAAATGTACTTCTGGAGAAAATCTAGCTTTGAGTTTTTGATCAGGCTCATGTCCCATCCGCTAAACGTTGTGGGCTTTATGCCAGCCATCAGGGGGCGATCATCTTTTAGCTTCATGTTTAGGGAGTACTTCGTTCATCTTTATATGTAGTCTATGATGTCATAAAATACAGAGTTTATTACCATAGCACCTTTGTGTTCCTAGGTATATGGAGATTTTGCATGGAGCAACCCGCTCCACCCAGACATCTTTCCTGGTGTCAGAAAGATGGAGGCAGAGGTTGTCAGAATGGCGTGCACACTTTTCAACGGTGGACTGAACTCCTGCGGCACAGTAAGTTATCATGAGCGTGCGCACACAGATTGTTTGAGCTGATGGATGGGAAGCATTGAGACAACTCTCTGCTGCCTTTTGCTCCAGGTTACTTCAGGGGGAACTGAGAGCATACTGATGGCCTGCAAGGCGTACAGAGACATGGCTTATGAACGTGGCATCAAATACCCTGAAATGTAAGTGGAGCTTTATTAGATTTGGTTGATTTAATTTAATTTCACTTTTCCTGTTATAAATCCTTTTGTTCAAGTATAACAGACAAGGGGATTCAGGCAGTTTTACTTTTTATATTATTGCATGCTAAAACATGACTTAAAAATAGATCATGTGATCTCTAAGGTTGAAGATCCTGTCCCAATATATATAGTTTATCTGGTGGTGTAGAATTATTGATTTCTAAAAAGGTACAGGGTCTGATTTCCGATTTAGTGAGATTTAAATTGGTGACGTTATCTCATGTACTTGCCAACCTTGAATAACAGGACACAGCAGCACTGTACTTAAAGGAACAGTGAGGAGGATCTGTCAGTTGCAGTTTGTAAACACAACATTCAAAGTTGGCCCCACCACTCCGGCTTGATGAGGGTTAAGGTGCTCACCAGCGGATGAAATCCAACCCCAGATTCACTGGAACAAGCTTTGTTCTCTCCTCACTATTTTTTTTTTTTTTTTTTTTTTTTTTTTTTTTTTTACTGCACTGTGTCTGCCTTTTTTGTCACTTTCTCTTGGATGCCTGCTTTAGCTCTGGTACCTTTTCACAGTAATGCAGCAAAATAAGGAAAACCAGGCTGAGTAAAGGTGCTGCACAGATACAGACACCACCACACGCTTTTACTGAGTCATCAGTGATGATTGTAACAGATTATTTCAGAGTTCCCACAGTGTTTTTTAGGAAAATCCTTGTCATAGTACCTTGAATTAAATAATATTGAACTGAAGACATTGTAAGGTTTGCTGTTGACTGTAACATTATTTTTGTACAGTCTTGCTCCTGTTAGTGTCCATGCAGCCTTCGACAAAGCAGCGCATTACTTTGGGATGAAGCTTGTTCACGTTCCGCTTGACAAGAAAACCATGAAAGTGGACATGAAGGTGAGAATACAGTAGACGCAGGCAGTGTGTGCTAATTGACGGCTATTCTGAGACATTAGTTATTCTGACATTGCTCCTTGTCTTTAAAGGCTATGAAAAGAGCCATCAACAAGAACACTGCCATGCTTGTGTGCTCTGCGCCACAGTTTCCTCATGGAATCATGGATCCTGTTGAGGAAGTAGCCAAGGTTAGAAGTGAAATGTTTCCCCCATAAAAAGTTTCTGACATGAAAACCAGGAAGTGAAATCTCTCAACCTTTCTTTTGGTGTGTTCCAGCTGGCTGTGCGCTACAACCTCCCGCTGCATGTGGACGCCTGTCTGGGAGGATTTCTCATTGTCTTCATGGCCAAGGCCGGTTACCCTCTCGCCCCATTTGACTTCAGGATAAAAGGTGTTACCAGCATCTCTGCTGACACCCACAAGGTGAGGAGTGTAATCTATTACTGAAAACAAATACAAAAACAAATACACATGATGTAAGACATATATACTGTCTAAGCTATCTTATAACAAATCCAGGAAGCAGACAGACTAATCAGACTGTGTGTAAAGCACTAGTCATAGAATTTAATGGACTGATGTGGCTCCAGGCCATACTTTTATAGTTATTGTGTGTCACTACATTCCTCTGCAGTACGGTTACGCCCCCAAAGGTTCCTCAGTGATCCTCTACAGTGATAAAAAGTACCGTCACTACCAGTACTTTGTAGCTGCGGACTGGCAGGGGGGAATCTATGCCTCGCCCTCTGTCGCAGGCTCCAGGCCTGGAGGGATCATCGCTGCCTGCTGGGCAACCATGATGCACATGGGAGAGAATGGATACATAGACGCCACCAAGAAGATCATCAGCACAGCACGCAAAATCAAAACAGAGTGAGACACTGAAGTCAAGATGTGTTGGACAGAGCTTTGATTTCATATATAAATGAAATGATCATTTAACTAATCTTTGTTTTTGTTTATTTTTTTATCGACAGAATCCGTAAGATAAATGGTGTGTTTGTGTTTGGGGACCCGGAGGTATCCGTGGTGGCAATAGGCTCCGATGTTTTTGATATTTTCCGTCTGTCTAATGCGCTGACGTCAAAGGGCTGGAATCTGAACACACTGCAGTACCCATCCAGGTGTATATTAAAACAAAAGAACAAATACACGTACATGTAATATTATCATTAGCTGTCAGGAGAGTAACAACTGTGTGATTTTTTTCTTTCACAGCATCCACATCTGTTGCACAGTTCTGCACACACAGTCGGGCGTTGCCGATCGGTTCATCCGTGATGTCAAAGAGCAGGTTGCCATCATCATGAAGAATCCCAAAGAGAAAACCACAGGAATGGTGAGCTAGCGCTGCTGACACACTTTGCTCATTTACATATATTGAATATACAGTTCAAAGTTTAATTAGTGCATTACTATAAAAGTAGTCTCTAAAAAAGTAGGTATGTTTACATTTCACATCATATTGAGTTTTAGCAACTCAAACAACAAGGATACTGCAGCACTAAGTGGCCAGAGTAAGTGCTGTCTTTATTATATTACAAATCAGAACACATAAGCATGACAGACATATTTTTGGATTCAGTGTGACTTACGCCTCGTACCCATAAGCTCAGCAATAATTGAAAAAAAAAAAGAGACATCCAATAAACCCAATGCAAATATTATATTTACATTCTCCAAATAATTATGAGATGTTTCAAAGCTTAAAGCTTGATTATCTAACAAAAAGAAGTAAGAGGACGAATAATGAGAGGAGCAGACTGTCCAGACTTTTGAATGATGCAGTGTCAGACTTGACAGTGTCAAAATCACTGGGCTAATGTAATCTACAGTTAATCTGCATCTTCATGCACAGCTCAGAGAAAATCTTTTCTGGGGGTTGTTTTCATGTTTCCTTATGACTCTTCACAAGCACACTTGAATATGTTTTCTTCTTGTTTCAGGGAGCGATCTACGGCATGGCCCAGTCCATCCCAGACAGATCCATGGTGACAGAGATCTCCCGAGGCTTCCTGGACTGTCTCTACAGCACTGAGGTGTCCAAGTCAAACACCAGCCACATGAATGGTAACGGCAAAGCCCACTGAAGCAGGACCAGGACCGCCTGGCCTGACCGCACTGCATGCAGGGAAACCCGCTCGCCTCCTCCCAGAGCTGCTCTGAGCGAATCGCTCAACGGTTGCCTTATCTTGCATAACTACACCACAGGGAAAACATCTGCATAGGTCTTTGAAGCACAAGCCATCGTCATTTTAGTCAGCCCAGAGGGAAGCAGCTCAGAGAAGAAATGACTGGTTCCAAACAAGTTTTACTTTTCATCTGACTTGTGTTAATGTAGCGGTTATGTGTGTTTGTTTAAAAACTTCATTTCAATTTCAACTTTTGTCAAATGCAAATGTCTGTTATAATCTCTACTGATTACATAGCAAAACCATTCCATTTTTTTTAAACTGCCAGAACATTTCAGCTGGTTGCCATCACGGCTTTCACTCTCTGTGATGACTCAGCAAAAACACAGACCACTGAATGCTTGTTGGAAACGCTGTGTCGCCCTCTAGCTTGAGATCTGATACACTGCCCCATATGTGGAGGCCTGTCGAAGGTGAAAGTCATCATCTTCATGTAGTTCTCTGGAAAACATAATTTTTAATGTTAAAGCACTGCAGCGTCCTGACGAGAACATATCAGGTTAATCTGTAAGTCACTTGAAACAATTATGATGTTGAAGTTTGTAAGCGTGATAATGCATATCCTTGTTTGTTAGCACTTAGTACAATGACATTTGTTTTAAGTTTGCATTCGTAGTTGGATTTATAGACAGAGGGAGAATGAAATGGATAGTGTGGGAACCTTTAATGACATTATTATTCAATAAAATCATCTTTTAAATTTAAATAAGGGAGATACTTGTAACCAAGCCCTGAATGTTTTTGAAGGTGGCTCATAAAATCCAACGGGCTGCTACTCACCATTATTTTCATTGGTGATTACTTTCTTGATTAATTGACTCAGTTTTGTCTATAAAATGGTGAAACATATCATAACATATAAAAAGATTCAGTTTAGTCTCACAGAGAAGTCAAGAAACCAGAAAATATTCATATTTAAGAAACTAAAAAACTAAAATTAGAACCTTTTTACTATTTTTCCTTTAAAAAATTAAGCCTGTGATTAATTTAACAGTTGATGACAAATCACTTAATCATTGCAGCTCTGCTAATGAGCCACTTTGGTTATTTTCTAAATTATTTTTCAGTGTTGGACACAGTAGCTGGCTTGTAAAGTAAAGCCATGAAATTTATCATCTTTTAACAGACTGACCTGAAGGTTTTTTCCAACCCTAGTCTACTGTATCTTATCCATATTTCGTCTGTAGTCTTCATAGATTCAGCTGTTTACCACTTTGTTTTAATAATTTGTCTTCTAATTCAATCTACCTCAGTTTCTACTCAATGCAAATGTCATTTGTTCATCCACTGAAACACTTTTCTTAGATTTCTAACATAATAAACTTCACAATGTTATGGCAAGTGTTCACAGATATTCTGGAGATGACAGGTTTTTGATCCACAGACTGACTTGACAGTTTTGTTTTGGGAGGAACCCACTCTGCTCTGTCTGATGTGTGAATATATTTTGGTAAATATCCATTCAGCGGGATATGTACACGTTTACTAAAAGGTTGACAACTTATCGTGGCGTTCTGTAACACCAAAACAACCATGTCTTGTTCTCTTTTTTTTCTCCAGTTTTCCTAATATTGCTTGTTGAAAATTGTTTATTTCCATGAAATTACTTCTGTGTTTGTGCAATATGTAACTTTTTCCTTTTATGAAGTGAAACAGAAGGGGAATGCTTGACTATAAATGTTTAAGTCATTAGAAGCATAGTTTTGAATGACAGCTTATCAGCCTTGTTAATGTAATTTAACCATTCGTGTGATCACTGGGTGTTTATTAATCACTTAATTTGTGAGCATTTTTAAGAGATTAGACATGAATGTATTTAGGTTATTTTTACATGTTTCCATCTTTTAGTCAGAAGCTGCTTAAAAGACTGATGACAGTCGATTCCATCTAACATCACCATCATCATGTGTCCATTCACTTATCCATCCTTCAATACTGTGCCCAGTGACAGGGTGTGGAAACATACCCACGCAAAAACAAAGACTTTTAAAACAATGACTTGTCCTGTTTGCTTTGGAGAAATATCTTGTGACGATTGAATGGCCAAAATGTCTTTTGAATAAAAATGTTTAATGAAAAGTCCTCTTTAAAAATAAAGTGACTTCAGGCTGGTTCATCAGAGGTCTGCAGAGAGAATGACATGGTGTCGTTGCTGTTGGTGATGTTATGAAGCAATAATGAGCTTTCACCTCTGCCTTCAGAGGTTTGAACACGTTTTTTCTTTGGCTTCATTACAGAATTCTTTAAAACATGCAAGGGTGGATATAGTAACACAAACACCTTAAAATATAATGCAATCAAATATGACCTTGATCTAACTATCAGAAGCCTTGACAACTCTTATTTGTTTTTTTGGGGGGGGTACTGATTGCATTATATAGTACAGCTTTTAATTGTGTGAAGATCTGAACGTACAAAGTTTAAAGATCTGTGTTCATGTCAGAGTGCATGCTTGTTTATCCAGATTTATTCTGAATCAGGAAGCACCTGTCTGGTTTCTCCTTGCACATGATTCATAGGAAACACTGTTAACCCACTCTGAGCGGTTGACACAGTCACACTCTCTAAACCACAGAGGATAGTTGGTTTGTTTTCAATAAAATGCATTCAGAGGAGAAGATAATTTTCTGGTCATTTTTTCAGTTATGACAAGAACAGTTTGAGAGAGAAAATAACATTTACTAAGAGTAAAGTACAAAAGCATTGGCACATATTACAGGGACTCATCATGACCCACTCTGAATGTTATTTTTAACTGGAATGGTTGCTCAGACTTTAATGTGTGAACATTATTTCACCATTTACCTCTGGATAATAATCTCATTTATTCACCAACACAACACTGACAACAGTATATTTTAACAATGCATTGGACCCTTTGCTTTCAAACACCTAGAGCTATGTTTGTTTTTCTTTTTTAAATTCTTGGAAGTAACAGGTTTATATTCTTTGGATTTGCAGGTCACATCCTCAGGGATTTCTCAGTGGAATGAAAAAATATTGAGCGGAGACGTCCTGGACTTCTCTTCCCACTGATGAAAGGACTGATGATGTGTGTGTTGCTCACATCAGTGATGCCTGGTCAATGAAGGTGGCCAAAGTGATGTCTCTCTGGGACAGCCCACCACAATCATGTGTGCTGAGAGTGATCTGGACCTGGAGGAACAGATGGAAATGGATCAGAGGACTCATCATGTGACTACAAAGGACTTATTATTCTCAACTGTGTGCTTGCTTTAGCAGCCAAAGATGGTGCTTCAATCATGAAAGTCTTAAGTCACAAACTTCATAATGGCTCCATTCATTTACTTGCATGGCTTGCCAGATCCTGCTGTTGTACAGTAAAGCCAAAAATGAGTAACGATTAATGATTAAGACTGTATAACATGAGCATCACTCGCTGATGTTAACACAACTGGACTCACTACTGTCATGGCCATTTGTCATCAGAATATAATAATAACTAATTTGCATAACAAACTTTCACTGTTTTTATTTTATGTCTATTTTTGATCATTTAAGTATGCATCCATAGTCGATAAAATAATACATTTAATTTATTGTGGCTAATTTTATTTAATTTGCCATTAAAAATACATTTATTTTCTGTTTGGCGCATACTGTAAATATTCATTATTTTTATTACTTATTCTATTATTTCATTGGTGTTGTTTATTGTTTGTGTCTTAGTATAATCATTCTATTGTCCTACTGAATTTAAGTGTGTATGTGCACACTGTTCACTTTTTAGCTCTGTTTCAGTCTCCATCAACTCCTGAGGGAACACTCTGCTTAGCTAGCTAGCTAGCTAGCTGCTAAAGGCTACACTATGTTTACCAGCTAACGTTAACGTTAGTGACAACTGACTAGCTAACGTTCGTGGCGGTTAGCTAGTGGTTGACTAGCTAACGTTCGTGGCGGTTAGCTAGTGGTTAACTAGCTGACGTTAGCTGGCTTTTGGAGCTCAGCAGCCAGTGGATTTATGGAAGTTAACTGTTGTGTCGGGTAGCGGCGCTGGTAAGAGTCAAGTTCGAGCTTTTAACCGCTTTAGTTGAATGACAGACATTTTCACTGTATCTGTCATGAAACCCGCACTCATTTGACATGGCGTGTGTCTCATTAGCTTGGCGCAACACTACACGTGACGCCATGGATACACCTTAAGTCATTTGGACAGTGCGTTAAAAAGTGACCTCTGTCAACAGCTTTTTTCCTTTTTGTATTCAACTGCATGTAGATTAGTTAATAGACTAATCACAATATTGGGGTCAGTCAGTTTTATCAGGATCATGTCCAGCTGTTACTGGTGTTTGCAATCTCCCCTGGATGATAACTCGTCTCTTCTACCTTATTATAGACATTAAACCACTCAGGATGATGATCCATCTTCTCTGCTTGCAAAGCCACTCTGGACATGAAACCAAAGGCCTGTAAGGTAAGGAAATCTTGCAATCATATAATACACAATAGTTGATAATTATATGGATTGTGTGAGTTGTGCAATAATCGATTAGATACCTGATTGAAGTCTTTAAAAATAAACTCTTTATAAATGGCATCTCGTCCCACAACCTCCACCCACTGAGCGTTGCGTAGCAGGGGGAGAAGGTGGGTCCTCTCTGCCTCAGTCAAACTCTGAATTTTACCAGCCTAGTAGGAAAGAGACATGTTAACAGTACAGCAGATCTGAGAGGGGCAGTTTCTCTAACACAAACTGTGATTGGTTGCTCAGGATCCCATCTGGAAACAATGAAGAGACAGCATTACTGGTTTAAAAGACCTGGTTCAAAGGTATGTGGTGGTTCTGGCGGGGTGCGGGGCACCCTTTTGGTTCACTCACTCTAACCATGACACATGATGCAGGCTCACATGGATTAAAGTTACTATAATCAGCTTCTGTTACCCTGACTCCAACAGCACTGTCAACATATCACAACATTCCCCAGAAAGATGTCTGATTTTATTGCACAATCAAGAGGGGACCTTTGAAAGCGTTGTCCTCAGATGAGCGGTCATGCTTATAAGCCAGAGCAAACAGATGTCACGATCATGGCCTGAAACAGGGCAGTGACATCAACAGGTATCATAGCAACACTCTAATCTGCTTTATCGGCGGAGAGAATGGGCAGCACACAGACAATACCCACTGGCTTAAACCTTGTCTATTCATCACATGCAGTGGCTTAGTGCATACACAAAGACACGGGGAAATGTGCCTGTGCCAGCCTTGTTTCTGCACAATTATACATCCATATGTTAACCTTGGATTCAGATGTATCTGCATTTGTCAGTATGCCATAAAATGCGATCTAGTGCAGTTTCAGAGTGTGACTAAATGGCAACAAGTGGCATGAGGCAGCCCTGAGTGACACTGAACACACACTGAAGAGCGTTTGTTTACTCACCATGTTTGCAGTGTTTTCATGAACAGAGGAGGTTCAGCTTCTGCTCCCCGTAGCACAGTTCTGCTGTGACAGCCAGCTAGAGTGACTGGAATGAGCCTATTTGACACACGAGCCGTAGGTCCTGCAGTGCTTGGCTGTCCTTGCAGAAGCCTGAGCAGAAATCCTCACAAATGATAGGCTACTTGGCCACAACTCAGTAAGGGCTTAATCATAAGCTGTGATCTCTTGCACAAGGCATGCATGAAGCCACCTATTGTAACATGATTCAGCTCTGTGTAATGAAAGGAGGAAGACACTGTTTATCTTAGGCACTCCTTAATAATTTATTCTGTATTGCATATGCACACATTAAAACTTGAACTCAAAGTTCAGGATAACTGCACAGTGTTAGTGATGTCTGTGTTTAACAAGACAGCAGATTTTAAAGCAAGCGCTGCTCTTCAGCTGGATGGAGTTCATGTCAAAGGTTAATGAGCTCCCCCAGTGAGATTGCCCCGGTGAACTCATCTGTCATGGGGAGCGCTCAGGGAAATGAGTTGGTTAATGAAATGAGGAGAGGAAGAGGATGTGACAAGTGATCAGCTCTTAATAGTTCGCTGAGTATGGAAATAATGAGAATGGTGCTTCAGTGTTTTTGTTAGTAAGGAAGGCTGTGATTAAGAACAAAACCATTAGATTTCAGTCAAGTGGTTGTAATTGTGTTTGGAAGTGGATTTATCCTCTGACTTCTAAAGTAATACACACACACTTAATCATATAAACTTTTTTAAACTGTTTTCATCATTCATTCTTATTTCATTCATCACATTCATCATCTCTACAAAGAAGTTGCAGACCAAACAATTTCAAATGAATTCAAACTTGTGCGTCCAGTTTAAAGGAACCTGCAGCCATGCATGCATGCTGCCCTTTGACCACTTTTTATATTGGTGTGAGTGTTATAAAGATGAGCAGCGGAAGTAGCTGTTTTCAGGTAGCAACATGGAGCCCAGGACACCGCCACTAGCAAGTCTAACTATTTTAATCCTTGTGACCAGCAGCTATGGAGGACAATTTAAATCAGGTGAGTCTTCCAGGATTAGTGGTAGACATGGATGCTTCTGGTGTCCAGTTTTAACAGTCAGTTGTTCCTGTTGTGACATTTTAAAGCGGGATTCAAAGAGTAATCACTTAATGTCTGTCCAAAAATGAATTTTACTCTTTTTATCTTCTTGTGACTTTCAGCTTTTGGTCTCTGTAATCAAGGTTAATATTCAATTATGACAATGGACCTGTCCATAGTATGAGAATTTACTCAGTCAATAGTATTGAGTCTGTGTTATGAAGTTGATAATGATAGTGATCTGATACACCCTTCTGCTATCTTATATTTATGATGTACAAAATGCATCCTGTACATTGTAAATCACTACTGCTTTGAATCTATGCAGGGCCCTCTCTGAAAATGGACCAGGCTTTGTTAACATTTCATAACCAGCTGACAGAAGAGGTGCAGGTCTTCTACACGTCCGATTACTGCTACAAGGTGAAGAATATTTACTATCTCTCTCTTTGTCTCTTCCATCTGTTTGTTTGTCCAGGTTGTCCAAGATATCATTAAATCCTCATTGCAACACCAGATTTGTCTTGGGACCCCTTTGAGTGTAAAGTGCGTTTATCTGTTCCACCTGCTTTTACTTCTCAGTGTGTGTACCAGCAGTTGGTTGCTGTGAAGCCCAACAACAGCAACACCTCTGTGGTGATCAGCACCAAATTCACTCTGACTTTGCAAGTTCAATCACAGACCAGGAATGCAACTCTTTGCAGGTAACATGTTTGACACTGCATTTATAAAATGAAACCACCCACAATTGAAAGAGGCAAAATGTGTTTCCTGTTTATTCATAGTAACTGCCTTGGGGGGAATAAATTGCCCTTCTTTCCAGTGATGATATAGTGTGGTGGCATCTGATGGTTGCATCAGCATTCTGCAAGATTATTTACAGGGCTGGGGGAGTAAGCCTGACCTGCTTGCTGAACCTGAGTGATGCTCTCCCTTAAACTACGTCCCCGGGTATCGATCAGGAGCCTTTTTGGGGTTAATAAGAACTGACATCCTTATATTGATGAAAAGGGCTCATTAAAGCTGCACGTCCTGTGGAAACCTCTACGGGGATGTTAACTGGAGGAGACAGGCAGCATATTTATAAACAATCAAGACTGACAAGGCACCAGGGTGGACTTTTCCATTTGGGGGTCACCTGTAAACGTGGTTCCAGAGATTCGGTTGCAACATGACAAGCCTCTGGTGCTTTTCCTTGCCCTCTCAGAGGTCTGGTCTTGGGCTTCGTAGATCAATGCTGAGGTCTCTAACCAGACTGTGCTGCTATTGATTTCCTTTTCCCCTTTGAAAAAACACTCCAAGTGATAGCTAGTATGTCATCCCAACAGTGGATCAATATGAGTGTGTAATGCATGTTTTTGGGGGCTGAAACTGGAGCTCACAAGAGGACACAGGGATGCATTTTCAATCTGCAGCCACTAGGTGGTGATCCTGAGCTTCATAGGTGTTGTTAAACCTCTGGTGAGCGCTCAGAAAACTGTTTTCCTACTGTTGGGTCAAGAGGAAACAGACACACATTTAATATGTGTTTGTCAGGAATATCATTTCAAAAGGGATCAAATAAAATATATTAAAACATATTTTTTGTGCTTTTGAGAAGTGTGCCTCAATATTTCACTATTTTCGATGCAGGTGGAGTCAAACATATGAAGAAGGTGGTCATTACTCTGTTTGGATCCAGATATCTGAGGCCACCAGTAAACTCAGCTGCACTGATGTTGTCAATGAAAAACCAAACAATGCCTACCTGCGTAAGTGCACAGTCATGATAAATATGTAAAAGATGATACCTTTTTGTAATCAGCAGTATTTAATAACTGACTCAGAGTGAACGTGATGGCGACAGTAAAGGAACCACGAGTTCATCCTCGGGCCAAGCCTTTTGATCCACCCTCTGCCTAATTGAGTCAGCAAAAAGGAGAATCACTCGGCTTGTCCACATCTACTGAGCAGTAATACTCATCTTTCTCCTGGGACATGATGTGTATTGATCAGATAAGACATGCTTTCTTGAAAAGGGATAAAAGAAAAGCTTTTCTGTTTGTTTTGCAGGCCTCACTCCACACATGGAGGACTGTGGGTAATACATTAGGGAGTGTGGAAGGATTAGGGCGTAATGGGATTTTGAAAGCGTCTCTCTCCATAATGTACACTCTACTTAACAATATTGCAGATTATGTTGTAGATCAGACTTTTAAGGCCAAGTAGCCATTATCCAAGCAGATATATGGTCAGTGTGACGGCACCCCTCACGGTATGATGAGCTTCCATTAGCTCTGCAGACCAGTGATTACAGAAACTCCCCATAGGACATGCTCAGCTTAAGTAATGGTCTGGTCAGCAGCTCAAGACAGGTTAGAGTTGCCCTGCTAGGGAATTTCAAAGTTTACTTCAGTGTCTCTGATTGATCACGGGGCTTCATGAGGTCATTGGGTGCGGTGTGTTTCAGTGCAGCTACTATCAGATCCACCCTTTAATCATGTTAGCACTGTATTCTGCACTGTACCACAAACCACCAGTCACCTGCTGAGGTCTTAATTCTCTCAAAGAAATTCAGACTATTGACCACAATCAAGTGTTCTGTTCGATTTTAGCAAACATATTGATGACCTGAACTTAATCTAGTTGTTTTGAAGTTTGTCCAATTCATTTTCAATTTTTTTCTGACACTAACTAATAGAGTGAGCTTGGCTGTCACAGAGATCCATTGTTTTTTTATTTATGGGTTGTTTTTTTTTATCAGGGAGCAGCAGAGATATCTTGACTTTTCAAAAGCAATTAAGTGACCACACTTTGTTCAGAGTGGATGTCATAGTGTGGATTCAAGCTCAGGTTAAAATGGCTTCTTTTATGTTTGTTTTTCCACTGGAGATGAACACAGTGCGTACTGCCCCCTTTATTTCCTGTGCTTTGATGCATAAAGACCATACTGATATCTCCTGTGTTAGAGTCTCATAATCAGTAGCGCAGCTGTAAAATGTCTCAATGGTTATTAAGTGAGCAGTAATGTGGCAAACTTTTTTTTGTATGTGGAAAAAGCAAAGTGAAATTTGGATAATGTGGAATGTGTTTTGTTCCTTAAACTATGAATCTATAGTCTTTATTCTGTGATCTTGGTAGATGTTATTATTTCTTTAGATAGTAAAATACATTTCAGCTGCAGTGTTTGTACCCTCTCTAGTGTTAACCTCAACCACGGTCCTTTCTCTAATTCCCTCTGGCAGACTAGCCCCTTCCTTGTCTTTGTTTTTTCTTGTCCTTGTTTCAGTCTAAACTTACATTTTCCTTTTCGTATGCCTGCAGGTTTAGATTACCCAGATGGATCGACCCAGGGTTTTCCATTAGGTCCTTGTTTGTCACTTGAAGGATCCCCTGTGACACTAGCTGACTGATAGACAGTCACAAGGGAGTACAGGGGCGACTAAAGCAGACAGTTTGGACTGCTAATCAGGGCTTTTATCCCCAGTCAGATCCTGTTGTGATAGAGATATACAGCATGAAGTTCCTGACATGGGCTTTCAGACAGACTATGACGTAAGGTGCTACAGTTTGTTTGCACAATGTCCATTTGTAAATGTTTCCTTTTCTTATTTTCCAGCTCTTGTGGTGGCAGCTCTCTCACTGGCCACAATCACTCTGTTATTCGTTGCAGTGCCCTACATCTACAGGTAGCCATATGTTTTTTACATCATCCACAATGAAAATACCATCCTGCCCTGATTACTCCTCCATCAAAGGGAGGCAGCTCAAACCTCTTGTCCCATTTACAGGAGGCGTTGCACATCAAAATTTATTAAGACCATTTGCTGCCAAGGCCCACAGTACTCAGTGGATAATGTAAGTGAAATGCTGCTTCTAATGAATGCATTAGACTAATATCTTATGAATGCAATGACACAACACAGATAAGTGATTTGATTGATTAGATTTAGGTCAGTCATAAACCAATCAAATGAAACGAGCGCTCAACTGCCACTGAGATGCTAAAGAGCTCAACATGATCCATTAAAACCACAGTTGGAAACCTTTTTTTTAAAAATATTTTTATGTCATTGTTCCCTTAATTCCTTATTTTTTTCTTTAATTTAAAGCATTCAGAAGAGCATTATACAAAGCAACTGCACCATGTTTAATTCTTTGCTACAGCAAAGTATTGACTTTGTTTATATCAAACATTAAAACTGTTTTAATCCAGCAGTAATATTGCATTATTTTTATTGGCTAACTGCGCAGCCTGAACTGCATACCAAAATTGCTCTGAGACTCCAGTCATCAGGACGTTTGGGAGACACTAATGGAATGATTGATACAAATGTTAGCAGAGCCAACTGTACAGCAGGCTATCATGGCAGCAGTAGAGCATTGTATCCACCCAACCAGCTATCTTGATGGCAAGAGCTGCTGTGTAATTTTGGTGAGCATGAATGGCCCCTCTGATTCTTCCAAGGAAGATGTCTCTGTCTTCCATATGCTGTCTGGATGGCATGCAGATCCATCATAACATATTAGTGCTGGTGTCTTCCTGCTCTGGCTCTTTAAACTGCTGCATGGAGGCCAGCGAGTCAGGCTAATCCAACTTCGAGGGCAACAGGCCAGAGTCATCTCTATGCTGCCTTCACAGAGAGTGGGAAAAGGAGGTGCAGACACAGGATGACCCAGGGTAGCAATATGGCCAACATCATTATGAGGAGTTCTGACCCATATGACAATTTGGATTTTTGACTTTGTCAACATTTTTACATTTCAGAACAATCATGGTTACATGCAATTATTGCATGTTTTTTTTTAATGCTGCATTTATATCGTAGTGTGGTCATTTGATGTATTTCTAAATGTATCCTCAACCTCTCCATGTTAAGTACAGAGTGTACAAATAATCACTATGACCACTTCAGGAGAGAATTTTGATTACATTGTAATCACAATTAATCACTGCTACAGAAGAGGGTCATTTCAAGCTTCCTGCCAATTAGCAAAACTTGTCAGCTTTTAGAAGACGTCTTGTAATCAGCATTTTGATATGCCAGCATTCAAAACAGCATGAGGCAGCAAAGATTAACTAATATAAAGTAGGGTAAAGATTTGGACTTTCATTAGTTGACCACAAACATGACTCTAAATGAATGCTGTGTTGCTCCTCATTGCTTTAATGTGTTATTCTGAATAGTCTTATTCACGACAGCAAAGAGGAATATCTGTCACAAGTTGAAACAAGGTATTTATATAGTAGTCACGTACAGTAAGTTAACAAATGTTGCTATTTTCCATACAATGGTGGAACTGATGTTTAATTACGTAAGAGCCAAAGTTCTGACATTATTTTTTCTACCCTCTAATGTTTTTTACAGGTCGGAGCACAGGCTGATGGAGCTGAGCTTAATACCACTAAAGCTAAACCAACACGTCTGCACTCACTGGACACTTTCCGAGGGTATGTTCGCCATCAACAACCATTCTGTTTATCAGCCTATCACCACATGCAGATCGTTCACATGCTAATTCTTTTTGGAGTAGTCTGAGGCATGATGAAGAGCTACAGACCCAGTATAATGAATAATTACAGGGGTCACCGTCTGGCTACATGCTCCCCCAAGCTTTTGTTATCAGGCGGTGTAGCTTTGGGCGTGATTTCTGATATCAGTGCGTCTCGGGTTTGGAACAGTGTGTTTCTGTTGGACAGGAGTGATGCATGTGATTGAATCTGGGCTCCCTGCTAGCCTTAATTGTGGCCTGGGGGTAGACACAAAGCACGCCTCTCTGGAAACAGGATGCTGGTGTGGCTTTGACCTCCCTCTCGCCAAATAATTGATGTAATAATACCGTCAACATATCAGCACACATCCACACGGTCATAGATCTCCTGCCAAAATGGGGAGTGAGAGGAAATCCAGCAGCACAGGCGCAGCATCCAGCAGACAATTGGCATCTTCTCCATCTGTGGCTTCCGTTTTGAATGAAAAGCCGTCTGAAACGACGTGCATGTGTGCAGAATTCATAGTACCACATAGTTTTATTTCATTTTTGGGAGCAGAATTATTTGAGGACACAATTCAGAGGTTCAAGGAAAGGCTAAATTTCAGTTTAATTTCCGTTCAGATGCACTGCCTGCCTTCCTGTTCAGTCTTATTAGCTGAAATGTCACTCTGGGGTTACAAATACTTGTCACATATTGTTGTCCTGATAGGAAATACTGGAAATTCTCATACCTGACAACACACTTAATCAAACTGTGACTCAGCGCTCAAGATTAACGCTGCGTGTGCCTCCTCAGCCCTGTGACTTATGATCCATGCTCCCTGATAAGTAACAACTTTCTGGAGAGAACAGACAGATCATGCACCATAAATGCTGAGACATTTCTGAAGGCAAAAGGCTTTTCTTCTGAGCTGAAAGGTTTTTCTGATCATTGCTCAGGCTGCACTGACATGATATACTGAGAACAGTGGGGTATGGTTGTACGTTAATTTTTCTAAAAGGATTTGAATTTTAATCTTGTGCTGCACTGCTAAAAGCCTGTCGCCAGTTTCTTTACTGTTGAAAATAGCACCGTCAGTAGTTATTTGTGCCATACAGCAGAGGGAACAGCTATTACAGCAAAACGACGGATTGTCAGTTGCATTTAACACCAGGTGGCTGACTCATTCTGTGCCTTATTTTGACTAAGTTCCAAATATTCCTCCGATCCAGTTTCAGATATGCTCTGATGTTTAGCCACAAAGAAAAGAACCTTGGTATTTCCACTACAGTTGTAATTTATTATGTCTAGATTGGTTGTCTGTGTATTTGATACAGCACAGCAGGTAATGCAATACTCTGCAGTGATAGAGTGCGACTATCCATTTGTAATGGGTAAATGTACAAAGCTAACTCTCTAATTGGTAATGCATGTACAGTGATTCAAATCAAAGAAGTCCATAAGCGTCTGTCAGCGAGTCATAAGCAGTTGTCACCACTGCCAGAAAAACATGTCTATCTGTAATCTGTTAGCTATAAATCATGAATACTGATTCCAAGACATGAATTAAGCCCATTACTAAAGTGACAGACGTTCAAAGGAGAGCGTCACAGGGATATTTACAACTTCAACCTGATTAGGAACCAAGAGACAAACATGTGGTGTTTCATCATTATTGGACATTATTTGATGCAACATTAAGAAAAGTGAGCAGTTTCCCTTAGTCATAATAATTGGCAGCCTCTAGTGTCACATGTGTGTGGAATTTGTAATAAAATCTGCCTAAAATAAAGCTCTCATTCACAATCAGACATCTGGAGTGTTTTGATTAAAAAGATGGCCATTAAGCCCTGATATTGCAGGGATTTTCACCAGGTCTCATCTGGCCCACGATTTAACCTCTTGCCTTTGTCTCTATGGTGACTAATGGATATGTTCGTCAAAATTTAAATGATAGCCTGCATGCATTTGTGTGCTAGTGAGAGAGATAGTACATGTAGGACACATGCAGCAGGGTTTACTCTACTTTAATAGCCCTTTTGAGATGATAGTGTCCGATTAAAATCTTGTATCAGCAGGTTGGGGCTGAAAGAGCAGTAATGGCTTCGGTGCACCTCTTAATTGAATCCAGGCAGGAAAACAAGAGGAGGCAGAGGTAGATACAGTGCATCTTATCAGAGAGTCTTGTTCTTAGAGGTTGTCCTAATTGTGTTATGGCTCTTAAAGACCCCCTTGATATTACTTTTTCCTTTTTGATTAAATAAAATATGAATTAAAAGCATAAATTCAAATATTCAGGATGGTGAAAGACATGGATTTGCCTTGGAGCAATTGCCCCACTTGACCATGTAACCATTTACATTCCCCTGCAAGTTGGCGTTGTATAATGCCCCCCCCACCCTTTTTCCAACATGCAACGCAAACACCTCTCCTCCCTCCAGTGTCTGATTCAGTGAAGCACTCCCATCACGTGTGCTGTGTTTCTGCAGCCTTGGCCAGTGCTAAAGTATAAAGTGTATCATATATTAGACACAAAGTCTTTAGTCAGCACTCCTGTGTGAGGAGATCCAGAGGACAAGTGTTCATTTCCTGAGTGATTCATAATGCTTAGATTGCATTACCTTGCATTTGGAGTGTGAGAATAAAAAGCCCCTCCTCTGGCCTCCTTAATTCAAAACTTAATATTGTATCAAATGTATTAGTTAGTCGGTAAGAAAGCTGTTAGATGTGAATGTTTTATGTTGTATTTATAATAGTTTTAAAATCGCTTTTGCTCATATTTCCATCATTCACTCAACTGCATGAAGGTTGATCCAGTTATTACTTACAGTTATTACAACAGCCCATACTTGCTTCGTCATTATACTGTCTTTGTAGGTTTGCCCTGACAGTGATGGTGTTTGTGAACTATGGTGGAGGAGGCTACTGGTTCTTTCAACATGCACCATGGAACGGTAAAGTAATGCAGATGTGTTCCACCCTCATCTGCATCTGTTATTTAAGTAGGTTTCAGGCAGTTTCACAGGCCATTGTTTGGTGACTTGTTTGGTTTCACAGTACAAAAATTAAATCAAACATAGGACTAGCAAAAGTCATGTCAGTCACCTCTTACTCATGCCAACCTGTTGTTTTCCTGTGTCCATGTCAACAAATGTTTGCTTTGACATTTTGTTTTGGTCCGCCCCAGAGTATGATTATTGTGTTCACAACTTCTCAAACCAACTGCTCTGGAGTTTGCTTAAAACTGACTAAATGTACCTAAATTCCTAGAAGGATCAGCAGCTCACTGTGGTCCGACTGTTTCATGGAAGGAGCCCATACTTGTTTTTAACATATGCCGTCTTTCACAAGAAGCCAGACGTGAAATGATTGTGTGAACTCAAGGCTATTATTCAATGGCAGCATTCTCCTCATTATGTCTGCAGCATATCCTGACCTGTTGTCACTAATTATGATAAATGCAGTCTCAAACCAAACACACAGGATGCCATTCCTCATACGAGCCAAATCAAAGACGTGATCCATGGATTTTTATTGTTATTAACAACCAGGGAGGAGACGAGAAAGAGGAGGGATGAGTGTTTAAATGGCAGCTGGGAGCATATGGGAGGGGGCAGTGAATGAGTAGCACTCGTCTCCTACAGCAGCCACTCTTCAGGTGCCTTGAAACACGGCAAGCGGTGGTTAATGAAAGGTTAAAGCAAGCTGAGTGCCTTTTCCTTATGTAAATAAAAGTTTAAAAAAAAGGCTCTGCAACTTTTATGAAATCCATGTCATTATTTAAGGGTGTTCTTAATTTCTATCCTGTAATAGCCTTTTTGCCACATTTACAATGGGGTATTGATTTCAGGAATGGTTTGATTAATCTTCTCTTTGCTGCTGTCACAGGAGTGAAGATATTTATTCATCATCTCAAAATGGAAAGATAATGACCTAAGTAGCACTTTAAGGACATAACATTGTTCTTCAGTGCTTTTGTATTGCAGATATTAGAAAAGAGCAAAACCTGTGAACTGTGTATGATAGCATCAGATTCATCTATCTGTGTGTCTGTTGATATTAGTGTATGTCTGTTGTTCCAGGTCTCACTGTGGCAGATCTCGTCATGCCATGGTAGGTTTGGTACAAGATGACTGTGGGACATTTTCAGTCCCATTTTGATAGACATTGTGCATGTTTTGTGCCTTTATGTGTTTTAATAGTGTTTTATTGTTGTTTCTTCCAGGTTTGTGTTTATTATTGGGACTTCAGTGGTGTTGGCTTTCACATCCATGCAGAGGAGAGGAGTTGGCTGTCTGCAGCTGTTGCGCAAAATCACCTGGAGAACAGTCATCCTCCTGATGCTCGGCTTCTGCTTCCTCAACTACTCTCCAAGAGATGGACCATGTAAGAGCAACACATGTACCTCATGATGGAACAAATACATTATATGTGGATGTGTTTGTTCTGTGCTTTCTGTTTTTGTTCCATACTGGGGAAATGATTAAAACACATGCTAAGGCATGTCAATAACATGTCCACTTATTACACTTACAGTCCATCATTAGTGGGATCTGAGAGAGGAAAGAGGTTTCTCTCATTTTAATGCACCCGTCCATCTGACAGAGCTCAGTAAAACAAACTGTTATATAATGTAATGTAACATCAAGCAATTTTTGACGCTGATTATATGACAAGTTTCCCTCCATATTATGTCATATAGACTGGCAACTATTAGTCATTTTTCCACAAAACATACCAAACATTTGATGGTTGTCTAAATCATTGCTGATTATTTCAAATAATCAGCACTGATCAGTAATACAGCTTGTATTGGTATGTTCATAATATGCACAAACTAAAAACCTTGTCATTCTAAACTGCAGTTTGTCAGTTAGTGAGATCCAGATTTGTAAGAAAAGGCAAACCTACAGGGCTGTGTCAGGTTTAAAAGAGGGGAAGCTGGCTGAAAATGCCCTTTTCATTGTCCACCTGGGGACGCACAGGGCGCCCTTCACACATTAGCCTTCCCCAGTGCTAATGGACTTTCCTGGGTGGATGTCTGTGTAACTGGGTTAACAAAAATATTGTTATTGTGTGTGCAATCTCAAAATCCAGCACCAGGGGACGTTTAACAGAGGCAGATTGAGCAAAAACAACCGCTGTGGTAATGGACAATTACAAACAGATAGTGTTACACTCTTCAGCACCACACAGCTGCTGTAGAGGCTGCTGCTGGAGCTGATCATAACAACACAGTGACTTTTACCATAAACTGGCGCTTTGTCCTCCATCTCCAAGGACGTCCTCAGCAGTTCAGTCCCAGGGTTTGATCTAATAAGAGAATGGAGTCGTATCGGCTCAATATGCTAAACTGTTTCAATCTCAGACGAGACAGAAGAAGGTGTTAACCTTTAACATCAACTATGAGTCATTTCAAATAAAGGCTGGTTAGATCAGCATTGTTAGATCATCACAAAGCTATGACCTTGAATCTCAAATGTTAGTTATTGTATTTTTATTTTGTTTCTTAAACAAGTGCTGTACACTACTATTAGTTACAATGCACTTCATTTAACAGATTTCAGATTCCATTAGATAAAGTTAAATCAGAGCTGTTCCTCCTGATTCCTTAGATGCTTTTAAAATACAAAAATATTATTTTTCTTCAGTGTGTTTTCAAGATTTAATATCTGGCTATTTCATATCTGTCTTTGATGCTGAGTTACAAGAAAAGATCAGTCAGATTCGAACCCCTACTGTTGTGTAGCTTTCAGATGATTTTCAAATATGTAAAAACTTTAAAAAGTTTATTTTAATCAGCTGTTTGCTTGACTTTCTGATGGCTTCATTCTGCTCTGCTCACCTACTACCATAGAATCATTATTTTATTCAATCCATCACTGAAAGTGCTCAGAGATGGGAAGTAGACAGCAGAGCTTTCACTTCTTAAATGATATTGAACGTCATAAAAGGTCTCAATTTCACACAAAACTGACATAAATTCATCAGAAAAGTGAAACAAAAGATCAAGCAGTTTCCTGGAAAACTGACTTGCTCTGTGATTTTTTTTAATTCAAGTGACAATTTGTAGGGGTAAATTACCTTGGTGGGGTGTAACCTGCAGATTTAACAATTATGTCATAAGTAAGAGCTTCCACTTTCCCTGTGAAAGGAGAGATTTCCGCCTCTTATTTGATTTGTCCGGATCAATGATTGGGATTACACTGTTTTCGCGGCACTTTGAGCGGCAAAAAGGTTTTCAATTAACTAATGTGTAGATTACCATCAATCTCTCAACCA
This sequence comes from Synanceia verrucosa, assembly GCA_029721515.1. Taxonomy (NCBI): domain Eukaryota; kingdom Metazoa; phylum Chordata; class Actinopteri; order Perciformes; family Synanceiidae; genus Synanceia; species Synanceia verrucosa. The sequence continues at coordinate 17,182,816 of CM056562.1, read as the reverse complement.
CAAGCCAATCTTATCCTCCCCAATTTGTGGAGACAAACAGATAACTGGGAATCTTTGATTAGCTTTACATGTTCTTGATATGTCTGTGTCCTGAAGGCTGACACCATTTCCGTCATTGGTGGTGGAATGATTGAGAAGAGGTTCTCGTGGCCGGTACTATCAGTTTCCTGATTTATAATTTGCTGCGATTGGCAGGAATGGCTTCACACCACTGAGTTATATCTGTGCTTGTAGTTGAGCTGTAAGGTCATATATTCATCAGTGGGTATTAAGGCACGCATGAGACTTCATGGCGTGTGTGTTTTGCCTGCGTTCCAGTGTCCTGGTCCTGGCTGAGGATCCCTGGAGTGCTGCAGCGTCTGGGCTTCACCTACTTTGTTCTGTCTCTGCTGCAGACTTTCTGGGGCCAGAAAGAAATCCCACTGAGAGCGGTGAGCAGCTCTGTCAAGTTCACTTTAGTCTGTCATTACACACTGGGGGGGGTGGCCAGCCTGAAACAACACATTTATTAACAGCTAATTCACTGTTTGCACCTTGGATTCCTGGGTATTTTTTTCTGGAATAACTTGTCAAACATAAATGAAATATATGTGTGTGTGTGTGTGTGTGTGTGTATATATGTGTATATGTATATATATATATACGTATATATACGTATATATATATATATATATATATATATATATATATATACGTATATATACGTATATATATATATATATATATATATATATATATATATATACATATATATATGAATAAATAAATAGATAGCAGTTTTGAACCTGAAGACTTTTTAACATGAACAGAATCACTGCTGGAACCCTGTCCAGGATGTGGTGCTTTATTGGCCACAGTGGCTCATTATTGTCCTGCTGGAGACTCTGTGGCTCTGCATCACTTTTCTCATGCCTGTACCCAACTGCCCCACGTAAGTCCAAGCAAAGCTCCCACCATCATGTAACTAACCAGCTCGTTAATCCAGTGTACACATATGCTGAAAGTATAAATCTCCAGTTGGGGCTGTAGCACTGCAGCAGCAGAGGTGTAAGTGTGCACCTTGTGTTGCTGGTGTTACGAACCGCTGTGATTTATGGGCCTGTGGTGGATGCTTCAGAGGTTATAATTAGCCAATCTCAGTCTGTCATGTGCAATAAGAGGAGTGGAGGCAGAGGATCCATCTTCCTCGCTCTGCGTCTTCTGCTCAGTGCTGCTTTTTCTGTGTTTTCACCCATTTCTGTGGGCCTACATCAGTGTTAGAATAGTTAGAGTTAAAATAGTGGCACAAACATCTGATATGATCTGATAATTTAGTGGAATGTGATGATAAGCCATGACCAAAAACCCGCCTGAGGAACTTCATTTGGTTAAATCGGACCTGTGTTCCTGAAATTCATTTTTGGAGCCTTCTATTTTGTTTTATTTTGTTAAAAAGATTCTGATTATTGTTTTTCGCTTTCAGTGGATATTTGGGAGCTGGTGGAATCGGTGATAACGGTCTTTACCCAAACTGCACTGGAGGCGCAGCAGGATACGTTGATAGATGGATGTTTGGTGATAACATGTACAGATACCCCACATGCAAAGTGAGATTTTTTTTCACACATTCCAGTCATTATTTCATCCATTAAAACGTTGTAGGTGGAATTAAAACAAACTTGCTGGTTCTTTTCTTCTTGCCTTTTACAGGAAATGTATCGCACCACCCAGCCCTTTGACCCAGAGGGGATTCTGGGTACAATCAACTCTGTTGTCATGGGATTCCTGGGGATGCAGGTAAGATGGATCATTTCGATTTTTTTTAAAGTGTGAGCATTGTTTTGTTGTCATGTAGCTCAAAATATTGTATTGCTTATAATAGGAGTAGTGTTTTTCGCGATAGTTTAAAATGAAAATGTATAGTTTAGCTTAGTTAAAGGGTAATTTATTGAATAATTATAAATACAAATTTAAGGCTCAGGCCGCCCTTAATTATGATGCTCAAACTAAATTGGTATTAATGTTGAGCTAAGTGACTACCAACAACACATCACACACTGCATGTTATTACAGCCATTATATTGTACAATCAACATTTACTTTATAATGAAAATGTAAATGTAATGTAAATTCAAGAAACAAAATAAATAACCTGGAGCAGTTTATGGAAACATTTAGAATCACAGCAGGTTTCAAATGGCTCGATATCACTGGATTTGAGAAAGTACTCTTTTTTTCTGCATTTTGGTTGAGCTGCCCTTTACATCCTCACAATACTGGCCTCTGATTGGCTGAGAGCAGCAGCTTCACACCTACTCAGGAAAGTCTTTTTGATCAAAAAAATAATTCTGTTTGTTGTATTGAGACAGAACCATGTATCCAGGTATAGCTATGTGTAGTGATGACTTTGATCTCAACTTCTCACAATTATACAGATGAACTGTTATATTGATGAACTGTAATATTAAGTTTTACATTTCTAATTATTAGCATTCTATACCGGAGTTACTTTACCTAGAGGATCAGTGATGTTCTTCAATGATAACATGTTAATAATTAAACACATTAGACAGTGAAACTACAGTTAATGCTGTGCTTTAATGAAGGTTATGTAAAGGACTCTTTCCCACGTAATTGTATGTGCACAGCTGCCCTCCTTTAAAAACAAAATGTTGCCAGAAAGTGGGAAAAGAGCTTTTGGTCTTTAGACCTGAGTCTCTGATGGTGATGGTGTCACTTATAACCATTTGTGTTGTGGGAAGTAGCCATGCAAAAGCTGCCACATTGCTCAATTCCCATTGGGCGGTTCGCTTTGAGCCCTTCAGTCAGCGAGTCTTAGACGACACGCCAGGTGTCTGCTGCCCTCCTCTGTGCTCGCCCGTCCTAATGTCCTCAGCTGAAACATATTCATCATCACCAAATTAATCAGAGGGTGTGGATGACTTACCCACATCTGGCTCAACAGGATAGAAGAAATGTGACCTCCACGCCAGGGACACGGCATTGACACCCACATCCCAGGCCTATTTGGTTTCTCAAGGGCAAATACATGCATGCACTGCTTGTTGCTGTTTACCTGGTATTTCTCATTAAATGTCAGATTGAATGAGTTGTGTTGCCTGTGCTTATCGCTGCCTCCTTCTCCACAGGCGGGTAAAATTATCATTTTCTACAAGGGGATGAACGCCCACATCCTCTGTCGATTCCTAATGTGGGCCATCTTCCTGGTACGTCACATCATGAAGAGGTTTTTAACACAGCTGGTATAGTAAATGAGCATAAAAATCAATTGGTAATTTCAAACCAAGACAACAAATCACTTAAAACATTGTCCTGCTTTCATGACTCACACAGAGCTGAGCACTTTTATGGGCTTGCTGTTTTACTTCGACTTTCAGGTAAACTCTGCAACGTGTTTTCCAGCCACTTGGGTATTAGTCATAGCCGCCAAAGCCATTCATTAGCAGGACTTAGAAGAGGACGTGTGTGTTCTCAGTACAATTAAACAACATCCATGTGTGGCTGTGTTTCCGGGCAGACATGGGTATCCAGTACCTCAGGGGGATACGCTCTGTCTTTCATAGCCTGTGTGCTTCACGTGGTTTTAGATCAGAAGAGTTGCATATTATTTACAGTCTACCTCAATGAGTTGCATCTGATGGAGAGCATTATTAATTCATATACCTGGGCACTAAGTTTCAAAAAACATTTACAGAACACATGGCAGCATGGATAAAGTGTTAGAACAGAAATAGTCCATTCAAACCCACAATAGAAATGTACATTTCTTCATAAATGTGCTCAGATAGCATTTGAGATTGTATTTGTTTTGGATCTGTAGTCATTGTGGGTGGTCCCAAAACACAAGAATAAGCAAGCTGGCCTCTATTTCATTTAGAGGGGGAAGGCGTCCCACAGGGAGAAATCCAAGTGTTATACGAGACGGCCCATTTTGCATTTTTAAACATGACAGGAGGCTGTTAGACCGCCCTAACGAGATGGACAGATATCCATGGAGAAAGGCCAGGCTTTGCTGAGCTGCGCTTGGCCACTGTTTTGTATGTGCGCAAAGTGAGCATCTCACTTTGCAGAGATGTAGCTCTGGCATGCAAAGTGGGCTTAGTAGTAGCCTGCATGCTGTGGGCGCAGACATCCTGAGCTGGCAGTGCTGTGACCTGAAGCGATGATGGAGCTGAAGGAGGTGGCTGCATCACTCAGCCTTTGAAATCAAACTGTGCATGATGAAAAGAAGAGAACCAGGAGATGCAGCCAGAGAAAAACACACAGAAACAGATCCCGTTAGTTTTAAGTTATGTAGTTGTTGATGTTACTCAGCCTTTTCTTCTCTTTTAGAAATCAGGTTCCTGCATGGTATGTGTAACTGGCTGGACATTTTTAGGTTAAGTTAATAATTTCACCCGTTTGCTAAGATTTATCATCCCTACACTTTCTGTGAATGTTTGTTGCATCAGGCTTATTTGTTTGTGCTAACATTTTCTTGTTATTATTTGATTTAGCCTTTATTCAACTTATGCTGACACTAACAACATGCTACATGTTTAGTTCATCATTGTCATGTCTTAGCATAGCATAGCCAACATTTGCTAATTAGTACTAAATAAAAATACTTTGACCTGATTATGATATTACATGAAAAGTCATTTTATAGCAATACAAAACATTAATGTCCATGCATTTCACCTTGTGGTGGCACTAAAGGAAATTAAAGCCATGGGATCACTATAATCTTTAATATCTATCATCTGGGAACCAAGAACATCTGTACCAGATGTTATGCCAGTCAGTTTAGTAGTTCTTCAGTGCAATCCATCCATAGTTGTTCAGATATTTCAGTCTGGAGCAAAAATGGTGGCCTGCCAAACCGACACTAACAGCATAGCAAATACAGAGAGGTTGTTATACACAATACAGCAACAGTATTATAATCCCAAAAATGTTGTAATGGGTCCAATATTAATGTACCAAATTGAGTATAATAAGCCCAGTAGCCAGATGAATGAGTCTTTTGTTTTTGTGAATCAGGAAGAATCCTGCTCATACATGTGAGAATCAATATAAATTCTGTTGTGAGAATTTAATGTTACTAACCTCAATTCTTAAATGACAAATCTCCCCATTATGTCTCCTGGTGTTGAATCTTATTGAATATCATTGTGGAGCGACTGACTGGAGGGAGGTGAAATAAATTAGATCCATTTGGCTTCTCCCAGAGGCACAGAGTGATGAAGCAACACATGAGAAAATAGATAAACATTAGGCTTTTATGTTTTTCTGTATCTTATGGTTCATCTGTGGATGATTTGGATGCTGTGATGTTAGAGACAGCACATTCAGTGTTTAGAGATGAATCAATACAGGAACTTGAAGTCCTGTTTAACTGAAACAGAGAATAACAATAAAGTAGAGAGAGAGCATTTTCTACTATTGATTGTGGAAGAGATACAGTATAAAGTATGAATACAGCATGTGATCGTCCCATGTGTTTTGCACTAAATGTGTATTTGCTTTGGTTTCTTCAATCTCGGTAAATAAATCAGCTGAATCTATTTTAAGTCCCACAAAATGTTTGCACCAACAAAGAAAGCAAAATTAGTTTCAGCGATTGGCCTGCTCTCCATATTGACTTTTCTAATACGATTTGGCCTCAGAGGGGAGTCAGTAAGCAGAGCTGAACTGCCTCTTGTTTCAGACATGTGTTCTTGACATTAGCAGGTCTCCTCAGTGGAGGAGGGAGCTCATTTCTGCAGGCACCCAGCCACAGGATTGATATTATGCACAGGAGGTTCACAAACCAGAACCAGAAAATGTTGATACAGTAAAAGACAAGTCTGGCTTCACACGGCAGCTTACTGTAGTGCGATTTCTGCAATTAATGCGGCCACGCATCTTCCTCATAATGAACAACAGCCCCTGTTAATTGAAATCCAACGATCAGGCTCCAGAAGTGAGAGATTGAAATTGAGTGATTGCCCCACATAGCAGCCCCCGTCCCACATCCTGCTGCCTGGATAGCCTGGAGACTCAATCCAGCCCGGCTAGGCTATTTCCACATCATCGATTCTGTCATCTATACACATGATGGATATCCACCTAACAAGCATGTTTGGATTCTAATCCAGTGCCCTGGGCTTCACCACGGAGCACAAAATGTTTCCTCAAGTATCGAAATGATATGAAAGGGAAATAGGTGAGACAATGAAAGTATTTATTGATGAAGAGTTCATTCTTACACAGGGATTGTACACAGTTCCTTACATTGTGGTTAAGAACTATGGGGTGACTGTAGCTCAGTAAGTAGAGAAGTCGTCCTGAACCTCAGGGTCGTGGGCTCAATCCCCGGCTCCTACTGTCCATATGTCCTTGTGTCAACTTGCTCCGCGGGCTCTTTGTATAGCAGCCCACTGCTTACGGGTTGGAATGCAGAGGACACATTTCATGTGTGTACTTGTGTATATATATATATATATATATATATATATATATATATATATACACGTGACAATAAAGTCTCTTTACTATTTTGTATTCTAGGGCACTTCTAATGGTATGAGGCTGTTTTTTAGAGCAGTTAAACATTCCAGCGTGGCTGATCAAATTGCAGTGTTTGCAGTCCGATATTTGTATTTGTGACTAGATGGACCTTGTTCATCTGACTTTCCAGATAATCAGTTAATCTTGACTTGCTTGATTCTGTTGCCTCACGTTTTAGCAGCCCAATACTCCTTGCTTTATCACCCTCCATCGATTTGAAATCTGTTTCATTTCCACCCTCAGGGAATCTCTGCAGCCATCCTTTCTAAGTGCACGCGAGACGGAGGATTTATACCTGTCAATAAAAACCTTTGGTAAGTGCTTCCTGACCCTCTAAATCTAGCCACTTTTCCTCACGAAAAGAAAGGATGGGTTTCCAACAGGCACAAATCAAGGCTGCTAAAACACACGTTTACTTACCTCTAACGACAGCTACGACTGTAAATAATCACCAGTGCTGTCGGGAGTGTGAGGTGGAGCGGTTATACATCCTCCCAACATGATCACTCTTCCTTACGGCCAGGAAAATAAAGGATGCTTTATCCTCTCTACTCTCACTGCACATTTTACCAGCTCTGTGTGATGGAATGGGATCAGGCTCTGGGAAATGCATCTATATAATTACAGTGTAGTCGAACTGTTTCCCAAACTATCGTATGCCTTTTTGGTAACACACGGCATCTTGATACTGTAGATGTTTGTAATGATTTTGCATGAAATACAACTTAATTACTACCTCAGATGTAGATTGCATTACGACCTGTGCATTCGTTCCACTGCCACATTCCCCTTAATATGATGTGAATCATTTTAATGTTGCAGCAGGAAGAATACCATTTCATCTGTGATGTGTAAGCAAATTCTTCATGATGTTCCACAGGGGCCCCCGCTAACGCTGTGCTCATCCCTCGCCATTACCTGCCCGGTTTTAATGGGCAGTTCATCATAAGCAGGCTATTGAGCTTTTGAGTACGAGTCCCTGCCTGGATGTCTAGAAGTAATTAACTCCCAGCTAAGAATCCTTTTTGGCCCCACTTCAGCTGAGATACAAAAAAAAAAAAAAAGCTCACTGCAAGGAGGCTCCGGGAGGCAGCCATTTTACATTAGATGATATTACATCAAACATTCTTGCACTTAGGAACAGACAGGGACATGGCTGGCTGGCACGACTCCACGGGGCATGTGCCAAGGATCCACTGCTGATGCTTTAGGCCAAACCAGCAAACTGCCCCGCGGTTTGCTGGATTGGCTTGAGACCCCTGGGTGTTATTTATCTGCACTGCAGGATTGATAGACTCTGTGTTTTTACACCCTTGTTCACACAGCACCACTAACATTTTAGTGATGCCCAGATGTACGCCGTAAAGAGTTGCTGATGGTCTGTTTCTCCAGGTCACTGTCCTATGTGATGTGTATGGGCTGTTTCTCCTTCCTGTTGCTGGGAGTCATGTACTTTGTCTCTGATATCAAGGGCTGGTGGGGCGGACAGCCATTCCTATACCCAGGTACTGTTTAGTCACAAACAAATGATTCCACACTTAGATTCACCAGCTGATCAGAAACACAACTTCAGATTAATACTACTGTTGTTTCACACTGTTTCTGCTTGGTATGTGAACATGTGATGTATAAATAGGCAACTGCAAGGCTGACAGGTACTCCACATCAATTTTTAACTATGATAATATATCTGTTTCGTTTATGTGGGTTTAAAGGAGAGTTACGGTATATTTCAATTAATTAATACCAGATTCAGTTTCCATAGTGTTAATATTACAAAAGTGTCCTAAAAGAGTTTTCTTTGTAGATTACTGTGATCACTGATTTGATCAGGATTTCCTCTGTTTACCTTCAGTTATTGGTTTGTTTTTGATAAGACAACCGTTTGAATTGAATAGAAATTATTAAGGAGTTTCACACTGCTTTCCTCAATGTACTTGTTTTGTTAAAATTTTCCAAATCTCGACTGCAAAGTAGCACGACTGATGAAGAATAAGACCCAGGTTGAAAAATACCATACGGTTCCTTTAAAATAGTGGAGTGCTGTTAAATATCACCTTGTATTTTATTTTTTCTGCTCTCCTTCTCAGGGATGAACTCCATTTTTGTATATGTTGGCCACTCTCTCCTGGGTTTCTACTTTCCGTTCAGCTGGGAGATGCACTTCCAGGAAAGCCACTGGGAGTGGCTCTTCCAAAGCCTGTGGGCAACGTCACTGTGGGTTTTCATCGCTTACCTGCTGTACAGGAAGAAATTCTTCCTCAAAATATAAACCAGGATGATCTTCTGTTCTTTTTTCATTCTGTACATGTCACCATTTTTTATTCTAAACAAACACAATTCATAATATGGTATATACTGTAGATTATTATAACATCTGTGGGAACAAATGTGGCCTACTGTTTCTGGTTTACTGGTAAACTGTTTAGTTTACCTTTCAGAGATGTACAACCTACCCACGTACATTTGAACGAATTGTACTGGTGCTAATATCTAAGCTCAGAGGAAAAGTTTCATGAAACAGCAAAAAAAATCTGAAATGGCTCAGCCACAAAACTAAAGATGTCTGATCCACTGTCCATGTCACTTCAGTGCAGCTGAGGATTTATTTGATGCCACTTGTTTTGTGCCCTGAATAGACTGATTAAATCAAATATACTGAGGTGGTACTTAACAAATTAGGCCGAGTGATTCCACTACACACCAGGACAGCCATTATGAGTCTGTTGCCATGGCCACTCCTTCTCCTCCTGTGTGTGGGTGTGGGTGTGTGAATGTGAGAGAGAGCGAGCGTGAGGACACCATCTGCTGTCCGAGTGACAGTACTTTAATAGGGGTCAAGATGCGCAGCTCACAAAGGAGTGTCATTAATGGGACCAGCACCTCTAGCACTCATTGTATTAGAAAATCATGGAAATTACACAAATTCAATTCATCAGAGAACAACGACGAGCCCCCTTAAAGAGCCTTTTACAGGTATTGCTTATTACATATGCTCACTTACTTGTTACAGGATTTAGTTTTACATTTGGTTTACAATATTTCCACACGGTTGGCAGTCATAAAGTGATTTATTGATGCTTTTGTAGAATGTACACATGATGGTATTGAACAGATCAGTGCGCCCTCAGCATCAGGTCAGGTGGTGTGTACATCATGAAATGACAACCTAGTTAATGAAATGAAACAGCATCATGCTCTTCTTTCAGAGTGAAATCATGTTACACACTGTTCACAAGCTGTAATAACATGATTGTGCAACATGGTGTGGTGGTTTTGGTAATTGTCTTATGAACAGAAGTTTGAATGCCTGTAGGTGCTTCCTGCCTTCTTGAACAAGACTCAAGTCCATAATTGCTTTCCCAAGCTACCGTGCCAGCAATGGAAATGCATAGCTGCATCTTGTTGAGATGAAAATTAAATCGATACAGACTCACCAAGGGTCTAACGATATCTTTTGTTTGTTTGGATGCATTGTATTTAAATATAAGCATTTAGCTGACTCACACTGACAGGAATTGCAACAGCACAAAACTCCATTAGAAACATTAGCAAAAGCTGATAATAAATGTCCAAAGAGTGATAAATGTAAATGTCTAGACAGCAGAGAGGATGACTGTTCTGCTTATGTTTCAGATTGAATTTCTGCTGAACACATGCTACAGAAACATGGTCAGAAAAAAAGCCCATATGATAAGTTTGTGGTTCCACATACCATGACTACACCACAACATTTCCTTGTCTCTATTGATTCATATATGTCTCAGGATACCTATAGTCTGTCATATGGAAACTCTATCCCAGATATCTCATGCAGACCTCTCAGCTTCTTATATCACATAATGATCCCCACACTCTCCCTTGATACAGCCAGCAGTGTAATATTAATCCTCCTATTTGGTGTAAGTAAGCATTTTTTTGCAGTTTTTGTGCAGTTTTTGTTCTGTTGTTGTCGTTGACATCAATTTCACAAATGAAGGCATCATGATATCTGGAAGAAAGTGGCACAATTATTGGCTGTTTTCAAGTGATAACTTTGGTATATTGAGTATTAGATAGAAACTGAGTAAGTGTTGTTTCAAAGAAGGGATTATTTGAATGTTATTAGGCTGTCAGGTCAGCAGTTGTATAAATAAACATATCATCGTGCAGTTTTCACACGTAGCTTTCTTCTTCTTTAGAGTCAATGGTGTCTTCTAGCATTTGTTTTTGTGCAGCATATATAATACAAATGAGACCAATTGAGTAAACCAAAGACAGCAAGTGAAAATATACCAGCATTGTTTTATTTGCTGGGGCTCCTGAGGCCCCGCTGTCCCCTCTACGGTGAACTCCAGTGTTTTTTGCTCCATGCAGAAACATTGATTGGAGAGTGATTGCTGTGTGAGTGACTGGTGTCCTGCCCTGAGGCTGCAGCAGTGCATCACTCCACACAGCATCCAGTCAGTCGCACACTGATCCCCCCTCCTGAACTCAACCACCGCTTTTAGCCCTCAAACAAACACTCAAGGCCTGAGAGGGGGAAGGAAAAGGTCTATCAGTGTTTGACCAGAATGACACAGCAGCTGGTCCTGCAATAGTTAGGTGATTTTTGTTCTTAAAAGTATAATTTATGTGCAGATAAGCACTGCACATGCCAACTTGAAGTGTTATTAATCCATATGGGTTGCAGCTACCTCTTTGGCAGGAGTCCATCTGATGCTGGGCCACTCTCTGAAACCTTGTTCTCAGAAATGTTTGAATCCACTTAAGTAAATACATTAAATATCTTCTGTGCTGAATAACCATTTCAAAATAAAACTCATACATAAATGATAACTCTGTTACAATGAAGCACTGATAAAAATGAACGCGCCTGACGCCAGTTTAGGAAAAAGCGCCTGTACCTTTAAAATGCACCGTTTAATGATAATTGTTAATAACTTCTCCCCCGCAGAGTGTTAATGAGGTGACTGACCTGCTGTTACATTATGCTCTTAAATTTCCTGTAGATGCTGTGCTGCTGCTGCGGAAGCAGCGGGGCAGTGAGCAGTGAGCCTCCTCCCCCCGGACAGTCATCCAGTCATCCAGCCAGTCAGGCCAGCAGCTGCAGCCACTGGAGCCGCACACAGCAGCCCGTCTATGGGACACTGAGGATTTCATCTCCCTGCTCGGAGCCTCGCACACAAGGACGCACAGGTTCATACAACGCTTTCGTTTTTTTTTTTTGTTGTTGTCTTATTTTTAATCTATCGTCCAAAGGAACTTTTTTTTTCCCAATCTCCTTTTTTCACCCAGAAACTTTCACCTATGGTTCGCGAATATGGGGTCAAGTTGTGGTTTCTGTCGGGGAAAAATCACTGTGCTGCTGCTGCTGCTGCTGGAAGGTAAGGTTCAACATCTGTTTAACTGTCAGACTCATCCACCGAGATGAATTTTTAATAGATGTTGTAGTACTACTAAAATCTTAAAAAAAAATAAAAATACAATAATTTAATTGCAAATGTCTTCATGTTAATCCAGAGGAGAATAATATTATGACATCATCCGTTGTTTAAAGCATCTTCTTCATCTCCCATATCAGTAACAAGCAGTTTCTGGTAGTTTATGAGCACAGCTGAAACTAAGATGTTTGGTTTGGGATGCACAAACTCAAAAAATGTATGTTTTTCTGCAAACCCTCTTGTTGTGGGGAAAAAGAGGAAGAGAAATACAGAGATGAGAGATTTAAGAGATGCAACAAACAGAGCCAGTGGACCTGAAGTGTAGATGGCAACTGACAAATACACATGAAATTGGCTGCTCGTGTGTAAAGCTAAATTGCTTTTCGACATTGTAACATTTTCAAAGCTGAGTGACTTTTTAAGGCTTTTCCAAGAAGTGTCTGAAATGGCACAAAGCCGACTGCAGAAAGTGATACTTGCATTGTGCGCTGGTTTGTTATGTGTGGTATGACCCACTGAAACCTGGAGTCAAATGAATACCTCGCCGTATATCATAATATTATAATCCCATTCACAATCCCACAGCCCAACTGTACCAACACTGTCCTCCATTGCCGTCTATATTTAAAGTGTCTCTCATAGCTCAGGAGTGTGCAAATCTCAGTGTGTGGCAACTATGTCAAATGTGATGCTCAGACAAATATAGGCCATTGTGTGGAATTCCTGAATTAGTTTGTGGACTTAAAAGAGGTTACTATCAGTGCTTTCATCAGGGATGTAGAGTGTAAAAGTGAGATTATCGTCACAGTTCTTCGGTGGAATTGAGAGGTTGTTAATTTTCCTGTGGATGGGTCAGTGCTATTTCATGCCTGCAAAACTGGGATTACAGTACTAATAAACTACAGGCCTACGTAATCACCCCAGGGAGCACTTTCCTGCAGTGTTGTTAAAATGATGAATGAAATTTTTAAGGTGCCACAGTTACATGTAATGTGCTCTGCTTATTTTTCATTGTTACAGACAGTGTCGCTCTCAGAGCGCAGGGGCTGAGAGGTGTACTCACTTCACATTTACACTAGATGCGATGCTCCCATCACACCCTGCATATATTTACATCCCGGCTCTGCTTTGTTCTGTGTGTACCATCACTAAAGCAGGCATTTCTCCTGGTATTTATAGACGACCACAGTTGGTCCAGTTCCATTTCATATGTCAAGGACGTGATGATAATTAAACTGGTGCTGAGATCTGCACCCTACGGAAATGCAGCGCTCCTCACCTGCCTTGTTGTTTTGCAACAAAAGACCTAGACTTGTTCAGAGAGGAGAAGAAGCGAGCTGCAGGCAGGTGTGCAGCAGCTGCTCCTATCTCTAGGCAAACACTGGCTGTTTGTTTTCTTTAGGAAAATATCGCCTGTTATACAAGTGCACACCGTTCAGATTGCACTTCGGACGTTAACTGCCCTCAAAATGACGCATCAGATTGATTTGGCTAGGGACTGTACATTCAAACTGATGTTGTTTAACTTTTAGGTAATGTTCTGACTGTTGACGTCAACAACGTGATCATTTCCTCCTTGACGTTTCTTTATTAGTTATTAAATCACCAGCAGTTAATTATGTTTTAATGGGACTTTTGTATTATGCAACCTGCTATGTGACTTTTAATCAGCATACATGTCATTTGATATTCGTTGAGGTGTTCAAACAAAGGAAACTGTCAGTGAGTGCTCTCTGTGAGAGTAATCAGCATTTTTAAATGTGGCTGCGTCACCCTGACTCAAGAAGTAAAGCAGTTCTCCAAATAAAAATAAAATTAGAGTGTATTAAAGGCTTTTGCGTTTTTAATTGGAGGTCGTGGAATTGGTTGTAAAAATGTTTCGGTGGAAGGATGTTTGAGCAGATCCAAGCCACTGAAACGTTTCAGCCATTTGTGGTTTTGTTAAAATTTGATGCCAAGTAGAAGCGAATGGACTTTGATGTGCATTTTTTTAAAATGAAGTCTGTCTATTGAGATCTCATGACTTAGACTAGTTTATAGAAAAAATAGGGTTTATGGACTGGTTGCTGTGCACAGGTTAACAAAATAATGCCTTTTGCAGCTAAACATGGTGAAAGCCTTTATTGATGTAAACCAAATCCTCTTAACAGACATGTCTTTGTCATCCATCACTTCCCCAAAAAGAGCCACAGATGTTTTCACATAAAAGCATTGATCCGTTTATCTTCCACCGTGACCTTGCTGCCGTAGCTTTGACCCTGCTTTGCCCTTTTACCTTCGAAACCTCAACCAAGTAGTAATTCCCAGTGATGACCCCACCGTCCGCGAGGAAGCCATGTTTGCAGCCTCTTTAGCTGCTCCTCCTCCTCCTTCCTGCATTAGAATGATCATTTTCATCAGCATCTTGTCCTTTTGAGAAGGACCAGACCAATAAATCTCATTTGATACATGCTGCTATTTGATTTAGCTCCTTATTACATTATATGATTTAGTAAAGCTTCTGTCTTGTGCTGCCTATGGATGCATTATAAATCTTATAATTTTCCAGTCTTGCTGTCACTACGTCTCTTTTAAGATAATTGGATAACATCATTGTACAAGTTGTTTGCGGTTTATCTTTTATGTTTGATTGTGTTTACAGTGTTGCTTCTCTTTGTGTTTCTCTATGTCAAAGCCGTTACTAGTAAAAATACATTATTTGAATTATTGTCTGTGGCACTAGCACAGGCAAATAGTTTAGTCTTGATTTTTGTAAAAATGGAGATATACAGGATCTAGCCTTGGTTTCCTTCCACCTAGCTTACCCCAATCCTCCTTGTTGTCTCCAACAAACAATTTTGTCATTATTTTACTTAATGAGCAAGCAAGACATAAACATGTTTACTGTTCACCTGTTGGGACAGACAGTAAACAGCTGCACCCTCCAGTTTTGACCAGAATCTGAGCAATGATGCAGCACTTTCAGCCTTTCAAAGTTTTGACTTATAGCTCCTCCTTTTGCCAGCGCATGCGATTTTTAATTGCCAAAATGTTGGCAAAAATGCATCCCATAAAGTTTTTCTAAGTGCTATGCCTGATGGAGAGACACTTTCATTGCTGAGAGTCATAGTCCCTCAAGCTGAGGACTGTTTCTGGTGCTGCATGGATGCTGTTCCTACCTGTCAAAGCTTTCTGCCTGATCCTCTCGTCAGTTCAGGGTCACACTTCCCTCTCATGCATGGGTAGAATCTAATTTGCTGTTGCGAAAGGACAAGGAGACATTGATTGAAATTTCGCCTTCAGGGCATTCAGTCCTCTCGTTTCACATGGGCCTTGACAAGTTATTTTCCAGTTGCCTAGCGGCGCACGCTCCGTTTGACCCATCATTTACAACAATGAACAAATCAAAAGAGCACACTACACAGCTGGATG
Source organism: Synanceia verrucosa (assembly GCA_029721515.1). Lineage (NCBI taxonomy): Eukaryota > Metazoa > Chordata > Actinopteri > Perciformes > Synanceiidae > Synanceia > Synanceia verrucosa. The sequence continues at coordinate 17,167,451 of CM056562.1, read as the reverse complement.
TGGCTGAATGTAGTGTTTTGTAGCTTTAAATATACTCCGGCTTAAAACATGAAAACCAAATAGATCATTGTAATTAGTGTGGGGACGCATTTGCATTTCTTTTCTTAATTCAAACCTGATTTTCTTCTTGTCAAAGTGACAATTTGTACCCCTCCTCCACCAGCCCCACCCTTACACCACCCTGCGTCCATTTGTTTGCTCCACCACTTTGCTAAAGAGGGTAAATTGTGTGAGTGTTGGAAATTTTTCCACCACTGTTTCCTTCCAACACCTGCCTGTGCCAGAAACTCTGAGAGCTTCACTTCCACTTGTGCTGGAAGATCATCGCCCTCCATTCTCTGCTATAAAACTATGGCCCTGCCTTTGTTTCCATCCTGTAATCCATCACATTCACTGTGAAACCCGATGTGGTGACACACACAATGTAACAAGCACACAGACGAAGAGGTACTAGTCATCTCAACACTGCTCTTTTTTAGTGTGGGTGCTGCACAATAGCTCAATAGTGGTTCATATTTAGTGATGCTAAAATGCTACCGTTCATGTGGAAATAGAGCCCCACAAGTAATACAGTATATATTCAACTCATTGTCAAGTTCTGGAAGTGTTTATTTCCATAGCACGAGTGACTCCTTGAACTCCACAATGACAAAAATGTTTAATATGCAGTATGTGTATGGTCTACCTATGTATGCCTGCTTTTATCCATGCAAATAGTAGCATATAGAAGGATAAATATAAAGTGTCTTTCAGTGTGTTTTGTCATAGGCTACTTCTGTGTACCTTTCTACCACCACTGTGATGAGGATAGAGATAGAGATGTTTTATCAAAGCAGTCTAATGACTGCTGCGTAAAACTCTGGAGCTCTATGATGTACCACGTGTTCAATTTCTGATGCCACCGTCATTCCCACAGGAATCCTGAAACTGGATTTGTACTTGCAGCTAACCTCTGAGGAGATGTTCTATTAGATTTCTTAATGACTGATGAACATGGTTCATTGGATCCCAGCTCTTGTATTCTCTGAGGGCTAATTGGGTTACATTGTGGAGTAATTGTTTATTATGTTACGGTATGCTTCATGGTAAACTGAGTAATCTACCTGGAGTCTAACTACCTCCTCCGAACTGAGATCAGATATCATATTTCTCTGATGAAAAGTTTACAGACTGCGTCATCATAACAGGAAATGAGCAACTCTTCGCTTACTAGGCCTCGTTCTTTTAACATTAAAAGGATCACAATCAAGACTATATTAAATCCAGGTTCTGGATCCAGTATGATATGACGAAGCAATTATGCTTACTGGCACAGGAAACCAAGAGGGAGAGATTTCCAAACATTATGATGAATAATAGCTTTCACAAGTGGGATTATGGCTCAATGTGCAGCTTTTTACTTAATTGAATTCTTGAAGTAGAAGATAACTATTCCCACAACTTTGGAAGCAGTTTAATCATGATAGGTTTCAGTGTGATTGTGATATTTATTGTATTTAAATCAATAAGATGTAACTGGGTGAATGCTCCTTACTGTAATGCTGCCACTTTGTTACAGGTGATGGATTATTTGATAATGTGGATATTGATGGGCTAAATTGTGGCTGTAAAATGAACAGCAGATGTAGTATTTTTATGGCCACGCAGCTAAACATGTGTGTCCATATATTGCATACAACAGAGATGATTAGGCTCATGCAGCCTTCAGCCTTTCTGCCCGTCTGTCTCATCAGTGGAAAACAATCAGCATCACTGTTGATTAATACGGTTATTGATTGGTCTGCTGCCAGATACATGGCCTTTCCAATGATGGGTCGTTACTAGGGACAGATGAAGCGCACGTTGACCTTGGGAGAGGAAGGTCACAGGGCTGAGCTCTCACCAAAGGAGCTCCAGTCTACGAACAAGGTTAGTGAGGGAATGAATCATACAGCAGCAGAGTCACTTTTCCTGATCTGCCATGCTGTTGACAAGGATGCTCAGTGAGGACGTCTGGGTGGGAGAACCATGTTTTGTTTCACTGAGGGGTTGAGGGACAGTCACAAAGGTAGAGGCAGCCTGTGGGTTAGTCTAGCACATGAGCTCATAGCTGGTAAATCTATCAGCCGAAGCACGCATTGAGCTAATTGAGTTCCTGTCTTTGTCTGGGACGATGGAGAGGGCGTCCCACCCTATCAGCTTTGACCAGTCCTAGACACCCTGTGGTCTGTGGCTGACTGAGCGCATGGTTACAGATTTTGTGATGAGCCTGTGTCCTTTTTGTCCTTCCGCAGTTAAAATATAAGACAGAACTGACACAGGCCATAATTAACTCAAGGATCATCAAAGGCATACGTGAACAGATGAGGTTTTTCTGTTGTTGTTTTTGTCACCGAACAGTGTTCAATTTCACTGTCCACTCAGCAGTACATGATATCTATTGTAAACACAGATTGCTACAAGAGTCCTCCTGTTCAAACACTGGCTTTGTTTGCAAAATTACTTACTCCAGCTTTTGAAGAAATGACACTGTATATGGCAGCTAAGCATCAGTTTTATAGGTGTTTGAAGGCTGTAAATGGTCCGCTTATGGTGGAAATGTTTACACACTTTGAGTTATGGGATGTCAAGGTTGTTCCAAAAACAGCTTATTGTCTGTGCATATGTCAAAATCTCAAAAGAACATTTTCCTAAGATATTAAAATTAAATCTGTGCTGCATCTTTTATTTTTAAGATAAATTTCTGTGCGAGGTCATCAGAGGTTACATGTTAGTACTATCTGTGTTTCTGTCATTCTTGTGCATCATTTAGGGAAGTTAATGATCGTTTGCAAAATCTTCATCATGGCTTCACAGACCAAAGATGCCATTTGCTAAGAGAGGGCTGCTTGATCCATTCAATTAATTAGTTTTGATATAAACTGCTTGCTTTCTGTTGGCTTCAGTCCTGGAAAGAAATTGAATTTTGAATGATATAAACAAATTGTGTGGGGTCCAGCCACCGTGGCTTTGAGCCAAGGCCAGCATTCATAAATGCGTTCAGCTCCCACTTACATGTTGGACCCTCTAGTTTTATTTGTAGAGCTGCTGTCATCTGCTGTGTTTGATTCATGATGTGTCATGTGTAAAATATCTGTGGATTATTTCCTTTATTCATATAACAAAGGGTTTTAAATGGATATTTTTACACCTTGTTAAAGACACAATTTTATCCAGGATCTTTAGTATTTTATCTAATTAATACGGAGATTAGTCCAATGATGTATGACAATAACGATGAAGTTCACTGTTTTTGGGTCTGCTTCAGTAACATAATGGCTCCCTCTAATGGCCGTTACAGGTACTTGCATGGGGACTGCACTTAGATTGCATTCATTTTACATCCTGTATTTTCTCACATAAAATCACCAGGACTGCCCAGTGTCGCATTATACCAGTATTATAGAGTTACGGTTAAGGTGTTTTCATGACATTTAATAGGCACTGTGCCATGTTGTACTGCTACAGTAAACATCCATTCTGTTTCTTGCAACACTACTATTTTATTATTTTTTTTAAATTATTTTTTTATTTTAGAAAAATAGAATATTTGAAGCCTTTTTATCAGGCAACAAATAACCTCAGGTGTGTGTCTTTGAATAAATGGTGTTTGACTGAAGAGGAAACCTGAGATAATCTTTTCATTCTTCTGTTTTGTAGTTTAAAATATAGGATACAGCTTGAACCCAAGTTCCTGTGTTATATAACTCAGGAAACAAGCAGAGAATTGGATTAACCTTACTTTTACTGTGGATAAATGCCACAAAGTCCATCAAAAGCAATTACTAGTGCAGTGCCTGCTTTTTATGAAATAATGTAAATGAAAATTATCATGGTCATCATTATCATTTTGGTAAAGGCATTTAAAAAAGGATCCATCCATAAGAACAAATCTATAAGCAAATTAATGTGTATCTAGCAGTTGTGAGCACCCAAAGAAGCCATTTTGAATAGCATCTAAGAGATATTTATACCCAACTATGCTCAAAACTGAAAGAAGATATACTAAACTAAGCCAGATAAGGCCACAAGACATTTTTCAAACATGAGCACAAAATGTTTGTAATTAGATTGTGGTTAATTTAGCAAAAGGACATTTATCCCTAAAATCTGAGTCATGAAACTGACTCCACCATCCGTGTAGGATTAACAAGCAAGTGTTTGTTTTTGCCTCAGGAACACTTTTAATAAAAATGGCTGTAGCCTCCCTGAGTGTATCTCCATTCTTCAGGAAGGACGGCCACTCTTTATCCATCAGCTCGGCCTCCTGTCATCCAACCCCCACAAAATCAAATCAATGTCTGAAACCAGAGCGGAGACCTCAACTGCACCAACAGAAATAGAAAATCTAGTTTTGCTGTCTGCTAATGACATTAGTGCGTTCCCTAAATGGTCGCCTACCGTCGTCGAAGAGGAACATAACAGGGATATAATTACAGGAGAACACTTGCATCTCCCTTTTCCTGTAAAACACAGCCTGCTATAGCCATGTATGGATTTCCTCAACACACATGCTCTCAGGTAATGATTCATTTCTCCTCCATATCATGTTATCCCTTGTAATTAAACTTCTCAAGGTGAACACAAGGAGAATCGGAAACCACATGTTATTGACCGCATGAGAAATTCATTAAAAGAGCTGCATAAGTGTCATTTGAGCCCTCCTTTCAATTTCCGCCAACAGGAGACATGAAAGACGTATCAGGGGAGGAAATAGCTGTCATATTCCACGTATGTGTTAATTTCCATTCAGTTGCCAGACAGCATTGTCAGTGGGTATTGTTGCCACAGTTAAATATCCAGAAAGAGATGCCTGATAACTGCTGTTATCCTGCTCTGTAATAACACTCAGCAGTACCGTCAGGCTTTCCTGTTATTATAATGTTTGAAGGATATTCCCCTGTGATTCTTTTGGCTGCGTGTATTTTAACATCTGGTTATTTCTTCTTTCTTCAGGAGCGACCGGGCTGTACTTCCCTCAGAATGAGTATACTGAGACTGTGTATGTTGGCCAGCTTGCCGGAACGCCCATCCTCCAGGTCCACGCCATGCTGGACAGCGTTTCTGAGAGGCCACATTTCTACCTGTGCTGGACGAATCCCCTCAGACGTTCTCCGGCCTACAGCTCCTGGTTCAGCCTCGATATCAACACTGGAATACTGTCCTTAAACAAAACCCTGGAGGAGAGCGACTTCGCCCCACTAAGTGAGTGCGATGCAAGTGTTTTAATAGCAATATATAGTAGTGTATATGCCAGCGCCAGGTATCCCCTACACATGAGAGTAAATTGGTTACTTGATGTTTATCCCCTTTGCATACTAATAATGCTTTGGCTCTGTGTCCAGGTCTCTACCATCAGTATGATAATGTAATTGCATACAGGCAAAAAAAAGAGCTTTGTCATCAAAAAGAGCACTATCTGAGATTAAAACCACACTTGTTATTTGTTCTGGCTGTGTGTCTCTTCAGAACAACACTCACTGTTCGTGAACAAGTTATTCCTGCGTGCCATGGTGTTACCTAACTTCACCAAGAAGTCCCAGTGCACCGGAAACTCCCCTAGGATCACCCTGGACTTTGTCAACGCTACAATGCCTCAGTGTGCTCAGACCAATATGAAGGAACTGTGCTTCCCGCACAGAGACACATCCAACCCACACATCATGGAGAACAGGTTCCCTGGGGCCCTACGGCAACTCCGACGTCTCACCAGATTCAACATCTGCCCCAACTACACCATCTCTTACAATGTGGAATCAGGTTTGGCACATTAATGACAGCCTTGATAACATTACAAGAAGAAATGACACATTCTTTCTTCCCCTGAACAGATTAATTAATAATCAACTAAACAGACAGTTACTTAATTGAATAAATTAGCTGCTGTAAACTCAGTTGTGACCAGTGGGGAGGCTGATGTTAGCAGATGTTACGTAGTTATTGCTGTATAACATGCAATGTTATGCTATAGGTACAGGTTAATATAGCCTCCATTTATTCTGCTATTAGCATTTTAACTAAATAGTATTATTCCATTATGGTCACGTGTAGCCAAGCTGTAGGCGTTGATGAGGTGTTTGTACTATTAAGTGGATGGCTAATAGTTTAATTTATTAGTACACTGTGCTGTGGATATTCCAGTGACTTTTTGGCTGATGGGCTGGTATATTATAAACATGACTATATCCCACATCCCTGCGGATACCCTCCACTACACCACAGACTGTAGACACACACCCAGTTCATTTCAGTTGTTCCTCTTGTCTACAGACACCCCAGCACCTTTTGCTGTAAGTGAGAGCACCACAGAGCTGCTGGTGACGGCTCCATTGGACCGTGAGGAGAGAGAATGCTACCGCCTCCTGCTTGTTTGTACTGTCCGGACAGAAACACTCATCACCAAGGTGGAAACTTCGCTGGATGTTTTTGTGAACGATGAGGATGATAACGCACCGTACGTGAATGGAACAGACACAGCAGAAATTACCATCAGCTTCAATCGGGCAAGGGTGAGGAGACTAATAAGATGCAGTCAGTTTTGATTTTTAATGGACATAAATGGCTGATTTTGTTTTATTTTATTTTCCCCAGGGTGGCTCTTTTGGGGGTTTGTTAGTCTTTGACAGGGATTTAACTCCCATCTACCCCATAGACCAGACTCACAACAAGTATGTGGGGACCTTGCTCAATAATGACCCATGGATAAAGCAAACATTTGACATAAAAGGCACTTTCAGTGAAAAGAAAGCTGCTCTTGGAGGAATTCGTGAGACTGTCCACACCTACCGTAAGTAATACAGGGACTCCTGCAAATCATCATATTTTTAAAACGATCATTTTTAATCCTCATAATCCCCTTTGATTTTTAGAGCTCGTCCTGAAGAGGAACCTGTATGTCACTGAGAACCGCACCCTGCAGCTGGACTACCTGGTCAATGACACCACCTATCCTGGTCTAGAGGGAACAGTGTTGCTGCACTTCAATGTTACCATCTTACCCGTCCAAATCCGCTTTGCCAACATCACGCACATGTTCACACTGACACGCAGAGCTTCTTTTTATGCACAGGTAATGCTGCTGCTACTGCTTATCATACAAATCTATATATGTTTCTGTTTAGTCTGCTGCAGTCTGAAAGAATAGGTAGGCAAGTTTTTAAAAACTGGGTGGGCCATATATTTATGCATCACAAAGACTTATTTGAGTCCTCAGTGTTGAAAGAAACAACAGTGCTGGTAGCAAAAAAGCATCAGCAGAGGGGAAAAATGTCTGAGCAGTAATAGTAATATTTACACATTAGATACAGTCCAGTGCCGGCCTTAGTAGTGCAGCATGCTTTAGAGTTTTGATGCTGCAGTGCTTTCGATAGCATAGCTTACTACTACTACCTACTTTAACAAGTTAAAAAGTGCTGACTTAATGATAAACATACTAGACTACCACTAAACTGTGATTCATTAAGTAGTATCTCTGTAGTACAGACAGTGATCTAAACGGTGTTTGCATCATGCCAACCTTCCACTTAAATTACCTATTGACTCTACTGGCACTTCTTCTCAGGTCGGCAGAGTCTGTGTGGAAAACTGCCAACAGTTTGATGGCTTCGGGGTCATGTATCGGCTCGAGGTGCCAGATAAGAACATGTCTGCTGATGTGCAGTCCTGCTATTCAGCCATAGGCATCACCCAGGCCCCAGACGAGATGTGGGGTCTGCTCTATGTGAACGACTCGGAGGTGCTGAGCAGGTCTGAGTGCCAGGACCTGCAGTATCTCGTTGTAGCCCAGGAGGAGCACGCACAGCTGGAGGCCAGCACACAGATCCACATCATACTAGACGGTGAAGGTGAGAACAGTGAAGTTGAGGTTATTTAATTCTTTAATCAATGTTATTAAACTGCACCCAGCTTGTTCATGTTCAGAGACAAAAGATCTTATTCATTTTTTTTCTGGTTACAGAAATCACTTCTTGCTATTTATGACACAGTTTAAGTTTCACTACCACTGCAGGCACATTTGCAGACTCTTTTCAACAGTTTTCCCTTCTCCCAATGGGCTTTTATAGATTCAGTTATGTGTGTTTTTGGCACTTGTTGCACATAGCAAACAAGGCCAGTCAGGAGAGCCAGCAGTTCCTGTCCTGTGCAGAAAACAGACGGCGAGGAGACTGTGAGTCAGTCCGAGGCCTGGGGGCAACAACAGGGAGATGCCAGTGGAGGCAAGGCAATGAGAAAGGTACGGTTAATTTAATGCATATGAGCACAGCTCATGTGTTCGTACAAGCTGTGTTTTTTGTCGTCATAACATCATAACATTTTAACATCGCTGGATCATGTCTATTTAATCCTTTAACTAGGACCAAGTGTGATGGTCTAAGGAAAGAACCAGCATGTGTCCTTCTCAGTAACTTTTTCGCAACAGGAAGCAACGAGTCATGGAAAATGTGGTCCTGGAAAATTTTTGATAAATACAAGCACTAACAACTAACATATGATAGAATTCACCACACTGATGTATTGTTGTTCAAGCTGCCACCTTTTTCAGGCTAACATCAAGAGAATCTTGCCAAAAACGTTTGTTTGTTTGTCGTCTGACAATGTTTTTTCACTTAATGTTTTTTTTCTCCAGGAATATCAGAAAATTACTCAACCTGCTCCCCTGACCTGCGGACATGTCCAGATAGCTTTTGTGACGCAATTGAAAGCAAAGATATGTCAATTTGTCCACAAGACTGTACAAGTAAGAAAAAAATGCTTTGCTTATTGTTATGCTGATGGATCCCTGCTCAAATCTGAACATGTAAAGCACATTTTTTATCACATATGATTATAAAAAAGAGGATTCTGTGTATTTGTCTCTGAAGAGGGAACTGTTACTGGAGGTCATGAACGAGGCTTGAGGAGTGGGATCCAGGCAGGTCATGGAACCTGCTTCTGCTATCCTGAGAGATGCACCTGTGAGAAGGATGATGTTGAGGGTGAGTTGTGATAAATCACACAAAACTGTCAATAATAAGGTGAAATACTGTCTCTGAGAGGTCCTAATTCATGTTGTCTGAAGAATGAACCAGAAATTGATTGCTGCTTTCTTGAGAAATGATGGTATTATGCAATATGCTGTCCTCCAGAGGCGATATGTGATGACATGTGTAAGACCATCATTGCCACGGCTCTGCTGCTCTCCTTCATCGTCTCCATCCTGCTGTCCTCATACTTCATCCACCGGTATCACAAGAACTCGCCGAAGCCCCCGATCGCCTCAGCTGAGATGACTTTCCGTCGGCCAGCTCAGGCGTACCCCATCAGCTTCCCTGCTAACAACTTACGCCGGGGTTCGCAGGAATCCATTGAGACCGACACCTTTAAAATACCTGTAAGATGCTTCTGTTAGCCTGTGACACCTTGAACATAGTTTGTTGAACTTCTTAAGAAGTCCAATTAATTCATGCCTTTTTCAACAGGAGGATCCTAAGTGGGAGTTTCCTCGTAAAAACCTTGTACTTGGCAAGACTTTGGGAGAAGGAGAGTTTGGGAAAGTTGTCAAGGCAACAGCATTCAGGCTGAAAGGGAAAGCTGGTTACACCACTGTGGCTGTGAAAATGCTTAAAGGTAAGAAAAGCCAGCCGGAGGCCAGACAAGATGTGGAAGTAATGATGATATATGAGAAGTGAAAGTCTGAAGAGATGACTGGTTTCATCATTACAATTCCTTTTATTCCTCAATGACAGAAAATGCCTCCCATAGTGAATTGCGTGACCTGCTGTCAGAATTCACTTTACTGAAGCAAGTCAACCATCCACACGTCATTAAGATGTATGGAGCGTGCAGCCAGGACGGTAAGGCCTCGGTCCTCCTGCTGGTCTTTCTCAGGACATGTGATGCACATGGATTCTAAGTGCTGCATTTCTCTAAATAGGTCCATTGTATCTGATTGTGGAATACGCCAAATATGGGTCGCTCCGCAACTTCCTACGTGAAAGTCGGAAAGTTGGCCCAAGCTACATGGGCAGAGATGCCAACCGAAACTCCAGCTACCTGGAGAACCCAGACGACAGAGCTCTCACCATGGGTGATCTGATCTCCTTTGCATGGCAGATATCCAGGGGAATGCAATACCTGGCAGAAATGAAGGTATTTGACAACCTGGAAAAGACAAAATTTTCAAAAGGAAATATGCGTGCTCATTCTGCATTTGAAACTGCATTTGAAAGTCTATTGGTAGTGCAAAAACAGACACAGAGAGAAACTGAAAAATAGGAAGTGCAGAAAGATATTTTAGTCAGTGTAAGAGATAGATGAAGTTGAAGTGTTAATTTAAGTGTAAACCCTGAGTGAAGTCAGTTAACAGTTAAATTGTCGTATAAAGGCTAGAAGATAAATGTAGTTCAGTGTAATCGTCAGTTGAGGAGTTTTGACAAAAATAGAGTTACATCAAAGGGGAAGAGCTGAAGCTACTTCAAGTGTCTGTACTTTAAACAGGTGAAATTTGCTTGTGTAAGAACTGAAAGACATGTTAACTGAGCATTGTGGTCCAACAGCTTGTTCACAGGGACCTCGCAGCAAGAAATGTCCTTGTAGCTGAAGGGCGAAAGATGAAGATCTCAGACTTTGGCCTCTCCAGAGATGTGTACGAAGAAGACTCATATGTTAAGAGGAGCAAGGTAAAGAAAATAGACAGGAAAGTACTCATTCTGGTGTCTTTGGTGTTGGTGTCAAGAAACTTTTGAATCACATTAACAAAATTAATGTTTTCCAGGGCCGTATACCTGTTAAATGGATGGCAATAGAGTCCTTGTTTGATCACATTTACACAACACAAAGCGACGTGTGAGTACAATCAGCATTTGTAGAAATGGTTTGGGAAATATATTTATTCACTTTCTTGCTATAAAGTGAAAATGGGTATTTCCCAAAATATTGAACTATTCCTTTAACTCTTTGAGTGCCATTGACGTGTTTCGAAAATCTGATGCTTGAGTGCCATCGACGTAATAATATGTAAGTGTTATTTTTGGCAGCGGGTCACTGATCACGGTCTCCGCTGCCTGTGAGTAATGTTGGGGCTTCTGGGATTTGTAGTCAGAGCATAAAGAGGCAGTATATACATCACAGAGATCAAAGCAGGAAGTGGAGGCGATAGCAATTAGAGAGCAAAACGGATTGTCTGTGGACAAAAACAAAACAAACTTTTTTTTTTCATCATAAAATAGAGAGTCTCTTTTTTCATTTGAACCATTCAGTGTTTTCAGCGTCATAGTAAAAAATATTCCGTGGGTCTTGAAATATGACTCAAAATGGGCAAAAACCGCTGGCACAAGGCACATTCTGTTTTATAAAATGGCTGGCACTCAAAGAGTTAAGCAAGATTATTCCATTGTCTGTTTACTGTAATGTTCTTTATGAGCTCCTGTGTTTTCTCCCAGCTGGTCCTTTGGCGTGCTGTTGTGGGAGATAGTGACACTGGGAGGAAACCCTTACCCAGGTATCGCTCCTGAACGCCTCTTTAATCTGCTCAAGACCGGCTACAGGATGGAGAGACCAGAGAACTGCTCTGAGGAAATGTGAGCTTCGCTCTGATACTCTACAGCATCTCTACAGAGTGCAATAACTCTCCTCCACCACATTTAGAGTCCGCCATGGAAAATGACTGTTGGAGGATTAAATAATATTTATTCTCACACACTGTGAAACGTTTTCCTCTGCAGGTATAACCTCATGCTTCGATGCTGGAAACAAGAACCAGACAAGAGGCAGACATTCTCCGACATCAGCAAAGAACTGGAAAAAATGATGGTGAAAAGTCGGGTATGATGGAGCATTGCAATACATTATAATAACTTATTCATATCCTTCCACAGGAAAGCAGTGTGGGGGGTGGGACTATTAATCAACCACTTTCCATGCATTACTGGCACAATTTTGACTAAACTCTGGGGATTGAACTCTGGCAGTCAGACCTTTTTTTTTGCTTTCCACTCCTTTTGGATTTGCAGCTGGCCCAAAATGAGCAATATATCATTTCTGGTGGACATCATGTACTTGTGTCTTACTGTTTAGAGTTACATTCACACATGCTGCTTCATTGTATGGTCTGTCACTCTTCCACTTTAAGTACCATAATTAGAGGAGCAATCCTAAAATGTGGCCTTGGGCAATGTAATCACAGAGCAGACCGGTCAGGCCCTTCTGCTGGAAGTGAGGCTAAATATAGAACATTTAAGGACAAGGGAATACAGAAAGTATCTCCACACATTTCCCCAGGATCTTTGTCAGCGTGCTGCCATTCCTCGCCTCAGTAATCAGACTAATCGCACCTTCATCTGCTCCTGTCAGGATTACCTGGACCTGGCGGCGTCCACGCCGGCCGATGCCCTGCTGTACGACGACGCCCTCTCTGAAGAGGACACACCACTAGTGGACTGTAATAACGCCCCTCTCCCTCGAACCCTCCCCTCCACATGGATTGAAAACAAGCTCTATGGTAGAATCTCCCATGCATTTACTAGATTTTAGAAACAGGACACACAACACAAGCTCTCTTTTTTGGCAAGTTGTGATTGGCTTTTCCGTAGTCAAGTGTGTGTGACTGTGATCTCGGCATGCCTTGTGCTGATTAATGCTGACATATCTCCCATTTCATTGTAAATGAGAGGCTCAGTGAAAAAAGATCTTGTGTCTTGACGTTTTGTTTTACTTGGACCTGCTTCTAATGTACATGGATGCTGACCAAAAATGCTACATTTGTAAATATTGAAAATACTCTTCATCCTAATTTATATGGCACTGCTCATATTTGTGCTTCGTCTGCATTTTATTTGTAGATCAGTCATTTTTTTTTCACTCCATCACATTTCCATTGTCATCATTCCATTATTTGTTTGCATTGGAAGAAACAGTGTGTGGCATTTGAAACAGGTCCTTGCTGAATCAATCACTTCATTGTCTCTTTAAATTCCAGATTGTCTTAAATTTCTTGACTTTCTAATGTGAATAAGCTTTTGATCTATAATGATTTCTAAATGCTGAACAGAGAAACAGTAAGGCTTTTGAACGTAGCTCTCAGGTGACGTTGATTAAAAGTGAAGAACAGATTGGACTTGTTGTCCATCACTTCCGGACAGTTACATGAAAGCAGCCTTAGGTCAAATATAGGGGCATGAGCAACATTATAACCTTGATGCATTACAAAAAAAAAACTCAGTGAATAGTAAATTATATGACATTTTACATTATATGACATATACAAAGCCATAACTGAACATCTGTGAGAGTCGGTTCAGGACTTGTTTCAGAGACGAGCACTACAGAGTTTGATTTGAGAGCCTTACTGTCTGCACACTGTTTATCTTTCACTGAGTGCAGAAAAATGATATGTTCTCGTTTTTAGGCATGTCATACCCGAGCTGGCCTGAGAAGAGCCCGGTACCGCTCAACAGACATGATGCCACTAATCCAGTCTTTACAAGATATGCCAATGATAGTGTTTATGCAAACTGGATGGCTTTGCCTTCACCCGCAAAAGCTGTGGACAAGCTCGATAGCTAAAGACAAACCAACACTGTAGAAAAGATGACTAATTGGTAGATGTGTATATTTATATAAGACTGTACATATACAATCTGATGCTAAAGTTGGTTCCCTTTATTTCTGTTGCACGGGTATTGAACATTTAAAACTGGGGTCTTTTTGCTGCAGAAGCGGCAGGATCAATGTAGACCACGCTTCAGTCAGCTCTTCACTATGTAAATTATTACCTCACAGGTCATGTTGGCCAAGTTGTATCACTGCATGACTATTGTACCAGATTGTATGCCAGTGTCAATGTCTTTTAAGTGCCTGTGCTGATTCTACAATAGCCTCCAATTATTAATGTCTGACTGTGAAGATCTTGTTCCAGCCCAGGAATTAAAGGGGACGTCTTTACCATCACCTGCTGTAAACAGTTGGGATTGAGGTTGAAAAAATGCCTATTCTAAATATGTAAAGTTTCTACTTTGGAGGATTGTGCTCCTCAAAATGTCAACGACCCTTTTTTTTCGTTTCTCCAGATGTTTCTGAGCTGTTCTTGCCAAAGAAAAGTAACACAGACGTGATCAGTGAACAGTTTTCTTGTTTTTGTTCTTTTTTTACATGAAAAATATCAACTAGCGAGTGCTTCTCCAGTGTCATGAGGACATGAGACTTAATGTAGATTGTTGACCGTGTCTTGTGTCAGATTCCAGTTCACTTTTGGATTCACTGTAATGGCAATCTTTGTGGAAAAAAGTATGATTATATAAACTAATGAGTGTTATCATTATTATGCTGTTATTATTTGATTAAGTTCCAAATTATAATAAATGTAAAAAATGTGCAGTATGTCTATTCACCCATATTTCTGAAAATAGATTATAAGCTTCTGTTTAATATAACATAGTAAACAGAAATGTATTATCTATTTTTAGTTTAGTATCTTTACTTTATTACTTTATACTTTATTTCTTATTGAATACAATATTCAATTTGCAGCTTAGCTGGTAGAAGTTTAGTTTTTCGGGTTTTAGAGAAAAGATTTCATTATGAATTTTGATAGCTTATTTATTGTCTATAACATGCTGTAAAACAAATGAATTTAATGAAGGTAAAATAGGCATTGGCAGCATAATTTCTTACAATTATAAGTTCAGGTATTTTTTCAGTTTTTGAAATACCCCTACCTGTTGTTAATTATAACTTTCCAAAACAAAACAAAAACATGCAAAATACAGCAAACATTGAATTGATGGCAGCTAACTAAATGCTTTTCACCCAGTTCAGACCAAACATTTGAAGAAGTTTTGTACAAAAACAATAATGATGGTGCAGTTTAGCAAATCATCCTAAATGAGAATTGTTTCACTGCAACACTGTGAAGCAAAATACACTGTATTGCTTAGAGTGCAAGATTTCAAAATATAACTCTCCAAACAATATTTAAACTAGACACTCCAAGTCCCACTAAAATACTGTTTACACTTTAAAAAAGATATACAGTGTTTTTTAAAATTCTTTGTAGTTTTTAAGGTACATTCGCCACAATATTCTACAACTGTAAGACCAGAGGAAAGATGAAGATGGAATAAAATACAAACACCATTATAACTTCCATACATTTAACTATATCTCAGACAAGACTGACTTCATAAAGCCATTTTTTTATTTTTAATACCTCTGGGGACTCAGATTTTTTTTTCTCCTATGTTTGGTTTTATTTTGTCATGACGCTTGTATGTATAATCTAAACATACACACTCTTGTCTTTTACAACTCTGGACCACAGTGGGCCAACCTCACTAACGCGTCACACAGGCTTGCTGTCATTGGCTGGTTCAGTCTAGACGTACTGATGTCATGCGGTAAGCGTAAAGTCTCATTTCCTGTTTCCGGGGTGTGCAGTGTTTTGAAATCTCGTCAAACTGGAGCATGTTATTATTGTTTCTCAGTACAGTGGCTAATTAACAGCTATATTTTAAAATGCATGCTAGTTTTTCTAAGCATGTACAGAGCATTTTCGCTAATCCCACAGTTGTTAAACATGTCAGTTGTGCTTGCTATGTTCTTGCTATTGACTGTTAGCGCTAACTGTTCACTGTTAGCGCTAACTGTTCACTGTTAGCGCTAACTGTTCACTGTTAGCGCTAGCTTCTCGCTCACTCTGCCTTGATCGCTCGTTGTACCAAATGTTTAGCTTGTTTTGCATAACTTAAGCGATGATACATCATGTAACATATGTAATTTATTTGGCATAAGAGCCGGTAACAGGAAGCTAACTTTAGCATCGTTACCAATTCCCAGTTTGATAACTTGACGAACCTAAAGTTTTTTTCCTATGATTTTGTTGAAATAGACGGATCAAAGGTAAGTTGAAATAACTACTTAATCATGCAGATTTGTAAATTGTCTGAATTCATGCTTTGTGAGGTCAAGCGAGCAAATCTTAAAATACTTATTTTTGAATGAAGTTCTGATTGCTTAGGACTCTCTGGTTCATACCAGCGGACAACTGATTGCTTGAAGTGTATACTTTCAGACTTTAGATGAAGCTGATTTTAACGTTTGGTCACCACCTCTGAAAGGCTACCCAGGGCAGTCAATGATGGTGTACTCATGCACAGGGCAAATGAGATTGTGCTGTCCTTAGAAAGTTGTAGGCTACTGTGAATAAAAGCTGGAGTTGTAAGAACAATTCATTTATATGTATTGATTGTTGAGAGTTTTTACATGGTGCTTTAACTTTCCATTAAATCTGACTTACAAACATGTTTGTGTATGATAACTGTAGTAAAAAATAAATTCAAAATCAGCAGGTCTACATTTAAAATTTGGAAGCATAACTTACAATGGTCTAAGGTATCAAGAAAACTTGGAAATGCACATTGTCATGGTGAATTTGACTGTGAATCTGTCAGGAAATGGAACTTAATGGATTGCTAAGACCATTGCTATTATGTTTTTATTCATTAGAAAAAAAAAATTATTGCCAAGTAAGCTTGCACATACAAGGAATTTAACTTGGTATCTTGGTATGTGACACATATAAATGTAGAGCAGATGACATTTTTCAGTTTTTTTTCAACATACTATACTTTGACATTTTCCACCACTTTTTTCAACACGGTGGTATAATATGCCGTTTTTTAAACAAATTATACTCTAAAGTGACTCATGATACTGATGGTATACAATACTATGACGTTTTCCACCATTTTTTTGACATGCCATCATATGTCATTTTTTCAACGAATTATACTCCAACTTTATTGAACATGCTATAATTTGGCTTATGGAATACTTTTTGCATTTTACATTTTTCAACTTTTATTTACATACTGTACTATTACATTTTCAACCATTTTTTAAATACAGGGACTTACTTGGCGTGCTTATTTATTTGGGTCAGAGATGGACATTTCTGCATATTTGCAAACTATTTTTCTATTTGCACTCCATCTACATATTTATCTGAGTTCCTTGTGTTTGTTTAAATAAATCTTTTAAACCTTTCCATTCGCTCTGGTCTCTGCTTTGGGGTCCGACAGATAACCAGAACCTTACAGGTGATGCTGTAAATGTTATGGGAAAAAGGCAATTGTTTTGTATGTTAAAAAAAAAGCTATAAAAGCCGTCATAGAATAGTATGACATAAGTAAACATAGTAATGCGTGTAAAAAAAAAAAAAAAAATGTCACAAAAAGTCATATGGGTAAGCAGGTCAAAAATGTTACGGGACAAAGTCATTGTTTCGTACATTGCAAAGGCATCATAAAAAAAAGTAATAGAATAACAAATAGTAACAGTATTGCCTGTTGAAAATGTCACATTTTTGACAGAATGTCATAGTATGTCAATAAAGGTCGGAAAATGTAAAATGTAAAAAAAAAAAAAAAAAAAAGTCATCTAAAAGCCACGAATGAGGTGTGAAGTTAGAGTATAATTTGTTTTAAAAATATATATATTTATAGCATGAGGAGTGATTTCAGAATATAACTTGTTGGAAAAAAAACATATTATATAGCATGTTGAAAACAATGGT
The DNA here is from genome assembly GCA_029721515.1 of Synanceia verrucosa. Classification (NCBI taxonomy): domain Eukaryota; kingdom Metazoa; phylum Chordata; class Actinopteri; order Perciformes; family Synanceiidae; genus Synanceia; species Synanceia verrucosa. Next base: position 17,149,885 of record CM056562.1, on the reverse strand, counting down.
AAAAACATCATAGTATAGTCTGTCAAAATTGTAATCTTTGATTTTTGCCTGACAAGAGGTGAGTTTGATCACTGGGTTTCTTTTTCATTCTCATCAAACAGCCAAAGACATTAGCAGACCACGAAAGCAGTGTCATCAGTGGATGTCAACCATTTTCCTCCACTGTGTTTCCTGTACATGTCATCCTCCTTTTTATGAAGCAGGTCACAGACAGGTGGGCCAGCTGTCCCTGCTTGTGGAGCAGTCGATTGGCAGGAAAATAATTATATAAAGACAGGTAGAGTTGGATGGACTGTCTTCTGCCTTGTAGGCGTCACTATTGGGATAGCTATCAGATTAAAATTTACACTGTCAAATATTGTACATCTCACCCCTTCCTCCTTCATCTCTCTCTCCACTATTTAGCCATGCCTGAAACGGGCCAGATTTTAACATTTCATTTTCACTGAATCAACAGCATATTAGCATTTCTGACTGAAACAGTATCAGTCAAAAAGACAGAAAAAATAAAGAGAATATTGATTGGCTCTGCAAGACTGGTGAACAGGCTGCCCATGGTGTCTCACTGATTTCCGCATAATGTGTCCTAGGATAATCTCCAGGCTCCTGCCATCCTTGAAGGGAATTAATGAAAGGAAATGACTGAATGACTGAAAATAGGAGCTCATTGGAACATTTCCTGGTTTTCTTTATGTACCAATAGTAATAGATGCCCTGTTTGGACATTAAACAGGAGACTGGTCTCCACTTAGATTCCACTTCAGTGATAATTCAATCCAGAGAGTTGTCAGCTAGTGTTTCATCATAGTTAAGAAGTTTGTTCTACCACTGTACCACAGAGAAATATAAACAACGCCCCCAAAAAAAAAAAAAAAAACAAAACAGAAACTAATCAATGTATGCATTAATAACGTTTTCAAAAGAGAATTCAATAATAATAATAATAATAATAATGCTACTATTACCACTAATAATGTTTTTTATAATAAATACAGGTTATTATTATGAACTAGGAGCTTCAGCGTGTTTGATGACGACACTCGTGAGCAACACTCTCATTGGCTGGTTCTTCGCCGGAAGTAGACTATGTCCATGACTAGACCCACTCTTTCCTCTCTGCTCCGTGGCATTTCGCAAACCAGGCTGCCTGCTGCCGCTGGTTTTAGAGTAAATCCACAGCTGTACGAGCAGGCAGGAATGGACAAAGACGGAATTAGGTGAGTAGTTGGTTTCACACTATTGTAACAGCTTCGCGGGCTCTCTAACATGTACAAAATAAGCTAAAAGCGCAGTGAAGCGCCTAACGTCGCTAAGCTAGCTAGAGTACCGCATCAATATCCGGATTTTGATTTTCAAAGTAAGTGTACACGATTTGAAGAGGGACAAAACGTGCTGACATTTGGACAAACACTTTCGATATAACACAGCTTAATATTCTGAAACATGCATGATAGAGTTTGAGTTAAAAAGTTAGCGTTACCTTTCAAATTAAAATAAGAGTAATCAGATCAGGCCATTTCAATAATCGATGTCCTATTGTTAACACAAACCAATTTTGTCTCATATTCTGTAACAAATAAGTCAATTCACTGGAATTTACAAGTCCCTGAAAATGTTATTATACAGATGATGATAATGTTGATGTGATACTATGCACTTCTTCTACATGTTTCAGCCAGCCCTGCGTTGCATTTTTCTCAATACTAGTTTCTTACAACTAGAAATAAAAAAGGCAAGGCAAACTAGGACATAGTGGTCCAAAGCATCGCCTGTTGTAAAAGTAGTGACTACTTGTAGAGCTCATTGTTCAATGTCCCTGACATACAAAGCAGATACCTTCCCAAGATTTGCAAGGAAGTGAGAAATCCCAGCTTCTTTGTATGAACTCCATTGTGCTTTACTCTCTGTAAGCATATTGTTTGTCTTTGTTTGCATGATCAGGATATGGAGCTAATATCTTACAAAACTATGACTTTCTGTTTTTGGAGTTGTGGAGGTACTCAACGGACAGATTTTGGTATTGGTTCCTCTTTTTTGACAGTTTGAAACCTTGAGCCTAATCAGCAGAATGGCACCTCTGATTATTTTAATGCCATTAGTAGTGATTTTGAAAATGCTACATCATGTGACATTAAGTATATTCTTTTGATATTTAGCACATTAATGTTAACTGCTGGATTTCTGTATGGTGCAGCATAAAACTGTCATTTTTAAGAGTAGATATTGGTAGGACCATCTAGGGGAAACTGTAGTGAAAACAGTGCTTTGGTCAAGTAGGAGAAGTATTTTGGGGGGAAAAAAATCCACTTTTGCAACACATTCCCACAAAACTACTTGATAACTATGTTAGTTTCTTAAATATTTGTGCTGTGGTTTCTAGCTTTGGCCATTTGAACTCCTGCTGGTTTTCATTGTAACCGTCTTCAGCCTGATTTACACGTGGGGCCAGGTGATGTCTAAGATAGAAAAAAAACAGCATTAGTTTATGTGCTGAGAGCTGGAGCTGAGGGTCTGACTGTGTGACCTTCAAGAAACTATTTTGCGAGGTATGTGTGGTGGATAAAATGAGGCCCAACACTGAGGACTGAGTGACTGTAAGAGATATTTTTTAGTATTCAAGTCGCACAGTAATCAGGAAACATGACTTGAATAGTTTGGTTGTGCATATATTATGTCCCCATGTTTCCATCCTTACCATCCATTCCGTAAGGTGCATCTTGGCAGCTATTCTGGAGTATCGTGCTCTTATTTTGAAAGCCATTGTACCGGAAGCTAATATCTATTAGGTTGCCCACCAGGTCTGGCCTGAGCTGTTGTGCAAATGAGGTGCCGTGTGTTAGCCCTCCAGGTGTAGCTAACTGCTCCTGTCCCTGGTGTTTTGGGTTTACATTTAATGTTCATAGAAGAGCAGGAAAAAATATTCAACTCATTGCCTGAATTATTAGTGGCAGGTTGGTTAATAACGAATGTTGTTTGAATGGCAACAGTGTTGTATTATCAGTTGCTGTTGTCTGATTATCTGATAAAAATAATCCCCAATGTTTTAAGCTGAGCTAGAGAAATTAATCAAAAAGCCTTTAGAAATGGATCTCTCCCAGTAAAGTAGAAAGAATTGTTGTGTCATTGTGGATGTCTGTGATTTTTACCTAGATGATCACCACGTTGGATTTACACAGGACAAATGAAGACGCTCATAAGCTAAAGCCGAGAAACAAGACATTCACATTAACATGACATAAAGGCCCCTCAAACCTCTGGGATGATGTGCAGAAATGCATTGGAAGTAATGTGATCAGAGGGGAAAGGGAATGCAGACTTGCCAGCTGTAGCTTGTATGTGAGCGAGATGCCCAGGCGGGGGTTGATGCTCCAGGGCCGGGTCCGCTGGCTCTTTCTGGGCCTCTTCCTGCTGCTGGTGCTGCTGCTGTTTGCATATCTGCTGGAGTGCACCCCCCCAGCAGATGTCAGCGTGGCCCTGCCTGGCCTGGCAGGGGAGAACTACGGGAAGGAGTACTACCAGGCCCTGCTGCAGGAACAGGAGGAGCGCCACCTAAACCGTGCTGCCAGTCTCAAGCGCCAGATTGCCCAACTCAAGCAGGAGCTGCAGGAAATGGGTGAGAAGCTAAAGCTCCTGCAGGACAAGAAGGAGCCCCCTGGGGTGCAGGGCCTTACAGAGACTAAAGACCAAGAGCCGGGAGACCTGCTGGAGTACCTGCACTCTCAGATTGACAAGGCTGAGGTCAACACCGGGGCGCGCCTCCCCAGCGAGTATGCCCTGGTGCCCTTTGAGAGTTTCACCTCGTCCAAGGTGTACCAGCTGGAGATGGGGCTGACGCGCCACCCAGAGGAAAAACCTGTCCGCAAGGACCGCAGGGATGAGCTGGTGGAGGTCATGGAGGCTGCGCTGGACATCATCAATAACCCCGATGAGGAGGATGGTGTGGAGGAAGACATGCCGATGCAGAGACAAACCTACATAGAGGGTCACTTTACAGAAGGTAAGATCTGCACCACCTGACTACAGACTCGTGAATGATCACCGTCACTGATGTATGTTTTCATATTTCACAGGGCTGTACCGGACAGAGCGAGACAAAGGGACACTTTACGAGCTCTTCTTTGCCAAAGAGGATTCCAGCAGCTTCCGCCATGTCACGCTCTTCAGACCTTTTGGTCCCTTAATGAAAGTCAGGAGCACATCTGTAGAAACATCAGGAATGATTATTAACATCATTGTGCCACTGGCGGGCAGAGTAGAAACTTTCTCACAGTTCTTGCACAACTTCAGGTGAGAATGAGCCACAAGCCATCCTGTTCAACATGACTCACCATGTTCACTTTAAATTTACAATCAATAGACAAGACGCCGGGTTTAATTAATGTTATGCAACAAGAAACAACCTTGTTATACATTTGAAAAAAAATGATGTTTTTAATGTTTTCAGGGAGGTGTGCGTACAGCAGGACAGACGAGTACACCTCACAGTGGTTTATTTTGGACCAGAAGGCCTGGAGGAGGTGAAGTCATCTTTAGAAAAAATGTCGAGGTTCGTGCTTCACTGACAAAGAGCTTTTGATATGTTTGTACTCGTTCTGTGGTAGTGATGAGTCATGGGAATTGAACTCTACTGCGTTTGTTGTTTTCAGGGAGGAAAGCTTCTCCAATTACACTCTGATCCCAGTGGACGAGGAGTTTTCACGAGGTCGAGGTCTCGATATCGGAGCCCACGCCTGGAAGAAAGGCGACGTCTTAATGTTTTTCTGTGACGTTGACATCCATTTTACACTTGAATTCCTCAACACCTGTCGTCTCCACGCTGCTCCGAGTATGTTTATACTTATTATACTGCTCAGATTGATTGTATTAAAAGTAAATATACTAAGACATACTTCACTATTTTGTAGATAAGAAAGTCTTCTATCCAGTGGTCTTCAGTCTGTACAATCCAGCCATAGTCTATGGAAATTTGGAGCTGGCTCCTCCAACTGAACTCCAACTGGTAAGAACTTCACATTTATCTGCATATGTTATTTGTAGAACAATGATATAAATATGTCTTCTTCACACAAACAGTCTGCCTGGAATGATAATTTGCACCTGGTTTGTTTTTTCCAGGAAAAGATCAACTACCTTGTTAAAAGTTCTGCATTTACTTATTTTCATAAACCACCTTAAGCCTCAGATCATAGAAAAAACCTTCTGCAGATGAATGTGAAAACTGCCCTCTAGTGTCAAACTTTGCACAGTGAAGCACAAATGTCTGAGTGAGCAATACACAAAGAACTTTTTTTGCAGTGACATGGGAGTATTTACATTTGCATTATTTACTTTTAAAATAAGTAATTTATTTTCACTTCTAAACATGTGGTTGTGTTCCCGTCTGTTGGGGGGAAAAAAAAAAATCTCTTTTCAAATAGATTCACAAAAAAGATGCTGGATTCTGGAGAGACTTTGGTTTTGGAATGACATGTCAGTATCGCTCAGATTTCCTAAATATTGGTAAGTACTGATCATTCCTATGGGATTAATGTTTAATCTACTCATAAACAGCTGATAATGACAACTCACCACTGGCTTTCACTCCTCCAGGTGGGTTCGACCTTGAGGTCAAAGGCTGGGGTGTTGAAGACGTCCACTTGTACAGAAAATATCTCCGCAGCGACCTGATTGTGATTCGGACTCCAGTGTCCGGTCTTTTCCATCTGTGGCATGAGAAGCAGTGTGCAGACGAGCTGACGCCAGAGCAGTACCGCATGTGCATCCAGTCCAAAGCCATGAACGAGGCCTCCCACTCTCACCTGGGCATGCTGGTATTCCGTGACGAGATCGAGGCTCACCTCCGAAAGCAGGCCTTCAAGACTCAGAGCAAGACAGAGGACTGAGCGCTCCTCGACACAACCATCCCCAATCCACCGCTAAGACTGCGCTGTGCGGACGTCATTATCGCACTACAGCAAAGACACGTTTACATGGATGCGCCTGAATTTCACCGCACAGCTGTAGATAAGTGAATGTACAAAAACAAATGTTGATCAATGTGAAACTTCACCACATCGTACAAGAGCAGAGCAAGGTTAATTCAATAAGCATGTTATTATCTTGGAAAGCATAACTTCTCATTCAGCCATCCTACCTGCTTCAAACACCTGACTCATTGGTTTGTTCATTTTCACCGTCTGCTTGCCTGCCTTTCTCTGCTGAATGCTCAGCACTTCAGCCAGTAGATTTCATACTTTCAAACAGGATCAAAAACAACCAGCTGTTGGTGTGTGCAGTGACTTTTCAACAAAAATAAAGCCCATACAAAAGGGCAACAAGTCCAACTATAGAATTATTTATTTATTATTGACACAAGGAAAAATAAGTTGCACTTTGTTTAAATGGAGGTTAAAGTTGACCCCACAAGAAGTTCACCGTTTCCCTGTAGTTGTACATCAGTATAAGCTGCTTTACAGTACGTTTGCAGTTTGTCAGTCTGGGGCCTTCCTGTTCTGGTTTGAGACTGACAACATGGTAAAAAGGGAAGTTTTTTTTTGTTTTTTTTTGAATGGCAGTAGGTCATGATCTTCTTTTACTGACGACACCTTCCAAGTGGTCAGTTTAACAGAGGAGCATGTTGATGGAAAGATGTGCTTAGGGCATGCAGCGCTATGGTATCAGGTCCATGAGGACCAGCATTATTGTCGAAATACATTATTAATAACATTTGTCAGTTATGCCCAGTGAGAATGACTCATAACGGTATGATTCCTAATACTGGACTGAGTTTGAATGTTACAGCCACTCTTGTAAATACTTTTCTAATATTTCTTTGTGTCATAGTTGTGAGTTAAACATGCCTTCACGCTTCAAACTACATTAAATGATTTTGAAATTTGATTCCATCTCCGATAACGAGACACCATGTTACAGTTCTGACAATGAAGAGCAGATTGTTCTTGCATCTCGTCCTGTATAGTAATTGTTTTTCCATCAGTGTTTTTGATAATATTGCAGGTTTCTTGTAGACAGTGGTTCACTCTCCTCACCCTGCAGGAGAAATGTCTCATGTCTTCCTCGCTGCAGTAAAAAATTAAAGCAGAAAGAACCTGTGCGAGGAAATGATTTATTTTTCAAACTTGGGCCATAAAGTAAAACTTAACAGGAGGCTGCATTAGTCATGGTCACTTCTGCTGTTAGCATTTGCGTTGGTGATACATATTTTAAGTAAACTTGACCAGTTCTATAATTTATACTATAAAAATGTAATATCAAACATGTCAAGTGTCTTTGAATCTACAAGCTCATTTGTATGTTTCTTAATTTAAGACAAATGGCATAATACCATTGTATTATTCATCTGTATTCAATAAACTACATGAATAGAAAATAAAAGAAAAAAATAGAAAAAAGTAAAATCCAGGAAAACTGACATGAAATAAACCAACTGGTTTCAGACAGGCTTATTTTCATCTCTGGTACTTCATTATTCAGTTTAGTTTTATTGAAGGATCCCCTCAGAAGCACATGGATGTGCCTCTAGTCTTCCTTAATGTGCTATCTGTTCTGGATGGATCCCCATGGTCTTGTAGATCTCTTTGAGAATAAGTAGAGCCGTGTCTTCAGATTGCCTATGAAAATAACACAAGTATTAATATGAAGGATTTAGCCTCATCTGCTGACAGCACACTTTGCAGTCGTTCAGCTACAGACCCGGAAGACGAGTTGTCAAATCATGTCAAATGTCAGTCGAATGCTGGCTAAATTCTATGCAGCAAAGGGACCTTTAAACTTGAGCAGTTGAAACCTGTGTAAACCTTGCTGTAAAGGGCCAATAAATTTGGAAAACATCCTACAGTATTCAGAAAGTTGAAGTGAAGTGAACACTATACTGTGGTGCAAATGTTATTTGTAAAAACCCAAATCAGACGAGGAAAAGCAGCACATTTCCACAGCGAAGAAGCTGGAACCAGTGAATTTTTGGTATTTTTGTTTGAAAAATAATGAATCCCATTAATTTTCAAAATAGTAGCTGATAATTTTTTGGGTGATTGACTCACTGATTAATCCAGTGGATCCCAACCTAATGTTCTAATTGTCTTAATATCAATCTCAGCATTTTGTTCATTTCTAAATGAAAAAACTAAACAGGATAGGTAATACAATAAGGGCACAGAGAAGACCTGAACACAAGTTATATTCAGAGCCTCTTTGTTCTGCTCAACAGCCTCGTCCTCCTTCGGAAACATATACAGATAAAACTGTATATTGCTGACAATTCCTTTTAGAAGAACTGTAGTAAAGGTCTAAAATAACAATCCTCTCTGATAAATTGATGCAATATTCACAAACTTCCTGCAGTTACTGTTTTCACTATTTGGGTTAACAGGGTTGGGTTATCAGTTGTATGCACTGAATATAATAGAAGATCCATAAAATATGTCATTTATTCATGGGTCAGAAAAGGAGTCCAGTTAGGACTTGAGGATTAACTGATCACTGGAATAATCAACTTAATTTTTTGATTTTAACCTGCAGTGGTAGAAAGCCAGAATGAACAGGTCTTTACCAGTAGCACAGGTGACTCTGGAGGGCAAACAGATACTCGTTGAAACTCTCGATGGGCTTCTCCTGCAGGACGTAATCAATTCGATTCCCTCCGTTCAGCATCCCAATCTTCATCTGAAGCTCCTCTTCCTTTAGTGGCTCAAGACTCTCTGGGATCTTGTGCTCTGTGAGAAGAAAACAGAGTGGAGGTGTAAATGTCTGACAATACAGAAATAACTGAGGAGTCTCTTATCAGAGAAACTGACCCTCCTGCGCTTGCTTCTCCTGCTCTTCGATCTGATTGGCTACCATGGCCAGCTCAGCCTGAAGCTGGGCAGACGAGGTGTGAGCGCGAGCAAAATCATTGAGCGTCTGCCAGGCGCTCATCAGGGAGCTGATAAAACCATGTTTCAGGTCAGAGCCCATCCTGGTGAGACTCTCCTTCAGCTCTGAAACACAAACACAGAGAAAAACAGATTAACTGTTTTATCAGCATAATTTGTCTTCAAAATGAAAAACAAAAGGGAGATCAAGATCGTAATGTAAACATTTCAATCTGCAAAAAGAGAAACTTCATTTTGAGCCTCACTTAAGACTATTCTAATCAGCGAGTGTCATACCAAGATGGAGCCTCTTCCTTCCTTTGTGATGTGGGATCAAAACAGGCTTTAAGTCTATGTCTGGAATTATCATGGGCTCAATCCTGTATGCCACCGGGTCCAACTGGAAGAAAACGAGTCATTGATGAAGCAGCAAGTTAACAGGAAATGACTTTGTTTCTGTGACAATGTGTAGCTGACATTAATATTTATAGCTGATGCCCTCGCACACACTAGTATGTACAGACAAAACAAAACAATACAAAAGTGAAACTGCTGAAGGTAAAGAAGTTTTGGGCATGTGTAGGAAGAGCTGTATACCGGATGGTAAATATTGAAAAATCCTTTGCACGTGGGCAGCTGGTATGTCTCTTCAATCTTTTCCAAACCTCGGACTGTCAGGAACATGCCGATTGGAGATCCCAAGGCAAAGAAATTCATCGGCTCAAAGTCCAGAGAGCGGTAGACAACTGACACCTGCAGAGCAAAACAATATTATCAAAGGTCAAGTCAAATCCAGGAGACGCTTTAACGTGATGCCTCATAGTGTTTGAAGTCACAGTTACCTGTCCAGTGCCAACTTCGAAGTAATTGTAGTCGACGTGGACGGAGACAGAGCTGCCCACTGGAAGCTTCTTCACAGAGGGATCAGGAAGAGCTTCAGCTGCTGCTGGTGGCGCCGCAACCTGACTGACCTCTTTGACCTCTGCTCTCTTCTCCTGGGCTGCCTGCTGTGCTGCCTGTACACAAGGAGCTGAGAGTGAATCACCACCATCAGCTCGCCAGCTTCACAGGTGCTCAAGATGAGCTTACTCTACCTGCTTTGTCACTCTTTCTTTCACGAACTTGGCGATCTTTTTCCTGGGACCCAGCGGGATTCCCATCTCTTTCAGGTCCTCGATTGTGCACATAAGCTGAAAGGCCATGAGAGAGGGACAAAGTGAAACAGCCACTCCCATCTTATTGCCAAGAAGAACACCAAAAACCCGAGCTCTTATCAAATTACTCCAAAGATTTCAGCAATTAACTACACCAGTATTTAAAATGTCAATCTAAACGACATCTATTTCATTGACCTTATAACAAGCAAAAGAGGCTTTTATTCTTACAAAAGATTCTACGTCAATCTTCTCCTCGTCAAAGGTTTTCTTGTACTCAGACAAGCCCAGATGTTCCAGCATGGCGGAGAGATCCTCAAACTCCTCACCGTCTTCTTTGGGCTCTTCTTCCACAGCTGGAGGAGCGACGGCACTATTTCCCTGTGTAACGAGGGCTGCCGCCTGATGTGAGAGGCAGAATTTGCAATTATGTACTGCAACATTATCTAGAAATGATCCATTATGCACATCAGTAGGTTAAGGAACTGATCATTTTTTTACATTCAGTGGGAAAAAATAAATACAGCTTTTCAACGTGATTAGCAGGATAGTAGACAACAATATATGGTCAACTGATTCAATGAAGCAGTGTCTGACCTGTTTGGCACCTCCGTTAGCAGTGGGAATAGTTGGCACAGCCAGTGCAGAAAAGCCTTTCTTCTGATTGGACAACAGGTCAAAGAGAATCAGGGAACCTGCAGGTGCACAGGAGAAAGAATGAAATCCATTCGAAGAAATAAAACCAGTGGAGTAGAAGAGAATAATCAACTGGTTTATTACCTAAACTGTGTCCGGCAACTGATACGCTTCCTCTGTAGTCTGGGTTCCTCTTCATGAAAAGGGCATAAAGTCTGTTAATCTCTTGAGCAACTGTGTCCATGATGGTCTGGCAGTAAGTGGGACTGTTGTAGAAAAGCACGTCTAACAAAGTCTCATTTGTAAAGTGACGTAAACGTCCAGTGCTGGGCAATGTAATCTTCTTGATCCTCCTACAAAGAGAAATAAGACATGTCATTAAACACATATATATCTATATATCTATGGTATTTCTGAAAATTAACATCGAGTATGCAACGCTGAAACTATGCATTTGTGACATTATATATTTACGTTATGTAGAAATAAATGCACAGGATAGGGATGTCACAAAGAACTTAGAGAGAGATAATTGCATAGTTGGGCTCGGTCTTTTCATAGCATTATGACATTGAGAAAAACAGACTAAGTCTAGTCTTTCTAGAAAATATTCTTATTCTGCTTGAGTACTGTGAAACTGACTTTTGATGTATACTTTAATGGACTTTGATGTAAAACCTCCTCTCCTCACCTGTCCACCCCCGTGGCATCTCCATGTAGAGCTGTGTACCACTGGACAGGGAGGAACTCCACTCTGCTGATGGCGTGCTCATCCAGCGGTTTCTTAAAGTGACTGTGCAGCAGCTTCAGCGAGACACTGCGGAAGTCATCCACTGAAAGCACAAGGATTTGTACAGTTTATGATTTCAGCACTGTGGAGGGCATGTGAATGATGGCATTGTTGTTTGTTACTCACCGCACTCTACCATGCTCCTAAACCTCAGGTCACACACAGGACCGATTCCATGAACCATGAAAACTAGATGATCCACCTTTGCGAACTCACCTGGAAAAAGTGCAGAGGATGGAAATTAAATTATACTGGCTGATCTAAAGGTACACAGAGAGAAAAACAGACCATATGCTTCATATAGACTATAACTTTTGTCATTTACATAAATTGCCTAGACTAGATTAAATTAGCTACAGAGGAACTTGACTACCATCCGGCACGACATCGTGGTCGTCATCAATCCCTCGCTTCACCACTCTGGGCCTGGTCTGCCCGTCCTGAGTTGTGCCCCACTCATCCGGCATGGAGGAGGGCTGAAACTGCACAATCACCTACAGAGACAAACACAACTCATCAAATCAAACTAATAGGATTAATCATCATAAGACCACCACTCAACACTAATCAAACATGGGTTTACCTTAGGATTGTGCATGACAATGGTCTCTCCAGATGGGAACTCCAGTCTACGGTGCCACTGGTTGGTAGACACAGCTTTCTTATATTCTGCCTGCAGTTAAAGACATACTGTGTAAGTATGCACAGTGAGCCCAAAAACAGATAAGTATGCTTGGAAGTAGCAAGCTGTTGTTCCACATTTTATCAACCCAACACCTGTTTCTGATCAAATGCATTAGTGAGACAAACCTCCAGCTTGTCACTAAACTCCTCAGAGTAAGGAATAAAGCGACTATCTGTGTCCCCTTTGTAGAACCAACTGCAGCGCCGGACCTCTGTGGGCTCCTCTTCCCAGTACACTGCAGTACGCATGCGGTCATACAGCTGCACATCGTAACGACCTCCATCTGTACGTACGATCACATTTTCAGGATCTGGTTGAACTGTAAGAACAAAAAACCCACAAAACTGTTAGAAGCAAATATCAGCACTCTGAGCGCACCAACACTGTCAGGGTTAGATGTTTGATTAGTTAGATGATTTCTCTGTGAAGCGCAGTGTTTCACTGCACCTGAGTTATACGTCTCCTCCAGCTGAAGGGAGTCAATGATGCTGAAAGGAAGCCAGACGTTCTTTGATTCTACTTGCTTGCAGTAGAACCAGTGAGGCTGGACAGGCTCGTAAACACTATAGTTGTACGGCATCATGGGACTAGCAGGAACGATCGCTTCAGCAGTGGTGGCTGTAGGTGGGGGCGCTTGAAACTGTGTGGGAGGAGGCTGGAGAGAGAAGGAAATAAAATCTTGATTATACATTCCTCTTAACCCTTTACAGTCATTTCATTAACTTAATGAGTTAATCAAGTGTCAAGTGAAAAACAGTAACTGATAAACTCTACCTGTGTGAACGTGGGCCCTGATAGCGGGAATGTCTGTGGTGGAGAGCCAAGAGAGTATGGATTCTGCTGATGTGTGTGTGTTGGTGGCAGGACTTCTGGAGCTGGAATATACGGACTGGCCCTGCTGCTGGAGGGCGTGTGTCGGTACGGGTTGTGACTCTGTGGCTGCATCTGGGGAGGCGGTGGGCTCACTGTGGTAGGGGGAGGAGTGTGACGACCCATAGGGCTCTGGTAAACTGCACTGCCAAACGCTGGAGGACCAGGGTTCATTTGTGAGCCTGGGGGCGGTGGTGGTGGAGTCATGCCGAGGCTGCTGGGAACAGAAGCCGGTCCTGTTGACGTCGGGGCTGCTGACAAGGCAGGCGGTGGGCGTGGCGACTGGCCGATGGCTGCAAATGGGTCACTGCTGGTTACGGGGCTGGAGAAGTAATTGAAAGTAGAAGGGGCTGACCCGTTCACAGAGGTCTGACCTAGAAAGCTGTCTTCTTCTCCAACGTCCGTGGAATCATCTAATAAATCAAAGGATAGATAAATATGTTATTGATCCCAATGGAAATTCAGTGCAGCAATTTGAACAGTAAACACATTTACTTCTGACGCTGCAAGGTCCAAAACACTTAATGCATTTGAACACAACAGGTCAAGTGGGTTACTTTCAAAGTTTTAGTCCATCATATACCAGAAAATAGAGAAAATAGCTGAAAATGTCATGTTTTGTCAGTTATTGTAAATATTCAGTTTACAATGACATTAAGGCAGGTTCTCACATTGAAGAAATTTAAACCAGAGTGTATCAACATTGCTGACGATTCGTTTTCTGTCAACTAATAAACCATTGCAACTATAAAAAAAATAATACAACCGTACATTAAAAATCCGACATTTGACCAGATTGCAGGAAATTACAGCTAATGTGGCTGTAGTGTTTTAAATGACTGTAGTATTGAGTGGCCACTTTAAAGACATTTGAAACAGATCACAAGAGTCCCAAATATCTGCACCTGTAACTCGATATGACATAAAATAGGATCCAGTCAGCCCATAACACACGAATGTCAATTAGGCTAGCAATTCTGATAAACGGCTGTCACATCAGAGCAGCTGTTTCTTTTTGTTTTCCTTCCCTTTTGAATGCAGCAGCACAAAACCCACCGGGTTAGCTAGCTAGCTAGCTAGCTTAGCCTGCTAACACAACGCTAGATGTTTAGACATTTCCTCAGTTGGTAATTCATCTCACCTCCTGACAACACCGCCGGACCAGTGGCCTGACTCACTGGCATGAAGGGCAGATTGAAGTTAAACTCCGGTGCGGCGCTGAACAATAAATTTGCACTAGTGTTGGGGACATTGTTGTTCTTCCTATCTGCCATTTTCCTCTAGAATTACACGTAGCCACTGTTGCTGTCGTAGGCAGGTCGTAAACGCTCACTTCATTTAACAGCGTTCTCCTGCCTTCACTGATTGTACGGATCTCCAAGGCATCAACGGTAAATTTACTTCCGACAAAAAGGCGTCACATGTTGTTTATAGATCTACTAAACCCACGCAGGTCATTTTTTTAACGGTAGTATATTTTTTGTAGGGAAAACAACCGCTTCCTCTCATTACTGCCACCTAAAGGTAAAATCGATTCACGATGACTTTTTATGCTTTTAATGGACCAATGAAAATCGTGCTCATTTTAATGGAGAATAATATGATAAATAACACAAATTGTAAATAATTTTCCTCCTCACGGTGCCATCAATTACCTCATAACACCCAGCCCGTCCTGGTGCGGTAACTCCGTGCTCCGGTTGGTCCCTGTACACAAAACAAACGACCTGAGCCCTCTAACTGGTGACGCGATTTTCCCGCCCTGTCTCCTGCCATCCTGAGTGTGCGCTGAAAGTCAACAAAACAGTGTTTTCACTCCTATTTTACTTTGATATATTTGTTTTATTCTTCAGACGTCTGTCGGTGGCTGACGATGCCTTCCACACATGACTGGATTAACAACCCTCTGGGTGTTGTTGAGGGGATGTTTGGTAAGGACACACCGGAACTTCAGTTCTGACAGCGAACGTTAACGCGTGAATTTAGCTAGCTAGCTAGTTAGCCTTTTAAGGCTAGCACCATGCTAATTGCCATGCCCATGTAAATATGCATTCCCCCATCCTTCAGAAACAGCAGATATCATGGTACTGTGTGGGTTGTAACCGCCGACGCTGCTTTGTTGTAGTTTGTACTCTTTTCACCTCCAGTTAAAAGCAGTTTGATGTCGGACCTGTGTGCACACATCCAAACTGAAAACCATGAGGCATTCACAGGTTCTTACAGCCAGACTAAGTTTTCTGACTGCACTGTGACTGAAAAGGTGTGGATATATCTCTATGTGAGCATTTCTGTCCTAAACGCAGTAGTAGCAGAAGTGCTTGGCTCCAACTTTAGAAGCAAGAAATGCTTTATGAAGTACTTGATATTCAGTACTTTACAGATTTATTATTAGACCACCACTCTGTAAAGTGTTTGCCACCGCTGCCCTAAATTAACAGTACTGCTGGTTACCAAAACATTTTTTTTATTTTTCTGTAATCGTTTATACGCCAGTGTGTGCAATCTCTTTATTGAAAATTGCATTTCAATGCTAAAATATAATTATTGTAATTATATTATTGTTGCTAAATATAATTATAATTAATAATTATTATTCATGAATTCAAATGGCAAAGCACAGTTCCTCACTCCTGTTCAAAATGGTGACGTGTAGCAAACTCACTGAGAAAGACAGGGTTAGGGTTAGGGCTGATACAGTATTTAAGTTTTTAAAAAAAGGACAAAATATGCAATTTCACAAACAACACTAATGCAGCTACTCTATGCACAATAAGTTAGGGATGTTGTTATTTACATGAGTGCTTTTTCTATTTGGTCTGAATTTTAATGAAATAAGTAATAGTTTCCTTTGATATTACTATTTATGAATGAGAAGAAACACCATTTTTATTAGTTTAATATTTATCACCCTAACAATTTAGACAATAACAAAGATATCCCAAAATAACTGAAATTGACAAAGTCAGTAGCGGGTGTTTCCTCCATTTGCGGCAATGACAGCTTGACAGTCTCCTGCTCCTCACTGACCTCATGATGTTGTTCTGAGGAAATGTTTCCACTCCTCCACAAGTGCTACACCGTCTTCTGTCAGGTCAGGTGGGGTTGGGGTACGAGCATCCAGTCGCTGCTTCAGCTGGTCCCAGACCTGCTCTATGGGGTTCAGGTCAGGGGACATTGCTGGTCATACCATATGAGGCACACCAACTTCCTGAAGTTGTGACAATTCTGGCACCATGTGGTGGAGCATTATCATTCATGAACAGAAAGTTGAGGGTTTGCTGGTGGAATTAAGGGATGATGATGGTTCTATGATGTCTCTGAGGTAAGAACATGCAGTGACTGAACCATCTACAATCACCAAATCTGTTTTACTTTGACTGGTGACGCCTGTCCAGACTGTTGCTCCTCTTTTACCAAAGCGAACCCTGGGGACCATGTTGACCTTGGCATATCACTCACCTTGTCTTCTAAAGCAACGCTGACGACCATCATTTCTGTGCAAGGTGACCTGACACTCATCAGTGACGGTAGACCACTGCCTGGTAGACCAGGTCATATGGTCTTACTGCAAATGGTCACAGCGGTGTCTTGGGGTCAGTGGAGTCACCTGCAATGGTCGTCTGGCATTCAAGCCAAAGTGGTGGAGTCGGTTGTGAATGGTTTGTCTGGAAACTCTAGTACCCCTCACTCATGAACAGGCCTGCAGCTGTGTGTCAGTTGCATAACGGTGTCTGAGTGCATAGGTCCTTAGGTACTGGTCATCATTGCGGTCCATCACTCGTGGGTTTCCACTCCTATCACCCTAATACAATTGCCTCCCTGTCCCAAAAATCACTGACGTGAAACAAAAATCATTAAAGTGAAACAAATAGCTTATGTATAAAATCCTCTGAGGACCTCACAATATCCCTAACTTATTGTGAGTATTGTATTTTGCTGCAAAAGAAATGCTTCCACAGTTATCCCTGCCTACTTGTGATTTTTATCTAATATGATGTAGCTAAATGAAGGGTAATCGCTGGTCAATTTATGTTTCTGTTACTTAAAATTATAAATGTAATTATTCTCTTTTTTATTATTTTTAGCTGCTTCTCAGAACAATCCAAACTCTGGATGGGAGGTGAAAGCAGTTGAATTCTTTAAAGATCATCTGAAAGAGAAGGATGCTCATACCTGGGTAAAGCAGTAAATTCCACAGCGAAAAGATGTTGCAGCCTGTTTCAGCGCTCGTTACTGACAATCCTCTGTTATTTCACATTTTGCAGGTCCCATCTCTGAACGATGTCCCACTGCACTACCTGAAGCCCAACAGCCTGGTGAAGTTTCGTTGCTTTATCCAAGACATGTTTGATCCTGAGTTCTACATGGGAACATATGAAGCTGTTGATCCAGTTACAAAGGCTAAAGTAAGCACCTCCCCGTCCTCTCCTGTCCAGCTATTTATATAAGTACAGCCGTCTCATGTGTCCAGTGTAGTCACTTTTTTGCATTTAATAGGTCAGATTAGGACGTCACGTTACCATCATGTTTGACTGTCTTGACTTTCCCCAGGTGTTGCAATGTGGGAAGTACAGAGATGTGACAGAATGTGGGGTAAGTTTCCCTCTGCTACATCCATTGATACCTCAGTTCAGCTTCAGCTTTGCTAACAGTGACATGTTCATCTCCAGGTGGATTTTAACTCCAGGAACACTGTGACTGCAGAGAGACAGACTTTCTACTGTGTGCCAATCCCTGCAGAAAATCTCTGGGTGAAAGAGATATCCTCACCAGATTTTGTGCGAAAACAGATATTTTTTTCTAATTATGTTCTTTGGTGTAACCTCTTTTTTGCAGCTGTATTATTTTTGCTATCTAGTTTTTCCTTAATTCTGTTGCACAGCTATGCCGGCACCAGCCAAGCAAGAGTGGTTCCTTCCACCTCGTATGCACCGACTAGACAGAAACGTAGCTACGAGGAAGATGACGACATGGACACACAGCCGCAGAAACAGAGGGAGCCGCACACTGGTATGAGCTGTTTTTAAATGACAACAGAAGCTAACTATTTAATGTTTTTCTACTGTCAGGGTGGTCTAATAGAAATGAGTCTCAGGAAACCGCAGTAAATGCTCAGGCAGGTTGACAGGAAGTTGGTACACTAGAGATATAAATTATCACACACCTGAAATGTAGTAGACTTTATATATCTAACAATAAACATATATTGGGTTGATTTTTGCCATAAATGTTGAGTGCTTCCCCTTTCGCTGAAGGTCCTCAGAGTCCCACAGAACACCATGGCAATGGCGACTGTAAGCGGCGGGAGACAGAAGCTCCCTCCAGCCAGACGGCATCTGCATCTCATCTCGACCTCAACTTCCCCCTACCAGGAGAGAAAGGCCCCTCCTGTCTGGTCAAGGTGTGTTATGTTTCCAACAGAGTACCCTCTGCCTCATCACTAAATTACTGTTGCCTGGTCTGAGATTTATCTCTCGTCAGACATTTGTTCCAAGAGGTGATTTCAGAGGTGACACTGTGTGTGTTGTTGACAGGTGTACGAGGACTGGGACAGCTTCAAACTGAATGACACACTAGAGGTATTTGGGATCCTCTCGGTCAGCCCTGCTCTCAGTGCTCTGGCCGACGAGAAGTAAGACGGGATTCAGTTCATAATTGTCCTCCGGTGGTGATCGGAGTGTTTGGTGCTCATTCTTGGTGCGTCCAAACAGAGACGCCTCCTCATCCCTGCTGGACCCTACAGAGTGCATGGAAACAGCAGAGGAGCAGAGAGTGCACAGCCCGCCAGCCTCGCTCGTTCCTCGTCTCCACATGCTCTACGCCAAGCCGCTGCCGCACAACAACCCCCTGCTGCCCTCCGCCACCTTGGAGGACAACAGTGCCTGTGAGGACAAACAGCAGATTTTCTTTTCCCCTGATTTTGTATGACTGTCAATGGCCAGTAATTAACATAATTCAACTTCATTTTGATGTTTCTATGTTAAAAACTAGACCAATCACACTGTGAGAAGAGAGGAAATATTTACCAAGCCTGCTGCAAATTACCATACGGGGCACAATATTTAGCCTAACAGTTTTTTACCTGCAATTCATCCCACAAGAGGAAGACTATGAGTAATTAGCATTCGTTAAGTATCCTAATGATATCAGCTATGCAAACGGATCAAAGTTTAAATGTCATGAGAAAACCATGTGGACTGTTGTTGGGAAAACATTAAAACTCCTCCAAGTAGCTGTAAACAAAAACAGTCCTACAGTACATAATAAATGTTAGCAATGATAATATGAAGCAGCACTGCTACAGATTTTTTAAAAATAACATCTGCTGAGTTATACATCTACGCTTTGAGCTGTGTGGTTTGTCATGCAGTGTTGTACAGTGTGTAGATGCTGCACAATAGTACGTTCTATGATGATAATGCCGTAATTTGGGCACAATTTTTTTTCTATTAAAAAATGCAGGTAAGTTAAATTAAGTGTTAAAACAATGTGCCAGCTGCCTAAATATGATAATGTGCCTCTTTTCAATATATTTGGGTCACCTGTGCTGTTGGTCAGATAATGCAAGCAATGAAAATAATCATTAGTTGCAACTTGAATCAGATTTATACTGATTAGCTAGTTGTGTTACTTCGTTGCCCTCCAGCTCTGTGGGAAAGCAGAGAAAATGTGCCATTATGTCAAAGGTTGTCTCTCTTATAAAGCTGTCCAAGAACCAGTAAATGTTCGCATTCCTGTGGTAACCATAGGAACCTCATTTATCTCCCCTTCAGTTTTATCTTCGACCCTGAGCGAGATGGCCGGCGTCAGGGCGGAGCTGCTCACCTACTTCACTCACATCCTCCTGGGAGACGCCCTCGCTGCCGAGTACCTCATCCTGCATCTCATTTCTAACGTGTACGTTAAGTTCAGTAAGCAATGGCTGAGCAGGAACCTGTCTTTTTGTGTTGTCATGTTAAAGCCAAAGGAGCATTTTCATTTCACAGTATGGTTGATTTTCTTGTAGGTACGCTAGACGGGATGTTCTCCCTCTGGGCAAGTTCACCTTGAACCTGAGTGGCTGTCCTACTGTAGCCTCGTACACTGAACGCTTCTACCAGATCATCCAGCAGCTCGTTCCCTCTGTGAGTAGTCTTTGTCAGTACTGCAAGGTTTATTGCTCTCTTTGTGTTTGATGATGAAATGAAAGACACTGAGAGGTTTTGTTTCCCCTCTGCAGTCGTACTATCTGGGCATGAGCCTCCAGAATATGAACCAGATGCGGTTTGTGCCAAAGAAGGACTATGTGGCCAACCGGCTTGTGAGCGGAGCGCTGCAGCTGGCCAGAAACACTTCCCTCTTCCTGGATGAAACCCAGCTGGAGCAGGGACAGCTGGACACAACAGGTGAGGCTTCTAGAAACCACGAGGGGACGACACTGAGAGGACAAACATTGCCGTTGACAAGTTGTGGACACTGTTAGAGTGATTTTTGAAGAGCTAACACTAACCAGGTTGGATGTTCTTTTCTGTGTGTGTTTGTTGTGTAGGTGTGCGTAACATCACGGCCCTGGGGAACCTGATCTCGTGGCAGAAGGTTGATTATGACTTTAACTACCACCAGATGGAATTCCCCTGCAATATTAACGTGCTCATCGCGTCAGAGGGCCGCTCACTGCTGCCGGTGAGGACAAAGAGGGATGAGGCGTGTATCTACAGGACGAAAACTTACCCCTACCCTCCACTGATCCCCCAGCACTCTAACCCACCTCCCTGGCATGACTGGGAAGGGCTTAAGTTTCCTTCAGCCTCTCATGAGATGAGTCGTGTCTGACGCTGGAGGTTGTTTCCAGCCGGCGTCACGCTGTCACCTCGGCTGCCATTGGTTGGCTGCAGCAACCTCTGCAGCCGGCGGCTTTAGTTCAGATCTCACTCTGTTGCGAACAACCCAAGGAATGCGCTGTGAGCTATTCCTGTGTGTTGGTCTAATGGGTTGCCATGGTGGCAGCTGTGTGCCACAGGAACAATCCTGGGAGAGGCGTCAGGCTCGGCCATCTATTAGCCCTGCAGTGAAGGGCAGCTCACTGTAAACAACCCCCGGGGTTGATTAGAAGTCAGAAGTGCATGGCTGTGTTTACATTGTTTAACTATCAGCTGATGAGCAGCTTGACCCTCCAGCTGCTCAGGCGCTTCATGGTTAGCTCGCCATGGCTTTGCTCCTGTCTGGCGTGCTATGAAGTTTTGAAAACACGCCAAAGTAGGCGTGCACATGGCAGGCAGAGTCTGATTCTGCATAGCAACACCTGTGGAAAATCTTTTTGTTGTGTGCAGAGTTCTTCCCTGGCCACAGTGTTAACGTCTGTCTCTCTTTCTGTAACAGTCAGACTGCCAGATACACCTTCAGTCTCAGGTTGCCCCATCCAACCTGGAGGAGTATCTCAGCAGCATCCACATGCATCTGCAGGCTTCACAGCTGAACAAGTTCAGAATGTACTTGAGTGTGGCTCGGCTGCTGGACTACAGTATCTCTGATGAAGTGACAAAGGTGAGATACACTCACAGATGAGTGACAACATCCAGGTGAAAAAGCAATAGTCACAAACTCACATCAGCCATAACCTGGACCTAGTTGCTTATAGGTTGTTTGTTCCTTCATATATCAAGTAGGCGCATCTATGTCTGTTTTAAGAGCAGTCTGTTATCATCTGTCCTCTAACTACTTGTCCTTTGCTTGTGTCTTCAGTCAGTTGAGGATGACTTTGTAGAGATGAGGAAGGACGACCCCCAGAGCATATCTGCTGAGGACCTCCACAGGATGCTCGTTGTGGCGAGGTGGGCTGTGTTTATATTAGTGCTTTTACTTGGCATGTCTTTGCTTTTATATGTGAGAATAATAACAACAGCATGTACAGTAAATCCTTGTTTAAAAGGCAAAGTGTTAAACAAATAGAACAAGCTATTATGACCAAACACTGGAAATGCCAAATATAACACAAGCAGGGACAATCACTTCAGTGCAACTGAAATAAAATAGTTGTTAAATATTTTAACTTGAAGGAATGCCTGAGCCAGGAAAATGTTATGGCAATATTTGGGGCATCCATTAATGTGGCTGGCTGTGTTCACAGGCTGCTGTCCCTGAGCTTGGGACAGACGTCCCTGTCCAGAGACAGCTGGCTGAGAGCCAAACACATCGAGATGCTGCGGAGGAGCCGGATGGAGCAGCACAAGTGTGTCAACGGCAACGAGCCGTGATCACACAGCAAGAAAACAATGCCGCTTTTGTTTTTCCCCTTTTTGATATTAAAAAAAGAAGTTTGTAATAAAGATGTTTTTCATGTGTTACGTAGCTCATGTTGTGTTCAGTTTATTTACAGCACTGAGCTGCAGAAAAGATTTAAATATATTTTCACTTCACGAGTTTTGTCAGCCCATGTCAGCAGTTTATGACAGCAGCAGACCAAAATTTCCATGTATACATCACTTTTTTTTTTACCTTAAATATGAAAATAATGAGTTATGGAGGATTATTTTTTATAATTCCTTTCTTCTCAGTCAGCATGCATTGAGCTAGTTGCCAGCAAACGTGCTGGAATGGAGACTTCCTGTTCATGGATTTGACAAACCTCATGCAACACTTGTACACTCAATATATTTTTTTTTATTACAATTGAATATCTCCCTAGACAAAAGTGTACAGCGCACTTAATTATCAAGTAGCAACACACCCTAAGGGGATAAGAATAAATAGGATACTTTAATATACAATACAATCTCAGTACACCATGGAAAACAATGACAGCAGTCAGTTGGTAAAGAGGAAAGATATGACCACAGACATTCAGAAGAAATGGTGCGAATGCTAGAAAAATGTACTTAAACAGTGCAAATCAAATGCTTTAAGACCTTGCGACGCATGATAATTTATCATGGTCTGGGGTCCTAATGGGACGGGAGGACAACCAGACAAGAAATGAAGGAGGTGGTTCGCAAAAGCACTTGGTGTAAATACAGCGAGGAAAAAAGTGTCACCCAGCAAATACAGGATCAAATATAACTTTGCCATCTTTCTCATAAAAAAACAGACACCAACACTCCAGCATTGTGGTCTCGATGGGGAATGTTGAGGATAACTTTTAACACAGCACTATGTTTCTGCTGTTCTTGATAACTGCTCCAGTGTTTGCAATCCTGTGGGAAGTTAAAAAAAAAAAAAAACACCTCTTCAATAAAACTTTACAGCTATTACCTTAAAGATTTGGCAGCACCACACACTCTCAGCAGGTTCAATAACTATATAATGTAGCACCCACAAAGCAGCCAAGGCTACAATCCCACTTAGCACAATTATAGTCAGATAAAATATACAAGTAACCCACTTCTTCTCTGCTGGTGAAAAAGCTGAATCCAGAAAAAAAGACAAATGTAACAAAAATATTAAATTTGTGACCGTTTATCTTGGGATATTTCAGCTCCAAGCAAACAATTATTATTAGTTATCATAAATAGATACAGATATACAAATCAGTGTGATGAGGTGGTTCATTATAATTTCTTCTGGAGGACTGTAACAAGGTCACGTGGGACATTTTCACTCAATGACAACAAAGTAATGGCTGACTTCCGAGGCAAAACCTCACTTTTTGAAGTTAACAGGAAAAAACATGAAATATAATTTGTGTTTTTCTCAGCTTCATAGCACATAAATATAACTAGGGCTCTAGAGCAAGCACTCCTAAATACCAGCAGCAGCAGGGATGCTCTAACTCAAACACACTGTACATAAACACAAAAAATGTGTTCTCACACACACACACACACACAGGTATGCCAGTGGATGAAATATCCCAAGATAAAGTGTGATGACAGAGAAACCCTGAACATGACCTTTTATACAGTACACCAAATGTAACGTGTAAAGAATGGACTCAAAAAGGTAGATTTTGCCATAAATACCTGATACACATAATCCCACTTTAATTCCCTGTTAAGGCAAATATGCTTTCAGTTCGGGGAGTGCATAAAGCGTCAGTGTTTCTTATATTAGATGGGTGCAGTTGCATATATACCTACTATATGCTACTCTCCTGTCTTTGTCGAACAAGCAATGTTACAGATCAACGCCGGCCGAGGAGTCGCTTCAAACAAAGCCTCATAGTTAATGAGCAGATTAGTTAGTTCACTACATTGATCTAACAAAAAAAAATCCAACCAGTAGATTTCAGATTTCATACCTCTTTGAACATATTAAGACACCACCTTTCCATCCATACAAAAAGCTTACGGGAAGGCTCTACTCAGGGAACAGACAAACATATGATACGTACTGTACATATCAACAACCAGGATACTCTTACTAAGGTCTTGTGTGGTCATTTCTATAACAGTATATCACTTGACAACATTGATATTACATAGGATAACTACGTATAGTATGTTGTCTGGCTAGTTTCTGACAGCTATACAAATGGTAATAGTTAACACAGAATCGTCCTTCTGGGAACCACAAAATATTATTTGGTCGGCTTCTACAACAACTGTAACAAATTGAAGGTTATTACGAGGTCTATATCACAAAAGCCAATAAGTGACCTGCTCATACAGCGTGACGTACAGTACATGATAAAGTCAGATTGGTCTTTCAACACACAGCTAATGTTTACCTGCCTTGTCAAGATCAGTTACAACCTCACATGCACACTCTGTGAGTATAATAACTTTTCAGCGACATGTTTACATGCACAAAAATACTCTGCATACCACTCTTGAAGTAGAGAGTTTAAAACATCTTAAAAACCTTAGTGTCTTCTTATATCTTATTTGTCTCTGAAGGTTATCATCATGAGAATATCTTGTAGAATAGATTTTCTAGACTGCTTTCAATGAAATCAGTACTTCTAGAGGATTTGGATGTCCTCATTTCAATCAAATGTTTTACTGTATAAAACTGGACGTGGGAATCATAAGATAACTGATTTTTAAACACCTGATATTGTGCAAGGTTGCATGGCAAAAGGGATACAAGCTAAACATCCCTTATATCAAAAAGCTGCACAAGACAATCAGTGCTCTCTGAAGAGTAAGGGAAATCCATAACAATGTGCATGTAAACATGGTCAATGCCATGTTGGGATTAAGTATATATTTCTAAGTTCTGTACGAGAGTCATCATCAGCATGGGCAAGTTTAACTTAAGGGCAAATTAAGGAGCGCATTTCTTGACCGAGTAGTGGCGCTATGTGCAAGCTATTGCTACTGCTACCATACAAGAAGTTTCTACAAGACACCTAACTATAAAATCCTAGCACTAGATCTGAATGATCCTGGTCTGGCACTGTGTAAACATTGCCTTCAGCTCGCTCTCTTGGGCTTCGTTGACAGTATCTGGCTCTGGGCTCTTTTGCACCTTTGCCACAGCAAAGTTGATGCCCTGGGTGAGTCCGGCCTGGGTGAGGCTGGCCACCTGGACCATGGAGCTCTTGATCTTGGCAAAGGGGGACACCACTCGACTGCCATTGCTGTCGGCGGGTGAAGGGCCGAGGCTGCCCTCCATCTGTGAACACAGACTCCTCTGAGAGCCTCCTGAGGCGGCAGAGCTGGGCTTCTGGACGGTGAGAAGGTTTGAACCGGAGGTAGTGGAGTCAACATCTAGCTGGGATGGCCTGGGCAGCTGGAGCTCGTTCGGCTCGTGCTGAGGCTCGGAACTTGGCTGTTTGTCCAAGTCTGCTGGGGTCTTTTTCTGCACAGGCACCACTGGGTTGAAAGGGGGAACAGCGGCTAGCGGCCGCTCTCCAAACACCTCAACAGGTTGGGTCTGTGCGTCGTGGACAAACTGGTGGCAGTAGGCATCAATGGGAGTACCAAAGTCAATAAGAAGAGCTTCTTCAGCCACTGAGGCAGCCCCTGGGGACTTGTCATCACTGACTTGAGAGGAGCTTTCCTGCTTCCCGTCACAGCCAGTGACTCGGATGATAGAGGGGATATTTAGCTCCACGCTGCCAATAGACTGGGAGCGGCTTCCCAGACGTGGGTTTGATGCTACAATGCCACAGCTGGGCAACACATAGTCCACATCTTCTAATGAACCAGAACACGGGTGCTCTGGGTCAGAGTTATAGGAGTCAGAGTCGTCAGAGTCAGAGTGCCTGTCACCGATATCTTTTAGAGCTCCTGTGCCAGGGTTGGTATCGGATGTTTCCAAGCTGCTGTCTGACTTCCACAGGTTGACATGCATAGTTGGCTTTAGGAAATTGACTTTTACGTCAGGCTTAGAGAAGTTGCCCAGCCTCCCAAGGGGCTTGAAGGGGCCAATATTTACGTTCGTCTTGGTCTGTTTAACTTTTTGATTGAGAGAGGAGAATTTGTTGAGGAGGAAACTTTTGCCCTGAGCTAGACCAGAGCTGCCCTGGACCTGGTCAGCAGGTTTGTTCTGGATGCCCATTATATCCTCATGAGGTTTACTCTGCCGCCTGTGAAACAGATACAAACAGCCATGGCTCATGTTATTGGTTAAAAGTTAAAAGTATGCTGTGGTGGCTACAGATGTTTATCTTCATTACATTGACAATAAAGGAGACACAGAATATTGCCAAATGATCATATTGGCGACAGATTCGTACTCACCTCTCCAGCTTCTTTTCAACCACCAGCAGGTCCTGCCCTGTGGCCTGTTTCGTTATGCGAAGCATCTCAGCTATGCATTGTAATGTGTCTGAAATAAGTAAAAATGTCAGTCTCATTCAGTGCAGGCAGTTCATGATTTAAATTGTTTAATTTTTTAGCATTTTAAGAACGCCATCCTATACCTTTTCCATCGTCCTCAGGATTTCGCGTTGCTGCTCTCAGTGTGTGAAAGTATCCACTTGTCTCTTCACTCCTGTAATGCAAACGCATGCAGCAGAACTTTGGCTTCCCAAACAGAGTAGGCTCTGGACCTGCAAAAGAAAACAAAACTTAACTGCCATTTTCAGTGATGTGCCCTCTTTGTATGAATCATAAACAGAGATAGTGCTAAAAGGTTACTGAGAAACTGTTCTGCACACTTTTGGGAAGTGTTGGGTGAGTCAGTGAGCGTACAAGAACCTTCACTTCTCCTTTGAGTCTCACTTCTTACCAATTTCGATCTTTTCCAATCCCTCTAAATTGAGGCGCTGATATTGGTTGACTTTATCTGCCTCGTCATCGTAGCTACAAGAATATAAATGCAAATACAAGTGAATCTATAAGAACAATTTCTAAAGATGAAAGAAGAAAAAAAAGTTGGTGAATTTAAATCAGACTTACTAAGCAATGTAATAGGCTTTGTCAGACAGAAGCAGCAGCACATCCACGTCTTTGTTGGTTGCATCAACGAGACTGGTGGGAAATGAAAAAACAGAATCATGAAATGAGCACTGCTGACAACGTAGTAGAAATAGTAAAAAAAAAAAAGACAGGGTAACTAACCTCATGTCACAATTGATGAGGGCCCAACCTCCATGAAACTTCTCATCATCATGCAGCAGAAGCTGCATGTAGGTCTGCAGCAGGAGGCTGACCTGCTCCTGCGCTCCCCTCTGACTCTCTTTCTCTTTCTCCTCATGCTCCTTCTCTTTACTGAAGATGGAGTACAAGTCCTCCGTCACTGGCAGGCCCATCATTAGGTCTGCATGGAAAGGCAGAGGATTCAGAGGAGTCAATTCAGGACCAATTCAGCGACAGCTTGGGTACAGATATATATATATACAAGTCTATGGTGTGGTATGTATCCATACCGATGACTGATTGTCTGTAAGCATCCCTGAAGCGGTTCAAATAGTAGCGGTTGGCTGAGTTCACACCGTCCTTCATTACACCAGCCAGTTTCCTCTCCCCTGTCCTGGTGAAATCTCCCTAAAATAAACCAAACAGTGTCTATTAAATATATATTTTCAAACATCTGACTTGTGGCCCTCTGTGAGTCCATTTCTATGTAAAAGCTCACTCAATATTTGCCATCCTGGTGTTTAATCTATGGAAATACTCTATGTTCTGTTGAAAAGAAAAAAACATGTCTGAATAGCATTAACACTGTGTCACCTGTGTCAAAAGAAGTTGGCAAACTTCACTACTGTTTGTTTAAGCAAGCACTGATTCAGATGTGAACGTGACTGCAGAAAAAAAATGACCTAGACCTACTTTGAGCGCTGCTGTGCCTGCGTACTGTCTGCTGATGGTGTCTCCATTGTTGGCCCACATGATCTGATAAATCCTATAGCATTTGAGAGGCAGAGGCTGCTCTGGAGGCATCACGCCTAGTTTCTTCAGCTGCAGGAAGACAAGAGACATGTTTGTCCACAGGGATTCTGTTAAAACTGTGAATACACACAAAGGTTAGCAGTGCATAAGTGGAAAATGTCAGCCCACATTTATGTACACATGTTGTGTTGATGAGCACTAAAGGTCTGCCATTTGTGGTGAGCAAATATATGCATGTCAGTAATCAGTTCAACAAACTAACAGAGTCAATCTGCTGGATCACCCTTACAGCTGTCGTAAAGCCCTTTGAGCTGTTTTTTTTTGTTTTTGTTTTTTTTTAGTCTCACAGTTTTTATAAGGATTCAACTCAACTTACAAAGTAAAAAGTCACTGGTACATGATATTAAAGTAAATGCAGAAAGCAGCACCTACAGGGTATAGTGCATACCAGACCTACATAATAAAGATATACACACTGTGAGGAGCACATGTACATTTTTTTGCATGGGTCTAGATGAGGAACACATCTCACCTGTTGTTCCATCACCACCCGAGCAAAAGCAGCCTGGACCACATTGGTCCTGTCAAGGCAGTCCATGCAGTTGACTCTGAAGATGCCCTCCTGCTTGCAGATGACTCCAGCCTGATCCACCCTGACAGAGGAAGGTACAGGAAGGTCACAGAATTACAATCCTTAAGTTCATGATATCAGAATGTCTCTGAAAATTACACTTACCAGGCCCACTTCATGTCAGTGATGATATCAGAGATTGCATCTGTCAATACTTGCACATTCTCAAACTTCATACCACGACTGAGGAACAGGATATAAGCATAAAGAATAAAGAGGAAGGAAATGCAATATGGTATAAAACAGGACGACTACATTCAAGCATACTTCCGAGGAATAGTGTTCTTCTTACCAGTGCTCGTGAAAATCAAATGAAACATATGTGAGGTTTGGGTTGTTGTAAAGCAGGACTTGCTTCAGATATGCATCACCAATTATCTTCTCCCGTCCGCTTTGATCCACTAAGTTAATGATGACCTGAAGAAGACAACAGATAATAAGGGTGCTCTGATTTGGCACTGTGTATAAAATGTATGGCCCTCTAAGCCTCTCCTGTAGAGAGATGCCGTGTTACGGAAGGACATTTCCAAAGTATTTACTCTGACAATTAAGTAAACTCACCTGTGTCTTGTAGAGTTTAAGCTGTTCTTCAAAGTGAGCAGAAAAGTAAGACATGGTCTCCTTCTCTCCTGAGACAGAAAGATATGCATACAAATGATTTACATAGAAGTAAAAAAAAAAAAACAATTAAATATATTTTAAAATGCAAATATAAAAAATGAAGAGCAAGGCTCAAGTAGTCAAACAAAGCTTCTTAGAGACCCTTGCTATTGGACTGTATGCAAGATAATGTAGTCATCCTGACCTTTCTCTAAGCGTGGCCGGGGATTGTAGCGGTACCCTGCCTGGCTCCAGAAAACAGGCACGGAGCCACGAGTCTGCACAAAGGACAGAGTGTGGCTGTGCACATGGATCAACTGCTCTGTCTCCACATAGTTAGCCACGTGGCCGTCGGTATCCACTCCTCTGCGTTTGTATCGCATCCCTTCAGGCAAAGAGAATGCATCAACACTATTCAGATTATTTATATCATAGATGACACTTCACTTGAACAGAATCAAAACTAAACCAATAACTAAAGGATTATGTGAGAAAGAAACCCTATTTGGATGTGAGAATAGTCAGTCTCTCTTAAATAACTTATGATATATTTGGCGTAGCTCTACCTGCACGGTGGCGGCTACGTCTGGAGATAAGGGCCACAGTGAAGCGGGGATGGATGTCATCGACACAGGTGACCTCCTGTGGTGGGGTCTCAGGACTGCTCCTCTCCTCGTCGGACGTCTCGCTGTAGTTGACCACCAGCTCCTCCACCTGTACAAAGCCCTGGATGATTGGTATAACCCAGAAATCCACCTCTGGCACCTGGAGCATTCAGAGGGTTAAAAAAAGAAACAATAAGATCAGAATAAGAAGATTAAAATGCTGTTTGTCAGGTTGATGAGGAAGCACTTTGCATCCACCAAGAATCCCAAGCTCTGATAAGTATTTGCACATACAACTGCTGTGTTTACACAGCAGGGCCAGCTGCACTCTTTGAGCTGCCAAGTGTCAAGAAAGACACTATGACAGCACCTCATGACAAAGAATCACAGGTAAAGTAAAGTGTATTCATTAAATTTTAAAATGAGAAAAATAAATGATGAAAAAAAAACTGTCAATATTTCCATGTGGAAGAAGCATTTACCTGAAGGTCAATAATGTCTTGGATCATGTGTTTATTCCAGAAGAAACGGTCATCCACCTTTCACAAAGAATGAAATCACTGTCAATCAGATGTAAATAATGTTTTTTGCTGCATAAATATGTAGAAGAAATAAAGCAGCAAGTCCAATGAGAGAGCATTTCTCCATACCTGCTTCCATAGGGGTAAGCTGGACTTCTCAGAGTCTCCCTGACGCTGCACACTGTTTGTCAGGTCATAGGTCATGCTGTAGTAAAAAGAATCTGAGTCCATGAAAATCTTGTACAGCTCATCCAGCAGCCGCCTCTCCAGACGCTCTTTCTCTTTATTCTCCTTAACCTGGAAAGCAGGGGAATACTGGATTGGGTGCGTGGAAAGAAAAAAAAATGGTAAGATAAAAAGTAAAATCCAAATAGAATTTCAAAGTGTGAGAGAAAAGCATTGTGTCAGCTTGAGGATGACAGAATACATTTTTAGTAAAGTGGACAACACACAATTACCTTCTTCTTGATAGGCACAGCTACATTAGATTTGATCTGGCTGAAGGTTTTCATCAAGAACTTTGACTCATCGGGAGATGGAGCCAGTTTCTCTGCTTTGTCTATGCCAAAATGATGCTTCTTGCAAAGCTGAAAGAGAGGATCCTTTATCCAATTCATGCAATTACAGAAACATGGTAGTAACAACAAATAGAAGTTATTTCTACACTAGCCAAAAAACACAACACACTACTTGATATAAATCTCAGTTTCTAAATAATCAGCTACAGCTACATTGATCTATAGGCTTTCTAGACACGACAGGGGTGGAATGACCATTCTGCAGCATAATGTACAGGACGGGATCTAAAAGGCTATCCAGGAATGATCCTCCTACTCTGTATTTACTCACTTGAAAATATTCTGTCTCATCATCCATGAAGCTCCCCTGAAAGACTGAAATTTTAGTAATATTCAACTTCCTTTACCTATCTATGACAGTGATTATATGTCTGCATGTAACACACAAGAATATGGGTGAAAATAAAACATCTTATGATAAAATAAACTCATGCTGTAACCACTGCCTGCCCATCAGAGATGAATCATATGCTGATACATACAGGGTATTCTAGGGTACATTAAATATAATTATCAAATATAATTAATTATAACAGTGCTTGTCAGGAGGGCTTGATTAAAACAAGAACACAAGCACTGCTTCTCGTGTCTCATTACAGTATTAGCATACTCACTTCCAGCTCAAGCTCTTGAGGCTCTTCATCAGACAGAGGAATGACAGCAATCTTGGTGATCTTATAGACTTTATGGTCGCCTGGTAAAATGCCCACCAGTGCTTTCTGGCGGATTAATACAAGGCCCAGAGGAAGGTCTGCCAAGAGGAGAAAGAAGAGGGAGTTGCGTCATGGGTGCAAAATTCCTCACATTCTGAAATGTGTGAAGAAAGCAGCTGCACACCAGTTATTAACCACAGATTTTTTTTTAATCAGGTAACACAAGGCATCTGGCATCCAAACCATCTGACTGATATAATGGTTCATATATGTTTGATCTCAAACATCCTATCCTGAAGCCCACAGAGCCACGGAGTCTGATATTATCATCAACTGAATCATCACCAACAGTTCAGTCGTCTTCATAACGACACAGATTTCAAAGTGCTTTAACACATTTTTTCACACCTTTCCTTGTGAGTAAGCTACATGCAAAGCACTGGATGATTTGATAACTTGAGCATCAACTGCACACAGATGGGGAAAAAACTGATGAGAATGTGTTGGTTCTGGGCCAGAAAAACAGCTGAGGATTATTTTGTTCTCCACTTACCTGTGTGAAGCTGAATCTTTCCAATGACTCCTTCCACTAGACCCAAACAGACTGGATTCCAAGCTAACAACAGGTCTGTTGCTGAAACAGAAACATGATCATGAAAACATCACAACTGTGGTGTAGCAAGACATGGGACAAAATGCCATACATAAGGCCCCAAGTTATCTCTTTAAAGGTTTTAGTATGTGCACCTTTTCTGTAAGAAACAGAAACAGCTAATTACACACACACACACACACACACACACACACACTTTACCCACAAACAAAAAGTGTGTCACTGTGGTAGGGTGACTTCCTGTAACCATGCTAAAGGTTACTGTCAATACCCACTGTTGCCCTCAGAAAATATGTCTACAAACTACAGCTGGGACAAATGCATTAACTCATCTGCTGCAAGTCTGTCGTTCTACAAGCAATTAAAAACCATTTAGTGTGATTTTACTGGAAAAAAAACCTTTAAATTTGATGAAAGAAAACAGCTAGCCTGCCTCCATGTCATAAGAAATTGGCTATGGCTGGCAATGCACAAACTCAGTGACTGAAAGGAAAACTGGAATGCTTAGCATTGGTGACGGATTAAACATCATGGTGGAGAAAATTGGAAAAATGTGAGGGGTGTGGCTCAGGGTGGAGAACATCAACAGGAGGCAGCTTCAAACAATGACACTTCCTGTTCCACCCATCAGAACAGTGTTTCATGTATCGTAGACCACTGGGCTCACATGAAATATCTCACATTAAAATAACAGAAAATAATAGTGCAGATTCACTCAGAATGTGTAATAACATTGAAATGCTTCACTGCATGCTTGAGAGAGGAGTGGAAACCCAGTGAGGAGTGGAAACCCTTTTTCCAATTAAATAATGAAACAGTGGTGCAACTAAAAACCTGTTCAGGATGGCTGGGCAGCCATGCAACTTCAACTGACACAGGGGATAGCATGCAATGGCTTCTGGTGGCTCTGATTAAACTTATATTTCAGTTTCTTTCACTTCAACTAAGAAATAAGTACTTCCCACAGCCCACTGTGTTTCAATACTAAAGCATAACCAAGTCTTTGTGTGGAGCAGCAGCAATGTGACTAAGGTGTACTGCCTGGAGCTGCTTGACTTCAGTGTCACTAATCATTGTCTTTACCTGTATTTACTGTGCTATATATCACATGACCATATTTGAATAGCTGTTTCTGTTAAGCTGCCACAAGTCAAGCATGTCACATTGAAGCTAAAACTGTGCTACAGTATGCCTCGTTAGTCCACTGAGGAGTCAAGTGTACCTTTCAGTGTGTAACACAAGAAGCAAAGCAAGTTTGGGGACTGTTTGGGGTGTTGGCACTGCCAGAATGAAAGCTATTATTAGATTAATTCAAGACTACAGTTTCCATCATTTCCATGAAAGAAACCGGCTCGCTTTGTTTGACGCATTTGGATAATTTGGAGAGGTTAAATTATGACGTTTATTTTAGAGATGAATGAGTGACACAATTACGAATAGGAGATTAAACTAATCTAAATGAGGGGTTTCAGATACAGGGTGGCATCAAAAACAACAGTAGGATTACGTCTACTGACTCCAGACAGACACTACCTTTTTAGTCTCACTCAGTGAAACGTTATTTTCATCTTAAATGGTCGGCTACAGTGGAGAAAGCTGTCACCCAGTACCTACCAGGTCTGACCGTCATGGTCCCGTCCTTTCGGCTACACCACAGAGCCCGGTCCCCGCTCTGGAGAATGTAGTCGTCCTTGGCTTGAAACAGCTCCATGATGTCCCTTTACGTGACACACACACTCACAGGTAACTAGCTGACTTAGCAGCCAGGTAATTATCAACTTCCACGTCTTGGAGGTTGACTGCGGCTAGCCAGAGAATGACTAGCTAGCAACGGTTAGCTCGTCCCTCACACAAGCTGGTGAGCTACGGTCGCTAGCTACCTCGCAGGCTAGCGGCAGCAGCTGGATGCGTGTCGGATTTGTTTATTCCGCTTTTACGCATACTGGTAATCAATATCCCTTTCCACCGGAGGAGCAGCCCTTCCCACGGTCATGCTGGGTGGAGTACAGACACATCAATGAGTGAAAAAGCGTCCTAGCGGCAGTTGAAGACCTAACGGCTGTTTCCTGCTCTAAACAATAACACGTGACCTGCCTCGTCACAGGTAGAGTACGTAACAAAGTACTTAAATTATTAGGCCAATTATTAACGATAGGGATGATTAATTTTGTCGTGTTTTGAAGACGCCACTCTAAATAAATTGAACATTAAAACTGTGTGCCACAAAACACCATAATAATTACTGAATCATAGTAACACCATAATGATCCAAAAATACCACAATGGTCCATAATAATCACTGATATCACGATGAGGCCTCATCACATTACTCAGGAATTATGGGAAAAAATGTGCAATACCATGTATAAAAATAAAATTGTACAATACAGGGAATATCAATTACCATGCATTAACCGTACTTTAATTGTGAATCGTCACTGTAATAGCTATTTTTATGCACGATGCTTTAATCTTAACAATTTATGTTTTACACTATTGTCTGTTGTAAATTAGCAAAGCACCAAGTGAGGCAGCACTCACAATTTGGAAAACTAAAAATAAAGGCTTGATTTGATTTTGATTATTTTTATTTCACCATTATGTAGCTTATAATGTTTTTTTTAATAAACAATGTAATATTCATATGCCAGGGAAAGCAAAAAAGTGAAAGTGGTGGCTTATAATTTTTTATAAAAGTAATTAGGCCACTATGCTGATGTTACAAATAGGGATTGATTTGTACATAAAAAGCACAAAATACCACTTAAACACATTTTAAGTGTCTCTGCCATCCTAGTAATAAGAGAGCAAAAATGTTCTCACTTATTATGAGTCAGTGGGGCTCTGAGGGAAAAGGCAGGGAACAGCTGACCTAAGCCATAACTGTTAATCTTACCAATGAACACAGGACTTTGGACAGCTGAACACTGTCAGGGACACGTCTTCAAAACCCTCAAGTCAAGTCTCAGACTGACTGACTCTGTGGGAACCCAAATATTAGTCAAAATCCATGTCAAATGCATTTTATTTTCAAACATACCAACGTGACTTGCTTTCAACAATAAATCAGTCTGCTACTCATCAACAGTGATTAAAACTACACCACAATCCATAATTTGTAAAAGTGTGTTAGACAGTGATCCTACCTCACAGACTGTATTATAGTTACAAATTACTCCACAAACCATTAGTGTAATTTGAACTGCCCAATTCCTAGGACTGTGTCACAGTCGGCACTTTGAAGGGTTTTTGGACATTTTTTTGTGTTAGTGTTATTACAGATTGTGGCTGTGTAGTTTTACATTCTGACGATCTAAAAACTGTGATTCCTCATTAGCACCATGTGCTGATTGTCTGACATCTCAAAGAAGATACACATCTTGCCTCCATTTGTCATTATACATTCATAAATGTACCAAAATACTACATAGTCATATAAATACTGATATAGTGTTTTGAAATAACAAATAACCCAATGCACATACAAACTCTCAAACACATCAATCAAAAAATAGTGTAACGAATACATTTCAAATGAAGTGCTGCTGATTTTTCAGCACGATAAATTTCAATGATGGCAAAGTGCAAAGAAGGCAAAATCAGAAATGCACCAAAAAGCAGCATCTAATAAACATATTCACTGTGCTGTGTGACAAAGCAGCAGCTCAAACATGGCCATGTGGCTATAAAGGGGGAAATGCTGTTCTGTTGACTGAGTTTTGCAGTGAGTTCCGCTTTAAAGCCCCGATGTTTGCAGTTGTGTACTGACTGATTTGCTGACTAGATTAAGAAAAGCTTCGTACAATATTTGATCAAGACAAAAGGCAACCAGATGTAACATTTCTTAAGAAAATACTTCTACTTTTCTTTCCATTTATTGATAAAGGCCTCTTATTCAAACTTCAATTTGACTAGAAATTGTTGACAACATCTTGATCATGACAGCTGTCTTATTATGAAGACATTTGGCACAACATAGAAGGCAACAACATTGGCTAGAAAAAACATGATTGCACTGAGCTACCATCAATTATGTGCTGAACTGCAGGAAAATACCAACACTGTTAATCAATGCATGCAACTTCCACAAATGCTGTAGATAAAGGAGGAGGAGAAGGAGGGTTGGCCGGAGCAGACTTGTTCACTATCAAATAAACAGCAGCTTATCCTGCTCCCCTCTTTAAGTGTGAAGTTGTTATGATATCTCCTTTGCCAGCTCAACATTCTCCTTTGTGATCATCCTGGGCTCTCCTTTCTGTGTCAGGTTGTCTCCCTCCATCACCGTCTCGCTGGCAGGCCTGCCTGGTTGCTCCTCCATTTGCTCCAGTCCCTCCAGTATGGTCTGAACGCGACGGACTCCATCCCGTCTTGCCTGCCGTACATCTACACGACCCTCTGGGTCAACTGAGTCCAGTGCTAAGAGCTCTTTGGTCAGCAGCTCCTCCAGTAACAAGTATTTCTTATCGTTCTTCTTTCCGTCGAAACATTTCACCTCCTGCTCCAGTTTAGCAACCCGTCCGACTATCTGCTGTACCTTAGCCAGGCCTGGGTGGACGGGGCACTGAGCACCATGTTCAGCCTCAATCTTTACAGGCGGGGCCTCTGGGGGAACAGCTGTCATGTCCTGGGCCTCGGATTTTGGAGGTAATTGAACTGTGATATCAGCGGTATGCTGTTGTGGTTGCTCTGGTTTCTGGGGCTGCTGAAACTGCGACTGCATTAACTGTTCAGGATGCTGAGGCTGTGGAGATGTCTGAGGTGGCACCTGCTGAAACTGCTGGGGCTGCTGAAGCTGCTGAGGTTGCTGGAACTGTTGAGGTTGTTGATTTGGAGGCTGTTGAAACTGTTGAGGTTGCTGATGTGGGGGTTGTTGGAACTGTTGAGGCTGCGGAGGAGGTTGTTGGAACTGTTGAGGTTGTTGAGGCTTTTGTACATCAGCTTCTGTGTGCAAGGGCAGGGGGAGCTGCATATTCTCTGGTTTCTGCTGAGTGCTTTGTTGTTCCTGCTCCATTTTCTGGGGCGGTTCTCTTGCGAGGACATGCTGCTGAGCCTTAGAAGTTCAAAAAGAAGCGGTCACAATCTAGGTCGACATGGGCCGACAAGAAAATCAAACATTTTTGAACATCAGGAAAAAAATAACAAAAAGTGAAAACACACAAAAATACCTGTGGCCTTTCTCCCAGCACCTGTGTCACATTAGGAGACTGGCTTCTAATATGAGGTTGGAGGTGAACTGAAGTAGCATCACGATGCTGGGGAATCAGTATTGGAGAAGCTCTTTCCCGGGGGGGCTGCATCGCTGCAGAGTAGCCAGGCCATTCGTCGGTCTGAAAGCGATGGAAGGGCTGCTGGTGCTCGGAGTAGGGGACGCGCTGAGAGTACACAGTAGGATTTAACTGAGCCTGTGTTTGTGTTTGGCCTCCTCCACCCTCATGGATCACTGGGATGGGGATGTAACCTGCTTGAAGACCAGTGCTGCTGGGCCTTGGGGGTTGGTGATGTGGAGCAGTGTAAACCTTGAAAATATAGTGAAGTGAACCAGTGAAAAGTCAGTATTTGGCCATCTAATTTGCATACATATTATTTAAAATTGCAGCATGCATACTCAAATCCAACCTCTGCTGTTGACACAGGTGAACTGGCCTTTGCAGGCTCCATGGAGCAGCTGTCTGAAGCTCCATGTAAAGGTGATCTGGGCCTGCAGTGGAGTCCTGGCGTTGGGGAAGGCGTCCGCCCATCTGACCGGATATTCTGTGCTGTGGATGGCTGGATGTAGGAGTAACATGGATGCTGTTGCTGCCTCAGTTCTGCGCCCTCATGGAAGACGGGGATAGGAACATAACCAGGGCGCAGAATGGGCTGCTTCATCTCCCTCACAAAGGTTTTCTGTGTCTCTTGTGGGCTTGGTTCTGGTGGTATGTTGGGTCCATTTGCTGACACTTCTCTGACCTGAAACACAGTCAAAACTATATAGATATAATTTAAAATGTTAATTCAACAGTTATTATATTTTTACAATAATTAATACCAACTATATTAGCATTTTTTTTCAATTTAATGATTCCACAAAGGAAAGCAACTCACTTTTAACCAATGTTTTCTTGCTTATAAAATAACTTAAAAATAACTTTCATCTAGTGTATTGTATGGGCACTTACCCTTTCCACTAAGGTACATTAAGTACACATCCAAAACTGAATAAGAAACTCTTCATAAACATTCTCATCTGAATATGTGTAGCTACACTGCAAAAATTTATTACAGACATATTAATACATACAACCAGATGTTTTTTTTTAATCAAGTGGTATTTTCAATAGGAATGTTCTCTCAGTCCTGAGATAACTGCAAAGGTTAAAGGTGAAAATGTGACACAGGGATGCCAAATGTATCACCACTTTGAGTATTACATACATGAAATGAACTTCTGATTAACATGGACTTAACCCCATTTCCAGTCAGACAACTGCTGTATTTGTTTTTGACATTTTGCTCCACACTCAGAGTGACATCACACTCCAAAATGGCTGAAATATCCTGCTCACAATAGTTTGGCACACCCTCTAAACCAACATGATATAATCTGGTCATCATTATGTCATGCACAGAGAAAGCCCTCACAAAAACTTCACAAAAACAAAAGGTTCAATATGTGTATTATTTTGCATACACTTCATTTACAGTGAATTTTGCACAGCAAACTTTTATTTTAAATTTATGTTATGTTAATACTTGATCATTTCTAAGTCATATCCATAGTCCAAATAGTAATTATATATTTGCTTAGTACATACCGTAAATATATATCACTTTTATTACTTATTCTATTATTTCATTAGCGTTGTTTGTTTCTTAGCATAACTTGTTTACGCTGCTGTTGCAAATGAATTATATTCAATTCTATTCTAACTGAAATTTCTTCCTTTTGTCAGTCTTCTGTGACCACACCTGTTCTGATCTAGTCTGATGAAAAGGAAGATAAATAATCCCATCAGTGCATTTGATTGCAAACAAAACTTCAAGTAAGTCCTTTTTGGAGACCTACTATCGCAGAAATATAATAATAGGATAAAAATAACACATTATGTCACCATGTACACCATCTGCACCGAGACTGATCGGGAATAATGTATTTTGACTAGTATTAATATATTTTGTTATTCTGTGACTAGACACCTAACAATGATAGCTAGAACAACAAGTCTGTTAGTAATCCAGCAATCTGTCAGTGATCTATATGAAAAGTGATGAAAGTGCTAACTCTAAAAGAAAACCTGAAGAACAAAAACTGCATTTATAAGTAAACCAGTGGCATTTTCGCTCTAAGAGCTCTGAAGTAGCTGTGAACGACCCTTT
Source organism: Synanceia verrucosa (assembly GCA_029721515.1). Lineage (NCBI taxonomy): Eukaryota > Metazoa > Chordata > Actinopteri > Perciformes > Synanceiidae > Synanceia > Synanceia verrucosa. The sequence goes on along the minus strand of CM056562.1, from coordinate 17,110,150 downwards.
GCCCTCTGCCATTTCTATATGAGACACTGCACCATTGCACCAATTTTATCCCCTGACAGCTGTGTCTTTCTAGCAGATTCTTCGGGACACTAACTTTGGACAACAGCGTCTATCCCTGAGACGAAACACTACCAACTGGCAGCCTGTGAGCTTCAGCCCACGGGTTTTTTCCTCTGCAGACCTGCATGTTTTCACCACATGTATTAAAACCCAACCAGCGCCTCTACCACACAGTTTACACCAGACCAGCCGCAATCCTTGTAAGGGAAAAAGTTTAATACGACGAGGTCGTCGCAGTGTTTTCCACTATGAAAGACAATATTAAAAACACAGTACGTCTCAGGTAGCCTTTACATACTGCACGATGAGTCATCGAGTAATAATAGTGTTAGATCATGACACGGGAACATAACGGGGTCGATCACCCGTTATAATGAGCTTATGAGCTGTCTGTGAGGGGGAGGTAACGGTGCCAAACAAGGCCTACAGTCAACAAGATTAATATATAACAATGATGTATTAGCACAACGTTTTTCTGTGACAGCGCAGCAAACCAAAACACGCATTACAAACGACGTGGCTCGACGCAAAAATTAAACAGCCGTTAAAGAGTTGAACAGCCGTTAGCCGTTAACACAGACCAACCAACTTTATCCCGCCGCTCTTTTTCTTTTTTTTTACCTTTTTCGTGTCGTGTCGTGGGTCATTCCAGGTTGTCGTACGGTTGTTGTGATCCACAAAGAAAGGCCATCCAGTGTGAGGGTCGATTTTTACTTCCCAGCCGAGGGGAAGAGGGTCGTTGTCATTGTTGGCCATCGTCAGTGTCGGTGACTGTGTCTTCATGCCGTTCATGCTGTTAGCGGTCGAGTACTGAAACATTTTATATGGACGACGGACGCTTTAAAGATTCCTTGAAGTGACGTGGTGAAGTGGGCTGGAAGTTTCTCGAAATAGCCGGGTTAATGTTGGAGGCGGACAGCGCTGGATACTGTGGCATGGGTTCTCAAAGCTGTTATGTCGCAGACCCCCTCCACCATGGCAAACCTCTAATCTGCATCACATTTGTCCTCCCAGGCACTCAGCAGGATTGTTTTTGCTGCAGCTGTGGAGAAAGTGAGGAGTCATATTTGACCGAGAAATCCTCCATCAGTGACCCTGTGAGTCCCTGGACACCAGCAACTTTCTGTGTGTTATATACAAGGGAATCCCAGGCTTTTTCATAACAAAATGGGTTCCCTGAATAGATGTACTTAGACTCCCACATGATAAATCTTGTCCAAGGGAACCCAGTCTGGGTTTGCTAGAATTTGGTTTACAATTACATAACCGTGGTAGTGTGGGCACAGTGACACCTCCAGTGACAGACCTCCCTTAATCACAGGATTACTCCAAGCTCTGCTCAAGGGAAATACTAGTAAATGTCATCTAAATCATTTTTTTTCAACTTTGAAATAACTGTATTATTGTTTGTCAAGCTCATTCCCGTGGCCTAAATGTGTGTTGTGTGTCATCATTATTCAAAATTCCTTCATGCAGAAGTTAAATGATAAATTCTGCTCCATCAATATGTTTAGTATTTTTTGTAAAGGTTATTAAACTATAGTGACACAGTGCTATACCAGCCTGAGGTAGGCTGGTATAGCATTAAGGGTATTGTCTAAGAACCCGTACTGGTTAAAAATAGACTAAGAATAGACTAATCGCGTCATACATTTTATAAAGGAAGATTAACTAATTTTCTTATTTTTTTTCTTTTATTGCACCTTTTGTACTGGTAGAATAACTTATGTGATTCATAATTTATTCAAACGTTAATGTGTTATACAAAACGTGCTCACACCTGACGTTGACTCCTGAGCTCAAATCCAGACAGGTTTCCCTGGTTCGAGACATTGCCATGAAGCGCCGGGCCCCGGTAGTTAAAACAAGCTCACCCTTGCAGTCCACTTCAAAATAAAAGTCTCTGACGCAAATTACGTTCAGACGTTACTGTAATGAACTAAGTAATGAAGGTGTTGTTTTGGGCTCTTGTCGTTATTTATTAACCAACCATCCCGGAGCATCACCTATATACATGGAATCTATGATTTCGGTTGAAACAGTGTCTTTTCATCACCTCACTGTGACCTCGGCTGGCCGGGGCTCCCACGCACGCACCCACCCACCTACGCACGCACATACCACGCACGCACGCTCGCTCGCTCGCTCGTTCTCTGGATTCGTCGCGTGACGTTCACCCTGGCGCCCGGTTAGCCAGCTTCTAAGCTAGTTAGCTAGTTGTTGCAACTAGTTAGTTAGAGCGTACACCGGACTCGGTGAACGTTAGCTGTCGGCTTCGGCCATGGACGACGAAAGCTACCCCAAGACCCTGTAAGTAATTATCGTGTCAAACTGTCGCGTTAGTTTAGCCTGTCGTTTGCTTCGCTAACCGGTGGCTAACTTAGCTTGGTAACGTTAACCACTGTCTATACTTCCTTGGTGAATTCCGCTTGACAGCATACACATTTAATTTTTCGCTAGCGTAAGGCTCGTTAACACAATGTTAAATACATCTATAACAAACGTTTGTTATGCCTGTGTGTACTGTATAAGAGGTAATGGCCTAAATTGTCCCGTTAGCCGTTGGGCCAGCTTGAAAGTCAGTCAAGCTAACGTTAACGTCACTGAAAACAGCGACCCATTAGTAACTGGCCAGCTAAACATAAAGCAACGTTAATACCAGAAGTTATATATGTGTGCGTCATTTCAGGATAAGTATCATTATAACCGTGAACCGCCCACTAAATTAATTTTTTCTACAGGTATGTGGGAAACCTCTCCAGGGATGTGACAGAAATTTTGATCCTGCAACTCTTCACCCAGATTGGGCCTTGCAAAAGTTGTAAAATGATCACAGAGGTAAGCAGCGGAGATAGTTTGGGATCACCTTCCTGTATAAGTGCTGTACAAGCCACTTTTCCACCAACCAGTCCACATATGTTATGTGTTGTTCACATCTGAGGGTTCATATCCAACCTTTAACATTTTAGTTATGAATAATTTAAATTAAATATACCAACAGAATGATTTAAACGGTGCCACAATTGTAGGAAAATATATCACTGTTGAATATAATGAAACTAGACAGTTATGTTGAGGTGCCTGTGCATTTATCCAAATGGGAAAACATATTTTGTTATCTAATTAGTTTGTTTAATATAAGTTGCCATTAAATATCTGTTTTTTTAGTACTGTAAATATTAATTATTACTACTATTAATACTACTATTATTATTCTTACTACTACTACTTATTCTGTTATTTACTGTAATTGTGGGGGATCAATAATAAAAAATTATTCTATTACCAAATTGTGGAGTGGAGAAAACATTTTGAAACTGTCCCTTTGTCCCTTGCAGCACACAAGCAATGACCCCTATTGCTTTGTGGAGTTTTTTGAACACAGAGATGCGGCTGCAGCCCTTGCAGCCATGAACGGGAGAAAGATATTAGGAAAGGTAGGACAAGTTTTCTGGTTTTAAGTTAAAACCAAGGTTAGTCAGCTCAATCATTTACCCTGTGATCCTTGTTCTCTGTCATAGCTTTAAATGCTCATGTGAACACTCTTTCAGGAGGTCAAAGTAAACTGGGCCACCACTCCAAGTAGCCAGAAGAAAGACACATCGAGTAAGATGTTCACTGATTGGTTTTACAATCGGCTGAAACCAAAGTTTACCTGAGAATAGTAAACAGTTTCTTTCCTTTGTTTGTTTGTCTTTTGTTTTGTTCTAGATCACTTCCATGTATTTGTGGGAGATTTGAGCCCTGAGATCACCACAGATGATGTCAAGGCTGCATTTGCACCTTTTGGGAAAATCTCGTAAGTTTTCATGTCAAAGGATTTTTTACATACAGTACAATAATTTGAATGCTGTAATTTAAGTATAGTAAGTATATTTGTCCAAAAGTTGGGTAATATTACAGTACTTAATAATCTTCTGTAAATTTGTGCTCTGAAACAACTGTCTCTGACCATGTATACATGCATACAATGGATTGACTTATATGTAAATATAAAAATATTAGGAAGTTCACGCATATAGTGATTTCAAACGGGTCCACAAGAGCAAGAGGTTTTTGTTCCTTCTCAACAGTTTACGAGCCATACCTCAATGTTTTTGTTGGTTTATTTTTTTTAAATAAATGTTTAATGCCCTGACACACCAAGCCAACTATTGAACAGTTTTGGGTCGCTGATGAGTGTCTGTCGACCCAATCTCTGTGGTGTGTCTCACACCATTGGCTCTCGCCTGCTCATGGTTTCAGGCCTATTCAGTAAGTCAGCGGCAGAGCAGATTACATCTTACGCAGCCACAGAATGCATGTGGTAGTATCAGTGATTGCCAGTTTTGTTTTGGGTTTTTTTTGTTTTCTTTTTTTTGCCAACACACAGGTGACAGGATTAAGATGCATCAGGCAACCTTTGTCCCTGTTCATTCTTTGTTGTCGGTTTGGTGTGTCTGGGCCTTAAAGGGGTGGAACTTGACGAGCATTTTGCCACATTTTTCTACTCCACTCCACTGATGGTTATCCAATAAAATGCAATTAAAAATTACTGAAGAACACAAAAGAATGAATATCAAGAAACAGACTCAAACTGCAAAGGGGGAACAAAAGCTTGAAGCACATAATGAGGCCGAGACTACTGATAGAGGATGGATGCCGCTAATATGTTTGGTTGTTTAGCACTGCAAATTAGAACTGTATGCACACTTTCTGTGGAGAATGGGTTATCAGGCAGACAGACTGATCAATCAGCAGATCAATGCTGCTAAAGATCAGGGATCTTTTTGCTATACTCTGTATACTTTGAAAATATTAACATAGAGTAAAACCCCAAGTAATCTCTTGTGAGCTGCAAGATTTAGATGTCAACAGAAATGGCTAATGATCAGGAGAAAACTTATTTTTGCTGTGTTGTGACACTACATCCATCCATGTAAACAGAGTTTATGCTGGACCAACACCATTTTAGTTCCAGTTTAAATCAGAATGGACTGAACTTCTCAACCATCATACATTTAGCTTTTTTTTTTTTTAACAAACTCTTTCTAGTGTCAGTGAACACTAAAATTATAAAACACTTTAAAAGGCCTCATTTAAGTTATTAATTTGTGGTTGTTAAGTGAGTTATTGCAGTTCTTTGTATTGTGCCTCTGTTTTTACGCCCAAAGGCCAAAGCTTTTAGCATATTTACTGTGTGGTAAGTAAACTGTATGTCAGCAACATGTGAGCTGTGTGTATGAACCTGAACAGCTTTAGTTGTGGGTCTCAGTGAAGTAATAGCACTTTGGTTATTTTACAGAAATGCTCATAGGATTGGACAGGAGCTTGAAGGCTAACAGCAAGGAACTGTGCACTCTGGAGACTCAGATGTAGTTTTTTTTCTCTATTTATTCCATTCTTTCCATGTCTTTATTTGTAGATGTTATGTATTAACATGATCTAGCTTAGATTAACAAATTCCAGTACTCAATGTGTTCCTCTAAATCGATGTATATATTGTCTTATTTTGATTTGCATAGTGTTGTTTGTAGTACAATGATCCTCTTCCAAAATTTCTGAAAATGTCAATTTCTCAAAATTTGCAGCTCCTCAAACTCCATTCTCCATATTGGTGGTAAAGAATTGACCAGGGAAATAAAGAAATCTGTTAACAGGCCATGTATGCCGTTTAATTCCTTTTTCTCTTTTGATATTTTCTATATATATATTTCTATTTATAGTAAGAGCACCAACAGCAGATTTTAAGAATGCATGGTAATCCATATAATCTGTTCCTTTGTAAATATAAATCAGTAGCCTACTGTTGAGAAAATTGAACAAGAAGTGGTGCTCGAGTGGCCATTAATTTATCTGAAACTACTTAACAAAACAATAGTATAGGCTGCATGTTTTTGTACTTGTTTTTGTCCCAAGTGTTGCTTTGAAGTTAATTTAGGAGTCCGTGCTCAGCACAAGGTCATGATAGCTAATTTATATTAATGTAGGACAGAGAAGAGGATTCACATTTCAGTGTGTTTTGCGTGGTTCCTTTTAGTTTGAAGCGTTTAAACTGGAAAGTGCACTGAAGTTGTTTTCACATTTCCCTCCAGGGATGCTCGTGTTGTGAAGGACATGACGACAGGCAAATCAAAGGGGTATGGATTTGTGTCCTTCTACAACAAACTGGTAAGGCTCCAGTGCAAGAACACAGACTGAAGGTTATTTCTATTTTCTGTTTATTATTCCTACTTTAATGTATTTACAGTAGTTAATATGAACACCTTAAATCATCTTGGTTTCTTGTAACTATCACCAATTTCATTAATAAAAGTATAAAAATAGTAATGTAAATTTTGATAACTGATGATAATAAACATAACAGATTCATCAAATCCAGAAAGGTAACTGTCTTTGATTTGTATTTATAGGATGCTGAGAATGCCATCATTAACATGGGGGGACAATGGCTTGGAGGACGCCAAATCAGGACCAACTGGGCAACTCGTAAACCACCGGCACCAAAGAGTGTCCAGGACAGTAAGTTTTACTCCCATGCAAGGGATTTTAATCATGGGGGGGGGTCAGTTTTGCTCAACAGATTTCACCATCCAGATTATGTGGGCATGTGCACAATGTGTTTATACGGCACCCCCTCGCTTTCCTGTTAGCTTTGTTCCATCTGTCAAGGTGGGACAAGTTGCACCTTTATTATTCTTATTGATGCATTGAGTCAGAGCAGAGATCTAATAAGCTGGTGTCAGTGGAAACAGTGTGTGCACTGGGTTGTAAGGACAATACCTCATCATAGTGGACTTATTTTGGCTTTAAAATATCCCTTTTGACTGTAGATGACAAATAAAACATAACAAAATAAAATAAATATATTTATTAAATCACAGCCATAACTTGGTTGTGATTTTTTTGCACATACTTGTGTAAAACTGAATGTAGGAATATTTCTTCAATGTTATTGTTTTATTTCAGACGGCTCAAAGCAGCTGAGGTTTGATGACGTTCTGACTCAGTCCAGCCCACAGAACTGCACTGTGTACTGTGGAGGGATCCAGTCAGGGTTATCAGGCAAGTGTCCTACGCTCTGCAGATGTGTTATCGCACTTCTGTGCTAGCCTTATTACTTAGCATAGTCTTTCATGAAATAGCCTAACAGACCACATTGACCTTTTTTTGTTTGATTCTTTCAGAACATCTAATGCGGCAAACCTTCTCGCCGTTTGGTCAAATAATGGAAATCAGAGTTTTCCCAGAGAAGGGGTACTCTTTTATCAGGTAGTGCCTCAGTCCATTACAGCATTTGGCCACTAGATGTCAACACAAGCACAGTGCATGACTCAATGGCAGGCCAGTCAGTAGACATTTCTGTTGTGTTTGAGGTTGTGAGTATTTCTGTTTGATGAATTTGATTGCTGAGTTGCTGTTTTCTGTTTTTTAAGGTTTTCCACCCATGACAGCGCGGCGCATGCCATTGTCTCAGTGAATGGCACAGCCATTGAAGGACACATAGTGAAATGCTTCTGGGGCAAAGAATCTCCTGACATAGCAAAAAATCCACAACAGGTAGGAAAAAAATCTTTGCTGATGATTAAACTGATAAAAATAAAATCCCAGAATGTATTTTCAGAATCTCAAAGTGACTTTAATTAATTGGATGATTGCTTTTTCATTTATTAATTTGTCCTTTTCCTTGCAGTATTTTCTCTTAATTGAGATTATGTTTAATGGGACAGTAAAGACACATATTCACTTCCTCTCTGTTTGTGTCACTCAGGTTGAGTACAGTCAGTGGGGACAGTGGAACCAAGTCTATGGGAATCCGCAGCAGCAGCAGCAGCAGCAGCAGCAGCCATATGGACAGTATGTGACCAATGGGTGGCAAGTTCCTTCCTACAGCATGTACGGCCAGGCGTGGAATCAACAAGGTTTTGGAGTAGAGTAAGTTTTATGTTCATTTCATTCATAAACTTTTTCTATGGATATATTATTCCAGGCCATAAAAATGTGTTTCCCTCCTGTGTGTAGAGCATTCATTTTGCAACTCAGTTCATCATTGTACACACTGACCACAGTCATACAAACTGGGTATTTGTTGCATCTTTGCAGGCAGTCCCATTCACCAGCCTGGATGGAAGGATTTGGATCCCAGTCAGCCCAGGCTGCAGCCCCACCTGGTTCAGTCATGTCCAACCTGGCCAACTTCAGCATGGCTGGCTACCAAACACAGTGAGCTGGCCCTAACTTAAGTGTAGTACCAAGAGGAGATTGTCAACCCTTTTAGACCTCACAGCACTCTTTCATCTGGACAGCTGCTGTGTCAGAAGAAGGGCAAGGGCCATATTCACAAAGCCTTTGTAGCTAATAGATGCTCCTAAACAACCAGTATAACATGTGTTCACTCAGAATTTAAAAAAAAACAACAACTTTTATTTGATGTTAATTTCTTTGTCTAAGTAGTTGACACGGCAACCTGTTTGGCAATATTTGGCCCTATGAAAACCTTGTATGTGACAAATTAATTGCAGCAACAGCATGCTCATTAACATGTTATGCACTCGAGACATCCCACTGAATAAGTTGGCCAAAAAGTCAGTGCAGTCCTTCAAACTTAATTGTTAACCTCCCATTTTCAGAATTTGAGAAAAATAATTTGAAAAACATTAAAACGTACGCATCGAAACATAATATCCATGGTATTTCACCAACCAAACCATCTTATGACTCAGATGAAAAGAATTAAATTGCTAGGATTGTCAAACTTTATCACATTAATATTGAATTATAGAACTATAGCAATATCAGCTCTCAGTTTGCCAATGTGTTTTTTATTATCTCAGTCCAATGTTTATTTACTTCTCATACTTTGGGCATTTTCTGTCATTTTATACAATGTGTGTGTGGATTAAGTTCATTTTTGTGATCTAGGTCAGTTTGTAAAATGGCTCATAGTGATGACGGTGTTGTACTGATGGAGCAGTGTGACCAGTCATCATGAATTTCTGTTACAAACTGCACTGAGCCACAAGAATGAAATAAGCTGATAAAAGTTGGTCTGGGCTTGGCTTCAGCTCAAAGCTATACATTCAATCCTATTTTGGTATATTCTTGAATGCTTTGTGAATAGAGGCCCTGGAATGGTAGTTTACCTCTCAGTATATGTGAAGAAACTCTTTGTATAAACAACTGTGGCTTTAAAGGACATTTAAGCAGGGTGTGGTATCTCTTGGGTAAATTTTGTGTACAGAGAAGTGAAGTGTCATCTACACAACTCTAAAAGCAAAAAATATTTGGGTTTTCATTTTTTTTGTATCAGAGTGATCAGCATGTTCTTTGCAGAATTTTTATGAATTTAGTTTATACCTTAATGTAGCCTAGATTTGACTAATTTATAATCCTGTGTCTCAAACTAAAGGCTATAGCACATGCTTACTATATACAGAAAATATTGGTAACAGGTTAATCCCCTCACTCTTTGTAAAAGTAACTCACCGTGTGCTGATTCTGGATTCTGGGGGCTGGTTTCCTGGAAAGATATTCCATTTTTTTTCTTAAATATTTTCTTCCCTCTTGATAACCTCAGTTAATTTATAGTCACTTCTTTCTAATGGCTGTTGCAGGTTTTTGCTCAGAACCTTAGATTTGATTTATCACCTAAACCAGCCCCTACTGATTTTACATCATGTTTTATGTTTTGAGTCTTTAGTCACATAGTTGTATAAAGACAAGTTGTCCAGTGTTTTAGGCATACCATAAATTGGGATGGGTTTATTTTGTGAAAAGGTTTCCTAAATATGTCGTTGATTTTCAGGGCAGCGGGGACCTTTCTGCCCCCATATTTTCCCGGTAAAGTATTTTTTAAAAATCACTGGCAAATTATGACAAGGATTTCTCAAAGATTTCCTGACATTTGGATTTTATTTGCTTATGTGCCATTTTGTACAGTATATGACACTCTCTCACTCTCCTTTTCCTGTTGAACAAACTTGAAAATGTTTTTGTTTATTATTAGACCTGGAGGATGTTTGTGTGACAAAATGGGGCCATTTTGGCCAAAAGTGTAAATATAGACTTTCATCACAAACCTTCATGAAATTTAAGAAATTATGTACATACTGTAGGTAGAAATGCCATTAAATTTCAGCAATATGATTTATGAAAAAGCCTTAATTGATTTGTTGATAAATTCAATCTTTGTGTTATTTACAGAAGCACCATTACAATCCTAAATTCTTCCCCATTGTGGATATTCCCATTTTTAAGTTTGTGTGCCATTTTCAGAACGAAGCAGGCAGCAGGAGATGTTTCAGCTTGAACTGCACGCTTATGACATGTAATACATTGGTCGCTTAAACTATTGAATGTAATAGACATTTGCTTTTATGACAGTGCATTTAAGTTGAACAGTAGAAGTGATGTTTAATAATAAAGGGTGAAATCAATTTTCCATCTAAGAGGAAAACTCAAAAAGCAACTTGAAATAAAGAAATGTTTGAACCTGGTCATTCAGTACATTTATTAGGCACTAATAAATTGTGCTTTACACAGAACGTCTGGCAGCAAAGCTTAAATTGACCGTACATTTTCAGTAATTCTACTAGACACAGTACCTAGCATATTTAAAGCCTTTTTCAGGTAATCTTGCCTCTGTTCAGGACTGTGGGTGTATTTACAAACTGAGCAACGTCTTCCTGAGTCTCCTGTTAGCTTTGAACAAACTATCATTGTTATTGATAGATGATCATCAATGCTCTGGCCCACCTTCACCCTGAGCAGAGGTCTAATCAGCGTTCATCACATTTGCTCTATTACAAGTCGAGGGTAATAGAACTTAAATCATTAAATGAATCAAGCAAAGCAAGCATCACTTGGCCAGGTAGCATATGAATAATAATGGATTCTGTTGTATAACATTTTGTCTTTCTGACCTTCTCATCTACAACATAGCATGAAGTCTACATACCTGAGCTTAAGCTTGGATCACTTTATTATATTAGCTCTAGTGCCATCGCCTAGTAAGCAAATAGTTTCAAAAATGTATTTTTACAGTATTTACATGTTTTTCCATGAAATTTGTGGCTGTAAATTAAAAGCAGAAGTGTTAAATATTGTCATACTGTCAATAATTTATTGTTGATCTGACCCCAGTTGTTTTCAGCTCGAAGAATCCTTTCATTCGTCATTGGAAAGTTGTGAACCACAAAAGGTTGTTGTGTGACCCATTAATCCTCATGTGGGCTGACTTCCAGATTACCCCTGACTCTGTTTCTCAGAGGTGAGTCACATATGGCAGTCGTATATGGAGTTGGTGGAAACTGCTGCTTTCCTTGATGACATCTCAGCCGTCCCTCGGTCCAAAGAAACCAGGACGCTGTCATCCGAGGCAGTATTATCACTCTGGATAGGGGTAATTCAGAATGAAACATTTTGTGTTCATGAGAGTAAATTTAAGAAATCTACAATGTACACAATATTAGACATTTGTCTTTGGTCTTGTTAGAGAGCTTAACAAATTATTAGACCACCTGCCCTATTTCTCTCAAAGGCCAGCATCATGAAGTGGTTTAATGCAGACTATTTCCCTACACTTAACCATTATGAACAGGAGTCAGGCATTGAATCTGAAATTTTACCCCAAAATTTGCACCAAAGCACTGTAATTCTCTGAGAAGTTAGAAATGGGTGAATAATAACCACAACCACTTAAACACAGTTTTCTTTGTATGTGCTTTGCTATTTTTTCAGTTTTTTTTTTCTAAAATTTAAAATTTCATGAACAACAACAATAATTATATTTCAGCATTAAATATGTTTTGATTCAAGGGCATGGGCGTACTGGTGCAGAAACAGAAAAATATTTTGTTAATCAGCAATATTTCTAATTCAGGGCAGCAGTGGTAAACAGTTTACACTGGGTGGAGGTCTAATACATTTTTTAAGCCTTGAACTTTTCAGTGTACTCCATGATATTTGAAAAAAAAAATTAAATAAAGGATGTGATGTCTTGATAACCTACTTCCATGCATTTCCGAGCCAGTTCGTTCCCTTTTGCTTGTAATCCCACTTTTTCCATAATCAGCTCGATCCTGGATGAGATGCCTGCCACAGAGCTTTCGAGGTGTTGGACCTGTCTGGCCAGACTTTCAAGGTGAGAGACAGGTAAATTTTAAACAGTTTTTAGTGCATTAAGTACATGAAATTTATCTCCTGTTTTTGACAACAAGACAATTGAAGGCATTTCATAGGTTAAATGTGAAATGTCTTTCCACCTTAGAAACTGTTGTGGATCCACAAAGGTATGACTGGAGTGGTTCTTCTCTTCTTTGGATGGCACAGGTTTCCCCAGCAGCTCTTTCTCATAATTCATTCCAAGATTTTTGAGTTCAGCACAAAGAGCATCCTGGCAAAAAAAAAAAAGGGAACGCCAACATGAATTCATTCTTACATGTCTTATAAATAAGAAGCATGTCAAACTGTACAGGCTGTCACACAAACCCTCTTTTCCTCCAGCTCGTTTTTCATCCTCTGCTGTTCGTCTTCGTCTAGAATTTGGTTTCCATCATGGTCAAACTGTGAGAAGGCTGCAGAAATTTCATGATCGGCATGTCCCATCCTACGAGATCATCAGAGCAGTGAGTTACTTATGTTTTGATACTAAAATCACATCAGTTGTATCACAGATTGGCATTGGAGGGACCATCCATGAAGTATTCAACACCCTTTGACCCTTATGTCAGATAAAGAGCAATTTTCAACTCATAAATGGAAACTACTACTGGAAACATTTTATTTATATTTAAATTTTGTCACTTACTCTTTCAGAGTTTCTCTGAAGTCCTTGAATTCAATTTCTCCAGATCCAGATCGAAGCGCCTTCTGAACATCTGATATTTTCTCCTTTTTTAGTTTCAGCTTCGTAAATGTCTTCATGTAGCTCTGAATTTCAATAGAAAAAACAGTTTAGTGTGTAGCGTTGTTTCAGTAGATGTTTCTATTTTTACATGACTCTGATTATCTTTACCTGTTTGATAATGTCAGTAATTTGTAGCTCATCTTTTTGGGATGATAGCTCTTCCTTAACCTCAGAATATGTGTCATTTATGATGGCCAGGAACATGTTCTGAGAGACAGGTACATAAAAATATCACAAGAATATTAAGCTTTATCCTTTTAAAATCTAACATGTTGTGCAGCAGAATGACTTACCAGGAGAACAAAGAAAACAAAGAACACATAGGTGAGAAAGTATATCGGCCCAAGAACTCGGTTAGCGCGGTCAATTGCATCATAATCAAAGTCTCCAAGAATAATCCTGAACTGTGTGAAGCTGCAGAAAGAAAAATGAAAAGGATAGATTATTCATGCTCAATCATTCTATTTAAATATTTCAGCCTTTTGGACGCCACCTTACATGCACTTGACAAAGGTGCTGAAAGATTCAACCTCTGTCCCAAAGAGCAAATATCCAAGTTGAGCGTAGGCGAAGAACACAATGAAGAACATGATGGCGAAGCCCAAAATATCTTTTGCACATCGACCCAGTGTGGAGGACAGCTGAGTCATGGTCTTGTTAAAACTGATGTACTTGAAAACCTAAAGAAAACACAATCTTGAAGATAATCCCAGAGCCACATTATTCCTCTGTGTTTGAGTGGAAGCCTTGAGACTTTACCTTGATCCACGCAAAGAACAAGTTCACTGCATTCATGTTGTTGTACTGTGTTTGCCAGAAGGCCAGAAATTCAAAATCAGCGTAGATACCAGGTTGTTCCAGCAGTTTGCCCAGCAAGTTGTCCACTTTGACAGTTCGGAAAATGTTGAACACAATGGCAACTATGGCAAGCTGGAAAGAAGAATACTTTAACTTATTTGATACGAAGCAAAATCAGAGAAAGGAATATGAATGAAGTAATAATTTTCTCACCATTATGACAACAATATCCAGTATGTTCCAGATGCTTTTGAAATAGGAGAGCTTGTGTATTCGCAGCTCAAGAATCTCCTCAACAACATAGTAGAGGATGAATAAACAAAAAACTGTCTCACAGCCGAGAATGAAGTAATCCCAGTAGGTGATGTAGCGAATCAGTTTGACTGTCCTTATCTGGTAGGAAGGGATCGCTCCACCAGTCGCTGGGAATTCAACCACCAACCTGAAAAAAAAAAACGAATAAAACCTTTGTCAACCAATGCATGTTTATGAATCAATGGGTAAAGTTGCTATTGTCAGTGGAGCTCTTTACCTGATGACACAGAACATGTTGATGTTTGCGTTGTAAGTGGAGAAGTCGATGAAGGCAACTCTGGTTCCTCGGTCAAGCCACAGGTTGTCCACCAGTTCCTCCAGTATGACGACGCTCTCCTCTTTGGTGCGACTCAGGTCTTGGTAGTATCCTGCTCCACTGTAAGTGGTTAGCAAGCCCCAGTGAGAGGAACCTTTGACTTCTTTCTCTGTGTGGTAGGTCCAGCTGCAGAGGAACAAGACAGTGCTGTGGTTCTTCAATCTAACTGCATACCCAAATTAACCCTGTAAGGAAAAGAGTGAGCAGCTTACGCAGTGCCATTGATGAGGCCAAAGCTCAGCTCGTCCTCCTTCTTGTCATTATAAACATCAAAACATCCTGTGATCTCATTTTTGAAGTCATTGTGGACCTTGCAGGAGTTGTTCATGATCTTGATCTGCCTCATTCTGGGGACTCCCAGCAGCATGTTCTCATAGTAGATGAAGGACTGGTCTCCGCTGTCGAGGGACTGGTTGTTGTACCATTTAGTCCAGTACAGGCTGTCCATCAGTGGGCCCTGAGCATACTGTTCATTTAAAGAGAGTGAGCACAGTTTGAAAAACACACAGATGTTGACTGTGGTAAATGTTTAGATATGGAGGAAAACTCACAGTCCAGAAGTCAGCCATGGTGCCAATGGACTGGAACTTAACCCCGCTTTCACCGGCTGTATTCACGAACAGGTCCGTCATGGCTTTAGTGTAGTAGTATGTGCTCGAGCTGGTCATCCCGTATGTCACTGAAAGACAACATAATCACATTGTTAACAGCCAATTACTGATTCCTGTCAGGATTTGCTCAGACTCAGCCCTAAAATGTTGCTCCATTCAATAGTCCAAGATAAGACAGCTCAGGAGCAGACACACATTGAAGACTTGTTGTTTGACGGTGTTTATGTCACTGCAGTCAAATGGATCCAGATTAGAGGCCATAATTTGTTTGAAGAGAGAGCATGCTGTCCTGGCGCAAATAGCTTCTCCAAACAATGTCAATCAAACCCAGACAAAGCAACAATGGACATGGTAAAATGCTCTTATCGCTGAAAGGCAAGGGAGCTGTACCCATGTCCCTTTCACTCCTAATGCTCAGCTGGACAATGGCTTTCAGACAGAGGGACGGGGAGGACATTTGTGGTAGGCATTAAATTTGGGGGGGGGGGAGCTTTTGATGGTAAATCAACAGTGCCCAAAGTGCCCTATCCAGTAACACCCTGCCACATGGTGACACAAGTGATCAGCACTGCTAAGACAAAAATTTGAGAAAGACACAAAGTCGATTAAATACAGGAACACCATTTAGTGTGAAAAACACTTTATCCCCTCTGTCACATTATGGACCATTATTGTGCAAAAAGCATAAATTATGTATTTAGTAATATTTTCAAAAGCACTTTCTCAACATCAAGTGTCATTAAATTTAGTAAAGTATGTGTATAATTAATCTTAAATCAATACTGATTGACCATATTACAGTGCTGGGAATAGACATCCATGTTGCAAATGCAAAGGTTTGGATAGAATAGGATAGAAGAATACTTACAGAGGCATATATCCACCAGGAAGACCAGATAGACCAGTAACTCCCTCAGTGTAGTCCGCACAAACAGTTCTCTGTTGTTTGAGGTGTTTTCGGTCAACGTTGTGCCCCACAAGCCTACAGACAAATCATACTGTTATGAAGTTATGATGCTAATGTATTTATTGAGTCAAAACTGTTTTTAGAACATCAACTTTGATCCTGGTTGAAATAAAGTTAGCCAAAAAAAATGAAAGAAATGAAAAAAAAATATTGAATCGTATCAGTTTGTTTTATAGGCCCAGACTGAACCAGAACCACAGAAAGTCCCCACATGAGATACATGTTGTTGTTGTCAAGGTCTTGTCTAGGTGCTGAATAAACAAATGGCATACTAATTGGAATAGATGTACACGTGTCAGTTATAGCAGAAATACTGTAATGCATAGGTTCCTACCTTTGATAAAAGAGCAGCAGCCTCTTTGTTTCTTTTCCAGGCTTTGGTCAGTCGTTGGTGGTTCCTCTGGGAATGGGCCGGGGTTGTCCAATTTGTACATGCTGTCCATGGAGCTCTGGACGATGGGCTGAGGGTTGTAGATGGTGCTGACAGCTCGGGGCAGGGGTGGAGGGGAGCCACAGTAGCCCCGGTTCACCCAGGCTCCGTTGCCCACGCTGTCTAACTCCACCTGCCCCGTCAGGTGGCTGTCAGCCCGGTTGTTTAGACACTTCATGCTATGTGTCTCTGTGTGGACTGCTGAGCAGTGCAGGCAGCTTCTGAGCACCTGCTGGAGGGACGATTATAAAGAGTGGATGACATAAGCTTTGTTGAGGGAGGAGCTGCTGGTCTTCAGTTGGAGCTTGTCTTGAGATTGAGACCCTGTTAACAGATATTCAGGTAATAAAATAGGTGTAGGTGTTGTGCTCTCACAACATTGACATACTTCTGTTGAGTTTTGCATTGAAGTGCCAGCAAGGTTTACCCAAATACATCACTGATTTTCATATTAGCAAAAGGCAATGCATTTGGCAGAATACAATCAAATAACCAGAAAATATAATTAAATAATAACAATAATACGGTGGCATGGTGGTGCAGTGGTTAGCACTGTCTGTCCCACCATCCAAAAACATGCATGGGGATTAGGTTAACTGGCTAATTTAAATTGACCATAGGTGTGAGTGGTTGTCTGTCTCTATGTGTCCTGTGATGAACTGGAGACTTGTCCAGGATGTACTCTGCCTTTCACCCTAAGTCAGCACAGAAGATGGATGGATAATAATCATAATAATAATGATAACCTTCATCCAAGTCATACTTTGTCATGTTTAAGAAATATCATTTTATAGTTCTGTACAACTCAATACTTATTAATATGCTGGAAATGTCTCATAAAAGAGAACATCCAGCCTGAATAGTGCAGAAGACAATTGGTTTTGCCCTCTCAATTACTTCCATGCTGAGCAGGTTGTTGTCACTATTGATTACTCATGCAATAATGTGCTCCTGTTGAGGCGATCAATTAATTGCTTGTTGATCATATTTCTGTCAGTAACTGTTTGCAGCTTGAGACTGACTTAATGAGGAGCACAATTGCAGTGTCACTGATGGTCTCTGCCTCATTACCGTTACGCACTTTAGACTCTGCCATCTATTCATATTTACAATGGCAACTGTCAGAAAAAGTTTATTAAGTATGCAAACATTATGACCATCCGTATCAGCATTCTGCATCTCGTCTATTAGCCTCAGCCAACCCAACAAGCCCCCTGCAACATTTAACCACATGTGTATTTACAGGACGTGTTCTTGGCTGATGTTGATTTCTATCCATATTTGTGTTTATTCTGTGCAGTTTTGAGTCACTAAACCAAACTGATGTGAAAACAAACTGATTAAAAACCGTAATACCAAATATTACAAATCAACTGTAGTCTCTCAGCAGTTGAACAGTACAGTACAAAACACCGCAGTAGATGTCTTCTGCTTAATGCAGATAGAGTTTGGGTCCAGCTATGGGCGTTCATGCTTCAGCGGCTGTGAACAGAGCGATTACACACAGCCATTACCTCACAATAGAGTTTAATTTCTGCTCCCCCTCTGAAGCTGTGGCAGGATCTGGCACACAGGCTTCCTTAATCTGCTCTGGCTTGTGCCACCATTCAAACTTTTTCAAATCTGTAACAATCACTTTTCGGCTGATAATTGCCATTTAAATCTGTCGCTGTATGGCTTCAGCTATGGGCAGTTGCAGATCCTGATATCATCCTGATGTATCTCTACTTAAACTGTTAAACTGTCCAGTTTCAGAATTTATTCAGTTTATTACTAAAAAAACTCTAAATGTTTTCATTTTATGGAGAACATTTGAGAAGAGAGTAGTGATTGGACTTGGTTCCCACCCTCCCAACATGAGTCTATTTTAAATGTTTGAATTTTTGGGTACCCCAGTGACGTAAAAGTGTCTTATCTCGGAGCACAGGAGCTCAGGACAAAAGGAGGATTTATTCCCCAGGGTGCAAAGCAAGGCGATGCAGCCGACATGACCTGCTATCACTCCCACTGAGAACATGACACACGAAACAAAGGATTCGCTCTAAATTAGTTGCTCTCTTGACAACCCTTGTTTTATTAGTTTCAACTTTTATTACCACTCAAAGGATACAAAGTGAGATTATGAGGGTTAAAATGCCAGAGCTTTCTAATAATACATTTTTATTGAATTTAATAAAATGTACTATTAGGATCAGCAAATATAAATCTTCATGATGATGCAAAAGGAATTATGTTAATAGGGAATCAGCTTTGTTTAGTTTAAATTGTTTAGTAAGCATGTAGTGTAACGATGTACAGTAGATACAGTATAAAGGTACATTACAGACTTTCTACTGATGTTATTACTCTTATTTTTACAGGCCCTCCTTATAATGTTGTGCTATCCACTTTGCTGCTGTAACAATGCTAATTTCCCTGTCTGTGGGACGAACAAAGGATTATCTAATTTTATCTTATCTTAAATCTTTCTGTTGCAATACAAAAATCCCATTTTTTATTATATGACTGTGATAGAAGATAAAAACGAGAGAAATTATTTTTCGTACAAAATAGTTTTATTTTTTCATCAAAAATTATTATTCAACAAAATAGAGGTCTGCATGTGAAAAATAACTCTACAAACACATTCTCACATTTTGACAAAATAGTTACTCAGACCACACAGTTTGCTCTTCCACTGAACATTGCACAACATTTTAGGGCCATATCAAAATAACTGATAAAAAAAATCACCATTGCCTGTGTCTTCAGGATAATCTAGTGGTTTTTGATAATGCCACTACTTTTCTGTCATTGCTATACTTTGAACAAGAAAAATGCTCAACATTGCTGGGTTTCCTAGCAAAACTTAAGAAAAAGGCTTCTAACTGAAACAGAAGTCTTTCTGACTGTCATACAAAAACTAGATGAACACAAAAAGAGAATAATGCAATACAAATGTATTTACTGTCTCCTGGATTGAAGGAGAAATATTCACATTGTCATTCACATCCAACAATATGACTGATTATCGACCAAATGGCAGCAGTTCATGCGTGGACCTGATGGCCTTCGAACTGATATGAGAACGACGAGTGGATGTAATCCTGTTCAGTGGGGGAGTCGTACCTCATGAGGCAGGCGTAGTTTTCAGGCTGCGCACAGTCAAACTGCAGGTCTAGCCACTGCCTGTGAGGAGCGTTGTGTCTCCTGGCGTCTGTCAGGATTCGGTTGAGAGCCATGATGTAGCTGAGGGCCATCTGCAGGGTTTCATACTTGGACAGTTTTTTGTCCTGGCCCCACTGGGGGACCACTTTACGCAAGCGATCAAAGGCTGTGTTCAAACCCTGCATCCTCTTCCGCTCTCTGGCGTTGGCGGCCATCCTTCGCCTTGTGACGGTCTCATATTTTTCTGGGCTTTTAGAGTCTGGTTCTGATGACTCGGATCCTGAGTCAGTGCAGCTGGGTCGTCGAGACTTCATGATGGTTGGTTGAAGAGTTATACTGGTGTGTGTCTTCAGCTCTAAAAGAGTAGAGTGACGAGTCAATGAAGACGTATCAGAAAGTGTGCAGGGTTCCTCAGAGGGTTCCTCAGAGTTCTCCTCAGTGTTTCAGCTGTGCTGAAGTCCAAGAGGTTGGTCCTTTGGATATTTGTAAGTCCAGACAGTGGACCGTCTGAAGAGTCCAAGGTGTCTGTGATCCTGGAGACAGAGAGGGTGCAGCTTTTATAAGACGGAGAGTAGATGAACAGGTGGCAGCAGGTGGAGTCCCTGCTCAACCCCCCCAATATATTGAGAAACGCACCCATGCAGACTCATAAACACCCACACCCACTCTCAGCACACACACACACACAGGCATATATATGCACACGCACACACAGACACACACAAACAAGACCTTAATGAAATTCCAATTATCTTGGGCTGGGCTATCTGTTCATGGCTTCACTCAGAGCCATGTGTCACAAACACCAAAAGTCTGCCATCTGGTAGCACAACTCACCACAGCTGATGGTGCAAACACACTTTTAAAGGGCTAACATTGTAAATATTTCCCAGTTAAACTGACATTCCCACCAAAAATAATACTTACAACTAACTACCAATGATATAATTAAGCTTTAGATTAAACAGCATGTTGACTGTTATAGAATATAATTACAATCAGGTATTAGCAATTTTAAAAATCAAATTTTAAATTGACTATATTGTGTCAAAACAGAGATTTAGACTTGTACATTGTACATGCAAACAGGGAGTATCTCACCTCGATGTATAATTTCTTTCTTAATTAATCAATCAAATTCAAATGTTCTCTGCTTAAAATGTAACATTTTTGTTCATAAATTTTCATAAATCTACGACTCAACAATTGTTATATTTAGCTGCTGTGTGTCTCAGACATAAATCTCTAGGCAACACAATTTAATATTTCATTTGTTAATAATTTAGAGATGAAATCTTTGTAAGCACCTTGGCCATAAATCCATTTGGTGTCATGTTACAAAAGACCTTTCACTTTTTCTGTAACTGGTCTGCATGTGATAACAACCATAATCTGAGATTAGCCTGAGGCAACAGAAGTGGAAGTGTGGTCTGTAACCTGAGGGATTTTAACAACACATCAGGGGATTATGGTTCTCAAACAATATGTGCCAAGATGGTGTACAGATTACTGCACAATCTGAGACCGAGAGAGCAGTTTGTGAACCACTAAATTCTCCTTTATATACAGATACTGTATAACAGATCAGTCTAAAAGGGTGCTTGTTGACGCTGTGGTATTAATGAATCACAGTATGTGGGATGCATTAATGTTCTTTCTTTACTTGGGACCACATGTGAAATAAATAATTGATCTGTGTGGTGGTGCGAGCAAAATGAGACAGAATAATTTGTCTGTCTGTCCTTCCCATCTGCCAACATTGAATTTGTAATTCAGGAGAATGGACCTCAGTAGTTTCCTCAAACATACATACGTTCAAGCACACAGTTGACTGTCAACACACAGCCACAAAAACAAATCTCACCATATTTGGCTTTTACTCTACTTTATGTTCTAATGATAATCTAACAGTTGTGCTCTGAATCACATTAAAGTGTGTGTTTATCTGAGAAAAAGATACACATAATGTGATTTCTTTCTTGTAAATGTTTGGAGCATTTTAAGCATTTTAATTTAGAATATTTTATGCATCTACTATAGTATATTCTATACCTTTGCTATATATTTTTGTACTCCAGTACACAATGTCAGCTACTGTTATATAAATAAATTCAAAATAGGCTATGTAGTCATAAAATTCCCCACATTGTACGGTTCAAATTATTTCACTCTCAACCAGCTAAAATAATTTAAAAAAAGTTTACACATTAATGCAGCAAATCATAATATGTTTTGCACATATTTAGTTTTGCACTGTGTAACAAGTACTTTTGATACTTACCACTGTATTATTATTACTTCTGCAATACTACATTTTACTTTGTACTTTTGCACTTTTACTTTGGTACTTTTACTTCGTAGGAAAGGATCTGAATGCTGCTTTATTTTCTGGTATCATCCTTTGTCAGTGCCCGTGTGCAGACAAAGTCAAAGCTTGGGTGCAGAGGCAGGTTATGAATGATTAATCACTGTCGGAGGCTGAGAATAATGCCCATCTCTGGTACTGGGTCATGGACACAAGCTGATGCTGTCTGGTCATTTTGGGATGGACTGGTTAGCTGTGCAATTAGGCATATAATCCCATCTACCAGTTGGTTCATTGATTACAGATTGATGTAGTTTGCCAGCTGCTGCTTGTCTTGTCTGAGGGCCTTGTCTCAGACGTTGCCCGGCCCTTCCGTGTCTTCCACCCTTTTCTTTTTGTACATGATTGGCTTGTCTGAGCACCGATGGCTGAGCCATGCTCTCTGTCAAAAGCCATATGTCACAACTGAGGAATGACCCGTCTGTTCTGACAGAAACATGAACCCTCATAAATCCAGCTCTCCTTATGGAAAAATGGAGATTAGGGCACTAAGCGTATGTTTCAGTAGAGGAGAAAGTGTTCCTTCCCTCTGCATATGTGAGTCAACTTAATAAATCTCATTATTATCACCGGATTAATTTAAAGAAGCAGCGGTAATAAGCTTGTCCTTAATTTTAATGAGCAGAGAGAAAAACGTCACTGCCGCTACTTTTGGTTTCCAACGTGTGGACTTTTATTGCTGGTTTGTAACAAACTTAAAACATTATTGTTGTGCTGATACTGCAGAAATCAACGCTTAAATATGAAACAGAATTTAAAACATCATTGCAATATGTGAGAGTAATAACATGTAATAAATTAAATAAAGAAAAGAAACTCAAAAACATTCAGTACCCACTTAACAAGTAGGCCTGGCAGCTGGTCAGATGAGGCTCAGAGTATAATTAGGTCACGTAAGGTGAATGTAATTTTATGCCTATTTGAACTCTCTTCCCATCTAATTGGACTGATTAGCCATGCTTAATTGGCTTCTGAGCTTTCCTATTTGTTTTGAATTTGGCATCAGTTTAAGCTAATAGGGCTCTGATTACAGCATAGTCATAACAGACTCTCAGTTATGACAGAAGAAATTTAGATTTTAAGCCACAATGATGTCAGAGCTAACATCTCTCAACCTCTTTTAATTATAACCACCTGCTCCAGCAAAGTAAACATATCACTCATTTGAATAAATATAACTTTATTCTGAAAAGGACAAAACTATTTTACAATGTGCAACTTTACATAAGTTGAGTTTGTGCTTTCCAACTTTTCTTCAATGCGTTTTCAAACCGACCTGAATTTATCTTAATCAAAGTTCAAGAATAACCTCTAAAGGACTTGTTGGTGTAATTTTAAAGCAAAGCCAACCATATATTTTACCACAAAACAAAGAACTTGAAAGTGTCATTCCTCTGGTTATTCATTTTAAACTAAAACAAATTTGAAGAAAGTTTCAACTACCACCCATGAATGAGAGCCACCTAACAGTATATTATTATTACTATGACCACAGGCACAGTGTGTATACAATATTGCATCTTCATCAGCCACTGACATGCATGCACATGAATGAATATGGTGCAAAAATGTGAACCTGTGAAGAACATCAACAAACAATGTACTAAATGTAGAAATTATCCCACCCTACTGGAGCATTTGCTCTGAAAATAATCTGAACAGCACATTCAAATGTCTATTAATATACCCTAAACTATCTCTGATTATTAATAAATAATATATAAACAGTTTAAAGTTTATATAAACTTTAAAATAATCTATTTCTACCAGTACATGTTTATATACTGTATGATCTGCAATAAAAATTAGCAGTGCTTATACTACTTTGAGAACAGGACTAACAATTAAGAACATATTTTAAAACCAACATTCAGCAAAAACCTCACCACCGTAGCTAAATATGATGTAGAAAACGAACGCAGGTCATTCAAACAGAACACTATTCAACTCCACTGATGGCTCACGAGCTAAGACTTCGCAAATCTGTTTTTCTGTATGTGAAACACTCCTCATATGACTTGAGTAAATAGGAATGGTAACAAACCTGCTATCAGTGCCGATAGCTGCAACACGGTATCACTTCAAATGCATCACACAAATCACACAACGATCTGCTCGGACCGTCGTTCTCTTTTTAGCCCTCATGCTGGGGGTCACCATGATGCAATGTCACAGCTCCTCACTCTCCAGCATGGCCTCAGGAGGGGAGCTGGAGAACAGGATGGGGCTGGTCTCCGATGTGGGGAAAGAAGACTTGATGTCGAGCCCCTGGCCTGTCAGAGCTGCATAACGGCTGCCTGTACGCTGAGTCTTTTTCATGGGTGCAGGGATGCTCTGATGCCACTGTGCTAAAGGCGCAGCAGATAGCTAGTATTACTACTTACAGCGACAAGCTAAAAATATGGCTGATAGATACACAGCTATACAAAATATTCACCGTAGATATCAAGCCTGCAGGTGCAGGATACAACTCCAGCCTCGTTTTTGGCTGAAACTGTGTACCAGCCAGCATCGTCTTTTGTCGTTGGCTGGATAAGGAGACACACATATCCTGTTGCATCCTGGGTCATGCTGGAATAAGCAGATCAAGGAGAAACTTTGATCGTCTTAAAGTTGCAATACATGAAATACGTACTGAAACGGCTACACAGAGAGATTCAGAGCTTCTACTGACCTGATTCTGTCCTTAGTTTTAGGAATGGTGTCATTGTCTTTCTTCCAGAAGATGACTGGAGGGGGCATACCCACCACCCGACACTCCAGCCTGACTGGAGTCCCATCAGGGATACCCATGTTCTGCAGCTTCTCCAAAAACTGAGGTGGGTGCTTCATCTCTTTCTCTTAAGTAGAAATTACTTTGATTACTGGAACTTCCACACAGAAATTCACATTTCAGTATTCAGCTGATTTGCATACAAGCATTCAATTCCTTGTCATTGATTGTTTCCAGCTCTTACCCACAACTTTCAGCTCTAGACTAAAGG
Organism: Synanceia verrucosa; assembly: GCA_029721515.1. NCBI lineage: Eukaryota > Metazoa > Chordata > Actinopteri > Perciformes > Synanceiidae > Synanceia > Synanceia verrucosa. The sequence continues at coordinate 17,085,271 of CM056562.1, read as the reverse complement.
AGCTCTGCCCTGCTTTGTTGCTTGCGATGCATGTGTATGTGCCGCCGTCATTCTGCGTCAAAGGATCAATGACCAGAGAGTGGATGCCATTCTCTCGCACCAACATCTTGTGGTAAAGATCTGGATAGATCGGCCTCCCATTGACCAACCACATCAGCTCTGGGTTGGGAAGGCCGCTCACCTGGAAGACGAAAAAGGTTGAAAGTAAGCTCAGGCAAAAAAAAAAATCAATGTTTGTATTGCTTGCCCGACCTGCTGCGTACCTTACAGTCTAGTCTACACAGTCTTCCCTCATGGGCCATCATGTCCCCTGGAGCCTGCAGGAAGTGAGGCCGAAAAAAACGCTCCTGGGTTTGTTCAGTTTCAACTTCCAGTATGCGGGCTCGCACCCTGTAAAACATAAGCAGAGCATGTCATGGCCCACAAACACACACTTTGACATTAATCTGTGTTGGTCTTTATTGTGGAGTATGCTAGTGTTTTAGAATAGATACACATGATCACAAAATATCATTATTTTCAGGAAGAAAATTCAATAATTGGCTGGTTCCTCGTGCTGCAGAGGGCTCCTCCTTACCTGTGCAGATCAAACTGCACACTCAGTCCTGCTCACCTCTGGGAGTGAATAGGTGCCAGTCGGTTTCGGGGAGGACCTGTCTGGACTATCAAATGACCCGAGCAGCTGATTCGTCCCTGTTGGTCATTAAATATCAAATATCAGATTTTGCAGCTGGTGAGAATGTGTTGACAACATCAACAGGAAGTGTGAGGTATCACCTGAGGATTAGCTGCCATGATGGTGTAGTTTCCATCGTCGTCATTGGTTGTGGATGGTATATGTAGAGCACAGGTCCCATCCCCTTCTCTTATCTTCTTGTAATGGGTGTTCTTCTTCAAAATCTGCTTGCCATCCTTGAACCAGTAAACCTGATCAGAAACAGGAGGATAAATGTGAGGGATGGAGGTGACAGATCGTGCTGTCTTTTTGTGCAGCACAGCTGTTGACCTCTCACCTTTGGAAAAGGGATTCCCACTACTTTACATGAGAAAGTGACAGGCACACCTTCCATGGCTTTGAAGTTCTTCAGCTTCTTATCAAATATGGGTGCGATGCATCTTCCTGTAGGGATGTCATCATGCTGCACCTCATCGTCTGACTCCTCCACCGGCGTTCGCTCCAAGCGGAATTCAATCTCACTCATTAGCCTCTGCTCGAAATTGGACACTTTGTACTCCTGGAGGAGTGAAAGTAATCACCACATAAAAGTAATCGCCACAGTTCACAATATACTACAAACAACACATCTTGGAAATGGACAGTCAGCAAACTGAGATGAGCAAAAACACACAATGACTGGAAACAAGATACATTGTTTATTGCAAAATGTAGTAACTATGGTATTAAAGGAAAAATCTATAACTCAAATCTCAAAGAGGTACAGATTGTGACTTTATATCACTTGATGATGAGGATCATGCAGTGGCATGGGTCTCTGACTGTATCATTCCTGGATGGTAAAACATTTTGGTCATCCAACTGAACAAAATAGGGCTGAAGGTAAAACGGAAGACAGAGGAAGATGAACTGTGGAAGTGCACTCTGAGGAGTTGAAAGACAAAACTACAGGAGATTGTAGATTGTGAGTGAAATGTAAGAACAATATGTGGATAAGTGAGGTGAGGTTTTTTTCAAGAAGAAGAAGGATTATGTAATGTGCCTTTTGGGAAGTCTGAAATGCAAACAGAAGAAAGGGGGCAAGAGGCAAGCTTCAGTGGGGAAAAGGTCAAATTAGTCAACTGAAAACTGGAGAATACAACATCAGACAACAGTGTTTCATTAGCGTCATGGTTACAGATTAGTACAGAGGCTGGAATGCTTGATTAAAGATATTGACTATGATAATTAGACAATAAAGTTTCATAATCTCTGCCCATACGGCCTCGAGCAAAGCAGTGCTTGGGACGGGGTGATCCTTGTACCTCATCATAGTTAATGACAGTAGCAGGAATGTTTGGTCCAAGGGGTCTGCTCGCTGTTTTCCACTCATTACTCAGCTTCTATGAGAGGATAGGGATGGATGATGAACGCCAACAAACACGCATACTGTACACACATACTGATGGAATAACACATAATCTAATTGTTAATAGCGTGCATATTTTGTTACGTTACATGGAGACGTAACAATGAATGACCGGGGAGGAAATGATGGCTAAAGCTCTGCTGAATTAAAGCGAGTTCCTCATTGTCTCTGAGTCAGTCTGAGGGAGTTTATGCCCCTTTATTATTTTACATTTTGAAATGTTTCTCTTTTTGAATATAAATTAATACATAAGTAGAAACCTGGAGACAAATGAGAACACAGCACAAATCTAATTTAGCAGGGATGTAATGGGAGGCACCGAAATTCACTTTATATTTAAAGAATCTCAATTTTGTGAAAAAATATTTTTAGTTTACGTAAGTAATATTTGGCATTATTCACCACTACATCACTGCGATTGAAGCAGTGAGAAATCAGAGGTGCAGCACTAGAGACTACTAGTACCTGTTGATGTGCAAAATGTGGAGTATCGTCTGTAAATCGAAGCTTTTTCTCGATGTCGTGGAGGAGAATTTCTTTGCTTTCCCAAATGCCTTCAACTGACGAAAGGCGCATCTTTGGTATGCTCTTTTTTATCCTGAAGAGACAGAAGAGAAAAATGTATTTGAACAGTTCACCAATCTCTTGTGCAATGTAGTTCGGCAGAGATGACGTACCCTGCAGGAGCCCCCTTGGGCAGACCCATTGAGTTGGTGGGCTGACTTGGGGTCAGGGACGGCAGGACGGAGCTCAGGAACGCCACAGGGTTTTGAATGGGACTAGGGGTGGAGCTGCTGGAGGTGGGAGAGGAGGCATGGGGAGGTGACTGGGCTCGTATGGCGTACACGCTGTTCAAGAATGGCGCCGACAATGGTGTGGGTGAGGACACGAGGGAAGGAGGGCTGGTGGGAGAATTTAGCACCCTTGTGGGGAAGGTCCTGGGCGGAGGGGAGAATGGTGGGAAAGTAGGGGAGCTGGCTGCAGAGGAGTTGAGCTCAGCGGCCAGCTCCTGGAGCAGAGGGACCGGTGACTCTGTCGGGGAGGGACTCCTGACAGGTGAGAAGGTCTGAGCAGCTATGAACTCTTTAGGCCGGGTATAGTTGAAGGTGTGGGAGGTGGCGGTGAGGTTCATGAGGGAGGCGTGGGTGCTTCTCAGTAGTGGAGCAGGAGATGTGATCTGCTGTGAGGCAGGGGTTGGATCTGTGAGGGCTGTAGTAAGCTTTGGTGCAGGAGGAGGGAAAAATTGTGGTGTAGGTGCAGTTTTGGTGAGAGCTGCAGGTGTCAGGTTGAGATGGGAGGCATGGATGGTGTTCATCTGAGTTACAGGAGCTACACTGAGAGGAGGAGCTGTTTTCAGCTGTGGGGTAGCTGGTGGGGAGGTCACCAGAGAAGATGTCTTAAACTGAGTGACTGAAGGAGGAGTGCTCAAAAGAGAAGTGTTGAGAGGAGGTGAAAAGGCAGTGTTGATTGCTGGAGAGGGGGGAGCAGTGGTCACTGGAGGTGCAGAGTGGGGCGTCTGCTGCAGAGGCGATGTGGTATTAAGGTACGACTGGAGAGGTGGTGGATGGGGTTCACGGTGCATCCTCGGTGACCACAGCAGACCTTCGTTGGAGCTTTGGACCTCGGGCTGGATCTGGATCTGTGATTGGTGTTGTGACTGAGGCTGGGTGTGGGTTTGAGTCTGAGGTTCGGTCTCCTGCTGTTGCTCCATAAGGACCTGGTTGTGCAGCAGTTGGAGCTGGACTGGGTCCCTGTTGATCAAAGCAAAAACTGAAATGAAAGAACGACCAAAAACTGACACTATACATGGTGAAAATGAGAGTGGCTCAGTGCACTGCACTCATAAATTAAGTCCATGCTGTAAACCCCAGCAGGAGTGAGCCAAAGACAGCATGAAGAATACTCTGTCCTTTTATGGGCCACCAACAAGTAGCAGACAAACAAAACACTGTCCAAGCTCCAGGCATATTTAGCCTTCATTATAAACAGAATACTCTACTTAATCATCAAATTACTGATAATTTATAATACAGGTTTCTTATCTTTGTGTTTTAAGTTTATGATGAACAAAAACTGCAGTAAATAGCTCATCAAACCACACAAGATCTTATCTGTAACATTATCCAAAATATTAGAAAAACATGAATACATAGAGGTACACTTACAAATAAAAAATGCCATCCTTTGTTTTAGAAAGCCGGAAGGTCCACATTTGAAGTCAGCACGCACTCATTTATGAAATGCAACTGGTTACAGCTGCTAGTTGAGCCAGAGGAGGAGGAACCTCCCACCTCTCAATACAGCCCATCTAATTCACTTTGATGAACTGTGAACACAGTTTAGATAACCCATCTCCAGAATCTGATGACAGCCTTGTGTTAGTTTCAGCATAGTTGTGAAAATTTCCAAGACCCATCTGCCTCTGCTTGATTTTTATATTTATATATATATATATTTTTGGGGGGGATTTTTTTGTTTTGCTCTACTCACAGTTTGGGTTTAGCCAGCACTGGTGGTGGTTCTTTGTTGGCTGACATGTTTGCGTTGTCGTCAAGCTGACTGGATGCATCACTCTGCTCATCATTGTCATCCTCGGGCAGTTTGAAGTGCACACGCAGGCCGACTCTGGAGCCGGAGCGTGAGTCTTTGTGGTTTGTCTGGGTGCCTGTCTTTAGGCAGGAGTTAGGAGGGGGATCAGGGAGGGGCACCACAATGAGGCTCCCATTCTGATGGTTTGGGGTCCCCTTGACTTCGAGGCTCGTGTCAGTCGACGTCCCGGAAGGTGTGGTTACTTCCTGTTCAGCTGAAGGCTCCTTCACAAATTGGGAAGTGAACGGTTTTGGGTATGAGAGGACCTGTCTGACACTCTTTTGATCTGGACATGCTTCACTGCATCCAGGAGGGTTCTGGTGGATGTAGAGAGGATTTAAATTTGGCGTGCTGGTGATGTGAGAGTTGAGGCTGGAGGGTTCCTGACTGGGTAGACTGGTGCGGAGCGGGTCTGGACGTAACATGCTGGAGCTGTGGGGGTCCAGGCGGAGGGTGCTGGTGTTCAAGGGGTCCAGACGTAAGGTGCTAGAGACGAGTGGGTCGAGCCGAATGGTGCTCGAGTGGGGCTTGATGCTGCTGGTCAAAATAACCTCTGCTTGAGTGTTTACAGTGAGACCTGAGGAAGGCACTTGGATTCGACTGGGCTCCACTGTCAAACTGGTGAAAGGCCTCACATGGTTGCTGTTGCTGCCATTACCTGATGAGGATCAGACAGATATCAATGTTTACCATGTCTTTTTTTGAGACGATATGTTAGCTGAAAGTGAAACAGAAGTGTTACCTTTGACCTTTAAGGCAGCAGTGCTGGACACGGTTCCATACTTGTTGCTTGCTGTACAAGTAAACATCCCTGAATCTTCAGGAAAGACCTCAGCAATGACCAGAGTGCAGATTCCCTCTAGAGGTAAAACAAAATAAGTGATACTCACAAAGTCAAGTTGGTTTGGTATGATTCATTTCTCAGCTAGTGAGTCTTGATACACCGAGGTAAAATACATGACTTGTGTTTTCAGATACCCAGCAGTGAGGTTTCTTTGTGTCACTGTGAGTGTGAGTCTATCTACAGCTCAACAAGGTTGAAGTGTTCTGCCATGGTGATTTGAAACAGGATGAGAGACTACCTTATATGGTCCAGAGGCTGTGAAAAGCAGCCCTGGCTTATGTACAAAAGAAGAGCAGAAGCCTTCACCAAGCATTATAAACACTTCAGCAGACTGATATGCACACACTGCAGCATCATATGCAAACAGGCAGCTGCTTTGGTGCAGTCAACGCTTGTGTTTTTGACTAATGAGAATTAATTACGTACCTGATTCTGCTGGAGATCTGGGCTCTGAAACAAAAACAAGCACTGAAATAATTATATAACTGTAATATATTTTATAGTTGCACTGACCACATGCCTACATACCAAAGTATAATCTATTTTTCACTTATATATTTATTCATCTGCAACGATTATAATCAACTGTACATTGTACTGGGCTTGGAAAATGTATGTCCTTATATTTTTTACACTTCTCCTTCTATCTCTTCTTCTATTTTATGTGTGTACTGTTTGCTTTTGACTCCAAGTCAAATTCCTTGTGTGCCATCACTTGTAAATAAAGATCTTCTTGATTCTTGATCGATACGTCAATCAGGCCTTTTGAAGTCAGTGTGTTTTTATTGTAGCATGATTGCTTTTTTATTTCCTTATCTGGAGGCCAAGGTTTTTTAAAAACACTAAACTGTGAGATTACAGAAATATATATATATATATATGAATTGAATCAAATTGACTTATAGACCCAACTGAGCCTTTATATATTAATTCATTCTTTTTTATTCCAAAAACTGCAATTCTTTCTGAAACAAGGCATGCTTTCAAAAACACATGAAGCACATTAAATACCACAGTAGTGGAGCAGCAGCAGAGCTTACTTTTTTGCAGGATCCTGAAATCAGGAGAGTCCTCGATGATTTTCCCCTCTCTGTACCAGTCCACCCGGGGTGATGGCATCCCTTTCACGCGACACTCTAGCACCACCAGCTGGCCTTCTGAAGCAGAGAGATCCTGCAAGCTCTGGTGGTGTAAGACATATATATTATGTACAGTATGTATGCTTCACCAACAAACACATGACATACTATAGCAGCAATTTTGAGAATGACTTTACCTTTGTAAATACAGGGGCAGCCATGATAGGCTGGCCGTTCAATCCTTGTGGATAGTTGTGATTAGAGGTTTGACTCTGAAGGTATAAAAACATACATTTTAATTAAAATATGCAGTGGACAACAGTTTGAGAGAAAAGAAGTGTTTCAGCACTTCTACCTCAGGTTGGGGTATTTGTGATGGAGCCAACCAGACAGGTGGCACAGATGAGGCCGCTGAGTTCAAAGGCAGTGATGTAGCTATCGCTGCAGCTGTCTGCACCAGCAGTGGTGTGGATGTGACCGCTGTTGATGCTTCCTGGGCTTCTGAAAGTTCAGAATCACAAGGTGACACCTGCACAGGTGACACTGTTGCCTCCTCCTGAGCAGGATGTGCTGTGGATGTTTTAGAGGGCTCTGGGACTGGAAGTGTGGCGGCTGATATTCGGACTGGTAGAAGAGTTTCTGGGATTATTTGGTTAGTTAGTGGAGAGGAGGGCTGCTCTGCTGGCTCCTCAGTGGCTGCTGCAGGTTGGGATGAAGGAATGTCTTCCTCTTCTGTTTGGCTCGATACTGGAGGGGACCTTTTGCTCTGCAGCCTTTGAAATTACAGAGGGAAGAAAGTGTTGCGATAAGATAGCAGAAAGTCCAAGCACATTATTCTTGATGTGGGTTAATTACAACTTACTGGACTAAATGTTCAATGTGCTGTTCACCCTCGGAGTCTGAAGAGGAGGCACCTGTTGGTTTGAAAAAACAAGCACATGAGCTCTCATCACTTCCAGTGTTTAGCCAAACTGTAAAAGTCACCTAAATCACCTTCAACATAGATCTCAGCTGACGTGGAGTCAGTGCCATAGAAATTAGAGGCGAAGCAAGAGTAACGTCCAGTGTCCTCCTCAAAGGCCTCTGTGATGATCAGAGAGTGCAGCTCACCGTTGGTGATGATCTGAATGTCAGGGCTGTTCTCCAGCTCCTTACCCTCACAAAACCACCTGCAATGAAATATGTACAGCAAACGGCTCAGTAAAACAACATTGTAATCTTCTTCCAGTGAGTGTATATTGTAAAATTATATTTTTAATGATTTTCAAATGTTTTACAGGGGACGGAGATACATTTAAAATGTTTGTTAGACCTCATGGTTTTGGTGAGAAGCAAATCGTTAATGTGGTCCCTCAGCATTTCAGAGAAATTAGTGGTAGAGGTAGCTGAAGTAAAGAAGACCCTTAGCTGCATCAAATAGATTTTAGAACTGCTCTGTAGAGATTGGTCAGAGGTAGCTGTGTGTGATTATGGGATAATCATAGTGAGCCTCTTGGTGGGTAGTGTGAATTTCTATAAAATGGTTTTCCTTTTAGAAAATGTGTGATACATTAAAGAAAAATAAAGATATTAAGTGTCTGTGTGGAGCTCTACCTTAGAGTCTATTCTATCAAACATATTAACTCATTTAATTACTTGGGTTAAGATCTGGTAATGGTGAAGGCCGAAGTGGATGATTTTGTGAATTTCATAACTCAAACCCTCAGCGACCTCTTTCCTTTAATTTGTCACCTGTTACTTTACTTGAGTTGTTTTCAAGTGATCGTATTCCTGTGACTTAACTATCAAGTCAGTATTCCAAGACTCTTCTGCCCTTGCTCTATTATATAAAAACCCATTTTTATGCAGTTTGTTCCTTCTATTAACCCTCTGACACCCTATCTGAGACTGGTATTATGTGGTGCCTTTGCCAGTTCCCTAATACTGCCTCAGGCTCGGTGACACTCAGCAGAGCTATGCAGGCTAAGAAAAAAATGTTATGATGAGCAAGCCCTATCCCTTTCCCTGTAAGACAAGACGCAACATCAGTGTGCTAGTTTAGGTTCCCCTTAATGCGCTGTTGATGTTATGAAGATGAGGAGCACAAAACAACTGGTGTAAATCTGTTAGCTGTACATGCTTTATTATCAAAGTTGTATTGTTGCCTTAATTAATGAGGGGAAAGTTCAGGGATGACATGCAGAAAAGTTCCCAAAGAACAAAGAAAATGTTTTGAGACAATGAGATCTTGATGCTCTATAAAATCTAGCCAATAAACATAAAGCAATGAGGTGACGTGTTACTCTCTGGCAAGGCATCATCATAAATAATTTTCATCAGGCTCATGGTTCACATATATGAAACACTGTCTGAATAAATATGCAGGCATTTACACTGTGAGACTAGACACGCTGTAATGTGCTGTCAGTGTTCTACCTGAGGCGAGCTATGTCATTGCTAATGAGTCAGGGTCTAAATTGAAAGCATGACTAGTAGAGGGGTTGGCTGATCTGTGAAGCAAAGCCGCCACTCGCTGCACCTGTCAGAGCTATTTTCCCTCTGGATTTCAGAACCAGAGAGGAGATTCCCTCTGGAGCCTGGCAGCTCTGACTGGCTGACCCAATCATATACGCATAATGCTAAACATAGACATACAATGCTATACCCCGGCACACAACAGACAGTACACCATTGCAAAATGATGGCAAATATGAACCTAAATCTATTTCGACTCCTTTGAGTCACAGTTACTAACCCAATAGCTGCAGGATAAACAAGCGCAAACATCACACCAAAGTCAGAGAGCTTTATATCAGCAGACTATGCCAAATCCAAGTAATAAGAGGCAAGCTTAAACATGGAAGTAACATTTATGAGAAACAAACTTCAAATCTTTAAACACATACCGATACCCAAAATAAACAGATGAGGTTAAACAATAACGGTATAAATCTTCTTACCAAACTCTTCATGCCTCTGTCAAGAGCTCAGTAGGTCCCATTATCGGACGACAACTCTCTGTGCCAGTCCAGTCTAAAAATGGCAGAGAGCTACATTCTCCCTGGACTCATATATGCTAGTGGCTCAACAATGTCCAGTAGGACTAATGAGTCCATGCCCTGGTAGTCTAGTCTGTAGTTCAGTAAACTGAGCTTCACTTCAGTTCAAGGCTTGATTGTTCTGGGAGTGCAAGTCCAACGAGGGCTTTTAAAACAAAACAGCCACAAAAATGACATAAAACAAGAGTGTAAGAGAGTGTTAACTGGAGTTTAAATTGGTAAATACCATCATGTTAGTTTTCAAAATACATTCTGCTTTACTCCGATACTAAAGACAGTTAACTGAATGCAACAAGAGGCACATTTGGACTGTAAATGGTCCTTAATTGGGACGGAACCCTCATTAAGATCTGATGTTATTCTGCTTAAGAACAACAAAAATCCAAGTGTGATTCTTGTTTGACCCGAACCCTGACCACCAACAAACACACACAAACATGTGCTCACACCATTCACAATCAGCTGTTCACTATCATCACATGTCACCTCTGTCTGGATCTAGAAAGGAACTCCATTTAGCTGAACTCACGCCTCTCAAGACACTTTGTAATGATTATTCAGTCTGACTCACAGCTTTTTAAAGCTGACGCCCAGGGAAATATTTGAGTCATTTTAGTTAACAATATTATTATTGTTATATTTTGTTAATGCCTTAATTTGTTCATTGAAGAATATGGATCAAGCTATATCCTGAGTGGGACAATTTATTGTTACCTCAAACATACTGTATGCATGGGTGACAATACTAGTAAATGGATGATAATATATAGGAGTATTATTGTGTTATTGCTTTTTAAACATGTGCACAATACTGCTCTAAAATTCTTTCATTTGTATATACAGAATATATTTTGTAGACTTCATTTGTCAGCAAGCACTCATGTAAAAGTAGTAATGCTGAGGAAAAAAAAACATGCCGCTACAACTTAACTTAAAAAAGCAAAATATGCAAAATATGCATAAAATATAAGTACTCCAAATTCTGAAAAACTGAATTGGTTTTAGTGTTATTATAATCTGTAAAAGCCCACATTTAGAAAAGTACTCAAGTGAACCACATTAACTGATATGACACCTTAATCTAAACTCTTGTTCTCGCAAAATCTTCAAAAAGGTAATCCAAATGGATCCAGATGCTTCGTACAATGCAAATCCTCCACCAGCACTACCTCACAGCACTTACTGATTTTTCAGGTATTGCATTCATTGAAGCAGAATGTCTTACTGCACCTCCCGCAAACTAAGAAAAAAAACAAAAACAACTAATACCAGTACTTGTTTGTCTTACCGGACTTCAGGCACAGGGAGTCCTCTTACGATGCAGTCCAGTTGGACCTTGCTGCCCTCGGGAATCTCCCTGCTTTTCAGTTTCTGGATGAAACAAGGAGGCTCACATGGAGGCTCCGCTGGGTATGGACTGTCTGTCAGGGCACTGCCTTCAGTCTCCTCCTCCGCCTCCTGGCAAACAGAGTCATACTGCTGCTCCTCAGTAATCCTTGTGTCCTGAAACTCCACATGCCCAATCCCAGGGTCCAGCCGAGCCTCTGGGGGTTGGCTAACAGCAGGGCTAGGTCTCTCCTTCTCCACCTCCACGGGCATGGCAGAGCGCTCCCTGCTATCTGGGCCCATGGAATAACCCGTCCCATCGTTCTGGCTCTTGTTCTGGTTCCTAATCCTGTGGGATTTGTACGCTCTGGGTCGTACCCGTTTGGAGCTGTTGGCCTTGAAAAGAGAGGAGAGCTCCTCAATGAAGTCTGCAGCCTTGTTGAGGAACTCCTTCTTGGACTGGGTCTCCAGACCATATGGGGTGCTCCTTGCTGATCTGTTTAATTCATTGAATCCCTCAGCAGAGTCCCTTGTGTTCCTGATTATGTTTTCCTGTCGTGCAGAGGCTTTGTGCATCTTTCTGTCTGATGTGAATGTTGTGTATGTTGCTGGCACTTCAGTGGAGAGGGCAGCAAAAGGAGCAGGAGTGGGCTTAGCAAAGGGAACAGATGGGGGCTCAGAGAAAGAGACTGAGGCTGAGGAGATGTTGCAGGGGGTCAATGGTATTGCAGAGGCCTTGACCTCTGCCCTCTCTTCACGAGGCTCATGTCCGATGGCTTGGCGAGCCAGGTTCACGCTCTTATCCAGCTCCTCTTGGCTGAGGAAGGCTGAGAGGTCTGGGAACTGGGGGTCACTGTGGCCCACAGAGTCCTCAGCCATGCCTTTGAGTGACCCGTAGATCTGAAGGCGTGAAGACGAAGCGTCTGAGCGGCTCATCTCGCTGTGGCGCTGCTGGGCTCTGGCCTCTGCCAGGTAGCTCTCTCTTAAGAGCTGAGACAGTGACTGTGGCTGGTCAGTGCTGTTCTCCTGCATGCTGGGGAAATAATCACAAGATGGATATTCAGTTACATCCCCCACACATTTCTACCCACCATAGTACATATTCACTGTGTCATGATGTGATGATTAATGGAACCAGGAAAAAATAACAAAATGTTCGCAGTGATGGATCATACTACAATGAAAATGACTGAAAACGGTGACTGAACATCAACCTGAAAACATACAATATGACAAGCAATAGAGCAGAAACAATCAGGAATTTAATCATTTCATTTATGTGATGTGTTGCTTTTCTGAAGCTTCTTTGATGGGAAACTCCATATCTTTGATGTTTGGACTGAAACAAACAAGATGTCCACATAGGCTCTGTGAACTTTTGGCAGGCTTAAAGTAAATAGGACATCCAGCAGACTTTTAAATAACTACAGCAACTAAAGCCAGAATGACTATGGTCAGAAGTCAATCAAATGGATGTTTGTTTTGATCCTTTCACATATTTATTAGATATATCTGATCCATAAAGTGAAGAGCTCATAAAAAACATACTGACATAATTAACGTTAATATTACACTTGTGAAATATACATAAGGACAGAGACTGCGTTTAAAAGGAGGGGATACACATTAAAAATAGTTTTTTATTTTAGCCTAATTTCAGCCTTCCTCAGGCCTCGACAGGGTATCAGGTTCGTGCACTGACACCAGATCTATTGGGATTCAGGCAGACTTCCACCACAGACCAACTCTTATGTGACGTTTAGTCTTTGCACAACTTTTTGACACTAAGCGTGAGCAAGTTACTGAGCGCAGACATGAGATAGGGTACACATATGTTACTGACACTCAAATCAGCGCAATTAAGAGAGGCAGCACTGCCCTTCCAACAGACCTGAAGCTGCAGCTGTTGTGTACATTAATCCTTTGCAAACAGGCTCCAAGCCCCATCGAGTCATATCTAATAATAGCGAGGGGTCAGTTTACACGAAGAAAATCAACACAAAAAAGCAGTTCCCCTCATCCTGTGTGCCCTTGTTATCGTGATTCTGATCAGCCACAGCAATCATTTATCAAATGACACAAACAGAACTATAATTATCATGAATGAGACCATGCTGAGTGAGATAACACACTGTCACAGCCCACACAGATGAACTGGCTAAACACATGCAGGCAGGTTAAGATAATTCAATTTAACATTCAAACAGAAATAGACTGCAGCCTGTCTGAGGCTCAATGTCAGAGATCTTCTGAGTCTATACACAGCATATGAGGCTGATGCCAGAAGACAGGACGCTGTGAACAACAATTAAATTAGAGGGTGGTGTGTTTTACCTTCAGAATAAACCCAGCTGGCCCCTGTGAAGGACTGGTAAATCCTCAGCGTGCACCTGTGCTCAAAGAGGGAGATTCTGGTCCTCGGCGGCTGCCACCTGGGAAACTCTTGAACACAGGCAGCTGCCCAGCCTTCCCAGTTGTAATGCAGAGTTCACCTTGGAGTTTACAGGAAAATATGGAGCTGAGTAGCTAGGGTAACCTGTCATCAGCACAAGTAGCAACATTTGTCAGTGCAGTAGTCGCAGGTTATTTTGGGGAGGCCTGGCCCATGTGTCTGGGTGGCGTCCCAGCTCATTGGCCAGTAGGGGGGAAAACTGTAAAGGGATTCCTCCTCCAGTGGTCCGTCAGAGACCTCCATCCTACAGAATTAGAAGCCTCATGTTGAGCCCCTGAGTCACTAATGTTAACACAGCAGAGTAACAGCAATAATCAATTTTCAAAGCACTAATGTTTGTGTTCAATGCTGGTTAATATCCAGCAGCTGTGTGTGACTGGATTTTATTGGTTTTAAATGGAAGATTCTTTGCATCATACTTCTGGAGCAGCATTTGAGCTGAGTGGAAGTTTATTCTCAGTTGTTTCAATATGGACAGTGTGTTAGAGAGAAAGTGATTTTATCTCACCTGGAGACTTGTCCAGGGTGTACCTTCCCCCCCAACCCTATGTGAGGATAAGCGGTAGAAAATGGATGAATGGATGATTTTATCTCAGCAGGTAACTTAACACATTCAATGTTTAGCATCGGCAATGAGTCTGACTTTATTCTACTTCTTTAGGTTTATCACAATGCACACTTATTGAAAACAACGTTATCAATACCAGGATTAAAAACCTTGTATTATATTATGTATAATACAATACAATAATGTATTATATTATTGTATTCTATATTATTTTCACAAAAAGATTAGTTGTTTGGACTATGAAAACGTTACCAAATGTGACCCAAATGTCTTGTTTTCATCCACAGCTCAAACATATTAACTGTTATAGGAGTAAATAAACCAGAAAATGATCACATTTACGAAGCTGGAATCAAAGAATTTTCTCTTCTAAAGCAGAAAATACTCAAAATACATGGCATATTCATGTCACAGTTTAAGTTTTTTGTTTAATCATCGCAGCACTACTTGAATAGTAGAAATTGTAGAAACTGTGTCCAACGATTAATAAAATTAGTTTATTTGAAAGTTAATGAGAACCATTTCCAGGACTTTCAGACAGAAAACAAAAGCAAGCCTGAGCAACTATTTACACTTAAAACAGTGTAAGACCTGGTATCAAATACTTCTATTCAAGTGAATCATTTAACAAAAACACATCTGTGACAAAAGCTAGTGTACACTGACCACTAAGCAAAGACCAAAAACTATTTACATCATGAACAGGCAACACGTTATGAACATTAATGCACACGTCTGCCAAGCTCAGGCCATCAAAGAAGAACTTTAGAGATACCATCTGTCAGGTTTGTTAAGGTTACAGTTTAGGGACGATTTCAAACAAACTGAAGTAAACTTAGGAAATTGTCAAATACTGTTATGTGGTCGTGAATTCCATCTGTGTGGCAATCCTTGTCAATCCTACATGCAAGGCTAAAACAGACAAGAGATATTTTATGAGTTAAAATTTGACTCAAGCCTAACAATGAAAGGGGTCAACCAAAGCTCAAAACGTGCTAGTATAAAAAATAAAAATAAAAATAAATGGCTCAGTGACTCAGTATACAAGGTTAACAATGTCAGCTTGAATGAACCAATGCATTTTATACATATACAAAGAGAAAGAAAAGCCTCTTTGGCGTAACAGGAAAATACAATCCAGTTTACCAACACAGTAAAGGCAACATGAAGAAGAGAATCATAGCTGAGCGACATAGTTCCTCTTGTTCTCATTTCTTTCCACTCTCATTTGTGTTGAGTAGGTTACAGACACAGTGGGTGAAACAGAGGGAGTTGTAGTATTATCATGTGGACATTATTATTAGCAGCAATAGAAAGTCTTGATTAGCCCAGTCTATCAGAAAGACACTTCCATGTTAAAGGTTAGGAATGAAATAGCCGTCATCAACCTATCCCTCGCTGGGATATTCGATCAGAAGGCACCATGGAGGCACTCTTCATGAGGAGAACATGAAAAAAACAATCTAAGTGCACACAGCAGCATCCCACAAATACTGAGGCTGCTTCATATTCACAGAGGAAAGCACCATAATGGAAGTCTGTGTGCTTTTTTTTTTTTTTTTTAGTACGGTAAGAAAAAGCTTCTGCTCAACAGCCCAATATCACCTTCTCTTTGTTGTTCACAGTGTTTTTTGACCTTGAGGTCAGAAAGATGCAACACATTGTCAACAGTGTACCTAGTGCAGTGAGCCAACTTGGGTTAAAGATGTAGGAGGCACAGTAATAGCCCTGCAACAAATCTGGTGACGGCGGCTCTGCTATCAGGAGTCATCGCTGGCCCGTTTGCGAGACTGGTCCCCTCTGTAAAACAAAACACATCACATAAGTCATTTAATGTAAAGTCCATCTACAAAAGCTGTCTTTATGTTCAGACTACGAGAAAACACACCGAGGAAACCCGTTCATAGAGAGCTCCATCTGTAACTTCTGGTCATGAGCGGCGTAGTCAGGCAGCAGAGACTCCACAGCAGGAGGGTTGATTTGGGGAATAAACCCAGAGAAGAGAGCTGGGGCTAACTGGGCCCAGTCTGAAAGAGCAAACCAAATGAGTAGTGCAGCTTCTTCTGAAGGTGGAGGAAATTAACAGAGATGTCTGTTTCGGCAAAAAGATAAGATTAATTTGCAGCAGAGAGGCAGATGAATTAAAACATATGACAATATAATTCTCAACAGTAATGAACATAGCTCACCTGGCCGGAGGCTGTAGAGGCCTTTAACCACACTGGCCATTGTAGATGGCTGCACTTGAAATGGCATGGAGTGAGCTTTCATGAGAAGAGCTGAACAGGGAAAAAAACACACAAATATTTGAGAAGTCGTTTGTGTTAGTGAGAAATGAAGTCTTCTGTCAAATGTCATGAAAGCAATCAGGGCTTCAAATGAGGCAATGCACTCACGCATCAGTGTGTTCACATGTATTTCTGCGACGTGATCAGCAAACAGCTTCATCAGATCCTCTCTTAGGTCTCTGTTCAACTTTGACTCGATGTAGAACTTGTTCTGAAAAGAACAAGTGAGGATATACTCTGTTGTATGGAATATGCTAGAAATTTCACTGCATAGTAGCGGTTCTATATAGACTTTACAACAAATGTTTACAGAAAAAATGCCTACCATGTACATGAATACAGGAACTATGCACTGAAGAGAGGCTGTATATTGAGTCAGTGCAACATTAAAGTTCTCGATTAAGTCCTCAGGTGGGCTGGCCTGGGGAAAAAAAAAAAAACAACGTTACTTTCCTAGTTTCTGTATGTGTTGTATGTACTGTACAATATTAACCGCCTTGTATTTTGATTTGCTTACTTGTAGATGGGTGGAAACCTGTTGCAGATGATTTGTTATTTTTACTGTCAAGTCATTGTAGAGCAGCTCAGAGTGCTGCTGACAGACACATTTGTAGACATAGCTGGGAAAACAAAGCAAAGGAGAAACTTTGACCAAATGCAGCACTTAATTCGAACTAAAATGACCTACAATGCACACGGCAACTTTATGAGACTTGTTGAGCAATACTACAGGGAAATGTGCCCAGCTCAGGCGTGTTTGCTTGTATGGTCTTACCTGTATATCTGTGCATAAGAAACAGAGATGTGGTCTGTGGGGCTCTGAATCAGCAGACGGTCAATGGCCTTCTCCAGGTTTGGCCAGTGGTTTTTCCGGTAGTCTTCTACAGCCATTGCATTCAGGACTGAGAGAAAAAGAGGGGAGCTGGTCAGCCTCATCTTTCAGGCACATGATGATCAGGTCAGGCCTTACTGTCTGTTGACCGTCTGCTGCCAGGAGCACCAGTCCACAGTCATATTTCACCAGTACTGAGTGACTACAGCACACCAGGCCCTGCTTTGTGTTTACTTACGGAACTTAGAAGTTGAATCAAGGGTGAATTTCCCCTCAGCAGCGGCTGGCGGTGCCGCACAGTCAGTCTCGCTAACTTCGCTGCTCTCACTGCTTGAATCCGAGTCCATGAACTTTGACCCCCCGGTGCTGCCGGACCACTGCTTCCCTCGTCGGGTCTCGGGCTCTTCTCCCGGTACCGGTAGACAAGCGGGCTGGAGGACTGTCGTTACATCCGACAGCTGGCTACTCGGATACGTGCGGACTTTGCTGCTACTCGCACAATAGTTGTGGTTGTGGTCGTCTTTAATGTCCAAACTGTCATCTTCCATGGCCTCCATTTTCACAGTCGATATTGTGCGCCAATGCTTGGCGTCACTATGTGAACATTTCAGATAACAATCATGGCTAAAGACTATTAATAAAAACTATCAGTCGTCTTTGGTAATGTCCATCTCAGTTTTTGCTCTAAACTGAATTTCACGACACGCCGTATTCCGAGACGTGTGTCAAAGAAAACAGGGAATTGTAGTTCGAAGGACGAAAGCTAAATGGAGAAACTTCTCAAGCCATATTTACGGCAACGTTAGCCCACTGAACCGTGTGCACATATTGAAGCTTAATAGTGATGAACTGACTGTTAATATTTTGACTACCTTGATGTTACAGCTTTTTGTAGGCGTAAATATCATATTACCTTAAAGCGCATGCGCAAACGATGCTTAGCAACGCTATTCCACAAACTGGACATCCCCCCTCCGTGGTTGTAGAGGCCTTACACATTGAACTGATGCTGTTATAAAACACTTTTTTTTTTTTTAGAATATCTTAATGTTGAAATGTAACCCAGTCTCTCTAGGGCGGATGGAGGCTCTGTCACGTTGAAGATACCGATACTGAAGTGAGTATGAAATAACAGAAATGAGTTGTCAGTGTTTTCATTATTTTTTTTTACTCAGAACCCCAGAAGAGATAACAACCATAAGGATATAAAAAAAAGCTGTATTTTCTTAAACCGTAAACAAAACATTACTTTGTATAAATGGTGTGTGAATTATCTTTATCCAACACATTGGCTCAAAAGTCTTTCTACCAACACGTAATCTTTACAGGCAGTAGACTCTCTGTATGATGAATGCTTTAACTCTATGCTCTATGAAAAGTGACATGGGCAACAAAACTGCTTTAGTAAGATAAAGAAAAGTGCCATTTTCAATGTGAACTCTTTGAATATACTCCTAAGGCTTAATATTTCAACTTAGTATAACTTCACACAGATATAAGTCATCATTTACTCCTTGATGAGTATGTCTCACATCAGAGTGTTTATAAAAATAAGAGACTTGACCATAAAAAGTAGCTGCCACATGTCGGAAGGAACACCTTTTCAATAGTTATATATTTTTTTTGAATATTTAAATGACAGGTTAAACATACAAATCTCATGACAACATATGAGAGCGTTGATAAAGTGTTCTTTGGTCTGAAATTAAAGAGTACTGTTCATTTTCTTTCTAGCATTTACCCTCATGAAATGACAGGGCTTTACTTTTATATTGCAAGTTAGACAATGTGTTCAAGTAAAACATCTCAATGTATGTGTCTGAAACTCATAGCACCCACTATTTAGCAGGCAGTAGGCTTACATATTTACATGTTTACCCAATGGTAACATGAACCAACACTAAAAGACATCAAAGACCACAGCTACATACTATGGACTGGGACATTTGAAGTCTTTGCTTGTGATGACTGAAATATAGGAATTAAAGCTTAATCTAGTGTTGCATTCATGGTACACTGTAGTACATGTTGCAGAAGAATTTTATCTCAAAATGAGACTTAAAATGAGATGAGGAAATGGAAATATAGTTCCCAAAAAAAAAGAAAAAAAAAAAGATAAAAAGTTACTGCATTCTATTCAGCAAGTAGTATACAGTATGAGGTTTCAGACACAATGCATGTGACAAAACTGGGCACAGACAAAAAGAACAACAAAAAAAAAATGTTGCTGCATATTCACACAAAGTTTTCACACAATTTCAACTTTATGAAAAATAATAAGATGATGAGTCAAAAATATACGAAACATATATTTATATTTATATATATATAAAGACAATTAGTGCTTTGTCGACTGGGTACTTTACATCTAAAGAGGTGTGGTGCTCTGCTTCTTTTCAAAAGTACTGTCTGTCTGCAAACTTGACATGGCCTCATTGGTTGGTAAAGTATGTTGTACTGTGTCTCTGAGGCATGTCTCTCCATCCACTGCCAGTGTGTCTGCTTCCTCCGGCTCGCTGTCTTCTTCCACCCCATCTGCACTGCACTCCGACTCGTCACTGTCACTCCCACAGGAGCTCGACGTCTCATCTTCAGAGTCAGAGTAAACCTCAGCCCCATGGAAGATATAGTGATTTGGTGTTTGAAACAGGTACTGGCCTGCTGTGGGACACAATACAATCAATTTACTGTATGAAATCAATATAAGATGAAAAATAATTCATAATTATTTATCATTTTGTATTTTCCAGCTGCACGAGGGAAAAATTATATATGGTTGTTTCCACATGTGTCACTTTCAAATACCTCAAAATATAAAGATATTAATAACGTATAAAATTTCATTATAGTAAACAGTGTTGCTCTACCATAGTCAGAAGCTTACTTTCAAGGCGTTTGCTGATTGGACTTCTGTTGATTCGACTCATCCAGCATCGTCTACGAAATTCAAGGTTGGAGGTTTGACTCTTCACTTCAGCGCCCTCCTCTTTTGATGCGTCTTTGACTGGCAACTCTAAAGGCTCAGCCGTGTCTTCACTGGGACACTGAGCATTTGAACAAGGCTCTGGAGGGGGCACATTATTACCAGCAGTGTCTGTGACATTCAGACTTTCTGTCTCCTCTGAAGGCTTAGCTACTGAGTCTGTACTCTGCTGCTTCTGCTCCTCCTGAGCTGCATCACTGGAATGCAAGGCCTCACTCTGTGGCTGCTCCTGTATCCGAGGGGGTTTCTCCGTGGTCTCAGTCAGTCTTACAGTGTTGTAGCAGAGCTGCTCAAAGTCTCCACCCAACCGATGACAGAGCTCGTTGACAATTACATCACAGTCCCCGAGTAGCTCCACGTCAAAATTGAGGTGAGGCAGCTGCTCTCTGTTGATCAGGACCTGAGGCACTTCATGAGGAATGGAGTCTGGATGGGATGAAGAGATGAAACAGTGATGTACGTCGTCATGTTGGTTAAAGAAAACAGAAATACATTAATCTGAACAAAACATACTTGGGATGAGAGCAACTGGTCGGACTTTAAGTGACGAGCCAATGACAATCAAGAGGTCCACCTCATCTTTATCTTGCTTCATGGCTCTGTGGAACATTTCTGGAAGATTCTCTCCAAAGAAGACAATGTCAGGTTTCATGATTGCCAGAGGAATATCTGGACACCGTGGACAACGAGGAACAACCTACAGGATGAAGTTATGTTATTTGCACAAGCTATTCAAAGGAAAGGAGTGTCATGCCAAATTTCATCTCATGTCCATTAAGTAGGCTGCTGTTCCACCTTGATTTCATCCCACAGCTGACTGATGCACGGTGCATCAGTCAGCTGTGGGATGAAAGCCAAATACGGTGCAATATTTGGGGAGAGATGTTTAGGTAAGGTACATTTCATTTTATTCTCTCTGTGTGTGGTTATTTTAAAACATGTCAAAAGTAATTTTTCACTATTATAGTTAACCACTTTATCTTTAATGCAATCTAAAAATAGATTCTTCTCTGATCAGGTAAACATAAACAACAACACCCTTCAAGCAGAGCAGCAATTAATGATGATTATTTGTTAACCATTGTTTGATGTTTGACAAACCAAAATGTCTGCTATAAAAGAAGCAATTTATCTTTACTCCAAATTCCTTAAATGATGCTGCAACAGTTTTGAAATCAGTTCTGACATCAATATCCCTCACATGGAAAATGTACTCAGGACAGCTTTCCTGAGTCCTGCTAGATACATCACTGGAAACTGCTTATTATTTTCATGCGATAACCATGAAATGATGGATGCTGGACAATGTAGTTTGTGCTTTTTCATTACCAGGGCTGTAGGAGTTGTTTAACACACAGTGTATGTGATAGTGCCCTGCAGGGTATGTAGATGTATTATGTCGCAGTTTGTAAGAAATAAATACCTGGTTAAAGATGTCTTCCCTTATGGCTTCACAATCCATTTTGTGTTTACAGACGAGACAGGAAGCAGTTGCAAATGACCCTGGAATGAAAAAATGCCACCATTATCATGGACAAAACTATATATAAAAAAAGCAAGATCTATCAGTTAGCTGTATCACTTACCATGACACTGAATGATCCGCTGAACTCCAGCCACTTGTTCTAATGTATCAATGTTTTGTGTGTAATTGCGCAGCAGCTTCTTCTGCTTATCCAGCATAGATATGAATTTGTGACAGGGTGAAGGCTGGAACTGACCAGGGTAGATCTCCTGTAACAAAGAGGATGCATTCAGCAGTTGTGGACTTTAGTAAGCTTGCTATAATCTTGACAGTCACACACATAAAATTAAAATGCAGCCCAATAGCCTGAGCTGAACTACAAATACAGAAGCTAAGGGATACAATGCAGAAGATAATGATGTACACTAGTGTATTTTCTAGTCACATATATTCCAAAATTTGACCAAAAGACAACATGGATATGCAGATTCAAATGCATGGAAACCTGTCTATCTATGCATATCATCTCTGTAACACCTTAAAGAGTTTTGGGTGAGCATGTTTAATTTTCAATATATAATTCAAACAAAATGTATTATCAGTACATCATAAATCAGATGGGTGGCATTTTTGATGTATTGTTGTTTACTTTGATTTGCAATAAATGCAAGGGGCCATAATGAACAAACCTTAGCAAACTTGAAAAAGGGTCTTGGGTCTCGTCTGAAATATTCAATGTCAAACATAGCTTGAGGGTCTGGAAGATCAGGAAAATCTACAGCAAGCCGTGCATAAATCCCATCTCTGGAGCGAAAGTCTGGTATTCCACATGAGACAGACACCTACCAACAAACAAAAAAGCATACAGGCATTCTGACTTAATATCATGAACACTGGTATGTATGTATTCACGCAGAGTAATTAAAACAGTACCACGGCATAATAATACTGTAAATTCATACCCCAGCACCAGTCAGCACAAGAATCCTTTTACTTTCATGCAGTAGCCTGACCACATCTTCTAAGGTGTTAATATCCTTCCGTTTCTTTCTTTTAGGGGGTTCTGAGATGTTGATGATGATCTGCCACAGTGTCATGTCGTCTAAATCTGGTGGCAGCACAGTCTCAGGCAGCAACTCCCTCAGAATGGTCCTCGGATCCGTCTCTCTGATGTGTTGCTGGATGAAACTGTAGGAACCTGGCCGAGAGCACAGCATCATCTTATTAAACACACAGTATTACATGAGCAATAAAAGCTGCTTCGGGTAGAGTTTTAGCCAAATGTTTTCCAAATTCTCCAAACTAGTCACCTATCTGCGGTTGAGGTGTCCAGTCACTGGAGCTTGCATGTGAGGATCTGTCGTCGTCCTCGTTGATGTGGTCCGGCGTGACAGCCAGACCGTTGGAGGGCAGATCATCATGTCCAAGGAAATCTGAGTCGTGGGAATTTGTAAAATCAACAAATAACACTCAAGATAAACTTCGTTATATCATAACAAAAATGATCATATACAACCAATATCCATGGCAACAACCTCGTCGTGACATGTGTGAAGGTTGGTGGGAAAGAAATGTACACCGGTTAAAAAAAATGCTAAGTGGCTATCAAAGTTTATTACCGTGAAGAAGTGATTTATTGTTGAGAAATAGCAACAAGATGCGCCACAGACGGCTTTGTGTTAAATTTTAGCATTAGTGAAAACAAAAGTTTTAGCCAAAGTTAGAGATACCGTCTTTTACAAGTAAGTTAACTTACAAAACAATCACGATCGACACCCACACAGCTTTACTGTGTTCAACGTTAACTTCTATTCTGTTTCAAACTCGCCGGTTAAGTTGGTAAAACAACCACTGTCCCACAATAAGTCGCGTAAACACTTGAAGCTTTGTTGAGGCACGTCTCTTTACATACCAGCACCCTCCTCAATTGTTCCGAGTGCAGCGCTGTCGTCTAGCTTCAATACTGGTTTATGCGGCTCGTAGACCAGCAGTCCCAGTCCATTGTTGTCTCCGCCTGGCGCTGCTGGGGCCTGCTCCACCGCCATCGCCGGCTTTGCTTCCCTCTCCGCTCGCTGCGTACAATTCACAGTCGACTCCATGCTCTCTTTATCCCCAGAAACGCACGATAATTTATCTTCTTTAGAGACTTTAGGTCCTTGGTTAGTTACCGGACTGATTTTCGACCTTTTCGCGGCTGGTTCTTCCATATCGGAGACGCCTGAAAAGGCCGCTCCGAAACCCTGCTCCTCATCCGCCATCTTCAGCCCGCAGAGCCGCTGAGCAGCACCTTCCTCCCAGACAGCTGTCTCATTTGCATAGCACACGTGACTCATCCTCCACCAATAGACGCGACTGGGACGTCCCCTTCTTACGTCGATGACGTAAAACCATAACAAAATGCTGCTGCCTTCAGGTACTGTCGGAATAATATATCACTTTTGTGATTAAAACATACTTCATCCAACAATATGACGGACAATGTACAATAAATAGATCCACATTAATACTCATACTACAATAGCTATATTACACCAGTTAGTCTATTGTGCTCACTTATTTTGTCCCCTTTTGTTGTTTATATGATAATTAAATTTTCTACCTGGTTTGTTGCTTATTTAGATGCATAAATTGATTACTGAGGTCCTTATTTTATAGGTCCTAGTTGTTATTGTTGCACTATCCACTTTGCTGCTGTAACGATGCAAACTTCCCTGTTCGTGGGACAAATAAGGATTATCTTATTTTATCTTATCTAATTTTAATTACAGCCTCAATGACTCTTGCCAACTTTTTTGTTCTTATCGTCGTACCACATGCCATAGCCCAGTCATAAAAAAACATGACTTTATCACAGAGTAATCCATTTGGTTTTCTAGTAAATGAAGACTACATTCGACTTTATTTCATGGCTGCATTTACGGTCAAAATATCTAACTAAAGCGGGCAGCTTTAGTTTGGACACTTGAATGCAGCACACGTCATGTGGCGAAAAGGACCACTGGATTTTCTCCACAAGTCAGCGCCAGCGGAGGTCTTCTTTGGCAATCTTACCAACTGACGCGTTCTTCATTTTCTACGAAAAGCAGTAATAGCATATAATAGCAATATACACTTTAGTGGCCCACAGCAGCAGCGAGGCGGAGGACAGCAGCCGCCCCTGAACCGAACAGCTGTTACACAGGAAAGCAAATATTAAAGTTGCCCCGTGAAAAGAAGTCATACACGTTTCAGTAAAATTCAATGGATGCTGTTTTGAACTGCAAACCAGAGGACTTGGAAGATTACTACGGTTTATTAGGATGTGATGAATTGTCGTCGGTAAGTTACATGGCTTTTGGATGAGTCTATTTGCTGGCTGAAATAATGCTTGTTCGCATCTACAAACCAAAACATCCTGGTTTAAAGTCCAGAGATCTGGCACAAAACGCTGGATGCACGCCAAAGATTAGCAACCTGTGAGCTGTTCAACCAAAAGATTTATGAATTATGTCATCTCCAGAGGTTAGTCTGGTCCAACAGAGACCTGTTGATGCCTCAGCAAGAGATGTCAGAGGAACTCGGTGCGTCATCCACCATCTGTATAGGTTGTGTCACAGTATTTGTATTTAATGTAATTAATTCTTAAACCTGGGAAACCTAAAGTTACCAGTCGAGTAGCTATAACGACAACATATATATTTTCATCGCGTTACATTAAAAGTTACCTTAAGAACATTACTTGCGTCACTCGAGCAGCAAGCTAATGCACTTGAAGGCCTCAAAGTAAACTGATCGATTATATTCGATTATGTTATATTATCTTATATAATTACATTTTACTGTAAGTTAACGTAAAATAGACAAGTTTCATATAATATTTTACATATTCTGTGTACATTTCAGTGTGTTCAGTAAGTATTGGCCCTTGAAAATAAAATAAGTGACTCCTGAATTTCAGATATTTAGTTTGGGAGAAGCACATTGTGTTTATTTAACCTTTTGCTCTGTAGACCGAACAGATTCTCAACGAATACAAGATCAGAGCCTTGGCGTGTCACCCAGACAAACACCTGGACAATCCAAGAGCAGGTAATGTGAACTATCTATACCATATATGTACATATATATATATATATATATACATATATATATGTACATATATATATATGTACATATATATATATATATATATATATGTACATATATATATATATGTACATATATATATATATATATATATGTACATATATATATATGTACATATATATATATATACATATATATATATATATATATGTACATATATATATATATATATATATGTACATATATATATATGTACATATATATGTATATATATATATATATACATATATATATATATGTATTGTATGCATTGTTCCCTTTTGGGCCCTGATATTTTCATTTTCTTTTTGACAGTGGCAGATTTCCAGAAGCTGCAAGAGGCCAAAGAAGTTTTATGCAATGAAGCCAAAAGAAAAAACTATGACCTTTGGAGAAGAAGTGGAGTTGCTATTCCATTTCATGACTGGCAAGCCTTGAATGACTCTGTGAAAACTGTATGTAGTGTGTTGACTTTGGTGTACATTTTTAAAACATCTGTTTAACTTCGCCTGGTGATGTATTTGGTCATCTGTTTGCAGTCAATGCACTGGGCTGTGAGAAAGAAAGAACCAATGTTGGAAGCGTCAAATGCTGTCGCTTCCCAAACAGAGGACCTTCATTCTGAGCAAGAAGCTCCGAGGATCTCTTCATATGATGCCATGTCATCTGCAAGTGAGTGAATTACAAAGTATTCTCAAAGTAATGGGAAGTATAAGGACTCAATTTACTTTAACACATGTTGCTTTTAAAGTGCAAAATGCATTCAGTCCTTGTATTTGAATATTTTGTCCACACTGGTGATGTAGAATTGGTACTAGCCCTCACTTATTCATTAGTTAGGGCCTATTTTTGCCCTAAGGTCACACCATAAAGGCACATGGCACTCAGAGGGGCACACTGGGCCACAAGAAGAAAAATTAAGACCACTGAATATTAAAAAAAAGGTTGGACCTTTAATATTCATGATAAAAAAAGGTAGTGCCTTCCAATCCCCTCTTTTGTGAAGTGTTTTAACTTCATTGCAGCCACTTTAATGTATTAAAGTTTTAGAATTGGACCAAAAATTCTTCAACATCATTAAAAGTGATTTTTCTCATCATCTCAGGTGATTACTGCCATCGACGTTTCCGCTGGGCTGCTGACTCCCCATCTAGTCTGCTGCAGAAGTTTAGAAATTATGAAATATAAATGTATCAACAGCTTAAATGTGTTCAAATGTTTGTGTTGTGTGTCTTATCATAACTGTCCTCATTCACTTGGAACCATGTTAACTGTGGAGGAAACTGTTAGCTTTAAATGTGTCTGTTGCAAATACTTGCAGATATATAAGATTATGTGTGCTTATTATGTTCATGGACACACAATCAAGATATGATCACGGATTATACTGGTGTACCATTAATGATGTAATGTGTACAAGTTCATAATGTTGGGAACATAAAATTGAAGCATCTCAATGTACATTATTTAATTATTTAAATTATGTAATGTCATCAAGACCATTTCTGGGGATTTTATCAAAAATAATTAAAAATATTGAGCTTCAGCTGTAATGTAATGCTATAAATAGTCCTAATTGTATGAAGGTTTGCTCCGTTTGCTCTGTGCTTCTGCAAATAGTGAAAATTTGCTGGAAAATAAAAAAAAAATGTCATGTCATGAAATGTCATAAAAAGTGCTGAAAATGGCTTCTTACTGCGTGTTGAATGAATTCATGATGATGTCTGGCATAGAAAGTGGTAAAAAAGACATTTTTTAGGATGTCAAAAATTTGAAAAAAATGGTCATATGGCAGTAAGCCGAAAAAGTAAAAAAATGCCATGTCATAGAATTATATATAATTATATAATTATATAATATAAATATATAATCAGTCATGTTAGAGAGCTAGCAAGAGAGCTAGCAAGATTTGAAAGTAGCACCTCCTCTCAGCCTCATCTAAGCCCCTCCCCTTCCCGTCAGTGCTCCCTCTAAAGCCAAGCCCCCTCAAACTTGAACATCTGACAGTAGGATTCAGCGGGGAGAGGAGAGGGGTATGCTACGTCACTACAAGTGGAAAATATCCCATTCAAAGCCAATATATCAATATCATTTTCTCACCTTTATAATGCAGACAGTGACGACTATGTCTGTGCAAAATGTCATATCCTATAACCTCTTCAATACAAGCGCCACTGACGACCATTTTATAAGCACAGATAAGCTAGCATGATAAGTTAGCATTGGGCTAAAGGCCCAAACATACTGGGCGGAATGGACACGGAGTGCGCAAAGCTCAAATTTTACGACGACGCAGGCGCCGATCCCCAAAACATTGCTCGGCATCTATTTTTCACATCAACCCGCTTTAAATCTGACATTGATCTTCTGATTCATGGAAGTTTCACAGGAAACTGTGGCAGTGCAGCTCCACTATGGAAGCTTTGAGCAGAATGGACATCCAGATTTGCTCCAATCACAGTCCGCTGGAGTCTGTGATCACCTTTATAATGCAGACACTGGAGACTATAGCTGTGCAGGATGGATTACACCCACAGAGAAGGGCGTTCAACACTTGTTTTTAAATACACAGATCAACATCTGCTAGCATCAACACAAAGGTACACTCAGGAACTGATAATGATTGAAAATAGAAAAAAAAACCATTTACAGCTAGTAAATCAAAATGGTGTGTTGCTAACTGAACTGTGGCTTTAAAATCACCATGTTATCAAGTTTTAATCATTAAAACTTGATGGTAATTTTAAAAACACAGGTCAAGTTAGCAAAACGCCATTTTGATTTGCAAGCTACTTAACCTGAAAAATGTTTATATTTTCAATTATTATCAGTTCCTGAGTTTACCTCTATGTTGATATGTCTATTAAAAAACAAGAGTGTTTGTCGTCCTCTAGCGGAGACAGAGAGGAATTGATAAACACACATACGGTTACACATTTCAAAGTGAAACTTTCACTTTTTTCAAAAAAAAAAACAAAAACAAAACACTTCCATTGCAGTAAAACAACAGGCCTGCATTAGATAAAACAGACGGTAATTACATATATAACTACAGAAATTATAATAATAAATAAAATGACGTGACTTTTCCTAATATAGAACTTAAGGGTGTCAGGAAGCAATTACCCTCCACACAGTAGGAAAAATCATATGCAAATTGTTCCTTCAAGTTTTTAATCAGACGCAGTTCAAATTTTATGAAAGGTTATATTAATTTCCTCATTGAGCTACCACCTGGTCCTCGTGCTACCTCTGCTCAATTTGATTGGTTCCCAGAGCCACAAGTCTGCTCTCATTGGTCCGCTCACCTGTCACTCAGCCGCTGCTGGGGGTCATTTCAGTTCAGCTGACAGTCAGTTCACCTGAAAGCCACCATGGCGGGACGTCTTTTACTCAGAGTCTGTAAAACGACAACAACATTGCAGCTGAGGAGCAATGCGGTGGCTGGACCTTTACACCGGACCCTGGCCACAGTCAGAGGTATGAATCTGTGTTTATTACCGATTAAATTACGACTTTAACCCGTCACACTGGCCCACACTTTCCCGCAAGAACATGACAGCTAGTTCATAAATATATGAAATATGTTAAGGGAGCTTGTCTGGTTAGCGATGTTTTTTTTAGCCGTATGACGCAGATAA
Source organism: Synanceia verrucosa (assembly GCA_029721515.1). Classification (NCBI taxonomy): domain Eukaryota; kingdom Metazoa; phylum Chordata; class Actinopteri; order Perciformes; family Synanceiidae; genus Synanceia; species Synanceia verrucosa. Next base: position 17,055,978 of record CM056562.1, on the reverse strand, counting down.
AAACCCAAATTCATAACATGTCTGCAGCGTGACGTTAGCTAGTGATTTAACATGCAGAGAATGTTATTTTGAACTGTGATATTTACTCGCAGTAATGTGTGTTTGTGATCATTGTGAGGTTGCTTTTTCCGCCTTAACGTGGCTACAGTGTCAGATTGAAATAATGAAGGTCACTCGGACTTTAAGTGGAGGGAAGGCCTCAGATGTCAGACCCACCTCCTCTGGCAGGCTCTGTTGGTTAGATGCCAGCATCCTGATAGGGGACAGGAGCAGGCTGGCGTGGGAGGCGACGTGGAGTATTCCTGTCATTTAAGCAGACTGTAGTATTAACACAGGACCACCTGACTTTATGACTTTTAATCACCTCCCCCATGTCTTTTGTTCAGGAATACCAACAGATGAAGAGCAAGCCACTGGACTGGAGCGACGCGCACTACAAGCCCTTAAACGTGGAAAGGTGGGCTACTAAACCACACAACTGTCTGCAACAATTGCATGTAATAATTCTCCCCGGTGGCGTCACCAAATAAATAATTTGGTGAATTTTATTTACTTTTTACAAACTTGATCGTTGCATTCTGCGTGAAAGCATTCATGACAAAAACAACAGTAAAAAGAAATATATTGATGTGCGAGTTGATAACACCTAAAAAAAAAACCTTTATTCTTTGATTTACATCAATAAAAAAATGTTTAAGAAATGTTGAAAAAAAATAGAGTGGCCCAGATTAGGCATCTTCTTCTTAAGCCCCTTTAAATAATTTGGTGTTGGTTTATTTTTCGATTATATTTTTTTCACAAAAACATGCAGAAAAATTCTATATAAAGTGGACAGAATATGAGTTTAAATAAAGAATCACATGACCTTGCATCATTAATGAATAACTAATATACATTTTCCCCCCCATGACACAATTATTGAAAAATATGCATGGAAGTGCCCTCTTTGGAGGCTACAGCACGCACAAGTGCCCATGTTTGACAAAACATGCTAAACTGCTCTCTTAGCTTATTAAAACATGATAAACCTCACCTCACCTCACTCCCCTTAAGCTTAAACCCCCCTTGTCCTTAAAACCTAGTGATGCCCCTGATTCTCCTCATATTCACATTACAGGATCCCTACAGTATGCTGAAGCCCAAGGAGTATGCTGGCACAAAGGAGGACCCTCACATTGTGCCATGCATTGGAACCAAGAGGCTGGTGGGCTGCCTCTGTACGTGATCAAGAGTGCATTAAAAAAAAAAAAGTCCAGTGATCTATGTGAAAGTGTGCACTACAAACCAGACTGTGATGTGATTCTGTGCAGGTGAGGAAGACAACACTGCCATCGTGTGGTTCTGGCTCCATGAGGGTGATGCCCAGCGTTGTCCTTCCTGTGGCTCACACTATCAGCTGGTCCACCATGAGTTGCCCCACTGAAACTAAATTTAACACAAGCTCTGTCCGAACAGGACCTCTATATTTGCCATCTTCATGGCCGTATACTTCAATGTGTGCATATCATTTATCATTAAAATATAAACTTAACGTGAGCTGTCTCGATGTAAGTCTGTCAGGTCTATAAAAGGGACAAAGGGGGTTATTAAAATATATCACTTTGTACCATGTCACTTAATGAAGCACTGGAAATGTTTTAATTTTAGCTTTAGTGCAAAAAAAAAAGATTTTGCAATAAACCAGTCATCCAGATTATCATACACAAAATACTGAAAACAACAGGATTTGATCCCCAAAAGTAACTCACATTTACTTCTGTGGCTGTACTTAGCTTTTATTTGTGGATTGTTTAAGGCTGACAGCCGAGAGAATCTTCACCCTGCTCTCAATCAAATGTCACAACAGAACTTAAGTCAAACATAAAGCAAGTTGGTGTATACGGTCTGGCTTCAAACATTTAATACACAGGGTGGAGACAGCATCATCTACTCCTGTGAAATATAGTATGATTCACTGTAGCAGACACGCGGCAAACTACTACCACAGTGGAGCTCAAAATCTTCCGGTTTTGTTCCCCGTCAGAGATCAGGAACCTCATAAGTCCGGATAATGTGAGTCTCACTCTTATATTATAAACTTCAGAAAGGTAGTGCTGCTGCATTTTTAATGCATTTTCACAGATATTCATGATGCTGTATGGATACCCCATACTCTATATACCACAATATAGCACAATTCATGCTTGGATATCATGAGTGTGAGGAGGCAAGCTACTGGTATATAATAGTTTGCCTGCTCACACTCATGATATCCAAGCATGAATTAAATCATGGAAAGGACAACAATTTTAAATGTGAATCGATTTGTAATAAGTGCCATCTAATGCTGTGATGGGGGGCAACTCTTAACCAGTTCTAGTGCCATGCGGCCTCCTCCTCTTTGCCCCACTGTTCAATTCTTAACAGCAGAATTCAAACTGCAAAAACAAAAAATATTTGGGAATGCGGTTCAGTCTGGAAAAGGAGTTCTAGGCATTTCTGTGTACTATCAGGCAAGATTAAAGCCTTGATTTTGATCTATAGCCTGAAGGAGCTTCTCGCGGAGCGTTTCCAGACTACTGTACTTGGGAAGGTCCAGCAGGTTGAAACAGGTGTGGGCCACAGGTAAGTAGTGCTCCCCTCCACCAGTGGGTTGGATCACCAGCTTCAGGCTTTTCATGCCCAGAATGGGAATGCGGTCACTTCCTGTGAGGAACACTGTTGAAGAGAGAGACAGTTTCACTCTTCTAGCAGAACACGTTGGCACTTGAGAAAATTAATTTTGCCAAAACAGCAGCGTCTCTATATATGTATACAGTGATCCCTCCTCGATCGCAGGGCCCTGCAAAAGGTGAAAATCTGCAAAGTAAAAACTGTATGTTTATAGGTCATTTTCCTACATTTCAGCTCTTATAAACCCTCCCACACTCTTGCAAACATTCCCCACACAGTTATACAACATAAATCCTTCATGTTATCTTAGACATTAGGTAAGATTTGTTGAAATGATGTATGTAAACACACTGGTTATATTCTACATACAAATATACACATGCATGCTTTGATTTGGTAGCTTCTGAGCCATCCACCAATAGGGTCCCGTGTATGAAATTAACTTGGCAAACCGAGGAAGCATGTATCGTAAATAAAGACCCATTTTCCGCAGAATTCCACGAACCAGCAAAAAGTATATTTTATATATATTTAGAAATGCTTGCATATAAAATCTGAAGCTGTGAAAGTTGAAGCATGATATAGTGAGGGATAACTGTATATTTTTTTATGCACATAGTTTGCAGCACTTACAGAGAAACTGCTTCTTCTTTTCTAAGGGTAGACTGTGGAAAACGTCCCAGAAGAGCCTGATGGTGGGATGGTCCGCCCAGTACTCCCCTTTGTATTCAGTACTCTGAATAATGGGGATAAAAGTCATTTGGAGTTTGTAAAATGATTCTGCCAATGAAAAATGACATTTTTCTAGTTATAGAAGATTAGTTTTCCTATCATCTTCTGTAATGTTAGTTTCACAAAACCCAGAAAATGCCCTCTTCTATTCTCAATAAGATTACATCACAAAGTCCAAATCAGAGCTGGTGAGATGACATATTTCCTTTAATCAACAAATGAAACAGACCTTTTCGAGCTCCGTCCAGTCATAGTTGGTGTTGCCTATGACCATGGCTTGCAGTTCATTTGGCTGAAACAGCTCGAGAACTTTTCCACCACACACCTTGTGGAAGCCGGCGTAGAAGCACTCAAACAGCGGAGCCACTGATGTGTTGAAAACATAATCTACATATGCATTGACAAAGTCCTGTCTAGAGGAAGAATTAAAGGCATTAATAATAAAAGTGAGGTGATATTTTGTAAACAGGTAAAATGCAGAAGAAAGACGGCAATATGGTCACATTTCTAAAACAGTTGAGCAAAGAGTACAGATTCACTAAATAGTATAAAAGGAATAGTTTGTCATTTTGTGAAACACCCAGATGGTAACAGATTTTTTCAATGTCAGTTTGAACAGATCAAGTAAACAGAATGTTTTAAGTGGTGAGCTTTAGAGGTGGCTTTTGTCACATTTGGCAGAGTTCAGCTAGTTACCTCTGGTCGTTATGCTAAACTAAGCTAACTGGCTGATGGCTTCAGCTATATATTTGCAGACGTACAGACGTATAGGGATCTCTCAGAAGGAAAACTCTGCTACTGGTTACCAGGACAACAAAGAAAATATTACCTGTTTGATTTATTGACATTGATGTCTTCTCCATTTGGTACTAGTTCCAGGACCTCTGTAGCACCGTAGTTTTCCTCTGTTATCTGAAAACATACATAGTGCTTGGATTTTGCTAATATGACATGCAGCTATCACATCTAAATATTTTACACATCAGCCTGTCAATTGATGATCATCTTACCGTGAAGTTCAAGCAGAGGGTTTCCTCAAGGTCATCTCCTGCATAGTCCAGTAACTGCTGCAGACTCCTATTTTAAGAGGAGACATTTGACAGTACTTTCTAAAATGGACATTGTGTGAACTCTGTGTCAGCACTCAGTGTGGTAATTTAATTAAACCATCAGATGCACTTAAATAAAACACTATGGTGAACTGACATTCGTAAACATGTTAAATGGGAACCTCAGTTGACTGTTCCTTGATCTGACCTTCCCACATCTGGCTTCAGCTCTTTCAGGTCATCTAGTGTTGGTTTCCTCTTCAGGAGCTTCTTGTAAAGGGCCACAGGGAAGTTGAGTTCCACTATAGTGAAATTGTAGATGGCCAGACCACAGATGACCCCAATGAGGTTGAACAAGTCAATGTCCTCAAAGGTCTGTAAGGGACCATCAAACTTTTTGTTAGCGGACAGACTCCACGTGTCTCATTCATTAAATTATAAAGAATGAATGCCTGGAAGTACTAACAAAGTGACATTTTGGCTAAGTACCTTGTTTGAAAACCAGATGAGCCTGGACTCCTCGTTGTAACGAAACATGCCATATTTTGGATCCAGCAGCTCTTTCATGATCAAAAGGAAGAATTCCTTTCTCACACCTCCAGCATCGACTGCCTCCTCTCCCACGAAGATCACCTGCCATGAATGTCACAGCACTAAAGCAACAGCAGCACCTTTTATGTTTTGATCGAAATGGCAACACAGATTAGTGAATATACTGTGTGCATTATAGTAGCAGAACACTTGAAGTTATATAATATTTGATGAGCTCATCATTCTACACGTGACAGGTGTGCATTATTGGATTGTACAATGCAAAATTAAGTTAATGATGTAATTCACCTGATGAATGTCCAGTAATAGCCCTCTTTTTTTTTAAGCTGGTTTCTGTTGACTTCTAATATCTGACTCATAATAAAACTGTGTGCTGAGCAGGTTGGGTACAGTGGTTGCTTGATTTGTCTGCTGCAATCACATTGAGCCAAAGCTCCAAAACAAGCTGAGGGATGCCGAAAAGCTGAGGGGAACTGCAGATTTACACTTCAGTCTTTTGCTCATTTAGTGATGGAAACCATTGATTATAGCTTCTTTTACCTTGAGTGGTTTCTTGTAGTCAACATTCTTGGACTTCCTGAGCACTTCCATGGTGTCTCCAACAATATTTTCCCTCCGAACGATAAGGATGAGGCAGGGGTTGACAGATTCCACTGCTGGCAGGAACATGGAGCTGAAGTTCTGCATCTGTGCCTGGTCCACTGCCATCTATCCATATAACAAGAGGATGATGAACGTTTGACACGATTGTATGTTTCACAGATAAAACAGAACAGTTGGAACGGTCCTGAATCATTTGCACATGATTCTTATTACCTGCATCTGTATGACAGCATCAGTCTGAAGCAGTGTGGTCTTTGCTGGGGCATCAAACACAAAGGGATACTTGCACAGAGTCACCACCCCATCCTGACCCTGAGGACACAGACACATAAACAATTAGTTTATACAGATTCCTAAACGTAGACAAATGTAATTAAGTGCAACAGCAGACTCACCATTGGATACATCTGCCTCTGTATCCACGTGACATAGTCATTTCTGATGTCTATCAGGTTATCCAACTCATGGATGTAGAATTTATCGTACTGAATGATGTGCCCCGCTTTCTCACTCACCTGAAGCAACAGAAAAATAGATGTTATCTACAGTTCTTCCATTGTATGACACAAACCCAAGGATTTTATTTTCATTTCTTACTGTATGGAGGATCTCCAGGAGCCGGAGTGACGTGTCCAGGAAACAGGTGAAAATCCTCTGCTCTACTGAAGGAATGCCCATCTTCTGCATCTGTAGCAGATATACCACCACTTCCTTGTACAACTCAACCAGGCGCTGGAAGACTGGCGGTTCAAACGTTGACCACCAGTTTCCTGGTGAAAATACAAAACCACACATACTGTGAAGAAAAGAAATTGCATTGTGTAGGATGTAAAGCATTAAAAAAATTATTCTACCTAACACCCTCAGTGGAGCCTCTTTTAGGCTGAGCAACGATTTAGCAAACGGGATAGTAATGGTCACGTAATTATTTCGGTCACTGAAGAGAGGGCATTCTGGAAGAGTGAGGTAGAGTCTCAGGGCTTCAATGTCTGGAGGAGAGTTGCTTAGTCTGGGAATTAGATTCTTCTCCAGACTGGCAGCAATCTGAGGGAGACAGAAGAAAATATATACTGTTATGATTAATGTAATATCTCCAAGTCATGCTTCTCCTGATTTAATGCTTGTTTCAGAAACATTATACTGAATGGTGTGCAACAATTATGTATTCAGGAGGTGGTAAAGGTTGAGAATTAAATTTCTTTAACTATACTACACTACAACTATGTTGCAACAGACAGGGCTTCTTGGAATCTGATTTGTATTATTTATGGAAATAAAACATAATTACATTATTCAGTTGTCTTATTATGTATAAATGAAGTAGTAATTCCTCAGCACAGAAGCCAGACTTCAACTTTGTCTTATGCCCAGGGTATACTGGAAGGAATAATGTTCAATAATGCTGCAAATCCTCACAGTGAAAACATTTATTACACAGTTATTACAGTCCACTGCCACGGTACCGATGCCAAGCTAGCATGTCGAAACAGGAAGCTGGATCATGCCAAGTTAGACTTAATTTTGGCAGGGAAAAAGTGCCACTGCTATGTCCATAGTCCCTTGCTCTCTTCAAGATATCTGATTGAACAGAATAGAAAAGGGGTCTATGAGTCATCCCTTTGCAGGCTTACTTTGTGCTACTCCTGTGCAAAAACAATGCAGATGTTTTATATGCAATGCTAATGTGTTATTTTTGCCTTTTCTAAAAGGGTTTCTGCCCACTGGGCTCCCTAAAAAGCCCCCACCTTTTAAAATGTCTGATAAGACTATTATGGATCCAAAGAGCCCAACTATATTCACGTGTGACAGTGTTTAGTCTCCTTAACAGTCGTTTCATATACTGAGACCATATTTGAAACATCACTGTATAAAATGACCTGTGGTGACTATAAACTATCCTCATTGTTCAGAACTACAAACTAATGGGAAAACAGCGAAGTGGACATGGTGCGCAAACAGGATTGTGTGACCACTGACCTGCTGAGCGATCTCATGGTGATCTTGATCAACCACTTTGTGCAACAGGAGGCGAGCAGAGTTCATATTCACCCCTGAACATTTACTGCTGGTACTGTAGTGATCTGGATTACTGTATAAAAGAAACAGTTAATGGATTTAATACACATATAGCATATACATATATATATATAAAAACGACTTAATTTACTATTGAACTGAACTACCTTAGATCATGTAGCTAATACCTGGAAACTTGGTACGGCTCTGGTAAGCTAGCTTGACAACAGCTGTCTCCTAGCTAATAGCAAAAACAGCTAGCATAAAGACAATAAACACTGACTGTGAAAAACAATTCATCTGTTAGTTTATAGTTGAAACATGAGATGGATACAAACTGGTAGAAAACTATGACTCACAAAGTGTAAAGAAGATATCAAACAAACACAGCTCAACCTGTAGGTCTGACACTTCTTAGTTACCATGTGGTGAGGATTTCCCAGCATAGACATTTATTAGTAGGAAATAGTGTGTGATTAACTGAAGTCAAACGAGTGAAGACAATGCATTGGATTTGCTGATAGTGAAGCCTTTTGGGCCAGACTGTAGATTAAATGTACTTCATCTGAAAGGTGATTACCTCATTGACAGGAAAGATCCATTGAGGCAGCTTGCTGAGGAGAATACGAGGTCAATCTGACTAAAGAAATAGTAAAAGACAAGTAATTAGTGTGACGACTTTTACAAGAAACTCTCCATAATCTCATACAATCGTCGACAACTTGTCGAACTATAAAAATAAAACAAAAAATGACACCAGTAACACGTGGTATGAGGACTTTACTTGGATATTTCTTGTGGGAGTCTTCCTGGGTTGTGGTTCCACCACTTTTGTATGATGTCCTCGGTCAAGGTGCAAATGCTTCTCTGGGGATTTTGCATTCCTCCGTCATACATGTCTTGGAGTTTCTACACAGAAAAAAAAGGTAGAAGTGAAAAAGAATTCAATATAAAGCATAAATGTGCTAAACCCATGTGGTGTTCACTTCAACTTGAGAAATATCAGGTCTCCCATATTTTAAACAAAATCTACCAGGTTGTGTATTTCTATGAATTCTTTATAGAAACTAACATGCACCAACAGTGCAGGATCTGGTGGATCCAGGCATGATCTAGCCTCCCTTCAAATATGTTGCACTTCTGCCATGTAAATTTGAACATTTCATAGTATGGTTAAAAAAAATCCTATGCACACACCATATTGCCACCACATCAGAGGCTGAAAAATAATTATATTGCACGTTAAGAGGAAGAACTTTTGCAATTTATGGAATTGTAAGCACTTCAAAAGAACCTCGAAATACAATAAGCCCTTTACTTATGACAACTTACATCGACAGTGCAATAGTGAGCAAAACTCTGGTCTCCTCCGGCATAAATCCTCTTGATACAACAACAGTCAGGCTCCAAGTCTGCAATATTACATACAGACAACAAGAAATAAATATATGGATGGACGAGGAGCTCGGGATGACCTATGATATACAGAGTAGAGGTAAATTGTGTCTTCTGAAAGATCCTGTTTTTTATATTAACCTGTTATCAAATGTGTTACTAATAATTCCATCTCATCATTTAATAGTTGAAAACTAATAGACTGATCATTGTCGCTCTAGAATTATACTTCCTTTCTGTCAATAGACCACCCTTATATGCTCCAAACTGTACCGCTAATAAGGTAGTTATTATCAATTCTTTGCTGCTGTGAATTTTGTTGTTTGGTTTTGCCTTCCAGTCCTAAGAAAATACTTGAAGCAGCTTTATTTAGTGTCTCACCTCTATCCATCGCAGAAGTGGAGGCTACCCAGGGGCCTTTGATGGGAGTAGGGCTTTTTCTGTTGCCAGTGGAGCGAGTACCAAGCTGCCCGTTACCAGCAAGCCCGAATGAATATATCTTCCCACAGGAGGGTGTGAAAGCCAACGTGTGCTGCCTTATAATTGCAACATTTTTTGTTATTTCATGATGAAATCAAAAGGCAAATTACAAAAAATGCACAGTAATTTTACCTTCCACACGAAACCTGCGTGACTACATTTCCCATGAGCTCAAACACTTTCCTAGGATTGATTTCATGGTTTGTAGAGCTGTGTCCAAGCTGCCCATATCCTCCCGCTCCAAATGTGAACACACCTCCTTCCTGTAAAATCAGCAACACCAGTTGATTCTGACCTTCCTAAGAACAAGAATACTGCAAGGCTAAAATGTTCACAGACCCCACAGTAGGGTTGGGACTGACTGAGAAAGCACGTAGGATGCAATCATGTTAGTGAGTTCAAGTAGCAGGAAACAGCCACATGCTGTCACAGCATAAGTTTTAACCTTACAACTTCAGCCCATTACTGACATAGAAAGTTGCCAAGCTTAAACTAAGCGTTTTCATACTTCAGCCATGGGAATTTTAAAATCCATCAACTACTAACTACACAAAGAACGCTTCAGTTGATAAAAAATATGGTAATAATAGTGGTAATAACAATATTTATTTAAAATAATAGCCTAATTGCAGCTGTGTTTGTCTGGTAAATGAAATTAAAAGTTTTTCTACACACTCAGGTCTTACTTTTTAATTTAAGTCATTCATTTTGACAGCTTTACTTACAGGCTTACTTGATTAGACATGGGGTAATTTACTTGTAAGAGTCAATTGAGCTGGATGTTAAGATGATTGCCTAAACAGTAAAACCATCTTATATATTTATAATAAATATTACTTCATAGTTCAACGTTGACCTACTGCACTTAACATAAGCACACCGTACAGAGGTAACAATGCTGATGAGACATTCGGTTCTTCACTTAAAAATTATTAGTACAATTGTAACTGTATAAAATCTGTCAGATCGGACTAAAAGGTCTCTTTACAAAGCCCTGGATACCCTATTGTAAGGCTATGTTAAGTGGAATCCTTATGACCTCATATCTCAGCAATAAAGTTGGCCAATAAAATATCATCTTCACAATGAGGAAACATGGCCCAAACTATAAAAAAATAAGGCTGTAAAAACAACGAAAATTCCATCACTAATCACACACCACTTGGATTCAAGGCAACCATTGATTCAAATCAAGCTCTTCCACTCACAGTGAAGTTTCATCAGAAAACAAATAGTATAGAACTTAACTTGGTGAGTGCTGCTGTGTGATCTTCTCCACAGGAGATGTGAATGACTCTCTGCGATCTAAGGGACTTCAGCAGGGTTGGGAAACACCGATCTGAAAAAGACCTTTTAACAATTAGTCTGAGTTGAAGGCTTGAATTCTCAATGGTAATATTTGTTCAGGGGTTTGACCACCCACCATTGCTGTCATTGAGACCCAGCTGACCAAACTTGTTGCGCCCCCAACCAAACACTGCTCCTGAGAGAGTGAGGGCAAAGCTGTGAGCGCCACCTGCTGATATCTGAGCAAAAGGAATGCCCTGCAGAGACTGGATGATTTGGGGCGTGGAAATGCTCTCTCTATTTATTCCAAGCCCAAGTTGTCCGTGTCGATTCTGGCCCCAGGAGAAGACGTGGCCCCCTTTGTCGAGAAATAGACGTAACACGGAATGTCTTAATAAGTGGAAAACATAATGGTCAAATGAATGAATGTGTATTACGTGGGTACAAACCATCCTTACCTCTTGAAAGTGCATGGGAGTGCCAATACCCACAGGCTACCTGAGCTATTTGCACATCTGACAAACTCTTGATATTTCTGAAAAGAGAGAAATTTGCATTATCTGAATAACGGTGATATATTTTGATGTTTTATTAAGAAAGCAAGGCAAAGCAGTACATGTGAAACATCAGTTTCCAAATTTACCTAGGCACACGAACACATTCTTCGAAGTTATTTAGGCCCAACTGCCCATCTGAGCCCTGACCCCATGAGAAAACCTGCCCTTTGTCATTCAGGGCGAGTGTGTGGGACCCTCCACATGACACTGCCGTTATGATCTGTGCATCCAGGGCCACAACCTGTTCTGAAAGAAGAGATGTGATGAATAAGTGTTATCATGACAAAAATACATAAATAGATATATTACCAACCTGGTTTCTTTCTGGACTTCTCATGCCCCAGCTGCCCCAGGTCATTGCAGCCACAGGTGTATACTGTCCCATCCTCCAACAGGAAGGCCGTGTGTCTGTGGCCACACCCCACATCGCACACTTGCTTACCGTGAAAGAATGCACATCTCCGTGGCTCCACCACGATCTCCTCATCAATCCCACCCAAGCCCAACTGTCCGTAGGAAGCATTTCCCCAGCACAACATCGTAGCTTCCCCCGTTGGCTACACACGCCACCAGGATTCCTGTCCCTGTGAAGACGAGAGGGACACCTCGGTTAACATAGCCTTACATAGCACATTCAGACACATCCATAGTTTAGGATGAGAAAAACTCTTCAGCTAAGTGTCATCTAGCAAGGTAGCCACATAACGTTTCATCGAAATAACATTACCACAATAAAATACCCGCGTAGGTGTAGCTAGCTTAATTAATACCTTTGGGACTCAATGAAACATATTACTAATACAGTGAATTCGTAGCTGTTTATGTAACAGGCAAACTGATTAGCCAACTAAAGCTGCAGTTTAAAATAACGGTTACGTTAGCTAAAATCATCGACACGACTTCCGTTTCGGGCGTCTGGAATTCCAAATTAAAAGATGAAACGGTACGTCTGCTAATATTCGCTCTTAAACACATTTAACCCACCCCCTTGAATTCAAAGTAATGACAATACCATAATTGAAATATGTTTCCTCTGGTATTAATATGAATATGTTGTAATACTCAATTTAATACAGCTGGAATAACCTCTTGACGGTTTACAATGATGATTCCAAGCGAGGCAGACCACTGGCCACTGATGCAGCTTCACCAAGTACATTTTACAGTATTACAGTTAGCAACGACAGTTACCGATTTAAAGAAAAAATATTTCACAAAAAAATGTTCGCCACGTGGTGAATTTGACAAAACACCGCTTTTGTCCAACAATGCTGTAATAATACTACGGCTGCAATGTTAGCAAGCTAACGTTAGTAACAGAGTAGCAGAGTTCATTCAGTAAGGTGGCTGCATGACGAAGAGCAACTCAACAACGTTTTAGTCCTTTATATCTTGTGAAAGCAGTAAACAAGTTACAACCAGGACTAACAATAATAAATATTCTGCAACGTTAAAACTAAACATCAAATCTTACCAAACCCGCCAGGTTTGACAATATTATTATATTCCAGGGTTTTGCTAGCTAGCTGGTCCGACTGATAAAAAAGCACATAAAGCACATTCTGCGTATTTAATATCGAAGGCCACCCAGCTAACGTTAGTTGGAGAGTCCTGCCAAATTCCTCCAGCCCCAGAGTCTGTCAACAACTGCTTTACGGTTCTGCTCAAAGAATCCATCAGGTTAGCTACACTGGACTCTGAATGTCCGGTTTGACTTTTCAAAATAAAACTTCCTCGAAACAGCGGCAAGCCGGTTAAAGTTTCGATACTGAGTACACTCCTGATCAAATACTTAGTTGAAAATTGGAAGAATTGACATTTTGCACTGTTGAAGCTTGGGGAGGTTCTAAGTAGTGCTTCAAAATGCAAAAAGAAGAAATGGGAGTGAGACAAAAAAAAAAAACTGAGTAAGCAATTTCTTGCAAACAACCACTAAACTGAAATAGGCTGTTCTTCAACTGATCAAAAGTTTAAGACCACAGCCTTTAAAAGCCTAAAAATGTGGATTAGTGTCATTTAATATGAACGTGTTGAGAGTTTTATTGTGAAGGCTAATTCGTGTAACCGGAAGTTTTTCCATTACTTTATGGAGGCGAGAAACATCCCCTCGTTTCCACAACGTTCTAGATGGGACGAACACACGCATGCGCTTTCCGCGCGCACACACACACACACACACACACACACACACACACACACACACACACACACACATAGCCTATTCAAAAAAGGAAAGGTGAAAGTGACTGCTATCAACGATCTCTAAGATACAAGATCCAAGCTCTTGTTTCGTGTACATTTGTAATTTCACTTTGCTGGTTGGGCTTACTGGGACCTGATATGTATAAAAACTAAGCATTATCTTTGATGTAGTTTTGGAGAAAATTTCTGTGAGTAGAAGGATGTGGACATCAGGTATGAGGCAGTTATGTTAATTATCATAAAATAAAATAGAATGATTCGCGTACCTATGCCTATACAAAGGCACCAAAGAGTAGTAAGGTTCAAATGTACAGCATGCTATAAAACACCAGATTCTAATGCATGAGATGACATAAGGGTTGCAATATAAAAAACACGCATTTTTATGCTGGTCAATTTGTGCAATCATGCAATTATCCTGTCGATTTGAAAGATCTATAACTCTTGTTGGACCTCATTTGCCTTTTTCAAACTATTCCAATATTTGTCTCCCTCTGGTGGACCTTTTACACAATAAACACTTACTGGTGCACTTGTTTTAATGAGAGAAAATCAAAAGATATTGTTTATTAAGCACACTTGGATACCAAAGAGAATCTGTAAGGGCCCATCTTTGGTGATACCACAGGGCAACAACAAAAACATATTTGCCCTCATTTGGTGGGAGTGATAAGACAAAATAATAGTACAGCAATACAACATTAAAATATAAATTTGTTTTGTAGCTTCATTCCAAGTGAAAATCTTGAAAAAATAATACATTAATTATACTTCATGCATTTACAGAGATGCTAAAACATGGACCCAGAGAATGTTACAGTATTATTAAATATATTTTAAATTGTTTTACTGATGTGTTCACATCTAAGTGTTGTAGCAGGTTTAGGGTGAACTAAATTGACATAAAAAATCAGAGCAATTACAGCACAGCATTAAAAGGCACAAAAGAAATGATATTCCCTTCTTATTCAGGAATTTTAAAAGTATAACGTGAAATTAATTAAAACACTCAAGCTACTTTGTTCACATGGTGCTTCATAACACTTGACACAAAGGGTTTTATTGGTAATATTTGATGAATTAATTAGTGTAACAAAATCCAACACAACCCATATTTTTGGTTTAACACTATGAGATTATTTGAACTGCAGACTTGCTTTCAGTCAATTCACTGATGTTGGGCCCCAGAGGATTTCTAATGGACGGGTGGTGATTTATCTCACCTTTTCTAAATGCAACATTAAAATGGGAATCATAGATGATGGACCACAACTCTTTTCTTTTCTTTTTCTTTGCAGGAGACAAATACATTCCAAACAGCCCTCTCTCCGTAACAACAGTCTATTTTCATCAGTCATTTACGTAAGAACACATGATTAACATCTTTCAGTAGTAAGCACAGGTGCTTGTTGAAATGCAGTGTATCCTGTACTGCTGGTTCTTCATGGGTTTTCCCGTTTGACTTGCGCACTGAGGTGTGATGTCTCAGTAGGACCTCACTTTACATCAGCTACAAATCAGTGCAGAGGCAAGAGAGAACCAAAAGAAGTACACATGTTGCACTTGCTGGGAGTAAGTAAAAACTTTTTTTAATCTTAATTTCTTCATTCTTCAAGTTTTTATCCAGTGAGGATTGTGACTCATAATATTGACTGTTGTTTTCTTTTAACACGCTTAGATCGTTGTTGGCCTTCTCTTCATCATAATGTGCTTCTCAAAAGGACTAAAAGAGGTGAGTTTCTTTTTCACATTACTTTTAGTTTTATTTTAAAATGTAATTTGGATAACGAATAAGACATAAATCAATTTCTAAAAGACAGAAACAAACAAAAGCTTGACTGCAGCTGCTAAAGACCAGTGTGAGGAAGTAGGAAATAAAAAGTGAATTTCTGAAAAGGTGCTTTGATTTTCTTTGACAGGGAAATAAACCTCCAAAACCACAACTACCTGAATCATATACCAACAACAAGAAAGTGAGTAACTATCTGAAGTTTAATGCTGTCTTTAGTTCTGATAGTTGGGATTATATATTTTACATTTATCTCTTTCACAGAAGGATCTGAGTGAAGAAGATGTGCATTTATTGGCCAAGATCCTTTCGGTTGGATTGGTCGATGCAGATCCAAACTATCTACAACATCTTAAAGGCTACAGAGACTTGCGGGGTGCATGATTTTCCTTTTTTCTTCCTTTTTTTTTAAACAACATCAATGTATGGATAGCACACAGCTGGTCCTGGATTCATGGCTCTGTGACGGCACCAAATCAAAGCTCTCCAGTTTTATGTTTTGGATTACCACAAGTTATTTTTCCTGCAGCCCCTCCAGATGCTCCATACTTAATGGGGAAATATGCACTTTATTGGAGGATGAATTGGTGGATCCTGCTTCCTTCATTGCCGGACTGTATAATTTGTGGTTATATTATTATATTATCTCCGCCACTTTTTAAATCAGGAAATGCACAAAATGAAACTATAGAAAAGCAGGATTGTTGTGCTGTTGCTGTCAGTGATACTTGCTTTATTGGGTTTGCTTTGATATTTAAATAACATCACTTTGTGAAATGTTCAATATCACTTTGTTAAGCAGTAAAACTAAACTCAAAGTGTGAAACAATTTAGCTGTGGTATACAGTTTCAGCATGAATTACCCAGTTTAAAGTGAAGCTATATAACAGCTGCTTAATAGTTTCTATAAATACAATCAATGCTTAGTAATTTACTGTTTGCATAATAATAGTTTAGCATTTAGCTAAAATACTGAATACAGTGATATTTACCAGAGGTTTAGTTTAGCCTCAACAAGCTACTGGTTATATCAGCAAATCTGCATACATAACATTTAATGTATTTGTGTTTTTGAGCAATGGGACATTAAATGTTTTATAAAGTCAACGTTTCATTTGAAAGACGAGGAACGTGTTGCTTCTTCCTTAAAGTTATACAGTCTTGCTTCAAGAGATTACTGTCTGACCAGTTTTATGTGGCAGGGAGGCTGAATTACTTTGCTTTCATTTTGCTCATGTTCTGGCCTGAGGAGACAAATGAGAGAGAGTTTAGACAGTGTGATACTTTGCATGTCTATAGTGCTAAACTTAATATCCCTTACTCCAAACATGGCTGTTGAGCTTGTCTCCTATCATATAGAGCAATGTCACCACTGCCATGTTGAAAAAGAAGAAGCCCACCAGACCAGCTGTGCTGAAGTGAGCCAGAAGGGGATACACCCAAATCCCAACTGACAAGTACACCCATACAATCCTGCAGAGGAGAAACAAGTAGTCAGTATCACTTCATCAGCACATCTTGTACAGTCTTGTCTGGAAAAAAAAACTAGTGTATCTTGTGCAAAATATTCATTGGCACATAGCTTGCACCCATTGATATATATATATATATATATATAGACAGAGCAAAACACTCATCTGCAGCATACTGGTACATTTATGGTTTGCACCATCAGACACAAGAGGATCTGTAGGCAGCATTATGGTATGTGAGCAAAATACTGAAGTTTCAAAGGAAGATTTTACCCCCAGAGCTGTTTGCATTATGAACGGATAAGCACTGCTGCACTGAACTAGTCTAGACTAGTTAGAGTATGAGTACAGACACATGTAGACAAGGCTGTGCTTTTAGCCATATTTAGAAATATGAAAGAGTTTTGTTCCCAGTTTAGGCTTCACAATCTGTAGATGTGTTCCTGTGTTTTAATACTGACACAATATGGAAAATGTTCAAGCAATGCTGCTTTTATCAGCACCATTACTGTTGTAAACACTTTATCTTCTTTACCGCAGATAGTTTTTGTATGTGTATGTTATGTGATGTGTCTAGTTTCATATCTACTCATCTACATCCATTATATTGACTTTATAATGTGCTTTTAGAGGATCTGTCATATTATTGTTACACCTTACTGACTAGTCCTTATGCATATGGTTTTATTCACTGCTGTAATGCTGATTGCATGTCCACATCTCTGTCTTTGTCATGAGTCTGCAGTGTACGCTGACTCAACACTTACCAAAATAAGTAAGCCAAGCC
Organism: Synanceia verrucosa; assembly: GCA_029721515.1. Classification (NCBI taxonomy): domain Eukaryota; kingdom Metazoa; phylum Chordata; class Actinopteri; order Perciformes; family Synanceiidae; genus Synanceia; species Synanceia verrucosa. The sequence continues at coordinate 17,038,405 of CM056562.1, read as the reverse complement.
CACACCTCCTAATGCTGCCAGTGCATACTTGGTCTGTGGGTAGATGTGAGGCTGCACCAGCATTTCTCCAACTAAACCAGGAAGGACAAAAGTGTGCTGAGAAAACAGTGTGAGAATAAGGTGTTGTGAGTGTTTTTGACAGGAGAATCGGGATTATTTAAATTTTGGCATGAAGTTGTTTGGAAATGCTGATTTACATACCATAGCATGGTTAATCCAGGGGGGAAAGAAGGTGTCAATAGTAGCTGGGTAGACTAATTCTCTGTCATAGGCAAAGATTGTCCAGAAAAGTAGAACAACAAACTAAACAAGAATGCAACATGGGGTTAACGTGTGACACAATTCTTATTTTATGATAAAAACAAGATTGTGAAATAGTTGTTCCTCACCATGCCAACAGGAAAGACGAAGACAGAGAAGAGAAGGTCTATACATCTGTTCAGAGTGCTCTCTGACTTTTTCACAGCTTGATGATCATTCAGTGCCGCCAGTCCGAAGAATGCCATTTGTAATAACTGAAATATTATGTGCAACATTATTGTTTTCCCTGATCCCTTTTAGTTATTGTACATTATAATTATTATTATTATAATTATTATAATTATTTTTATTACTAGATAATGTGGATAATGTAGGTTACTCACCAAATTTAAAAAAGTGAGGTATTTCCAAGGTCCTCCATATACAAAGATTCCTGGTGGCAACTCCTCTCCATCCTTTGCAATGAGAGCGTTCACAACAAAAACATACCAGCTGAATGCAGCAACATGGTACACTTTCCTCAGTGCTACAGTCATTGTAAAGTAACCTTATACGGATCCCTGATAAAAAACTTAAACACAGACACAAAATACACTTTTTGAGTTTTCCTGTCAAACTGGAGACACACTGGGGCAGCAAAGGTTCTTTTAAGATTAGTGTAGTTCAGCACAAGCTTATCAAGGCAGCGGAGACAAGAGGCCCACTGTTTCTAACGAGCATAGGGCTCCTTCTTTCATAAGCAACGTTGTAGCATGTGACTGGGCACCAATTTCATTCACAGCGAGACCTTTAACTGTGGCATAGTGTTTTGTAAGTGAAGACCCACCAAGTTAAGTAAGCATGGTCTATCTGTATTATTTAACAAATACACTTGACTAGAATAGAAAATGAGAAGCTATAAAAAGTAAAACTCTTCATCTACTGCAGATCCAGGGTTGAGGCTGTGTTTTCATAATATACCGAAATCCTGAAGTGCCTGAAATGAAACTGAATCTCTGCCAGCATCACGTACATTGAGCAGCTCATTGACCTCTGACCTTCTTGTGGAGTAAGTTTAGTTTGAGTTTATTCATTTATATAGCACTTTTTAAATTTTTTGCACCAAAGTGCTTCACATGACAGAAAAAATATACACATTTACATTTGTACATTCACAGTACATATACAGACTAACACAGAGAATAAAAAACACTTTGATAAAACCAGGTAAAAATAGGTAATAAGTCAGACTCAATTAAAAGCAAGAGAATAACAATGGGTTTTCAGGGGTGTCTTAAAAGAGTCAACAGATTCTGCCTGTCTGATGGACTCCAGCAGGTTGAAAAAGTTAAATGACAGATGTCATTTTGTAATATAAAGTAGAACATAAGGTACAAATACTACTTATGTTGTTTGTCAAATGAGAAATGAGAAAAACAAAACATCAGCTTGTCTTTGGTCCAACAGCCAGAGTCGAAATAGTTAAATTTGTTTTTTTTTCTGTGTGAACTTGTTCAGGTATTTGCACAGTGTAGTAACCATTAATCCTGGCCTGAGGGTGGTGCTAAAGCAAAGGCCATTGTTGTGAAACACTCCCGACATCACGTCTAGGTTCAGATTCATTAATCCATATTGCACAACTGATTTTCATGAATCAAAATTTATTTAAAATCTAATTCATGTCTTATTTCTGCTAATTTCAGACCTGGACACAAAATACTTCAATTAAAAAATATTTTTACAAGAAGTACTGTCTTTTGCAGAGCATTAGTTATACATGTTTAGGGGAGGACATTTTGACACGTCACAGTCGGAAAATACCAAACAAAAATGTGGCCCTCCTCAAGGAGACCAGAGGTCAAGGTTGACTACTAAACACACACCAGGACATTTCAGGACTTGTTAAGACAATTCAGAATCAAATAACTAATGTTAGACGAAGAGAAACTTTAGCCAGCTTCCACCTTTTTGTCTGGTATATCCTAAATAAGTACATATTGAATCGAGAGTATTAATCCATAATGATGATTTACTTATTTAACTTGCATGGTCAATAAAAACAACAATAAAGGGTGAATTTCATTTCGTTGTTTCATTTTCATGGTCCTGGTTTTGTTCATGTAGACTCACTGTCACACTGTCATGGCTTATCGTGACACAGTCAAATAAAGAAAATACATTTAATACATTTTATTTAAAAAAAAAAAAAATAAAGGGTTGGTTTCAGCAAATTACAAAAAATAAACCCATAGGTAATTATTGTCAGTAGAATTTAGCCAGTCAGGTTGTTTTGGCTCTTACGAGCCAATAATTACATTTAAACACTAGATTTTCCTTGCGTTTGTTTCATACCATCAAAATAAGCATAATTTGGATGATTCAGGTAGTTTTCAGGCAACGAGAAGCAGCTTGGAAAATTAATATTTAACATTGATAACTACCGGATAATATATAGTAAAATAAACAAAAAATCTATTGTATGGTCTGCCATGTTCTGCACATTTGTATGGTAGCTACATCATGTTTAAGCTACAATTCTAGTTTGATCTCAGGTTTATTCAAAATGTTTCAACTCCATGTCTGATTCAAATAACAAAAATTAAAGCTACAGTTTATTTACACCAGAACAGGTTCTGCATGTTTGTGGATTTTTATATTCACTTGTCACTTGTCACTTGTGATTATCAACATAATTATTCAACACAATTCTGAAATACTATGATATAAACAAGAGTATATTACAGTTTGACAAACTCTGGCTACTTTATTACATCACATTTTGCCTTGAAACCAGCTAACATAAATGTCATGGCTGTCAGTTCTGTAGAACAGGAAAGGACAGACCTTATCAAACACAACCTGCAAACATTGCACTTTACCCATGTGGTCAGTAAAAATATATTTGATCATTCACGTTTAGCCTCTGTCCATGCACTTTTCACACCTTGTTGGTATGGCTCATGTAACTGGGACTGTATTCATTTGTATTACTGATGGTTTGATTCTACCGATTCCCTGCCTTGTTGGCAGAGGAAAATCCCATTTCTCTGAAATGTCTTTGGGAGAAACATTTCTTGGTCATCACTGCAGCTCCTTTTGCTTCTTTCTCCACACACACACACACACACACACACACACACAGTATGTGCTGTTTATTCTTTCTTTGGATCCCATTTATGGTGCCATCTGTGATAGTAACAGAAACATAAATGTATTACAACAGGAGTAACGCAGCATGAATTTAAATTGAAAATAAGGGTGTTAATGCACACATACCTCAAATCGGCTGTAAACTTTCCTCTCCTTCCTCATGCTCTGAATCCTCTCCAGCAGCTTCTCACGCTCTTGACTTGGCTTAAGCTGTTCTCTGTTAAGTGACATGATCCCTCTTTCTTTCTCCTTTTTGGCGTTTTTGTCAGCTTTGTCTTCTTTCTCGTCATCAGTGACAGGAGACTCTTTGGCAGCGTCGTTCCTGTTTTGGCTATGAGCAGAAATTTGCTCCAAAAGCAGCTTTGTATCGTCTCTGAGGTTGCTGCTTGAGAGCACATTGGCTGTTGATGACTGATAGCGAGACTTTGGCTGCTTGGCCGGTGATAATGGAGGAAGGACTTCATTGGATTTGATCTCTTGTGATTCAAAGTAATTATTTTGCCCTACTTGTTCATTTGTTTTTTGATTAGTAGTTGTATTTGTAGTTTCACTATCCTTATTTGTGTCTTCTACATCATCAGTTTTGTTCTCGTCAGGCATTTGAAACTCTTTGCTTACTTCATTTTGATGGTCCATATTACTACTTTCAGCAGGTACATGTGGCTCTGAAAGGTGGGGTTCAGGCATCACAGGGGATTTGCATGGCAGATCAGGCTCTGTTGGGACTTCTGAGGTAGGCAGAGTTGGACTAGACGTTTCTGCTGATGGGAGCACTGGAGTTTCAGTGGAGTCTGTTGCAATTTGCTTGGGTAAACAGTTCGTGTATGAGGGGCTGTGCAACACAGCCAATGTTTTTTCAGCCTCAGGGGACAAAACTGATCCAACCAACTCTGTTGGGGGAGAAGAACATGATACTGTTTTGGCAGAAGTGGGAGTGGCAGATTCTGTCAGGTTAAGTTTGGAGGGAGGGATCGCTCGTCTTTCTGACTGGGAAGCATAAGGTGTGTCTGATGAGATGGTAGGAGTCTCACTAGATTTAATTTCTAGGTCAGATATAATAGGTAAACAGGGTTCACATGGTAAAGGCCTAAGGTTAGGAAGTGTGCTATCAGCCTTGACATCCTTTGATGATATAGGAACATCCAATTCCTCGCCAACATCCTTTGGAACAGAGCTGTTTTCTGACTCAGGAACATCTTTTTCTGAAGGTGTAAGAGCACAAGATTCCTCAGAGTCTGTCTTTGTGCTGGATTGTGAAGAAGATGTGTTTGGATCTGAAGCAGCAGCACATGTATCATGAGAAACAGATTCCACATGTGCAGAATCAGCTGCTGAAAGGGTCTTAGATGATGTCAAGTCTTGCTGTGAGGGGCTGACAGACTCCTGTGCATTTGGGGACAATATGTTGGAAGTCAGTGTTGAGCTTGAAGCTTCTGGAACACTATTAGAGGATTTGGTCTCTACTGGACTGGGAAGAGGAGCAGAGCTAGTGGGTGAAGGGTTTGGATTGATCTGTGGATCAGACTCTGGCAGAATATGATCAGAGGAATAGCTTTGGCGTGGTGGATTAGAAGAGCTAGAGTCTGATCCAGTGTGTTTTTCAGATAGCAGAGGAGGAGAGATGCTACTGTCTAACTGAACGGAGCCCGGGTTTTTGGTGTTCGAATCCAATGCAGCACATGCAGAAGATGGTGGTTCCTCCACTGAACTGGGAGTAGCTGAACTAGACTCCTCTGAGGTAGAATTAAGGCATGGCCTTTCACTTTCATCAGTACCGTGTGCAAGAGGAGGAACACTAGCAGGGATATCATTTGTTGGTGGTGGATGAATGGAGTTGCTCCTTTTTACAGCAGGATGTGACAGTTCTGGCTCTTCTGGTGGTTTGCTCTGAGGCACTTCTGTTTCTGTAGAATCAGGTAGTGTTGCTGCTGATTGGTTGTATATTGGCTGCTCTGAATCGGATGAAACTCTGGTTTGTTCTTGTTTACTGCTTTGGGAGGTACTGGGATCAGTCTGGACCTGACCGTCCTGCGTCTTAGTCTTATCACTGACATCTAAAGATAGACTGGCTGACTTGGATGCTTCTGTGGATACTGTTTTCCCTACATCCTCTGCAGTAGCATTTTTCTCTAATAAACCCTCAAATGTTGAAGTATCATCCACCTTTTCTGATGGTTCTTTTGATGCAAGCTCCTCTTTTTTAACAGTGGTGTTGACTTGTGGTTCAGTTGGTGGTTTTATTGAGGCCTTCTCTTTGCTCTTTTCAGCTTCTGCAGCCTTGGCGGCTTTGCGTTTTGCTGCCAACTCTTTGAAAAACATGAGCCTGCTATCAGGATCATTCATATCCACAAAAGGAGTGATGAGCAGTGGTTTGGGTTGATCAGTTTTGGGCAGCTCAGCTTCAGAATCTTTGGATCGGGGCATTGATGGTGAAGACTCTGCTTGCACTGTATCTGGTGGCTTTAATGATTCCTGAACTGCTGAAAGATCCTTTAAATTTTCGACCATTGGTGGATCTTTATCATCTGGTTTTCTGTTTCCATCATCTGGTTTGGATGGGTCTGTGGAGGAGTTGTCAAAAGTGGCAGACTTCATGTAACGGCTCCATTCAAAAGGTTCTCTTGCAGTAGACCTCCTTTGTCCCAAAAACTGAGAAACAAAAGGTAATTTTGTCTGTTCTGTCTCATTTTTGTCGTCTTCCTCATCCTGTTGGCCTAAAGCAGGTTTGGTATCTTGAGAAGTAAGCTGTTGATCCAGAGAGCTAAATATCAGAGAGGATCGTAACCTAGAGCTCCTTGGTACAGCTGCATTGTATTTTCTACGGAATGACTCCTCTCTTCGAAGAACAGCAGTTTTTGGTTCCTTTTGCTCTGCTTCCTCTATCTTTTCCACTTCTGCTGTGGATGATGATTCTGAAGGTGTTGGTGTTGTTTTCATTTCTGCTGCTACTGCAGCAGGTTCATCTGGAAATTTCTTTGGCTGTTCTCGTGCAGCAGTTTTGGCATAACTTGGCATCTGACTTGCCCTGGGTACTGCAGGAACCTTAAACTCTCTGACATTAGGGATTTTAGGGACCGATAAATCTATGCCTGGGGTTGGCTTCATGGGGTTAGAAGGCTCCTCAAAGGCATCAGGTGCATTAGGTAGTGCAGACGGCAGGCCTTCATCTCCTGGATTATCAAATGCACTAAGGTATGAGCTGATCCTCCAGTTTCTCAGCCCCCGTTTCATCATAGGATCCTTGCGTTCAGGTTCCTGGAAAAACTGCTTCTGATCAGTTGAATTTGAGGGGGTAGGAGATGTTTGAGAGGCATGTAGGTTCCCTAAACTCAATCTTCTGGGTTGAGTTGAACCAAATGGTAAATCTGATGGAGGCAACAATTTCTCTGAGCCCTGGTCAAAGTCTGCATTTTGGGTTGATGAAAAATAGTTAAGCACAGGGTCAAAGGTATCAGTTGGTTCCATTTCTTGTGAAAAACCAGGATCAGAGTACTGATCTGCCACATAAAAGTCTTGGTTCCAGAACTTGTCATAGCCACTGTAATCTGCTTCTTTTCCTGGTCCTGGTCCAGGCTGTTGTGCCCTGTGGAGATACCTCCCCTGGCTGTCAGGCTCTGGCATGCCTTGTTGCTGCAGGAATGGATAAGAATATCTACCATGAGCACCTTCAATACGACTGTGACGTCTGAAGGCAAGATTTTCCATCATGGGCATCCTGGAGGGGCCCTGATCAAAAGATGGATCTATGCGAGGCTGCTGCGATGTAAATCTATTGTACATATCTGCAGGGCCATGCATGTGTTCCTGCTTTTTAAGGGGCATCATTCTCCAATCTGTATCCATTCGTTCATCAAAGGAATGTCTCGGCCATTCCTCTAGATAAGCGGTGTCTGGTGGCTGAAATTTCTTTGGCTCTCTATACGGTTTTCTTTCACTTGGATATTGCCTCTTTTGTGAAAGGCCATATTCTTCCAACGGAGTGAAATTTTCAATGATCAGCGGCTCAGACTGAGCAAAGAGAATCCGAAACTCTTCATCAAAGGTTGATACAAGCTGTCCAAGGAAAAGATGTGCCATACAGCGGTGAAGCTTCTCAAAAGACCACATGAAGCTGGACAAAGACATGAGAATAAGAAGGAATTAATAGGAGCACATCGGTCATGGTGTACATGTCTGTTTTTATACACACAGATCCAAGATATAAATTAATCACTCAAATCCTTGTGTGGTATCAAGTGCAGGGCTTTTAAATGTGTTCACCTGTAGTTGCCACTAAGCACAGCCCTGCAGTCCGTCAATAAGAAGCGATCCATCATCTGACCGTTGAAGGATTTCCCTGAGCGGCAGTGATACGTGATGCCAGACACCGTTCTCACACGTAAAAGCTGCAAGACACACCAAACAAAAATTAATATTAAGCTGAAGTAGTCAACATGATCCAGCCACAGCCTCACAACACGCACACACCTCATGCCACACTCCCTTTGGCTATGATTAGGGTTAATGTGACGGGACAGGGTTAGATGGGAGGTGGACATGGCGTAAGGTGCTACAGGCTGCAGCCAAACCCTGGTGATGTTCATATTTTAATCGCAATCTGAATTAGGTGGCGGCATTGCAAACTAGCTGCATTTATTTTTACAGTGTTGTAGAGTTACTGTGATTTATACCACTGGGAAATATGCCAGATTGGGACAACATAGCACAGTGCTACAGGCATACACAAGAAACATTAAGTTCACATACAGTAAAAACAACCATGTAAGAGACAGCATATAACGTAAATGACAAGGAAGAACAAAAGACTTCATAAACAGCCTAGAGGCTTGATATAAAGCATGCATGCTTCACATTCTTGACAAAAGCAAGGCGAAGGTGTTAATAAACATATTGTGAGTGATGTTTGATGAATAACTACCTAATAATAGCATAAAATAATATTTGTAACCTCAGTGAGAGGTGCAAGCCAGCCACATCATGTTTGGAAAGAAAAGGCTGATAAGTTTTCTTTGTTTCTATGATGTTAGTAGCGTCACCTCTAGCAACAGCTCTAGAGAACCTCATGGTACTTCTGCGTTTCTTCAGAAGTTAATATAAGACTGTTAAGAAACTGTTAAGAGACTGCTAACTCGTCCTCAACTCAATACTTTGTGACTTCCATACTCCGTCTTAAGCCCTTAGCTAAGGATATAAATCAGATACAACTAAGCAGTGTAGTTTCTAGTAAATGTCAGAAGTAAATAATGCAGTGTTGAGACTCCTTTCAACTTGGTGCTCCAGTGAGCGTTTATGGCAGCAGAAGATAGTGCCTAAATCAATATTTTCAGCAGAGCACTTCCTAGGATAAATTCATTGGTTTGTTGATGCTTCAGACTTATCTCTTAAGGATTATTTGATCAGTCTGTTGTGTGTAAATCAGCTCAACAGATCTTGTTTTTTACACTTACAAAATACTAGTAAACTGAGTTCTATAGCTTCAGATGGGGTAACCGTTTGGACTGACTGTCCTCATTACTCAGTATGTCTGCAGGCAATTCAAACTACTCAGTCTGCCTGCACCCACACGGCCCGCTGACACTGTGGATTTTTTTTAAAACTCACTTAAAGACATACTTGTTTAGACAGGCATGTGGGTAACCTAGGTACACAAGGCCTGCATTTGTATTCAGTGCATACTGTGCTTTTTTCACTATGTATTGTGTTTTTAGCTCTCCACATCTTAAACACATGGCTTAGTGGTCACTTCATTTTATCTGATTTCTTTCTTGCATGTTTGCATGATGACCTTGTCAAGCACTTTGTGATTTTAGTATGTGGAAAATGTTATATAAACACCTTTTATTTACTTACGTCATCATAAAAACCTACAATAACATTGCATCAGCACGTTTCATGTTTTACTGTAAGCTTCTGTAGTCCAGTAAAAGTGAGATGAATATCTGCGAGAAATTGGTTGGTTGAAAGTTTATTCATTCATAACTTTCTTCTTTCTTGTTTTTGCAAGAAAACGAGCATGTAAGAGTCAAAATATATAAGTGATACAAACTAGTACTAATTATTTTCATTTTTCAAAAAAGCCCTGCATGCTTTGGTGGGAGGGTGGGCTGAGCTGATAGGGAGGGGAGCCAAATGGAATTTAAATGTTTCAAAGTCATTTGAAATCCAACAGTTGAGTGCCATCGACGTAATAATACATCAAAGAGGTTTTTGTGAGTAATGCTGGGGCTTCTGGGAGATGTAGTCAGAGCATTAAGAGCTGGTATATGCCATGAAGATCAAAGCAGGAAGTGGAGATGATCGCAATTAGAGAGCAAAATGGACAGATTCTGCACAAAAAGTGGCAATTTTGGTGAAAGTAGCCTTTCTGTTTTAAAAAAACACTAATTGAGTTAATGAATATGTACTTACTTGAATGCTCTGCAGATTGACTCTGCAGTTGGACACCATCGTGATGAAGTGATGTACGTTCTGCTTGTCTAGGAGGATGTAAACAACAACATTCCTCATGGCAGCATCAAGAATATCCGCAAACATGTCAACATCAGTAAACATGTCCATCACTATAGCAATGACCTGAAGACAGAAACAACAAACAAGAGCAAATTGAAAACCAGACTGTCAGGAGAACAACACAAAGGAAAGTTTAGCATGAAGTATGCTTCCAATTGAAAGATCTACCTGCTGAGCGTTCTTGATAAGTCGTCGGGCTTGCTCCTTGATACTCGGCATGTCAGGCTCAGGGGGGTTAACCAGAGTGGTGACCTCTGTGGGCCCAATGAAAGGATGCAGCTGAGGCCAGCCAAGGTCCAAGTCTGGGGCGTCCAGGTCAGAGTGAATTGGCCAGTAAGTGTCCGAGGAGCCATCTCCCCCAGTGTCCATAAAATATTGTTCAGGGTTGTGCTGCTGAGGGGCCTGAACAGAGCTCTGGATGTACTGAATCTCAGGTGGGGACAGGAAGTCCACCACATCTGCTTTTTGGAGAAACTGATAGTATCCCTCCAAGTCCTCCTCAATCAGAGCATCAATAGCCAAGCGGTACTCTTCACGATAGTGAGGGGGGAGGTAGTTGGGGTCCAGGGGGTTATCCCCAGCAGAGGAACACTGAGAGCGACGTGCCATCCTGTAGTCTAAAGAGAGGATGAGGGCAAAAGGAGTCAGGTGAGAAATTAACTGTACATTATGACCATTTTCACACAGATGTCTCAAAACGACTTGTTCTGAGTAATAACTTCACTTAACAAGTGGTCGAACAGTGGTTTCAGCTTCTCAAATGTGAATATTTTTCTTTTTAATGTCTTGTCTATCTTTAGGTTTTAAATAATGATGCACCAATCCCACCTTTTTAGTCCTCACAGTGATAACTGGGCTTTGTGTATCAGCTGATAACAAGGCCTGATCCCATAACAGTGTTTCATTAATAATAATGTACTGTATGTCCGACTGTGTGGAAGTGACTGGGATCATTCTTTTATGCGTAAAACACCATCAGACTTTACTGAAACATTTCTTTCTTAACTTTGTAAAACTAAATATAATAATAAATACATAAAGATAAATACACTGAATTGTTTGTATTGTTAAAATAATGAATCGTACACCAGCAAACTTCATAATTAGAGGAAATACAATTCAAATGCAAATATTTTTAATGCAATGTGGTCAAAACCTAGGCAAATTCCAGTCTATCATTTACATGGAGCCCAAATGGAGCAATATGAGTTAATACTGACCCAGTAGCTGATATAATCAGTGCCCCAGTTTTGAACATTTTGTCTAGCGGTCACCTTGTACTCTGGGAAAACTGTGATAGCAAATTCTCAACAATTTCTGATTGGACCAAACAATCAATTGATGTAAAAAAATAATCAAAAGCTGCATCCCATGCATCTATGATCGTGGTTTATCATCTTTCAGGTGAATTATATCAAGAAATGACCACATTGTGTTGTTATTTCATACAATTATGTTGTCCATATGATATGATATATGTTTTTTTGTTTTAGATGCTGTCAGGATTGAGCTTCATGTTGACAATTTCACATGTATATTATGAATATGGTGACATTTATTCCAACCATGCCATCCAGCTGTAAACAGCTAAATCTAAACTCATTTTGCTCAGATGATCTGCAGCTTCCACATCAGATGGAGCCTTGATAACATGGACCCAGTGATATTAGACTGAATGAATGGAGTGTAAACCACAGGATAGATCAGATGGGTTATGGGTGTGTCTCCACCCTGTGGACAGGAGCCCGGCCAAGTCTCCATTTGCAAGTTCATGTAAAGCCACATATATGAGAAGAAGCGAGCGGAAACGAAACAAACCACCACAAAAAAAAAAACAACAAAAAACAATAAATAAAAAAGACGACTAACAAGTTGAAGTTATGATAATACATTACCAATTAAACGCTGTTGTCCATTTTAACTGTTAAAAGTCCAATCCTGGATAAACACAGAAACTTTCCACCTCAGAGGTGAAGTAATGTCTCTCCAGATGTTAAACTCTCTATGAAACAGGCCAGATGTTATTCTGTGGACTCACCCCGCTGATATTCACTCGTCAAGCCTGTCGTCCGTCATGTCGCTTTGTTCACCATGTTTTCCTTCTCAACTGTGTCTCGAGTAGCTTCTCGTCCAGGTGTCGAAACTTCACTGTAACATGTCTTTTTTTTCACAGTCACCCAGATAAACCAGTTTGCTGTCATGCTTGAGGCATGTTGGCGACTATGTTTGAGGCCGCACACACACAGAGGAAGAGAGAAAGGCAGGCTTGCTGTCGACTAACTTCGCCCCGCCTCGACTTTACTCGAGTTTGCTCGTCATGTTTGTGTCAAGGCAGCTGGACTCTGCACATCTGTTATCAGCTGCACATCTGTAATCTACTGCAACTGCTGCTGACGACACCAATCAACCTTTTATCAGCCCCATATTACATATTCATTCATGTTTAAAGCACAACTCATTGTTCGATTATTCGGTATTACAACCAAATACTCTCTCGCCTCTCCTTTAAATGTGTAACCCAACATTAAGTGTATTTTATTTGTACAGCAAACAGGATTTGTTTCACAGACACAAACATATACACACTGACAATAAATAAACAATCAGTAAAGAATAATTAAAGAGGAAATAAAAAAAACTTCATATGCAAAAAATAAAAGTGGGTATTTGCTATGTAAACATATTTTTAAATCAAATTACATAGTTATGAATATAGAGCTACATGACCTAGAGGACACCACTTTCTAATGAGGCGCCCTGTGAAAGGTTAATCTAACTAATGCCTTTATTCATGGTTAATACATAATTGATTAATGCTTTTTAGATCAATTGTATATTAATAAGTAAAACGTAGCTTGCCAGTTATGAAAACAGTAATAAATCCCCCGCTGGAATACCATCAAGGTATAGCAGGGCCAAAGTTTAATTATCCCTAATTGTTTAAAAGTTATCATAAGAACAATATAAACTAAAATACCAATAATGTAGGTAACTGATGTCAAAGTCCTATGTAGGGAGTCCTTTATATTTTCAATATAACACATTGACACATTTTGTAAAAGAGTGGCACCTAATTATAGAAATCACACTTATCAATAATTACATTTAGTGGAGTAGGATAATTTAATTAGCCTAAACTTTGACTTATTAAATGTTGCAGTGAAAAATGTAGCTGGAGTTCCCGGAAACACTGAAAAACAGGTTACGTCCTGAACTGTATGGTCCTCTTGACATTTGTTCATATATTATTCAGCAATTAACTGATGACTCTCGTGGCTCATCAAAAACGATCCGACTGTCTCTTAAGTTGTTAACCTCAAAAATCTTCGTGTAATGAAGATATTAATAAACAATGGAGATACCGTGGTGAGGATGGTTGTTATAAGGATTATCCTGCCCTTTGAACAAAGCAGTGGAGAGGTAGCCAAGATAAAGCCTCAAGGCCTGTGCGAAGACTTCTTCTGCCAACGCTCATTCTTTTCTCATTTTTATGGTTCATTAATAAGCTCTCTTGCACGGTTTACAATAAGACAGAAGTGATGTTACCTCACCAGACAGGCTGGGAAGGATTTCTCCTGTGTGGTTTTGTGAGAGTGCTTTGGAGTTGAATGAAGGCCATCAGTGCCCCTGTGACCTCATGTTTTGTTAAACCCTGAAAGAAGAGAGCAAAAGACAGACCAAATACAGGGAGTTTTGCTTCAGTGGGTGCTCTACATTTCAGACCTTAAATAGCCTTGGCAGGATGAAATCTAATGACTAAAGTAAAGGAAGTGATGCAACGGAGCTGCTCCAGTATGGACTTGAAGACAGTCCCTCATTGTTACTACATGCAGGCACCACCCAAGGCACACAGAGGAAGAGTCATAACAGAAACATCCAATATTAATGTCTGATAGTTGCTACACTGCATACTGCATGGCAGCATTCCCTGCGCTGCTCTTTTAACCTCTCTGAAAAATGTCCTGCCTTTTGGTTTTGTGACTGACAGCTTTGATTACGAAACATGAACTAAGTCAGTCGCTGAAGCATATCTGGATCCCTCCCCCTTCATACAACACCTCCAGGAATGTATGAATCCAACACAATAAAGGCTATGTGATAACACAATCTCCATCGAAATGAACCGCTACTGCTGAAGGTGGATAAACACGCAGTATCCCTTGTAGACAAAGACAACAGAGTAGATTAGATTATACTGTCCGTATGGAGGTCTTGTAGTCTGGTTTACTGAAGTACTTCTACAGTATTCAGAGATACAGTTCATGCCTGTTGGACAAAGCCTTACACACCTGGGGTCAGTTTACTGTGTAAACAGCTCCACAGTACATGTGACATAATGGAAACACAGCCCTCCATTCGATAAGATGTACTGTGAAAAAAGGCTTCCATCCTGCTAAATTACTGTTGCACCCTGACAGGCTTGGGCTTCAGTGACCATCCAGTGGGCCAGCTATCCAAAACTGAAAGCAAAACTCCCATGCATCTGCTGGAAGAGGTCTGCAGACAACAGGAGTATCAATATTTTAGTATTTGGGGTAAATGTGGAGTTTATCATTTACAGGAACAGAGTAGAAAGTACAATAACATCGGGATCTCGTCTAAATGATACCCATTGGTAGGAAATATTTCTTCTTCTGCCTGTCATAATCATATGAGAAATATAAATACATAAATGTGTAACCATCACAGCGTGAATGAGGGAAAATTTTGCTTAAACAACACAGTGTGAATGTTTGTTTTACGACATAAAATACAAAAGGAACAGAAAGCAACACACAAGGTAAAGAAATAAAAAAATAAGACATAGCCTATGTCTAAAAGTTCCTATCTGGTGAATGTGACCACAGAGGGAGAGCAGAAAACAAAGCAAAAACACACAAACACTAAAGGTACAATAGAGCGCAGTACTGAGACGAGAGGCCAAGCAAGCCTTAACAGGCCAAACCACAGATTATGAAAATGGTATCCCAGCATGAGAGTATTGTCTTTGTAAATTGTTAGCATTAAGTACAGTCTCTACCATAAAACAACTCTATCTACATATCATCAATGTACAACTAATGATTTAAACATGAAATACTTTCTGTCGTTAGAGCCACTTAAACAGTACAACCCCATTTTATTTCTTTTCACCTAAATGAACGTATACTCATATTATGTTTACAGTATATCTCAAGGTTTTGTGGTGTTGATAAGGATGGAGGAGGGAGACTGTCACAGAAGGAGGATGGGAAAACAAAGGAAAAAGAAAGAGCAGCAGCTGCAGAGTCCATCATTTGAGAGAGCGAACAGGAAGTCTTGGCAGTTTGCAAAGAGGTGAGATAATGCTTTCCCTCAGAGATGATGACGGCAGAATTAGGAGGATGATGAATTAGCACAGTTACAAATGACACTCACACTGGGCCATTCCTTGAAGTGTGGTGAAGACATGAAACATACACACTAAATATATAATCCAATAATGATTCAGTTGACATTACACAGTTTGTATAGACGTGATTTGAAAGGTAGAAGTGTTAGGAACCACCCTTAACATGAGAGGAAAGACAGGCTCTTCTATATTTGTCATTTGGAGAGGCCATGACAAATTCCACAGGTGATTGTAGTCCCATATTTCGCATCACTGAGGTACTGTACACCTTTCAGCCACTCTGTCATTTGGTTCGATGCACTCGTTTTATCAGAGGACGGTGGGGGCGTTGAGCCAGCAGACATAAACACACAGGTGAGACAAAGCCACAGCAGAGGAGACAACGGTCTCTTGTCAGTGAGGAATGTGTCGACACGCAGCAGCACACACTCTTTTCCTGCTCAGTGCACGCACATGCTTGTGTGCACATCAATTATGCACACTTGCACAATCAAATTAGCGGGCATGCATGCTTGTTTATGCCTGTCATTGCATGTGGCATGCTGCTACAGGAGTGGCAGCGGGCCGCTCTTTGAAACAGTTGCCATCCGAGTTTCAGAGAAAGAAAAATGCTGCGAGGAAAGTAGGAACAAAAGAGAAACGAGGCCATTACTGAACTGTGAGACACACAACCAATTCTGACCCCACCCTGACTCTTGTTCACAGTTTCACCCTTTCAAGGAGTAAATTTACACTAGACTAGATGGAATAGCTGCCCACATTGATGTCATAATTGCTGCCTGACAACAGAAGATATAAAGAGCATCTGTGCTTTACATTTTGCCATGTTGTCTTCCTTCCATCACTTTTGTTTTACTTATTTCTTTCCAGTTCTATTGTTTTGCATCCTGTGGTACATCCTGCAGCTACAGCACATACTGGAATGTCCTGCACTGAATCAGGGACACGTCTCAGGATAGACATCATATCCCCCCCAATACATCCCAGATGGAAATACATCACAATGGCTGCTGTTTCCCTCAGCATAAAGAGAGAGGTGGAGTTACTTAGACAAGTATTGAATAGATGCACATCTGGACTGAATGATCATATAGTTGGGGTGGGAAATGTGCTTGACATCATAGTGATGTCACTTCTTTATCAGATTCATCAGTCATATTTGTGTATGTCCGTTCTAACCTCCATATTCTGGTGATCTTTCAGGTTGTGCAGTTTGCTTTTATAGCCTGTATTGGCAAAGCCTCACAGAGCAGCACAATAAGATGCTGAGCTATTAAACTGTGCCGAGATAGCTCTCAAACCTGCCTGATATTGGCTTATACTTTGGTACAAGTTACATAGAAACCACCAGAGTTATAGCTGTTTTTCTCTTGTTCTGATGCTGTCCTGGATTATGGTGGGATTTATTAAAAAATGAAAACAGGTCAGAAGTATGCGGTTACTGCGTGAGAGAGTGGCCTGAGTCAGTTTCTCACATTGAACTTTATATCCCAACACAAATTTGGGACTCTTTTAGAAAGCCAACTCACATGTGTATTTTTTTTTTTTTTACCTCTTGTCGTCTGTTTATTAGTGTTCTTCATTCAGGTATTTGAAGATAATGTGTTCAGGTTGGACAGCTTTGAGAAACTCTCCCTGGTCATGACATCCAAATAGCGCCACTCCCCGGACAGCCTACTTGCAGCACTTTACTCTTTTGAGGTCATGCCCCAGGCTGACATTTACATGTAGCAACCTAGCAACATAATTTTGGCAGTTTAGATAACAACCACAGAGCCTAGGTAGATCATAGATTCATTTTTTAATAAAACATAACTGCGAACATCTGTCATTTTTTTTTTTGCAGATTTTGGACCAGCACAGTTCTGCTGACCCTCCCAGTAAAAGGCGGCTCTGTGAGGAATGCAGACACACATGGTCAGGCCAACTGTGTGCACAGTTTAAGATTACAGTGAATCCCTAAGAAATGAATGCGCTGAGGAAGGCAATGCAGAAAAATGTTACCGTTTCACATGTTTATTGTGTTAAAATAAGAAATTATATGGCTTTGTTGGGTGAATCCATTTTACACACAAAGGATTTGGTTGGACTGTTGAACATAAAGATTAATGGATTGTGTTCAGGTTAAGCAATAACTTCTTCATGAGTTCACAACTAAAATAGAAAGTAAAGCTAATAATACCTGGACACCTACCAATTTTATAGTCTACATATCACGATTGGAGAGCATAGTTGAATCAGTATTTATACATATTTTACATCTACAAGACATTTAACATCTACAAACTGGACTCCACAATGTGTAAAAAAATTGTATATATTTTGGTGCTAGATATTTTATTGATATTCTATTTTATCCTATTTTATTTTTTATTTCCTTGAACCCTGTGTGTTTTCATCTTTCAAGCTGCTGGAACTGTGAATTTCTCTGTGAGATGAATAAAGTATCTATCTATCTTTTTACATTTAAAATTGTATTACATTATAAGTTATTTAAATAAATCAATAGAATTAAAATTTATTTTTTCAGCCAGGAGCCAGAAGGAGCCTCTACAGGGGGGCCAAAGAACCCTGTGTCCAGCCTGTTATAGCCTACTGTATCTAGATCTAGACTGTAAAATATTTTACACCATTGGGAGGCGCTGTGCACATTTAGAAGATTCAACGTTCCAAAATATCCTCAACGAAAAAGACTTTCAACCAATGAGATGCACCGGCAGACCTCAGAACACGCCCACCGCATTTGTCCCGCGCGGGCCTATCAAAGATCGTCTATATTTAAAACAGATGGATCACTTCAATACGACAAAAGGGTTATTGTAACAACATTGTTTTCTCAACCATCACGCCATCATGTAAAATGATAAAAGTCGTGCGATTCCTGCTTTTTATGGTAGAATGAAGCACTTCAACTTCAAATAACGCCCATATTGTGACATTTACTCTATTCATACACAGTCTATGCTTTCACTGTGCTCTGGCAATTTGAGGGAGAGTGAGCGCTCCTTCTTTCCTATCTGGTCCCGTTAATGCTGCGTGTTGCACAAGTTGCGATGCTACATTTAAGCCTAAACATGTATCTTATTTTCTATGTGTTTTCACGGCTATTATCTGTTGTTTAACCGCACTGAAACTCTGTCATTGGTACAGTAAACATGGCAGGAGTGATCCGGAGGCTCGACGAGACTGTTGTCAACCGGATTGCCGCAGGAGAAGTTATCCAGCGTCCTGCCAACGCCGTCAAAGAAATGATTGAAAACTGGTAACTGTCTGGCTACGTGATACTTTTAGTTTCGATAATATGAGCTAAGACTAGGTGTCTGATGACTGGAAGCTTAAATAACCTGCAGGAGGACCAATTAAGGTGACAAACTGCCATTGTTTACATCATGTTTGAGGCAAAGCTCCATTAACACCTGTGTCACAGTGTAACTGTCATGTGGCACTGCGACCTGACTGAATAATTTCACTTGAAATGCAACACAGCTATATAATAACTGTAATTTGTACTGTATATTACAGTTTGGATGCCAAGTCCACCAACATCCAAGTGACGGTGAAAGATGGCGGACTGAAGCTCCTTCAGATTCAGGACAACGGCACTGGGATCAGGGTGGGTGACAGGGAGATGTTTTGTTTTTGTGGTGGTTATAAAGGTTTCTGTCACATACAAACTCCATGCCATGAATCTGTAATATCTCTAATAATGTCATAACTACACTAAGAAGTTGAGATGTTATTTATTTTATACCCTGTCTGTTTTCTTTGCGAGGCAGAGAGAAGACATGGACATTGTTTGTGAGAGGTTTACGACCAGCAAACTGCAGACCTTTGAGGACCTTTCAGCCATTGCAACCTATGGATTCAGAGGAGAGGTAGAGCTTTGCACCAGTATCTGCCTTCAGGTTATTTCATGTTGACTTACACTGCTCTGACTGTGTCATTGCTTGTGTTCTTGTTTGCAGGCCCTTGCAAGTGTCAGCCATGTTGCCCACGTGACCATAACAACTAAGACTGCTGACGCCAAGTGTGCCTACAGGTATGCTAACATTTTAAAATCATGGTTCACTCATCTACTCTTTGCTTCCTTGAAGACTACACTGTCTTACACAACATGAATTCTCTGCAGAGCCAGCTACAGTGATGGCAAACTGAAAGGACCTCCCAAACCATGTGCTGGCAACCAGGGAACACAGATTCTTGTAAGCATGTCAGCTATTACAGAATGAAGTATCTGAATGTCCAGACACCAATAACAGTTTGCTCTCCCTGTGTGGCAGGTGGAGGATCTCTTCTATAATGTGTCCACCAGGAGGAAAGCTTTAAAGAGTCCCGGTGACGAGTACTCAAGGATTGTGGAGGTGGTTAGCAGGTCTGTCAGTCTGGCTTTTACTCCTTGTGTCGTGTGATTCCTGCTCTTTTCATGAACATCACTGTGTTTGGATAACTCACATATTGTTGTTATTTTGAAGGTACGCCATACACAATTCAGGAAAAAGCTTTTCTGTCAAAAAGGTGAGATTGTGATTTTTTTTATTTCTGTAACGTTAACCATGAAAAAAAAAACTCTGTGATATATGAAGTTACAAAGAATTATTCTCGGCAAAAATACAGCATTATTTATGGTCTGTTTTTTTTCCAGCAAGGGGAGACTGTGGCAGATGTGAGGACACTACCCAACGCATCTGTAGTCGATAATATTCGAGGAGTTTTTGGCAATGCAGTCAGCAGGTACTAATCAAAAATATGCTTTGACGCTCTCCGCAGTTATGAAATGTCTTATCTATTTTACGCCAACTGCATGACCGGCTCTGTGGTATGTTCTCAGGGAGTTGATTGAAGTCAGCTGTGAGGATCAGAAACTTGCTTATAAGATGAAAGGCTACATCTCTAACGCAAATTACTCAGTGAAGAAATGCATCCTGGTCCTCTTCATTAACCGTGCGTATCACAGAAAATTACTGAACATGTGGCTGGCCACTGAGGAAGATAATCTTATTAGCTGTTTGTTAAATGGAGAATGTGATCTGTGACGTCTCAGATCGTCTGGTGGAGTCAAGTGCTTTGAAGAAAGCGATCGAGACGGTTTATGCTGCATACCTTCCCAAGAACACGCACCCTTTTCTATACCTCAGGTAACATGCATTTGTCTGTTGCTGCATTCTATTGTGGTTGAATTCATTTGACATTCACTGGTGCTTTCTGGTATCAACAGCTTGGAGATCTCACCACAGAATGTAGACGTCAATGTCCATCCCACAAAACATGAGGTGCATTTCCTGCACGAAGACAGCATCATCGAGAGCATTCAGAAGCACGTCGAGAGCAAACTTCTGGGCTCCAACTCCTCACGCACATACTTCACTCAGGTAAGATAGGGACTGGATCACTATCTATAAATATGCTGGCATTGTCGCAGCAGTACTAAATCTGATCTCTGTTCTTTTGTCATGTGTCGTGTCTCTACGCCACCCAGAGATTATCTGTCACGTTGTCCATTTTTGTGTTTTTTTTATTTTTTTTTTTCCCATGCACGTTACAGTGACACATGCACTTTTTTGTTTGTGCAGACGTTGCTGCCTGGGCTGTCAGTCTCAGGCGGCAGTGAGGTCAAGTCCTCCAGTGCAGCAGCAGAGTCCAGTGAGCGAGTCTATGCACATCAGATGGTGAGGACTGATTGTCGTGCTCAGAAGCTGGACTCCTTCCTTCAGCCAAAAGAGAAGCCCCCTCCTGACCCTGAACCAGCCGGTCCCAGCAGGGAGGCTGCAACGAAAACCGTCCAGCCTGGCAACGTAGAAATAGAGGAGACGGATGATGCAGACATGCTGGAGGCCCTGGCTGAAGAGGAAGCAGAGCTGCCAGTAGGCAGTGAAGACAATGCTAATGGTGCTCAAAGGTGAAACAATAATCATGCCATAACCACACTGGGTGGGTCAATATGAGCGTTCAGCAGAGGATTAAGGGCACAGTCAGAACCAGCATGATTAACCCTGATCAGTACAGGGCAGGTCTGATGGATGATTAATCCTGTAACGTCAGCAAATCTGAACATTTAACCAGCAGTAGATGAGCTGAGAAATAGAGCAGGAAGAAGAATGCAATAAACATGTATCATCGCTCATGAATGACGCCATCTTCCTATGGGCCAATCAGGATCAGATGTCACCCAGTTTTTATCTGCTGCTGACGTTACAGTAACTAGCAGCTGTTTCTAAAATGCCACCTATCCGTGTCTTAATTCTTCTGTTGCTTACAGCGATGAAAGCCTGTAGTATAACACAGCAAATGGTGTGAGATTAAATATCACTACTGTTATTAATCCAGTTATCTGCAAAGAGGTTAAAAAAGTCAAACATCCAAGAAAACCTCACCCATAAAATGACCATTTGTCTATCAGCCTGTGCATGATACAGTAGTGGACCATCATAAAAAAAAATATATGGACACTTTGTGGGTGAATTATTTCTTTAAGGCACAAATATATCTCACTATTTGATAAAAAAAACACAAACTACCTCAAGAGGGTGAATATTGGAGTTAGATTTATCAGATGTCCAGAAACACCAAATGAATGCTAATGTTGTCTCGTGCCATTGTCTGACTACCAGCTTTATGAAAATGATTATATGATAAGTTCATGGTCATCACATTGTGTATCTCCTCAGCCCCCTTGTGGCTGAAAGTATTCATGCCGCCTTGAGTTGACAGGTACTTGTTGCCTTACTTACAGGGGGACAAATACCTATTTGCTACCCGTTAAGTGTGTGATTAAATGTGTTTGTTTTCAGTCTCAGAGTATATTGTATGCTGCAGGTGTGACTGCTGTGTGTGTGCGTGTTTGAGCCAGGAAGCGACCCAGGAAAGAGCAGCAGGATGATGAAGAACCAGACCTGAGTGCTGCAGCTATGCCCAAGAGACGAGTCATAAAACTGACCAGCATCAAAGAGCTCAGAGCAGAGATCACTGAGAACACACACAATGGTAAACAAAACATGAATCATCTAGAGCAGTCACCGTTACCTCTGAATTTCCAAATCATTTCATTTTCTGCTCCAGGCCACAGCTCATCTCCATAACTTGTTTCTTGTCACGTCATGTTCATGCATCCTCTTGTGTGGATCACAGCTCCTCTGTAGTTGTTTGAGCACAGTCTGCAGTCTGCAACATGGAAAAAAAAATATTTTTTTTTCTTGTTTGACTATGTATATATTTTTTCCCAGGTCTTCAAGAAATGCTGCAGAACCACTCGTTTGTGGGCTGCGTCAACCCTCAGTGGACTCTGATCCAACATCACACCAAACTGTACCTGCTCAACAGCACCAAGCTCAGGTCAGACTCACAGGAGACTCTTCTGTTGTGTCAGCCTTCTGCTTCATGTCTCATTTCACTCCTTCCTACTGCAGCCAGGAGCTATTCTACCAAATACTCATCTACGACTTTGGGAACTTCGGTGTACTACGACTATCTGTGAGTTTAGTATCCACTGTGAATCGTTACTGTAAGTGTATACTGTACTGGTTATGGTTAAATAGACTGATTATGTGCATTCAGACACCAGCTCCACTTTATGACCTGGCCATGTTGGCTCTGGACTCTGAGGAGAGTGGCTGGACAGAAGACGATGGTCCTAAAGAAGGCCTGGCTCAGTACATAGTGGACTTCCTGAAGAAGAAAACAGAGATGTTGGAGGATTACTTTTCCTTGGAGATAGATCAGGTCAGTAGGAACAGGAGGCGTCTGTCTGTTGGCCAGATTAATCACTAAAAACAAACGTTTAAGTTATTGATATCTGCCTAAATATGACATTATCAGTATGTTATCAATCACTAAAAACTGAGCTTTGTACATTGAAGGATGGAAACCTAACAGGGCTGCCACTACTGCTCGACAAGTATGTCCCAGTCATGGAGGGTCTCCCCATGTTCATCCTGCGCCTGGCAACTGAGGTAAACATGTCATAGGTCTCTCCTCATTGACTAGATTCTGATAGCAAATATCATCTGAAGGCTTTTGCTTGGTGGTATTGTGCAGGTGAACTGGGACAATGAAAAGGAGTGCTTCAGAGACTTCAGTAAAGAGTGCAGCATGTTCTACTCCATCAGGAAGCGTTACATCCTGGAGGCTGAGCCAGGAGAGGAGCAGGTATGAAGCAATGCCAGGATGCTACACCTATTAGAACGACATCAGTGATAAGGAACACAACTCACATATATCTGTTATGCTGGTTTCAGGATACTGAAGTGAACTCGTGGCGTTGGAAAGTTGAGCACATCATCTTCAAAGCTTTCCGAACCCTCTTGAGCCCTCCGAAGACCTTCAGTGAGGACGGCACGGTGCTGCAGATCGCCAACTTACCTGATCTCTACAAAGTGTTTGAGAGGTGTTAAATCTGATCATCAAACCATGCTGCACTTTTATACTGGATGTAACATTTGTTCTGTAAATAAACACTTTCCAAGTTTCACATGTGTCTCTATGAATGAAAAACATATTCCATGATGTCACAGGAAATCCCTCCTGTTAACAGCCTTTTTAAATGTGCCAAGGTTACACATGGTTTTCTAAAAGTAAGACTTGGGACATGCAGCCAGGAAAAATAAAAATCAGGTCACGAGTCCCATAACGATACCTAGAATGTGCCAGCACTCTAGCTTGACTTTTATTACAGCCACATTTTCTCTATCACTCTGGGACATGTGGGGAGTGTGGAGGGATCACAGCTCAGGGAGAAGGAAAATAACCTTATGGGCAATTATGTGAGTAACACCTATAAGCCTGGGTAATTGAATGAGTAGATAATGGAAACCTACAAAACTTTCCATGACTTAAAAAAATGTGGGCTCCAAATTTCAAATGACATCTTGTCCAAAAACTGCAACAAAACAAGAAATCAAAACTCACATTATGTACTGCATATAGGAGACACATGAACAATACTGACAAGAACAAGCAGTAAAAGCTGAACTGTCACAGAAAAGATTCAGATTGTATACACAGTTCTGTAAATTACATTTATTTTCAAGAAATCTTTTAAATATTTGGAAAAAAAAAATCAATGAAACCGCAGCAGACACAATTGGTTCTACACATTTTCAAATAATGACTGCACCTTTTTAAATACATCTTTCTGTACCTGTTAAAACAATTCTTATTTCATTGAGCGGTGCTGACTCCCAGTCTCCTAGTGTGAAAAGGCACTTCACTGTGTGAGGGGAAGCAGGGAAGGTGCGAGGCTGGAGCAGCCGTGAGGGTTGAACAGTTTAAAAGCATCATTATACTCATTCATGCAACTTAACAAAAACAAAACAAAATAAATGAGATAAATCTCATGGGTAACATGTCGTACAAAGCTCTGAAAAAATGAAGCAGTGATTAGAGAAATTTCCTCAGATTTATCTCCCAGCAACTTTATAGTTTTATTATTTAAGTTTCTGAGTCATTCCTCCAAAAACACTATCAGACAAAACCTACGCTTCCGTTTTTTTGTTGTTTTTTTGTTTTAATAAAAAGACACAGTCCAGTTTGTTGCCTGTGCTACACGTTTTTTTAAGTGTTGTGGTTAGCTACAAATCGTTAAGTGTTGAGCTAAAAATGGAAATGTGCTCCAAACGCAATATGGCAGTCAGAGGTCTGAGGTGCGAGTTTAAGGGCTTCTGTGGTGACGCTGCCTTGCCTCACTGCTGTGACAGCAGAGCATTCCTGTTGGCCTTCATCTTCTCAAGCCGCTTTACTAGATGGTTGTTGGTCATCTCCATCTCCTCGTTCTTATCTAGAGCTATGCGCAGCTGTGGGGGAACAGGCCGGAGATGTTACATTCAGCCTTCTTCATTTCCTGTTTCATATTATAAAATGTGTCCGTGTCTTTACCTCTCTTTGGAGTTTCCGTTTTTCTGCTTTAAGTTCATCTTCTATTTTCTCTGCGTTGTCTGCTGATGCCTTGTACCTGGCCACCTGCCCTTCAAGCCTGTTAATCTGGAAAACAGACACAAACCAGTACAAGTTAATGACTTAGAGCCACAAATGTTTTCATATCTGCACATAATGTTTCTATTAAATCATGCATACTACCACTTTGTGCCACATTGTGATTTTTTTTTTACTTACATTTTGTTCCATTGTACCCATTTCCTGTTCTGCCTTAGAAAGCTTGAATTTATATTCACTAATCTGTCTGTTGGCATCTCCTGCAGAGAAAAACAGTGACCAGTGAGTTTGAAAGACAACGAGTGTTCGAACAATCTGAGCACTGATACATAATCATAAGGTCAACTTACTCTGCATTTCAATAATGTGTAGGTCTGTACCATTCTCCATCCTCTCCCCATCAGTGTATGAACTGTCCATCTTTGAGTGTTTCTGTCTCTCCTCCTCCAGCTGATTCTTCAGCTTCCTGATCTGAGCCAACAGCTCATCTTTCTCCTCTGCCAACTTCCGTAGCCTGACGTCTACAAAACCGATGGAAAATACATTAAGACAACGTAACGTGCACAAGATGCTGTTCGGACGAAAAGGAATTTGTTCAGCTGAAATGCGCTGAAATGCTGTATGCCTGTTTTCTCTCCAGGAACTAATTCAATCTTAGTCAAGGTCAATGTGACCTCATAAAACATGTTTTAACCACGGCAATAATTTGTAATAATTTGTATGCTAATTATGATTATTTCAAACAAATTTCTCATGATAAAATTAAATTTTGGACAGACTTGGATAAAAACTACAACTTAACTGGCCAGCCAGTTGAGGCAGTAATTTGACTTCTTATTACAAGTGTTAGTGCTTCCAGATACACACCTCATCGGATCAGTTTATTTAGCATCCTAGTGGGCAGAATTAATATCCTGACTCACCCAGCGGACCCTCTCCTGCAGACTCCAGCACCTGGGCGGCCTCTTGGGAGACCACAGTGATCCCTGAGGACAAAGAATCATGGTTGACATCTCCATTTGGTGTGCCATCCGGGATGATGACCAGCCCATGTTTCTGTAGTGAGAGGACACACGTTACTAAGGACCAGCTCCACATAAACTTCACAGCAGTCCCTGACGTTAAGTTTATGCACCACTCAGAATAACAGTTGACTGTTAAGAAAACAAACTTTGAAAAAGTAAACAGTAAATGTGAACACTCAGCAGTATGTGGACATCAAAATGAAGGGATGCACTATATACAATATCTGTGGCCTGTATATTATTATCCGATAAGCAGGAAGCAAGTTGTTACTGTTCCAGTAATTGAATTTTAGTCGATGATAATGTCTGATAATGTGGAGCATGGCTGTGGCCCAGGGATGACACTTGAATCCTCGCTCTGAGTGGTGATTAGTGCCTCTCTGCCTTTCTCTTCTCTGCCCTCTGTGCAGTCACTGTTTGCACACACAGCAGACTTTGCATCAGAGAGGCCACAACACAGTGACTGAAACAGACTTGAGGTTTACTTGAGTGGAGTGAAATACTTGCAAACTCTCCAGTAAGGAAGACCACACAAGCAATTCATCTGTTGACCAAGCAGAACATGATCTTCTACAACACTGCTCGCATTAAATGCTTCATCCCTTAACCCACAGCTGGTGCTGCTTTGCATAGCCATTAAGAACTAGCGCCAACTGTAGGCTGAGCATAATTACAACAAGTCATTTTACTGATTATTGGTTATATTTATGCAGCCATAGGTGAGCACCCCTGGGGTACACTAGGGTACTCTGAAGCATGAAGGACCAAACTAAAGAACATTTGTGCTATTCTAAAGCAATAACTTGTAAAATAACTAAAGTGATTTTACAAGTACATGTCAAATTTTCAGAAAGGCTTTGTGAAGCCTATTATTACTTCAATAAAATAATAAATATAAATAAAAAGGCAGAAGTAGAGGAGTGCAACACAATAGCAGGTTTTATGGCATTATGGCTGGCTTAATTCCAACTGAAAGGAAAAGTATAAAAAGTAGTTCTGGACCAGCAATGCATTCCTCTATTCTTGTTTTTCCTGCTGGGACTTCAGGAAGACCTACCTCTCCCGCTTTGGCCTTCCCCTTGATGTCAGCAAGCTCATCTCTGAGCTCGTCTCTTTCATTCCTAATGCAATCAAAGTACTCTTTCTGCCTCTCTAGGGCCTGGCCACACAGACAAGAAAAGACAAGAGAGAGGAGAAGTGGCAGAGGAGAAGTTGGATTGACTCTGGACAGACATGCAAGACAGCCACTTGTGACAGCAAGACTCTCTCCCATGCACAAACATGCCCTGATTGTGCACATCAAGCCAACAGCAAGGAGATAAAGCCAAACAATACATGCAGATGAAGATGCTGAGAAGTGTAGCAGAGCACAGGGAATGAGGATACGGTGTGTGAGGCCTGAGGACGGAGATCTTTGTGACTTTATACACTGAAAACTACCTATCAGTGTGATGTTTTCATCGTTAAGAGAGGGACTTCATGAACTAACAAATGAATCCACAGGTAGAACATGCATGCCATGCTAGAATATATAGATCACATTTATTTTTAGACTTACATGACAATCCTAAATAAATCTAGTTTTATTTCACTGCAGGCTTTAACACAGGGCCAGCACACTTACAATGTTAGCTGAGATTACAGGTGCCAAACCAAAAACCCTGTTATTTCAACATGCAAAATTCCAAACTGTGAATGTGTCCAGGTATGTGCTAATGCCTAAAGGACCTCCATCATGCAGAGACAGCATGAGAGGCAAAAGAGGTGGCTGGACTCTGTCTAATGGCTGAAAAGCACAACCATCAATTGCCTGCCATGTTCTGTCAGAGCACCCCTGTGGGGCCTCCTACCCCAATCTTTTTGTCCTTCCAGTTTATCGTTTCCTGCAGGTCAAACACCTCTCTGGTGAGGGCATCTAACTTAGTCTGCATTTGCTGGCTCTCCTGGAACGGCGTTGGAGCAGTAACAAGACAACACGGTACAAGATAAAGAACAGAAGAGGAGAAATTGATTGAACAAAGACAAAAGGAGTGCAAAAGCACATAAGCACATACAGATACAGAAATGACAGATATGAACAAGTGGAACAGGGTGAGAAGAGACTAAACTGAGGACATCATGTTGAGAGAGGAATGAATGGTAGTGCTCAGACTGTAAATGTCAGAAGAGAGAGAGAGAGAGAGAGAGAGAGAGAGAGAGAGAGAGAGAACCTAGAGGCAGGCCAGTGTCAACCAATCCTTATCAAGTTCCTGCAGAACAGAGCCTCCTCTGCAGCCTGCACAGAGGCACCATCATCTTTCAAGGTGTTGACAGTCTGCAGTCTGATGTGGTCATGCTAGCGTTATATTTTTTTAAATGCAAGGGCAGCTTTACCTCTATAAGCTCATCTCTCTGGCAAATTCCCTCTTTCAGTTCTTCTTGTTTATGCTGCAGGACTGTACATGTGTGCTTTTGTCTTTCTAGTTCCTGAAAACAGAAACCGAACATTTCAGCCACAACCCTTCCATGTAAATATTTAACAGCTTTACCTGCATGAAACTGTTGTCTGAAATGTGATTAAATATGAATTTTTCTGTCTTTTGACTGACAGACATTTCACCTTTGACTTGTCTTCCAGCTCCCTCCTCGTCTCAGCCATTTGTTCCTCCATCTCTTCTATGACGTCCTTTAGTGTGTCCACTTGATAAATGAGGTTGCCTTTGTCGTTGTCCAGCTGTGCGTTCGATACCATGGCTTTCTTATACTTTTCCTCCACCTCTGTAAGTGACTCCTGGTAAGGGTTGGAGCATGTTAATAAACAGTAAACTGGTTCAAAGCACAGTTCAACTACATGCACCAAATGGGCTCACAAATGTTAAACAATACACAGTTTCTAAATGTAAAATAAGGTAAAGGCATGATTCTGTGCCATACCCATATTATTTTTCCATTTTAAGACAGGTCACGTGGGACCAATATGTATCACGCAATAATTAGAAAGCTTTGAATCACCTTTAGGAGTGAAACAAGGCAATGATGTAAAAAGAGGATCTGAAAGAGAGAACTACGAGGGAACAGGATGAAGAAAAGTAATCTAGATAAAATGCATCAGGTGTAGCAAGCTCTACCAAGAACAAGATAGGTTTGTTAGTAAACTAATCCTATTAATAATTCATACTGTGTCCTTTCTAAGAGAACAAGAAGCTGATGAAAGTGACTGCCAAAGTCAGCCAGACAGAAGGCCATCCAATGAGGCAATGAAAGCCTGGGCGGAAGAAGATCCTCAGAATGGAAAGCTTGACGGTTATCTGTCAGCAGGTGGAGCATTTTAACTCTTCTTACAACTTTGTAGGAGTGTCTTCCATGTCAGGCCACAACCAGCGAGTTGGATCAAAACAGGAAGTGAGGGACGATCATGCAAAAAAGGATTGTTACGAAATTCACATTGGGAGCAGGCAAAGACATAGCTGTAGTGTTAGGAGCTAAAGGAAGGTGTATAGAGGGGCATGAGTGGGGAGACAGGGAAGTTAGTGACGCCATACTGCTCCCAGAGAACAAGAGAAGGCATGCTTTGAGCTAAAGCCCCTCTACCTTCAGCTCTTTAAGCCCTTGCATGTACCGCCCTTCTACATCCTGAATCTGGTCCTTTAGTTCATAGATATCCTGTAAAGCACATGGAAGGAATGGTTGGAGTAAACTGAGAGAGGGTGAGGAGCATCAAGGGGAGATAACAAAGCACCCATGCTGCCATCTCAAAAACAATCCAGCTGGCATACACATGATCAGCACACCCAGATAAAAGGAACAGCGTCACAGGACACATATCACATCCAACACGAAAAATGGTTAAAGCAGATGCTTAGAAAAAGCAGGGAGAGGAGAGATTCATATGCAGAAGTAGCAGACACATAGATAAACAGCTGACAGATTTATACAATACTATAATAATGAAGCTGGAGCTAAAACAGTTCACTCTTCTTGTGCTAGTGTTGTCCATCAGTAAACTCAGCCACATGTACAGAAGGGGATGTGGATTGTACATCTTACCCTAAGTTCACTCAGACTGGTGTCGGGGTCGTAGACGCTACCCGCGTCTGTGCTGCCCCGTCGTGACGAGGAGCCACCCAGCGATGCCAAAGTGGCTGCCGAGAGGCCTGGGGTGGCACAGCGGGAAGATGGCTGGGAAAACAAAAAGGAGAATCACAAAGCTTCAGTCATAAAAACAGCACAATACAACACTACTCTGACATGTTGTTCAACAGCATCTGATAGCATCTGACACCACAGGAGTGATGGTGCCTAATTCAAGTCCCGCTGAGGGAGTTATTGTTACCGTCATGTGCATTTCATAAATGTAAAAAAACAAGTTTAGGATCCCCCAGGCTGTATGTATAAAAGATACACTGCTTTGCTGGTAAGTTGTGGTTACATGGTAGCTGCCTAACATGTCATAGAAATCAATATATTGTTCATTGTGAGATTAAACTCCCTCACTACTGCATATGCCGATTTGGTGATTGATGAAGATTTTAAATGTGTACAGTAAAATGCAAAATAATGGTACACTCACCCGACTAAAATCTGAATACTGCTTGTCACATTTTTCATCCAGCTGGAAGAAAGAGAAGAAATATCATAAAAATAGATGAAGTCTATTGCAATGTCATGCTTGGAGCCGTTCCCTTATCAGTAAATCAGGGAGTTAGTGAGTTAATAGGAGTCTGGGCTAAGTGCTGCATGTACACAGATCAAAGACAGTTGACATTAAAACAAGCATATTAAATACTGTGTGAATCAGATCAATCCATTAAAGATTTGCTCAGTCAATGCTGCTGCACAGCAGCTGCACCAATTTGATCTTCTACCACTTTTTTTATAGTAAATAGAAACACACTGTGGGATGAGTTTTGAAATTTTAATCATGCATCCTCGGGGTTGCACTGCAAAGGTGGCTCTCTGGCCCACCATTATGAACTGCACGTAGCCACTTACAGTGTCCAGATCTGGAATGCTCAAATCATCAAGGTCAGAAACAATGCTGCCTCTTCGGCTGGTGCGGCTGAAATAATCAGCAGCCGACTCGCTAATGTCAGAGAAGTCAGACGACTACTTACAATACATGAGAATGAAGAGGATAGAGACAGAGAAACAAAGAATAACAGGAGCAAAGAGTACAGAAAGAGACAGAAAGAAAACAATGACATATGCAGCCAAGGGATATCACTGTTCAAGGTCGAGGCATTTAAAATGTAGGATAGGTGTTAAACTGATGCTCTCACGCAGCACAACACAGTAAAATAATCATTTGAAAGCACAGCATCAGTCTGGATTTTTTTCTACTCCCTACAGCTCACCACACTATCCCTGCGGCCTCTGCTGAAGCGTTCTTGGGACACGCTGCTGACAGTGTCATCATCTGAAGAAGACTGAGAGGAATATACACATACATATAAACACACAAAAGCAATGTAGTCTGGCTGCATCCATAGCTTTCTCTGAAACACACACTTGTTCAAACTGCGATCCACTAAAAGCCAGTGACAGTCTCTGTGTCAAACAGATTACTGGATTACTCTAAAGACTCTAAGTAATGCCGATTCATGCAATTGAAATCACTTTGTCAAATACACCATGGAGTTAAGTTAGATAAGACAACCATGCTAAACCATCTTAGCCTGCAAAGTACTGCAGAAGAAATCCTCAATTCACACACTTTAAGGTCAATCGGCAACGCTGCTCAATATTGTCCAAACAAGAAAGAATGCCTGGTGCAGAGGGGAGGAAGGGAAGCCTGCTAATAGTGGCCATCTGCGTGTTAGCTGACATCATGCAGGGTGGCGTTGGTTATGAGGTGCTCACCACAGGGCTGCTGCGGGTGGAGCTGGCTCCAGAGGAGTACCAGCTGTATTCAGAGGGCTGTGGATGGGAGGAAGAAACAAGTCAAGCTACATGCTCAACAGTTAGCTTCTGTGGTAGTGACTTTTCTGTAACGCTGTTTGACAAACATTCAGGAGACTTACAGTTCTCGAACTGTACCCTGAGCCGTAAAGACCAATGTCATCACAGATAGAGGCCTGAGGGCACACGTGGGAGACAATGCAGGGCTCAGCAAAGAGGGGGCATGAATCTTTGAAGCACGAAGTAGGTTGAGTAGACTGACTTGTCTGGGCCATGCATGAAACACGGTATTCTAACATCATGTTTCTGTGCTCAACAACAGCTCTGGCTTTACACAAACTTCTGCCTTATCTGACAGAAGCACAAATCTCTGGCCACCGCCAAGTGCTCTGAGTATCCAGGAGCTAAATATAAGCAGTCCCAACCACCCTGGGCATCTATATTTGTGAATGTCTACATCTGAAGGTAACTAGAGGCATGCAGAAGGATGTTGTCCAGTGTACAAAAACTGACCGTGCTGTAGCTGCGAGGCAGCCCTGTGCCAGTGGTGGAGGATGAGGAAGTGGTGGCCTGTGAGGGAGCAGGTTATCAGTTTAAAGGACAGAGGGAAGCTGTAGCAGGAATGTGAGGTGGAAAGAGACTAAAGAGCTGTTAGAGAAAGGAAACAGGACGAATGTTTTTGCTGACCCTGTGACATCTTGGGTGAGAAGTGTTGAGGAGTAGTGAGGTCAGGTGACACTGTCCCTGTTTTAATACTGGCAGAGCACCAGTCAGCAAGTAAGCTACATAAAATCTAATGAACACAAGAACTGCTTTACAGTGGAGAGCTACACTACCTACATAACCATTATTCTCTTTTCTTGCTTTGGTGCTTTTATGACAAAAAAATGTACCTTATTGCAGCTTCACACCAAGTTTAGTCTCGGCATATAAATGTTCAATAAACTAGACCATGCAGATAGGAATATATTTCTTCTACTGGCTCTGGTTTCACCATTTGTTCTTAACCACATCAGCCTGTGTATGAAATAGTTTAAAGTTGGACAGCACTGTCAGGGGGACCGACCCGAGGCTGATAGGTGGAAGTGGAGGACAGGGCCGATGGTTTGGTCTTCGTTAGACTGGTGTAGTTCCTTTGATCATGGTAAAGTCCAGTCTGGAAGGGTAGCAACATAACGTGACCTCAAATAAACACTAACATAACACATTTTATCCTCAAGTGTCACACGAATATCTATTTCACACACATTCAACACACGTAACGCGACTCATAATGAATCTTATCCATAGTAAATCGCCACTGTAAGTCACTATCATTAGTCTCCACTGCCTCCATGCTTGAGGCTGCAGATGAAACACTAAAGGAGCACACTGACCAGCAGGTCCTTCTTCGAAGAGCTGGACGAAGACCTTTTATGACCATGTAGGTCACTGTACACAGAACTCTGCTCACCCCAGAAAAAAATTAGAAAAGAAAAGCAAAAATGAGATAAAGGGATGACAGGAAATCAGGTAAGGAGCATTAAACAGATGATCATCATATAAGTACATACAGTGGAGCGGGAACTCTTGAGGGTAGAGGAAGCAGAGAGTCCATCGGACTGAAGAGAGAACGTGTCGCAAGAATTACGATCAGAAGAAGATCAAACACCTGAGACACTGTTAAGGTTGTGGGTAGATATGCACTGGCAGCAGCACACACTTCATGTGTCTCTCTAACACACACACACACACACACACACACACACACACACACACACACACACACACACACACACACTAAGTTGTTCAACAGGCAGCAAGCAGTCCAACACAACAACAGATCAAGCAAACCAGTCAGTTTTACACATCCTGCCAAGGCCACAGAGAAGGGACAAAAACATTTGTCGGTGGCAATCTGGCCATTATGGCTGTGACATTCTCAGATGAAGAGGACAGTTTTTTTGTATCAACAGGTAGAAAAGCAGGCGTTCCCTGTGTAATTCTGGTAAATCCTTGAGTTTCTGAGCTTGAGAGAAGATTTGAAATCTGTTGAACTATTAGTGAATTCTGCTTTGCACCATGTTAGCCAGACCTAAACTTGGGTTACATGCTGATAAACCAGGTATTCAGTCAGTGGCCCAACGCAACACAAATTCACGTCATGTTCTCACACACATGCACAAATAACGCACCACTCTACGGGAACTGGATCGACTCTTAGACCCCAAGTCACGTACTGCTGATGATGAGGTTGACTTCAATCAAAAAAAAAAAAAAAAAAAGAACAAAGCAGATATTAGACGAAATCTCCACTTTGTCAACTATTTCATGCCACTCTGTGATGCACATAAAAAAGCAATTCAGTGGCATTTACACATCTGTGTCCCTATGAGAGTGCAGTCTTAATAAAAACTGGCAGGGATTTATTATGTATTACGCACCCTGTAGCTGCGGACTGACATGACATCATCATCCAGCCCCTGTTGATGTGGAAACATGGAGTCACAGCAGAATAGCAGACAGAAAGGGACACGGGTGATGAGAGATTAACTGCAGGATTAAAGGAGAAAGAAGAAAGGAAATACAGGCAGACAAAGAGGAAGTGCGTGGGAATATACAGACCCGGCGATGACGGCTGCTGGATATACTACTACTAGAACCTCTGGCTTTTTCTGAGTCAGCCTGAAGTAAGGAAAGAAAGTTGGGAAAGATTATAGAGGGGAAGTAGAGAGGCTCAATCACAGGGGTGAGTAAGGTCACTGCAACATTCAACAGTTGCTATGCAAAGCCCAAACCATGCCAAACAACTTCTGCCTTCCTGTTTAGAACCAAATGAATGTCATCAACATTTGCAAATGTTATCCTCTTCAAACACAGCAGAAAGATTAATGACATACAAAAACAGCTAACATATTGCACATTTTTTCCTCATCCTCAATCTCTTTTAAAATGGAAACATTACCAGCATAAAAATATCAAGTTCTCTTTACTGTGTTGACACACAGAGATTAATACCATGCAAAAGTTCATCAACATTCAGAACCTGGGAGTTGGAGGAGTAACACTAAATGTCCAAACCACCTTCCTGCATGCAAGCTCATCCACCCTAAATAAAGTCAAAGGCCAACGCTTGCTCTACGAATACACACAGCCACAGATTACGGTGTCTCCAAAGCAAACACACTGCTGAGGCATATTTCCACAGTGAGGTACAGTGTAGTCTGGAAGTCAAGTGTAGCTAAACGGTCAGGCTTCAGTGAGGCTCAATCCCACACAACAGGCTGTGTTAGAGTAGAGAGAGGCTGCAAGACTCTTGCACTCGCCTACCATCCACTGGTGAATCTGACCCCATTTTCTGTTGCTACTGCTGGATGAGTGGTAAGAGCGCTGGACAGGGAGAGGTGCCAGGAAAAACATACAATCATACTTCACTAAAACTGCTGAAATGCAAAAATGGGTGACATTCACATCAGGAATAGAACTTTTGGTTTCATCTGTGGACATGCAGCACTTTCATTTTTCCTCCTGTGGGTATATGTTTGTATATGAACTGTAAGATTACTCTAAAATGTCTTTCAAGGCATAAACCTAAATAGCTCCTATGTATCAGTCACTGTGGAGGCAGAAGAGTAGCTTGCAAACTCCTGAGTCCCTTAACATAGTAACTGTCCATGTAAAAAAGACAAATAAAAAATTAAACAGAGGAGAAAACAAGGCCAGCTCCTATAGTTGATCCGTGCTGAGAGCAGCAGTTATGAGGCATTAAACTACTTTGCTTAATGGGCTGAAAAATGGTCATAGTGCATCGTCCACTTCGTGATATACCTCTTTCTGCTGTCGTTCAAGTTCCCTCATTCGGATATCCCTGGCCTCTGCCCGGGCCGCCCTCTTTGCTGCAAGCCTCGCCTCCGCCTGTAAGACACAACATGAACACACTTGTTAGCCATGACTTGAAACTTGTAAAAGATGCCTTAAGGACACACCCATTCAGTGCAAGGAATAGACACAAGGAAGGGAATAGCTTAAGTTTCTTAAGCTTAAGCTTAAGTCAGTCCCACAGGAAAATTTACGAGTACATTTGGTTATTATTGGAGTCATTGTTTTCCTATAAGAGAAAAGAGACAGTAAGAGTTCTGTAACAACCCAGCTCATTTCACCAGCTGGACACTAATTAACCAAGCCTTTTGCTGATAAGAGTGACTTTATGGTAGCAATGCATAGTTACAGTGTTTATTGTTTAGACATATTAAAGAAATGAAATTAAAAATAACAGTCTTGTTTAGACAGTGTAATATGTCATGTCCAATGCCTAGTATACTAACAGCATGCATTTTGTTCATGTACTTTTCTAATAACAATTGAACATTTAAAAAAAAACAAAAAAAACAGACCACACATCTGAAGGTAACCTCACACTAGGAATAATGCAGTTACAGGCAGGTTGCCGAATATATGCTGTACAGGTATTTTAATATATTTTGGCCAAAATATAACAGTATACTCCAGTTTAAATATGGCAACGTTACATTTGAGGTAAGGTATAAATAGTTATTTAGTTCGTCAATTTGTTTCCAAGACAGGACTGATGTTTATTCGTTGCAAAAAATATGAATATTGGCTGATAACATCATGTTTTGCTGTCTCAAATATTTGTATGGGCCTACTAAACCCACTATTGGTAGGACTATAATGCAGACTATACACTGTTCAGCACAGGTCTCCACAGATTTCATACTGTACATGGTGTGCCCTTAGCTGACCAGTTTCACCCATGAGGAACAGCTCTGTAGTCCTGTCCAGGGTGAGTGCTCAGGATGCCTCCTCACCAACAACATATGCGAACCATCAGTTTCAGGAGGGCCGATTTAAAGTGAGAGATGCCCACAAATAAAGTCACAGAGAAGTACAGGATGAAAAGAAAACAAAGTGAGTCACAGTGGTGTGGTTCTGCTCAGCCGGTAAACATGTAAGCATTTTCAGAACTGGTCTAAGTCAAAGCCAAAGCCAAACTGAGCCCAGTAAACTCTCCTTGGGAGGGAAAGTGTGATGAGACATCACACAATTTGCCCCCAACTGAGTCAGAACAAGATCAGGAGCTAATTTTGCAGATTACTTTAACAGAAGGAGCTAATTTAGGTGAGCCCCCACACAGCTCTGAGGAGTCACACAAGTGACTACGTAGACTATCCATCCATCCATTACGTTCATACTATCAATTACATTCCACACATGCTCTGAAACTGAACATACCACAACAAAGAATGGCACACTTGCTCATGGAGCTGAGCCCTTTATCTCTAACTAAAAGACAGTCCATAAATACAGCGTGTGGTGTGTGTACAGTATCTCACTGCAGGCAAACACTGTCAGCATTCCAGCAATTTCTTATCTGCACTGCCAGAATAGAAGGGATGTGGGCATACACTATTCCTGTATGCCTGGAGTGAACAAACACTGTTTTATAATAATCCTGAACAACCATCCCAATTCAGGTTATTTCTGCCTTTACCACGTAGTGTTGTGTAAACTTAGTTATGGTCAAAATCATTTCCAGAACTGAGAAAGACTCGGTGGCTGAAGCTTAGGTAGATTGTAATAGGAGGAAGTAACCTGTATACATTCAGATAGACCATATATTAATTATGTAAAACAATTTAATTTTTTGACAGTGATAAGATACCTGAATTTAACTTTTTTGAGTTTTTTCCCCCCCACTTCTTCACTCTGTGTGACTGGAGTGTGACTGATAGTAATGCAATGAAACTTTGTTCAAACTAAGTGAAAAAAGAAGTGTGTTAATGTATGATATAGAGCAAATGAGTACGCAAGAAAAAAGGCTGGCTCTGTGCGCTGCACCTGTTGAGCTGTCTGACAGTATGACCTGCTCTGCACAGCAGCACAGCTGAGCTCTCTGTCTCTGTCCTATCTATAGCCTGGCCCATCCGGCCCCAGCTCTCTGAACGCCATATCATGGGGCTAGGAGGGTAACCTGAGCAGCAGACGTTCACCATCAAACACACCTCCAGCACTCTGGGCAATAACAGTCCAGCAATCTACCATGAGATCACCTGGTGCACTCCCAACACTGAATTGTGCGTACTGAAAGTACAATTCATACCCCATTTAGTAGCGCCAATGAAATGTAGGATTTTATTACCTTTCTGGTTTTACATCAGTGTTATGAAAAATGACTTTTGGGTTACGGTTTTGGGGATTTGGGACTGTTGGTTTGTTGAAAACATCTAGATTCTGGGAAATTACTGTATGACTGAGATGAGATGTTGATTAGACAATATCAACACAATAAAAATGAATGCACATTAATCAATAACGAAAATAATCAACACAATACTCCAATGCAGTATCCAACAAATAATTAAATAAAATACCTAGCGGTGTAAGGCATTTAGACTTTCATTACTGTGGTCAATATAGCTGCATTTATGTTCGCAATACTCCCGAAAGAGCTGATATGTAAATGGAATATTCCAACATCCCCAATAAAATATTAACTTGACTGCTCTGTTATGTAAATGACAAGGGTTTGGGTCTCTATCAGACTAGCCCTTGAAAACGTTGACTGCTAGTTTCTAATATGACAAAACTTATAACAGGACATTTTTATGCCCCCCCCCCCCAAAAAAAAAAAAACCCTTGCATTATCAGGGGATGAAGCTGGATCAAATGGACAGTCCATTAGTTGTTGACATGCACTATAATATACTGCATGCTTTGTTCTGTGCAGCTGAAGCAATTTTCTAACTGTATATGGAAAAAATAAAGTGCAACACTTGTTATAGTTCATAGAACGTATGATTTTTACATCATACCAACTATGAACTATATACAGAAACGTACACCCTCTGTTCACTGAGAAAAGTCAATGATTTCCTTGTTGAATTACCAGAAATCACAATCAGAAACAAGTTTATTGCCAAGTAAGCTTGCACAAAGAAGGAATTTAACTTGGTTATCTTGGTCCATGACATATAGACAGAGTGCAGAGATAAGAACCAAAAGATAATAAATTAGCTCCCTGGGTGCGTGATGATCATCTACTTTTCAACTTGACCACCATCAGATTTCTAAATAAGCTGCTGATATTCAAAAGGACTGACTACCCAGTAATGTAAGAGGGCTCAGAACTGGGCCGGTCACCGCATAGGATCATATTCACAGTAAGCAGTTATCATTGCTTAACGCAGGCAGGCAGTACCTTTTCTTAACCAGGCACAGACAACACAAGGCAGAAGCTGCAGTGTTTTGAAGATTTGCCTGGGAGGTGTGCAACAAGTTAGACACTGACCCCTTGAGCTCCCTGCACAGTTGATCTAATCTCTGCTTTGCTCCACAAAGAGATTCAGATTCAAGACCTGACTGGGAGGGTCAGATGACTCATGTTTCTATGATCGGCGTGCATGAAGAGAGCAAATGGAGCCTTGTGCTTAGTGCCCAAGAATGAGGCACTGCACAGATCAAGTTTTCTTAAAATGGGCCAAGGCAAATATTTAAGAAAAGCTGATTCATTCAGTGTTACATTTCTAGCTGTAAAAGCAAGAAATCATTTCACTTGCCCAGAGCTCTCCAAAGAATATGCAGCTAATGTGGGGTTTTCATCTATGCCTGGCAAACTCTGAAGACCTGCATAGTGATCTTTGCATTTCAAGTTGTTAGCTACCTCTCTGTGAAAAAAGGCAAAGGAATGGCAGCCCTGCTGTGGAACAAAATGCAATAATCCCAGGGCAAGTCGTTACAGGCTAGGCAGCTACTCTCCTCTACCCATGTTTCTCCCCCCAAACGAAAACATTACGAGTCATGTCAATCTCTCTGTGGTCCAAACCAGCTGTCTCCACTTGAGCTGAAACACATTAACTCGGAGAACCTGAATATCCACGTTTAAGTACAGTTGCTGTCACAACACTGACCACCATGTTTCAAATCAACATAATTTATTGTGTAATAAACACACACTTCTGTCTCAGGTTGGCATCTCAGTGTTGAATGGAGAATTTCCTAAGCAAGCCCAGCACGTCACATTATCAGCCAGGTAATTACATCTGTTGTTACAATTACAGCTGTTGTCAAAAGCTAAGCAATTCAAGTTATGTTTACTACTGCTAAATCAATTTGACATATTACTGCTGCTCCTTTTGTTTAGTCTCAGTATATAACTGTTGTAATGAATGATTTGGTTTTAACACAGAAAAAAAAAATAATCAAAGGTCCACTGACCTTGAAAGATAGAAGTATCTATTCGTTAGAGTTCTGAGTCACAGGGATATGTCTGTTTTGTTTAACAAAAATCATGTGATTGAAAAGAATATACTTCAAGGACGGTGATCAAAGCATGTTTTGATTTAGGTCATGATAATGATACAATTATGGACTACAGATGGAGCTGAAAATGGCTTGCCAATACATTAACATTTTCAAGGTTTGGCAATATAGTTCATATAGGATTCAGCCTAAAAGGTCTCTCTTTCAACCACAGTGCAGTGTCAACCAATTTGAGTGCTGATCATGGTTTCAACAGTCTAGTTATGTTACCTTCAATTGAAAATGTGATGTGATGCTGCACAAATTAACAACATCTGAGACATCTTCTACCTCTGCTTAAAGACCTCTCTAGATGGATGACGATAAACAAGTAAATTTGAGCTGGATAAAAACATATTAGCATTGATTAAGCAATGTGCGTATGTAGCACTGTAGGGAGAATATTGCCCAGACCCATTCCACCCCAAAAGATGGAAAGACAGTGTGCATATGATGTGAGTTTGAACTTACCTCCCTGGCAATGCTACTCAAAGCCTCATCCTCTGCTGAGAAGCGGTCTTTCAGAGGGGCGCGTTTTCTACCAGAGCCTTGTGTCCCCATGTTGCTTCTGCAACTGTAGCTCCACTGGTGATATGTAAAGCAGAAAATATACAAAACTGTCTGCAACTACCTACAGGGGAAAAGGGAGAGGCAACGGGCACATGTTAGAATAATATGATATTTGCATTCTTCAGGTCTAACTACATGTGATTATGTATGGGTTTGTGCACTCTTATCTCACTAACAAACCACACACTCCCCATTTATTAAAATAGCCATTTGTGTATGGCATCTACATTTGCTTGGATTAACAGTTGTGGCCGAGATGAACCAGTCCTAATATGACATGCAGGACACACATGAACATTAAAATAATTTGATGGACACCCAGACAAGCTAAGAGATCACATGGACAAAGAGCCCTGTAGCAGGCTGGTAACGACGGGGGAAAACGCCTAGTTTCAGACCCAGCTGACTCAGAGGACCAAAAGCAAGGCATGAGCACTCATTGAAGACGTTTGATGATCTGAGCCCCGTTAATCCTCTATTCATATTTACCAGTCTGACCACTTCAGAAACCCGAGCTATCAATGGTCAACTTACAGGAACATGATTTACAAGTATTAGCTTACGCAAACCAACTAACTTTAGCTAACTTGCTAAAACGTTGTTCACTCGGATTGTTTTCCAACCACAAACAAAGCCAGACCCCATAAAACTACTATGTCCATTAGGATATAGATAGTACTTTAACTACCTTAGCTTGTTTAAAGCCAACGTTACGCCAAATGTACTGTCCTGTTAGCGTTAGCTAGCTACGCATACTAACGTTAACGTTGACTAAGGTTAGCCATCTCAATTATGACCTAACTAGGAGTGCTAGCGTTAACTAGCATTTCGTCCACAAATTCCCATTAAAAAGTTAGCATAGTTACCCGTTTGGCCTCTTCCTCTAATTCCACTGAAGCTAGTGCTTTACAAAACGAGACCTATCCACACATGTCCTTTCCACAGCAATGACCCCCAGCACCGACGACCATCTCTGGGAGCCAAGGCTACGCTAGCTGACAAATTTAGCTTGGTAGTTAGCTTGGATAGCCAGCGAGGCTAGCTTCGACTCTCCTGAGAGGCAGACAGGGCAAACTGGCACTGATCCTTCCGTCATATTCCCCAACCCCAAACATGTAACATTACCTCCGCGACACCTTTAAATAATCCGCGACACTGCCAGGGTGCTGTCCCTTTTCTCCTGGAGGTTTAGGGGAGAGCCATTCGGCTTCTCCTCAAAGATTGGTAGTGTTTTTGTCCACAGTGACAGCTGTCATCAGTCCGCCTTTTCACCGCTTTCCATTGCCCTCCTTACCCAATTTCCACACAGTGGTTAGCTCCAAAGGTCCCGGATGTTTTAGGGTGTGATGCTGCCTTCAGGGGCCGTCAGAATCATTAACATAAACCAACAGAGAGAGAGTGAGTTTCCATTGAGTGAATGGAAATGCACAACTCACAATAAGTTAGGGATATTGTGAGGTCCCCAGAGGATTTCATACATAAGGTATTTGTTTCACTTTAATGATTTTTGAGACAGGGAGGCAATGTATTAGGGTGATAGACACACCTCATTTAGTGTTTTCCCACGTAATAGTCTCACTGTGAACAGTGCGCCTTACATATTGGGGCAAATACCAAAAAAATCAAAAAGACAATTCTTTTCAATGCGGCATCAATTTCAACATTTGCGGGTATAAAAAGCTGGTGTTGTCAGTTAGTTATTCCCAGGTCATCATTCAAGCATGAACACACAATGTCACTTAACGGACGAGCAGCGCCACCTGGCCATAGTGAACCTTCAGGTTGTAGCAAGCAGTCAGATGTTGCACATGAACTTGATGAGTCTCAAAGTGTCATCAGCAGATTTGCAGCAAGACACTGAACTGGCAGTGTTTGTGACAGACCCAGGAGTGGAAACCCACGAGTGATGGACCGCAATGATGACCAGTACCTAAGGACCTATGCACTCAGACACCGTTATGCAACTGACACACAGCTGCAGGCCTGTTTATGAGTGAGGGGTACTAGAGTTTCCAGACAAACCATTCACAACCGACTCCACTCTACTCCATTGCAGATGGCTCAGTCACTGCAGGTTTTTACCTCAGAGACATCATAGAAACCATGATCATCTCCCAATTCCATCAGCACACCCTCAACTTTCTGTTCAAC
The DNA here is from genome assembly GCA_029721515.1 of Synanceia verrucosa. Lineage (NCBI taxonomy): Eukaryota > Metazoa > Chordata > Actinopteri > Perciformes > Synanceiidae > Synanceia > Synanceia verrucosa. Next base: position 16,995,289 of record CM056562.1, on the reverse strand, counting down.
ATAAATATTGAACGAATGAAAATGGTGTTTCTTCTCATTTATTAGCCTAATAGTAATATCAAAGTGAACTATTACTTATTTCATTAACATTTAGACCAAATCACTTATGTAAATAACGATATCCCTTTTTGTGAGTAGTGTACAGTAATTTAAAAACGCTAACCGCACAATTTATCGCTGCTGTCTTCAGGCTACACATAAATAGGCATCTCTGCTCATAAATGTTAACAATTTCAAAATAAAAAAAATACATATAACACTGTAGGAATTTAGCAGCATCTATTTGAACACTGTCTAAATCTAAATGCAACAGAAGCTCACCAATTATAAACTGGCTTCCTATAAAAATAACTGGAACTTTTTTTCCCTCAGGTAATTACTCCACTTACTCCACCAGCTTAAGTATTCTGCCTGAAAAATACAGTTCCATATTTTTTTGACTCAGTGTAGTTCACCAGGGAAGGACAAACACCACTGTAGTCTACTGTGTTAGGTAATCTCGATTTGTCCACTAGAGAGCAGTAGTGGATCATAATTTCTTCTCCCTTGTGCGAAAAGGCATCCTGTAGCTCAAGCATAGATACACCACATGTAAATGAATATGCATAAAGATAGAATTGTGTTTTAACCCCCAAAATAATGTACACAATCTGGACTGCTGGTTTCCAGAGGTTTTGGCTCCTTTATTAGTTGTAAAGTTGCAACATTTAGTAAGTAAGAAATTACAGTCTAAAATATTACTAAATATATTGAAATACTACAAAAAATACTTTCTTTGTGTTGCATTTTACTCATGAACCAACATTTATGCAGCACATCAGACTAACTTATTCTATTGCATTTTAGGCAGTAGATCACCTATATGGGGTTTCATTTAGAATACCTACAGCAATGGGAACATGGGAATCCCCGGCTTGACACTCATAACACATGTTACGTGCAATTAAACACACACACTGTTGCTGTCTTATTCTCCATCATTACAGCAAGCTAATGACTGTTTTGTCTCCGATCACCCCTCTCTGTTTGCTACCGTGCAGACAGGGTTTACTGGAGTCTTAACCTAAAGACACCACCAGCCGTACTGTCTCGATGCTACCACCCCTGCTAAGCTTTCTTTGTAGTCATCACTAATTATTCATTCATTCATTCACAGTCATAATGATAAAGGATTACATAAAAAATGCTAGCTGTAATACTGGACTCAGTTATGCAGCTGCTTATCAAATAATTACACCTCTGTGGCCTTTTCAGTTGCAGTACTGTCAAAACATGAACATTAAGAAAATTATTCTATTTACATACATAATGTTATGAAGTCTGCAGTTTAGAAAACTCTATTCAGTCCTGTAACACTGTGTTTTGCTGTATAAGACAAAATGAACATGTGATTTTGGACTTAGGGAATTTAAGCTGTTTAAAGTGGAAGACATGCCTCCACAAAGCAAAGAAAATGTGTGAATATTGTTGGACAAGCCAAAAGTGGAAGCAGTAGAGAAAAACAGGAGGCCTTAGGCATCCAGACAGTGCTTAATTGTGTTTGTCTTGTTTTATGGCCCTTTTAAACCATAAACCCTCAGCTTGTTTTTCTGGGACAGGCAGGCACTTTAGCTGCACCAAACCTAAAAAGTCTCCCTGTTTTTCTCTCATTTTTTGGTCTTTGTCCGTGTCCTCCTGGTCTGTTACCTTGGAAAGATTGCTTTTTCTCTGAGGGAAGATTTGTATAATTTTGGATGGCATGCACCACCAGTTGGTGATCAGCAGTTGGAAGCACCTCCCACTGCGCTAACGGGACTGGCTGAATTGTTAACTGGTCTGTCTTAAGCCTGACTCTCCACAGAAAATGGAGTAGAAACCATGGAGCCCCAACATGTAATTACCCCATGGAGGGCAATGCTCCCTCTCTCCATCCCCTCTAGAGCCCTTTGAAGATGCTCCATAGGGAGTTGGTTGTAATCAGGACACATGACTCATTGATTACTCCTTTGCGGTCTTCCAGAAACACTGCACAAGGAGTGGATGCAGCAGGGGGAGGGTAGTCTCCTCAGGTTGTGCAGAGAGACTGGAGGTGCAGATGCAGGATGAACAGCACAGCCTGGGTATTGGACACAAATTAGATGCTCTAAACAATTGGATGTGAATTGTTTTTCTGGTGGTTAGCTCACTTGGTTTGTTAAAGTGGATATTCATTACTGTCTGGAGCAAGGATGGGCAGTCATATGCCAAGGAAGGCCACAGGTCTGGAGGTTTTCATTCCAGCCAAACTCATTAGTGGACCAATTAGTACAAAGTCAGGCAGAGAGAAGAGGAGCAAATCAGTGAACGCACCTGGTTCAGTGCTGAACTCAAACAAAAACTGCATAAAAATACACAATGGAATTTCTATACAGTATGTTGTACATGAAAATATACATAAATATATAAAAATAAATGTATTTAAAATAAATGGATTTGCCACTTTATGGTAAAACCACATAATTCTGTTCTTATATGGTGTTCAAAAAAGCAAGGCGCTTGGTCATTTGTAGGTGAATGCACGTAAAACAAATTTTCGTAAGATATCATACAAACTGCTGTATCAGGATACGTTGCATATTTCTACAATAAACACTGTGAACATTAGAGGGCAGTTTTCCAATTACATTGTTGAAAAGTGACCACATACAGAAAATGAGTTCTCATAGCTCTTCATGGGAACCATTTGCCTGTCCCTGAAACATGTAATTAGACACATAACCTGTACTTTTGCCTCCCTCTCTTTACCACATATATTGTTTTCTTAGAGTAGAGTGTCAGGGTGACTGAATACTTACAAATTTAAAGTTGGCCTATGAAAAAACAATACAACTACCTGTGAAACCAAAGACCTGTAGAAAGCTTTCATCTATATCACTCAGCCTGCAATAGATTGTTAGAAGATGCTTCATTTAGCATTGAGAAAGACATCTCTGGTAAACAGAATGGGCAAAGCAAGTAGACCATAAAATAGATCATAAAAGACGTCTTTTGATGTTTCTGGGCTTGCACTCTGGACACCTGTGGGGTTGAACCCTGTGGCTAGCTGTCCTATATGACCATGTTGAGTCGAGGTAATTGGGTCAGTAGATGAATTAAAGCCCGAGGCAATGCTTAAGGTGGTGAAAATGTAATGCACCGAGGAGGAAAGAAATATGAATATAGATTTAACAAATTCTCACACAACCACCCATTCCAAAAAACTCAGAATATGTTGTGCTTCATTTGTTTGTTAGCTGTTTTGTCTTCCTGAAATCCTCTGCTACCTGCAATTTGTTACAGTTGGCGACAGTTTCTATTTGTATTGAATTGTCGTTTGGCAGTCAAGCGTTGTGGATGTCTTGATTTTCTCGAACAGGTCGGCAGCTGAACTCTCCTGCCTTCCCTGGGAGAGCACTTGTGATGTGGGGTGTGTCGCTCAGGCCTGTTCACATGGCAAAACAAGAGTCAGAGGAGCGTGGAGCTGCAGACAAGCTATACACACACAGGTCACTGTTGATGACCACACCAGAACAATAGTATTCTTGGAGTAGCAGAAAAAGCCTGCAGCAGAGAAAGTTCAAAAGCCAATGAAGGAATGCTGAGAGAGGCCCACTGGCCACACTGTCTTTATCTTGTCAGAGATGAAGATCTTTTGCACTGCAGATGATATGATTGTGTGCTTGTTTTTCTCCATTCATATTGCGATCACTGGAAGATAACATTTCAGACATTCAAAGTCTGCAGTTTTGTGCAAAAAGCAAACCATAAATAAGACAACTGTCATGCAGATAGTGAATGTGCGTCTCTGTCTGCATGTGTGTATTTGCAGGATTTTGAATGACTAGCATTGTTTAACGCGGCAACCATTTAAAGGTATATAATTCTTTATTTGCCTACATTTAGCATCTTCTCGGCTCCTGCCCTTCACAAAGAGAATATTTAGCCTCATCAGGGTTTCTTTGGGGGTGGTCCGGGGCTTATTTGCCAATTGACATTTGGTGAAAGGGTGTTAGCTGAAAAAAGCACCTCACACCATGAGGTAGAAGCCTCACGCCAAAACTCATTTCAGACATGTTTTGTTTGCGTGTAAAGAGGAACTTGTGTTTGTGTGATAAGAGGAACTTTCTGTACTCTACCCGAAGAGCAACACACTCTCTCAGGGCTGTGTGAAGTGTGTTTTTTACGTGCCTGTAACATTTTCTTCAAAAAACAAACCTTTTCGTGTAAATAAATACAGTACATGGGTACATTTGCCTACATTATGCCTCTTCTTCATCATCTTTACAGCATAATGGAAGCAATTAGCTGTTGATAACCTGTATTTGGGACCAGTTATAGTAGCATTATCATTAGGATAGATCTGCTGATTACCTTACTTAAACTGTAATTACTTTAGTGGAACAACAAGATGGGTGCAGCTGTGCAATATGTCTGTGTAGGTTCTCAGTCATTGCTGAAGAACAGGTCTGGTAGCTTGAGCCTTTCAAATGTTTTTATAAGGAAGCCATAACAACATTAATAGCTTTCTTAAGTGTATTTCTATGCTGTTTTAATGCATTAACATTGCTTTTAGTTCATTTTGATTATATTAATACATGTGCACCCTATCGCTTCATTTTTATAGTGACAGCAATATTAAAACAGGAATCCAACCAGTTCATTGGTATTATGTTGTGGCTTCAGGCTAATAAAGTTCAGACTCCTATACTTCAGGCAAACAAAACTCATACAAATTATTATTAGAATAAGGTGACTCTAGTTTTATGTGCCTGCTTTTCAGTCCTCTTTGAACAGTAAAGTAGAAAGAAGGCAAGAGCAGAAAGGCTGACCAACATGATGGGAACGACAGGCCCTGGACAGTGGTGAAGTAATGGGCCTGAATCTAAGCCCCTCATTAGACAACAGGCTCATCCAGGGATGAAGGATGGGACTCTGCAGGGGGCTGCGATGTCAGATTTGCTATGAGGAAATGGCAGAGCACCAGGAATGTGTAGTGAAGTAAAAGTCAGCTGATGACTCTTTGAAGTGAATATCTTTCTTTTCAGTTCACACTTTTTATTGCACTTCCCTGACTTTCCCACTGAACAATTGGTTTGTGGGAACAATTTATAGAATATGACTAATTCTTTGCAGTCTGTAATTTGTTTTTTTTTAGCAAAAAGAGAGAAATTATCACCTTCTTGCATCAAGCACTAACAAACCACCATAACGACTTGTGTGTTAAAAAACAGCCTCTGAGATCTTTTCACCAGCTGGGGAGCAGACTTGCCCTTTCATTATGCTAAATACCAGAACACATCAGTTCTTAATTGAGTTGATGTTAACAATAGGTGACGATTCCCCTGCCACCACTCCAACAAAACTCAATGGTGCATTAAGGATTTACAGTAGTCCATTACTGGTGCATATGTGTGCTTGTGAGAAGGAACCATGTTTGGGAAATTGATCTCACACCTGGAAAAGCTTTTAACACTTCCAGCCCTTCCAGCTGATTTCAGACTAAAACAGGTCAGATTACTGTCCACTGAACAATCCTTCTATAAATACAGCCAGGTTTCCTGGTTAACAAATCCACTTATGACACAGAGATGTCCTAAACCTTGCATAAGAATGTGCCAAATGTTGAGTCCTGCCTAATGATGTGATGGATGAGGTAAGAAGCGATGAGGAGGAAGGGTAAGAACGGAGGGTATTAGCATTCTAGCCAGTACGATGGAGAAGTGACATAACAGCTCAGTCTTTGCACACCATTGCCATCTAAGATTAGCTTCACTTCTTAGCCTGTGTGTGTTGTCCCTACATAGCGGACCCTTCACTGTGGTCATTGTGGAGACCAGCATCCTGTGCCTCACTGCAGGATTGCCCAAGACGCTTGGTAAACACAGGAAAAACAAAGCCCTAAACACAACCCTACTGTGTTTGGAGGACTGCCATGACAACACATAGTGGATCTCCTGGAGAGCCCGGGCGTTTGTTAGGTGGATACACACTGAGATATGCCCAAGCAGTGCCCTTCTCTGCGAGGGCGTGCAGCTTTAGCTTATGCACTGTCTGTCACACCAGCAACTTAAGAAGCCTTTCGCTGCAGGGACACAGAACTTGTGTGAGACAGGAATCTTGCCTCGCACAGCATGCCTAATTCTGAAGGAATGTCAGGATAAAAAACTCAACTAAATGTAAATACTCTAATCTTTTCCATGGACCTTTATGCTGGAGTCTTGAGATAAGGCTTGTAGAAATGCTCTGTAGGGTTTTGTCACAGTGTACCTACTCTGGCATTAATGTTGCATGGCTGAGGCTCTCCAGGCAGCTTTAGATTACCCCCCTCCCCACACACACACACACACACTCTTTCTCACCAGAAACAACTGTCAAGGCTAATCTCTGCAAGCACAGGTCATCTGGATGCCAGATCCACGCAGAGCCGGCATCAAAGCTGGACCCTTTCCCTCCCAAACTGTCTCTACCTCATCCTTCTTCCTTTTCTTTTTGCTTCCATTGCTTCAATGACCAGACAGGAGGAAATCCACATCCATATGCCCATCCTGCGGAGGAAATCCTCACTGTCATTGATCTCACTGAGGGAAGATATGCTTTTGTTGCAGATAGTGAAAGAGGATGGGCATTGATCCAACTGAGCACACCCTGCACTGATCAATGGAATAGATCCACTGTGGAGCCATGAGTGTGATGGTGTCAAACTGTACTGGCTGACAGCAGCCTGACAGGAGCCTCTCTGGGGCCTTTGTCACCCTGTCTGTCATCTTCTGTCTTATTTATTTAATAATTATGGCATTTGTTAAGTGGCGCCATGAGGTAGCGTGACTACATAATCCCCGACTGAAACCATATTGTGAGTTCCCACAGAAAGCATAATTGTTGGTTTGAACACCTCACTGATTGAGCATGGAAGAACCACATTATTGTTTGAAATTAGCACTGCTTTTAGTTTCAGTTTAATTAATGTGTTTGATGTTCTCTGACACCCACTCACTTACACTACTTTGTACTAACAAAGTGTTGGCAATTTTTATGTGTCTTCTGCACCCTTTTGCACGGCTTTTATCAATGCCATGTACTGTACATTTTCTATGAAATGAAACATGTAAAGTAGCAGCTGATTCTCTTTTCTTTGAAACTGTGTAGATAGTCAAGGCCTATCACTGCCAACTGAGCATATGGTTAACTGAAGTCAACAATGCTTTGATGTCAAAACTTGACCTCATCAGGATACATGTAAAAACACGCTGAAGAACTCATATCTATTTTCCCAGGGAATCAAATTTTTATTCACATGAATCTAATCTGTTTCTATTTTAGTGTAAGACATATGACAATAAAGATGGGGATCTCATTTGCACTTCTCCCCTGAGATCTTCAAAATCCTCTGTCCTTCATGTGTAAATCTCTCAACAAACTGGCCTAGAGTGTCACCCTGGGTTGTCCTGTTCAAAGGAACTCCGGGGTCAAACCTGCCAGGTCAACCTCTCTCAAAGTGACAGAGTTTACCCCCAAACTAGCCCCCTTCTCTCTAAAAACACATGGGGCCCTAGATAGACTGTCAGCCTTCCTTACTCTGCAGGCCTGTGGTGATTTACTGCCTCAGTACACACCCCATATAAACATATCATCCACATGTCATCATCCAGGCCTCTGGGGGGACTTTTGACATAGCTGTGGTCCAGATTTTGAAGATTTATCCGCTTCTCTGCTGGCTGTTAACATGATGAAATATTAGCCATGGCCAGCAGCTTGTGGTAGGATTTCTTCAGAAGTCCCTTCATCTTTGCCACTGAAGCAAAATACTAATCTTGGTTTATCTTAGAGTACATTCACTGTCAGGTGTTAATGTTTATCCAAAGAGCCATAAAGGGAAGTTCAGTTGCCACCCCTTTAACATATTTATGCCAGGAAGCTGAGGTGCTAACAGATAAAGGAAGACTTGCCATATGTTGCCTTTAGGTGCCACTGTGAAAACACACTGTCCACCCCTTTAGAATCAACAACATTAATGAAAAGAATAGTATTTTGCATTGCCTTCCACTGTTAAATCCTTTTTATCACTTATTTTTTATTGCAACACCAACAAATTACAGACAGTACAACCCAGCTACCCCTTTCTTAATACCGCTTACTTCTGCTCACAACAAGAACCATTTCTTCCCCTTCAACTTTCCCTAATACCCCAGTACAAAGGCTTAAAGCCAGCCCTCCCCCATCAGTTGCCTTTGTGTCATGTTTCAAAGACCCATTCATCAGTATAACATACACAAATGACAAAACCATGCATCATTTCAAACTTTTGTCCACTTCACATTGAAATTATCAAGTTTCACATGACATACACCTCTAAATATTTTGGTGTGATGAATGGATTTGCATGCCTGCCAAAATTTTGCCAAGCCATACATGCTTTTATACCGATTATGACAAACTAAACTGGTGCTGGTTAGTGTGGCGGTGACTGTTTGAACTTGTCTGTCCTCATTGTTTTTATTTGGGTGCAGAAAATAATACTGCATGAAGGATCAGTCTGTTCCCTGCATGACTTCTGACCCCAGCACAGAGACAAGGCCTCAGGGTGCCCTTCCATGAACTCGTGAAGCAGTGAGGGGCTGGCTGAAATTACATTTGCCTGCTTTTTGCCTTGACAATAAAATAGTCAAAATAGAGACACGTACAAGAGGATATAAAGGAGACATATTGTACCATAATTCTGAGCCAGGGTGTGTTTAGGAAACAGCCTTATTATCTTCAGCAATTTCTCACTGTTGGATCCTTTCCACTCCACCTGCGAGCTGGGACCTGTCGCAGATGGGGGAGCACATGCTAACCACTAACTATACCAGGGAGACAAAATCAAACAGACCATACAATAAACTACTGACCCCAAGGAAATGCAGCAGTTTGCCTCATGACAAGCAACCCTCCCTGCTGAATACAATTTAATTGGACAGCCTACCATGCTTTGGGAAAAAAGACTGTACTGTAGATCATTATTTCCACACTGCTTATGTTTTTTCTCTAGATCATGAAGAAGTAATTAAAAGCACAGTTTAAAAGGGAAACCCATGGAAGTGAAAGAGGAGGATGTGGGGCCATAAAACTGTGAGCTCACCAGTTTTGCACTCATAAAATTAATAGAATATTGACACTTTCAGACATGCCAGCTGAGCCCCTCTTTTAACTGGAACACATGCAATAGAAATAGACAGTGGGAGTCTTTGCTGAAAGTCTAGAACATTTTTTTTATAGGTGTTAGTCTAGAGTGCATTAGGCTTGGAGCTGTAGGAAGTCCAAGCTTTCAAGTACTCATTGTGAACACAATCCCAACGGGTTTATGACGTCTTGTAGACGGAGAGCAGCCACACGTGAAGGGCAGACAAATAGTGAGACAAACAGTAGAGATAAAGAATTATAAAATGTGCATGTGGCTTTATGGGTGAAGGAAATACATACGTGCTTTTAACTCACTGAGTGAAATGAAAGTGCCTTGTGCCAGCATTTTTGGCCATTTTGAGTCATCTTTCATGATGCACAGAATATTTTTTACTGTCTCTGAAAACACTGAATAGCTCCAATGAAAAAAATGAAAAGAGCAAAAAAAAAAATGTTAAATGTTAAAATGTGTTAAAAACATGTTTTTAACTTGTTCTGTTCTTGTTTTGTCCGGGGTAGAGTAGAAGCCAGTTTCACCAAAATCACATCATCGTCATTTTTTGCCCAGTTTGTTTTGCTCTCTAATCATGATCATCTCCACTTCCTGTTTTGATCTCTATGGCATATAGTGTCCCTTTATGTCCTGATTACAAATTCCAGAAGCCCCAATATTACTCATGGGCTGTATGAGAGCACTCTTTTGTCCCTGCCGCCGAAAAAAGGAAAGACGTGTATGTATTTTAAAAGAGGTACATATACGTCTTTGGCACTCAAAGAGTTAATAGAGATAGACGCTGTTGACACTGATGTTCAAATTTTAGGAAGAAAAAAAGGCAGGAGAGTCAAACAGGAGTTGACATGTTGGTTGGTGAGGGACTTGTTAGCGGCCATATGGGAGCAGCAAGGAGGGTGCTGGGGTGGGAGGGAGGTACCTGTTGGGTCCCATGTTCTGCTGTCACTCTGATCTTATCAGGGGGCCTGACCAAGAGGAGGACCAGCTGTCACTCTCCCCGCTCTTTTGATGTCCCCCCTTCAGAGCTCACACCACTTCAGAGGAGTCAAGGCTTGTTTTTGTGCATAATAAGGATTGGTGGCTTTGTTGGAGAGCCAGTTGACAAACCCCACCATAGAAAAAAAATCAAGATAAAGCAAGGTAGTTACAGCTCTCTGAGGATATGTGGGGCTGGGCCGGTTCAATTTAGTTCTTTAGAGCCTTGGGCTTGACAAAAGAGAGGCAGTCCTCTAAGCAGACACAGGACATCCTGCTCATAAAACAGCCAGGACATCCTCACAGAGACACTGTGACTGATAAAGGGGAAACACCATGTATTCATCTGAAGCTTCTTCACAAATGCACTTACCACTGTTCCTCTTGAGCTCATGCCTTCCTTTAATAATTGCACACTTTGGGGTAGAATCCCAGTGAGCTACAGGAAGTGATTATTATTATTAAAGTGGAGTGATTATTTTTGACTACTCCAGCATGAAAGATGGCCATGAGTTTGAAGCTCAAGTAGCACCAACATGTTTCTGCCAAATGAGGGTTAATTCACACATTTTGAGGATTACTGGATTACTGCTGTTATTTTTTTCAGATCCCACTTGTTTGCATTATCCTAAACTGTTTTAGTTGAGAAAGCCTGTCTGCTTCCTGTTTTCACTCCTCTTTGTACGTCCAGTAAGCACGTCTATCAACACTACAGTGATTTTAGCCATGTTTAGCCATGTTTGTGATAGCTGGTTTTGAAATACCACGGTATATTTGAGGGATTTGGATGGAGTTTTGGACAATCCTGATCCTCAGGGGATGAATCCACAGACCTTTCTACTAGTATCACCAAGAGATCATCATAAGGAGTTTTGAGTGAACTATCACAACAATTATTGGGTAGATGCACTTTTTGCAGACATTCATTTTTCTCCTCAGGATGAATTGTGATAACTGCAATAACACTGGTAATCCCATAGATTTTCATTGATCAGATAACAGAATAAACTTGTCCAATACTCTGATTTATGACCGTAATCACATCGGCCAGCTGTGCTTTGTATTGACTGCTAATTAGCAAATGTTAGAACACTGACACACTGAACTAAGATGGTGAACATTATACCTACTAACATCATCATTTTAATGTTACTGTTGGCGTGTTAGCATGTTAATATAAACCTAGCCTTGTTAAGTGGAATTCATGATAGCTCATGATTTAACAAGTTGTATTCTTGGAGTCAAACATGCCATAAATATATTATGATGATATTTTTAGTGGCAATACCGCCATGTTATAGTGCCAATCATTTGGCCCCCAAATATTTGTCTGGTCATTTCAAAGAACTGATCTGATGTTGGCCTTAAAAGCTAGGGCTCAAAGACTCCTTCACTTGCATCCACAGAGATTTCGCCTAGTCTCAGATAATTGCTTGGCAGGAGCGAACAAACTCACAATGCCCTCTGTTACTGTGAGTGCATGCTCCCCATACACTGCGAACTTTTGAACCACCTCTTGACCACAGCTTGAAGAGGGTAGAGACAATGGTTAGTAAACACAGTGGAGTGAATGAAGGGATTAGGTATTAAATGACAGGATGTGCTTAAAGAGGGGCAGGTGGTGGTTGAGGAAGAGCCAGTTAAGCTTCAGAAGAGTGGAACATTGTGCATCTCTGAGTGTCTTTTTCTCGGTTTCTCTCCTCTTCATGCTCTGTCTCTATTGCTCTCGATCTTTCACACTTGTCCTCTGTTAGCTCATCTCTTCCTGCTTATTTCCCTCGCTTTACTATCTCATCTCGCCCTTCTCTATCTCTATTGTCCTCTTCTACACAACCAGAGAAGCCTGCTCCTTAACTCAGGCCTCAGACAATTGACATTCATGAGATTGGACATTCCGGTCCAGACCCATTCATATGTACAGTAAGCAAAGGGACAAAAGCCTTCTCACACACTATAGAGCCCATCCCCCACACAAAGGTCGCAGATGAGCTGGGTGATTCTTAGTAATTTTACTTTAAAATAAGGTACTACAAATTGTTAGCATATACACAACAAGCAACAACAAGTCCACAAACATAATTTGTTGCTGTTGTTTGCAGCTAAATGTGCCAAACACTGTCTATGAGTTCATGTGTTTTCTTGAATTGATCTGATTTGATGCAGATGTTTAACATGTCAAACTAAAGATAATCCTTCTTGCTTCACAATAACCAGGAAAAGCATGAGCTCCTCTGCATGTGTTTCTATTGTGGATAGGGTTGGAAATCTCCTCTCATCAGGGTGGTAATGAGTTTCTGAGCTCCCACTTGTCAACATAATAAATCTGCATCTTATATCCGAGGCCCAGACAGCACCCTCTCTTTAGTTTTCACATGGGGGAATCAACATTTATAAGATCAGTGTTCTCATAATGCAAAAACAGACATGCTACAACAGATCAACCATGATGAAGTGAGAAAACACAGACGGTTTGATGGGGTAGCTATTAAGTGTTTTGAGCATAGAGACAGACTGGGAAGGGCTAGTGTGTGTTGAGTTTTGGGATTACTTCATGCAGGAGAACCCCTCCTCCAACTGTGACCTAATGTGAACCAAGTCAAAGTTTAATTAACACCTGCCTGCACCACACCCGTTGTTAATTTAACTCCCTTTTCTGCTCTAGCTTGCATTTGTTTACAATGTTGTTCTTGTTTTACAGATGCCATGTAGTCACAGAATTGTTAAATCCATTGATGGATTTAATACAAGGAAAAACCTTTTTTCTTTAGATTACTTTAGATATGGAGAGTTGAATGAAATGCATGCCAACCAAAGAAAATGCATGTTTGCAGAAGAAAAGAGGAGCACACTGACCTGATGTGTAATAAGATCAATGTCCAAAGCGGCTCAGAAGCATGCGTTCTCTGCATTACCACCGTGTTTACCTGTCCCAGTGCTCAGAGTGGTTTGGCATGATACTTCCACCTATTTATATCTGACTGGACATTGAAGCTTGTTCTGCTGCAGACTGCTTTAGAAAGAGCGTGTGAGTAAAGCTCCACAATCAGTTAAGCATTCACGCAGTATCTACTCTACGTTTCACTTTTTCTGCACAGGAAATGTAAAAGTAAAGAACAGATAAAACTGTATTCATGGATGTCTAACCATGAAAAACATCTTGACTCTGTTAAGACAGGTGTGGTGTCAGCTGAACATGTATGATCTTGATTAGACGTGACCGTCTGCCCATGTGTTCTCATGTATATGATGTCAAAGTCAAAGCGCCTCTGTGTAATGAGATCCCTCGCAACATCTGTAGTCCTTCACTGACTTGAAAGCCATTTGTAGTAAAGTAAAGCCCACTCTGAACTCAACTTTATACCATATAAAATATCAGGTCTATTTGCAGGTGGGTATTTGTACACCTGCTGCACTGCTTGCTGCTTACACTTTGACTCCTAAGAGGTTTTATTCCCTTGCCAAATTAATTTATCCATCATCCAATTACATTAAGTGGCTGTTGAGGGGCAACAATGCAGGAGAATGGGTTCAGTTTTTAATTAATAAAGATAACCATGGAACTTAGAATTTATTAGCTCTTAGATTAAGGCAATACTTTTTTGTACTACACATTTTGTGAAATGTTACGTTTAAATATATAAATTTAGCATTAAATAAGCCAACTTTTGGTAAATTCTGAAGAACTCTACAGAGGCAAAAAGACAGTCTTCTAAATCAACACTAAATGTGTATGTGTGTCTCACTACTGATTCTGTAATGACACCAATAGTATTTATTTTAAATTAACAAATTTTAGCAGGTGCTTGCAGTGAACAGGTCGGTTTACCGTCCAACAACAAACTCAAACAATGAATCTAAAAGAAGTAAACGACAGACACGTTGAACACAAAGAAAGACAAGCGCAGAGACAGTGAGGGTACAAAAAGGCCCCCGACCTCTCTATTGTGGGGAGATGTGCCCTCACAGATGAGCCGACTCTACAGCTGGAAAGGTCAGCAAGAACACAAGGTCAAGCCGACACGGTCCTGCTATACTCAACATCAAAGACAAGTCCAGCGCCTGTCATGCTCCCTCTGAGCCGGGTTGAAAACAGCAGCACTAATCCCACTGACTGTCGTTCTTTTGGAGAGCACAGAGGTCAGCTGGATGCACAAGTCCTAATAAGTTGATTCATTTGTAGCAGCTCTCTAAATTCAATCTTTGAAGTGTGGAGTTTGTGACCTTCCAGACCTGTCTTGAGTTTGATGAATAGAGAAAAGAAAGTGTAGAATGAGCATAATGTGCTTCTTGAGCGCTCATATTCAAGGAATGACGCATTTTCTTCTTTGAAATTTACTAGTTAAAGATGAGAGAATGAATAAATGAAGGATTCCTGAGTTTTAAAAATAATGTCTCAGTCTTCACAGTGATTATATCGGCAGGGAACCAAACTTCAAAGTAAAATTTGATGAAATGCTAAAAAATGTTTGTCAACTCTATAAGCTTCTTATTTGGGAACTTTATGGTCAAAGTGGCTTTCTGAAGTGAGAAAACATTATTATGTATGACCAAGAGAGAGTGCCACTGTATCAGCCGACTACTTACCTTCACGAGTGCCCTTTTCCTCACCCCATCTTTGAAAGGATTTTAATGGAGAGATACCAAGGCAGATTTTGAAAATGAGATTATTGGGCAAATCTGTGCAGCTGCCCTGTTTAATCTCCTCATGACAGCTCAGAAATGAAGAGCCTCTTATCATCCGTCATTCCTCCTAAATCCCATGTGCCCCTTGCCATATACACCAACTGTTTTAAAACCTCAGGTCTCTCCTCAGAAACCCGAGCTTCTGCTGCCATCATCTTAGTCTGTTTGTGAAACTGTAGAAGTGTGACTGTGTGTCTTAGATAGCGCTTGAGTGTAAGTCTGTTTACTTTCATTTAAATGAGTGAAACTGATGAGTTTCACCCGCTAATTTAATACGACTGTCTGGTTGAAGACACAACCTACTAAACCAACAGCTGGGCAGGAAACCAGATAAGGAGCCGTTCGCACTATCTGCACGAAATTGGTCTGCCTCAGTGGGACGTTTGCGAGGATTAAGGGGAGATTTTTTCAGCATGTCTGATAAATAGTGACCAAAAGAGAGAGGTCAGTGGATAAGATTTTACAAACATTGTGTGTTCTATTATGAAGAAAAGTTTGGTGGGATATAATTAACTGTTGCACATAGATTAAAGAAAAGTCAAAGATACATAAACACTCAAGCTGTCCCAGCATATATTATATTAAATGTTTATTCTTATGAGGTAAAAATTGATAGTTATAATCAATGCGCCAATTTAAGAAATTAACAGAAAATACACAATTATTTGCAATAATAAATGTAAAAAGACTGGTTTTATTCTGAGGTACATACAATTATAGGACAGAAATGTCAGTAAAATTGTCAAATACAGTCACATGCTACAAGAAACTTTAATTACAACATAAATATTTACAAATTAAGTGTAAATGTAATAATTGAGTTATACATGCATTTATACATTGCACCATTTTGTACAGTCCCAGGTTCAACCAACCACTGTAAATTCTTGACATTTCTTCAATTTTAACAACACAATCAGTGCTCAAACACAGTCCAGGTTAATTACTGCTTCTGAGTGATGATGAAGGGTGCTGAGCTCAAAGACCAAGTTTCCAAACAGTTTGGAAATTATTTTCCCACAGCCTTCTGTTTTCCCAACAGTTCTCACTCTGCCTGGGGGAACTTTGCTACACCAGGGTCATGACCTTCAGGGAGGCAGGCTGGAACCGCCGAATCTTCTTCTTCAGGGCTCGAGAAGCTTTGATGCGGCAGGCTGAAGGCTCGGGGCGTGGGAGCTGCTGGAGGGGCCGTCCAGCTGCAGTGGGCCCCAGAGCAGCGTCGGCCCACACCAGGTCTCTGTCCTCCTGGCTGTCCGCCTGGTCCTCCTCATCCAGGGACAGGCTGCTATCAGAGTCTGAGAATGACTGGAAGCTCTGACTAGACTCGCTATCTCCAAAGCGGTTGGTGGTGTTATCACTCATCTCTCCCTCACTGCTCTCAGCAATGGTGGAGTGAAACAGCGAGGCGCATTCGGCTGAATACTCAGACTCACATCTGGGTGGGTAGTGGCTGGACATGTGGAGGGCTGCTGGAGGGTATCTGGCATTAAGATTGTGGAGGAAAGAGTTAGAGGACATGGAGGACTGGAAGGAGCGAGGAGGTCCTATCCACTGGCCTGACCTGGCACTCATACTGCGGACCATCTGCATGTTCCCTGGTGCCTGAAAATGGGGCTCTTTTGACCTCTGACGCTGAGCACATGAGGCCTGGAACATCTCCACCTCGGACGGCCATTTGGCAGCTCCCTGCCTCTTCTTCTTCTGCTCTACAGGCTGCTCGTACTCCAGGCACTGCAGTCTGCGGCTTCTGTTTGATTTTGTAATGGAGGGGATGTGTTGTGACTTAGGATGGACCTTGTGGGTGTACATGAGTCCAGGGCTACAGTGGCTGGAGTCTGACCCTGAGCCGTGTCTGCGCTCCTCTGTATGACAGTTGCTAAATTTTGGGGTCAGTTTTCCTTTTCCTGATCTTCGCTGTTCCCCTTTGATTCCACTGCTTGTCTCCCTGGTCCTTTCACCCGAGGAGTAGCCATGTTGGTGCCTCATTGCTCTTGGCTTCTCACTGCTTTTTCTTCTCAGCTTCACAGCTTTGGTTTTACGGTCCGCCTGCCTCACCTTGACTTTCTGAGATCCAGCAGGGACAAATTTGGCATGGACAAACTCAGGGGAAGTTGCATGACCATTTTGAACCTCAAAACTATCCTCTGTGCTGGAGCTGTGGGCCATTGCTGATCTTTGCCTATAGCCCTTCCTCTCCTGTGGCATTGACTCTGACTGATCCACACTTTTATTCTCTGACTTGCTTCTTGCTGTACTGGTATATTCACCTTTGGTTTTATCATTCTTCCTCAGGGATAAAGTGGCAACCTCATCAGAGCTGTACTCCCCCACAACAGCAAGAGAAGAGTTTCTATATGAAACCTCTGGGGCTCTCACAGACTGATTGTGGCTTGCATTATCAGCCAGCTCTTGGTTAGAGAATGTCATGCAGTGTCTCTTCTGGTTGCTATCTAGTGGTGTGATGTTTGTGGTCTGGGCTGGAAGAGGCCGCAGTATAGATGTGTCTTTCTGAGACACTTCAGGACACACAGTTAAAACTTCAGTGGGCCTCCTGTGATAGTCACTGTGTGTCTGCAGAGTATCTGTGCAGGTTTCACTCTGGATTTTGCTCAAACTGCGCAAGACGAGCTTATCAATGTAGCCCAGTGTCTTGGTCTCTGCCCTCTGGAGGGTGTTAGAGCCGCTCACTGGGGGTCCTTGGCACTCTGGAAGTCCAGGTGTAGCTGGGTCGCCCACATGGGAAAAGATTGGGCTCTGGAGAGCGACAGCATGCAAGGGGCTGGGGTAGTGGTACACCTCAGTCCCACTACGGGACACCAGGTTACTGTGGAACTTGGTATCCACTGTGGAGGTCTTCAGGTTTGAGCACACAGGGGGTTTCTTTGCTTCCACAGATTTGTAGTAGTTTGGTCCCTGAGCCATCATCTTATCAAGATCACCTGATAAACACAAAGACGGCACAAAATACTGAGTAACTCATCCACTGAAAAATGCAGTAATAATGTAATTATGCAGCAAAACACGTTGTGTTACTAAGTAACAAAAGTTGCATGGTTACTATTATGAAATAAGAGTTTAAAATAGAGCTTTGGTTACCTGTTGACACAGGTCTTGGTCGAGCCCTTTCAGTGCTGGCTCGGATCCTGCTGCTGCCCAGATGGAGGCCTGTGGCCCGTGGAGGGATGGGCTGGGTAGTGCTCTCATCAGCAGAACGCCGGCGGCATACGTCTACTTGTGATGGCGGGCCAATGTGGAAATTAGGAGTGCTCATGGGAAGGAGAAGGCTTGTCTGGGAAGATGACAGACACTCACTGTACACAGAGGTGCAGGAGTTGGACAATGAGCTGCCGTCGCTGAGCTCATAGAAACCTGGAGAGAGAGAGCAGGAGGTATTAACACATGCCTATTTCTCTCAGTGTCTAACATTATGTGCTGGTGGCTTAATTACATAATTCCTCACTTGATATAAAGTAAACAACCATAGGGCTTTTTTGTGCAAGTGTTTGCCTACACACCTGAACTTGGCCTGCTGTCACTCTCCAGCTGCTCTGTGGAGACTTTGTTCACATCCAGCTTCAGCTCACTGATCTGTTGGTCCAGCTGCTGCAAGTGAGTCTTCAGGCCTACATCCTGTTTCCGAAGACGAGACTGTAAAACAAGTAACACATTACATTTTAAGCAACACCCCAGCAACCTGAACCAATGTCTTTTTCAAATTTATCAGGACAGGAGGGAGTTATGTAGAGAAAAGAAGTTATGTAGTAAAGTACTTCAGGAAACTATCAGTCCAGGTGAAAATTAAGCAAGAAAATTGTGGGTGAGGGTTCGCAAAGCTGTAATTTCATTATTTCGAGGCCTGTTGTTCAGATAAAAGATGCTCTAATGTACAGCCATCAGAAAAACAAAAGCGACTCAGCTGTGGCTGATGATTAACCCCAGCAGGACATGGGGGAGCATGGAGGAAGCAGTGGTGGGTAACTCATTTCTCCCCCACAGCGAAGGCCTGGCCATTGTGTAAACTAATAGAGGAGGAAAGCTTGGGGGTTGGGATGAACTGTTTGCTCTGCAGCTCTGGCAAGGCATTTACTGTTACAGTGGTTCTGAGCATTACGGGTCATTGCCTGCAAAACACAGTATTTCATCAAAGTGTCAGTCTCCTATAAAGCAAGTTTATTTGGTTGACTTCTATTTAAACTGTGGCCAAAAAAGAGTACTTGGAAAGTGTTTCTGGGCCATTAAGTCTATATGTAGCTGGTGGTGTTTTTTAAATATGGGGTGTTGTGGGTCTGTACCATTTTGCCCAAATGTAAAACACAATCTAAACCATATGTTGTCCTAGTTCTTTACAGTGTATCTGTTCATGCATTTTCCCAGTTCTGCTGAAAGTCAAGCATAGCACCTTAATCCCCACACTTCCTGTAAACCCTTTTAACAGCAGCCTTCATGGAAAAAGCTTGTCATGGAAAACTCCACACAGCCAGTTGTCTCAAACACTCAGGGGCCTCTCATGACTGACTGTCATTCACAGCAAATTAACCACCTTAAATAAAACACAGGGACATTTTTTTAATTCCTTAGTATTAGTGGTTAATGATTGAGGTTTGCCCCCTGCAGCCTGCACATATACAACTAAAGTCCTCTTGGTACTGCAGTGAACCTTGATTTATGACACCTATCCTACTTCCTACCCCCAGCTGTGAGCATGAAAGTGTGTCTGCCAATAATTGAAGACGGAATGCACATGAGCATCAGCTGACGGCAAGATTCAAACAGAAGGGCGACAATTAAAAACGTAGAGTATGAGTCCTGTCCTTATAAATAAGTACTATAATAAAATAGATATAAATATTACAGTGACATCTTACTACTGCCTGCTCATAATGTCCCCTGACAGGTATTTCATGGCTTTTGATATACATTGCTTCATACCAGCTGTTGCTTCAGGGTTGTCAGGGTCGCCTCCAGCCGCTGCTCCTCAGCCCCCATCATCCTGGGACTCTCCGGGCCCGCGTGCCCCGCACTGACCGGCTCCTCTCGGTCCATCCTCAGGGCCCAGCTCACCATTTCTCCCTGTCTGTCCTTCAGCAGATGCAGCTCCTGCAGTCCGGCCAGAGCAGCCTGCAGCCTCTCCCCGACCCTGTTGCGGTCCACCCCGGCTGCAGCGCCCATCATCCCCGCACAAGACCCCTTCCTGCTCAGCATGCTGGAGAGTGGCGTCCGGGCATATCCAGAAACAAAATGCTGTTAAAGAAACGTCCTTGCTCAGGGTTGGTTAGCTGCAGTTTTGCTGTTGCTGCTGCTCCTGACCTGTTTGGTTTTTAAACTACCTGTTAGAATAAATCTTGAGCTCAGAGGAGAAACTGAACTCCTCCCACAGACCAAACGGTCCTCCTCCTCATTGGCTGGCCACTGAGTCCCAGTGAACAACATCTGGTACTAATCCTCCCCATTCAAGTCCTCACTGGAGCTGCCCAGGCATGAACTGAGTTCATCAGCATAATACCACATGGCATGATGGGCATATTATTATGCATTTTACACTATTCTTGTGTTGTTATCAACCTTCAGCAGAAGGCTATCCAGAGGTATGTGATCAACTTTGGGCCTGTAACTGATGTCAGGGAACACATAAAGCATGTTCTCTCTCTTATTATGAAACAATAATTCATCGACTTAAAAAAGAAAACCGTTTAATCTGAGGAAAAAGATCCACCCATGAAGTTTTGAGGCAGGTAATCCACGCGTTTTATAGTTCTGTGCAAAATATAAAACTCAAAACCACATTTACAACCAATATTACCTTTTGCATATCAATCAATTATTATTATCTTCAATATAGTGTAAAATCTCAGTTTAAAACTGAACTGCCAGACTAACTCGTTTCGTAGCAGTATTTGTATTTTACCTTGGACACACACTTGAGATCAAATGCAGACAGTGGTGGCAGCATAGACCAGTCATGGAGGAATGACGCCTTCATGTGGTTGTAAAGAATATCACAATTTGTTGATGGGTTTAAGCCATATCTCTCCCACTGCATGCTGCAATCAGCTACCTAATGGTCTTAAAGTCTACACAAAAAGAGAGTGGAAAATAACACACATTTAAGTAACTGTGTTAAGTCTATGTCAGACTGGCTAAGACTTATTAGAGAGATAATATGTATTTCATTATGGTATTAGAATTCATAATTTATCCACACAGAATGTCATATCAAAGCAGAAGAGAAAGTGGGAATTGAAATAAAGCAATTTTAAGTACAGGGATGCAGCAGTCATCCCTATAAAACAGCCTGTATTATGACTGACCTGTACAATACACAGCTGATGAAGCTTCGACTGCACCACCCATAACTGAATCAGAAGCTGCAGGATGTACCAAAAGTTAAAATAAGTAAAATTATGGAATTTAGAACTCACCTTTCTTTAGCATTTAGAGAATCAAACAGGCTGCCTGACACTTTGATGTATTTGTACTCAATTAGGAACAAATTTAGCAAAAAGACTGTAGCCATTGTGTGCCATCATGGCTTTCTTGAACAGAAAGGAGCCATCATTAATGTTGTTAACAACATGTGCTTTTGTGCCTACAAATTCAAAATGCCACACAGTCCACAATTTTCTTATCAGAACTATTTCAGTACCACCAATTGCAAAGCTATGGTGAAACATACTGAGAAGACTGAAACACAAGGACAGATGAAGACCATTTTGACCCTTTGCAGATTATTGCAAAACAGGTTCCCAAGTGTCTTTTTGGCTCTTCTAACCAAACTACAACATTTATCAGAGAGCCTTTGGCTCCCATGGCCACCCTCAGACATGTACTGTGTAAGGGACTGCAAACATAAAAAGAAATTTTCACAGGCAGTAGAGAGCCCAGAGATCTGCTGCAGGTAAAGCAAAAATGATAATTCAATCCCATATATGTAGGCTCTGATGAAGCCGGACACCACCCACTTCCTGCTCTGCCTCCAGACCTCCCAACACTGACTATGGAATGTAAACAGTTGTATCTTAACTTTAAACTAAATTATTATTATTATTTAAAAAAATTATGATATTTATTCATAGGAGAGTAGGGCACTAAATGATTGTACTGATAAAGAATTAGTGACGTGTAGTTTGTTGTCGGCCTCATGTCTAATGAATTATATCAGAGGTCTCAGTAGTGTATTTTTTATCTTTGTTGTCCTCACAATAATATGACTCACAGCACAAGTATTGCTCTGCACTTCATCTAGCTGAAACGAAGGATGCGCTTGTTCTCATTGTCAATAATCTGATTGCAAATAAGGGACTGATTGAGCCCTCATCACAGGCGGAGACAACATGAGGTAGCCTACAGACTGTTCACCTACATTACTGCTGTTCACACTGGTGGGAAGATTCTCTCGTGCTGATATCTGCAGCTATCTTGAAGACCGAGTTCAAAGGAAATACCAAAATGCCAGCAGGGCTGTACACCTGCGTTAGTGGTGTACACACAGTCCGACAAAGATAAGTAAAGTATTTTAAATAGAAGCTAAAACTGCTAATTTTCTGCTCACTAAAGTGTGGATTACATCCTGTTTGAATGTAATTTATACACTTAATTAGCAGACTATAAAAACATTGACAACACTAGAGGGCAGTGTCACACTACTTCTCAATCTCCTAAGATTAGTATTATGCTTTGATATGCACAGTAGTTGGTGGATAGTCAGAAAATGATATGAATGATGTATTTTTCTGTAAATATGAAATTGACTAACCCTGGGTGCAAGCTGAAGTTCTTTAATCCATTCATCCATGTAGTTAATCATGAAATATACAGTTTTCTGGAGGGAGATAAGGAACTAAATCACTTGTTTACTCATCCCTGATTGCAAAACACACATCATCACTTTGATGGTAGGCTTCATCAAGATGCTCACGCTATAGCAAATATATGGCGTATTGTGAAGCCCACTCCTAGGAGGGATAGCGTCATGTCCTTGTGATGCTGCTGGCATACAACGTTGCATTGTAATTCCTGGATGTCCCTCTGCCCCCATCCTCTTCAAAGCACTTCCTTCACGGTGACATCAGCTGGGGTCCTGCTCAAAAAGGTGCCCTCTATTTAGCAATCAAGTGTGGGTTTTGTACTGGAGTCAAGCTCTCTTTACCTCACCCCTGCTAAAAACTACTCATTTACCACTTACTCCAAACAGCTTTGCCTCACTGGAGGTTTCTTTGTGTGGCTTCCTCTTTGTGTTCTGCATTTATCAGCAGACTTTCCATCCTCCCGCCTCCACTTAAGAAATGATAAAGCAGCCAAATGTTGATAACAAAACAAAAGCAACATGGGCAGGGATGCCTTTTACAGTTCCTATGTTATACTTCTTCAAAACAGCTGCAGTGGAAGGAGCGTGATAAAGAGTTTGTACCTGCTCAGGTAGATACAGATGGGAACAATGGAGGATGCTGCCACAGACAGGATGTGTGGGATGGAAGTCAGAGTGGTAAACATGGGGTGTTGTCATATGTGGGACTGAGTGAGTGTTTGTGTGAGAGGAAAAGAGCCGGGGAGTGAATCTGTTGTCAGCTCTGTATCCATGGAAAAAAACACAGCCCTCTCACATGTAGGCATTATGAGCTTATGACTTCAAAGGAGGAAAATCTGATATCACACAGAAGATGCTTGTTTGAAAAAAAAAGTAGGATTCCTATGATAGGTGATGAGCTATTTCCGACGGGTTGTGTATTGTCACATATTTCTGTGTGTGTTGTTCTTGTTGCATGTCAGGGGATTCCCATACAGGTTCTCTAATTAAAAATCCCTTTTTTTTAGGTATTCTGTCATCAACACAGACAAAGATAGGGAGGTTCAGACATCAAAGTGGCCTCTTGCATCTGAAAACAGAGCTTCTGTCGCACTGCCACCTCAGTCATGAACATGTTACATGTGGCCACTCACCAGCTGATTGTTCGGATCTCTGCTACTGGGGGATATTAAATAATTACATTTTATTTCCATGTTTGTTTTATTGGCAGTGAAGTGCATCTGTTCTTTATCTGTAGCTTTTTTAAGAGATATATCCCCTAAAGTTAAACAAATGGTTTTCAGTGAATTCACTTCTCTGGTTTCGAAACTTTGGCCTTTTTTTATGTCTCAAGTGATCTCTAATCTAAAACACTCCAACTCCATGTCAGGGATGGTTGGGAAGTAGTAAGTCTTCAAGTCCAGAAACAGAAAGCAGAGTTCCTACAAATTGTTTTATATTTATTGGGCACTTCCAACAAAAGTCAAAGCTGTATCCAAGAAATGCATCGGTGCTTTTGACACCGACTAACATCAACATTGCCTATAAAAGTTCCTGGAGTTTTACAAGGCATTTGAGATATGTTTTTCTTCACAACTGCTAGCGTTTACAGACACCATCAAACCGACTGGAGAGCCAAAGCTCAGACAGCCACAGCACAATCCACCATGTCAGTTTTCAATTCATTGTCAGTGGAGCAGCTCCAGCATTTATCTCCTGATGAAATCCCAGATTAGAGGCTTGTTTGTTTCTGAGGGTTTTAGCTTTGATTGAGAGTTGTTCATGCCAGAAAATGTTGAATGAACTGTCTAATGTTGTTGGAAATTTTCTGTATGGTTACTTTACTTCATCCAACAGGGACATTTAATTCAATAATACAGTGGGGTATTCATTCACTCAGTCATAAAACTTGTTCCTTCTGATACAACAGTCATATTGTTACACGTAAGTTTATAATGTAGAATTTTTGAATGCTGTAAGTTTAAACAGACCCACTGAATAATTTTGTAAAGGTAGCAGACTGTTTTGTGGGCACATGGAGGCCTGTCTCCAATGGTGGACTGGATGGGTTATATCTCTCTCTATGATCTTGTCCATCATGTGCACAACAACCTTTTGGTTGGACTTTTGCTTGATTTGCCCTCAGAGTTCAGCGCCCCTGCACATGAGAGAGACCTTTATGCTGTAGCTCGCAAAATTATCTCCTCATCAAATTTTATTTGAGTTGAACAAATTTTTGTTTATTCAGCAAGTGAGAGAGACTGGCTCCCATGCTGTACTCCTGCAAATCATAAAGACATCAGTCTAAATTAACTGATTTAGCATTGCCTTTCCGATGAATGCAATGTGCAGCTTTCAGCCAAGATCCCACAGGGAATTTAAAGCAGTAGATGGTCTATACCTCTTGTGTGACAAGTTGGGGAAGCTGCTTGGAAAATATTTTCCCCTGTGTAACCCCAAGGGGATTTGTCAAGGGGCACAGTGTGCCATGCACAATTGCCTTGAATGTGATGTGAAATTTTTATCATATTCATATATTTACACCTGCAGCACCAGCAAGTATTTTATAGAAGTTTGAGATGTGTACAATGTATGTGTCTGTTAGGGCTTCAGATGGAGAAAAACAAAATTAACCAGACACACGTTTGAAGGAAAAGTAAAAGCGTCAAAGTCCATAAAAGAGAGCTTTATCACAGCAAGTTTCAAATGCCCCGTATCTTTTCACAGGAGACGTGTGTCTGATGAGCTGAGTAAGACTTGGACGTCGTACTGAGCTGACCCTGTCCACAGAGCCATGGACACCCATGTTACTCTAAAACCTCTCCACATCTGAGAATAAAAGAAAGACCATTTACCCCAGTGCTATTGACACAGTACCACAGCTACTTGTGGTCTGCTAGTGTCTGCTCATTTTCTTTCCAACTAGCAAAACAGACCAGACAGTAATTCATCTACTAAACTGTTTATTATTGCAGCCCTGAAGGTGGCACTTTACTTCTGGACAACAGAGTTGAGCAACATGTACAAAGAATGTACTGAAGGGTGCTGACAGCTCCTCTTTTGGTCAAAGACGTTCATTGTGCAGCAGTGGTTGAGTCAGCAAACAATCGAGGAACTAACCAAAGAGATGTTTTGTGAAACTGTAAATAAAGCACTGTCCAAGTTCTGGACACTTTTCTGTTTTTAGCCACAGTGTGTCTATTGGTTGGATTACCATTACATCTAGTACAGTTATTCATGGTGCCCAGAGGATGAATCCCTATGATTTTGGTGATCCTCTTTACTCACATTTGTGATTTTCAGTGAAATGTTTTTTTGTTATGTATTTGTTGTATTAAAGAACCAGTGTATGGGATTAAAGGGATATTTTTGCAGAATTGGAATCTAACATTCATAACTATACATTCATTCATGTGTTCTTGTTTTAGCTTAGAATGAGCCCTTCATATCCACAAAGGGAGCGTGTCCTCTTCATAGAGTCTGCCATGTTGCTACAGCAGCAGAGAACGGACACAACTTTAGAGGTGCCCTTTTTTTCATTGACCTCACTGCTAGATGCCATTGAATCCTACGCACTGGTCCTTTAAGGCAAAATAAAACCCCAACCAAGTCTCAAGAATGGAACTGAACATTTTATAGGTAAAAATGTAAAGGGAGGGATTTAAAACAAACAGTCCCTTATCCAGCCCCCTCACACACAAACCGATGCACACGGTGCATGCATAAAGAGGAAGTGTGTTGTCTGTGAACACCAGGTAGTGAAGAGAAGCTCTGCTGTCATGGAGAATGAGGACACATTGTCAGTTGTTGTGTCCTTTGTCCTGTGTGCACTGCCTATGTGTGTTTATCAAGATGGTGGCAGAGACATAAAAGCCTGGTTTGGCTTCAACAGCTAAATCTCCTCTTCTCCTTTAGCTATTTTTACAGAGCAAGTTTCTTCTTGTACTCAGGAACACCAGCAGACGTGGCTTTAGACATCCACCAAGCGATCACAATGCAGTGACGACACAGACTCAAGAGAACCAAACTCTCTTGTCTAAACTTCCCTCATGTCTGTTCATCATCTGATCCCGGCATCAAATCTTCATGAGATGAGATATTTAGTCTTGAGGAATATTGCCACAGGCTATACAGGTTGGTCTCCATGCAGGTGTGCAATTTTAAGAGACCTCTTTATTTGTAGAATCACCTGAAATTTTTCCCACCGTGGGGAATATGACAGAATTGCCCATGCCCTTGGGGTGGCTTTATAATCTGTCTGTCCACACAGAATTCATCAAATGTAAACACATCTGCCCCCCGTTCCCTTGTTCAGAGAGAGAACAAGGTGAGGTATAGCTTTGTTGCTGAACACTGATGACAACTCAATGTGCTGTGTGGTTTGCGACCACCACCCCCAGCCCACAGCCATCAACGCAAACCAAACAACCTGCAGCTCTCTCCTCAGTTGCACTCGACAGGAAAACACCAGACTCAGGTGATGTTGTGACCCTCAGACCAGCACAATCCCCAGTGTGAGTAAATTACACTTGATAAGTAAAAGAATCAACCAAGGCTCATCAGTGCAAGCTGGTTCAATCAAAATAATGCATCAGAGCACATTAATTTGAACTTGAGAGGAGATCAAATGTAAAACCCCAGGCTGACCCCTGAACACTTGCTCCTGAACCCTTCACCCCCTCCTCTGGTGTGCTAATCCTCCTGAAGCCCTCCATGGGAGCTCATGTGGTCCAGAGGAGATGGACCAGAGGAGGATGAAGATGACAGCACCAACACAGCTGGCCTGTGGTGCCTCGAGCTGGGTCTGAAAGCATCCTAGCACCCACATTCACAGATGTGATGGTCCCCAGTGAGGAGGAAAACCCACTTGTTCTGCCCGGTGCCCACCATGTGCTTGCCCCTTCAGAAAGCACACGTTGTGAACATTGTGTGCTGGCCAGTGATCTGATGGTGTCTGTGAGTGTGTTTCATTAGACACAGGACCACACAAGATTGTTGTTGGGTATTTCCATAAACATTTGAAATAAAAGGCTACATCTATCAAAAGCACCAGATTAAAGTTTGATTTTGCACAAACAAAGACTCAGGGCTGCTTTCCCAGAATCATCATAGAGCGAAAGTCCACTGAAAAAGTACCATTTGTTCCTGAGGTGTTTCCCCACAACCTTTGCAACTTGCGTGTCATCAAAAGTATGAGCAGACATAATCACTCTGAAGACTTGTCTTTCCCAAGACTATTACAAACGAAGTTCATCTGCCATTTATGGTACAATGAATCTGACAAAAAGGGCTCAGCACAATAACAGAAACAATTGCTGTGAATCTCTCCCTGGGGAGGAGCAATTATCTTTCTGCTCTATCAGGGAGAGAGTGAGGATTAGGAGTGTTTGTAACAAGATAATGTGCAGCAAATGTTTGCAAATTCCTCCGAGTGAAGCACTCCTTGCATATTTGAAGAATGAGAGCACTAAACTGTACTTGCAGACTGTTAAAGTCTTGCTTTATACTGAATGATCTCCTCATCTGACCAGGACATGGCACCTTATATAGAGGGAGCCAAAGGTCAAGCTGCAGAGTGGCTGTGGGAAAGTTTTATCTGTTGGATATCTTAAATCCTCTATCCCTGCTTGTCCTTTCTGCTTTGAAGACTCAGCTTGCCTTATGTTTTCAGGGAAGTTAGATAAAAAAATCAGGGCTGTTCCAGCGTGGCAGGGGGACATGAGAGATGTCAAGTGGAGGGTTTGTAAGAGGACTCCTTTATTGGTCATATATTTCTCCTGACAAGGCCTACAAAGCACTTATGTAAATCCTCCCAGTATCACATATCAGCACAGGTATTTGAAGAGGTACAGCCAGGTGACTATTTAAATCAGTGCCCAGGCTCTGGATTAATTTATCGCTGTGTTTGGACGGCAAATAGATTTTGATGGAGTGGCTGATAGCGCAGACGTGTTTCTGGACACGACTGGGTGGTGAGTTTCCCAGCCGCTTGAGCCAAGAGCTGAGACGCGTGATTAGAAAGGGAAATTTTAGGGTGAAATAAAAAACTCCATCCCTGACATTTTCTTATGGAGAAAAAGTTGTGAACTACAGGGGAGAGACAGGGGCCAAGGCCCCATAATATAGCCCTTCTCTCCAAGGCCAGGTCTGACGCAGGGAGCCTGACGCTAAGCGGGTCAGGACAGAGCAGGTCTGTGTGGCGAGCCAACCATAGAAACTCTGTCACCTCTCAGTGCTGCGTGGAAACCCCGGTGCACCGTCGCTAACAGCGTCCCACAACAGCCACATATCCACTGTTGTTCCACACATTACAATGTTTACAGACTACAACTGCTCCTGATTGAAGATACTGCTCGTCAGCAACATGTTTATGTCAAAAAACTGAAATCACTTTCATATTTATCCTGTAAATGAACACA
Organism: Synanceia verrucosa; assembly: GCA_029721515.1. Taxonomy (NCBI): domain Eukaryota; kingdom Metazoa; phylum Chordata; class Actinopteri; order Perciformes; family Synanceiidae; genus Synanceia; species Synanceia verrucosa. Next base: position 16,966,260 of record CM056562.1, on the reverse strand, counting down.
GTCATGTAAAATGGATTTCTATTTCCCCAAATATCAAAACCATTCTTTTAATGATCAGTTGTTGAACAACACAGCAACAATCACATAATCAACAAAGACTCCCAGAACTCCTAGAAGCTTATTCATACATAGAAATGAAATGCTTTGCCATTATTGTCAGAAGGTCAAGAGTGTAATGCCAGCCAAACAGCTGTTTGAGCAACGCGTTTTATATTAGGAATGATTTTTTTTCACTGATTTCTTCCCCTATTACTATTACTTTGAACTCAGGTGGAGACAAAATGCAAAAGCATTAAAGCAATGTATGCAACATGTTAAATGATGGATATCTGTTCCATAAAACTCATTCATACAGTGGAAGAAAGCTAGTTTTGTTTTGTGATAGAATCTGTCCCGCATTAAGACAACATGGTGGAGATCCTGTGAGGTCTGATCCTCCTGCCAGTTAAAACCACCATTTACTGATTAGCTCCTATCAGCCCTCTGTGTGACGGGGATGTGCACAGTGAGAGGCCAGGGTATCTTATTTGAGTATCTGAGCTATGTAAACTCACCACTGTGTGGGTCATGGCACAACAGCTTCTGCTCTGCATGAGGAGACGGTGGCATCGGTAAAGAATAACAGATGACTGTCATGACTCTGCTCTGCAGATAGTGTCATCACCAACATGAGACAAGAGGGGTGGAGAAGTGCCAGGGTGCCATACCTTTATCATGACTGCTCGTCTCTCATTCAGATGCAAGACAATCAAGACAGATTGGTGAATATTCGGTATTATCAAAAATCTGAGTATTGATCACATGCCATTAAAATTAGTGATAGCCAGTGTGGGGAACGTCCGATCTTGTTAACTCGTCAAACATTATTTATGCGTCTGGCTAAGAAAAGCTTTGTTGATAGTGTATCACTGTTTCTGGTCCAAGTCAAAGTTTATGGAAGAGATATCTACAACTACAATGGACAGCATGGAATAGGGGCTTTGCATAGGGGAGTAGGGGCTTGTGTTGCTTAGAGACAGAATAAACTTTAAAAGGAAGGTCTCACTAGGTTAAAAGAAGAGTTTAATTTGGATGCTCTTGAGAAAATGTAAAAGTATTAATGACATGCAAAGAAAAATATCAGATTTGGAAGCGGACTGGGGAGCCACACATAACTAAATCACATATAAAATGCCAATAAAAACTGAGCAAAATGAGGCATGAATGCTTTCTTGTGCCACCAAATATTAGATCATGCAAGTAATCCTTTCAGTCAGCGATGGCTTGGAATTTGAGGAGGCACTGAAGGCCAAGTCGTGTCAAGCCGTCAACTCCTTTCGCCAACTCGTCGCTGCGCAGTTTGCTGTTTGTGATTGATGACCATGGCTTGTAGGTGACCTAGCCCAGTGAGGAGCCTGCCCAGCACTGACCAGCACTGAACACTACAGGGTTTGACTCAGCTTACATCATGGTAGAAATAGTCATAATGTAGCCCCATATTTCTTGAATGATGATATTTTCTTGAGAGCAAAACAAGTTGGCAACTTCAGATGGTGGGCTTGGACCGAGCATACTGTCTGTGAGGACTCATAAAATTTGCTTCTTGAACCGGATGGATTAAGTTGAGAGTTTGAACTTGAGCATGGAATAACATACCTGGGTTCATGTCTTTTTCATAGTTTTGATTTCAGCTGGTGATTGGCAGACATTCATCGGAGTTGCATGTTGATGTTTCATAAAGATTCGGTCTGCTGGTTTCAATCCCAACATGACAGCATCACAACTCCATCTGCAGGAGCCAGCTGTGAGTGTCCAAACTGATTTTATTGACAACTGTAATGATTACATTTCATATATTTAATTTCTACAGTCAAAATATTGTCTCAAAGCCTGAGAAGCTGTATGGTGCAGGGTCTAAACAAAATACACACACACACAAGGAAGGGTTTGTGGAGGGAAATCCTGTTTGCTTACACTGCAAATGTTGGCTTTAATAATTTTGGTATAAATGGTGACATGCAGTGGTTTTTCTGCCTGGAATTCTTTAGGTGGGATCATTTAAAGATGACGAATCACTGGCAGAGGACAGAGACAGAGACAGTGAGATAACTGAGAGTGTGGGAAGGGAAGACAAAGTGAGAGAGTGGATTGTGCCTTTCTGTCTATCTGAGTGCATGTAGACTTTTTGTGCAAGGGGGGGGGTGAGCTCTGAATTATCTACATTGTTTGAAATCCCCATCCCTCTTATGTCTTGGCAGACGAGGCACAGGCCAGGGTGTCCATGAGGGTGACTGTAAATGAAACATTCCTCGCTGAGTTCAGGTCGAGGTTCTTCTTGACTCATCGTCCGTCACTGCATAAAGCTGTGAAGCAGTCCATTCTTCTGTCTACGGTGAGCCGGGCACTAAATTCTCAGGGCCCTCATTGTTGAAAGCTCCATCACCTCCCTAAATGCCTCTATCTCCCAAATCCACCTCCTGTGAACATCTGCTGTGAAGGCCCACAGTGCACAACTTTTCACAGTAGTGGCTGGAGCATCTGTTCACCTCAGCAGCTCTGTAAACTCCAGTGACTTAAAAAAAATAATCAAACGTAAACACCTGCATAGGTTTTCCTATTGAATCAGAACAAGTCTCTATGTGCTTTGCTGAAAATGAAGACAAACTGAGACAAAATCAACCAAAACCCATTCAGACTCAGAAAAGATAGTCCCTTTTAACATGTATTTATTTGAGGAAATGTATTAGTGTGCATGCTCTTGGGAGATTCCCAGTACAAACACTACTGCAGCTGTGCCTTGCTCAATGGCACCTGGAGGAAGAAAGAGTGAGACTCATTGAGAGATGATACACAACTTCTTCTGGTGGTTGACTCTGGTGTGTGTCTGAGTCTGGCTCTTAATTTGCAGGTGTTTATGTGGCTAATTCTTCATAATGCATTTTGGAGAGGAGTGAAAAGCTCTCCTCTGGGAGCGAACAGGCCCGGGTAGCCCTCACATCTGAAGAGCGGACTAATGGGAAAGCAAACACAGTGATTACCAAGGCCCCTTTACAAGGAGCAGCCTGCAGTGAGAGTGCACTGCTGCACCTGAACAAGCACGAGTGTGTGTGTGTGTGTGTGTGTGTGTGTGTGCGTGTGTGTGTGTGTGTGTGTGTGTGTGTGTGTGTGTGCGTGCGCACATTCATGTTCATGCAGTGTAGTTGGAGTTGACTGTATCTCAGTGTGTTTATGCATGTTTCTTTTTTTTGTGAACATGACCTTGCCACTGCTGTGAGTAGTACTGTTAAATTCTCCTCCTCTTTGGTCATTTGTATCATCAGTTCTCTGGCACATGAAAGTTAATTGTGATGTAGTGCTATTTTTTGATGTGGTGAAAGCAGTGAATTAAAACATGATTGAGACTAGTGTCCCTCTGTTGTCAAATATCATTTTATCTCGAATAACGCTGTCCACAATCTTGTTGTATTAGAGCCAAAAGCTTAGCAGAAAAAGAATAAACCTGGCTTGCTTGCAATGTATTTTCAGTTTTAAGAAACTTTGTCTTGTCACCCCTCCACTGTGTCTGTCAAATAAGTGTGCATATATAATATATGCACCCAAAGGACAAAAACTATTCTTTGTATTTACAAGAGCTCATAATCTCAGTAGCATCCTGCCTCTAGATGTTTCTATGGAAACGATGAGAACGAATAACAACCCAAATTGATGGAAATAAAGTATTTCATCAAACTGTCTATTTGCGTGGATTAGTAAATATTTTCAACATATAAATTACTGTATATTTATATCTATTTACTTTGCATTTACATACATATTTTATATTAATACCTTTAGTCACTTTTAAATGATTCCCAGCATGGCAGCGTCGTGCTGTGGTGTGCCATGTCTCCTCAGGGACCACGGCTGTTGCATAGAGGGGCTTTCTCTGCAGCACACGGGCCCTCTTCACTCTGTGTTGACATAGTAAATTACTTTGGATGTCAGGGCCCAACCACAGCTTATCCTCGGAGGGGGAGGTGGTGGGGACGAAGTGCGGTGGTGAGAAAATATAGGGAGTGTGAGAGAGAGGGAGAGAAATCATTGTAGAGGGTTTGAGAGCAAATATCAGACACTGAAAGCTTTGGCTAGGAGTCAAACTGTAGGTTTGGGAACAGAAGATAAGTCAAGGATGAACTACTGTGCTTTTCTCCAGAGAAAATTTGTATTGTCTCTACAACAGTACATACAGCAGCTCAGTCTCATGCTTGTTCCCTGATGATGACACATGCAATAAATCAGATGAAGGATATAAAGTTAGTAATTCGCTCTGGCAACTTCATAATATTGTGAAAAGCAAAAAAAAAACAAAAAACAACTGCTTCTTGGTTAGGGACTAAATAATACAAAACATGCATACTGGTCATCTTTAATCCCTTCATTATATGAGGCACCTCAACGTTTAGGGGAAAAGGCCCCTCACATTTTTCCTCTGTGTTGTAATGTGTAACGTGAGTGTTGAACCTCACAACAAAGGTTTGTTAGTTGTTTTTTTCCTCCCATGTGTGCAGCCGATCCAGGTGGATGGAGGAGGCGAGTCAGAGAGAAAGAGGCAGAGTCCTGCAGGGCATGCGGCTGTGTGGTATGTACCCGGTGCTTAGGGCTGTCTGTGCTGCAGCCTGTCTGCAGTCAGGCGAGCAGCCTGCACACCTGTGGCCCCTCTGCTCAGTCCTGTTTGCTTTGACACCTCGGATGCTGTCTCCTTCAACAACACATCTTTCATCCTCGCCATCAACCTCATCAACCCCTCACCCACCACCTGTCCTTCCCCCTAACCCACACTTTTGTGTGTGATTCTCTTTCTCAACACCAGCAATTTTTAAAATCCCAGTTCTTTTTTAATTTAAGTTTTGGCAGAGAAATGTATAAGGAACTTATTTGTAAAAACAAAAACACATGCAACCTCAAGTTAATATGCAGCACCCCATTCTTTAACAGTGAGTTATTTATTTTCCCAGCTTAGTGTACACCAAATGTGTTGAATTATGGGGTGAAACAGGCTTTTTCTTTGATTCATAATGGCCTGGTTCCATCAACACTTGCACTCAGTGCTTTGCTCAGTCCCCTTACATTTTTCTTTTCTTCATTTTTTTCCCCTTCAAAATCACATTTCCCCCTTCATCTGTCCTCAGATCATGCTAAGCCTTTGATAGGGATGGTGGCGGCGGGGCATGGGAGCGATGGGGGTGGAGGGTGATGTGTGATTGTGGGTCGGGGTGTCAGTAGCTCCCCAGGACCTTCTCTGACAGGATGTGACTGGATCCCTGGCCAAGTGAAGAAAAAATGCTCTGAAAGAAGAACTTTGTGTGCTCTCATCAAACCATGATAGTGTCACAATTGCCTTGTCTAATTTGTCATAACATGCTTGGCATTTGTTGACATCCCCTGTCCACCTTTAAAGGGAGGTTTCACCACTTTTCCACACCTCTGCAGCTCTTTGAGCCTGACTCGTGTCAGAGGGTAACAGCCACATTGTTACCCTGAAACCCATTCTCCTGATTAAAATCAGTGCACTAGTTTGAAAATCGTTATTGTTTTTTTTTTTTTTTCCATAATATGCATATATACTGATTATTCCATGTTCTGTCTCATTCTTTGGTATGTAAACAGCATGATCCTCCATGATCTGAGTGGTCTGGATGGTTCATAAGAGAGCAGCAGATCAAGTGTCTTGGCCCTAAATCATGTAGTGCTTTATAAAGAACTAAAAAAAATAAAGTCCTTGATACAGGATGGCACAGATCTGGTCCACTGTCTTGGTCTTTGTGTGGACTCTAGCAGCAGCGTTTTGAATTCAGACATGATGAACCCTCTAGAGAGGCCTGTAAAGACCACTTCACAGTAGTCAAGCCTAGTAAAGATAAACATATGGACATGTTTTCCTAAAACTTGCTGACTATGCAGCCATATATGAAGCAGCTTCAGGAGAATGAGTGTCTTTGCTCTGATACAGACATTCAAAACTAATGCCATTTAAGAAGCCCTCTGACACAGGACATTCACATAACCTGACTTCTAACATTTTTCCAGCCAGTGGAGGGGAGGGGGGCACAACAAGGGCCTCTTTCAGGGGCATTTCAGCACGGATTACAGCGGCTGACTGCTCCCCACGTTTGAACAATGTGAGCACCAGGACTTCATGATTTGTAGCTTTGCTGGATTTGGCAGATCTAATAAATCATTAAATCACCTTATTCACCACTGAAAAAGACAAGAGAGAAAGATTAGAGCATCATGAGAAACATATGTAGAGACAGGAAGGAAGAAGGAGGCGGCCGAAGAGATGTTCACTGTCTTACTCGTAAATATTACACTCAGGATTCATGTGACAAGCTAGTATTTGCTGTGGTAGAATTTGACTTTAAGCACTAGTCTTTCAATAGAGGGCACCATAATTCAATTACAGAGGCAGAGAAAGAGACATGAGATGTGTTTACTGTTGGCCTGTGGAGTTGCTTTCCTGTTCTGCATCTGGCTTATTTGTGAGTTGTGTGATTTAGTGCGCTATTCATCTACCTCAGCGGTATGCTGGTGATGTGCAGTGAGTGATTGGAGGAGAGTTGTGTGATGAGTAACTGCTTTGTCCCGGACCTGTTTAAAGCTGGAGCTCAGAAGTCAGACTCTTCCAGGGAAAGTACAAAGCCTTGCCTGGTGGTCTGCACACATGCCTGCATGATCTGCCCAAAACAGCCTGGATGGTAGGATGGCAGAGACACACCTGCTTTGTCAACACCATCTTCCTTACTACTACGGCCAACTGAAAATCCATCCTGTATAATTGCAAAGGCTGTAAGGCTCCATAGATTTGAAGTAGCTTTGGTTTCAGAATAATGCTTGTTGGTATTGTTAAGAGAAAAACACTGAATATGATCCAGCTGTGGAGATCATTTCCTGTTGTTTGCTACTTGACATGTTTAGGTATAAAAATATTTGATATAGCAATATGAAATGTGTTGATTCCTACAGGGAAACATGGGTATCGAATCAGCAAAACCAGGATAAACAGTCATCGGTGGCAATTATTCCTGAGGTTTCTACCATTTATAACATTTTCCCTGTTAAAATGTTATTTTAAATGATATTTTTTTCTTAGTCAATGTGAGCAATGTTTGTAAAGGACAGAGGGTGTTCTGTATATCCTGTACAGATTGTAAATATCTAGTTACACAAATAAAACTGACTTGACTTGACTTGAATTAAGATAAAATAAACCATCAATAGGACACAAGCTGCTCCACCAAAGTTACGGTAAGGACTAGGTGAAAGCATGGGCAGGAGAAGGGCTGTATGACTGGGAGAAAGCACAAGACAAACTGGTAATGGACAAAGACTCAGAGACGCAGACTATTTATAAAGAAGGTGAGGATACACAGGTGGATCAATCAATAAAAAATAAGGGAAAAAAGGAAGTCAAGTGACCCAGAACAAGAGCAAAGCATCAAAATAAAACAGGAAATTCACAGTGTGAGCATGAGACAAAAACTGAAGGTGAGTAAATACATCACATACAGAAAAGAAACAGAAAAAAAATATTTAAAAAATGTACTAAAATTCATGAATAGTATATGATTTACCCTTGAAAGTGGTCACTTTTGCATTGTTTTCATGCAAGATAATACAAAGAAGTATAAGGATATTGTATGTATCATTACTGTCATATACTATTCTGATAAATACCCAAATCATACAAGTGTCATTTTGTTTAAATTTACTAAGGATCTTATATCTGGATCCACTGTTGTATGCTTTACATACAAGTTTCATACAGAGGAGATTTCCTTGAATGTAAAGCATACAACAGTGAATGATACATACAATATGCTTATGCTTCTTTTTATTATCTTGTATGAAAAGAATGCAAAAGTGGCCACTTTCAAGAGTAAATCATATACTATTCATGAATTTCAGTACATTTTTTAAATATTTTTTTTTCTGTTTCTTTTCCATATGGGATTAACCAGCGAGATGATGAGATGTGATGCTATCACAGTGTTCAGAGGCAGAAACATAAAAACCCGGCAAAATACTCAAAACCACTCCTGTGCTTGTTCCTCTTACAGTAGGTGTCTTCATGACCACACTTAAACTTTATTAGAGCCATCATATACATCATATATTAAAGTTACATGCTTTTAAAATCATGTTTATTTACTTTTTTCTTCTTAGAAACTGGAAGCCACTGGATGTTCCTCCAGAACATCCACCTGGACACCAGAGTGACCCTGGTTTATGACCTTTGACCTCTCAGAGACTTGAATCCCACCACCTGAGTGGTGTATTGTCCCCCGGTGTTCACCAGATGTTTGGATAGACTACCTGCTTCTCAAAACAGGAGAGACACGGCAGGGCAGGTCACCAAGAGAGAGCAAAACAAAGAGTCAGATTTCACAGACCCTCTATCAATCAAACATCTTAGAAGCACAATCACACTCACACTACCTACAGGAATCCCACCAGCTTCAAAGGGAAACGTGTGAGGGATTTTTCCTCACTTCTTAACACGGGATTCAGGTAGATCAGCAGCAGTGTTTATTGTCCTTTGTTGCTACTTGACACAACCTGAGGATGTTAGGAAGACCACGGCACGTATTTAACGATATGGAATTAATTCTACGTGTAGAAAATTAATCCTTTGTCTTCCTTTTCTGCAAAATAATACTTAGAAGTGTACAACAAGCATGGGCAAGCTCTCGTACATTCCCAAACATAAATTATGGCAGGACAAATGAATTCACCTACTGTTGCTGCATGTTATCAAATGCTGCCATGTCTGCTTTGTGTACAGCATGCTGATGAAATGACTGGACTGAGAGACACGGGCATTGTTCTGGTGTGAGGATCAACACAGAGGTTTGTGTATGAGGTTGATCTGTAAATTATTCAGCTTGTTCAGGGAGGTTTAGTGTAGAGTTTCCATCAGACCACAGATTCAGCTGACTCTTAAAGCTGCTTAAGAGGGGTGTTTGTGAGCATTTTTACTCTTATTCGTGAAGTTGTTTTTGCGTTGTGTAATAATGATCTGTCAACAATTACAAGGGCAACTCTCCACGGCCACGACTGAAATCAATGGACCAGTTTGCTTTGAAGCGCTCTAAAGAGGATCTTGGCTCAAATTGTTTATTGATAATCATAAGTGTAAGTGTGTGGAAGTCTGTTTTCCTCATCACCACCTCACCACCCTGTCTGTCTGGCCCATCCGCCCACCACCCGCCTCGCCTCGCCGTGCACCTGTCTGTAGCAGGCAGCTGTGGGTGGGCGGGTCTTGGCTGTCAGTGGAACATTCCAGAGGAGAAGTCACCCCGTTAATCCCTTGAGTTTAGACCCGACTGCCCCCCCACCCCCCACCTCCTTCACTACCAGTACCCCTCAATGGTTCTCTCCCTTTCTCCCATCATTGCCCCTTCCTCTCCCTCTCAGCCCTGGTCAGGCTCAAATGGGATACTGCTATGTCAAAGGTAGACACTGTGAGAATGAGATTAAAGGACGAGTACCCCCCACATGCACACCCACCCTCCAGCTCCCAGGCCCAGAGGTTTTAATCCCCCCAAATATTCAAGAATGAAAGCAAATACTGTTATGTCCAGAGGGAGAAGGCTACGTGGACACATGATACATCACTGTCACTTTCTCAGTTTTTATTGTCATTAATGAATTTGAAATCAGTTTAATTCACACATTTAACACTCGTTTTCAAAATTTAGCTTTCTTTTTGTGAATGTGTGTAATTAGTGGGTGTTCGGTGGTGTAAAGGCACAACTGTCTCTTGTCTACTAGAATTTTCACTCCTCCAGTTGCCCATATCATGCTCTCAGTATCACAGTTTTTTCTCTCCCACTGTTTATTAACTGTGATTCAAACAAGAGTCTCTTTATCACCCCGGGAAATTCTGATGTCAGGCCAGATCTCGAACTTGGCAGCCACCCCATTCAGCTGGAACACATAAATGAGAAAAGCTGCACAATTCACCCTGCGAGTGCAGGAGGCGACGTTGCCTTTGGTTTTCCCTCGACACTGCAGACACTCTATCTCGAGCGTAACGTTTTATCTTGCTCAGTTGTCTGTTTGTGTCCATCTCAAACAAGGAATGCTGATCTAACTACAGCAATATGGACAACAACAATAGTTGCTATGTAGTGAACAGGAAAATGTCAGCTGTATGGGCTTATATGAATGCCTGCTATAAGCAGCAGAATATACAGGGAAAAGGTCTATTTGTGTTTGCCTTAAAAGAATAGCTAAACATTAATTCTACAGTGCAGAAAATCTAAAACTCACTAAACTAAACTTTATATGAATACAAAACAAAATGTAAAAGAACATGGTTTTCGTAGGTGTATGTGGATGTATTTCTGAACAGGAAGCCTTTCTAGAGTCTCTGCCCATCCAAGAAGTAGTCTCACTCCTGTAAAGCACAACATTTCATTTTCACAAATATATAGAAGATATATCATGCTAAGTAGTGAAATTTTGAGGTGAATTTTATCACTTTAGGGGAGATCTAAACTAATTTTTCCTTATTTCCAGTTTTGTGCTAAGCTAATTGACAGATGCTGTTGCCTATTTATTGTTCAGCCATGTCAGTGTCATGTCACCTCAGTATCAATCTTCTCAACTAACTGCTAAAAAAAAAAGCAAATACACCCCAAAACGTCAATCTATTGCTTATGAATAAGAAATAAGGTCATTTTAAGGGGAGATAAATTTTGTGAAAAGGCTCCTTGTGTGAGTCCCACATGAACACTTAACACCACTTGTTTTTCTTTTGCACTCCTTCCATTAAATGTCACACCTCCTCTAGCAATTCATTTTCTTGAGTGTAATGGTCGCGGTGTCCTGCGGTGCGAGCTGGACTGCTGGGGTGTCTGGGCCACACCAGGGAAAGCAGTAAGAGAGTGAGAGAGGGTCCCAGAGTGCAGGCCTTCCTCACACTGTTTACCCACAGACCAGAGCCCCTCTGAGGGCCAGGGGAAGCCGTGGCTGGGCCAGAGGCTATTAAAGCCCTGATGGCTTTTGACAGTAATTTCTTCATGAGTCCACAGCCCACGGGGCCTGCCAGTGGTGAGATCGGGTGCCTCCACTTGCCCATTAAAGCACACAAACTGTGCCCACAAATCCTGCTCAATGGTATCTCTGTGCTCGGGGAGTGTGTTTGTGTACGAGTGAGACAAGTGAGGACGCAGGACTGAGGAGATGGAGAGGGGGAGGCCTCGGTGATCGTGAGACGGTGCTGGTAACCGGGCCAAAAGTTTTGGATGCTTTTCTTCAGCTACTCCATCAGTTCAGGCAAGAGTCCAAGCCATCAGGGGAGCATATTCTGAAAACCATGCCTTGACATCCAGCCAGATCGTAAAAGGTGTTTATGTGCATCTCAGCCCAGGGGAGTAGAAATCACACATGACAAGGGTTCAGCATTGTGTTGGGTGGAGGCTGGAGCTTCAGCAGCAGTCAAGAGGTTGGCTAGAGTTTTAGGTGAAGGTTGATGAGTTTGTTGGACGACGAGAGCAGCAATAAGGTGTAGCTTCTGCGCTGCTACACCTGCAACCAGCACAGCCACATTTCACAGACTGCATGGCTGTTCGGGAAAAGCAAATATTGTTGTGGGCATCGTGCTAACATCACCTTCACAGGGATTTATGCCAGGAACTTGGGTGGAAATTAGGGATGTTGAAAAAAGATGAAGCTGATTGTGAGTTTATAATTAGAAGACTTTGTTTTAATGGGCAAATAAGGAACACAGAATAATTTTAAATGCATTGAAAGGCAGTACACTCATGAGCTGGGTTTTTCTGGGGGATAAAAATGTAAATATGCCTGCTTAGTACTTGCTTCAGATCTGACTTTCCCCTTTGCTATGGATGGAGAAAGTGGTTAAGAAGGCCATAGGTTATCCATCTCTAATCCACCATTTTAGAGCAGACAGTCATAATCTCTGCTCTGTGCTCCCCTGGGGTGTTAAAACCAGACTATTGGGCTGGATTATATCACAGAAAGGAGACTGATGTGTTAATCATAAATTAGAGGTTATGCCTGACTGAGCAGGTCAGTCTGAGGTCAGTCGCTCAGCTCTACAGGAGACTTTCTGTGTGAAAAGCCATGGCTTACCACTTAGCAGCCCCAACATAATCAGGCGCAAACAATGTACAGTAGTGTGATGTGTCAAGCCCCGAGTCCAACGTTGTTCTTAAAGAAAGAACCCATTCAAACCTCACTACCTGTATTAGTGTACATTTACTGCATACATGTAAGTATACCTTATGCAAATACACACACACACACACACACACACACACACACACACACAGGCTCATATGACATCCTTTTAATGGGCACTCATACAGACAAACAGCCAAGATTGGTCCATTTATCTGTCTTCAGTCTACGTGGGAAATCTGTGACGAGAACAGACGTAAGAACCACCTGTTTTTCCAATTAAAAAATGCTGCCTCGGGGGAATTGGCAAGCTGTCTGAAAATGGGATGATCCACGACCTTTGCTATGTATGACTAACACTTCGCTCATAAAGATGGTGTCAACAAGGTGTTTTATTAAAGACACAGCGAGAAATCACTAAACGGCAAAGACATTACAAGATTTATGTAACGAGAAGAAAAACACAGACGACTAATTGGATTAGAGAGAAACAAAGGAATTTGCTGACCCAATTAACCTTTGACGCATTAAGACTGGCAGACCCACAGAGAACAAAATCTAAAAAAGAGCTCTTTATTTCTAATAAACATGGATACATGTGAAAACGTAGGGCATTTTTTTAATGACGCATGTTTAAACATTCTTGTAAACTGCTGTACAAAGCATGAGAAGAGATGCTATAGGTCAGTACATGAGAGATGGCATGGTCTAAGCTATTGCAGCAAACTATCCATATATCCACTTAACCATCATGAACGTGAGGAGAAAAGTACACTCGGGGAAGGGGCACAAAATGCAACATCAAACATGAAAACTTGTACAACTCTGAAAAGTATACTTTCAGACACACAAAGAACACATACATTGTATGTGTTAAATAATTTTTGTTTGTCAGGACATAAAAAGCTAACTACATCATTCACAGATTCAGCAGTCTGTTTAAATACCTTATCTCTACAAAGTGAATTTACATTTCTTTTTAAAGTACAAAGTGCAAATACTATGGTTTCCATTATTGCCGATTGGTGAGGGCAGCTTCTCCATGCTGGAGGGGAAATCTCAGTCGGTGGCTTAGCCTTGCTTCTTCGAGGGATTCTGAGGAGAACAAATTACAGTGACATCAGTTTGACACGTGACCTTACTTCTTTGCACTTAGGCTGACAAGTTTTCAATGACTTTATACTCCTGTCACGACTAACTTTCTCTTACACCTATTTTATCCACTAGTATAGGAAGAGTGGTTTACTTACTAGTTTACTGGAAGTTAAACCCTCTCCTGGTTTGGCCCCTGTGAGACAAAACATGATGGAAACCTCAACACCCATAACATAAGGAAAACTGCAGGTCCATTTAAGAAGCACGGTTCCCTTAGTGTTGCTGCTGCACTTGTCATGCTGTCAGATTTACCAACCGATGCTAGCCGACTGAATTAGCTGCAGCTTATAACAGGCTACTGTTTAATCCATTACTTTGACTTTACACTTTTATTTTTTTATGATACATAAGACTCCTTACAAATGTTCATCAAGCTTACCACATGTAAACATGCACAGCTTCAGCATGTGGATAAATCAGGATAGTTTGTGGTCAGGATACTTTGTCATGCAGAGAGTCTTGTGAGAGTTTTTCGAAGTTCTTTTCCGATTTTGCAATTTGAGGGTTGTCTTTTGGACATGACTGTGCTGATTCTAATCATCTCATCCATCAACATGCATGACTTATTAAGACATTTCGTTGTTCAGCTCACCATCTTCTTTAGTCACCCCCAGGCAACCCATTAGCTCCTGCAGAGACAGCGCTTTGTCATTGCTGATGTCGCAATACTCCACAAACTTCTTCACGCACTTCTTGGGCTTGGATTTCTTGCGCAGGAAGCGTTTGAAAGGCTTGATCTCCTTCTTTCCAATATCCCCACTGGAATTTTTGTCCAGCTGACTGAAATACCAGTGGACCACCCTCTCCTCCAGGGTGTGACTGGGGTCGGGCTCGGCCATCCTAAATGACACATATCAGTTCATCAGCTCATCATCACCCCTCCATCACACTGTCTAACTGTCTAAAGCACCTAACTGGTATGTCACATTTTGGTTAATGACTGAATCTACTCGATGTTCATCAATAAATCCTAAGATGAGAAAATCCACTTCCGAATGTCATACCTCCCGGCGGATGCTGGATCTGTGACGGCGTGCACCATGTCTGTCGACAGTGCGTCAAGTACACTTGTCAGGAATTCAGTTTTCTTTGCCCCAGGACAGCCTGGAAAACAAACCACAGATACCTGAATGAGTGTGTGTGAGTGTGTATCATGAAATGTGTATAAGTGTGTGAACATATATATATATATATATATATATATATATATATATATATATATATATATATATATATATATACACACACACACACACACATAGCACGCACAGAGAAATTATTCCCCATGAGTCAACAGCATTACAACAAGGTGGATGTGGAATGCAGTCATCATAGGTGGCCTAATAAATGTTTGGGGAGGGACGTCATATAACAGGCAGTGTAGTTTTAATGAGAACAGCACATAAAGACAGCAGAGGAGGAAAATAAACCCAAACAGTTGTCTGTCACTCTGTCTCATAAAGTGTCAGACCTCCCCTCATCTGGAGGAGGAAGAAGGTACCTGCCAATCATGCTGGAGGCCCCTGAGTGTTTTTGACAGCTGGAGCACAGAATGTGTTACTGAACATTGTATGTATGGACAAGAGACCCCATACAGCACCTGACACTTACCTGAGATATCAAGGGGCTCAAATACAGTCCTGACACACACGTTGTCACTCAAGGTATGCAACCAGAGACAAATGAAATGTTACCCAGAGAAGAGATTGATATAATTAGCCTATAAACCTATACAGGTAAACTCTATCATTAACTGCCCAATTAAAACCAACAGAAAATCCTGATTACATACAGAATGACTGGAAAAAATAAAACGAGGGACAACTGAGGAGGAATGACCCTAATGATAGTAATTGTGTTTGGTCATATAGTTTTAAGAGTGAGAAGGGCATGGTTGTTCTGGAAGAGCTGAAGGCTACGCAGGCCTGAGAGATTCCTGGATTCCTCTCCAGACTCTTCTCTACTTTCTCACAGTCCGGCTTCCCTCTGCTATTCTGCCTGTGGAGAACAAGAAATTCTCCACAGTGCACTGCTCTTTTTATGGCCCAAGCCTGCGGGGCCAGATTCTCCTGTGTTGGGGATAATAGTATGCTTTGCTCCTCTCTAACAGGTGGCGACCAGCATCGACGTAAACAAGCAGCCTCCAATCCACCTTTCCAAAGTAGCGCAGGGCTTTAGCAGCCTGCACCAGGCCAAGGGTTGAAGCATTCACATGTCCAAACTGTTCCAGTCTCCTTTACATGCTGAACAGACTTGCACTTAACTTTTAGTAGGCCCTCCCTGGCCTGAGCCCAGTAAAATATCGGCCCCACCTGTTAATGGCCAAACTGGTACCTTGTGCAGCCTCTTGTGGTAAATTGGTCTAGACAGTCATACAACTGCAAGTGTTTTTATCTGGCTTTTGGCTGAAGAGAGATTTGTGGGATGCAGTTGGACTTGTTTGAGGCTTAGTGTTTTTTATGGAGAGCATAGGTCATCTCCGTAATGCTGCAGGCATCTGAGCATGTCTGCAGTTCATTCAACTGAGTAGCCATCAGGTCAGGCTCCAGTCCCTTCCACTTGGCAGCAGAGGTTTGTCTCGTGGAGGTGGGACAGATCAGCTTCTCTCTGTGTGGACAACATTCGGCTGAGGGACAAGACGCAAATGTTCCGGCTGGAAATTGAGTCTGGTCATTTTCCGTTCAGTCCATGGCTGCAGCAGTAAATGACTGCTGTCTTAGTCCATAATGATTATAATTATGTAATGTCTGAGTTTGACAGATGCAGGATGGAATCAAGTTGAGAAAGCCTCCAATGATTACATTTTTTTCTAGTTGAAAAGCTAAGATGTACACCACTATTCATACACTTCCATATATCTGCTGCCTGTAGAAAGCTGGCCAGTAAGTGCATGTTTGCATGTGTGTGCCCGTGTGCTACTGTCAATAAGAGGCAGTGTTTTTCTATGGAGCCACATGGGGCACAGCGCTGTCAGCACTCATGGCCGCAGCTCCCAATGGCTGCCCCAATGCTATCCCATGATACTGCTCTGGGGAGAACGTTTGCCAAATACTCCACTTTCCTCTCCTGCCCCTTTCAGGGCAAAGTTATCCTTTCTCGCATCTCGCCCCATAAACCTCTCAACACCAGCGCTTCAACAGCAAATGGGCTGCAGCAATGTGAAGGCAACATTTATAATTATCCCTGGTTCATACAGTAACACAGTTTACAGCCGTTGACGCAATTGCTCATAAAGAAAACAAGATGCTGTGTTTTTTGACTGTGTCCTGGTGTACTTTATAATTGGAGACCTGGTTGATACGGTGCAGGTTATTTTTGACATGTATAGAATGAAGTCAGTTAAGCAATTGCATGAATAAGTGTATTGTTTTCGGTCCTACAACTATGTTTTTAGTAGGTGTCTGGTTGGGCTTGAGGTCTTTCTCATGAGATAGTTGTGGCTGTTTTCCATCCCATCGCCACTTCACACTTTCCGCAGTTACACACTGCAATTACTGCCGCTCAATATCTTAGCAATAATACACACCACCAGTGCCACTGGCAAACATGAGTAACGTTTGTTGGTCTGAGGAGCATTCATCTGTTACTGTCTATCCCACTGTTTAATACACACTCAGTGCTCGGTGCCGGAGTGGAGACAGAGTGCTGCCCTGCTGCTAAATGCAGCACCTGCGAGCAGAGAGCACAGCTCTGGCCCGGCACACGGCTACATAAACAGTTATGGATGGGACGGGAACAGTGGCGGCTCTGTTCGTGTGCTGGGGGATTATTAACATGTTTACCAAACCACCAGAAAACAGCAAATTTGCCAAGAACCGTCCAGCTTTAAACTGTGATCTGGTTGTATGCAGCACCTGAAAGCTGTAACTCTGCATTGCCTATCTGGTTTTATGAGGTGGACAAGTCATGCAATTACTGATAAAACTCATCTAGAAATGTGAAGAAGCGAAGGTGAATGCACTCTACTGCAATGTAAAACAAGCTAGAACTGGATGCAGCTCAGCACAATCTGGAACATTGTTTTAACTTTAAAAACAATGTTCATGTTAAAATAAGTGATTTATATAACTGCAAAAAAGCTAAGCCTGTTCTAAAATGGGTTGCTTATGATGCCATGTGGGAGTGCTTGAGATCCTGCATCTAGGCAATTCTATCAGTAGGTAGAATGATAGCTAATCCTCTTTAGTTCTATCAATTTGTAAATACCACTTGGAGTACATCACAGTTTACTTTTGAACAGTCAAGTCCTGATGAGTAAATATTCATCTAACAGTCTCACCTGTACCAAAGCCCAGCACACCATGACCATCACCCCCAAACACCCTCAATTTAGTTATCTAAACCGTTGTCAGTCTTTCTATCACTACCTGTCTCTGGCATCCTATTATCCATTATCTCTATCTCTCCTGCCTGCTGTTTCTCCTCTGTGCTATCACCCCATGATCCTCCATCTCCCATGTCAGCTGAAGATTAATCCTCCCCTGATCCGTCTCTGTCTCCTCGCTTATTGACCAATGAGGGGCGGTATCTGGCAACCCTCAACTCTTTATCAAGCATTTCCTTGACCAACAGTGCTAATGATGTCCGTCCGTCCACACACACACACACACACACACACACACACACTTATCACAACCTTGGAAGTGCAGCAGTTGGAGGCCGACTGCTGAAGAACTTCACCATGTGGTCTGAACAGAGAGGAAAAACAGAGACTGAATCCAGTCTTTAGAGACTTACCTTGAAGATGTCTGCTTCTGTAATGGTCCTTAGGTTTAGTTGGGTGGGCTCTTGCATTGCCATCACACTTTGGCTGTTCATACCTGTCACAAAGAACACGAAAAACACAAGAAAATGTTGATTCATTCATGTGAAATGGATAAAAGGGATTGTTGATTACAGTACAACCACCCTCACTGTAAAATCAGAGAAGAATCCCATGTTTTCCAATTACCAGCGGACAGCTAAATCTCAGGGATTCAAATAATTGTTTGTGGCAGACCAGAGGCTGTGAATCACATCCAGAAAGAGGGGAAGTATGAGCACAGACGGGGGGAGGGAGGGTGAGAAGGAGAGATATAGGGAGAGAGGCAGACAGGGAGCGTGGGACACAAGGCAGCTTTCACGGCCTCCCTTGGCGAGCCGGCGGAGCCCCGATTGCTGCTGTGCAGCAAGGCCAAAAGCTGGCCTGGGACAAGCAGAGAGAGACGGGGAAATCCACGCTTCCATGTGTGCTAATGTGCTGTCTGGCACTCTGCCTGAAGCCTTGTTAATCTGATACCCAGCCTCGCTGCTCAATGAGAATGGACCAGTGCCCCACTCTACCAGCTTCACTGACCTCTGACCTGCTGCTCAGCAGAGCTCTCAGTCACTCTGTCTCATCTACAATAGAGACATCTGTCTGTTAATGTCATGTGTGGAGTTTTTTTCATATACAGAAGCTTCTTTTTTGTTGTCTGTCAATTGCTTTATTGCATGGCTATTAGATCTGCAGCAAAGCTCAATAATATTCAAGAATGCATTTGTCAACAAAGGGCATGAAATAAGGTCATCCAGTTGGATGGTCTCTCTCAGTGGTCCACCCTGCTGTGTTTATGTGGCTAATGATCACTTACCTGCTTTATCTACCAACTGTCTGGTTGGTTTGCTGCAAAGAACTGAAAAATAGATTCCAAGAATGTGCTTAAATTAAGGTCAAAGTACCATAGGTGAGGTCTCTCCCACCTGGTGGAGGTCCCAGGTATGGGCCGTCCGGTGTCCACCAGCACACACCAGCAGTAGCCTGTAGAGGGGTGGCATTGGACAGGCTTGTAGAGTCCTCCTTGGGCACAGTCTGGTACGAACACAGCATCGTTCTTGTGCTGCCTCGCCTCTTCCTGGGCAGACTGCTGCTCCTGGTCACATGACGAGGCTGGAAAGAGGGGTCAGAGGTGATATAGGAAGCAGTGGAGGCACTGATCGATCACACAAACACACAGCACTCGTAATGTACACACACACACATTTAACAGATAGTTTATTTATATTAATTTCTTTTAAACGCATGTACTGTTCTTTTGTTCTACTCTAGACATCCCTGAAGAAGAGGAGGAAGTTGGAGCCCTGGAGAAAGGGCTGGAGGTTGAGTGTTCGTCGAGTGTGTGTACACCGTTACATCAACCACACCCCCCACCCGGCACTGTTTACGGACATTAACGGGCTAATGACTAAGTACAGCTCCCTGTGCGCCAAGTTAAGTAAATATTTGGACTCTCAACTGCCCTCTGTGGATGTGTGTGACAGAGAGAGAAACAGACAAGACAAAAGCAGAACAGTGGTCAGTTGGGCCTTTGCCTTCACACACACACACACACACACACCACTGTAAAGTACCAGGGATCTATATGTTTACATGTTCAAAATTCCAGGGGAAAAATGCAGTGCTTCTTGATCCTCTCTTTTATCCGTACACACAGAGGATGCAGTGGCTTCGATGGGGTTTTTCAGAGCCTCAGCAGGATCTAATCAGACTTGTTTCGGTGCAGCTGCCTCCTTCTCCAGTATGCAAGTCTCCAACAAAGATTTGAGCATTAAACTTTGGGATGAAAGTAGAGCTCTTCTGGCCATGAGGGCTTTCAGCAGCGATCGCTCCCTCTCTTCGCTGCTCGCTTTAAGGCTCGGAAGCTACTGCGGGATTATGGATATCCCTTTTCTTTGTTTATTTTCATTAGAGATCTTTACCCACACAAAAGAGACCAAATGAAATGCCTCCCCGCTTTCTCAACTGACTCTCTCCGCTCCAGTTCCTCCGTATGGGCCCTCTTTGTTGGGGCGGGTGTTTTTTTTTTCACCCCAATACCCCAAAGTGCACATGGTAATCAAAACCATCAATGCTGCATTTCTCAGGCTTTTTTTATTGGTTGTAAATTATGATAATGGGATTTGCACACACATGCACACAGGGTTCTCATCTCTAGGCAGGCCTCAAAATAGTATTGTTTTATGCAGAAAGCAACATATTTCCCCACAGAGCATAGAGGCAACTGATCTGAACAATAAGATAAACGTGCATGCGTGTAAGAGGAGACCAGAACGGACCAGCCAGAAGAATAGGAGATCCTGTGTTTGTGCCATGTGCTGATAATTACAGATACGCTGCAATGCAAAGAACCACAGAGAAGCAGATCCTCAAAGCCTGACGCACTCCAACACCAAGACGCATTGGTTTCACAACCCACCATCTGTCCTTAAAAGACAGGAAAAGCCTCAAACCATGATTGCTCACACAAGGAGGAAAAACACAGAGCGTGCTTTCAGTTGAGGTTAGCAAACACCCGATCGGCGTCATTAAAGGAAAAGTGGTTAGAAACTCACATGGTGCTCTGGTTCTATTGTTCTGTCGGCTGCGAACCTGCTCCGTCCACAGAGTGGGGTACTGGGAAATGATGTCTGAAAGAAATCACCGAGACAGCTTTATTAGCTCCAATCGAAAACACACCCGTACATCATCTGTGCCAAAGCTGGTGGTTCCAAAACTCACAGACTGTAAAATGCACATCAAGGTTATTGTATCTCAAACTGTTGGAGTGGAGGTGGAAAGTAAATTGTTTATGACAGCCGTGACCAGAAATACAGCAGCAAAAAGAGTCTCCCACTGTCTTATCAAATGATCACTTTAAATCATAAAACACGACTTCTTCCACAGTGTAAGAGGCCGATAAAGTTGCTCAAATGCAACATTGCAAATTGTGCCTGTCTGCTTCCCACACTGATGGATTATACTTATTGAACTAGAAATGTAGGAAGTGGTTTTCCCTGCCATTTGGAGTTTAAATGACACCATAATAGGAAAATACTCCATTCAAAATTTAGAACACATGCATCGGCAGCCTACTTAAATCATAAAAAATAAAAGTATTCATTCGGCAGATATACCTCTCTCAGACATTTATACTACTATATACTACTTTAATGTCGCAGCTGGTACATCTGGAGCTGATATTAACTACTTAATATGAATATTTTCATGTATGTAAAGCATTTTACTGAAATACAGTACTTCACTGTATGATTCAATGCATTTCTGAAAAAAAAACCCTCAAACAAACAAAACAGTTTTCATTCATTTTCAAATGAAAAGTTGAATTCTTAAGCCAAACACAACACCCGTTTTTCGGCAGCGGGTCACCGATCTCCCGCAGCCTGTGAGCAATGTTGGGGCTTCTGGGAGATGTAAAAGCAGGAAGTGGAGACGATTGCGAGCAAAACAAACGGATTCTGGACAAAAAGTGGCGTTTTTGGTGAAAGTGGCCTCTACTCTACCTCTGATAAAACAAGAATGGAACAAGGTAAAAACAAATGTGTTTTTTTTCATGAAGACATACAGAGTCTCTTCTTTCGTTTGAGCTATTCAGTGTTTTCAGAGACATGGTACAAAATATTCAGTGGGCCTTGAAATTGAACTCAAAATGCACAAAAACCCTGGCACAAGGCACTTTCTGTTTTAAAAAAAATGTGGCAATGCTTTCCATTCACTCAGTGGTGTCTCAGTAAACACATGTAGCATCAAACATGTTTTATTCAGTGTGTGAAGGATAAGCGCTCACCTTCTTCATCTCCAGCAGGCTGTGGATCCACCACTAGGCCAGTCTCATCTGCGTTTAGAATGGAGAATATTTGCAAGGAGACTACAATTACGAGAGTAAGCTAAATTAGAGAACATTTAACTATGTGAGATTTGCACGTTGCCCGGTTAAGAAAGAAAGAGGTAGATGTAGAGGTGAGGAGAAAGAGAGAGGTGTGTGTGTGTGTGTGTGTGTGTTGAAAGCTGAAAGAGGTGTCTTACATTAAGACAGGAGAAAAATCAGAGGTATAGTGGTCATATGTTCCCATGGTTTCACTTCATGCAACAAGGTAGATCATTACAAAGGAGGACAGATTGAGGTCAGTTAAAAAGAACGAGGAGATGAAGGACCAGCTGTCCCTGATGTTCTTCTCCGTTCTTCCATTGCCTGCGTTTGAGTTGGGAGAAACAAAAGAGGTGAAGGATGCAGTAGCCAAGTCTGAGAAAACTCAATTAAGAGTGGGGGAATCAAGCTCAGAGTTTGTTTGGGGTGTGTTTGTTTGATTTGCGGCAGGGGGAGACGGGGATGGAGGTCAAGAGCTGCTTAGGGTAAAACCATGGCTGTAGGTGTGGTAAACCTCGGTGTAGGTCACTCTTTCTGCTCAAAGTAAAGCTCTGTTAATGCATGAGTCAGGACGTCTCTAATGGGTGGCTCCACAAACAGGGACTGAGCTTAAACTTATTTTCTTTAACAATAAATTCTCCATTGCAAAAATCAGGATTTTACATTTAATGCAAGTTTGTTATGCCAGCCTTCTCTTCTCAAGCACGGCTGGTAGATAAAAATACATACAGTCAGTGTGACGGACTGAGGCAGACATGTTATTACTTTGCTCACTTAACGGATGGAAATGACATTTAAAAAAGTGTATTTACGATTTGGATTTACGATAAACCACTAATGACCAATCTTTACTTTGCGGCCTTTTACATGACTGTAACACCTCTTTTAGCATCTGCCAGGAAACCCCCGCGTTATTTGTGGTCATACAGCATTAGTTTAACTGCTGTTTGTCAGTCGTCAGCTGCATATAATTTCAGCATGTGAATGAATTTGTCAAGCACCAGAAATGGTTTTAGGGCAAAGCATTTAGTGTTTAACATCACCAATATTCTGATAATAAAAGTGCAGCAATGGCTGCTCTGGACTGCTTAGGTAGTGATGGGCTTCTGCTGAATCAAAATATTGATGTAATCACTGCTATTTTCAGTGCTGGCACACCACAAATCTACAGTTTATTCTGCTTTTCACCACCCTGTTTATCCAACCGGTTCAAATTGAACCACAACCTCCCCTCCACCTCCTTTCCTCCCTCTTTCTCTCCCCCACCACCCCTCCTCCGCACTCAAATTTTGCATTCCCCCTTGATCTATGTGTAATGAGTTGGCCTGGTTCAGACAGACACTATACCCAAGAGTGTTTACAGAGAGAAGCACATACGTAAATGTCACCCTGACAAAAATAACCCATGTGACAAACACAAGTGGATGCATATGCACCTTCACACACACAACACACAACACCAGGCACACACAACCAAACTCACACTTTTACTTTGTGAGCATCCACATTGTCAGTTAAACAATCATCTCTTACTAAATGAGAGCATGATATACAGGCTGGAGTGGAGCCGGAGGCAACTTAGTGGTTCTATATCTGGAAGAGGGTAGATGAGGGTTGATGAGAGACAGAGTGAAAGTAGGGTGGAGGATAAAGTGTGAACATTTCCTTGTATCTTATGACACTGTTGCTGAAAAAGAACCAAAAACAAGCAAGATCAAGTTGGAGAAGAAGAATTGTAAGTCAGTTTTCCTCCATTGTGGCTGCTTCCTGGCCGTTTGGCTGCCTGGCTAAAGACAGTAGGGGTTACAGGCATTGAGGCTGCTGCTGGTGGTGGTGGTGGTGATGTGCATTACATCTCACCACAGTCTCTCTCCTTAGACTTGTTACTAATGCTGCTGCTTTTATATCAGCCTTCAGGCTGCTCACACTCTCTCAAATTTACAAAATATTAAAAAGGCAAGCCTTAACAGGCGATCCACCCTGCACATCTCCAACACAGATACAGGAAAAAAGACAGATGTACAATGGAATACAAGCTCACATGTACATGCATGTTTAGATGGGTAAAAACATAGACACACACAAAAGCATGCATGCATGCACAAACAAAGGAGCCAATGTGCCTCTGAGAATTCCTCTTTCTTGTCTTGAGTTAAAGTCTCACCTGCTTTACCTGGCTCTCTTGTAGTAGCTCTCTCTTGTTTTGAGCCTGAAAAGCAATACGTATAAATTCATTCAAAATTTCCCACACATTAACATTTTCATGTTATCCTTAAGAATAAAAAATGTACAATTCATTGCATAAACAGCCAACAGACATAAGTCAGGAATGAACCACAGCAGAAAACTATTTTCTGCCTTTTTATATCTAAATGTTTTTACTATTTAAGTGGCTCCAACCACTTTCACGCTGCATGTCAATGGAGATGCATTTTATGACATTTTTAGATTTTATATGCACAGCTATGATCAAGCAGCTGGCAGTCACAATACAACTACTGCTGCTACTTCTGGAACTTTCTCACTATTGTGACTTCCGAGGCAGCCCCACTGAGACGTGCAGGGAGGACATGTGGCATTGGTTATTTGATTGTTTGGCAGACGCCATCCTCCAAGAACACTGACATTCCTTACAGTTTAACTATGTTGCTCAACTTTGCAGCAGGGATTTTCTGTGAGGCTTATTTATACACGCAGCCCCAAGCCTTGAGCAACGCTCAGTCCTCGGGTGGCCCGCAAACTCTGCGGCCGTCAGTCCATTCACTGACCACTCTCCCACAGGAGTGAACATTACACCCTCCACAAACATAGAATGTCATGCTTTGCTGTGTTGAATCTGATTTATCCTTATTGCTTCACAAAATTACAGAAACTGCATTCAAGTACAAATCAACCACTCTATTTACATTCTTTATGTCGTACAAGAAGATATGCCCGTACTAGTGCACTGAACAGTACAGTAATACAGTATGCTTAAATGGGTACTGAATTACTGAAAGCTGCTCTTTATATGACATGTTGCTGGGCCTTTACACACCTTGGCATCGAGGTTTTTTGTTGGCCACTGCTGAGCCACTGATGGGTCGACCATTGGGGGTGACACACCAACAGTATCCAGTGTAGCTGTGGCATTGAACCTGTAAACCCAAAGTCATCACAAGCTAAACATCTATAAGAATGATAGGCGAAGGCACAGTGTTAGAAAACCTCATTAACAATTAAATTCATGGGGGAGAAAAGAACAATTCTTGCAAAAAGTGGATATAAAAGATTTACTCTTTTCTATTGGGGCCTCCATAGAGCCTTGCCCTGTATTCAGAACAAACAACATTTATGTTGTGTTTTATCATTACCTCACTGTATGTGCCATCAGGGTTGCACACAGGCACAAAGACCTGCGGGAAGAGCTTCTTGGCCTGCTGCTCTGTGTATTTCTTCTCCGCTACACATCTGGATGTATCTGAGGAGCACCACAAATCACCAGAATCACTACACATCACAGAGACCCATGATTCAACCCACAGCTCAACTATTTTCTTATGGTGCACAACTATGAAACCAACATACTTATAAAGTCAGCAGAGGATGTTGATCTCACAGATGATGAAGAATGTAAGACAAATGCAGGGAGAGAGGAGAGACCGAGGGGAAACAATTCAAGACATTTCGGAAGCAGCAGATACTTGTGTGGCTGGGAATAGAACCAACACCCCCCGGTCTTATTAGGAGCAAGACAGACAAGCCTGCACAGTGCCTGGTGGTAAAGCCATTACTGAGCGAGGCAGCTCGTGCTGCTCCTGAAGAACATTCCAGTCACCCAAGAAAAGGGCTGATGCATAGGGAAAACCTGACCTTTCCTTAATGTCTCAGCGTCTGCCTTGCTCTCCTCTTAAACCTCGACCTCAGCTGTCCTCTATCCGTTTGTCGATATAAATGTGGGTCAGCAACTTTTCACCTATGTGCACCCCAAGTCTTTTCACATCTCTCCGTCGGAGCCATGGCTCATCCTGTCATTCCACAGCTGCTTCAGCTCACCTGGCCAAAAGAACCAGCTGTGCAAACTCTCAGGAAATGCTGGCCAACGATGGGATTGATGGTAACTTGCTATGACACAGGAGCTGCCACTGGTTGGCAGGTTCAAATCACATTAAAGCAATGACTCATGCTAAGCTTAAAACCATTCACCAGTTTGGTCAGGAGGCTGCCTGTCGCTGGCATGGCTTACAGCAGATTGTCCATTAGACACATGCAGGGGAATGTGCACTGGGTCTACTGTGTGTATCACTGTCACTGGGGAGGAGAGGCGGCAAGGCGCTGGATGTTCCGGATGGAGGAAAACAGCAAGTAGAGGAAATCTAAAGTTAGCTCCAGTGGAAAAACCCAAAACCATCGTCCTCCTCCAGGGGGCTCCGACCAAAATGCTGACTGGAAAAAATGACAGGACACTTGAATCGTCTGAGCACAGTGATAGAAAACAAATGTGGTGCCAGTCTCATCATCCTTAAACACAATCCCATCTCTGTGCTTTTAGGCCGGACCGGTCCTCTGTGTTTTTTCGGCTGCTGACTCGGCTGCTGCTGCTGTGTCTTTCAACCCGGCCGTCCAGAAGCAGAGGGGGGTCCAAACTCTTATAGACCCGATGTTATTGACGTATACAATACGACTTTCATGGACTCTCGTCCCTTTCAGCTTCCTAGCTGGAATCCTCTATTCTGTGTCACGGCGCTGTCCACCACATCCAGATGTCCGCTCAGAGACGTTGTCATAGAGACCCAGAACGGGCATAAAATCATGGAATGCTTTTCCATCATATGAGACTTCTTTTTCAGCAAACCCTTTTGCTCACGCTCCCTGCATTATCTATCTAATATTTTAATGTATAAGAATGGGGCATTGTCTCCAGGCTGTAGAGCGATGAACTAGCAGTACAGAGTTAGTGAGTGGGGAGGGGGTGAGAGGGTTCGGGCTGCAGCTTTGGAGTTTATGGGTGCTTTCCTTCCAACAACGACTAACAATGAGTGTGTCTGTGAGCCGCCCGACCTCATTGGCTCTCCTTTCCCTTTTGCTTTTCATCTCGGTCACATACATACAGCTTTACATCCAGTATGATGAAAATGAGACCACTAATTCTTGTCAAGAATTTCATTCAAATGTCCTTTGTTACCGCTGCATAATAATTTGATTTCACAAAGCTGAATCTATTTCATATCACTGACAAAGAGGTTGGCCTAACGGTGCGGTTTTGTATTTCTTTTGTAACAAATCATGAACAAATAATAGCTGCAAATAAAAACTTCTGGTCTGGTCTGATTTGGTATTTCGACAAACGTAGGATTGGCTTGGTAAAATCATTTTTTGTTATATTCACTGAAATTTTTATTACATGAATCAATAAACCATATGCTGACATAATGATGAATCTGTGGATCCATATTTTCATGACTGGATGGGCTACCAGCACATCTGCCTGCACGTCCTCTTCCACAAGCAGCTAGCTTGACTGTCAAGAAGTATTAACAATCTTGTTCAGTGCTTATGTTGCTTAAATGTTTATGTGTGTTTATGTTAAGAGATATTGGAAGGAGGCGTGAAGGGATGGACTGCCAGTGTCAGCTGCTAGATTCAGGGACTTTTGGGGTTTGTGCTGCTCGCTACAGCAAGAGTTGACACTGGGTTGGGTTTTTTGGAGTGTAATCTTGATAGTCTCCCAACATTACCAGCCCTAGCTTTAAAGTACGTTAACTATCAGTACAAATGGTGTGAAACTACGCCCCCCTCCCACTCTCACTCTCACTGTGTCAACCCCACTCTTTCTCTCAGCACTCAAAGAATCAATTATGCTGAAATGAATTTAACCCACAAGTTTCTACTGTGACCCCCCGTGTGCATTCGAGAGCGCCAGGTGGCGCTGAAGCGTGACTCATGACCTGACCTTTGCATGGCCCTCGAATGACCTCCAGCTGGGGGTCGCGGCACTTGGCTCGGAGAAACTCGCAACGAGATGTGAAGGTCCTGCCGTCGGAGGCGCAGAGGGGTTTGCGAGGAGCTCCGCTGCATTCCATGTTGCACTCCTTATCCTGATCCACCCGCAGGAACTGCAGAGGTGAGAAAATGGGAGATAAGCAGAGAAAACATTTGTTAAATGAGACATTTTTGGGAATCAATGAGCTCTGCACCCAAACATTTTAATCTCCACAATAACAGGTGGAGGGATTTGTGAAGACTAGAGGTAGGAGCTCGTGACATGCTACACTGCATACTACACTAAAAAGTCAATAGTGTAATATAATTCTTAATTCTGTTATTTCCTTATCAGTTGCTTTATATGTGAAATCCTTTCAAGAATACACAGGAAAGCACTGATAGACACAGACATGACTTGAGGCAGTGTCGCTACAAGCCTGTCATGGTGCAGGATGCTTCGTCTTTGTCTAAAAGGGCTGGAGAAGACTTGACTGACACTTCCTCTGTGCTAACACCTGCACGGGTATTCACCTGGAGTCGCTCCTGAAGATGTTTTACTCAGCCATGAAAAGAGAAACAAGGACAGATACTCCAGGATGAACGCATCGGATCACCTGTGTCAATGCCAGCATTGTATCTGCCACTGTGTGTATGAAACCCGCTCGCCAAGCCACACAATGAGGCGGCGGCGGTGGTGAGGGGGGTGGCAACAAGCTGTGACTGCTACAATGAATGAAAAGACAGTGAATGATAGAGTGGCTGAATAAGCTAGATGTCAGGGAGCTTTGTGCTGCTACAGTGTGAGTGTTGGTTTTCATTAAGTTTGCGTGATTCATTCAATTCGGTGGAATAATGACCTGGATTGAGTGGAAAAAAAAAACAAATTCCATATCCATGCCTATGCAGGTGCTGTTTTCAGTCAGTCATATCCAAAGATAAATACTTCACTGAACTCTTTTTGTCTTCTTATTTGCACATATGAAAAAGTTTTGTTTTGTGACATTTGTTCAGTTTAAAGTGGATGCACGAATCTGCCGAACCATCTGTGTGTCTGCTGTGAATAGTTAACAGAAAAGGCATTCAGACAGACAGGAACTTTCACTCTTTCACACATACACACTTATTATCAAGCTGTGGTACAAAGCATAGAATCAAAGCACTCAATTAAAGGTTAGCTATAAAAAATATGTCATGAGTTATCAAAAGAAAGGGCATGGCAAGCTAAAGAGCAAGAAGACACACATCCAAGAGGAGGGCGGGATGATCACCAATAAAAAAAAAATTGTTGTGTCTGACATCTTACAAATTAAGTGAGAGATGAGGTTTGGTGGCAGCCCCCTGCATTCAGACGAGAAGGGCTGCAGGGCTGCAAGCACCTGGAAGAGGGCTGGCAGGGAAGGCTGCGTCGTCCTGTCAACCCTGCTCATAAATCTTCCCAGAGGGGATCAGAGGCCCGTTCAAACACATCGGAAGAGGAGCCGCGAGGGAAGGAAAATTAGTCTTTAGGATTTAATGAAATTTTTAGTCCTTTGTTCACAGGCTTATCGAATGTGTGTCATGAGAAAAACACAAAACAAATCCTGACACTGCAGAGCTAGAGAACTGCTTGCGTCACAAGAACAGCCTGTGTCCAAGTCTCATCTTTCATCTTTCTAGACAGAAATATGGAGAGTAGCTCCTCTTCCTCCTTTGGGGAGAACAGAATGGTGAATGCTATCCATTGTCAGTGGTTAAAGGGGACTAATGAAGTATTGTCTTCATTTTGGGTAAGTAAAGACTATATAGCTGTCTGGGGTCCTCCCCAAAAGATCCTAAGATAAATCTGAAGGGTCAGAAGATGATGAAAGAATAATTTTAGATTATGTTCTTGCTTTGGGGCATGAGAGAGACAAAGAGGTGGGAATGACATCAAGGTCTTAGGCTGGATGTGAAGCAGGACACTGCAGTACATTTTCTGAGCTACTGAGTAGAGGTCAAAATCCATTGGCCATAATCTGGAATGATATGGACTGGATTGTTTCATTGCATCCCTCTGCAGCGCTGACCTCCTCTCACCCTCTTCTCTGTCGCTCACAGCTCCACCTTTCACATAAAGTCCAGCAGGCGTGACAGGCTGTTCTGAGGATACTTTTGCAGACTGCAACCTTCCAAAACCAGTAACTGCTCTGACAGTGTCTGAGCGCATCCAGTCATGCTTAGTGGTGAACCGCTAGCCTCGCCACAACTCATGCTGGTCACCCCAGTGCTCACCCTACACCAGCATTATCAGCATCAGTTCCTGCAAGCCAACAGACTGACAACCCAAGCTGAGTCATTCAGCAGCCCAGCATCCTGCTAGATGCTCACTATACAGCACACAGCAGAGTGCCAAGTGCTCCAAGAACAGTTAGCCATGGAATCAGCCACCCATGAAATGAACCACCCAGATTCACTATCAGACACCCAAGTGTTTATTTCAAAATCACAGCTGGCCACACTGAAGGGGGAGAACAAATAAGACGTGAGAGCCAGGAGAGGAAGAAGCATCAGAGACTGATGGAGTGTTGAGGACCTCTTCCTCCCGTGTACTCCTGACGGTAGTTAGCTGTCTGCTGCAGACCTCTGTGTGTTTGGCCTGTGGTGATGGATGGGCGAGGCTGAGGCAGAGCCCTGACATTCCCCTGATGTCTCATTCCAGCTTCTCCAAGCCGGCACCGTCATCACGCACAGCAACACGGTGGAGAGTGATGGATGGCCTCCGCCTCAGCTACATGCTGCACAAGCTTCCACACCGATTTATCATAAAAGGAGACTCATACAAGACAGAACACATTGTGACTCAAATCCATTGCTCAAGTCCTTCTCTTGTCTACTTCCAAGCAGCTGGCTTTCACCATCTCTGTTTTTCCTTTCTCTTTTATTTTGCTGCCTTTCATTTTATTTCTTTTTTTCTTTGTGAGAGCTCTCTTGGAAGATGCTTTTTGCATCTGCTCAAATAATACATGATGTTGGCAAAGTAACAAGAGACAGACGAGAGAGGGCGAGACAGGCGGAGTGTAGGGGAAACTTTTTTTTTTCCAAGACCAACCAGCATACAAATCAAATCCAATTACCTCCCCCTGGCTCTGCAGCATTGTGGGATTGAATGGAGTACGGAGGAGGCTAGCCTCCAGCAGAGAGCACATTGAACGCTGATAAGGGCCCACTGGACTAAGAGGCCCCCACTTTCAGCGCCCCGAGAGGCCCCTCACACCACGGCCCCGAAGGGTCAATGGGGGCCCCAGCTGGGAGCCGTGGCAAACGTGTTAAATGGCCTTGGCGGGAGTTTCCTGCATGGATGCTAAGATGCAAAGGGAATCATTAGTTTCCAGCATGGTGGAAAGGGAAGAAAGTGACAGCCTTTAACCAGGCTACCAACTCAATCAGAAGAAAGGGCAAAAAAGTGGTGTGAAAAATGTAAAAAAAAAGAAAGGAGGGTGGTGTGAAAGGCCACAAAAATCTTTTTGAGCAGGTGCACAATTTTATGAAAGCACGGGGGGAATGGATCCCATATGTTATACTAAAATTGCTTTCTCCAGGTTTAAGAAAGAGGCAGCCAGCATTCTGTGCTCCCTCATCTTTTCACACATGATTTCATACTTCTATAAACCATGGAAAGAGTCTGCCTCATGAATAACCTGGGCAGATATCCCATATATTTAACTGCCTGTTCGACCTCAAATATGCACAAAATATCACATGGAGACATTTTCTTGAAACCAACAATAACCTCTCCTGTGCCACTCATATACTATGCAATGAATCACCCACAAGGCCAATGCACCATGTGCTATTCCAATAAAGAAGGTCTAATGAGCCACAGTGGGGAGGTACCACACAGACATAGTTGCCATTGAAATATACTGTACGTGAAAAAGAGAAAAAGTTTTTCATTCTTATATAGCCAGAGCTCAGTCGATGCTGTGACATTATCTAAAAACACAGTTATGTCTGTGCAACCTTTACTATATCACTATATTACTATCGTGACATCTCAATAAAGAAATATTCATATTCTCTGTACTCATACTCTGTGTGTATCATGGTGAACATTCAAGGGATCGTCTGCTCACTGCAACACTTCCTCCCACATTCCACAGCTCCATAGTGCCGTCAGGGAGAAAGGATCTCTGACCCTTCACCTGCAGGTTAACAACTCATGGCCATTTGTTTCCAGTTGGATATTAAAGCATCCTCACCCAGACCATAAATAACAGTGCTGGGGGGGGAGGTGGTTGTCACATTGATCCCTAAATCAAAAAGTGAAGCCTCTGACAGTGCACATTCCACTCTCTATTATTCCACTTTTAACACTTTTACCTGCACTTGATCATGGCCATGAAATTTTCCTCCTCTGTCTTTAAAGATGCACATGCAGTTTAAGGTCAATGGACAGGAGGTACTGCTCCTGGGCTGCTCTTGTAAACAATGCCATGTGCTTTGGTGCAACAGCTGCTGACGTTTGCAGAACAGCTTCTACAGAGCCGCTGGCACAACAAGAGTGAACAGGACAAAGAGGGAGGCAAGACAGTGGCAGGCAGGTAAGGGCACTGAATGCAGATCCCAAAGGTACACATCAACGAACTCCTCACAGACAAGCCAGCAGCTCAGATCCAGAAACATGGAGTTCACACAACTCGTTCTATTCCAGAAAAAAAAAACTCTGTTACGTGGGGTAATCTAATAAACTGAATTATCTAAAATCACAATTTCAGCATAAGCCCAAAAGCTGTTGAATGGATTAATTAAATGTATCAATATATACAATGTATTTCTGGTTATTAGAGGGAAAACTCACAAGCATAACGACATAAAGATGCGCTTACTGAATTAAAAATGAACTATCTGACTGGCGTAAAGATCATTATGCCCTTTTCTTACATGTTGCGTATGGAAGCACATCCTTCACTTTAAGCCTGTGGATGTGAATGAAAGCTAATGTGGCACTTCTGTGGCTCTTCCTACCGTGAGAGCAGAGAACTTCTGAGCGCGTCCAGCGCACAGCAGACAGATGAAGACCAGCAGCGGACAGACTCGCATCCTGACGCAGTGTGGCAATAAACTCTCCAAATTACGCACGGTCCAAAATTCACTCTGTGTTACTGGGACTTTACCAAAGCACAAATGCTGTCTTTGGAAGAAGTCGAACAAGTTTCAAAATCCACTGTAGTCCTTTCGTAAAAGCTGCCAGTGCTGGGGAGGGGGGTTGTTGGTTTATTTCTCTCCGTCTGCTTGGGTTCGTCTGCCAAACCGTTGGTGTAGACACTCTTCTTATTTCTGGCAGTCCGATAAACCCCCCGTATCCCTGACCTTTTCCCCTCCCTCGGTGTCTCTTCTCCCTTTTTCTCTCTCTCCAATTCGACTTCTTTTCTCCACACCCCCTCCCTCCACACTTGATTTTGTCGACTAGATCCCTTATCGGATGCAGGCAGTTCCCTAACCGGTAGGTAGGTAGGTAGGTAGGTTTAAAGGGACTCCTTCTGCTGCTGGTGGCTGAGGCAAAACGTCAGTTATTTTTTTTGCTTTTCCTTCTCCTTCAAAACCAAATCGCCTTTTCCTCAGTGGACCTTGTGATGAGGGGATTAGACATGCTACTGTCTGCTGGGAGGGTCACCAAGAACAAGAAGCACAGTCTGCGCTCACACTCATGTCATAGTGCTGGATTCCCCCTACACACACACACACACACACACACGTATACTGTTCCAGTTTTCTCTATGCTTATAATCAAATTATCCACAGATAGTTACAAAAAAATCATTTAAGCCAACATAACACACATAAACGATCAAATATGGTAGTTGGGTAATAATTTAAACATTGCAGCAGTATGCCCTTTTGATTGATTTAAATCACATGTTGCAGACAAAGCAGTTGATGCTTTGATCTGATTAATATTAAAGGAATAGACTATAATCAACACTTAAGTTTGAAGTGGAGGGGATAGATCAATTAGGAGTTTATTCTTAACCTCACTTTTGACAAGTCCGCGTCCATCTGAACCACCTTAATTAATAGAGAGAACACCACCTTTGCGACTATGACGCCACCTACCGGTATTCACAAGCAGTTACAAGCTCTCACCTTAAGACTATTGTCGTCACCCTGTTAAAATAATAATAAAAAAAATCATGAGTTTTTGCCTTAAATCATCTCTTGATAATGCTGGCCACCAGTTTTTTGTGTCTTCCCAAAAACTTGAAAAAATGACATGGGCCATTACTTTAATAGGGTGACGTTATTATAGCTAGATGATTAAAAAGAGTTAAAATCAAATTGAGCGCATATTTAAACAATAAAGGTACAGTAAAACCAATTCACCATTCATAAGTATAATATAATAAACGATATATAAGTAAAAAACGAGAGTCGTAGATCCAGCTCACCTTGCTCTGGACTTCTTTGACGGCAGTTTGGAGAAAAAACGTATTTTACCCATGATAAAAGTTAAGTAATTGATGTTGAGAACTTCCCCTGTATTTTTACTGGCTAAATAAAAAATAATAAACATCCATCCGCGAGAACTATCCATGCTAACTGCCTAATGATGCTAACAACTGACCATCAAAGAGGAACTCAATTTCCCATAATGCTTCAAAGGTTGTTTCACGCGCGTCACAACTTCTTCCTTCCGGTTCGGGCTTCTCTCCAACACCAGCTGCGTGGTCTAGCGGTGTTAGCTAGCCGAGCACACATCCTCGTTTTTCACTCCAGAGTCTTATGAGCTTGGGATAATAACGAACATCATGTCATACCACGACGACGATGATGTTAGTACACTTTATATTCTTCCAGACATTTGAATGCTTTCGTGATTATAACAATGACACGCCAGGTAGTGTTAGCCGCTTAGCTAGCTAGCTTAAGACCATCAGCATAACAGTAACGTTAGCTTTCGATGAGCCAGCATGATTGTTGTATCCCTGTTTGTGAAGAGAATGCAACCCATAACATCACTGTCTCTGTAAATTAATGTTCATTTATGAGGTAGAGGGTAACACGTTAGGTAAAGTAAGCTAACGTTAACAATGACTGTCCTATTGATGGATATTAACTGCACATCAGTGACAGATGTTTCCCTGCTCTGTTTTCTTACAGTACGATCCGTATGCCTACCCAAACGACTGCGATCTGCACACCGGTTAGTATACATCCATCCATCTCAATGTGTGACATCATCTCTGTGCTAGTGTCTCCTCCTCACTCCCTCATTTCCTTGCAGGTGACCCTAAAGCTGACCTGGCCTATGAGAGGCAGTATGAGCAGCAGACCTACCATGTCATCCCAGAGGTGATCAAGAACTTCCTGCAGTATTTCCACAAAACCACCTCTGACTTAATCGACCAGAAGGTTTATGAGCTGCAGTCCAACCGTGTGTCCAGTGAGAGCATTGAGCAGAAGATCTACGAGATCCAGGACGTGTATGAGAACAGGTGAAGTTGACTCTCTGTGAATAAACCTCTCCCCATTAAAGCTGTGTGTCATGCCTCTGAGAAGAGCTTCTCACCTTTTCAATTTTGTTCCTGTTCAGCTGGAATAAATTGACTGAGCGATTCTTCAAGAACTCTCCCTGGCCAGAGGCGGAGGCCATCGCATCTCTTGTTGGCAATGGTGAGTTAATCATCAGTCATTAGTCCTGTTTTTGCCTTTGCACAGACACCATGATAAAATAAATGAGCATTTGCTCAACAGATTTGTACCTATATTAGGTGATTCTGGCACAAGAACCTCAGAAGGCTAGATAATTATGGTATTGTTGTTGTATTAATGGATAGACCTTTGCTATTCTTTCAAGCGGGTTTCACAACGTACTGATATATGAGTTCGTCCTTGTGTCGTTCAGCAGTGGACATGTTTAATGCCATTGTTTGCTTATTGTCTCCCACAGATGCTGTGTTCCTCATTCTCTATAAAGAACTGTACTACAGACACATTTACGCCAAAGTCAGCGTGAGTACCTGCTCAATATGATCACTTACCAGTCTCCTTTTCAGTTGCTGAGCTACCTGCAAAATGTGTGAAAAAAATCCAGCAGTTTGTTGGAAATATTGTTGTTTTCTTGATCGTCAGGGTGGGCCGACTTTGGACCAGAGGTTTGAGTCGTACTACAATTACTGCAACCTCTTCAATTACATTCTCAGTAAGTTACCAGAATTATCCTTACATTATGCTATTGCCTGTGTTAAGCAGTGTGAAATAACACCTCATGGAAGATGAGTTTTATTAAAATGTTTGATTGTAAACAGATGCCGATGGCCCTGCTCCCTTGGAACTGCCAAACCAGTGGCTCTGGGACATTATTGATGAGTTCATCTACCAGGTACAATGCATAAGCATAATATTCTGTTTTTAAAAATATGGTCATTTTTCGTGCTCCTGTCTAATAAAGCACAGAAAGTCGGCTGTAACTCTGTTAACACCTGTATGGGAAACTCTGTCTCCTCTTCAGTTCCAGTCCTTCAGTCAGTACCGCTGTAAGACAGCCAAGAAGTCAGAGGAGGAGATTGAATTCCTGAGGAACAACCCAAAGATCTGGAACGTCCACAGCGTCCTCAACGTCCTCCATTCCCTGGTGGACAAGAGCAACATTAACCGCCAGCTCGAGATCTACACCAGTGGAGGTAAAGAAGAATCTTTTGGAGATATTTGTAGTTAGGAGGGGGCATGGGGAAGAAAAAATCATTAAAATTAAAGGCATTGGACCTTGTTAAAGTTACCAAAATAAAGTGCACTTATGGTTCTCTATAGATTTACAATCCTATAAATCTGTAGTTTAAGTAGCTGTTTGCTTTTCTGGTGTTAGAATTGAGCACAAGTGTTTTGTAAGACAGCTAACATTATTATTATTGTTATTCATTGGGGGTTTGCAGGAGACCCAGAGAGTGTGGCTGGAGAATATGGCCGTCACTCCCTGTACAAGATGTTGGGTTACTTCAGCTTGGTCGGGCTCCTGAGGCTTCACTCTCTGCTTGGTGATTATTACCAGGCCATCAAAGTCCTAGAGAACATTGAGCTTAACAAGAAGGTAAGGTGTCTAATGACGTGCTTGAATACTACTAATAATGATATTACTGAATATGCCCAGCCCTTTATGCTCATTTTTTTTCTGTATTTCAAACCTTTGTTGACATATATTCACCTGGTTTCAGGCAGTATCTTCTTGTTTTTTTTTCTTGTCTTTCAGAGTATGTATTCTCGTGTACCTGAGTGCCAGATCACTACATATTACTATGTGGGTTTTGCCTACTTGATGATGAGGCGCTACCAGGATGCCATTCGAGTCTTTGCCAACATCCTGCTGTACATCCAGAGGACGAGAAACATGTTCCAGAGGTCGACATATAAATATGAGATGGTCAGTCAGAGCAGTGCTACCACAGTATTTAGCGTTTTTTCTAAAATAAATAAATGACAATAATAAAACCGTCAGTTGATTAATATTTAACATTTAGCATTTTCATTTATACAGTTTTTGAAAGCCGCATTTTAATTGAGTGTATAATATGCCTCTCAGGTTAACAAACAGAATGAGCAGATGCATGGCCTGCTGGCCATCGCCCTCACCATGTACCCAATGCGCATCGATGAGAGCATCCACACCCAGCTGAGGGAGAAGTACGGAGACAAGATGCTGCGAATGCAGAAAGGGTGAGAAAGAAACGACTGGTTGATGTTCAGCGTTCTTCTCATTGTGTCAGACAACTAAGCTCTATTTTTTTATTTTAAATATGTATTTTCAATTGTTTTAATGTTCCATTTTCTATTTCAGAGATCTGCAGGTGTTTGAAGAGCTATTCAGCTTCGCCTGTCCTAAGTTCTTGTCACCTGTGGTGCCAAACTATGACAACGTCCACCCCAACTACCACAAAGAGCCATTCCAGCAGCAGCTGAAGGTGTTTGCTGAGGAGGTGCAGCAGCAGGCCCAGCTGTCCACCATACGCAGGTAGAGCACCACACAGTGTTATAGCACCATAGTCTGATGTTGCCGGTGTAAAGAAAAGTTTAAGAGGCCTTGTGAAGTTTTCCTGTAAGCAAACAAGTATGTGCACATTCAGTGTTAGTCACCGACATTGTGTACTCTTGAGGTGTGACAGATATCAGGTGCATTTTATTTCTCAAAAAATGGCAGCATATCTTACTTGGTATATTAGCGCCACCTGTTGATCAGTAGAATAGTGTGACACCACTGGTACTACGTCACCCACGTGTGCTTGTGCACAAGGATGCATGGCTACTCGATAAACAAATTGGGGATGCACTCAAAAAAACAGCTCCATAGAGCTACGAGAGGTCTCAGACTCTGGGTGTGTGGTTGATGGGTGTCTGTACGCATCCTCTAAGTCACGATGTGTTCTTGCAGCTTCCTGAAGCTGTACACCACCATGCCAGTAGCCAAGCTTGCAGGATTCCTGGACATGACCGAGCAGGAGTTCCGCATTCAGCTGCTCGTCTTCAAACACAAGATGAAGAACCTGGTCTGGACCAGCGGCATCTCAGCTCTGGATGGAGAG
Organism: Synanceia verrucosa; assembly: GCA_029721515.1. Classification (NCBI taxonomy): domain Eukaryota; kingdom Metazoa; phylum Chordata; class Actinopteri; order Perciformes; family Synanceiidae; genus Synanceia; species Synanceia verrucosa. The sequence continues at coordinate 16,927,784 of CM056562.1, read as the reverse complement.
TTCCAGTCTGCTTCTGAGGTCGACTTTTACATTGACAAGGTGTGTTAGAGGCTCATCATATTTGAATAGTCTGTCACTGGCAGGTGGACCATGAACACTGTTGGTTTTAAACGTTGCTATCATCATAGAACCTGTTATTTTTCCACACCAGGTACACAAGCACTATTGAGTAATGACAAAGTAATATCGTGGGGGCATACTGTTCATTGTTGCTTGTAGTTTTTGTGGCTCTGTAAAGTTAATGTTTTTTTTTTCCCTCTGAAACACCTCAGGACATGATCCACATCGCAGACACTAAAGTTGCTCGTCGGTACGGAGACTTTTTCATCAGACAGATCCACAAGTTTGAGGAGGTGAGTATTGATCCATCATGCCTCTGCAAGGGAATGGAAAAGTCTTGATTTTTAGAGTTGCTATTTCTTTTAAGACATCAGTTGGAATTTATTTTTTTTTTCCATAATGATATCTAAATTTTAAGAAACCGACTCTTCTAGGGAGTGACTCCACAGCTAGGATTTTCCTGTTTTAAACATAGGACTTCCAGTTATATCTTTTGTGAGGACAGACTGAAAAAAAAACAAAATCCTTTCATCTTCTTACAGCTGAATAAGACACTGAAGAAGATGCCAATCAGTGGCACCACTGCAACATCAGGGAGCACCACATCCAGAGCAGTCTGACCAGCAGCAGTGAAGAAGGCCTCAGGGAAGAGTCCTCTGCCCTCTGTCTTTTTAACAACTATTATCAATGACAACTTTTCTATGTAACCTGGCAACAATAAAGCGATGGAATGGTGTGTTAAGAACACTTGTGGGGTTTTTTTGGGGGGGGTTGGGCCAAGCATTTAGCTTTAAAACCACTAGATGGCAGCATTTACATGTAACACTACGTGGGATGCTGAGTTGTGCAGGCAGGTAAGGTTTGTCTTGCTTTGCCAGATAAGCCTTTGTCTGTTCAAACTGTACAAGTTGAGTACAACAGTAGATTCTCAGACTTCACTCAGTGGCTTCCTGGGTCTTTTCAAATCATGCTTCAGCTCATTCTGCTTCATCGGTTGCCATGTCGTTCTTGGCACACTGTCATCCCACAGACCGAGCTCAAAGGCTGTTGCATATTTCTTTTATTATCACAGATCACCCAACATTTCCAAACACAGATCTCAGGACTGGTGACAACAATGACAAAAAATAAAAACATACAAAATGGGAATATAAAAAAATCCTAAAAACACACCACTCATCAGAAACAGCATCAGTTGTCATGTATAAAGAAAAGCAGAACAACATGTCACCATAGCACAGTATACACATACTCCAAACATCCAAAATTGTACCCTACCTATTTTGGTAAGCCAGCATTTTTCTTCAAAAATATTTTAACTCCATCACATTTTCTATAAAATAAAAAAATAAAGCAAACGATGCTCATTTTGAGCATGACTCTTTTAGTCCCTCAGGTGGCAGTGTAAAGTCTCTGGGCACAACGCCATCTTTATGTCTATAAAACTGCTGTTTCAATCTTTTTTGAAAATTCCATTTATAAGTCCTTATAGAGGCTATTCAACTGCCTTTAATATCAAATTTATCATAAAAGACTTTTTGACTTCATGTGGCTCCAGTTTCAGTCGATGCTCGATCCTTTTTCCACTATCTTCGTCATTTGAGAATCGCTTAGTTATTAGTAAAGCGTCTCCTTGTACAGAACTGATGTTTACTGCTGTTCTGCAGATTAGAGTGTTTTGTCCTTTTGCCATTGATCCAAAAAAGTGGTTTTATCAAACTACTTCAGCAAAGGCCCCTCTTGATCTTGGTGTCACTCCATGAGCACGGCTGAAGTGAAGTGCTCTTGTCTGCATTCCATCCATCTATAATTTCCCATCAACAAAATGTATCTAATATCTGAAAGATTAAAGTCTTACTGTCTCATCTTCACTCCTTCAACACTGATTGCATCGTCTTGCAAAAAGAAAAAATAGAGCATGATAACAGGAATTGCGTCATTTTTCTCATTGTCCCATTGATGGCCATCCGCTGGTCTGAGTGTGTGTAGCTCCAGCTTTTTTTGGAGTGTGTGTATTTGTGTTTGTGTGAGTGTATGCAGTCCAGGTATGACTTCAAAAGGATTAGTGAGGATGAGGCACCTTTTGATGATTATAAGGTCATGGTTCAACAAGCTTCTCCCACAGGGAGGCTCAGTCTTTCTTCTGCACAGCTCTTTGGAAGAAAGGAGCTTACACCAGTTGGTTTTGTCTCACTGAAGAAAAGTGTCCTGCTTCTGACTCTCCATTTCCTAAAGGTCATTTGAACGAACGTCCCTCTTGAAGCACCTAACATGGGACCACCTTCAACATAAGACCCACTCAAACCAACCCAATGTTGAGTGAGTCCTCTTTCAGGCTGTTTTACTGATGCACTGAGGTTGGCGGATGAGGTTCCCTAGACTATACACACTCCTCCTTCAGTCCTCCCCAACCATGTCAGGGTGACGGTGTGGAGGCACAAGGACACACACGAGTAGTGGTTTGCGCTCAGACCAGCGAGGCCTCGGCTAGTCATAACTCTGTGATCTCGAGGGGACTCTCTGACAGGGTGTCCCCGTCCTTGTGGCGGTGCATCGGGGTGGACTTGGCTGACTCTGTGCGGGCATTGCGCTCAGAATAAAGCCCGCCGTCAGCATTCAATGCCTCCAGAGAACGTGCCAGGGCCCGCTGGTCATCCTCCGGCAGGCTGTTGAGGTCAGAGGTCAGGAGGGTACCTGTGCTGCCGTGGACCACGTGCACACCTTCTGGACCCTTCAACTCAACAGGAAGCTTGTGCTTGAAGCGCAGAGTGCCGCGACCTCCGCCCATGCCCAGACGCTCGTCTTCATCATCGTCGAGATCACTCTGGATCAGCTGTTGAAGGAGGGCCAGTGGAAAGGACAGTTTCAGGACAGAAATCAGTAGATTTTGCAGTGACAACTTGGAAAAGTAGTCAGAAAACAGAGCAGCAGAGATTATATATATACGTATACGTATATATATATATATACGATATATATACGTATATATATATAATAATATATATTTCATACCAAAACTGGTTTAAATAATTGAAATTGTAATTAAGACTGCATGGATTGGGACTTCTGCATCAGAGCCATTCAGAAGATAGGATATGTGGATATATTGCTCGACTTGTCCAGGGTGTACCCCGCCTCTCGCCCTATGACAGCTGGGATAGGCTCCAGCCCCCCTGTGACCCTATGAGGATAAGTGGTAGAAAATGGATGGATGGATGGATGGATAGATAAATTGCAATCTTAATGTTCCAGTTCCGGTGACTGTCTAAATTTTCTGGTGATTTCTGTGGTAACTCCACCCTCAGCTGAACTTTCTGAACTAAGTACTGTAAGTACAAACTCCATTTGACCCAGAGTGTGGCTCTAGGTGGCAGAGATAGCAGAGGTAGTGTAGGTAGGTAGGTAGATGTCAAGTCAGAGCAGCAAACCCCAGAAAAGGAAATCACAGGAATGTAAGATCATTCTCCAGTGGTGTCAGACAGAAAGAGCACAGCAGCAGGGGTACATAGAGCGTCAGCTTTTCCTAGCCCACCTCAGTGACGGACGATTGATCTCCCTGACTGGTGGATACTGTGACGAGTCGTGCTGCAAACAGCGTTTTCAGCCTCAGGTAGTCGTCCAGAACCACATTGAGCAGGGAACCCTGACAGGACGGCAGGTAGGATCAAACAGAGTCTGTAACACCGTCCACCTGACACACCCTCACTGCAGCGATCAGACATTAGTGTCCACAGCAGGACTGTGCTGGTAGTCTCTTTGTTTTCTTCTCAGGACAAAATGGAGGACGTCTTGGGTCCTGTTGTCTGACCTTGGACGTGTTCATGTGTATGTTTCTCCCTGGATAATCTGACATGCAGGTGTCTTACCTTGATAGGCCCCTCCCTCATGATCTGGCCCAGTTTAGCAATGTTGTCGTACTCCTGAATGGCTGCCCTCAAATAACGATCATCCTCAGGCTTCGCTTGAGGCTCTCGACCAAATGTGCCCTGTGGAGATGACACACACACACACACACACACACACACACACACACACACACGTGCTTATAATAACTAATAATAGCCGTGAAATGGGGTTAACTCGGGGGACAATGCCTTTGTAAAAGACACAAACTAGTGTAATCCTGATGACTTCACTCTCTCCCACTGAAGCCTAATGTTTTAAACTCGTCAGGGTAGTGTTGTGAAGTATAAATGAGCTCAGATTAATGTTGGTACTGACATGAGTGCGTGCAGGGCTGTTCCACAGGTCAGTTATCTCACTCAGGTTCTCAGGCAGGTCGTCCTCGTGCTCGGCCTGAGCTGCCAGCTCCAGGTTGCGACAGAACGGGTCCAGCCACACAGGATTAGCCCTGCAGGGGCCAACAGCATTACACGTAATATTACACGTCATTTGCAACATTTACTACTAAAGAGTTATGTAATAACAACACAAGAATATTTGGTGGGAATTCCTTTTCACAGTATGTGACAAAAAGATGGAAAAGCTCTCACCCCTCAAAAGAGTACTTGTTGGTGTTGGGCATGTCCAGAATATCCATTAGACCCTGGTTCCCTGGATGAGAGGACAGATCACTTTCAGAAAAAGAGACTGTAAACCACACTGACATGTTGTACTTCACATTAACAGATGTAAAAGCTGTAAAAGCCACATCCTGAACTTAACAGCTGCTTCCCCTCAACGAAGCTGCTTCTCACCTGTTGATCCTGCAACGATGGCTTTCAGCTTCCTCTGGTGTCTGCAACGCAGCAAGAGACACGAGTCATGAGAGGATAAACACAATGTCGCTGCTCAGACAGGCAGCATAGAAACAAGCAGATTTCCAATGACTCAGTACACTCAAGATTCAAAATAAATCAACATCAATGCAAAATGCTGAAGGGCTCTTACACTCTGCGATAATGCCAGTTCATTGTGACAAACAAAATCCCTGCCAAGCACAGGAGCACAGCCAGAATGATGATGACTAGCTGCAGAAAAGAAAAAAAAGAAAGTTTAAAAGCACCAAAACACAGATCATCTGCAACAGCCTGTGGGTTAGCTACGGCCTCGCCGACCTGCAGGGTGGTGATGTCATCAGGAAGTTTGTCAGTGACAGCAGGCTGAACGTCTACAACGTTGTATTTCCTGAACAAGTTTCTCAGCTGCTCCTTGTTCTCATCTATCATCTGAATTACCCTGCAAAACACAAACCACCAGGACAGAGGTAAACTCATGGAGGAACACCATGTATGCCCCGTAGAGCTGATCTGTGTCTAACAGTGTTACCATGTGACACCATTTCATACCTTTCAACATCTAGGATGGTGTTGGTCTGATTGTTGACTACGTGGATGAGCATGTCTGTCTGAGCATAACTGACCCTGCCCTTCTTGTCCACATGGAACTGCATAAAAGGAGAGTGACAAATATGTCAAATATTTTCAAAACAAAAATAATATTTAAGTGACATGAGAAAATATTACCATTAAAAAAATCACCTTACCTGTATATCATCTAAGTTGACAATGGCTCCAGTAATGTTGGAGAGCAGGTTCACGAAATCTTCCTGGTTCTCACGGACCAAATCAGGAATCTCGTTGAAGACTATCTTGACCCTCTGGTCGTCTCGGAGAATGTAGATGTTGACGTTGGTGGTTGTACTGTGCCCGGCGAAATCACACGCCAGAATCTCAAGCTGAAAGTAGCCTGGATTGAAGGCTGTGAAGAGGTCATTTGTTCGGATGATACCATCTGTCAAACCTGTGGAAATAATGGATAATAATGGAGAGAGTGATGTTTCTAAATAAGAAATCAACTTGACTCCATGACAAAGTTCTCCACTGGCCAGATGTAAGAAACACTGTTCAGAGAGCTGACATTATGCACTGGTAAAAGGAACCTCCCTGACTGGTAGAACTGAAACCGTACAAACAAAAAGAGCTTTAGTCAATTTTTGCATTTAACAAGAAGCATTCAAAAGCAATTTGTATTATTGATCATGAAAAAAGATAACTGTGGTGATGATATTCCATATTTTCCTTCTTGTCAATTTAAAAAAAATCAATTACTTCAGTCTTACAATTATTTCCTTATTAGTTTATTCCTCTGTCATAGATTTTCAGACCTTATTTTAAGAGATGAAATAAACTATTAGGGTTAGGGTTAACCCAATGCATGTAACGAATGGGTAGATCTAGGCCAGTGTTTAAAACTGCATGGGTACTGTACATGGGGAAACTCACCGATGATGAAGATGCTGCCAACGTCCTCACTGCCATTGCTCTGTGACTGGAAGTATCTGATTGTGACAATATGGTATTGAACCAAGCTGTTGTTGCCGATGTCATTATCTATAGCCACAACCTTGATCAGATCTGAGCGCACTTTGGCATTTGCTGCAACTCCTGAAAGCAAAAAGGAAAGGTTCTGGTGGTTTTACACAGACCAGTACACAGAGCAGGTACACAGAATGCAGACTACCTGCAGTGTACTCCGCCTTAGTGAAGCGTGGTGTCTGGTCATTGATGTCTTCCAGTGCAATGCGCACTTCCAGCAGGCTAGGGTCACGGGCAGGGTCCAGGGCTTTGGCCCATGCTGCCCTCTTACCCCTCGGAGGTGTCCAGCTCCTGTTGCTGGAAGCCTTGACGATGATAGAGTAGACCGGGATCTCCTCTCGGTCCAGATCCTTGTACAACTTCAGCTCCCCATTTGGACTCAAGCCAAAGTTTCCATCACTGTTTCCCCCTGCAGGAAGAGATGTGGAGGCATTGTGTTCAGTTACCTAAAAAGCACTTCAGGAATTTTAAGTAGAAAAGAAAGACAGATGTATCTATACAAATGTCCTCATTATTCCTGGGCTTTTGAAGTAAGAGGACTTTCATCTGACCACACAATGGATACCTCCTTATCCTCTATGCCTGATGCCTCGTGGGCAAGATGCATGACATTTTTAACATGAAAATCAAATGTGCTGCTGTGCCTGTAGGACACTGTATCACCTGCAATAAAGTAGTAGACGATGGCATTGGAGCCCTCATCTGCGTCCACAGCTCTGGTAATGTTCCCCACCACAGTGCCTGGAGGGGAATGCTCAGGCACTGTCAGCTCCTGGTAAGGCAAGCTGCCACGCTGAGGTGCACAAACGTCACAAACAGTTAAATAGCAGCTCTTGTGTACAGCGAATGACGAAGAGGGCGTCATACTCACCGGTGGTTTAAGGAAGACGGGTTCATTGTCGTCAATGTCCAACAGTGCCACCTGCAGAGGCTGCGTGGTCTCATAAGGCACTGGCTGGCCCATGTCACGGGCCACAATGATAAGCTAAGAGAGTCGTTTGCACTCAGTTAGAGCCGTACACACCTACACACATACATTAATGCGTGCACATTGTTGACTCACGCTGTGGAGGGCCTGTTTTTCTCGGTCCAGTTTCACAGTAGTTGTGATGACTCCAGACATGGCGTCGATGTGGAAGTTTTCCCAGTCTCTGTTACCTGCTCCAGTCTGCAGGAAGCCATAGCGGACCTCTCCATTCACCCCCTCATCAGAGTCTGTTGCATGCACCTCATACACTGGCAGGCCTGGGGGCTGCTCCTACATGGAGGGCAAAGACTGTCAGTGTGTTTGTGTGAACTTCTCAAGTGGTATCTTAAAGGTCAACCGTTTCGGTAAGGTTTACTAATTTATCGCTTTCTGGAATTTCAAGTTGAGACCTTTTGCCCTGCAGACATTTTGACATGTCATAGCAAAAATCTGAGGTGTAATTAGTAACATGGAACCTTAAGACGTTTATTAAACCCCTATGAGAAGGAATCCAACATACCATATTTGTATTGGCCTTGATGGAGCTGACTGGGTATCAATGACCATATAAAATGTATTTCCGGTAAAAGCCACTGACCCTTAGCACCATAACACACCTTGGTTTGTTCTATGTTGAATGAGTTTTGATAATGGGGCAGATGTTATAGAGAATGTGAATTCTAGTAAAAGAGATCGATGGCATCTGATTGGTACAGTTAACATTTTTGCATCCCCATCAATGTGTAAATATAATCAGTTTTACCAACAAAAAAAGAAAGAGAAACGCTATAAGGAAGAAAACAGCAATGCCATGTATAAAGACACAAATGCAGATACCTCAGAGATATGAATGATGGTTCCATTGGCAGGCCTAACAAACACTGGCCTGTTGTCATTGACGTCTATGACCACAATAATCAGGTCGGCAGTGCCCCACATGGGAGGACGCCCCTGGTCTGTAGCCACCACAGTGAGGTTGAAACGTTCAGAAGACTGAAGGAGGCGGCGAGAACGCACCAGCCCTGTATTTGGATCCAGAGAGAACGCGTCTAAAAAGACAGAGAAAGATTAGGAAGTAAGTTTACTGTACATCCTCAATGTAGCACACGCTTTCCACCAACACACTATGTTATGAATAAGGACATCTACAAGAGATATTTATTGGAGGAATTAAATAATTGTTGAAGTATATGTAATGCAATGTTTGTAATGCTGATTACAAGAGCAGTTTAGTCAGAATATTCAGTTAGTTAGTGTATTCATACCTGAATGGGGTCCCAGCATGCTGTAGAGTACTGCTCCATTTTCTCCCTCATCCAGGTCTACGGCCTTCACTGTGATCACAGACGTTCCACTGGGCTCATTCTCAAACACACTGGTGTTGAACACTCGCTGTGTAAAGCGTGGCCGATAGTCGTTGACATCGAGGACCGTCACAAGGACCTGAAATGCACCAAAGTTTCAAACACAGGATATTCCAGACACAAGGTTTTAATTTAGTAAAGTTCACACGGAGCAGCCATATTCTAGCTCATCGCATATTGTTCACAGCGTTGAGGTCTGCAAGTAAAAAAACAACATTTTGGTAGATATGTTTGTTTAACAGACAGCGCTGACAGCTTTACATGTACTTGTTCAGTGCATGTCTTGGTTGTATTTGAATATGCTTGATTGTACTTCAGCCACACTTAAACTGTGTCCTGTTCTATATGTCATATTCAGGCTTGCTAATTAAGAGTTTTACGGTTATAGATTCAAAATGTCATTCAAAATTTCCTTGTTCCAGTCAGTGATCTCTACCTGGACGGAATTCTCTCTTCTCTTGTTGGAGCTGCCGCCAGGGTTGTCACGGGCAACAGCGGTTAAAGTGTAGTGATCCTTTGTCTCTCTGTCGAGAGGAGACAGGATGTAGATCTCTCCCTGACACAGAGGAGAGGGAACGGTTAGGAACAAAGAACAAAAACCGACTGGGAGTGGTGGTTGAATCAAGACAGTTATTTGTGACAGAAATGGAGCGTTGAGGACAAACATGTAAATTGTCTTTATCTTTAGCACACTTTGTTTAACTTTTCATTTCCAGGCAGGACGTTCAGGGTTGAGACTAAGCTGGGACAGAGAGGAGGGCGTAGTTGTGATGGCTGATTGAGTATAGGTTGACTCACAGTGGATGGTTTGATGCCAAACTTGCCTTCCCCGTCTACGAGGCTGTACTCGATGACAGCAAAGAGGCCAGAGTCAGCGTCTGTAGCGCTGACACGAACTATGGTGGTGCCCAGGTTCACATTCTCAAACACAGGCTCCTACCAACACAGACACACATCATAGAGAGCTAGTGTTGAGTTGTGCTGCTTAATATAAAGACTCAACTCAATGTCTTGCATGCATATAAACATGACCTTTCCAACACAGATCGAACTCATTAATACATATGGTCATCATCTATGTTACATCTGTGATCATCCTGCAATGAAAATCAGCTGTGAGAGAAGCCTTGAATACCACTATTAATAGAGCATATCTCAAGGTAATAAAGCAATATATCCTTTTTCAAGACCTCCACAGTTCTGTTTGAGTGCAATTTGTTTCTTAATATTCTGTTCAGTACCTGATATGAGGGTTGTAGGAAGACGGGGTTGTTGTCATTCACGTCCACTATGCGCAGGAAAACTGGCAGCTCAGCCATCCTGGGAGGAGAGCCATGGTCCTGCGCCCGAATGGTGAAATTCAGCCACTGCACCTGCTCGAAATCCACCGTCTGGTTGGCTACGATCTTACCTGAGACATTCATAGCACAGTGATAGTTACATAATTATATTAGCATGGATTAAAAAAAGTCAGTAAGATTAACTGAAAACACCTGTGTGGGCGTTAAGAGGCTTGAAATGAAAGACACATCTAGTTTTTAGAGTTGGTAAATTCACTCACAGCTATTAATGTTTCAGCCTGCAGCCTACATACCAGTGGAGGGGTCCTCCAGTCTAACGTATCCCCCTCGGGGCAGGTGGAGCAGCTGGTAGATGACCTGGCCGTTGGGACCTTTATCTGGGTCTACAGCTGACACTGATAGCAGTGTTGTGCCTGGCTGAGCTCCTTCCAAAATCTTCTCAGTGAAGTTGGACACTCCAAAGGGCCGGAAACGAGGAGCATTGTCATTTACATCCAACACGTTTATGGTTAGTCTGGCTGTAGACGATGAGAGGTAGATAGTGAAAATAACTTACTGACTGTATCAAGGTGCAAATCCATTTCCTGTTAGAAAATGGACTTACCGTTGGGAACACTTTCTGACTTGTCGATAACAACACTGGCATTGTCATGGACAGACACAATGATCTCAAATGTCGCTACCAACTCTCTGTTGAGCGGGTTGCGTACAAACACTGCACCTGGAAATTCACATTAATTATTTTCCCAAATGTAAGACTCAATTAACTCAGCATATTCTCTATCTATCATCATCAATCAAAATGAAAGTTTGCAGATGAAGAAGCTAAAATTTGGTTGAGATCCATGTTGTCTCACCAGTGTGTAAATCAATGCCAAAGGAATCCTGCAGGCCATCAACTGGCTGGTTCCCATCATCCTTTGCCTCCACTGAGATGATGTAATACTCAAGCCGGGGATTCAGATCACTGTCCTCAGCGGTCAGAGTGGCCACCACCACACCCGGCGGTGTGGACTCGTTGACGTTTATCATGGTTACAGGCACGACAAAACGGGGTCGCGAGTCATTTACGTCATCCAGGATGACAGTCAGGGTGGCTGTGCCAGACAATGGGGGAGTCCCACGATCAGTTGCCATGACAACCAGACGGTAGGACCCGCGGTCTTCTCTATCGAGGGTGGTGTTGCCCACCAGGACGGCGCCAGACAGTGGATCGACCACAAAGCGGTCCTGAGCGCCACTTTCCAGCCGATACATCAGCCACCCATTAGAGCCTGAATCAGCGTCGGTGGCGGACAGCTGAGTCACCACCACACCTGGAAGAGACACAAACACACCACATCTGTATTCTGGTGACCAGTCATCGCCATTCTCAGCATGTAAACCCTTTCACACAACGGAATAAAAGAAATATACTTGCAGGAATGAACTTTAAACAGTTAATTCAAGCTGTTGAATGTGGATTACGTTGAGTCATATTCCTCCAAACCCACTCATTCACACAGATCCTTTGGCCTAAGTCAATCTACGAACCAGTTGGGCTGTTCTCAGGGAGGCGTACACTGAAACTGGATGGGCTGAAGACAGGAGGGTTGTCATTCTGGTCTAGGATGGTAACTGTGAGAGGCACACTGCTGTTTAAACCTCCTATGTCCTTCCCAACCAGGAACAGCTCTACCCGGGGCTCCTGAAACGCCTCACGGTCCAGCATCGCCCCCTGACGCACGTGAATCACACCTGGAGGGCAATACAAATACATTATTAGTGGCATTATAGTTTTTATATTTCTCTTGCTGAGGGGTTATAATGTTACCAGTGTTGGTATCCACAGTAAAGAGGTCCACCCTGGCTCCCAGCAGGTGGTACTTCACCACAGCATTGGGTCCAATGTCTTTATCCTCAGCCAGAACTGGCCCATTTAACACTGTTACAGTACTACCTAAAAGGTGAGCAGAGATACGAAGAGGAATAGGTGGAGAAGTAAAATGACCACTACATCAGCAATCCTGTATCTGCTGCAGATTCAGTGAGTCTGACTTGGGAGTAGTTAATAGAAAACATAGATACATAGATAGAAAATAGCCAAGATACAAAATACTACAGACTAGAACTCATATTCTGCAGCCAAATAACTGCTCGGCTGTTCTTATCACAGATCCATGTTGTGAACCAATCCATTGTGAATGGAAAGTTTACAGTCCTTCTAACTCATCTTTCTACCTTTCAAAGTGATAAAAAGTGTATGCAAACAAAGTCAGGAAGTGGGCGAGACAGTGTTACAGACAGTGTTTTGGCTCTATGCCTAGTGCTGCAGTTACAGGTTGCCCCTACTCAAGGGAGAAGACAGATCCAGCTTGAGAGCTACCTGCTGCAGAGTTCTCTGTGATCTCAGCCCTGTAGCTGGTCCTGGTGAAAACAGGCCTGTTGTCATTCTCATCCAGAATAGTGATCACCAACAGGTCCGAATCCTGGTGGTGTGGTACAGAAAGGATGACGATGCAGAGGATTATGTGGTAGACAGTAAAGATGAGAATAAGAGTGAGGAGGAGGAGAACAAAAAGATTAACCAGCCCTCAAAGAAGCAAGTTGCTACAAAGCTCTGTACTGTTATGGAGAAGTCAGACTAGACTGATTTTGCAGTTGTTGTGCTATGCACACACCAACCAACAGCATGCTTTCAGAGTGCTGGTGGCTGCAGATGTTTTTACAGCTTTGGGTTAGAACAGTTTCTCACCTCTGCCACAGAGGAAACATACAGCATGCTGCATTGCTTTTTATGGAGAAAAAAATCTTTGTTTGGGTGGTTCTTATGCTCTTAAGTAAATAGTGTACATGTGATTATCTTTGTAAGCAAGACACAGGAGGACATATAAAACTGAGACAAAAACTATTATTGTGCTTTAAGGCAGCCTAAATTGCAAGACGCCTGCATAAAGAAAGATTAAGGGATTACCCTGCGAGCGATACGGGGGTTCTCTGGGTTGTCTTTGACGGTGATGGTCAGTCTGTACTCAGCCACTCGCTCTCTGTCCAGTGGTCTGTTCACCTGCACCACACCTGTCTACCAGGCAAAGAGAGGAGGGGTAAGAAATGAATGGATGATGGTTTAGAGATTCATTCTTGATATAACAGTATGTTTTATTACACATTACCTGTGTACACTCTGGTGCTACTACAGTATTTTTTTTCTTCACATTCCCTACCTGCAGCATATTTATGTACCGGTATACAAATCCACAACTACCTCATTAGTACATCAGATTTTTCTGTTTTCTACTTAAAAAGTAACACCAGTCTGTGTTTTAAGGCCCGCTCTGATTGAACTTTTCAAAGCCTGTTTGGGTGTGGTCAGAAGTATGCTCTGTTGAACCTGAGACCACACCCAACTGTGATGTCACCAGGCATTGGAGTACACCTGTACTTCACTGCAGCATGATGAAAAGTTACATCATTGGAGGTCAGCTAAGACAAGATTTTTAGGGGGACTTACGCTCCTCTTTATCTCACCGTGTCATTAATGTAAAACGCTCCATCCTGGTTACCAGCAGTGATGTTATAAGAGAGCAACGCGTTCCGTCCGCTGTCTGCATCTTGTGCTTGGACTCTGGCCACAGAGGTGTGTATGGTGGCACCTTCACTCACACTGGTGTTATAAGGCAGGTTAAGGAGGACTGGGTCGTTGTCGTTGATGTCTCGGACATGGACTCCCACCACCACCTGAAGAAAACATGAAAATGACACTTCAAGCTTGTGCCGGTTCACAGTAATTCAGATTGATAGTTTGTCTCACATTGCATTGGTGCCACATAACTCAATGTTAATCCATCACACACTCATTAAGCAGCTGTTATCTAATGTAACATCGAAAAACAGTTCTTGCCTATATGTGAACATTCATATGCATATAAAAAAACATGTTTAAAGGTGTATTGTCTCTTTAACTGGATTAGAGTAGTATAGCTGATGAGAGTGATGCTGGATATTGAAGTGTTCAGTATGTTGTTGTTGCAAGCCAAATTACAGCATGTATCCTCTTGAGCAGTAACATCCTGACTGCTCAAGAGGACATGATGAGAGTGTGTGGCTGCTTGCATGTGTGTGTTTGTGTAATAAATGCTTACCGAGCTGTTGCGAGATGGGCTGCCCAGGTCTCTGGCTGTGACAGTGATGTTATAGAAGGCTGTTGTCTCTCTATCCAACTCCACATCCTTCCTCACCCGAAGCTCGCCCTCCACCGGAGAAACCATGAACTCATCTGAGAAACAGACACTGCTTAGAGACACACAGCGAGGAGTTAATAGTATATTGCTCTCTCGACAGAACAATCTGGTACTAACTCTGGTGATCTCCGCCGGTGATGCTGTACTCTACTTTGCCGTTAAGCCCAGAGTCTTCATCGCTGGCTCTGAGAGTCCAGACGCGAGGTCCTGGCTGGCCCTCAGTCACCTCAAAGGGACCCTCATAGGCTCTGGGGAAAGTGGGTGTCACATCGTTCACATCTAGGACATTTACCAGAACCTAAGGAAGGAGGAGAGATTGTTTTTGACACATCTATTAAAGTCACAGATCTAGTATAAAATATGTGACAGAACAGCAAAAATCCTCACATTGGAGGCTCTGCAACCAGCAAATGTTCGACATATAAATAAAAGTGCTTGGATAATTACTGTTGTGCTAGAAGTCAAGCGAAGAGCAGGATGTGGACACTGATCCGTAGCCGTGACAACCAGAGCGTAGTGTCCATTGCTGATCTCATAGTCCAGCTCCTTTACGGCTGTAATCCTCCCCTGAATGCACACACATGCACATCACACATGTTTATACATGTAGGGATTTTTTTTTATTTGTAACACTACTGTAATAACAGTTATGTCCTACCGTGATGCTGTTAATATGAAAGGTCTGGATGAGGTTTCCGTGAGCGATAGCGTATCGCAAGGTGCCGTTCAGACCCTCATCTGGGTCGATGGCCGTTACTGTGGCGATGGTGGCACCAACTGTGTCTGGTCCTTCGCTTAATACTGTAACATACTCCTCCTCAGGAAACTCTGGGGCGTTATCGTTCTCATCCACAATGCGAACATAGATGGTGGTCGAGGTCTGCGTGAGAAACAAGAACAGAACCTTTTACAGCTTTATCTATTGTTTATGGCTCATTGTATTTGTTTGTTGGATTTGTTGTGGAAAATTGTAAGAAACCATGAAGAGATGTATGATTCGTTTAATGTCACGGCTTGGTACTCAAGAGAAAACCTTCACACTTAGTGTACTTTATCTGGGTGTCTCAAGGTTAAGATAAGGCGACCTTGAAGAGGTCTGGACCAAGGTTTAACATTTGCTTTGACTCGTCCCTGATGATGTGGGATACACTGTATAGAGCTGGGTGAATGTTGTGTTACTTGAAGTTTTATCTGTCCATGATCAGATTTGTGTTGTAATAAATTATTCATGTAAGGACATCTGGGGCTCATCAAGTTATTCTTTTATCCACCTAAGTGAAGACTGACCTGCTGGATCTTGTAGTCTATTCATCATTATGACATTGAAATATCCAACCGTGACATCTCATCATGTTAGAGAGCAAAGATCAAGCACAACTGGCCAAACTTAAAACCTGCCATGCATTCCTGCCTTTTACCACTTCATGCAACAGTTAGGAAACAGGTATTGTGGTATTATCTTATGATGGCAGAAGGAAAAAGACAGTATGAGAGTAGTTTGTTACAGACAGAAGGAGAAAATATCTGGCGAGAACCAAAAACAAATCTTAAAGAGGAAGTGAAGCAGAGAGAAGATGCTGAAAGGAAGCCAAAGGTTCTGCTTCCCTGACATTTCATCTTCTCACTCT
This sequence comes from Synanceia verrucosa, assembly GCA_029721515.1. Lineage (NCBI taxonomy): Eukaryota > Metazoa > Chordata > Actinopteri > Perciformes > Synanceiidae > Synanceia > Synanceia verrucosa. The sequence goes on along the minus strand of CM056562.1, from coordinate 16,911,927 downwards.
CGTGAGGATAAAAAATAGAACTAAAATTTAAGTGAAGTGAAAGAAAGACAGCGGTGGGTCACTGCATTAAACCACTTAAATATTCTGATACATAAGCACAGAATCATTCTGAGTCAGTTCCCATTCCACCAGTCTGACCACCCAGTTCATTTAAAAAGATGGACAAACTGACTGCCACCATCAGGCTGCGGTGGTTAAACAGCTCGTTGGAATTTCACAATACTGTGTTTTCCACATGAGCTGGTATGTATGTGTGTGAGAGAGAGAACAAAAGATGACAAGTGATTAGAACTGGACTAAAACACAGTGAATCGGTTTCTCAGCATTGAACCCATCCTGGTCCAGGATCAGAGGGCAGCTTCAGCGCCTGGGGAGCAGTTTCAGGGTTTGGTGCTTTGCTCAAGAGCACTCCGGCAGTGTCCAGGGGGAAAACTGGCACCTCTCCACCTACCATTCCTCACCCTAGCTCTTTAGCCCCTTTGCAGTGGGGTTAATTTTCTTCATTTATTTTGTTTAAGTCTGTTATTTGCCTTATTAGTGATAAAGTGGGACACATTTTATTTTTTTGAATTTGGAAGCACTCAAATAGGCCTGTATAACTCTGAGACCTACACATGCACACTACATATTTTTTTCCTCTATTCATAAGAGTTTGTTGTTTTCTGAAGTTTTGTTTATTGTTGTTCAATATTTTCATGAATATGACAAAGTTTTTTGTCCATGCAGAATAACTACATATAAAACTTAAGAAGCTGTGTAATGTTTTAAGGCATTTAAAAATGGGGCGGGTCAAATGTCAGTTCTGATAATAACGGTTGCAGATCTACTGAAGCATATTGCATTCACTTGGAATTTCTTTTTCTGTGTGATTTATATTTTGGTTTTTTTTTATTTAAATACTTTTTTTTCTGTTTTCTTCATGGTATTTTTGAGCCTGTTTTTCGAGGTATTTTTTCCCTGAGTTACTGAGATACTTTGAAGTCCCGTGTGGGAAGTGTCAAAGTCTTCAGGTGCCTGCGTAAAATCGACAAACTAAACAGTAATACCATATATATGCCTTAAAGGCAGGACTATCTGCCAGTGTCTTAAACTTGATTAAACTAAACAAGTCAGTCATGTCTGCTTCCATTAAAAAGAGCTCTAAATATGGGAATTAATGTGTCTATTGCTTCAAATGCTCTCTAAACTCAGAAAAAAATAGTCTAACAAACTTAAAAGGAAATTATTCTGAAAAAAAACCAGTGGAAAAATAATTACTGAGAAAAATCTGAAAAAAATCACCCTGAAAAACCAACCAAAAGATAAATTACTCAGAAAACCTGTTTTTTTTTTTTTCAACTTAATTCAGTACACTTCTGTACAGACCCCTGGTCTGCTGTAATAAGATAAAAACACAAACCCCTGAGAGATATTTTTGTGTGTATTCTCACAGATTATTTGGGGCTGACGCTTGATGTGTGCTGCAGGATGGGGGTGGAGCACAGACAGGGAGGCTGACAGCAGGGGAGGAGCTGCTGTATCACGTTGCTTCAGCGCTGCTTACTGTAATTTAAACCGTCAGCAGAGTTTAGTCTAGCTGGACACAGAGGAGCTTCAGCCACTTCTCTGACTTTTGCTGTAGAGTTTATTGCAGAGAGAAGAAAAGGAAGAGCAGCATAGTTTTGCTGGAGTCGCGCTACTTTTCCTTCATCCAGGCAGCCATGGAGCGCTTATTACCCTGCCGCTCATCACTGTGGGGGAACAAGTCCGTCTTTTGGGTTTTCTCCGTTTTGTTTCACATAACTGGAGGTAAGTAAGAAAAAAAATCACTCTGACATTCGTGCATAGTTTCATTCAGAGCTCTTTATCTGTCTCACTCCAACTGTCCCAACATGTGTCAACTTGTTGACAAGTTTGAAGTCACTTCTTTAAAGACGCAGACTGAACGTAACCCTGTGGTGACATAGTCTACAAGTAGAAGCTACAGGTCAAAGGACTATGGCGAAATGATTTATTATTATTATTATGTATGTGTTGCAGCTTGCTGTCCATTGCATCCATTATTACCTGTGACTTTTGAAGCTGTGTGGGAATTGCACTGAAAATTAAGCTTCTCGAGATAATTATCTGAAACTGAATATTTCTGCTCTCCATTAACAACTGCACATAAATCCCTGAAGATCCATGTTGTATCCTGAACATGTTGTTTAGTTTTTAAACCCAGTTAAAGGAGGTCTGCTGCTGCTGCTGCTGTTGTGTTGAGACGGAACATCTGGTGTGAAGCTGTTTAAAGCCCCACCCATGCATGCAGTGGGCTGTAAATCCACTTTATACTCATGTAACAGCCGCAAATCGGACAGTGTTGACGTTTTTAGATTCTTAAAGCGGCCAGAAATGTACACAACTTGGCAGACATTACTGAAATGACATTAGAGAAGCTTTCCTAAAGCTGTGTGCGCCTGTGCAGGATGTGATTAGTGACCTACACATCCAGTAATTTAACCCCCTGATTGAAAACGTTATTGCTCATCAATGTTCAGAGAGATTTTGCATTATGGTGGGTGTTATTTAAAAGGACTTTTGCCTTTCTTGAACTTTATGCATGTGACACAGGCAGCTGTTGCCTCTGGTGCTTCACTTCAAATGCCATGGAAAGCTGCAGAGGTTATCAGCTATGAGCTTTAGGATTTGCTCTGTTTAGATAAGCTCACATGAAAAGTCTGTCAAAGGCAACCAATGAACTTTTAGTCTGCTCCATCCTGGACAAAAAAACATCTTGTTAAATATTTGTAGATATTAAGATGAGTATATTGTGTTTTATATATTCATGCGGGCCTGTAAAACACAAAATCTATTATCAAATACCAAATTTCGGGCTGAACAGTGTTCTCCTTCCTGCCCGGTCACGTCCTCTTTGTTTGGAAGTTTCCTTCCTCTGAGCTTGTGATGAAAACAACTGTTTGTGCCACTGCCATTAATGGGTTTCTCGTTCACAAAACATGACTTGAGATAAACAGAGCAATAATCAGTGCCTCAGCCTTTTCCTCTCACTGTAGATAAGCGTTTCTCTCCCTATGGGGCACGATGGCCACAATGGCACACTCAAAAATGGTCAATAAACGGATGCTGTTGTGACAGAGCTTGTGTCGCACATTGATCCCCTGTCCTAAATGAATAAATCGTTATTATGGTGCAGCAGTAATAAAAAAAAGGATTAATCTCATCGACTAGAGCAGGTCTCGTTGGGTCAGCGCTGGCATGTTGACAGGCAGCAGTTGTGTGGGCACAGACTGTGTGTACATGACTTAGATATGAAGGAGAGATACTCCCCCATGTTCTGATATTTCTGTTTATCACCGTCTGGCAAACATTTGTTATTGAAATATTAGCGTCTAATGCTTGATATGATTTGTAAAAATCCCCAAACACCAGTGGCCTTCATCCTTCTAGTGGGGCTGTATCGCTCACACACATAGCCCGAGGACACATCATTGACATCACTGATAGAGCCTTGACTCTGTTTCTAGTCACAGTACCAAAAACACCAACCTAATTTGCTTTGGTCAGGAAAGATCTGAATATAATAGAAACAGTATGACAATACAAACACAGTCTAAAAAGCAGGAAAGTACCCAAAAAGAGAGCGAGGAAGCAGGCAAATAGCTGATAGTAATAAAGTAACTGTTAAAATGATGTAAGAATTGCTTTTACTGTTTCAAAAGTCCAAAAAGGCCCACTTACACTTTCAAAATGATATTTCAGCTGCATTGTTGCTGCAGTTAAATGAAGAAAACATGTTTAAGGAACTGTCATTATTATGCAACCATTTAGTCACATGGATAAATGCATCAAGTACATTCAGAGGAAGAGGAAATCCGTGACTGAGTGTGCCCATTATTTAAATAGCACAAACAAGTTCATTGTAAATTAGCTCACAAAGTAAAAGACAGCACATATACTTTAATGTCTCGGACCCCTGAGTGTGGTGACCTGTATCACTGACCCTGAACCACTTCCTTTTATGAGCAGGTAGAGCCTGAAGTGCCACATTTTAACACTTCCTGTCGTTGAAAAGATGCTTAATGCATCTGGTTGTTCTGCCAGAAGCTTCAAGTGAAACTCTCACATTGTGTGTGTGTGTGTAAGGCCTAATCTGGGTTCCTCCTGCTGGTTTCATTAACACCCAGTAATGGCTAGGATAATCATTACCATTACTGTAGGTGTGAAAAAAGGGTGGAGTTTGAGGTGGAGGAGCACTTGTACAAACACAGGTAGAGAACATGTAAGTGAAGGGATACCAGATTTACCAGATATAGTCTCTGAGGTGCATTAGCACCTCTTCAATACAGAGGAATGAAATATACTTGTGCAGGAAAGTCATTCAAATGGTTAAATCAGCTGTAATTTAATCAGATATGAAGACATGTTTAATTAATTCCTCACAGGCTTTGCTGCGTGTCTGAATGTAAGAAAGCTGTCAGAGGCAACAAGTCCTAAACAGGTGGCATTCAGGCTTAAAACAAAGGAGGGCCTGTTTCTGGGCCCTGAGGGGCTATCAGGATCCTGAGAACAGAGATCACAGAAGGAAACTTAGATCCATAATGGAGCCACAACACAGATGTCTGGTGTATACAAGTGAAAGAAGTCCTGTCAGTTTTTACCTGGCTGCAGCCACATCAAAAAACCTCAGATAGTGATGACACTGTGGTAAACCCCACCTAGCTGGCACAGAATATGCTAAATATACAGTATATATGTATTCATTGCCAGTAAGCTACGCCTGAAATATATCTAATAGGTATAATAATGTTTCCTAGCTGGTTTGGCTGGTTTGGTTTTGCCAGAAATCCATAACCATTAGTGTAAACAGGGCTAAAGAAACCCGGGAGGAGTTGTCAAAAAGAAGGACAGGGAGGAAGGCAGGGCGGGTGTGAAACAGGAGAAGAGAAGGGCTTCCCTTCTTATTGTCCCACCACCAAGGCCGGAACAGCCGTGGGGGCAACAGTTTCACTTTAATCACCCTCCCTGCTCTTCCTATTGCTTTTCCCAGCACACAATGGCTACTGCAGCGTTCAGTCGCACACACAGCAACATGGCACGTACCTTGCACTCACACACCGGATGAACACACACCGATTATACAAACATGCGCAGCTAATGAAATGGCAAAGGTCGTTGTGTGGGCAGCTACTGTATTTCCTATCCAGCAAAACAACTACAAGCCTGTATTAATATGTAGACTAAAACAATTTATGTGCTTCCTCATTTCTGTTCTGGCTGACCCCAAAAGGCTCTCGGATGTTGCATCTGCTGCCCTATCTGGAAAATAGTGGTGGCGCATAAAACGACCAATAGTTGGCGCATGGTTGAATCAGTGAAGCACACAAAACTGCTGCTCCTCTGCTCTCTATGGGTTTAAACCTTCAAGCATGTTGCAGTTCAATCTGGGATGTAACAGCATATGTTCTGCCTTTGATGGCAGATGGAAAACACCTGCAGTGGCATCATTCACTGATTGGGGTGTAGGTGCAACCAGTTTGAAAAGATCAGCCCATATAGAGCTGCACAGCAGCAGCTGTAGCCCTTCAAATGTTGTCTTAATAAGGAGCCAGAGAGAAGGAAGAAGGAGGAGGAGGAGGAGGAGTGGAGGCCTTCGTGTGCTGGGACGACTCAGGAAGGAAGTCCACTCCTCAGATAGCGTGTATATTTTACTGTAAAATCTCTGATCAGTGGTTCAACTTCATAATACTTGCATGCATACTTCTCCTTTGCTGCAGTTCACCCCCACACGTACTTCCTGTTGTCTTTGCAGCGCTACACATTGTTGGATGCTAAACTGCCATCTGTCTGTTACAAATGATGGTAGTGATCTATTTGAGCAGACAAAGCCATAGAGGGCCAGAGCTGTCCTGTTATTTTACATGCTGGCTATATGGGAGTAATTTATTATGCGTGTTGATGCTGCATTATGGGCTGTGTAGTTTTGGGGCATTGTGTAGATTTAAGATGTGTCTGCAATGTTTTTTTTTCATTACTGTTGTATGATTTGCAAGAGAGTGGCTTCAGACTGCTCAGTCTGAGGATACTGTTAGTTTCGTTGTGTTATTGCAATGAAATAATCGTTCAGTGTGTTCATTAAAGAGTTCATCTATTGGTGCATTTTACTGCCGTACTAAAGAAGTCAGAACAGGATGTGGTTTATGTAATAACTAAAGAAACATCTAACAGCTGTCTGTTCGGTTTCCTGAATGTACATAAAAGGTATATGTGGAAAATCTGTGATGTCTTGAACAAAACAGCTACTTCACTGCAATCACTGTCATGATAGCACACAGTGATATTCAGCGTATACTGCAGGAATCAATCATTACAAAACAGATTTCTACACTTTCATCGAGTTTGATGTAATATGAGATGCTCTATGTATTGGCTAGTTTTTCTCTATAACTGTCTGAGAGGAACAGGCAATTTGATTCCCGCAGGAGGTTAGTATATTTTTACTTTAGCCAGCAGACTATGTGCTATCTTTAACCACAGTACAAATATACAGAAAAGGAAACAAAGTGCGCTGACCAAAAATGCACAAAAACCAGGGACACAGTGTGCAGAAATAAGTCATGGGAAATTGTCTGACTTTGGCTTTAAATCCATGTTCAAATTGGTAGTTGCTATGATTTTCCACTGTGGGTATTTGTGTTATGACTGGTGGCACCAGGCAGGAACTTCATCCCACTCCACCCTGGCTACCTAATTATTTCAATAAAAATGTGATTTATCAATTTATCATTTCCTGTTTGAATATATTATGATAGGCCTCTATCTTCACCAAACTTTGATCTCCTTTATCCCAAGCAAATGAAAGAAAGGGACATCATGATGCACCTGCATTAACATATTGATGAAGGCTTTTTGTTCTGGTTTTATGTAATCTATCATGCAGTTTCTGACTATGAATTGCCTGGATTTTGTACCTTGTACCGTTGCCATCAAAGCATCAAAACGTGATGTAATATTTTTACTAAATATACTTTCCTCTGTTTTTTTTTTTTTCATGTTTAGGGGGATTTCTGGGTTGAGTTCCTCCTGTAATTTATATGGCATACACTAGGTTTGGCAAAATTTAAATCAAAACATCTTCTCTAACCTAAAGCTTGGTTTGGTACACAGACAGGGAGGAAGGACGGGAGATATTGATAACAACAGTTATGATATGCGTTACCTGCATTCTTCCATACTTGATTTTTTCTCTTTCCAGGTAAAGGTGACATGTCCCACCCCCACTCCACGTTGAGCGTTTCAGCCCCCCACCTGTACTACACCTGTCCTGAGGGTGCAGCCGTCCAGCTGGTGTGTAGCCAGAGAGGTGCCGCCTTGCACCCCAAAGATGTCTTGAAGCGCAGCTGGCTTTTCACGCCCCACAGTGATCAGCACTGTACGGGACGGATGGGCCCACGCCACATTATCATTGGCCATTCCCATAGCAACCACAGCTTGCCACCAGGGTTGCAGTTTGGAGCATTAGAGCACAACTTCTGGGTGACTCTGCAAAATGTGACTTATGCTGACCAGGGCCGCTACTGCTGCATGATCCTCGACTTCCAGTTGGAACATAAACACGGCTCCATTGTGCAGAAACCCCACAGCCATGTTATTCTCCACATTACGCCACGTAAGGACACTAAATGACTGTATACTGGTTGCGTGTCAATCATCAAGCAAGTAAACTGATGGGGGAAGTTAACTTAGATGATCATAGAATCTTTACAGTAGAACAAGGTTGTTATGTTGGTTTTCCAGACTCAATGCATGGAGGCATGCTTCTGTTCATTCCTATGAAAGTGCTCAGTGGCACATGAAGCCAAAATGGCTCGTGACAGAAGTACCCAGTTGTTCTGCATCTATGGGGCCATAGGGCAAGCCTTATCAGACATCTTTTCCCCATTGTAAATCTATGGGAAAAAAAGTTTTTTTTAGGATGGACCCAGAAGTTCTAACTTCAGAGTTTGACCACTATAGAAATTAACTTCAAAGCCTGGCTCTCTTCCTGAGTTCCTGATTGTATGCAATGTGGTCTATAAGTACACATTGTGGTTTAAAGATGGGGATGTCATACGATGAAGTGAATGATAACTGTTGCAAGTAGCAGGTAGCAACCCAAACTAGTGTTACACTGTGATATACTATAAGTGAGAATGTATTTATTCTCTTTCCAGGGAGAAATGGGTCTCAAGACTGTACTGTCAGTGATCCCACACCAGCTGGAGGTATGTCACCGTATTCAAGCCTTCACAGCCAATGAATGACTGCCCAGTTATTCTGTTTATTTACCTCACAGTCTCTGTTGCTTCCCCAGGATCAGTGCCAGTGGCCTTGGCTGTAGCAGCCTGCATCTTGGCTCTGCTCTCCCTGCCTCTTATTCTGGTGCTTGTGTACAAACAGAGGCAGAACGCCCAGTCGAGCAGACGTACGTAATACTGATGCACAAACAAGTACACACACACACACGCACACACGCACATATTCATTTCCATGTCCATGATATGGTCAAATAAAAATGTTTCACACTGAGTTCTCCATAGTGTTTTGTCTGATACACATTTCCTGTCCACGAGGAGGATTAACTGTATTTCACACAGGATGAAGCACGTTCACACTCGATCTGTAGTGTTCTGCTCCGTTTCATTTCATTCACAATGGCCCATTTCCCGTTTCCTCTCTCCCAGGTGCACAAGAGCTGGTGAGGCTGGACAGGTACGTTTTCCCACACTCTGGCAGGCAGCTGGTTTCATAGACCAGCTGCTCTTTTGAATAATAACACTGTGTGCATAGCTATTCTACTGTGTGCAGTGGCCAAAGCATTTCTTAAAATAGGTAGTTTAAGCCAAATAACCTGATTAGACCAAACTCTGTAGATAAATGTTATGAACTTTAGTTTGCCAAAGATCTATAAATAGCTCAAAAGCATCACTGAAACATACACTGTATGTTATGTTGCATGCCACTGAAATGGCAAATTGTACTTTACAGCACAAAGGCAGACATTTTATGGCCAACAACAGGTAGACATCATTACTTCACATGTTAGTATTATAAGTGCATTAAAGTATTAAAGCCCTGCTTACTGCTAGAATATAAAAGTGTTGCCTATAAAGATTCCAAATGACTTGAGCAACAGCTGAGTGTTGAAACTGTTTATTGGGTCATATCGGCAATGTCTTACTCATCTGTATGCTTCCCTTTCCTGTGTGTATGTGCATGTTTTCAGTGAGGCTCTTGGCCATGAGAACCCTGTGTTTCTTGGGGGATCACCGCAGGTTAAGACCCGCACCGTCTCTCAGATCATGACCAGGCAGTCCTCAGAGACAGGACGTCACCTGTTATCAGAGTCAGGAACCCCCCTTTCTCCTCCTACACATGGGGACGTATTCTTCCCAATAGAAGGTAGTACACACACACACACACACACACACCTATATAAACCCTGACAGCAAAACAGCAACTCATATCGCAGGGAGCACAATATTCAGGCCAAGGCTCAGAAACTGATACATGGTTATCAAACACCATCACTAAATGTCTCAGCACAGGACATACAATTATCCAACCCATTGTCTATTTTGCTCAGGTTTTTACCTTAAGCCTGACAGATCTCTGACCAGCACCATAACAAAAAGAGAGCTGAGTATGACTTATCTCACTTTCAGTTAATTTACACTGCTAAGGGTGTCTTTCAGTTTAGAAGTATGCAACATATCCATTGGTAGGTCATGACTTATTAACTACATTCTGAGTGCATACCCCGACTCAATCAATATTCTCATTTGATACGCAAATGGTGTACAAAAGTACTTGAGTATGAGACTGTATTGCACAAGAAAATAGTTCTGGAAATACCGATTTCAAAATAAATGACTGATGCAAAAGACAACAGCAGTGTCATAGCGTGCTTCTGCTGAAACATCCTGCGTGTGGCAGAATGGCTGTCGGAAAGATGCTCACATTCTTGTGCAAACTTGCACGCTCACATTCAAAACAGCTGGGTTGAGAAAAACTATTCAGTGTAGGGAGTTTAAATTCTCTCCCCCACACACAGCTGAAACCACCTCCTTATGCTGTCACCCTTTAAATTCTCGCCTCCCTCGCAAGTCATTCTCCACCCATCAGCACTCTCATTTAACACTAATGCCCCCCTCAGCTGCTCTCTTTGACTCAACTTGAAATAATACTGAAACATTAGTTTCGGTGAAGGGCTTTCAATCCTGAGTGTTTTTCTACCGATTTCCGGGCACCTGTGCCGACATTCCAGGCATACTGAGTTAGATTGCCTCGTTTCCTGGCAGCACGGTCTACATGGTACATGGGGAAAGGACCAAACTATCATACATGTACTTCCAATGACTGTATGCTAACGTGGACAAGTGTCAGAAACAGTGAGCTCGTCCACTGTCAAAATACTGTGTGTGTGATACCTGGCATGCAGAATCATAAGGTAAAACTTGTCCACCCACAACAAGTGAGTGCTATGACATGCTGACATTTTACCCAAATACTGGTAATGACAGTAGTGGGAAGTGACGGATAGAATATGCTCAGTTGCATCTTGCTATGTTCGTCTTTTAGAGAGCATCACGAATATTGATAATCATCAAAAAAACCCACAATATTTTTGACATTTGTCACAGTGGATTTCCCTGTTGGCGCTCGCTTCCTTTAGTCTACTACAGGACACGACAGAGGTTTCGTGTAACTTGGAAAAAGGCCACACTTCAGCTTCCTTGTTCATCTTTTTTGGCTTGTTGACCTTCAGCTGAGTGGAATTTAACTAGCAGCAGTTCCCTCTTTAACATGTTGCAACTCACACCCAGGGCTTGAAACTAGTTCTGCTTTTGAATGGGTTTCCAGCAAAACATCTTATTCTGAGAAGCTATCAGTCTCTGTGTGTTTGGAAAAAGACATGCTGTCACACGTCTCATATCTAAATATCCGTGTCAGCAGACACACTTAAAATTTGTACATTTTGACATGTGTAGATTACCTGCTGGCTTTTCTACGCTCTCTCTGACCTGCACTGTTCTCTATTCCAGACACCATCCTCGAGTCACCAGACTTACTGCAGGTTTAAAGGAGTATGGAACCTCATTCATCGCTCTAACTGCTGGCCTGGAAACAATCCTGCAACTCTTTTCCTCTTCTTTCTGCCTCCAGAGCGATGTTGCCTTTAACAGCTGTCTCACAATAACCTCTGCTGGGACTGACGTCTGTACATTGTCTGGACCACAGGAGGGAACAGACTGCGGTTTTTATTCAAAAACTATTTCCACCTGCAACAATAGCCGGAGGCCAAAAGCAAACGTTTGCTCGTGTGCACTTGTATTGTGGTTAGCTGGGTTTGTGTGTGATGTTCCATCAATGCGACAATGACTCGTGGACCAACAGGTGCCTGCTGCTTGAGAAGAATCCAGAGTATTGAAGGTGGGGGTCCGGCTATGTGTTAAGAGTGACTGGTAAAACAGTTTCAGTGAACTCCAGGGCTGCTACCACACCTCACTATGGTTTGTTTTGGATCATTTAGTGTGGTGTGCCCTCTGAACTGCCAAAGAAACAAATTTTCACACAATGACACAAGATCATTTGGTAACCATAGTAATATGTGTCAGCAAGTGAGTGCAGGGATATTTGATTATACATCAGAAAGTAAAAAGGGGTTTAAACAGAAGTCAACACAAAATGGACCGTAAACACAAGACAACAATGAACCATTATTTTCAACCGAACCACAGGTGTGAAAGTGACTAGCTCTTTATGGCATGACACTGTTTGTCTGTATCATTTCCACTTGGCCTCAGCATCTTTTCTCTTCCTTCTTTGCTACCTCAGTTACTGTCTCTGCTCTAAATACTCTCTTTCCGTCCTGTACGCTCGGAAAGACAGCACTTCACAGTGGCTTTAAATAGATTCATTAAGTATTTAGGAAAAAAATAAACTGTTGGCTATCTCTGATAATAGTCGCTCATGAATGTCATTCATGCTCATATAAAGTAACATAATTAAGAATTTACAGATCTTCTCTTGAATGTATCTAAACAGACTCTTAAGTTAAAAAAAACAGTATCATAAAACTGCCAACAGTTTGATCACTGCCATCTCAGCACTGTTCTGAATCCCTTTTGTTCTCTTGTGTCTTCATTTAATTGACTGGATGTGTCTAAAGGTGTTTATTCTTATTTTATTGTGCGTGCAATGTGATGTTAAGAAGTAAATACTTTTTAGCACCAAAAAAAGAGATTGAGAGCAAGTGATGGCAATCGTGTTGTTACTCAGGCTATGTGCGATTGTGAGAAACCACTGGTGTTTTTTTTTTTTTTTTTCCTCAGTGGAAATCATCTCCAGATGACGTGTAGCAGGTATGAGGGACAGGGTATGTTTGTATATTGTATTACGATTTGAATACTTTGATAAGTAGTCAAGCCAAGGTCTTATGTTTGAGAAATTGTGTTTTCAAGTGAGAGTGTTTGTGTGAGTCTGACTGTGTGTGTGGGTTTTCAAACCTCAGGTTACAGTTTCTAGAGTAACTCTGGTGTGGTTCAAATGAGTGTGTGCATACTGGCATGCAATTCAGCATCTGTATGTTTGTGAGTGTGTTTTATACTGAAAGTGTATATTAGACATAAACATGGAGCAGTGTGCTGTATATTGCATTGAAAGTTGTCCTGGTTGTTGCTTGTATATAATAAAGTGTAGCTCTTAAACCATAAAGCCATGTGTCTGCTCTTTAAAATCATTGTTCCTTTAAGCTGGCAGGTCTCCAAAACTATCACCACACAAGGACGTGCTGCACTTGCTGCCTAGGGAGGCATTACAGGTGGAACAAGGTTGTTCCACTTGTGTGCCTCTAAGATGGTGCACACTAGAGGGAGACTGGCATTGAGGAGAGAAAATGATAAAACAATCTTAGTATCTTGTTTTATGAGAGGAGACACAGAGCTAAATGGGAGGAAGGGGGGCCTATTGCTGGTCATTTCCGGTCTCCAGTGCTTTACATTAGCGATATACTGTATTCACAGGAGCTGCATTATAAGAAGTTTACATCTCACTGTGGCCTGGACAAGCAAAGATGAACATAACGTTCAGCGCATTACCCCCTCTGTCTATGCATATAAAACATATTTAAAATGTAAATGTTATAGACGACAGGAAAAGCAGCAACATCACTCTTCTTCTTATGAAACATGACTTGTGGCTTTCCTGTTCACAAACTATGGTGTTTCCTGTGCCTCCACAGCTGATCAGTTCATAGAGACCATGACCTATGTGAAGAGTCAATGTCTTACAGTGTTCAATATGTGATAATAATGTGTGTAAAAGCACAGAGATGCAGTGAACAGAATCCCCAGAAGAATTTTTCATTGTGTAATTGCTTGTAGTACAACAACTGACCAAAAGGGGGCTGTGTAACAAGAAGTGAAGCAGAATCCCCCAAACGACACCTCACAGATCAAATCAATCAAGAAGAATTGAAAAATATGTTTTGTCATCATCATATGAAGAATTGCCATGATAATGATGCCTGATTTAATATCAAATATCTCCTCAGAGTTTTATAGGATTGGAGAGTTTTTTTAGTAGTTTATATCTGGTATGTTAATGATTCTGCAGTGTCGTACTTGCAGAGGCAGCTGTTCGTTGTATCTTACCGACAGAGGTGGTGTGCCATCATCTTCCACAGTGACAGTGAGTCGGTACTCTTGTTGGCGCTCTCGGTCAGGAGGAGCCGGTCGGGTTACCATCTCTCCAGTCACACGGTCCATGCGGAAGGTCAGGTCCTGGTTTCCAGCAGTGATGTAGTAGAACAGCATGGCATTGGGGCCGATGTCTTTGTCGGTAGCCACCACACGTAGGACTGATGTGCCTCCTCCAACATTCTGTAATAAAAATAGAAACCTCATTACTGAATACCTATGGTAGAATTAACACCTATAGTTAAATATGAATGGTTAAATATCGTTGAGCAACTGAACATCACCAACATACATGACAGCATGTATGATGTTGTTCAGATAAAAATTACAGAATTTTGCAAATTCAAAGGCGACTCAAGAGTGGATGTAATGAGCATCATGCTCCATGTGCTGTGGAGTGCATTCCCACCTCACTTATGCTGACATTGTAGCCTCTCTGGCTTTCAATGACAGGTGCGTTGTCATTGACGTCCAGGATGTTGATGGTGAGGGAATGGTCTCTGTGTCTGGGAGGTGAGCCGTTGTCAAAGGCACGCACCTGTAACAATACACACATTCATACACAGTACTCATTAGTATCTATGTCTAACCATGCATTTGGGCACATGAAAAAAAAAACACATTGGGGACAAAGAGATTAAATGTGTGCATGTTATCTGTGCTTCTGCTTTCAGTCTCTTCAGTACTTCTGTGAAATTGTTTTGGGAGGCAAGATGCTGTGTACTTTCTATTAAAAACAATCCCTATGTGTATCACCCAAACTCACACCACCATGGTGTCAAAGAGTCTGTTTAGTGACACAGAATCAGAATATTTTTAGGATGTGTTTAGAAACTGAATCAGGGTTGTGGTGTAAGTGAAAAATATGTCATAAAGATATGGGGTGAAAGATCAGATCTACATGTGATTTGACGCCTGACCTTCAGTAGGTAGCGGTCTACTGACTCTCTGTCCAGAGCAGCATTGACAAAAACCTCCCCATAGGTGTGGTTCACTGTCTTGATCTTGAACACATCCTCCATGTTGCCTGCCACCAGAGTGAAATTGACCTGAGAGAGTAATGAGTCAGAATGAGACAAAGAGAAAAGGGAGAGAGAATGACATTAAAACAACAACTTAGATTCAGTTCATTTACTCTAATCTTAATGTTACCCGAAATGCATAATTATTTTATTTACTGTATTTGTCTTTGGTGGTTGTAACAGCACATAGAAGAAAAATATATGGAGAGTACTGAGACAAGATGGAGAAATCAAGAGCAAACAGCTAATTGCTCTTGCACCTATAAAAGTGTGTAATAATGACTGATTGCCTGACTGATTGTTTCCATCCTCCTTCTTTATTCTCACCAGTCCGTTCAGTCTAGCATCTCTGTCCCTTCCCAGCACCACGGCCACTTTTTTCCCCATGGGTGTGCTCTCTGGAATGTCCACTGATGTATCAGACGTGATGTCAAACTCTGGACTGTTGTCGTTTTCATCAAGAATGGTGATTGAAACCTTTCAATGGGAAAAATCAAATATGGGCTTGATAGCTTGCCAAATTCCTGAAATACTTACCTTTGAGAAATAGCCCAAAAAATGCAAGACACTGCTGTAATACACTTCATATTCATACTCTGAACCATGTTAGAGGAACAGCAAGTCTTACCTTCTGTACTTCCAATGAGAGATGCAATGAATAAAAGAGGAATGCCATTAAGTTTTCTACAACAGAATAAACACAACACATGCTGTAATACACAGAATGTTGTAGAAGGAAAGAAGGGAAATAAAGATTTCAGAATGGAGCGTACCACAGTGGAGTCTTTTTTGGGTCCCCCGTCATCAGCTACTACAGTCAAGGTGTACATATCCCCCTTCTCTCTGTCCAGCAGGCCTGTCACTGTGATACGGCCCTGAAACATCATGCCCATCAGCATATATTATATATTTATATGTTAAGATTCCATACATGACAGAAATCTGTCACTGTGACAGACATGGAGCAAGGACAGAGACTAACAAGTATCAGAAAAATCACCTCCAAAAATCCCCATTTGTCATCTATCAAAGGAATCAAATGACTTCAAAGCAAAACAAGCTCTTTGATCAGCTTACTGTCGTGCAGCAACAAGCTTAAATCACTGGGGAAGAGGTGTTATTGAATCACACTGTGGTTAATGGATGAAGCTCATTTGACAGAAGGTGGGTGTAGTCTTTGAAGTGTAAAAAACAGAGTTATGTACATTGTACTCATATCATCAATGACCTTTCCTCCACTCCTTCCCCCCTCACCGTGACGCTGTCTATCTTGAAGAGGGCCAGAGCTGCAGGCGACGTATCAGGGTCGAATCGGTAAGTCAACTGATTTAAGTTGTCGGCTGACTGGGCCTGCACCTGGACTACCTCTGTCCCCGTGGCAATGTTCTCACGAAGCGAAGCCTCGTAACTGGCGGAAAAGAAGGCCACTGCCTCATCCAGCTCATTAAGTAACGTAACGTAGACAGTGCAGAAGCCTCGGTGGAAAGGCGGAGCTTGATCAGTGGCTGATACGTTCATCAGATAGGTGGTCTTGGTCTCATAGTCCAGGTGGTCCACAGTGGTTACAAGGCCAGTGCTTACATCCACCTCAAACTTGCGATCTGAGCCAGACACGAGGGCATAAGCAACAGCTCCACCATCACCTGAGTAGGAAGATAGGGGAGGTTGATATGGAAAAGATTGCAAACCTGGTACCATTGTTACACTGATGCTATAGTTACATTGAAATAGCTTCCCCCACACTGTTTTATTAAACACTGTTGTCAACACTGCTCTGTCGCCTATGTTATGTCTATTTCAGTTTCAGCCCTGCTCTAATGTTTTGGAAAATGTATGTCACAGCACCAAATGCATCATAAGGTGTCTAAGAAACACTTTACACCACAGGAAGTGAATAGAGGAAGTTTGTACTGTGGAGCAGAAGTAGACACTTTTATTCCAGTTACAGTAAATATCTTTATTTCTGTGTGTGCTCTGTATAACAAGGTGAAGCACTGTGGTCAGAGCTTGATATTTCCCTTTGGATTGGCACCCAGTACCATCAGGACTATTGACCTGAAAACAAGTGACTTGTGCCAGTGTCTGCAGAGCAGAGACTGCACTCCCCTTCTTTTGACTGATGTGAGAAAGGACTCACCAGTGTCAGGATCTGTGGCACGAACCACAATCACAGAGGTGCCAATGCCAGCGGTCTCCCTCAGGCCCAGACGGTTGTATTGTTGCTGAGTAAACACTGGCACTTCGTCATTGGCATCGTCCACGTATATGATCACCTGCAAGAAAAGACATTACGCTGTACATCAAACATAGTATCTTTGAGGAGTACTGTATTTACTGGACAATGAGCCCACATACATAAATATTACATCTCTGAGTCCAACTGAAGCAGCTGAATTCCACGTTACTGGACAAAATCTATCACTAGCAATCAATAAGACTGCCCATTTTAACAGCCAGATTTCCTTTAAAATGTAGAAATCGTCATGCTTTATAATAAAAAGAACAGACTACTAGGCTTGCCCCATCCCCCTCCAGCTCCTGTCCTCTTCCTCACCCTCACGGAGCTCCTCATGCTGCCCTCGTCACTGTTGTAGGCCTCCACTTCCAACACATGGGAGCTGCTGGTTTCTCTGTCCAGCACCCTCAGGCCTCTTGTCACCAGTCCAGTCTGTCTGTCAATGCTGAACAGACTGTTGCTGTTCCCTGCATGCATTCATTCAGAAACACAGAGACAGGGAGAGAGAGAGAAGGAAAATGAGACAGAGCAATGGACTTCTCACATTTTAGCAAAACATTTAATTTAGTCTCGAGGTTTGGATAATTTGACTGGGGGCATCTGCCAATTTGGTGAGATAATTTAAGTTGCTCCCTGTGCAAATGAACATCCTCTTATTACTGGTATTTTCACACTAGTTTCTTCTAGACAAGAGAAATTGCATTTGTAACAAGAGGATGCCCGTTGGTAGAATTCTCCCCCCCAAAAAAACCCTAAAATTCTGGAAACTTTTTCATGGAGATCTTGTGTGCATTCATTTCGAACAAAAGCCTACCAAAATAAATTTAATGACTCAATCTCGTGCATCGTGGAAGCCTGTTCTTTCAGTGCATTTGTTTGGGAGTGAGGCGATCATGTGCGTCGGACATCTGGGAGGAAAATCAAAGTACAGTAGGTCTTACCGGTGAGGATCCTGTACAGAACTCTGCCATTCTCCCCCTGGTCTGCATCTGTAGCTTGAACCTATATAGACAAACACAAGCACTAAGTCTGCGCTGCATATAATAACTATAATAAAATAACACAACCAAATCTATAACATGTCACCAAAAACCCATCTGGCTTCACAAGGTTCAATTAAAAACATGATTCTCCCTTTACAACCTGGTACTTTTAAGCTGGACCGTTTTTCCTTATTGCAGTCTGACAATGGAAATTGCTCAAATAGGCACATCATTATGAAAAAAATGAGCAGTTGGATTTGGAGTTGGTATGTTTCTCTGCCCTAAAGTCTGGGCATTTCATACCAGTGTTTATTAAATCAATGGTTTCTACAAACAGATGGACAGGTCCATCCACTGGTGCCCAGTGTCTTGTTACCACAACAACACCAACTACTCTCTCTCTCACTCACTCAATGGAAGAGAGCCACAAAGCAGCCAAAAACCCAAACCCAGCACAGACAGCACGGCTCCACGGCGTACACTGATAAATAGTGAAGCATGCTGGGCTGCTGGTGAATGGGCCATGTCATAAGTCTGACTTGTGAATCCAGAGAGGCACAGAGCCGCTGGCACTGGATGAGGCTGACTTCATGTCACACCCTGAGCCTCTGTGGATGTGTCAAACCCTGTGGAGGTGCCCACAAAGTGCATATTCAATTGCATAGAGAGACACACATTCTATACTCTGAAGCACATGTACGTGCACTCAGGTGCGCACAAATACAGACACACTCTCACAGTCTCTCTCTCTTGCCCTTAGTGTCCTCCTTTGCTCTCTCTCGCTCTCCCTGTGAAGAGGGGCCCAACTTCAGTCTCATTAGCTTCATAAAGAGATGTGGAGCGAAGAGGAGAAAGAGGAGGAGAGGGGAGGGGGAGACGGGAGAAAAAAGAGGCTGGGGGGTCAGATTGGTGAGTGATGAATAGGGTATTACACAGCGGACTGCACCACTTAGGCCATAAAAGGGGGTGTAAAAAGTGTAAGAGTACATTGCAGAGCCAGATGTTGTAAGTGTAAGCATGTGGAGCGTAAGTACTGAGAGATTATTCACTAAGCCTCTGCATGGCTCAGAAAACACACTATTGTCTTCGGCTCCCTGGGATTAAAACAACAGGGAGACATTACATCGTAATGCCGTTCCCCACATTTTACCCCCTTTTCCTCCTTGTTGCCCTCTTCCTCCCCAGCATTTCCCCTCTGTCTCTGGGAAAGCAGCAGTTTAAGGGGGGAAAACAAGTGTGTGGAGCCAAGAAACAAGTCTGACCTCAGTTACTGGAACTAAGCAAGGTGCTGCTTTAAAGAGTCTCTAAAGTGTGGTTGTGAGTATACAGTTTTGTGGGGTTTTATTCCAGATTACTAAAGGTTCAGACTGAAGAGAGAATTTCAATTTTGTGGCATTTTAGAGGTAAAGACAATTCAATTATTTCAAATCTTAATATCCTAAAATTAATACCAACCTCATCAAGGTACAATATTTTATATCTGCTGGAGAGTCTTTTGGAATCAAACTAAATTAAAATCCACATTTTGATACATAAGCTGCTTGACATGTGCTTGCACATTGTCTATGAGTGTATGTGGAGACTGTTGTATGCATTTTGTTTAGTATTATTACGACTTAACTGGAATGTAGATCTGAATATTAACGAACAGAAGCAGCAACTGTTATAACTAACTACTAACTAATATAACTAATATAGAGAAGATATGGTGAAAGATAACATGAATCATAGAACAACTTTTGCTGAGACTTTAATTAAATTTACAAATGTGAATAGGTTAGACAAAGTGAGATGGTTCAGAAATGAGTTTTAAAACTGGCTGAGCGGTCAGATCGGGAGGAGCAACAATGTGGGGTGATAGAGAGGCAGAGTATCTTACCGCTAAGCTGCCAAGCTTAAGAGCAGTGTGCCTAATCACCAATATGAGCAGCTCAGTCCACATTATGTGTCGGTGAAAAAGAAAGTTTTTGTGTGTGTGTGTGTGTGTGTGTGTGTGTGTGTGTGTGTGTGTGTGTGTAGCATATGTGCTTGAAGGCGCTGACTAATGAACTGACTCTCTAACGAGCCATCCTGCTCCACTGGCCTTTTCACAGCTTTCCTGGCATTTGGTCTTAAAAATAATTTCACGTCCCAATGTGTTTCCCTTAAACCGATAAGCCATGCTTTGTCTCCGCTGAATTAAGGACGATGACATTTACAAATGTTACTATGCTGAAGATGGGGGCGCACAGAATGAGGGGGTGGGGTGGTGGTGGAGGGGATAATTGGAGACCGGGCTGAAAGAGGTGGGTGCCTTGCATTTTACAAGGGGCATTTTAATAAACCCAATTTGTTTTACATTGAAGACAGCCTGTCAAGCATTGACTGTTCTGTAGTCCTTGATGTAATATCAACATAATCGCTGCAAATGCCAAACACTCATCGCATCCGCATGTGCATGCAGGCCTTTCTGTGTATATTTATGCATGTGTGTACATTTATCATAAGCCCTTGAGTGTATGATCCCAGTAAAGTGAAAATAAACCTACTCAGCTTGGTTATGCTTGGCTAGTGAGGGAGAGAGCTGCTGTGACACTTTAACGGACTAACCACACACAGACACATAGCAACGTACACAAGCAGACAAATGATGGAACACACGAACGCACGCACGCACGCACGCACACACACACACACACACACACACACACACACACACACACACTATGCAGACATAGTCCTCCAATCTAATGTTGCTTTCTCCACCCAGGGCTCAGACAACATGAACACCACTGATCCAGGCTTCAACTTCACCTTTACGTCCAACACAGAGAATGTCACTCTGTCCAGCCTGGCCACCACCACCATCTCTCCTCACATCTCTCCCACCATCCCACAGCCTCCATCCTATTCTTCAGACACCCACGACCCAGAATTCACCATCATGGTGGTGCTGGTCTTATCTCTGCTGCTGGCAGGCTTAACTGCCTTCCTAGCAGTGTGTCGGCCTTCAGAAGAGGATGGGGACTCTGAGGGAAGCTGCAGCCCAGGGGAGAGCTTGACCCGTGGAAGAAGCCGGTCCAGCGAGCCCCAGCTCAAGGTGTGGAAGAGGCTGGGCTCGTATCGGCGTTCATACAACATCTCCTTCAGACGACCTCCCAATCGCAGGCCGTGCGAGCGTGAAAGCACACGAGTGCCACAAGCTCCAGCCCCACAGACCCCACAGCCAGAAGCCAGTGTGGAGCCCCACCTCACTATGCCCTGTCTATTTGACTATGTCACTGAGATCTGACCTGAGGACAGGCTGAGGGCTGAATGACTGCTTCTTCAAACAAGTGAAACACTGTATCTCTCATGGCTGGTGCTAGGAACAGCACTAACACCAGGTGTGGGTGAAGAGTACATGCCAATAATGGTTAGCGTTTGTTTTAACATACTTTGAATTCTAGGTGGATGAGGTTTGCAACAAGAAGTGCTTAAAATACTTTTAAACTGAATTTAATTCAACAGTGACTACAAATCAAATTCATGCATTATCAAGTACAAAGGCACAAAGAGAAATGACTTTCAAAATATGGTGGGTACGAGTAGAGTTCTTTGCCTCATACTAATAATTGTTCTAATGCAGAAAACCCATCCATCTGGTAATTCATGTGCATTAAGACAAATGTGAGGAACTGATTTATATAAAACATGATGTGTTACCAATTCTGTCAAGACAAGTGCAACCTGAACCAAAAAGAGACCACTATGTGACTGATTCTTTGTGATTGTTATGTTAAGAAATAAAGTGATGTTTAACTTTGTGACTGCTGTACAGTTTTTTTTTTACTACTATTAGCAGCAGTGTGTGTGTGTGTGTGTGTGTGTGTGTTTTCTCTACCTGGAGGATGCTGGTTCCTTTGGGCACGCTCTCCAGTATGCTGGTCTCATAGCTGTTCTGTAGGAAGATGGGTCTGTTGTCGTTAACATCCTGCACCTCAACAAACACAGTGGCTGTGCCCGTCCTCCGGCTGCCCGCTGGACCGTTGTCTATGTGCACAAGCAGACACATTCACAAACACAATAATTCAGGTTAATGCTAATTTTAGAGTTTGATGCCAGAACAACTGGAATAGCCTTTCATTTCATGGCTGTACATCTCACAGGCTCAGGCCATAAATAAAAACAGCACACCAGTACGACATTATACAAAATGGAATAGCTTGTTATAAGGAAGTAAGATGGGAACATAGTTGGCTCATCAAAACTTGGGTCATTTTCAGCTGCTTGTAAATTAGAACAATATGCGTAATTCTGTTCTCTTGCAGTTTTACATTATCTCTGCCTCTTCTCCCCTCTCTTGTGTCTCTGCCCCCCTCAGCAGAAAAGCCTCTCCGACTCAATGGTTTCCAAAACAGGAAAACCTCAGAGTTTTTGTTCTTTCTTTTCAGACAGGAACAAAGGCAGTTGAGCAATAGTCTGAAATCACTGCAGATGTGCAGGCATCGCTTTTTCTTTTTCATCCTTGTCGCACAAAAGTAGAAAGGAGCCGCTTTGAAGATCACAAACAAAACAAGCAAGAGAAGTCCTATTATAACAAATACATACACAGGCTGTGTAAAAACGAGGATGATAAAAGATGATAAAAGTTTTCTTGCATTATTAAAAAAATAAAAAAATAAAAAAAGACACACCTATAGCTTCTACGACCAGAGTGTATGCTGCCTGGGTCTCTCTGTCTAGACCAACCACAGTCCGAACAACTCCGTCTCTGAAACCCACGCTGAATTTACCATCCTGATTACCACCTAAAAATACAAAAAACAAACACATTTCCAAATTTATTTGCAGCATGTTAGTAAAATAAACCTGTTTTCTTACATACAGTACAGCTATAATACCAACAGAAGCATGCAAGAGGAGCTCACCTCACACAAACTCACACAGAGACAATGGATGGACAAAGGTACTGTAAATGCACATAGTCCCCATAACTGGGCAACAGTGAAGCCCAGACACACAAAAACAACTCCCACTGTGACCTCTGACCTGTGATGAAGTAGCTAAGTTCGGCGTTGAGGCCGGCGTCGTTGTCAGTGCAGCTGAGGCGCGCTACAATGTGGTCTCTAGGGACACTCTCCTTCAGGGAAACATTGTACACGCGAGGGTTGAAGGTAGGCGTCTCATCATTTACATCCAGAACTGACCCACGCACACACAAACACACAGACAGAAAGACATGAGGACACACAGATAGATGTACATGAGGACAAATAAGGCAGCAACATGGTGCAGTGAGTAGACTTCAGTCTATTTAAACTTCTGTTAAGTTGTCTTTTGTGGCTGGGTGGTGTTGGGCTTCAGCTGGCTCTGACTTCCCTGTCAAGTGTGAAGACGTGAAACAAATTTCTACGAACAAGTTCATAATATTTTGATGGTTGATGCTGACTCATTGGAGAAATGCTAGGAACCTTATTCATTTTTCCCATTCATATTTTAATCATGCTCACAATAATCAGACCAGTTTGTTTAATTGTTTTTTCACGTCCCACCAGCAGGTGGTAGCATCATTCCCAGCAGATTCCTGAGAAGTCAGTGGTTAACCATCTGCCATAATGAAGTAACTCTTCACCTCATGCAGAATCCAGTCATGCTGTGGCTTGGCAGTTTCACATGTGATGGAATTCAAACCTTGTTTTCTCATCAGCATCAGCCACATTTACAAACTCTTACCTGTGACAGTGAGGGTTGACGTGGAAGTACGAGGGAACCTCCCCGCATCGTATGCAATAATTCTCAAATGGTACTGTCCAATCTGCTCACGATCCAGGACTGCCGTGGAGGTGAGAACGCCAGTGGAGGTGTTCAGGTAGAAGTCAAGGCGAGGCATTCCCATCTGTAACGCCATTGTAATCAGTCCATTTTTATCCTCATCTGGGTCCTCCACCTGAACCTAGAGCAGAAAGGGAGACAAACACAGGAGGTTACAGAAAGGGCAAACCCTAGAGCATGCTAAAAACAGAGATCATTTTTAAAAACACACAATCATGCATAATTATAGGCTTATGTTTTACCCTAAAAACTGAGGAGCCAATGGTTAGTCCCTCTGGCACCTCAGCCACAAAGGGCAGGTTCAAGAAGGTTGGGTCGTTATCGTTGAGATCCAGCAGGTTGACAAACACAGTGGTGCTCGCTGACGCATGCAGTGGAGGTGTACCACCTAAAGAGGGCGCCAGAGAATATAATAAAGACACACACACCTCACGGTCAAAGGGGTTTATTAGCCACAATAAAAAGTTTCATGGTCAACATAAAACTTGAGGAATGAGGCTTGAAGAAAGAGGCTAATCGGTCAGCACTGAAAGCTCTCTGCTGAGAATGATATAGAGATGTTTGAGCTTGCTTACCGATGGTTTAGGTGTTTCATGAGTCAGACAAATTTACACAGTGGAAAGCAAATAATAAGTGCAAACTGACATCCCACCACAGACACTACTCACGGTCAACAGCCGAGATGATAATGGTCCTCATGAGTACTGTGTCCCTGGGTTTGGAGCTTTCCCTGTCCAGAGTTACCCCACTGGTGCGGATCTTCCCTGTACTGCTGTTGATGGTGTAGAAGGGGTTTTCTGGACTGATGCTGTATATCACTGTCCCGTTTTGCCCATTGTCAGGGTCAATTGCCATCACCTGGACAGATGAGAGACAAGAAAAACATTCTTTGGTCGTAACTCTTTAAATGATCCTTTACATAAGAACCCTCATACGGTGCTGTTTAAAGAAAACATTCCACAGGAGAACTCAGTTTTTGAGACAGAGGAGATTTAAGATATTAGGAGAAAAGAGAGGCTATTAATCAGGTAAGGAAAAAGGATAACCATAATAGTAGTGGATATAGTAATAAGACCATACCCACCCCATAGTATCTTCACACAAAACCCCATCCAACTGTTCTAACACATCAGTCAGCTAAAAGAAAAATGGTCACATCTCTTTTTTGACACAAAGTGGCAATGGGTGATGAATGCGTGAAGCCGGGAACCCGCCTAAAACACTGGCTGATTTCTAAAGAGCTGATCAATTATTCAGTGCACTGACTAAAAATGCTGGAAACTGGTTAATTGGTCATTAGAGGAACAAAGGTTTTGCAGGTATTTAATTATTAAAGGGACATGGTAGGCAGGCATCTCACAGGCTCATTGATTAGCAACTGCACAGACAAAAAGTAGGTGATATAAGATGTGGGGAAGTGTCTAGCCGGGGCCAGTTGGACTAATCAATTTTAGCCTGAGCAGAGCACATTAAAAGATGGAGAGCAAATATATTAGCATTGTCTATTGAACTGTGGCCCGCGTCTGACAGCAGAGTGTCAGAAAAGAGAATAGTGTTTTAAATGAGATATTAGGGGAGGTTTGCTGTAGGTGTGTGAGTGCAGAATGTAAAAGGCTGCAGTACTGATGGTGGGGTGCTGCAAGATATAAGAGGGATGATCCTTACACCGGGCATAGCCACCAAATTCATCGGCTCGCTGGACACCTCCAGGAGGACTCAGCAGGTGGCCTCTTGTCACCATGGAAACACTGGTTGGGCCAGGGCTACATTGAGGCCAATTACAGGAATGTAAGCCTGGGTGGTTGGACTTATTGAAAAATGGTCAGAGAGGCAACAGTGTCTGTCCACTGAGCCCAGTCACATACAGTATGCATCGCATCACTGGATGCAACATAAATGAACTCAACTGAGGAATAGCTACAAGAGTGCAGGAATGAGTGGAAATGCAGCAATGCTTTAGCAGAGCAACACTTGTATCTTTCACCTCAATTTCTTTACCATTTCTCCATCTCTTGCTCTGCAAGATGAGTTCTCACTTCCTTTTCTGCCTAGCAGCTGAATAATTTGCTATGCATATGACTGCAGGCTACATTTTAATTAGCAATCGGACTCCCTTAATTACACTCACTGACGCCTCTTTAATTAATGGACAATCAAGGCTTAATTAACAACAACACATTGCCAAAGACACCAGCAGGACGATGGGAGAATTTGGGGTAATATTACAGTGTTTACTTTGCAATGACCTATGCAGTGATGGCTATTTGTCCATCAACAGTGGAGGACGATGCATGCAGATGCACCCTTTGACATGTGCCGTTATTCATGCACTACAACGATCACGCTGCTCTGAAACAAAGTGTTTTTTATCTAAACTTTGTCTAATTTAAGTTTGCAAAGTGAGAGTAATCAAATTAAACCACAGACTAAAATAATGAATCAAAACAGAAAAAGAAAAAAACTACTGAGTGATACTGCTGTTCTCTATATTAATTCCTAATAGTTTCGGCAACTATCCATCCTACTCAGAATAAAACTAAGAATTATCATTCCAGTGTGATCATTTTATCTGCCTTGTTAGGATTTCTTTCCTTTTTTGAAGCACTAACATTGTTAAGAAAAGTGTTAAATAAAATAATCAAATTACTGCATTTGAGCAGTTCACAAATTACCATATAGTTTATCATCTACTCATCAACCAGGTGAATTCTACCAAGTTACTCACAGAGATCACATCAGTGTTTATTGGACTCATCTCCACTACGTTGGTATGGTATGGCTCGTCCCTCCACACAGGGGCATTGTCATTGATGTCCAGGATGGTGATATTCACCTAAACAAAGTGTGAAATTAAGGGAAACAGGAAATTATCTATTTATGATGTCAATTATAAGAGAACAAATCAAAATGTCAGTGGTAAAAGATATACATACACCATAATATTGTTTTATCCAAAATGATTATTGATTAAACAGGGGAGATGAAATTGGTTTGCTCTTTGATCTGTAGAAAGATGATGGCTACAAAGTGGTTACCGTGGTGATGCCAGTCTTCTGCTGAGGGCCAACCCCTCCATCCACAGCTCTGACTATCAGGATGTATTCTGACTTCAGCTCTCGGTCCAGCAGAGCTGTGGTGGTGATCTCTCCTGAAATATGCATGGAATCATACCAGAAATATTTTAAAATGTAAAAAAAAACCAACCAGGACACCCAAATCAAGGCCAGAAGGAGCTCTCATACCAGGATTAATCAAGTTTAAGATACAATAAACTCATAATGTAAAAAAAAACAAAAAAACAAAGCCCAGCCACAATGTGCATACATTTTTAGATTGAGTATGACTACTAAATGTTCACCAAAAAAAGTAAATGAAAAGTGGAATCAGAGTTAAAAAATCTCCCTCAATTACTAGTATGCTTTCAGAAAATACACACATTTGTGCATGCACGCACACACGCGCGTATGCATGCACATGCACAAACGCGCGCGCACACACACACACACACACACACACACACACACACACACACACACACACACACACACACACACACACACACACAGCTGTGTATTTGTGTATTGTGGGGACTTTACATTGACTTGCATTCATTTCCTAGACACTTCCCTTGACTCTACACACACACACACACACACACACACACACACACACACACACACACACACACACACACCTGAGCGTGAGTTGAGACGGAACTGAGAGGAGCCCTCCAGGGAATAGATGAGTGAGGCCTGGCCAAACTCCCGCGAGGCGTCCAAATCAGTAGCATTCACAAGCAGCACAGTCGCCCCTGTGGGGAGGGAGGGGGGGGAGTAAAACAGAAAGAAAGTTACATGGAGTGGGAGAAGGAAGGAAAAAGTGAACTGAAAGACAGAGTCATGGGTAAAATGTTTGAAGTCTAGGAAAGAGAGAGAGAGACAAGCTGCAGAGACAGACTGAAATGACATTCAGAGAGCTAATTTCTTCACCGCCCCCATCCACAGCTCAAACGATGGCATGGCAGTGAGTGGGTTTATGGATTAGTGGATTATCAGCTTGTTTGGCACAGCCTATACTTGGCACAGGCCTGATCAATACCCAGGGAGACAGGAGGATGAGAGGCTAGCCAGAGCTGCAGGGCTAGCCCTGAGCTCAGCCTTGCAGCCCAAGCCCTGGGCCCCCAGCTCAGGGCCAAGCACTTTAGCCATAGTCCCCTACACCTCAGCTCTAGCCCAGGCCGCTCAGCTATGTGCTCGTTTAAAGCAGGTCTGAGACACAGAAAGTGTTCAGCGTCTGCTGGAGCTCAGAGAGAGAAAGGGCCGGTCAAACATCTCATTTCCCTCCAGCGACTGGAAACTAATCTATTGTCTGGGATAAAAGACTCTTCTGAATGCATGCATGAAAATGAATAGAGCAGCCAGTGATTTTGCCTTGAATAGTCAATATCCTGCATTCTGACTGAGCATTTAAACATTATGCAAAATCACAACAAATAAAAATAGAGAGGGAGGCCAGAGGAAGCATTTGAAATAAAACATAAAAAACATACCCCCAAGAAAGCAGGGCTATTTGTTGAATATGCTAATAAAATGCAATTCAAGTAAAATGTGTACCACACATGGTGTTTGAGCTGTTAGGAGTGTTTAAGTGCTGTGTTGGTTGTGAACCAGGAAATGCATTCTAGCAAACTGTAACCCCATATGTATAGTGACTCACCGGCAATAATGTTCTCTGGGATTTTGACAATGTAGGATGACTTGCTGAACTCTGGTGGGTTGTCATTTTCATCCTGGAGGGGGTATAATCATCAACAACAGCTCTAATCAATGCACTAAACAATGAGATATTTCAATGGGCCTCAAAAAGCTACCGTCACATAAAAGCACTGATATTAACACGTTTGTAAAACTGCAAAAGTACAGTAGTGTCTCGTAGATGATGGCCAGTCAGCTGATAAAAGCCCATGGACTGCTTTGATTTATGGCTTCAAACAGTGTTGGCATCAGTTTCTGTCATCTATCTTATTATTTGTATAATATATAAATAAGCTACATCTCCGATTCCAAGGCAGTACACTGTAGTTATTCATTGCTGTAGGGTTACAGGAAGGAGAAAAAAAAAACAGACCTGGACAAGAAGTGGAATAATGCAAAAGCCGAGGTAGTTATTAAAAAGAAGACACGTTAGATAATAGGTGAGAAAATCACTTCAGACATCATTATTAATGGCATTCCCGAAAACAAATGGCAATCACCACTTGTAATTTGACAGGATTGAATGACTATAACATGAACCAGCTACAGACGTTCTCAGAGCATTTACATTTCTCACATCTTCGCACTCATTGAATTAGACTCTATTAGAAACCAACACATCCAGTTGTGTGGCTATTCGCAGAGAGGCTCCCCACTGTGTGTGAGCTGCTGAGAAATGTTAACACTTTAACAACAGACACTGGCACCATTATCTATCTGAGCTCTGAGTTACACTGGAGTAAAGCATTGTGTGTGTGTGTGTGTGTGTGTGATGCTGCCTGCTACTGATAAACCCTGTGGTGTGAGTCACGACACTGTTGAAGACAGATAGAAACAGAGAGACATGGAAGGAATACAACACAATCGTGCACATCTCCCTGTTGGTTTTTGCATCGCAACACCATGTTTCTCCCTCATGTAGGATGTGTATAGATGTGCTTACTGTCCTTGCATCGAATATTCAAGAATATTCCAGATGGATTCATCCATTCTACTGTGTCATTTCTTCTTTCATGACTAAAAGTTGCTTTTACAATGGATGTCTATCAGGGGAAATTAGCTTAAGAGCCAGAAGAGATGCTGGTTATGTGTTCTGGCTGCTCATTATGTTTTACTGCTGTATTTGTGGTGCCTTAGTATAGATCAACATTTATGATTATGACTTAAAACACAGAAGAAAACACAGACAAGAAGATTTAAAAGATAACACCAGGTATTGTCTGTTACAGAGAATAGTCAGCAGCGCACACGGTAAACCACATTTATATTACCAACGGTTTCCATGAATTCCACCAGGACCTTTGTGAAAACGCAGAGATGACACTAAAGTGCCACACATTGTGGATTTCATAATTAGTTTTTTATAAATGTCTTAAAATTAGAGCCCTCGACAACACTGACAGAGGTGTTGGACAGACAACCGCATACAGTATTATGTGGCAGCAAGAAAGCTGTCGTTAAATAGCAGACAGAATAAAGCTGGCAGACATGAGTTTAGAAAGCTACAAGGAGCACAACCTCCATACAGATCTGTGATCAGCCATGGATCACAAGCTCTTTGCTGTGTCTCAGATAGTGTAGGCAGCATGGAAAGGCACTCAAATGAACCAAACCATGGAACAGGAGATTGCCGGCGCATGACGTCACAACATGTTTTTTTATACATGAGAATAACGACATTTGTGCTTTATCTAGTAGAAATAGGACCAATAGGAACCTTGTGCAAGGCTTCTTATTTTTTCATATATTAAAAAAAACATCTCTGATCTAGTGTATGTATGAGTGAACAGCTGTGACCTTCTCTAGTGCCTTATAATAAGACTTTTAGTGATAAGACTGACAAATGCAACTGAACTGGAAGAGATAGGTGCACATGCTGTTATAAACTGCAAA
Organism: Synanceia verrucosa; assembly: GCA_029721515.1. Classification (NCBI taxonomy): domain Eukaryota; kingdom Metazoa; phylum Chordata; class Actinopteri; order Perciformes; family Synanceiidae; genus Synanceia; species Synanceia verrucosa. The sequence continues at coordinate 16,881,528 of CM056562.1, read as the reverse complement.
CAAAGCTGCAGTCAGACATGGATCAAAAGATACTCAGAATAAGCCAGACAGAGAGGAAGCACTGAAATAATATATGGAAGTGAAGTTGAAGACATGAGCAGGCTGACACCTGTCACACACTGGATCAACATTTAGATAAATACAAGACAGCTTAGTCTTCATTCAACGCATGATATAACAGCTCTATAAGTTCCTCTCCCAAGTCTTCAGCACACACATTCATCAGAGTCACATCTGAGGGGAACTTAAATGAAAACATTTCTGTGAGAGTTTGGAGCTCGCCCCTTTGAAAGTGGGGAGGAAATTTTTCACAGGGTGTGTCTGCTGTAGTGCCAAGTGAGCCATTAAACACTTTATGGAAAAAAAAACACACCACACTTGAAGATATATTAAAAGTGTGAATTAGAAAGATTCTCAGCTGAGAGGAAAAGAGCGACTAACAGATAAGTCTTTAACTATTCAGCAACTTTCTGGAAACCAAAAACAAACACACAGTCACATAGAGAGGATGCAAAGGACTTTTACACTCGAGTCGACACGCAAACTTTATATCAGTAGCCTTGCTTACTGCCACAGATACCATGTACATGATGAAGAATATTACACACCAAGGTGAAAAGATAATAAAGAATCAATTTCTACCTTATGTCAGTGTGGTTCATGTAAACCAGAGAATATTTAATCTCAATTTGATCTTAATATCAACATATGGAATAAACTATGTATGAAATTTTGGTCTATGATGCTAAAAGACTTCCCCATCGGGTGAAGAAATGGACGTACACTTAGCTGGCGTTTGGATCTGGTCAGACTGACGTCACCATAGTGAACTGCAGAGACACCGGACTGGTGGCTGAGGTCTAACTCTGTCTTTGTTTCTGAGAGCATTAGAACAACCCCCTAGTTCATGTCATTGACATTAAACATCAAATAACAGCTGCTAGAACATTAACGTCAGTTAGCAAGGACAACACTGGAATGGTTGAAACCTAAAGGGAATACTTGTCTTCTTATTGGTGACACTGTGTAATCAATATGAACTGCATCACATTTAACACTTAAAGCAAGACTCCTGAATTGTTGCTCTATGTACAAATCAATGTTTATAATAAGAGAGGACAGCAGGGGACGTACATCTTTTGTATTTGCTGTTTTTAAAGTGCACATCAGGCATTTTAATGTGTTTTTAAACCTTCCAGCTAACCCACCAGATGTTGTCATTTTTAATGAGAACAGAAGATAAGTATTTGTTATTAAGGTGGGCTGTACTTTTGACCACAGTCTGGAGAAGGCGTTCCTAACTTACAAAGTACCAGCTTGGGGAAAATGTCCTCTCACAGCTTGAATGTGAATGTGGCTGCTTATGTTAATATTTGGGTATTGAATATGTACTGCAGGTGTCTATGAAAAAACTAATGTCTTTGTGTCCTCAGGTGCCGACAGTCTCCGTGGTTGGAGAAGGCACATTTAGGTGTGGCGGTATATACTGACAGGGCAAGAGTTGTGTATTTTGCAGGGTTGTACTTACAATCACTTCCACAGTGACAGGGACAGTGCTGTTCAGGGATGGGTTTCCTCCATCTTTAGCCATCACTGTCAAGTAGATTATCCCATTGGGAACTTGCTCATAGTCCAGAGGCCTGGTCACACTGATCACTGATGGGAGGAATGGAGGGGAAAAGTGGTGTTTTTTGCTAAATGTGTTGGTTCTTTGGAGACCTGCAGCAACATTCCAGTTCAGTAAAGTTGTGGGTCGCATGTCAAACAACAACCCACAACTGTAAAGGCATACGCAGGTGTAGAAATTTCTCTACAACTTAACTTTAACCACTTTAACATCCACAATATCACTGTCTAGATACTGATGATAGGTTTCCTAAAGGTGAGCGTACCTGCGTAGCCTTCCACCATGATGACGCTGAAGTACCCGGGAAAGGCCGAGGCTGAAATGATGGTGTATGTCAGGAAGTTGTTGGGAGGAGAATCCTCATCTGTAGCCTGTGGGTGGGCAGAGAGGAAAAGTTTTGAGTGAGGTGTGAAGGCAGTTGGTGTAACAGGACAGATGCTGTGGCAGGCAGTGCTAATATTTATATGTGTATGTTAGTGCAGCATGGGAGTGTGTGAGTCTGTGCATGTGTGCAGCCAGGAAGCTGTCAGTCAGTGATGGCATGTTGTTTGACAGATTAAAGCAGATTCTGGCTATTAGTGGCGAAGGCGTCAATACTGGATGAACACCAACAGAGCCAAGACAAGCTAAGCAGGCAGAGGACAGATGAAACTATACTTTGGAGGGCTAATCCACAACAACATCAACAACAATGATGACACCCCCTCATTATTCTCCACTTGGCAGAAACTTAAACATGAGTCCTCCGGCTGTGAGGAGACTCTACTGGGCTTCACTGGCATCATTAAAGGCTGGACAGGTTGTCAAAAACACTCACTTGTATCTCCCCATAACACGCATACCTCTACCTTATGATTTAATGCCAAACTGTTGAGTAAGCAATACCTTTCTTCACCCACAACATCCTAAACTGTAGCTTTTCCTCTTCCAGACTGTCTTCCTATTATCAAATTTCAACAAATAGTTTCATATTAGACAGTTTCTCAACACTCAAAGGTAAGAGGAGTTGGGGGGGGGCAGCAAGTCAAATAGATGAGTAGTAAAGAGAAAAAGGAATGTGCAGAAAAAATAGAAAAAAAGATTTAGCTGCTAGAAAACATAAGCAGTGTAGTAGGAGGCTTTGTTTGCAAGAAGAATGAAGCAAAACATCCTCTCTCCTTCCATCTATTTCAGTCTTTTCCCTCTTTCCTCCCACCCGCTCTGTTTTCTGGACTACACGTCTATGTGTGTACGTGTGTGTGCGTGTGCGTGTGTAGAGTAGCTTCTAGGGCAAATCGCTGACACAGAATTGTGCGACTGGCATCTCTGTTCCTCTCAGGCGGCGTATTAATATCAGCAACGTTTAAGGTTGGCTCAGACTAATCAAACACAGTGAGCCAAGCGTTGAGCCCAGTCATCAGCTCAACACACAATGTAAAAGTGAGCCGCCAAAGAGCACTGTGGCAGGGTGAGCCACTGCTATACCCACTGCCACGAGGGACGTTAATAGTCTTTCTCTCCAGGGTGCAATCAAAGGAAACGCTGAGCCATTAGTTACCATTGTGGCTGTGTACCTCTGCCTTTTGTGTGGCAGTGACTGATGGCCAACACATCAGGCTGACCTGTTCTTCTTGGATACAGTGCACGGAAACACATAACTGCACCATTATAGTAAGACAGAGAAAACAAGGAAGAAAGGCTTGTGAGTCTGATGACTAGTACTGTACTGTAGAGTACTGTACTCTATTATAGGTGCAGTTTATATGGAAATATACTTTACATGTGACACTACATGCTGTATTACTGCATTATCATTGTGTGAGTACACAGTGATGTACCTACTTACATGTAAGTGAGTGTTACAGGAATAATTCTAAAATCAGTAATGAATAATAAATAAGCTTTTACTGATTTGTATTTATTCTAGCCAAACGATTATTTTGATGGTATTTCACAGCAGCTGTAAACAGGTCATTTTTGCTGTCAAAGTTGGATTTGTGCTTTAAACAGGGCTCACCCGAACTCGTGCCACCGCCTGGACAGCCTGTTCGTTCTCTCTGATCGAGCCCACGTACGCTTCCTTCTGGAAGAGCGGCGCATTGTCGTTGACGTCCAACACATTGACACGGATCCTCCCTGTCGTCTCCTCCCCGCCTCCATCCCTCGCCAGCACGGTCAATGTGAAGCGCCGCATCAGCTCATAGTCCAGACTGGCCCGCAGGATGACCCAGCCTGTCTCTTCATCCAATGAAAACCTGCAGGTAAGATTGAGGAGGATTAGTATGACAACATGATACTGTTATTAACAAACAAACTTGTGTAACTTTGCAAGATTTATTGTCAATGCTCAACAAGATGAAGACGTTCATACATTATGACAACATATTAAAGTTTCATGTTACAAAAAGTAAAACATGAAATCAAGGTGATTTACAGATTTGTTTGTTTGACAAAAATCACATTAATTAAATAGTTTTAGTGTGATATAAAACATAGAATGAAAGTATATTGTCACAACGAGAACATGTTCTCATTCTAGATGTTTGCTCATCTTTGCAGCCACATGGTGGCATATAAAATAATAACAGAAATAACACTCAGTGAGGGTAACAGAAACAAAAATAGTAGGAAGCTACATTAATTGTGTTCTTTTGATACTGAAGATAATGACCGGATTTTGTGAATGTGTGCTTTCTGTAAATTTGTGGCCTGAAAAGCAATAAATAAGTCGTCATAGCTCAGCTGTTTACGAGGATGTGAAGCAGAAACAGTGCAGTGCAATCACTCATAAATGGCCAAAAAAAATGAAAAATTAATGTGATTGTTTATGTGGACTGTTGGAGTGTGCGTAGCTGTATCTTACTGGTCTGGCTCGTCACTGAAGTAGTAACGCACATTACCAAATGTGCCTGCATCTCCGTCTGTAGCCTGCAAAGAAAAGGCAGGAAATACAATGTTTTCTATTATTATCATCATGTTTACCTCCGTAGAAAGTTTTGCAGTACATTCAGCTTCTGCTATCAGTCTGTTTGGTTTTTGTTTCACATGTATCGGTTAACCAATATGGCAACTTTGTACTTAATTCTTCTTAATTTATGACAAAGTTCGAGGTGCACTATTAGATGCCACAGGCTCAATGTGCTGTCAACAAAGTGGTGAATTGTGGTTCACAATCAGTGAAATCAAATTGTGATGGTCAGAAACTCCCGACTGGGACTGTTTCATTAAAGCAGAAATAATGTTTTGCGACTGTTAGATCATTCCTCATACAATGGTACCTGCATGTACGTGTGTGTGAGCCTCACCAGTGTTTTTAAATAACACTATGAGTTCTGCTCTGTTTATGAAATGTCTCACACTCATATGATAACACATGCAAGCCATGCTTAACTCGAGGGTGTTGATTAGATTTAATCTGATGAGAGAACTGACATAATTTTCCACACTCACATGATCCACCACTGCTCAAAAAAGCAGCAACAACTGCTGTCATATGTTTTGCGGATAAAAATGGTGTCAAAGAAATGAAACAAAAAGAGCAACACATTCAGGAATCTTGTACTTAATGAAATGTCAATCTGTCTTTGTAAACTCATGCATGTGCATGTGTGCACATGCACTGATGCGTAGATACAGGGCGTTGTGTCTGTGCTGATGGATCGTGGCTGGAGAGGCTGTTGTAATAGAGTTTCACTTCAGTGGCTCTGCAGTCAGTTGAAGGGCCAAACCTGAACGTGTCTGCAGCCTGTCCTGTCAACAACCACGATGTTGGTCACTGTGATTCAGTGATGCCCTGATACCTACCTTATTATGTAGTACTGCTTGTGTGTGTAGGGCTTATGCATTTTGTATTTAAAAAATATAATAATGTAAGTGTGCAAATTTGAATGCATTGGGAAATATCTGCGCATTTTAAATTGAACGCATTTATGCCTGTGTGTGTGTGTGTGCATCTATGATGCCTCTCACAGATGGAGCAACGGCTGCAGCTATCAATGTGTTTTTTCTCCTTCTAAAAATTACGCCATGCTGTTAAGCTTAAGCCCGTGATTTCACAGACAGCTTCCAGTACCTCGTTCTGGATGGCGAATCGATGGCTCTGTTTAATGTCCAAATGGCCCTCGCTTTGTTGTCAAGTGCACTGAAACACTGAATGAGTAGAAATGATGCTGAATGAGTAGAAAGTGGGACGCTAAATACGTATGAGGTGTTTGGGACTCCAGTCAGGTTCTTTTACTAACCTTTGAGTTTTCATCTGTCATGTCCCGATGACCTCATCATTTAATGTCACTCTACTGCACCCCCCTCTTTTTGCATTCTTACCATCCCTCCTCTTTTATCTTTTTCTTTCTGTCTTTACCTCACTTTCCTCCCTGCATCCCGAGCACCGCCTCCATCCCCACTGTCTCCACTCTACTCTACATATCTCCCTTAGCACACTCTCCCCCTCGAAGCCTCCCTCGCTCCTTTGCTCCCTCTCTCCCAGGTGAGTGACAGGCCCATAAGTGCTCCAATGATAGTGGTGGGGGTGTTAGCGTGACAGCTATCGAGGCAGTGACAGGAGCTGGGCTCAGCCTGGGAGCTAATACTGCCTCTGCTTCTGCGGCCGAGCCCCTCTCGCCATGACGACAGACAGAGGGGAAAAAAGAGAGAGACAGAGGGAGAGAGACTCAGACTCGCTCCCTATCTCCCAACAAACAATCACCATGACAGTACGGCCCGGTCACTTTGCCAACTGCTGCCAAAGACTTTCAACTTAAGGCGCAGAAGGCCCGCAGCAGATGGACGGTAGAGATTGGTCGTGAAGGGATTTGCAGTAACTTAACACCATGGGCCCAGATCGTTTACACCAGGGTATTATGCATTTGCTCCCCATTGTCAGGGTAGCTGAAACATTTTTTGGTGAGGGAATGAGAGGTGAAAAGTTGGTGAAGTGTGGTGCAGAGGGAGAGTGTGAGTGTACAATTTAATGAGGGAAAAAAAGGCATGGAAATAAAGCTGGGCAATGTGCCGAACTATGTGTCTAATAACCTCACTGACAATTACAACAAGGATTTGAAGGACTGCAATGGTTCACTGGGGTAAATAGTTTCCATGCCAAATAAGTAACGCTGATGGATTCATAAAACTTCTCTTTTTAGGAACCCTCCAAATATCTGAAAAAGTTATAAAAACTGAAATGCATGGAGGACGCACATTGCCATTGGTTAAAAACCTACAGGTTGATTACCTGATGACACAATGGCAGTGTGTGTTGTTGATGAATACTGGGCCCAGACTGCAGTGATGAAAATCTCCCCTGTGCTAAGCAGCAGAGCACTGAGGTATCAGAGTCAGCGTTCTGATCAAAACCCAGACTAAGTTGTTTCTAAGAGTTCCTGAACAAAGAGTCAGTGTGCTGCTGATTGCCAATATAAACTCTGCAAACCCTCGGGTCCTCAGGCAGTAACTACAAAAGAGAAATTAGTTCTCAGTTGACCAGTTTGGTTAAATGATGTGTTACTCCCCTTCAAAGAGGCGAAGCCAGAAGGCAAACAGTGTGTGTGTGTGTGTGTGTGTGTGTGTGTGTGTATACCTGTGTACCAGTGCGCTCAGTTTTGTGTGAAACGTTTTTTTTTTTTGTAAGTATAGTGCGTGCGCATATGTTAGCGTATATGTGAAATCGATACACATGGACAACGATGCTCGGTGTTTCCAGGTTCATTCAGTTTCGGGATAAATATGCACGTTTACAGTATAAAGTCCTATTATCGCACTCAATTGCTTTCAAGAAAAGGAGGAAATGAGAACTTCCCTTCGTGATCGACAGAGAGCCAGGGGTAGAGTGTGTATGTGTGTGTGTGTGTGTGTGTGTAAACTGGGGTTGGGTTGGAGGGGACACAAGAGCAGATTATCAGCCATGCTATCTCATGGAAAGCGAGCGAGGTTCAAGCTGCACAGGCTTTTCTATCGCGAGTGAGCTGGAATTTGAATTGATTGGCTCCTAAAATTGCTTTTTCTGCAGAAGCTTTGAGAGACATGGAAAAGGAAACCAATTACTGGTTGTCAAAGACTGCTGTCAAAATAGGGATGACCCCTCCCCAGTCCAAACACAGGCTAACTCCTCAGTCTCACAGCTGCACACCTAAACACAGCCAGAAAGGACAGATAACAAACACACACCCACACACCACCAGCACAGTGAAGATATTCTGCCTTTTGACAGTCACTGTTGGGAAGACAATGATGAAGAAACAGTTGCAGGTTATCTTCCTCGGCTCTGGTTAGCTCCACTCATGTGGGCTACTTTAAAGGCTTTCTTCCTCCCATTCTCTGTATCCATGACAAGATCACAGATCAATCTTGTGGGATACATCCAACAGTTCCTTTAAAATGAGTGCCCCTTGTTAAGACTGTGCAAAGCAGAATCTTGAGGGTGCGACACACTCGATGCAGCATGCTTGTGCATATGTAAGCACTACTTCCTCTCAGCAACATGAGGTGCCTGTGGATCAGCAGTGTAGAAGTTTGTTGCTCTCACTGCACTCAGTGCACCATGGGAATCAAACGCAAGCTCAGAGGGAGAGTGTTTATCATGGGTCATATTTTTCAAGCCTCAAATCAATACCTGTATGTACAATAATTATGTTAATATTACAAATGATCATTTCCTTGCTGATGAAAAGATGGGGAACTAACTCCACACTTTATCATCTTTCAGTGGTATGAGTATTTTTTTTTTAAAAAACAAAAATATCCTTTAAGACAAGAGTACCTAAATTATTGAGCATTTTTCAAAATGAATCATCAGTAGCAATAACTCAGATATACTCTGGTCACAGTACATTAAAAGTACGAAGATATAACTGAAAGAATTTAATTATTTAACATTGTTTCTGATGGCCTTCCCTGACCTTGGTCTCGCTCAAAGTATCTCTGATTCAGACTCAAAGCAGCAGTCGGAGAAAAGCACAGAGACTCTGACGCCATGCTGAGACTATTCAGAGATGTGTCCAATTAATGATCACATACCCCGAACAGCGACTCACTAAACTGACACAAAGAGTGAATTAATATCTTCTCTTTAATAGCCATATCGCACACATGAACGTATAGGTGAAGCTGTGTGGAGTGACGCAAAACTCAAGCCTCTATAGCAGAGACAAGATGCAAAAACCCTCACCTACTTGGATCAAATGAGGACCAAGCGCATCGCTCGCCAGTCCCCCAGCTGTGACCTAGTGCACCTGCGGGGGTTGATGGGAGCTGTGTGTGTTTTACTGCGGACACTTTAGCGTAATGGCGATAGCGAGTGTACGTTTACGACTGCTTTATTTCTCTAAACCATTAACGAGCAGGTGGGGGTGCTCACAGCGACTGCTGTCTGCCGACAGGATTGAACAGCCTGTTTCTATTATTTCCTTACCATCCAGATATAAGCAAGCATGAGAGAGAGATGCAACTTTGAACACTTTCTGAACAATGTATACTTTTTTAAAAGAAGGGTCCAATAAAATGGATGTATTCACAGCACGGTGGTGTAGTGGTTAGCACTGTTACCTCACAGCAAGAAGGTACCGGGTTCGATTCCCGACCCGGAGCCTTTCTGTGTGGAGTTTGCATGTTCTCCCCGTGTCCGTGTGAGTTCTCTCTGGGTACTCCAGCTTCCTCCCACCACCCAAACACATACATGGGGATTAGGTTAATTGGCTAATTTAAATTGACCGTAGGTGTGAATGGTTGTCTGTCTCTATGTGTCCTGTGATGAACTGGAGACTTGTCCAGGGTGTACCCTGCCTTTAACCCTAAGACAGCTGGGGGAGGCAGTAGCTCAGTTTGTAATGACTTGGGCTAAAAATCGGAGGGCCGGACCAAGTCTGGAGAATGGACTGGTAGCTGGAGAGGTGCCAGTTCCTCCTCCTCCCGACGTGCCCTAGAGCAAGGCACTGAAACTCCAAGCAGGTGCCCCCTCACTCTGACACCTCTCCTCCAACGCATGTGCATGTGTTTGTGTGCAATGTGAAACACAAAAATATATAATAACAGCGTGAAAATGTAATTTCCTTCATCGAGGGATCAAATCAAGGAATTCTTCTTCTTCTGGGATAGGCTCCAGACCCCCCGTGACCCTATGTGACCCTATAAGCGGTAGAAAATGGATGGATGGATGTTCACAGCATGCAAGATAATTTCAACTGTTTGCAGCTACTATATAATGACTGCAGCCACATGTGAACACTGGGGGAAGAAAGAGAGAGGGCTGAATTGTGGGTATAAGCTGAGACAGAGATGAGCTGCCAGTGGGAACACTTAATGCAGAGCTCTCTGTGGTGGCAGCTTCACTTTGCCGACAGGCCTTGGTCCTCCCCCTCTCCTTCTGTCCTCAATGATGAAGCAATAAGATAAGCACAAGCACAGGGAGGATGTAGAGAATGATAAAGACTAAAGAGTATACTACAGAGACACACTGAATAAGAGGAGGGAACAAAGAAAGCACATATGGACGGACATGGTATTTGTGTTCAGCAAGACTGAGGACAAGAAAACATACAAATGCAGTTCATTTACTAGGTTTGAGAAAAGGACCACACCTTAAAGGTACGATACGCAAGAACTTTCTAAAAAGTCACCTTAAGACTGATGAAATAATAAGACTTATGTGGTGATGTCTGTATCTGCAGAGATGCTGCTTTCTTTTCTCTTTTCTTCTTCTTTTGCTGTACTCAGGATTCTTCTGAGTGTCAGCAAATAGCCTTTTGGACCCACGCTGGGATGTAACCCCCCGGACAATAACAGTGCTCAGGCTGTTCACTTTGTCACGCCCTTCGGCGCTGAATACAGAGGCACCTCTTTAGCACTGTCAGATACAAAGTGGACATATTTCATGGATGACAATAGATTGTGTGTTGTCATGTTCATGTGCTCCAGACAGTGTTTCCCCTTGACCGAGGCCAGCGCTGAGCCACAGCGGACATGATGGAGCCTGTCCTACCACTGCATTCATTCAAAATCTTCCTGCAGGGTTGTTCACAGCTGTGAACAGCTGTGGTCAACAATCTGAAAATAATGTTTTATTTCTCTGATTCACTGCTTTGTTCTTACTTATGACGCTCCCTCTCTTCATTCACTCTGCACTGCTCTCTCTCTGGGCCCAACAGTGAATGCAACGTGTTCAAAAACAACTACATATCTTTAAACATCCCATTTCCTCACAAATATATTTAAGCACCCACAGAGGTTGTGTCAAAATCAGAACACATGAAGAGATGCCTCCCTGAACTCTGAATCCTCCCCATCCCTTCACCTTCCCTACATCCCATGACCTCCTACCCTCCATCCCTCATCCCTCCTTCCAGACCCTTAACCCATCCCTCCTTCATCATCAGAATTTCCTGAGTTTAGCTTCAGTAAATTTTGTATAAACATGTTTGGGTTAATATTTCAGGATTTGGAAATGCTGGAGAAACAAAACAATCAATTTGAAGACCTCATCTTGGGCTTTAGGAAATAGTGATGGCTAATTTTACACATTTTATGGCCCAAACAATTCATCCATTAACTGAGAAAGTAATCTGCAGATTAATTGATAAGGAAAATAACCATCAGTTGGAGTCCTTTTTAAATGTTGCACAATAGTGAAGTGATTTTCTTTCATTTTTTTTATAGTTATTGTCTGAATGAAATGGACAAACAGATTAACACATGACCAAACAAATTAAGCAATGGGGACCATTCTTTAGCGCCACTATTCTCCCCAAACTCCCGTTTCATCTAATTTTGCAATCGTGCCACTCTAGAGAACCAAGAGAGGACCAACTTTGGGAAAGTTCAGACTTTTCACTACTCTCCGCTCCCCCCTGCCTGTTTGTCCTCAGCCCTGCACACCCATTCACACCCCGTCTCACAATGTCAGAACACCCATGATAAGCAACCCATAATTAACAGTGACGCTGTGTGAGCTACCACAAGCAGGATAGAGCCGGGCTTCACTCCTTTCATTACAATAATGAATTATAATTACTGTTGAGACTATTACCCCATAAAGGCCTGTCTAAACAGTGGCGGTAGCGAAACATCCTCCACTCTCTAATTTATAACCTTCTGCTAGAAACATTTATCATTGTGTCTTAGCTCTAAAACATACAACATCTGCACAGAGCCCATAAAACACACAGCAAGGCATTGGTAGAGGACACTAATCCAAGAGGAATGCTGCATCTGACATATTTTATCTAAGCAAGACCAGCTATGAGAAGAGGGGAAGGTGCAGGTAAACTTTGCTTCTATGCATATTTGACCTGCATATGTCCACCTCAGATATATACACGTTCTCTACGGTAGAGCCAGATGGGTGAAAAGAGCCGAAGAGTGCAGAAACACTGTGAATCAATGCAACACCTGAAAACCATTAGCAATCTAATGATAAAACAGAGAACTGAGGGTATACAATAAATAAGAAATGAAAGAAGGCAAATTCTCTGAAACCCAAGGAGAGAAAGAACGTGAGTGATTCGACTGATATGAGCAGCTGCTGGTGTCTAAAGTCTCCAGGGTGCGGACGAGACCAAAAGAGAGAGAGGGAGAGAAAAGGACCCGGACAAAAGAGTAAATCACAATAAATATTTATAGTGATAAGTAACGCTGCAGAGCATAAATATTAAACAGCCACTGTCTGTGTGTGTGTGCGTGTGTGTGTGTGTGTGTGTATACTCCTATGTTAAGCATAAGTGTCCACAGGGATGCAGCAGCGGGCCCTGAGCAATGCATCAACTAACATTGTACATAAGCTCTGATCAGATGAGCTATGAATATTAACACAAACAAAGCATTTCAATTACATCAGGTCGCCTGTTTGGTACTTTTTGCATAACCAGCAAGCATCATTTCAATTATCATAGGTATAAAGTATTATATAAACATCATCCAGACCCCACCCTCTTCACATCCAAATCACCTTCATCACATTGTCATGTACTGCACAACTGAAAAACACTTGCTGCAAATGCAATGCGCTTGAATAATTACTACACTGTATACCGCTCTGTAGGCTCAATACGAAGCTAGAGGATGCAGGTTGTAGCAGTTTTTATAGAGTCAACTAACTTAACTTTTGTTGTAAAACAAGGAAGTGAACAGAGTGTTATAAGGTGGCTTGGAGTCCAGCTGCTCCCACTCTTCTCTAATTAATAGGAAAAGTCTAAGTGGTTCCTGACTCTACATGGAGAGTGATGGAAGTAATATCAATCTTTTAATCCACCTCACAACAAGAAATAAGTATATTTCCAAAAATGCAGCTATTCTTGTAATGAATTAACTGTGTGAGTGTGTTTGTGTGTTACTGTACACTGAGGAGGGCTGGCCAGGCCACCTTGACAGATTAACAATGAAAGAGTCGTCCTTCCTTTTGGTGCTAAAACATAATTTGGCCACCATCTGTTGCAGCTCACAGCCGTCTGACAGAGAACACTGAGAGGCTAGACTCAGCCAAACAATCTGGTTAGACTGTAATGCCTTGAGTTGATCACTGTACTTAAACAAGCAGACCGTTTGAACTGCTGGAAGAGACGGAGTGAGACGTGTACAGAAACAGGGAAAGTGAAGTGAATAAAGTGCTGGTAGAGAGAGTCATAATATAAATTTCAGAGTATAACGAGCTGGGGTTAAGAGCAAATTTAATACAAGCTATATCATGCAAACCAGTCGTTAGTCGTTCAAGTTGGCAAGCACCATGATTTGTCCTGTGGGGTGACTGACAGGTTACGTTATTATTTTACCTGGCGCTGACTCACAGGAGTGGGTGGAAAAGTGCTCTTGCACCATACTAAATGTAATTGAGGCTATTTTACATTTCTGTACTCTATACTTTAAAATACATTACATTTACAAAAGGGACATTTCTCCACTCCCACCTCTGTCTGAACAATATGAGACAGAGAACCAGCTATTTGATGGATCCAACTTCTTTCTAGGCTTAACTTTATAAGTTCTTTTACACATTACATGGATGCAGCAATGTCCATTCCAAGATAAATACCTCACTATTCACACAAACACGAGTGAGGCAGCCACAGCTTGTTTGATCAGACTGCATTCAATGGATCGCTACTGTTGTAACATGCCGTCTAAATTACTAATGAACCAAATTATGACAGACCCACATAAGTAAACAAGTCTGTTCAAACACATTACTGAATACACACACACACACACGGTAAATGGTAACAGCCTACAATGATCAATGACTTTGTCTGTTTTTATCCATGTGTTGACCTTGACATTGTTGTGTCTATCCTATATAGTCTCTCTCTGTGTGTGTGTGTGCGTGTGTGTGTGTTTGTGTGTCAGCCTCAGAGAATAGCTGAGTATCAGAAACATCTGTTTAATGTCCATGTGTGTTTTTTTTCTCCAGTAGCATCTCAGAGTGCCACTGGTGTGTGTTTGTGTGTGCAGGTCAGAGTATAGAAACCCTCATCTAACAGTGCATACTGTAGATATGAATGCCAGTGCGGTCTTCACCGAGAGCATCACATCTCATCCTATTTACAGCCCATTCGCTCTCTACACAGCTGGCAATCAGGCTTCCATGGCGAGCGGCACACTCCAGCACGAGGCCGACATCAGCTAGACTTATCGGGTATTAGACTGCCCTGCAATCTCCATTTCATGAACACCCAGTCTATAAACACTATTGATTTTCACACTGTGCTTTTTGCACTTGTATCTTGTGGATTGTGGGCGTCCTGTCCCAGGAATGACTGGTAATGAATAATAATGCAGAATTATAGGGAGATGTTTGGAGACTTTTTTTCTGGTTGAAGCAAAGGCTGCTGGTCAGGAGCACATGAGTGGCCTTAAGGACATTTCAAGTGTGAAAATCTACACAAAAGGTACAATAACATACCTGGAAGGAATGAAGAAAACCATCTGCCCTAACTGGATTAGTTTTAACGGAGGTGGTCCTGACATTATATATCATTCCAATACGAGGAGGAAGATATTTTAAGATCTCTGATAATAGTACAAATAAGTTTAAGGCTAGAATATTAAACTTAATGTCTGAGCTATAAGCAATTTGATGGTAATCATTTAAATCCTGCCAAACTCATTCTTTAGACTTATACATGGCAAGCAATTCCACTACTGGACTTCCCTAAAATGGCAATGTAAATAATTCAGCTTGAACTGAGGACTTTTTGACCATGTCGTGGTTAATTCAACCTTTATTACCTAAGTGGATCCTATTGTTGTATTGGCAGAAAATATCTATTTTTTCTTCAGCATAATTAAGTTGAAACAGGGTTTAAGACGAAGCCACCGTTGATCCACAGATAGTATTTAACATTGAAAACATTGATCATTTGTGTTTATGAGTGCTTTTGTCTGAGGCAGCCACGCTTGACTCTCCATAAATCACCATTTGTGGTCTCAGTAGAGCTCTGGGTCACATGAGGTAAACAAACCAAGACTTCATTTCTAATAAAACAAGCCCTATAAACGGTACTAGTACCGGTCAGGTTTATTGTAATTTGGACTCTAGTTGAACTCCTCTTCAGGAATAAACCACACTTATTCATGACACTCTCAGCTGTGTGCAGTGCACGGCTGACACTCACCAGGATTTGTAACAGTGAGGTACCAGGAGGGGTGTTTTCAGGAAGGCTGATGTTGTACAGTGGTCTGCTGAAGATGGGCCGGTTGTCATTCTCATTGATTAGCTCAATAAAGACACGAGCAAAGCCCACATGGTCGGACATGGACTCGTTGGCATAAAGCTGAGGACAGACAACAAGGAGATATCTGCACTAAATATTTAAATATAGTACTAGAATCTATACAGTTTTAACAATGGTTATCCAGATAAATATAAATGATATCAGAATAGTCAGAATTTGCTAAATAGCCACTGTCGTAAGGAACTGACTTATTCAAGATTTAGACATTATACACAGAGCAGGGCATCCTGACGCTACGAACCACTTTGGGATACTGAAATACCAATTTCACTGTTCAAACAAGACTGCAGTGTTCAGAAAATGATATGGTCCAAGTACGAGTGTCCAAATAAATACAAACAAGTTGCAAAGAACAGAATGACACTACAGTCAGTGTTGCTTAGAAATCAGCCCAGAGTTCATTCAAGGGCAGTCGCACAGAGGGACAAAGGGGTGGCTTTTTCTCCAACTACTCAATGCTTGGACATCAAAACAGACAAAACAAGACAACCTCTCTTATTCTACTTTGAATCTCTTTATAAACTGTTCTGTTGGACATTTACAATAATTGAAAAATGTCTCCAGCAAATTCAGTTTGGATGTCTCTGGAAAGATTAGCTAGAAAGTTGTGTCTCAGGCCCTCATACTGGATGATTGTTTACATGGTATCATCTCAGCATTCACTCGCTCGTGTAGTTTAAAGTTCGAAACTCACTGAGAAGCTGTAGCTGCGAATGTGTTCAAAGTCCAGCGGCATGGCCACCCTCATTCTGATGTCGGCACGCCCCTGTACCGCCGTGGGGGAGATGGTGAAGTACTCTGAATTGTTTCCTGTCAGAAACACCTGGAACATGCTGTTCACGCCCTGCCATAAAAGAATAAAAGAGAGAAAAGGCGGTTGATGAGAGAGAAAGAGCAATGATATATACTCTGCACTAGTGAAGAGTGGAGATAATAAAATCTATGAAATGGTGTATCCATCAAGGTTTTCATGAACAATTGTTGGACAAAAGATGTGATTTATATCAAATGCGCAGGTAATGTTTTTATACACAGAAAGGCAGAACTGGAGATTCACTGACACCCTGGTTTCCACCAATATATGACATAAATGCTTTTTCACACTTCAAGCATCTATTCTAAATGACTGTTGTATCCAGAGTTATTTACATTGACTGTGACAATATAGAACAGAATAATAGCCATACATTTCACAAGCAACCAATAATAAGAGGTCAAAGGTCAGACAACTGTGCTCTGACTATAGGCAGCTGGTATAAACTGATCATATTTTTGAGGTTTTTACAGAGATGTGTCCATGTGAGGGAAAGAGAGAAGAGTGACAGAAAAAAAAACACCTTTGACCCAGAGAGCTGCAGGCAATAACCACATATTCATCTTGTCTCCTCATCTGAATTCTTCCTCATCTATGCTTTATAAAGCCTGCACTGTATTGTTTCACTTTATGAAAAAGGCCGTTTGTACCGAGTATGTCCAACTGGGATGATTATCCAGCCAGTGAAGAAGGTTGAAACCACGTACTTTAATCATCATAATGTGTGTTTTATGAGAGAAAAAGAGGAGATGATGTGATTCCTGAAGACAACCATGACTATCTACCTCAACACAGATACACGTGTCTGGTTTTAAGCTCCCTATAATGTCGACTGAAAAGACAATGTTAGATTATATGAGCATTAAGTTGGATTTAGAAACACTATGTTCTGTATTACTGGTGGGCCTGAATGATGAGGTTAGTATCATTTGATTAATGTTTTTATGAAATTATTAAAATCCTCTAAAAATTAGCCACAATCTTCATCCTTTTCATCTCTTTCTAAAATAAATCAAGAAGTGCTAAGGCATCATGAGTAAATATAAAGAAAGTGAGGGTCAAAATGACATCACAGCCCTGAGAAGCCTGTGGCTGTCTTGACTCTTGAGCTGATAAAACACCTCTAGATTCCTCCTGTCTTGATATATAAAGCTGCAGGGTGGCCAATCATGTAGCCATTGTGGCAGACAGAGGAAGACGGGTGCGGTGGTCGATTGGCATTATGCTGGCGGTTGAAATAGCCCCCTTGTTTTTGTTTTCATCTCTGGGAGAACCATTGTGGCTGATGACTCCTATTTAAAAGACCATCCAATATGCAGGGATGTCACCTCAAACTGCCCATAAACGTAATTGCCCGTCCATTTGCTTCTGCCTTTAGAAGCCCCCAATAAAAGCACCCTGTCAAACGCGACTGCCACAAACTTTAGTGACAAGTTCCAGCAGCAAAAGTTTTATAGATGCTAACCGAGCAGAAGAGGATATGAAGGGTGCGACAGACAGAGAGAGCGGTAACTACCCCTTGTGTCATAGCCTAAGAAATGAAATGTCTGCCCATAATCCCTCACACTTGGAAAAAGTGAGATTAAAGCACAGGTGTAGCGGAGTGTGAACGAGTGTGTGTATCAGCACTGACATGCAGGTTTAAAGGATCAAAACAGCAATACAAGACTGCAAGACAAAAACGTCTCATAGATTTTACTCCTTGGAATGGATTGAATGGATGGTTTGCGTGGCACACTGGCAGCGGCGATACAATGCAAGACTGGTGGAATGCAGGCTTTAGGTCTCCGGCAACTGCAATTTACATTTTTGTGCAGAATTATGCTTCTTTGAGCTCGTCCTGATGCATTTAGTTTTGTTATAATGTGACAAATACGCAGTTTGCAGTGGCTGCTAATGGACTATGGGGGTGTAAGAATTTATGGTGAATCTTGTTAAATCCATCTCAGAATTGTCTCTCTGGGCGGTGGTAAAATATTGGGTGGTATTCTCCAGTGAGACCCCTTATCACATGCCAGGAGTCTGGGTCGTCACCCCACCTGTGAGCAGCAGCGCACTTGCTGTACTCCCCTCTCTGTCTCTTCATTGCAACACACCATCCTTGGAATAAATAGACGAGCTGCTAAATACTCCAGCTATCTCTCTTTCAAGTGCTTCCTTTCTCTCCTGTCTACCGTTCTCTCAGGTTCTTCCTGCTCTACCAATTATTCAAACTTCTGGTTTTGCTCCAGTGCAGGCTACTTTCTGTTCAACTATTTTTCTTAGCATTCCTCCTCTCCTCATGTCAGTCTGCCTTTACTCTCCACCTTTTTCTCTATCCACTTGACTTGCAGCTATCTGTCAAATTCCACCCCGGCGGCTGCAATGCCTGAATCAATCAGAGTTGACTAGCTTTCGGCTTATCTGCACCCTAGGTGATTGATTTTCCTCGTTAGGTATAATTTGATGCTCTATCCCATCTCTTCCAGAGCAAATTAAATTGTAGTTGAGTCCAATGAGTTGGTGTGAGCGAGCATGTGAGAGAGGGAGAGAGAAAGTGAGGAAGAGCACAGCAAGCGTAAAGTGAAAAGGAGTTTGAGCGTGTGTGACTGTGTCACCACAGTACGTTGATAGATACAACTAATGGAAAGTGGCGGACACGCTGAGGCACACTTAAACATGTTGTTGTACACTGCTGCTGACAGTTCACCCACACGCACACACACGTGCGCACACACACGCACACACACGTGCGCACACACACACACACGCACACACACACACAGCTGCCATGCAAGTAGTTTCACAGAGTGGCTGATGTGTTTTTTGGTTGCCACATTTAAAAATAACAAATTTCTACCCAGAAATGAAAACAAAAAACTTGCCACTCAAATTGTCGAAGGACCTTATCAGATCAAATCAGGAGTGAAAAACGTCTGTATTGACGCGTTGCTAGTTGTTAAAATGAATAATCACTAAAGATTTTCTGACCCCATTCGATTGTGTATCTGCTGTGTGATATTTAAATAAACTAGAAAAGCACTCAGAGAGTGCAGACCTTCCGCCACAATTTTGGCCTCTATGCACAGTTTTTTTCGTGATTATAGCGGAAAATATTCATATTTGACTATAAAAATGTCTTAGATTATGAAGTGAGAATTCTTTTCCGGATATTTTGAGACCAGTTCTAGCTCCTTCCTACATGAAGTTATGGTTAAAAACGCATATTTGACCTAGGTGACCTTTTACTGATCTTGACCAAACTGAATCGGTGACTTCTGGATTTGTTTATGAATGAATTGACATGAAATGATCAGCAACAGGGAAGACGTGTCACCTTGGTTTTGTTGGAACAACCAAAACACTTAGTCAGACTTAGCACTCCATTCCATCAGCTGCCGGCTACATTGATCATATTAACCGGAGAATGAGCTCAGATTCATTGGTGTCAGGGCTCAGTGAGTCTGTGTGTTTCTGCCTTGAATATTTTGCACTGATAAGGCAGAAAAAAAATTCCCATTCACCATCTCTTCATTTTCACTTGCTTTTTGTAAAATTGGGCACTGACTGTCATAAAAGAGAACTTTGCCGCAACACAAACATTTTAACATTTTAAAGAGAAGATCAGATTTTGATCAGATTTATTTTTTCTGTTATCGATTCATTAAAATATTTCCTGATGGATCCACAACCAGCATGGTGTCAGGTTACTCTATCTGAAAAGAGTATCAGCCCAGTGTCATGAATGTTGTGACTGTATTAGCCATTGGGATGTGATCCACCCACCTCGTCCTTGTCTTCGGCCTGGATGAAGAGAGGAAGGGCAAAGCCCACCTGAGCCAGCTCTGTGATGTGGACCCGGTACTCAGTACTGTTGAACTTTGGGGCGTTGTCATTCTTGTCAATTAGAAGGATGGTAAAGGTGGTCATCACTGTTGCGTCTGATGGACTGCGATCATCTTTCAACTCTGTGGCCTTATAGAAAGCAACAGAGGGCAGAGTGAGTGAGAGAGATTTGATTGTGCTGAAAATGTCATCTTGGATGGAGGTGGTCAGCACGCAATCTCAGCCAAGTATTTACAGCTGTTCATTTATTGGATCAAAAGGTGGACAGACGGACTCAAAGCAATCATAGAAATAGGCTCAAAGTGAGGCCAAGAGAAGGCCAGCACATGTACATCCGCACAGCCACATACATACACACAGACACACAATGAGATTCAGGAGAAAGAGGTCCCATTGAGAAGACACAATTACACACTCTCTCTGTTTCTGGGTGCCTGAGTATCGAAGCTGTGAGGCAGCTGAAATGAAAAAAGTAGGAGAGAAAAATAGAAATGGGCAGCTGTGGTCTTTTATTGATGGAAAAGTGTCACAAGCTATAAGAGAAGAGGCAGGAACAACATGCTGGTCTCTGGGTAATCAAGGTAGTTTAGCCTCTCTTGTCCCAACGCCACTGAATCATTTGACCTCCACCTCCATGCGCTCAGCACTATCTAAGCTGCATGAAGTTGAGAAATTAGTTGTATTACTATGGCACACCACAATCAATAGAAGCACCAGCTAAGAAAGCACAAGCAGAGCGAGAGAGAGAAAATCTAGAGGGGGGGGGGGAAAAATCTATATCTTATAAATACTTTTTTGCGTTGTCTTTTTTATTTATCATTTTCAGCACTTTTGCTTTTTCTACTTTTCTTCTGTGTAATTATTGATTTCAATTAAAAAGATAGACTAGGTCTAGAATATGTAAGCCAGCATCATTTTTGTATTAAACCTTGGAGTCAGATGAATCTCAAAGTTGCATCTCTCACACACAAATGTCAAACAGCCTTCTTTTATGAGTAAAAAAAAAGCTGCACAAGTAAATACATGAGTGCTGTGAAGCCATTAGGTGCTCTTACAGGCCATTTATTGTGCTGTGCAGGTGCAAATGATTTGACTTGACATGCCATAAAAGTTCCCAATGTAATGTAGCAGTTACACAGGAAAAATAATCTTTGATCACAAATCCTTCCACTTTCAGTTGCACTTGGAAATCCATTTCACGCACCCTCTCCTGCACTGTGGGAACCACTTGGTATACAGTACTGGAGGAGAAGAACTGATGACAAAAAGTAAGTGGTGGAGTGGACAAGGTGGGAAGGCCATGGGTGAGGATGGGATGGTGGTGAGAGGACAGGACCGACATGTTAAAAAGTCAAGTGATTCAGTATAGACCCAGAGGAGGGACACCTGCTTCAAACAGAGGAAGAAAGAGAAAGAGCAGGAAACAGAGGAGTCTAGGCGTTGAGGAGGACTCCAGACCCTGTTCCTTTATCTTGTCCTCCCTGGCTGCTGGTGGTTCACTGAACACAAGCCTCTGAAGGTGACATTATCACAGAATCATCAACACAAATGCCTTCACTGACAAGCCCAATAAAGGCACTTGAATTTATCTGGTCACATTTGCACAAAGGCATATTGACACAGCACCTATAAACACATATGGTGATGTATGTAGTCAGTGAAGTACTGACCTTGAAATCTTGTGTGTATCTAAATCAAAGACTGTCGCAGTATGTATAGTGTGAGCCAGGGTGAAGTACTGCATTTAGCACTTTTGAGGCTATATTAAACCCAAACCCTGCAGTGATTTAATGCACCATCATATCAAAGCCTTCTCTTGATCCACCGTCGAAACAGACTTAAGATCCTTTCTGTTGGCTCCAACAGTACATCCACTCCCCACCAACAGCTTCCCATTCAGTAGCTCACCTTGACAGTGAGCGTGAATCCTGCTGAGTAGAGTGGGTTTTCTCTGTCCAGCTGGCCATTCACTGTCAGGGACCCACTGATGTAGTCCAGGGCAAAAACACTGTTGGTGTTCCCTGGATTGATAGACAGACAGGGAGAGAGAGAGAAAGAGAGATAGAGACAAGAAAGTCAGAGGGACAAACGAAACTGGCGTTGTGGATAATTCAACATAACCCCTGAGAAGCCTCTGGACAGGAAGGTGGTGGATGAGCTATGTGCATGTCTCTGTTTCATGCAATATGGATATGGCTTTTGCTGTGCTGTCTTGTGTCTGTCTACCTGCCTTTAGCTGACCCACCACATCCAGCCTGTCCACAGTCTCTGCTGCAGCTCTTTGTTTCATCCATCACTGTCTGCCCTCATGCCACTGCCTTAATTTCTTCTTCACTGGATGTACGCCAGGCATACTCTTAATTGACATTCACTGAATTCAAGTAGCATCATGACTCTAGCTCATTTTCACGTTGAGTGCTGAAAATACTTATTGAAATGCTGCTTATTTGATTACCTTAAATGAGCTAAGCTTATGCTGAAAATACATACCCACCATAATTCTGAAAACACAAGACACAATGCAGTCTTATTGTCTCAAGCTTTAAAATAACAACAGACTACTATATAAGCATACAGCACATTTCTCCTGCACTACCATCACTTCAGGTGGGCTGATGAATTGGATTAGCTCTGTTATAGTCGATGCACTCCTTCAAAGAGGAGCGTTTCAAATTATGAACGTTGCACTGTTCTCATTAACAACTTCAAGAGTGCCTGGTGTTCTCTTTTCACTTCAATTACACAGGTTAAAATATTAGACTGAGACCCAGTCATCTTCTCACATTTTTTATTCCCTCTCTTCTTTTTAAAATTACAGCCCCTCTCATTCATTTTCTCACACTGCTTTGACACTCTTAAGTCTCACTCTCGTTCAGGCATCTTGTGGTTTTGGTTGTTGCCTACTAATTGCACTCAACAACACACTGAACTGACCTCAACTTTCCGTCTGCTAATGCCGCCCATCCACCAATCAAACCCAGTTTACACTTTCCCGCAGTCAAGTGAGGTGATTCATCTCTCATTCAAAAATGCTGAACGCCTTCACCGTTTCATTGTGATTCTTTGTGCTCACCACATGTGTTGTTTGAGACCTGAAGAAGCCCCTGTGCAATCTGGAGATAGTGGCAGTTCATATATGTGAATGTTATCGGAGCGATCCGCTCAGTAAAGCAAACAATAAAGCAGACAGAGCTTCATGAGAGGGGTCAAGTCCACCTGGCTCTAATTCATTTACGCCTTGTTAGTATACAGAGCTGCACTGCAGCACTTTCTACCCAAACACATGAAATTCATTTTTTTCAAACCATGGATGCTTTATTTGCCAAGTACTGTTTATTGTTTTCTACCTGAGACACACATTATCATAATTCATTTTTGTGCAGTTTCCTCTCCTTTGATTTTCTTTGTAAACATTGTTAAATATGGTGTCTCCCTTCATGATATTTGATGATATGCTTAAATATGAAGTGAAAATATTTCTTTCCCATTAGTACATGTGACAATATTTAAAGTATAAAATCCATCCATACTAACCCAAAATGCTTCCAAAAGGCATATTCTCTGAATTCTCATTATTCCCATGTTACTTTTTTATAAGTAGGTCACACTGTAGAACTTTTGGCTGCACTTTGAGGGATTAAGAATGACTCTCTTTCAGATAGTTTATAGTAATAGCCGAGGTCTAGACTCCAGAGACTCAGATGGTAAGTCTACAGTGCACAACGGCTGAGGTCAACAGATTAACCCATGTCTGTGTTCCCCACACTCCACTCACTGCTCTGTTATTGCCCTCCTACCTAACCTGGAGAGAGAGGAGGGAAGCTACAGAACGAAGTGCACAGAGGGGGCGAGGAGATGGGAGGCAGGCCAGCAGAGAGAGCAGAGCCGTGGGGTAATTAGCCTGGATTGAGGCCAAAAGGTGGAGAAAGGGAGGGAGGTGAAAGGAACAAAAAATACTGCTGATTATATACAGCTTACATAATCTATTAAATAGTGGAACTGGAGAAAAGTGTTAATGGAAATACAGTGTGACCCCTGCACATTCTCAACATTATAACTTAATACACACATGCTGACAAGAATATGTATTAAAATTCATACTTTTGCCTTGTGAGTGCTCCAGAACGATTGGTCAGGACAGCATTGTTTGACTAATACAAGTCACCGTTTCAATTTGTCATACTTTTTGTTTACATAGATAAGGTTTGGTCAGGTTTAGGTACAAAACAGACAGTTGTTGGCATGGTTACGATGATAAAAACCTGATTAAGATCAGGAAACAACCACAACCATGATTAGAAGAAAACAATGTTGATAGCAAACATGACACGATGAGCGGTCTCCTGTGTTAAGGAACCAACTGAATACTCCTTCGGTCACCCACTGAAGACACAAATTTTTTTGTAGAAGGACAGTCTCACAATTTGGGTTACACAGAAACAGAGTGAAACACAGATCAATAAGATTGAATGTTCCCTTGCAAAAAGACGATCCTATGTAATCAATGTAAGAATCCTTATTGTAAAACTAAAAAAAAAAAACCTTTCCAGTTTATCGTGCAACAGGGAATATAAGCTGACGCTCATTGCAACATTTATTTTTTTTTTTTGACTGAGAGGGGCAGGCAGGAGTTTGATGTTGATAACGATTAGTGGTGGTGGGTCGGGGGTGGGGGTGCATCGGGGACTCAGACCCACTCAGTGTAGGCATCATGCCTCTAAATTGGTTTGTCAGCTTCATCGGCCTGACTTGCCAATCTACTCCAACAGCCGCTCCTTATCCGGATGACTGGGCACTCACCTGGCCACGCAACGAGTGGCGTTTACACACAAACACACGCACCTGCAGAAGCACACAGGTGGTGTGCTGTGATGTCCATGCTCACAGTCGCAGCAGACTGTCGGTGCTCTCCATGTGAATCCGGTAAAGACTCACTGCTTCATGTTCCACAAGACAGCTTTGAGTCGAGCTTGACCAGAGAGACAGACTGAAATTGCACAGTGACTCACAGGTCCCACTGAGAGGAAAATATAATCATGTTCTAATTGCTGATAGAAAGTATTCTCCAGTGATTCTGCAGGACACTGTGATTAGACCCCCGGAGGGGGGATTGCAAGCCGATTTTCACACACGTCAATCCAGCAGCAATAAATGCATACTTCTGGTATTCATATTCAGTGGAGGTGTTTATGTGTTGCATGCGTGTTTTAAGGTATTTCCATTATGAATTCTTATGTAGATGGAGTATGAAAGTGTGCGTGTGTCAGAGTGCTTGTGGTGCTAACTGGCGGAGTTTGATTCTATGATGTGAGACTCCGGGGGATTAGCCATGCTCTCACATTACCGACAGTACTGGACTGGAAAATGAGAAACCGCGCCACAATATTGTCTAGTGTGGAGAACACTCACTCACTCACACACACACACACACACACACACACACACAATGCCCACAAGCATGCACAACAAACAGCCATTATTCCCTTGTGGTCAAAATTCATGTGTATGTGTGCAATAGCTTCAATAGCTAGTACTACAATTACGAGATAAAAGTAATCCAAATAGTTTGCCGCTTTGAATAATCTCAGTATTACCAAAGCATAAAGAAAAGCACGGGTGTGGATTTCATATTATCTATTGACAAACACATTTAAATTCTTGTGTCATGAACAATGAAATGAAGGCTCATTTACTGAGAACAGTGTCCTCATTGAAATTCTCTCCTCCACTCACAGTGAGCAAAAGAAAGAATGAAGAGATTGAAAATAGAAAACAGAAAACAGAACAGGCTGGGAATGGGAGCACAGTATTGAGTCGCACAAGTGGCAAACATACATGTGTGGTTATTGTGGGGGGGGGATCGCCCAAGAGAACAGAAGAAATAAGACATTTGATCTGATGAGTTCAATCGGTGCATGCGACAAGTGGATGACAATGACTTTCTCCGAGCAATGAGCTTTTGAGGACAGCCGAAGCAGGAGTTCTCCAAGTGTAATCGCCATGACTAAGCCAGTGACAACTGTTTTCTCTAGTTTGTGACAACACCACGGGGGCGCTGGAACATTCTAGTAATGTGATATGGCATGCAGCCAGTGCACAGAGTCTTGGGGCTAAGATTTTGTGTACTTTTCTAAATGTACACAAATTAGTGTCACCTTTTAAGATTACGCCTACAGGCAAATCATGTTGATGATAGTGTTTTAGTTATTGTCTTCTCTAACCTACACTCACTTCAAAATACAAATGAACAGCTTCTCACATACACTGCCTTGTCTGTGCACATGCTCATCTGTGCATTGACACACACCCCTCTGTGTGTGACAGCTACCATTGCATTTGTATGTGTGTGTTTTTTTGTGTGTGATGCGGAGTGATAATGGCCCTGTGGGTGTCTTGCCATTGGCAGACAAGCTGCATTTCATGAATACTCAATGAAGTAGTTTCATCAAAAGTTTTTTTTTAAAAAAAAAAATAAATAAATAAAAAAGGTTCAAGGACAAATATTCTAAAACAATACATGGCCGCTGAAAGTAGGTGTCACACTCTGTGGTGACAAACTGTAGCTGGTTAGATGACTGTGATAACCATGGCAACGTCGTTCCCCTAGCTCAGACACCATCCATACCATAATAAGACTCAGACAATAGATAGGCGGTACCATGGATTTGCACTGTTCAGCTCACTTTATCCATCTCATAAGCATGTCAGAAAACTACAGTGGCCTTCAGGTGACACAGGCAAAAAGCTCTCTTTAGAGCCAGTTTGTCCATTCAGGGCTACTGTAGAAATACGGCCAAACAACATGGAAGACTCACTCCCTATGTAGCTATGTGGGGCTCATTTTAATTAAACGAATACAAGCAGACTCTTAGTTTCAGGTGATTATACAATAAAGAAAACAAAGTATTAAATTCCATATAGATGCAATAAAATGTTACACTGTTCTTTCAACGCTCTTCACTCATATCACACAAACTGGACATATCTGGAGTGAAAAAAAAGATTGCTGCCCTCCTTCCAAGTGCTGTATCCATTGAACCAGTAGGAGCTGCCTGTTCTCTGACGAGGACATGATCCCCCAACAGCCAACATGCTGGACCACACCTGCTGACTGCCGCTGAACATGGGTCTCTGCAGTGATCTCACCTCCTCTCTCTCAGTAATGATCCACTTATTATCACAGAACAAACTGTACTACAGACTCCTGACTGCTTCCTCTGTTGACCTCAGTTTGAGATGCTGCAGTAAAAGCGAAACTGATTCTCAGCCCTGTCACAAACACAAGTATTGATCTGCAATTTTCACGTCTCGTGAAAAATAATCAAACTCAGAGTTATTGATTGCTTGCTTTGATCTGTCAGCTCAAGGAGTCACATGCTCTCTTTAAAACAGAACATTGAGGTGGCTGTGCAGTCCTATCTCTGCACATTGTAGGTTCATTTGCGCGATAAGCTATGTCTTTGAGAGCAGGCTATAGTTTGGGATTACAATACTATATGATTTTTTTTTTTTTTTTTTTTTTTGCTGTTTCCTTGACGATACAAAATCTGTTCCTGTACGCTCTGTACAAAACAACAGCTGGCTGGAAGACAGAGACAGAGGAAATTGGGTTTGGCATCTGGAAATGTGCTTGTTCAGAAGCAGATAGATTAGGATAATGTTTCTCAAAGCCAGCAGTATCCCCTTTATCCCACAGATATATGAAAAAAGGTGAACCTCGAACACCAACACATAAAGCTGAAACAGTCAATCAAAAGCCTTTATTGTCATTATATGATGGTGCATACAACGAAATTAGGAATATAATGTGTGTACACACACACACACACACACACACACACACATATATATATATATAAAAAATTGCTTTGTGAGAACAACAACCAACGAATGAGATCATGTTGAGAATGAATGATTCTGACTCAACCTCAGTATCTTCTCTGATTTTGTCAAATGTTAGTTAATACTTGATCAGGTGTAATTTTAAGATATTTACTTAGATTTCTGGTATGAACTGTTTGGACATGGGCTGACTGAAGAAACCATTTGGATTACATCAAATGAAGAGAAGATGATCACATGCTGTACCGTATGAACCCTATATCATAGCCCAGTGAGATCTACCGTTGATTGTGAACACGGCTGCGAGGCTCTCCTACAGTCGACCGCACTTTGAATTGTGTTGTGATCGGTGTCCCACAGACTATCTGCCTTCCCTTAGAGATTACATAGCAACGGGCTGCGGAGAGCCTCGGAGTGTCTAATTGAAAACCCAGAGAAATCCCAGCGATGCAGCAGTCACAATAGATCTCCCCATAGAAGAACAGGTATTAGCCTTGTCCATATTACTGCATGCCTGCTGATATAAGCTTGGTATTATGGAATCAGAGTGTTGGGATGTAGCAGCGCTGAAGGATAGAGATATGTGTGAAAAGGCAGACGAGAGGAAGTAATCGCCTTTACTACTTATCAGTTTGCCCAGGCGGGAAATGGCGTGGCCATACCCGTCTGACCTGTACGCTGGTGCACAAGGCCAGACAGATCCACTGCACCGCACAGGGTCGTCTGTCTGGCTCCTGTGACAGACAGGGTGTTCACATGCTGCCCCAGACAAAGGCCACTGAAGTCAGTGGATGCCCGAGGCTGCACCGCGTCTGTGCAATGTGTGGTCTCGCTCGGCAGCCTCTGACAAACTTCAAAATACTGTCGGACTTTTTAGTAAACAGAAAAATTGAGTTATCATCTTTTATCAACTTAGACAATTATTCTGCTTGGGTTGCTGCAAATTAAAATCCAATGCGGTCAGGCAAGAGAATGTAGAGAACTAGGAGTTTTCTGGCTGATTTCTTTCCCAACACAGAGACGATGCAATGAGAGAGGAAGAATCATCTAAAAGGAAAGAAAAGGGTCGAGATGGAAAAGGGCTTAAGATGGGATTAGTTGTGCTTGTGTGTGACAAAAGAGATAAACAAGAGGCTGATATGAAAGGCTTGGGGGATGTCCTTTCCTTGTGTAAGACGCTGGGCTGACTTTTACTCTGCTTGTTCTTACACTATCATTACAGCACAGAGCAGAGGCTACACAAAGTTTACATGCGGGCTTAGCTCTTATCCTAACCGACAGCAATACTCTTGGACAACACCTGTTGGCTTCTAACACTCTATAATGTGACTCACAGATAGCCAAGCTCTTTTTAGAGGTAAAATTTGCATCCATCGGGCCAAATATGGGGTGTTTTCATATTTATTATCTTGTCTGTGCATTTGTGTGTTGAAGGGGTGTCCTCACATGAGCGTGCACTGTGTGGACATTCTGCCAAAATGAGTCCATCCAGTGTTTGTGTAAGTGAGGCTGACTGAGATCATCTGTGCTCTTGACTTGCTCATCTTCAGGGTAGTAATGGCTGATATTTTAGGATTGTTGGCCAAAAGCTGCGCTGTATTTCACTGTACATGTGAAACTTATTTGTTATAAAACCAATGAGGTCCTGTATACTATTTAGTAATGCATGTGAACAAGCGCACACCTGCCTGATTTTCTGTCTGTCAAATATCCTAACAATTATTCTTTACGGTTTTTAGGCCTCAGGTGAGTATATTGCATACTCAGAACTGTCACAGGAAAAGGTCACGCAACATTATGACTGAGGTCACAGAAGCCAGTGAAACAGACGGAGAAAGCAGATATTCGATTCCCTGAACACATGGTTGCTACTCACAAGACATACCTGCACACCTGGGGAATTATTCTGCTTCTCTTATTCCCTGCCTATCCTAATAGGCCAATTACCAGCAGGAGCGTAGAACATAACCTTTAAACAGGCTCATTCAGAGTAACTGTAAAAAGCATCACTTGATATAATTTTGCCAGAAGCCAAATTTAACTGACTCCAAAAATGTAATAAAGGTAGATCCCATTTTTGTTACATATAGAGCATGTGTTGAGATCTTTTTGCTGAGCAGATGAAGGGAAGCCCATTGGGATTTTATCACATATCAGATATTTGGCCGAACATTATTTATACAGGAGAGAGTGAGGTAATAGCCATAATGACAGAGCACCTCTATAACTTTTGTCTAATCAGTGATGATTTGTCTGTAACTCTGCTCAGCTCTCTCCAATAAAAAGGCAAAAAAACACAAATTCATTTATCACAAAATCTCCACTGTCCCTGATTTAATTTCAGTCTGGCATGCCTCACAGCAAGGCATACTAACATGATGACTTTTTTTTTTTAAACATTATTCTTAATGGTTTTGCAAGCACACATCACATGTAATGCAGCTTTTAAGCTGGTCTTTAGGCTTTTATATAATTATGCTGTAAATCACAACTGAAACATGCACCAGTCTACATCATGAATGATTAGATGCACATTTGGATGTCACATTCTCACATAAAAAGAAGGAAACATAAAGGCCAATTACAGCAGCATCTACGACGATGAGTATTGGGTCATTAAATCAATACCACCTTTGTTTCTGGTAATAACCACTAAAGACATGCAATACAATGCTCATTCGCAATATTAACAGAAGGAGAAATTGTTATTTTTGGAACATTTTGGTGCTGAAAATAAAATCTTAGTAGGAAAAAGCCTACAGGCTGCTTTTGTTATGCAATGAGACCAGTAGGTCAGCGGTCCAATAAGGGATACATCCTACCCTGTGGAGCAGGGATTTACCACCATAAGTCAGTCTCCACCATCACAACAAACAATAACAACTGCAAGGTTGGAGGCAGAGCAGTGCTGTGATGCTATCTGGTACTGTACACATCAAATCCCAGATCCACCCTCTGATTGGAGGAGGGAGAGGAAATCCTCATCTTGAGTCCCACAATCATTAGCATAAATCACAGCTGCAATTAAAACCTCGTTTATCTTAATTACTGAACTAATGAGACGAGTCCCGCAGGAGTGAGCCGCACTCTCTGAGGACACTTGGGGCGAGGAGTGGGAAGGCGAGGGAGGCGCTGTGCAGAATAACACTGAAGTCTGCAAACAAGCGCACCCCTCACGCTAATCTGACTGCAGCAGCCCGCATAGACAGAGACATATGCGTAAGTGCACATGTACAAGCACACACACAGAACACACACACACACAAATAATCTGACAACCTTACCCTCCCACCTTTATCTACTGGCACTGCATCACCCTTCAACTTTCATTATCTATCAAACTTATAATGATTTTATCAAGCCTACAGGCTCCATCTCCATAAGGGTTTAGTGCGGTGCTATAACTCTTGATTTTGCAATGACTGGGAATACATCGCAACACCTAATTAATGTCTTTTTAATGCTCTTCTCCTCTAGAGCTTAACTCAGCCCTTCAACTTTGCAGCAAACACACACACCCACACACACAATACAACATGTGGCAGCAGATGGTAAGTAAGACAGAGTATGTGTGTGCACTGAATGGGAGCGAAGTGTTGATGGTGAGCTCCATGAAGTGGGCTGGGCTGTGCACTGTGCTCACATGCACTGAAGCACAGACACTCACAAATAATACATGACTGCACACATGTGTACATGCATGCACACAAACACACACACAGGTGAGGTTAAATTCCTTCGTTCAGCAGTGAGGTCAGGCGGTGACTCAGCAGATGGCAGAACAATGAATATCTTCATCACCCAAAATTCCCATGGTGCAGCAGGCTTATTGAGCAGTGCCAGCTCTTATCAGCCAGCT
Organism: Synanceia verrucosa; assembly: GCA_029721515.1. NCBI lineage: Eukaryota > Metazoa > Chordata > Actinopteri > Perciformes > Synanceiidae > Synanceia > Synanceia verrucosa. The sequence continues at coordinate 16,849,870 of CM056562.1, read as the reverse complement.
GGCTATACTGGAGGCACCGGTGTCCTTCCATCCTGGCCATGCTGGACTCGACAGGGGGGCATGCAGAGTTTAAAGGATACAGTCTACATGCTGTAATCCTCCCAACCGGTGTTCATTTCAACCACACAGCTCAATGTTCCATACCTGAAGGATCAGTGACGGTTTGTCCGTCCTTCACTGAAACTTTGATTGTAATGAAAATGAACATCCTACAGGGGTATTTGAGTGTTATTACTTCAGAACTAGAGCCTGCTGTGTTTTATCTTAATAGGAATATGGAAGTTTAGGAGAGGAAAAAAAGGCCTGCATTCCTGATCATTTGATTTGACAAGAAGAAACAGAAAACATTTGGATCAAATAAGCAAATATCAGGTGAATGACAGCTTATTTCTCTGCAACACTCATCACCATTCAGTGGCTTTAAGGCACACCAATAACTCACAAATGGCCAGATTAAGGTGATAATTAAATTAAATAATAGTTACCAGATGGTGTTTTACAGATGCTACGGCAGACTTACTGCCAGTTTAAAGAGCGGGGTTAACCGAGTTAGGCTTAATCCATTAGAAACTTACTGTGAGTAAAATAACCTGGTTACGGTGTAAACATGACAGTAGCATTAATCTGACTTTTGACTTAATCTTGTTACAATCGCAACACCAGAGTGCATGGAAACTCAGCATGTCCTTCCACAAAAAGTCTTGATTATTGTGGTTTAACTCACTTTAGCCAGTGTGGCCACGCTCTGCTATTCAAGCTCAACACAAGTGCCACAAACAGTGACCATGTTCAATGCAGCGGAGGGCACTGGGAGCTTTTCAGTTTAAATCTGAAAGGTAGCGTTTTAATTCAATTTCCGTATTTTCATGTCATTTCATGTGCCTGTTGAAAATGTGCCAGCTGGAATGGGATAATTGCTTGACCTTGGATATTTCTGCTTGCAGCTTTCTCAAGAAACACTCATCCAAACAACTTCACACTCAACACTGCTTTTCTTGGGGGGGGGGGGGTCTGAGTAACACACCTGCCCTAACACAGGTGCGTGCCCTACCATTGCTAGAGTATATACAGAATTTGGATGTAAAAGCTCAAACAAACATCGACAGAGATCAACAGTTAAAGCTACTGCCAGGAACCTCTCATTTGACTGTGGCAGGGTTTCACAGTCTGTCCCAACATGGCCTGGGCCTCCTGCTGGAGTCTGAGATGCTGGACTTTCTGGTGAACTTGCTGCAGGAACCTGTCTATCTTTCGCTGCAATCTGACGTGGTGTCACCGATGACCAGCATTAAGAATAACTGTACAGAGAGTCAATCTGTTCACTGATGGTCTCTTTTACTTCTAGAGGGCTCTGTTTCATGACCAGTTAGAAGTTCCAGCAGAGACTGAGCTCCACCCAGCATGCTATTTGGTAGTCTAACAGTTAATCAAGGTCCCATCTCAATACAGTAACGATGTATACGCTTCTAATAAATCTAATAAATAAAGAAAGCTCACATTCAACACTGCACTTTCTCCGGTCATCAGCAATACAGAGACCCCTTCCATTTTACTTAGATAATGCTAAAAGTACTTCATTTTGATATAATAGATATGAATCAACACCAAAGTCTAACTTAAAGCTCCTTGCCCAAAGGTAATTCTGCCCACCAAGTTTCATGGAAATCTGTTCATGAGTTTTTGAGATATCCTCCTGGCACACAGACAGACAAAGAAACTGGCAGGCATAAACATCACATCCTTGGCAGAGGTGTAAGAAAACTCTTTGGAAGTATTAAAGAGGGATCACTGCTTTAACCTTATCAGCACTGTGCAAACTGTAGCTTCCCCTAAACTCCTTAAAAGTAAAACTTGCAGGTACAGTAACAACAGTGCATGTTATGGACTGTAGAAGGAATAAGGCGGTCACCAGTGCTGACACTTTATAGTGCCTTTTACCCAAAATGCTTGTGTGACACAATCTAATAAGACAAGTAGGTAAGGACAGAAAATCACAAGATCACGCGCTTCTGCCGAAGGTTAAATTTGTCACTCTGACAAACATAATCCTGTTTTGATGGCATGAGCCAACATGTGAATGATAACACTTAATGAAGGCTGACTTCCGCACAACTGCACCAATCGGTGATTAATAACTGCTTACGGGCAAGCCTATTCTCCAATTCTGGGGCTGTTCTCTGCTGCTATTGATTGTTGTGCTTGATGAGACTTGTCTATTATTGCTGTGGGATTATGATAAGAAGTGATCGATTCACCTCTCTGTGCTGTGGATGTCAGATTGATTATGTGACTCAGACCTGAGATGATGGTGTAGCCGATGCCTCTCGGTCGGCCAAGATCCTGGTCAATGGCTGTTATCTTCCGCACTTCGTATCCCTGCAGAGAAACACACATGCAAAACAGACCACATAAGCTGCGTGCAATCATCACAGTAAACACATATCTGCAAATTGAATAACCAGATTCCTTTATTATAGTTTTTCCCTTTGCTATGAGCAAATAATTGTGAACGTGGCATCTATCATATTATAAAGAATGTTGATTTTTGGCCTTCAAAACAGCAGTGAAACTATTTGAAATGTTCTTTGTCTGTTTCAGTTCTATGGACATGCGCATGCACACACGCGCACACGCACACACACGCACACACTCACTCACACACACACACACACACACACACACACACACACACACACACAGATATTCAACAGGTAAATCCTTGGCATGCCTGAACAGGAGCATCAACTTGGAGACACAATATTTCCCAGTCACATACCTGTTATCTGGTGAAGATAATGGAGTGTTTTATTGGCTTTTTTTTTTTTTAAATTGGGGTTTACTTCTCCTTTCATTGAGACCACAACTTAGTAAAACCACCGTATGACAGTTGAAAAAAAAATAGAAAAAGAAAGAGAAAGTCGTCTGAAAAGTCTTTGATCCGCTGAGCTTCCTCAGCCTCCGTGCCTCAATCAGACACGGTGGTGATACTTAAAAACCCCTGTGCTGCACTGAGAGATGAAGAGACCCTACCTACCTCCCAATTTCCTTCCTTCTCTCCTCCACCCCCAGCTCTCTCACTCACACCCAAGCAAGCTGCCTCTCATTGATCCTGTAAATTGTGTCTAAGGCGTGTTTATGCTCCATTTCTGCCAAAGCATCTCCTGTCATTGACCAATTACAGCAGAATCAATTACAAGCCTTTTAGAGAGACTGATTCACACCAATCACTAACTGAGAGGGAAACACACACAGTCAAGATTTAGGAACAGAAGAAGTGATGCTGAGGTAGTGTGAGCAATATTCTCAAGCTGTCCACACAAGTGGAATATGTTCAATCAACCATCGAAGACACAGTCTCCCTCCTGCAAACACAGAGACACACAAGCAGACACACACACACCAGCACACCTCCCCAAACCAAAGCCAACCCCCTCCCCCATCACCCTTTCATTTCTAGCTATACAGTGCATTATCCCCCCCAACCCATTCTCCTTTTCCCCTCATTCTCCTCATTGATTTGACAGCCAAATTGTTTTTTGTCCTAGAAGGGGCTTAAACGTCAGTCCGAGAAGCATGGATTCACAGGTGTAACAGCTGAAAACCTTGCCCTGTGATTTCATCTGAAAAAAAAAAAATATCTATATTTTCTTCTTCTCCTTTGTCAAAGTTTTCTACGGATGACGGGTTGATTGGCTGGATAAAAACAGAAAGACAGACCCAGAGAAACAAACAGGAACTGAGAGGGACAGGCAGAAATAGAGGTGTGTGTGTGTGTGTGTGTGTGCGCACTCACACTTTTGAAAAATGACCTATGACAGGGATCCAAGTTTGATATCCCTTTACGTGTAAATGTCATGGGCCTTGAGAACAGTTGACACTCGTTCTGTCACTGTACACCCTTGGCTTATCACCGCCTAACACTGCCTAATGGAAATGACACATGCCTGTTAGAATAGCACAGGAAGGCATTGGAAGTGAGTGTGTGTGTGTGTGTGTGTATGTATGTCCATGCACAGCACAGTGGTGCTGTTGGCATGTTTCTCTGTGTCTTTCTGACTCACTTAAACCACATTGTTATCTTGTCTGTCTCTGTTGTGGGGTCAAAGGGACTCTCTAACAGATTTGGTTGCATGCCTGCCATGACCACCTCCTACAACATCGCATTAATAGGATTACACACTGCCCCCTACTGTTGGAGGCAAGATCTACAACACCCCAAGGCAGTTTTACCAAGGTTTAACGCTGCTCAGCTGCTGTGAGAAAAGTGGAACCCACTCACCAGTGTCAACTTTGTGATCTGACGTTATGCCACTCCCTGGTCTTTCTTCTGCCATCTAACTTTTCCCTCTCCTTTCATCCCAACATCTCTCTCTCTCTCTCCCCCTTACACCTACCCCTCCTCTTCCTTCTGTTGTGACCTTCCTGGTGACAGTTGATGAATCAGAGAGTCAGGGAGACACCGGGCGTCGACTCTGTCACGCCCCGTTAATATGCATGCAAATGTAGCACTTGACATTTCTACTACAGCGCGTTCAAGCCAGGGACGAGGAATGTGCGGGTGGGTGGTTGAGTGGGGGTGGGGTGGGGGTGGCGGTAGAGGAGGGAGAATAAAACTGATAGAGATGGAGAGAGAGAGAACAGAAATGAGGACGGACAGTATTACGCCCCTGTGTGTAATTCCCTCTCTACGAGTGGAAACATCAATAGCTGGACCATTAGCCACCTGGGAGCTGAGTTTAGAGGGCTGAGTCAGGGGAGTGAACATAATGGTGAACAGGGAAACAGACACTCAGTATATTAGATACCCATTACAAACCTACTTGCAATAAAGACAAAGGTAGGGTCATGGTGAGACTCCACTGGACGTCATACAATACAAAGACTTCATACTTCATACACATGCAGCACATGTGGTAGCATGGTGAGATAAATCCTATAGTCCCAGTGACCTTTGCTATAGGCCTCATATCCCTGAAGCAGGATTGTAAATCTTCTCTAGTAATTACACTCGCCAACACTTGCAGTGCTGTACGTAACGGCCTCTGGAAGATTTTGGGAGTGGGTGGGACTCAGGACTCAGGAGGGAGGATGGAAGGTGAGATATCGTGCCCTGATAATAACTCAGGCCCAACCATATTTCTCTTGCACCTGCTCCAAACACCTCCTGAATAATCAAAGGGGACTACGAGCACAGGACAGGAGGAGCTGGGGATGAGCAATGAGGTGAGAAATAAGTTGGCAACAGAGAAGGATGGAAGGGAAAGATGTGGACAGATTACAGGGATTCACATCAAAGCTGTAGCTGTGGTAGAGAGACATCAGGAGGGACTGTACTACTGACCAGGGGGACGTCCTCCTCTATGTTGGTGCTGTAGGGCAGGTTGGTGAAAATGGGGTCCATGTCCTGGACATCAGTGACGGTAATCGCTAAGTTGGCAAGCCGGGACAGAGGTCTTGTTTTGTCTTGATCCTAGAGACAGAAAAAAGTATTTGCGTGTCCACCAGTTTCACTATGTGTCTTGGCTCTACTACACTAATACAGACAGAACAGTCCGGTGAGCGTGCTGACCGTGGCGTTGACAGTGAGCTGGTATGCTGATGTTGTCTCGTAGTCCAGGGCTTTGATGACGGTGACGGTGCCTCGGGCCCCGTCGATGGAGAAGAAAGGAGAGGGAGGCTGGAAGGAGAAGAGAACACTGCCTCCAGTGCCCTGGTCCGGATCTGTGGCGTTCACCATGAACACTGATCTGCCCACAGCTGTGTTCTGAAAGACATATTCAAGCAGACACACAGCGAGAGAGCGAGCAAGAAAAATATTAAACAAAGTTGAATCCAACTGCATCTCAAGTTCTGCACTTCTCCCATAAATTGTGTAGTATTAGTGTAAGCATTTTAGCTTTGAGAACTCACCCAACACTGGCTCTCAACAGGGACATTTGCAATCTGCAACCTATACCACTAAATCCTACACCTTTAAAAAGAATAATTTCTTTCCAAATGTAAATTTATCAGTCATCATCCACTCCCACACATCAAGGGTTGTTTGTAAGCAGCAACATCAGAGATAACCCTTGGACCATGCCGCATCATTTGTTGGAAATACAAAGGACACTTTTTTTGCAGCTCTAAAAAAACTCTAACATTAACATTTCTGTAAATGTTGAAAAAAAGGCAATGATGAAATCATTGTTATGTGACTGTGCAGTGGACCAACAACTGTAATTTCATATAATGCAGGTGTGAAAAGATGATGACTTTTAATTTTAGCTGAACTTTTCTCATCGCTTAATGTGGATGGAGATGGCTTCAGAGGTGGCCAGACCCAGCTGGCAGCACACAGGTTTGAATTTTGTGAAATCTCAGTTGAACAAAATGTCTGTTGCAGCTTCTCTTTGTGACTTCCTCTGATAAAACCCTCACAATGGTGCACCTTCAATGGCATCAGGCTATCCTATTGCTAGTGGATATTTGTCGCAGCTTGCTGGACATAAGCCCTGACGTCTATCTTTGTTGTCTCCCAGAGTTACCCTGAGTATCTAAAATCTAAGTGTCAAGAAACAAAAACTGGGCAGAAATATCAGAGTACTATTGGTCTTTGCCATGGTTCGTGTCGAAACCTGGCGAGTAGAAAAAAAAGAGGAGGCCATATAAAGAAACAGTCCCCAGGTATTGCAGAACAGCTTGTCTGTAAGTTTGAGGAAAATCCTCATTAATTGGAATTTTATCTCAAAACAGTCACACACAATTAATAAGAAATGACAATGCCTACAGTCACAAGAAAAAAAGGTTGTGGGGAGGATGGAAAGTATTCAAGCTATATTTCTGGAAAGAAGCACTCTATTCTCTCCCCCTCTGTGTCTCACACACACACACACACACACACAGTCCAGAGAGTGTGGCCTTGTTTACCACAGGGGGAGAGCGTGACCACATGGGGGAGGTCATGGTGCTGAACTGACCTGGGCCCTGAGCCAAAGCTAAAGTGACACTGTAAAAGAGCATTTGACCCCTACAGTCTGTCTGCACAGGTGTCAGGGGAGTGTGGAGGCGTATTTGCATGTGTATGTGTACATGTACATTCATTGTGCTATTGTCTTAGTGTGTCTATAACACGGCGTGTGCTTGAATGTGTGTGTTTGCTTGGACAGAGTGAACATGTGGGCTGAAACGGTGTGTGCAGACACATGTATGTGTGCATTATTTGTTATTTGTGTAGCAAAACGTGTGTGCGAGACCTGTTCTCTGTTGACCCACGGGTCTCTCAAAGACGGGACAATCACCACGGTAACACAACAACAGAACAGCGAGGTAACTGACCCATCTATATGATCGATTTCCCTCTCTTAACTTCCTCTCATTGGTATCTACACATGCATGAGCAGTGCAGGAAGTTGGTCCGTCTAACTGGCCACAAAAAGGAGAGAGATCCACGAGGTGCAGCAGCAATCAAACCCAGCCCTGTGATATTGTATATCACAGGGCTGGGTTCCTCAACCTTGGTTCCTCCATTGTGTCGTCCGATGTGTGCAGACAGTGTCCTGCAGCCAAAGTATTGACAGGTCATGTACTTTATGTTGATACAAACAGATTTGAAAATCACGATTGCAACTGTATATCAGGATTTCGTCTGCCTATCTGGGTAGACCTCAAAACTCAATACCCAGGGGTGATTTTTTAGTGGTATTGCTACGAAGATAAGGAAAAGCAGTGGCTGTGGTTTGACAGACAAGCAAGTAGGAAGCCCCTCTTGTCGAAGCAAAAACATCTGTCATAGATAAAAGAAGCAGAAAATAACAACAGGACTAAATAATCTCTTTGGTAAATCACTTGTCATATTCTGCTGTGCTCTGGTCACTGAGATGCTCCACTGCAGCGCTTAGAGTAGTAGATAGTCACTAATCCATCGCCACAACAATAACGGCATTTGACTAAGCTGTGTTTCTCTGATGTATTTATGATGCCTGTCAAGTTGTCTGCTCACAAGAGAACTGGGAACACCTGTTTTACAGGTATGCCACAGGCTGCAGCGTGACACTGCATGGGTACAAATACACAAAATCAAACTCTGAATTAAATAGTCCTGTTTGTTTGTGTGTGTGCACACTTGTACACCTGTATGTGTGTCTGGCATGGTGTCTGCTTTATCAGCTTTGCTTTGATGTCAAGAAGGCAGTTTGATAGTGGAGCATTAGGTGTGTGTTTGAGTGTGTGTGTGTGTGTGTGTACCTCTTTTTGGAAGGAGGATGCGATCTAGAGGAAGTGTATGATATGACGTACCCTAAAGCATGCCGGTTTCTATCTCTGTCTACACAGCAGCTTGTGAAACAATGACTCATAAACAACTCCAAGTGTCGAATGCCACAAGGTTCAGTAAATATCGTCACACACTCGAATAAGTAAACACACACACACGGCAGGTTTGATCTCCCAGATTTGACAGCGTCGCGGTGTTCAAAGCAGTTCAAGCTACAACAGTTCAAAGCTTTGCTGAGAAACACAGATGACCAGCTCTCAAAAGTATGTGTCAGGGTGCCAGTGTGGTACATCAGAGGTGAGCAGGCTTGGCTGTGTGCAGGAGTTGATCACCTTTGAGATGCTATTAGAACAACCATTGCTCAGGTGCCTTATTTGTTCCTATCTTGCTTTCCCTTTACCCCTCATTAGGATAAGCGAAGCATTTCAATACCAAGAGGAAAAAAAAAATAAGGCAACCTATTTAAACTCCACCACTTCAGAGAGCACACTGCTCTGCTGCCATGCTGTAAAGAGCCATCAGATCTGGCCTTTTGTGCCTTTCACTGATCTCTAAAGCCTCCCAATCAGGCCATTGATTGGGCCGATGTGATGCAGATCACATGTCAACGTGGGTGACCAGGCGTAAAATGCAAGACAGTGAATCCCTCTGTTTTTATTATCCTATAAGACTGTCCAATTACTTCTCCATAAACCAGTCACACGACAAACAATGACCAGAGAGACCAGTGGCTGATAAACTGGGTAACAGAGCATGCGTGTTGAGGAGCACTGTATGTGTCACTGCCTATTCCTTCACAAGCGCAAGAGCCAGTTGGTTAGCCACGGCTCATATTCCAGCATGCATGCCTTGACAGTGCATTGTAGCTTTTGAATAAAAGGGGGTTATTTCCTATGGGAAGCCGAATGTTAAGTGGTGAGACAGCTGGAGAGGGATGAAGAGAGTTTCCTGCTGTGTCTTATCTGAAAAGCACTGCAGGAATCACCCTCTGCTCCTTCTGAGAGCTACTACTTATAGAAGGAGAGGAGGAGGTGAGACATACTGAGCAGGAGAGAGAGAGAGAGAGAGAGAGAGAGAGAGAGAGAGGATGAGGCACAGACATTTAAAGGAATTTTCTTTATATTCAGACTCCTTGTCGTGTTATAATGATGCAATATACATTTCTATGAATGCATTAATGCTGAAATACAACATTACCAAACTGACCCTTGGCTATTACGCTGCCAGATAAAAGCGCATCAATACTTATATATATATATATATATATATATATATATATATATATATAATACTTATGTGTCTCAAACTTGACCTGTAGACTGCATTGAATTACAGACTCACACTATGATAAACAAGGCCCTATGGTCCTGAAGTCCAATGAGCTCTCAGTAGAGGTCCAAGATAGAACTGCAGTGAGGCAAAGATCTGTGTGAGAGTGAATAGCTAAATCAATGAAAGTTCCCAGGAGCACGGTGGGCATCATCATGTAAGGGGAAAAAAAAGTCAGGAAACACCGTAAAGCTGCTCTCAGAGAGAAACCCATTCATTGCGTATGTGGTTGTGCCGCGCAAAGGCACAGTGGGGTGGAGTTTGCATTCTTGCATGCTGAGCCCAAGAAGAAAATATTTCACCTTGGGTGCAGCACGCTGTCACATCCATGTGTCTAATAGGAGAGATGCCAAGAGCTGTATATGGGGAGAAGCAAGTGTGTAAAGGATGGAGGAAAGGCTGATTCTTGCTGTATAGCAATTTGGTGAGCTGTAGGACACGAGACTGTAGCTCCTGGATGAGCCAACACTCTCTCACATCCTGCCTCCCCTGAAAGTGACATGTACCCAAATTCTGGCCTCCACAGTGAGCCCCAATGACACCAATCAGAAACAACTACTAGTTAACCCTAGTCCTGCACATACCTACTGTAGGAAGACCAACACTGATGATGGATTCACTGTCAATGGTGAAGTAGAGGGTCAGAACATTTATTGTATCTACTGATGTTTCAAGTGTTCACTTTGACTTTGTCATGACAGGATAAGAAGGTAATAATTTCATATAAAAATAGAGTGAAGAAACAAGAATGAGAGAAAACAAAGACTGAGAGGAAGACAAACGGTGAGAGAAGAGAAAGAAAGTGAGAGCACAGACATGTGCAAAGGAAAGTGAAAGCCTGTCACTAACAACTGTGAGACATCTCTAATAAAGAATGGACTCTCTATTTGCTTTCAACTGCGCCTCTGCTGTGTAATATGCTGGTGTTTGCACTGCAGTCTCTCCTGCCTGGGTTGAAAGCAGAAGCAGAGTGCTGGTCTCCTGTGAGCCAAATCTCAGGTTCAACATGACTTCTGGGGCTCTGGAGAGTCAAAGGCTGCCTGCATGGCCCAGCTTCTCTCTGGGACCTTGAGGGATGACAGGGACTGAAGTCCACTGAGGGCTGGAGCTTTAAGTGTAATGGATTGAAATGTCAGCTCTCTCCTCTCGAGAGTCCTTGAGGGGGTAGTCGCAACAGTGTGTGATGATACTCTGTCCAACAACACTGTTTAATTCATTTATACATCACTCTGGTGATGGAAGGACTGAAGCCAAATACACTCAGACTGCAGCATGACGGTAAATTATGCTCTTCAGGTACACAAGCTAAAAGCCCCAAACTGTGAATGATTAAAAAAAAAAAAAAAAAGCAAAAAAAAAAAGTATGGTGCCAAAAGAAGAAAAAGCAAACTATATAAAAATGTTTGCATTCTATATATGTATTCTATGTTATAAAAATATTATTATCAGTCTTAAGGTGAAAGAAACATCTTGCATTGGTAGTATGTCATTGTTACTCATTTAATAAAACAGATTGCAAATGTAATATTTTCACTGTGCACTTTCCCTTCTCTCCAAGGAAATTGTTCTCCATCAGCTATGGAATTTATTCAATAAGCCTGTATTTTTTGGCATGGAGGATAAACACAGCTCCATCACAGCAAGTTAGTAGTCTTCTATTTATCTGCTAACTGCATACTGGATACATACATTACCATTTTAGATCAAACTTTTAATCAAACCCAGAAAATGACCTTTAACTGCCTTAAGCACTATTTCAGATCCATGCCAGATTTCCCTCTCCATGCTTAAGTGTGTTTTTTTGCTCAGGAGTTGCTTATCTATTAACATCACAGATACTGGATTGATTTGTGCTCAGGTGACATATTCAACCTAAAATTTTTGACCTGCAGATCGTTGACAATAGGCAAAAACATGCCACTCTGCTAAATAATGATACTAATAATGTAAGGTCTGTGAAAGATTGAGCTTATTTACCAATAAATGCAAAGACAATGCAACTCACCACTTCTCAGACAGATTGGATTGAATCTCAGACCAACTACCTGAACAACTGACCCACTGACTGAAGTGCCGTCCTTCCACCCTGCTGCTAGTAGGCCCAAAAAAATCCTGCTGCATTTTTCCTGTTAGTCATTCTTCACCATGTTATTTCTGCTATTTGAAGTCAAGACTTTTTGTCCTGCCTTGTAAAGACCATGGAAAACCCACAGACTCGAGTACAATGTCTTTTTTCCATTTAGTCAGAAATGTTAAAGACATGGTGATTTGCAGGGGCAGCGCCTGGGCTTTGGCCTCCCGCTGCTAACGGCTCCAGAGGCCCAGCTGTTCACTACAATAGAGGCATGATTACAAATATTGCTTGCTAGGTTCTCACTGGCTGTCTGCTCTCCGCTTCCAACCCAGCAGGCATGTGATTGTACCAGCTCCGCTCACCATTTCACTGCCCGCCTCTCACAACCTCTGTCCCTCCGTCACTGCCTCCCACATGTGGTGCTTTGTCACACTGCCACTGGCATTATTCTGACCGAAGTGAGGGAATGTATCGCAAAAAAAAGAGAAGAGGAGGAAAAAAAATAAGTGAGCGGACAGGTGACTCAGACCTAACCATGGCTAACACTGATGAAACTAATTTTGTAAGATTTGAACACAGCTCATCTTTTTGGCTGAGGGAAGTTGTTATGGTTTGCTGTGCCACTACACTCATTTTCTCACTGAAGAAACCGTATTCCACTTTGCATTGTGGCATTTTTATGACATAAACTAATGTGAAAAGCCGACAATAGCCCTTAATAACATCAAAGGTAAGTTTTGATGATCAGATCATGAAGCTGAAACTGTATAACTAAGGGAATAAAATGCATTTATGATTTATAAGTAAGTAGACACTTGCTTAAGGTGGAAAACTTTCAAGAGTTAATTAGCATGAGACAAGAATTTAAGAGAAAGAAATGATGAAACACTGATACTGAAATATGAAGGCTTTTTCAAAACCATTTAGAGCCACGAGTATCACTGTGAACTACCTCCAGACAACCCTTTATTTTAGCTAAATTTTTCAGGTGAAAGAGCCAAATGATAATCCAAATATTTTAGGTGAAGTGCCACTATGCCTTAATAAAACAATTATTTTATCACTTCTGTGCCACAGCCCCTAAATAATGATGCTTTGGTCAGCTTAAGTGCCTCTACTATATGGCTATATGTAGTCTGATCGTAGGGCAAAATAAACCATAACATAACCACAACCCTGTACACAGCAGAGGTGCCCATTATTTTTCTGTGCACACTGATTAAAGATTCAAGCAAGAAAAAAGTTGACAAATATAATGCTAGAAGTTATAAAGACTTGAAATCATAATTATACCCCAGGATCATCTGAATCTATAAATACACTGTGTATACTTAGTAAATATCTAAACTACACAATCACTGGAGGGATATATAATGCAGACTATGGAATGAAAATAGGTGAGGTCAGGGCGATGGTAATGATTTCACAGTGTGCAACTTTGACAGAGATGCTGAAGCAGGTGAATAACGAGAACACTTAAATTAATCATTGAGGTGACGCGCAAAGCCATATTTCACGTTTGAAATTAGCTTATCAATAATTCACTGCTATCGAAACAAGACAAAGTGTCCTTCATCTGCGAGGCTCCAACAGTAAATGGGGAAAATTATACAAAAATGATTTATAGTCTGCTGAAAACAGTGTGGTTCAGCTTGCTTTGGAACAGTTTACATTCTCCAAATAAACATGCATTTATGTTCAAAATGTGTTTACTGTATAATATTGCACATTAACCCAGACCATGCTCGCAATATAAAGACTTTAGGGTATGCCAGAGTTCACAAATGATGTGTCAGATTATTGAGCTTCTCTGCAATGGTGCCAGACAGATTGGAGAGGACTCATGAAATACTCCCCCTGAACTGTGTATCGTGTTGGGGGTGTCTCTGTAGCGGGGGTGCAGTAACAACTTTAAATTGTATGTCATAGCAATAACATCCACAAACCAATGAGACAGCCCGACTCATAAAAGCATGTCTGTCATTATAATTCCACTCATGGCAACAGTTGTGACAAGGGTTTCTTTAAAGCCCACGCATTCCCAGCGGCACCGAGCTGCAGTCCTCTTGTATGTACCTGGGATATCGTGACGGACACTGTGCTCGGGGCTCAAACTCACCTCATAAAGCCCTTCAATCTGAGCAGCCCCAGTGGTAAAGCCGAGGCGGCTGATGCCATCATTGCAACCCCAGTGCTGAATTGTATCTTGACCTTAGTTTGAGCTGAGAGAGAGACTGCCTGAGTGACAACACAATCTGCAGATAGGTGTGCTTATCAGTGGTTTAACTCCAATTCCAGGAATGATGCATTCTTGGAAGAGAGATTTCTGTAGAGCTTTGTTCTCAAACTGACAGATGGCAGCTGTACAATCATTTGGAATAAGATATGCCATGTGTTGTGTAGAGTATGTCTAAGCATCACTTGTCCAGTCAAGGTGGAACAGAACAGAAACATGGTGCTGCAGGAACATTTCTGTACACTTGTGAACTGAGGTTAATTAATGAACTTTCAAGCTAGATAGTAAGGGAAGTAATAACCAGGTATTTTTTTCAGTCCGTTATGTAAGTGCAGCTATAGTCACACAACTTTCAAGTCTACCATCAAATGAGAATAATATGTGACTAGAGTGAAACTACAGAATGCAAACTGTGGCAAGCTGTATCCTCCCTACATGACAAAGTCTCGGCTCACAGCTAAAGGTGTTTTGGAGCGACTGTTTGTTAAAATCGATGACGAAGTGTTAATATCAGAGATATAGTTTCAAGAACAGTGAAGTCTATGTGCAACCCCTGCCATTCACACCGCTTCACTCTGATGTAGTGCAAATATGTGCAATGTGGTCACACAATACTTCTTGACTTCTCTTTGGATTCTCTTGCACTGTGTTGTGATGAAAACAAAACAGTGAAAGAATAAGAAGAGCTGATCTTAAATTAAGTGACACCCCCTCTGTAAAAGAGACACTAAGTAAGAGTAGGTTACAACCAAATGTCCCGTTATAAGAAGTGTAGCTATTTTTTATTGGCTTATGTTTGTTCTTGTCAGAAAATCAATGGCTTCACTGACAGGATTGACAGGATTTTCTATATGCACTTCCCACACAGGGCTACCATTTACGTCTTCCCTCCACTTCTAACAGCAGTTAACCTTTTCCTGGGAATTCACTTGACCTCCTGCACCCAATGAACTGCTGATAAACCAGTCACAAAGATATAATATGGAGCAAGTCTTTGTGTACGGTACAGGAACTGATGGCAAAGAAATGTCTCACATTATAATCTCCTTTCATTCCATCTCGCTCGTGCATTTCTTCCCTCTCGGTCCACTCTGTGGCCGGGCTGAGCGATGGGTGATTTTCTGGAAAAGCACTCAGCCGCACAAAATGATTCCACACCAGCAGACTGTAAGGGGAGCCATTTTTGAAAGACAAGGACAACCTAAGAATGCGTGTCTGTGTGTGTATATTAATTATGTGATGTGTTCCTATATTTTCAATTTTAGCTCTTTAGATTTCCTGTGGTTTTTACTTCACATATGGCCTTGGAGGTTGGATTAAAAGAGAAAATAAGATTTAGATTCCATTAGAGTAGGGTAAAAGCTGAGGAAGTGATGGTTAAACCAGTGGGTAAGGGATGTGTGTCTGTGTGTTTCTGTGTGTGGACAGGGCTTCTTATCAGGGAAGAAAAGAAACAATGTCTTTATCTCCTGATCAGTCTTCTCTGCCAGCTGCCTAACCCCTGTCAGGGCTCATGGCTGACTGCCTCCAAAGAGCCTGGACTGTTTGTTTGAATGTAAAGGTAATCAGGTCCGGCATGCTGCAGGGATCCACAGAGCCAGAGAGAGACAGAGAGAGGCAGATGGGTGGATCCCCAGGGAAGGGTACAAGGACGGGCCACATCGCCAAGTCCTGTACCCTCTTCCTGTTGTGGAAAGTTATCCATCTCAATTGAGGAATCTAAAGTGGAAGCCAACGATTTGTTCGTATTTAGCTGCAGCTGTGTTGGAACTTCTTGTTATTTGGTACCATGTTTAAAACAGAATGAACAATGCTAAATGTACTGTAGAGGACAGGGGAGACTTTTCACTTTTTACAGTAAGGCTACATACTGTATATGTGCAAACTGATTAAGGTTGAAATGATAAATGTAGTAAATTTAAGGGGACAAGCTGCACTGACGGGGCTGTACGTGGAAGATGCACAACACCACCGCCGCTCAAGCTACTAAAGAGCAGATGCTACAGGATTTGAGAGGCAGAATTCAGATTTTTCAGATAATTTAGGAATTTAGTCGAGCCAAGGATTTACAGTGCAAATTGGTTGTACCGAGGTGTTTCAAAGTTGTGACACTGATACTATGAAGATACATAAGAACACCATACAGGTATGTTCTGTTGAACTGGACTATCCTCAAAGAAAAATAATACAAACATTAATTCACTAAAATAAACATAAAATAAATCTGATGAAAGACAGTGGAAGGTAATGGTGATAAAACCTGTTTGCTTTTCCTCCTACAGAATATCTCACTCTTTTCCCGTTCTTCTCTGCTTCTTTTTTAAGAAGTCATTTTTTAAAATAGAATTAAATGCAAATTAGAGTAGAGCTGATTATCATATAAACGGCTGACGCCTTGAGGGGCAAGACACTTTGGCTTTATTTATTTATTTAGTCACATTTTTCACAGCTCCCCATATAACTCTGACTTTAATCAGTCCACACTTTCTTTTAAAGACATGGGGGAATCAGGGACCAGTTGAAGTAATGTGTGTGTGTGAGTTTGTGTATGCAGGCAGCTTGTATTAGTGCGTAAGGGAGGTTTATGACCAAGAGCAGAGTAAGAGGAGAGAGGAGAAGAGGCAGAGACCTGTGCAGCTTCATTGGCATCATGTAAGCTGGTACTGTGCATTATTCAGTTGGCTGGAGCTGCTTGTTCTTGTTGCTCCATCTTTATAATCTTTTAATTTGTCACAATGAGGGCAATCACCTGTGAAGGTACACATGTGAAACAGCATCACAAAGCTCCATAACCCAATAGTGAGCGGTAACTTTACATAGTGGTGGAGAGGTGTTTTATGGCAGCTGGATTATGTCTGCAGTCACTCACCAGTACAAGTGGTCTGATTTAAATTCACTGGGAATGAGGGAAACATTGTCTGAGCAATTACCCAGAACCAACACGCTGACGGGAGAGACGATGAGAAGTAGACAGAGTAGAGTAGAGCGTCTGAGCAACACACAAAGGAATCAAGAGAATTGCAGTCTGTGCTTTATGGCAATACTTGGATGTTGGTCGATTGTCTTTTTCTAACCTGTGAGAGATTAAAATTTCACCTGTGACACCTCACTGTAGCCAATAAGCAGCTACTCTATGCTAAAAACCTGCTAAATGTGACTTCTGGCACCATTCTGTGGTTTCGTCACATGCAATATCTCTGACATTAAGGCTTCGCTATCCTTTGACATGGACAGCCATTGATGCACTCTTTTCTTACCATCTCAACTGCTATAATCTGCAATGTGCCAAAACACTTTGCCCAGAACATGGATTGAGACTACCCACATCCTAAAAGAGACCATATTCTTGCTTTTTGCTGTGTTTTAAACTGCCTAGCAGTTTATGCATCTTAAGCCACCTACACATGATGTCTCAGTTCACACCGTGGTCTCACAGTAAGGTTTAAGCCACTGATCTGTGGAGTTTGTATGTTCTCACCATCTCACCGTGGGTTTCCTCAAGGTGCTCTGGTCTCTCAGCTTCAGTAGCGATCAGTTAATATTATTTCTTTTTTTTTCATGTAACGTCTGCTCCAACTCTTTCTCCTGTGCTGTAACAAATGTAACACTGGATATGCTGACTTTACTGTGCTAACTACAGCACCTCCTTATGTAACAGTAACAGTGTTTGGAGCTGCATCTTACACAGCACAGCACAAACAACAAATGCTGCCCAAGGTGCTGTTGAGGCCATCTCAGGAACATCACATGGGATTCAATGCACTCTGCTTTTTTTCAACAGATACACTGCCTTTCTATCCTCCTTCCTTGTATTCCTGCGTGTGCTTGTTTTCAAGCCTTTTGTGTGTTTTCCCTTCATTGTCAACTCTGGTCCTATACGGAGGTACACTGCACTCTATATCAACATCTCTTTCTATCTGCAGCCTCAGGCGTGGGGTATCGAGAGGGCAGATGGGGCTCAATGTCTCAAGTGTCTCTGTGCAGACACACACAGAACTATACATGCTTCCCATCCAATGCATAATTCAGACTTCAAGCAACTGCAGGCACATCGGAGTACATATATCCGGGATACCTTTCTCCTGCACTATGACCCCAGGTGCCTTTAATTTGTCATGCATTATTCCAGAGCTTAAAGAACGCCCGTGGTTACTTCCATCGTTTTCAGCAACCACACAAGCCATCTGCTTACCTGCTAAGGAATATGACTGAGGTATTTAATAGGCAAAATAACAAGATACACGAAGATATGCATTAGCATGCAGTCTTTTTATTTTCAGTAACAGAGAGGAATAAGAAGAGGGAGTGGTAATAGGCAGACAGATCACCCTGGTAGAAATGATGAGCCATTAGAATAAAACATTCTAATTTCAAATGTGAAATAACAATCTGCCAAAACTGTTTCAATCTACCCTGAAGGAAGTATTAATTTACAGTATTTAAAACTACAAAAGCTATCTGTTCTGGTCAGAGTCACTAATACCTCAGCTGATACTATGATGTCAACACAGAAACAGGAAACGCCGTGCCTTGTAAAGCATATTTGTCCACCACATTTGCCTCATCTGTACTGTTCCTGACACATCAAAAGCAACTCAAACACTATAAACTGTTTCATCTCTGTACAGGTAAAGAGAAAAGTGTTCTGTGTTTGTCTGGACATGATATGAAGGAAGTGAGCTCTGAATTGAAGGGAACTGAGCTGTACATGATTAAAAGTCACATACAGAAAGACAAACCGCTGAGGACTGAATGAGAGCCGATACCGAGAAACCGCAGCACTACTGGGGTCTGTTTGCAATCACTTCATGTAGCTCTGCAGCAGAGAAGAGTGGCGACACAGAGATAAGCAAGCAAAGAGAAGTACTGCATGTTGGAAGAAGATGGACATGCTCAAAACAAAAACATGTGCACTACAAGTCTGACAGAGCAAAATGTATTCAAGGTTTATGCTGTATCCATTCTGTGATGATAGATGATAAAAAAGCACTGGCAGAGCCAACAACACTAATGCAGACTGGCAACATGTATAATCATCTCTTGTATAAAGTGATCATTATATGGCAATTTGGTACTTCCTGCAACAAAGCAAGTATCCCAACCTGTTATTTCCATCGTTTCATTCTCCTTTCAGTTCTCTCTTTATCTCAATTAGTAGAATGTGACGTTGTCAAATTAAATTACATCTGGCTGATGAGACATGACACCAGTTCGACAGTGCTCAATGAAAGGAGAGGCGAGGACTGTCTGTGTCTCCGACTGTCTCAATCCCCTTTGGTCATGCAACAACATTTCATAATAGCATTTTATTGATTCATTTGTAGTAGCTGCTAAAATTTCGCCTAAGGTTTGTATTAGCAGTAGCATTAGAGCTTAGCTACCTAACATTTGTCTTATAATGTAGCTGAAGTAGAATCCAAGAGCCTGTCTTATCTTAAAAGCAAACTGTCTCAATTTCCTTTGTTCTATCGCTTTTTTACTTTCCCCTTTTTACCTACCTTTTCTATAAGCCAGGTCCTTTAGGGGGGTGGGGGTAAGAGGGTGCACACAACTGTCTCTTGGGATTGATTTGATTGATTTTTCATTTTATTGCCTGTTTTCTGACTGTAAAAAAATTATTAAAAAAAAAAATGAATAAAATAAAAATAAAAAGAGAAACTTCAACAGGTGATAAGCATGACAGAAGCCTACGATGAAGATGGATTCCACTCACAGTGCGGGCCACCATGCATCGTATGTGCTAGTAACCTCTCCATGGTGGCGGACCCCAGCTGTGCAAAAAGCACATGGGCTGAAGACCACCTCATTTGTTCACCAGTATATAATCACAATGTTTGTTTTAAGTGTTCAGAGTGTTAAAATGACAAACAAACACTTTGTGCGTGCTTGACCTTGTTTCCTGGGAAGATTAAATCAGAGTTCGGGGCTTTTATTTTGAAAGGATAGTCATAGCCACTGTTTCCTGTGAGGAAACAGCTACCCCTCAGGAGTTTGGGGCTTTTATTTTGAAAAACGAGTCTGATTCAGAGCAGTTAATCTTATGTGGATCCCCCACCTGACACTCCCCAACGTCCATTCACAGTGATTATAAGATGACTTGTTGAATTACCTCGTTATTAAAAAAAAAAAAACTGTTAAGAGTAGAGCTTAGATTTTTGGATGTAAATGATGCTATGTTCATGGAGGTTCATGCATATCACCTAATTCTGCTGGCCACCCCTGCATGGCTTTGACACCTCATGGGGCACCCCTATGAAAAAGTCTAGGCACGCCCATGCTCTGTCTCCCACACTGGCTCTCACTGACTGCCACTGATTTCAAGCTGCGTTGGACCTGTCGAACTCCTCTGAATAAATCAAAAACCGTAAGGAGTACGGCTTTGGGGTTTGGACGAGAGGCGGCAGGAGCTCGCGACGATCGCAGCGGTGTAAATTTGATGTCTCTGGCCCACTCAGAAGGCCGACAGCGGCAGGTTAAACACAAGAGGTTTCTCTGCTTTCTCACGCCTTTTCCTCTGGAAAACATGGGACCCTATGGAGGGATTTTGGGAGGTACTGCCCTAATTAAGGGTCTGGAGCAAAAACTATAAATCTCACAGACACCACAGACACGTCATTACGATCGGGATGGAATTTCCGACGTTTTTCTGTAAAAATGATGTCGGTGGGATGTACGTAGCCCTCACAATCGCGATTTCAAAATATTTTTTCAGATGATCCAGAAGCTGCCCTCCACTCTAGGTGTGTAGTTCTCCCACTCTAGTGCACGCAATAGACACCCATGTTAAACTCTGATTTTTGAAGTTTTCATGATCTGAAAGAAAGTGAAATGCTGAAGAAACAATACCTTTTATGAAAAAATGATGATTATGAAGATGTAGTCAGGTAAATTTGCTGCGTTTTGAAGGTTGAATGGAGTTTCTAGGTGAAAGTATGGTGGAAATAGTGGCACTTCAAAAAGGTGTAAATTTGGATTTGAAGATTTACTTCATTGAATTGCATTGTTAAAAACTATATGAATAAAGATGAATATTTTAAAAATGATAAAAAGTTGAAATGAGAAAAGATATAGCACACATGTCCTGAAAAAGCTGAATAGTTTGATAGCTGAATGGTTTCTGTAGCTGAAAGTATGTTGAAGTAGTTAAAGTCCAAAAAACGTACGGAAGCATTCCCACTAATTATACATGTCAATAGAAACATGGAGGGATGGTGCATTTTGTCCTGTGGTATCATTAGGGGTGGGTAAAAATGTCAATGCATCGATGCATTGCGATTTTTTATTACTCAATTCAATGTCGATCCTGAGTACGCTCTGAATCGATTCCACCGCTGCCGTGGCGGAGCACAGCCAGTACCGCGACTTAATTTCTATATCTCTTGTCAGCTGTGTACAGTTAGTTATAAGGCAACAACCCATCCATCCATCCATCCATCCATCATCTAACGCTTATCCTCATAGGGTCGTAGGGGGGCTGGAGTCTATCCCAGCTGTCTTAGGGTGAAAGGCAGGGTACACCCTGGACAAGTCTCCAGTTCATCACAGGATACACAGAGACAGACAACCACTCACACTCACATTCACACCTACGGACAATTTAAATTAGCCAATTAACCTAATCCCCATGCATGTTTTTGGATGGTGGGAGGAAGCCAGAGTACCCGGAGAGAACCCACGCAGACATGAGGAGAACGTGCAAACTCCACACAGAAAAGCCCCGGGCCGGGAACAGAACCCGGTACCTTCTTGCTGTGAGGCGACAGTGCTCACCACTACACCACCGTGCCGCCCGCAGCAACCCATATCACATGTAATATCAGACTGTAACTGGAAATTGAAAAACAAAATATTAAAAAATGGTGATAATAATAATGTAATTAACATAGAAAAATTGCAGCAACAAATAAATAATTAAAAAAAATTAGGTCTCAATAGAAATAAGTCATTCATACGTGAAAAGTATTCATGGTCAAACTGGTTGCCAATAGCAACCACGACACTTTTTTTCAAAATGAAAAAAAGAGAAAGAGTGGACCACTAAAAGAGAACATGATGACATAATGGAAGATCAAAGGCATGATGACAACATCATGTTCAGGCTGTCATACACCTGACTGATTGCAGAGACAGGCCTCATACAAACACTAGTGTTGATTAGAGACGGTGAATAAGGTGCACACAGAAGTCAGAGAGAGGAGATTAACAAAACCTTCAAGAGACAATGAAGAAGAAAACCAAGTTCAGGGATTACCACCTTGTTTCCAAGGAACAAGAACTCCAGCTTGCACTGAAGGACTGTGAGTTAAAACTCTTTCCAAGCAAAAAAAAGGGGAGAGTGCTCCTGGACATTAAAGAGGCCATGCTGGACAATCTTCGCAATCAGCTGGTGGAACCAGAGAATGAGCAGAGTGTCAAGGTGGAGAGCCTTGAAAAGGAGCTGGAGGCAAAGAAGGAGGAGCTGCAGAGGGACAGGTTGATGTTCTCTGAGGCTAAAAGCAACATGGAGCTGGAGCTGGAGAGCCACCTGCAAATCGTGGCTCAAACTCAGAAGCTCAAAGAAGAGCTGAGCACGATGCAGGAAGCTCTGCGAAATCAGGAGGAGGAGTTCAACAAAATGACATCTAAATATCTGTCTGACCTTGAAGAACAGAAAGACAGAGAGAGCGCCATCATGGCTCAGCTTGAGCACTCATCCAAGGAATCCAGCCTCCTGAAAACTGAGCTGGACACGGTCCGCGAAATGCTGCAAAATAGCAACAAAGATCTGGAGCAGCAGTACGCCATCAACAAGGAGCAGAGCATCAACATGGAACAGATGAGTGTCCACTGGCAGAAGTCAAACTCCACAGCAGTACAGCGGTACTATGTAGCCCAGGTGGAGATGCAGCACAACATCAACAAGAGCATCATGGCTGATGTTAAGCACCATGAAGATCAGCTGGTGAGCAGTGGTCTCAAATGGCAGCAGGAGAAAAACTCCCTGCTCGAGGAGCTTGAGCAAGCCAGACTCTCCTCTGAGGCTCAGCTGGAAGAGCAGACCCAGAGAAACATCATCCTCACAGCTGCTCTGAAAGAGGCTGAGCAGAAGATGGAGGACATGTCATCCTGTACAGAAAGCCTGAAGAAGACTCTGCAGGAAAAGGAGCAGGAGTGGAAAGACACCGAGAGCTCCATGAGGAACCAGGTGGAAGAGCTGGAGAGCCGGATAGCCAAAAAGAAGAACAGGAAGTGGTACAGGAAGCTCTTCTGCTGCGGTCCGGCTCCAGTCGACCAATAGCTTCACATGTATTAGTTTTTATATACGTGTGACTTCTGGTGTGAAACCAGTCCTCACAATTCCATAATTAGTAATGCACACACACATTTATTCTTTTATATTTGTGAGGATCACTCAGTCTTACAGCCTTGTGAAAATGGCTGTTTGAGGGTTGACACTTGATTTTACACCTGCAAAGTTGAAGTGAGTTCACTTTTCTGGTGTGAATCTGATCCTCACTAATATATACACTCAACAAAAATACAAACGCAACACTTTTGTTTTTGCTCCCATTTTTTATGAGATGAACTCAAAGATCTAAAACGTTATGAGTTCATCTCATAAAAAATGGGAGCAAAAACAAAAGTGTTGAGTTTATATTTTTGTTGAGTGTAATTATCCTCACAAATTGAATTCCCTTTTCTGAGGTTTCTTCCATGTGCAAAACAGCATGATGCTGTGAGGCTGTCAAATCTGTTGTCAAATATTTTTTTTACTGCAGATTAAAATTGTGTGCGTGCTATAATCGGCCAGTTGTTCCATCATTAATGAATTCTGACTGTAAAATGACAGGAAATATTGGAACTTACTTTTGTCTTAGCAGCCATTTAAAACAAACACTTTGTTTTAAATTTGTTTTAACCCTGTGGGGCCTATGATCACACCGGCGTGATCAGATTTTTTGTTGTAAATATTCGTATATAGTATTACTTCATTCCAATTTTAGATTTACATATTCATATTAACAACCTATATTTAGTTTTTCAAATTCCAAAACAGTTGATTGAGCATGTTGGTGGTTTTTATTGTAAAAAATACAATTTTCTTTTTCAATTTGATTATATTTTGGCCCAATATGTTAATGAAGTAGGTTGTAGTGAAATCATAACTATCTCTTCATACGGATGAAGTTGTGCAGAAAAAAAAGATACCAAGCATGGGCATGTTAAACATTTTTCATGTGGGATATAGAGACAAAATCAAAAGTATTTAAAACAGCCAAAATATGCTCAGGACCTAAAAGGTTAAAGCCATAGATTTTAAAAGCCAAAGGAAACTACCAAATAGAGACTAGAAAATGCATTTCCTGCTGAAAATGCATGGGAACGCTGATAGCTGAAGATAAGCTGCTAATGCTGAATGCTGCTTTGCTTAAGCTAATCTGCTAACGCTGGCTTGAATGTTGCAGGAAAGATGAATGTGTAATTTGTTTAATTCAATTTGAAGGTCGAATGTTGAAAATTTTAGAATTACATTTAAGTTGAATATTGAAAATCTGTTAATTTAATTTAAAAGTTGAAAATTTTAGAGTTACATTTAAGTTGAATGTTGAAAATATGTGAATTTAATTGAAAAGGTGATTGTTGAAAATTTTAGAATGAAATTTAAAAGTTGTGTGTTGAAAATGTTTGAATTTAAGTTAAAAGTTGAATGTTGAAAATATTTCAATTTAAGTAAAAAGTCGAACGCTGTTAAAGTATTAATGAGTAAAAATTGGATGAATATGATTTAACTAATCTATTAATGCTGAGTTTAATCTGTCTGAATGGAGTAAAGTTGGATAAATCCTTGGAGATGTATGAATGACTATGATTTGTGTGAATATCATTGATAGTTCTCAGATTAAAATGACAAACAAACACTTTGTGCGTGCTTGACCTTGTTTCCTGTGAAGATTAAATCAGAGTTCGGGGCTTTTATTTTGAAAGGATAGTCATAGCCACTGTTTCCTGTGAGGAAACAGCTACCCCTCAGGAGTTTGGGGCTTTTGAAAAACGAGTCTGATTCAGAGCAGTTAATCTTATGTGGATCCCCCAACTGACACTCCCCAACGTCCATTCACAGTAATTATAAGATGACTTGTCGAATTACCTCTTGTTATTAAAAAAAACAAACTGTAAAGAGTAGAGCTTAGATTTTTGGATGTGAATGATGCTATGTTCATGGAGGTTCATGCATATCACCTAATTCTGCTGGCCACCCCTGCATGGCTTTGACACCTCATGGGGCACCCCTATGAAAAAGTCTAGGCACGCCCCTGCTCTGTCTCCCACACTGGCTCTCACTGACTGCCACTGATTTCAAGCTGCGTTGGACCTGTCAAACTCCTCTGAATAAATCAAAAACCGTAAGGAGTACGGCTTTGGGGTTTGGACGAGAGACGGCAGGAGCTCGCGACGATCGCAGCGGTGTAAATTTGATGTCTCTGGCCCACTCAGAAGGCCGACAGCGGCAGGTTAAACACAAGAGGTTTCTCTGCTTTCTCACGCCTTTTCCTCTGGAAAACATGGGACCCTATGGAGGGATTTTGGGAGGTACTGCCCTAATTAAGGGTCTGGAGCAAAAACTATAAATCTCACAGACACCACAGACACGTCATTACGATCGGGATGGAATTTCCGACGTTTTTCTGTAAAAATTATGTCGGTGGGGTGTACGTAGCCCTCACAATCGCGATTTCAAAATATTTTTTCAGATGATCCAGAAGCTGCCCTCCACTCTAGGTGTGTAGTTCTCCCACTCTAGTGCACGCAATAGACACCCATGTTAAACTCTGATTTTTGAAGTTTTCATGATCTGAAAGAAAGTGAAATGCTGAAGAAACAATACATTTTATGAAAAAATGATGATTATGAAGATGTAGTCAGGTAAATTTGCTGCGTTTTGAAGGCTGAATGGAGTTTCTAGGTGAAAGTATGGTGGAAATAGTGGCATTTCAAAAAGGTGTAAATTTGGATTTGAAGATTTTCTTCATTGAGTTGCATTGTTAAAAACTATATGAATAAAGATGAATATTTTAAAAATGATAAAGAGTTGAAATGAGAAAAGATATAGCACACATGTCCTGAAAAAGCTGAATAGTTTGATAGCTGAATGGTTTCTGTAGCTGAAAGTATGTTGAAGTAGTTAAAGTCCAAAAAACGTACGGAAGCATTCCCACTAATTATACATGTCAATAGAAACATGGAGGGATGGTGCATTTTGTCCTGTGGTATCATTAGGGGTGGGTAAAAATGTCAATGCATCGATGCATTGCGATTTTTTATTACTCAATTCAATGTCGATCCTGAGTACGCTCTGAATCGATTCCACCGCTGCCGTGGCGGAGCACAGCCAGTACCGCGACTTAATTTCTATATCTCTTGTCAGCTGTGTACAGTTAGTTATAAGGCAACAACCCATCCATCCATCCATCCATCCATCATCTAACGCTTATCCTCATAGGGTCGTAGGGGGGCTGGAGTCTATCCCAGCTGTCTTAGGGTGAAAGGCAGGGTACACCCTGGACAAGTCTCCAGTTCATCACAGGATACACAGAGACAGACAACCACTCACACTCACATTCACACCTACGGACAATTTAAATTAGCCAATTAACCTAATCCCCATGCATGTTTTTGGATGGTGGGAGGAAGCCAGAGTACCCGGAGAGAACCCACGCAGACATGAGGAGAACGTGCAAACTCCACACAGAAAAGCCCCGGGCCGGGAGCTGAACCCGGTACCTTCTTGCTGTGAGGCGACAGTGCTCACCACTACACCACCGTGCCGCCCGCAGCAACCCATATCACATGTAATATCAGACTGTAACTGGAAATT